>CAKXYN010000227.1:0-1317198 GCA_935064755.1 Tragelaphus eurycerus | reverse complement strand
GGAAAATATACAGAACATGCCTTGATATAAATCGCAGCCAGTTCTTTTTGGATTCATTCTTAGAAAAATACAATAAATAAACAAACGGGACTTCATTAACCTTAAAAGCATTTGAGCAGCAGGGTAAATCATAAATGAAAGAATAAGACAACCTTCAGAATGGGTGGGAAAAAAGTATTTGCAAATGGAGATACAAGGAATTCATCTCCAAAACATGCAGTCCATGCAGCTCAATTAAAAAAAAAAAAAAAAAAAAAAAAAAACAATAGAAAAGTGGGCCAAAGATCTAAATGGGCGTTTCTCCAAAGAAGGCATCCAGGTGGCCATAAAGTACACAAAAATATGCTCAGCGTCCCTAATCACTAGGGAAATGCAAATCAAAAGTTCAATGAGATATCACTTCCCGCCAGTCAGCATGGCCATCTCAAAAATTTGACAACAATAAATGCTGGAGGGGGTGTGGAGAGAAGGGAACCCTCCTACCCCGGGTGGGAATGTAAATCAGTGCATCCACTCTGGAGAACAGTTCGGAGGGGCTTTGAGACACTCAGCAACAAAGTACCACGTGACCCAGCCATCCCATGCCTGGGCATGGATCCTGGGAAAACCAAATTTTCAAGATACTGCACGCCAACATCACGGCAGCACTGGATACAATCGCCAAGACACAAAAAAACCTAAGTGTAGAAGGACAGGTGAATGGTTAAAGAAGCCGGAGTACAGACACACAAAGCGGTATTACCCAGACACGAAAGGATGACAGAAAGCCACTTCCAGTCACAGGGAAGAGCCAGAGACCACACTAGGGGAAGTAAGTGAGACAAAGTATCACCTGTTATCGCTTCTAGGTGAAATCCAAACATGGAAACAAATGAACTTCTTTACAAAACAGTAACAGCTTCATACACTTAGTAAAGAAACGTGTTACCAAAAAAAGAAAGGCCGGGGGCAGGGAGAAATATTTGTTGAGAATAACATATACACACTATTAATTATAAAATGCGAAGAGTTGACTCATTGGAAAAGACTCTGATGCTGGGAGGGATTGGGGGCAGGAGGAGAAGGGGACGACAGAGGATGAGATGGCTGGATGGCATCACCGACTCGATGGACTTGAGTCTGAGTAAACTCCGGGAGTTGGTGATGGACAGGGAGGCCTGGCATGCTGTGATTTATGGGGTCGCAAAGAGTCGGAGACGACTCAGCGATTGAACTGAACTGAACTGAATCCATTAGGACCCACTGTAGAGCACAAGGAACCCTACTTTGACTCTGTAAATAACCTATATGTGAAAAAGACCCCCCAAAGAACACATACACATCTATGTATAAATGAATAACTTGCTTTATACATTAAAAAAAAAAAAAAAAACCCACAACAGTGAAAATCACCTTTATACTCGAATTTAAAATAAACATAACAGGAATCAAAGCAAGACAAAAGAACTGCTGACTCTGCTCCCCTCGGGCCTTAGGGACCTGGGCTGGCGTCATGTCCCTGGGGCCTGAGCAGGCTGGGTCCCCAGGCGGAGCTGTCCTGGGGCTGAGGGCGCTGGGGAGGATATGCCAGCCAATAAGCCCCCACCCCGGTGGACATGGACTTCCTGTTCCCCTCTGCATGAGTCCACAATCTCCAGATCCTGTGGGACCCTCCTGCAGCAGAACTAAATCTAGTGCCCTCAAAGGATGGTGGGGTCTCTGGGCTGGAAGAGCTTTGCAAAGTGCCCCGGGCCCCGTGTCTCCTGGTGTTGGGGTTCCCACCTCCAGCCTCCTTCCTTAGGGTCACCCCACTGAGAGGACAGGTCCCTCTGCAGAGTGGGGTTTCCCACGTGGCGCTAGTGGTAAAGAATCCATCTGCCAATGCAGGAGACATAGGAGAAGCGGGTTCAGTCCCTGGGTCGGGAAGATCCCCGGGATGCATCCTCATTGACAAACCAGAAACCGGATTTGCCCTAAGGCTCCGGTTGCCCAGGAAACCAGAGCGGGCATGAAGAAATGCTGCCACCTTGTGGTCATTTCCCGTAACAACCACTTGTAAACCGGGCTGTTGGGCTCGGCTCTAAATGACACCAAAACTATGGAAAATTCTGAAAGAGATGGGAATACCAGACCACCTGATCTGCCTCTTAAGAAATCTGTATGCAGGTCAGGAAGCAACAGTTAGAACTGGTCATGGAACAACAGACTGGTTCCAAATAGGAAAAGGAGTACGTCAAGGCTGTATATTGTCACCATGTTTATTTAACTTATATGCAGAGTACATCATGAGAAATGCTGGACTGGAAGAAACACAAGTTGGAATCAAGATTGCCGGGAGAAATATCAATAACCTCAGATATGCAGATGACACCACCCTTATGGCAGAAAGTGAAGAGGGGCTAAAAAGCCTCTTGATGAAAGTGAAAGTGGAGAGTGAAAAGGTTGGCTTAAAGCTCAACATTCAGAAAACGAAGATCATGGCATCTGGTCCCATCACTGCATGGGAAATAGATGGGGAAACAGTGGAAACAGTGTCAGACTTTGTTTTTCTGGGCTCCAAGATCACTGCAGATGGTGACTGCAGCCATGAAATTAAAAGACGCTTACTCCTTGGAAGGAAAGTTATGACCAACCTAGATAGCATATTCAAAAGCAGAGACATTACTTTACCAACAAAGGTTCGCCTAGTCAAGGCTATGGTCTTTCCTGTGGTCATGTATGGATGTGAGAGCTGGACTGTGAAGAAGGCTGAGCGCCGAAGAATTGATGCTTTTGAACTGTGGTGTTGGAGAAGACTCTTGAGAGTCCCTTGGACTGCAAGAAGATCCAACCAGTCCATTCTGAAGGAGATCAATCCTGGAATTTCTTTAGAAGGAATGATGCTAAAGCTGAAACTCCAGTATTTTGGCCACCTCATGCGAAGAGTTGACTCATTGGAGA
The DNA here is from genome assembly GCA_935064755.1 of Tragelaphus eurycerus. Classification (NCBI taxonomy): domain Eukaryota; kingdom Metazoa; phylum Chordata; class Mammalia; order Artiodactyla; family Bovidae; genus Tragelaphus; species Tragelaphus eurycerus. The sequence continues at coordinate 1,314,279 of CAKXYN010000227.1, read as the reverse complement.
AGACTCTGATGCTGGGAGGGATTGAGGGCAGGAGGAGAAGGGGACGACAGAGGATGAGATGGCTGGATGGCATCACTGACTCGATGGATGCGAGTCTGAGTGACCTCCGGGAGCTGGTGATGGACAGGGAGGCCTGGCGTGCTGCGGTTCATGGGGTCGCAAGGAGTCGGACACGACTGAGCGACTGATCTGATCTGATCTGATCTGAAGTCTCTCAATCGTTTCCGCCTCTTTGCGACCCCATGGACTGTAGCCTGGCACGCTCCTCCATCCATGGGATTTTCCAAGCAAGAGTACTGGAGTGGGTTGCCATTTCCTTCGCCAGAGGATCTTCCCGACCCAGGGATCGAACCTGGGTCTCCTGCAGTGTAGGCAGACGCTTTACAGTCTGAGCCACAAGGGAAGTCCTTAAATGACACCAGCCCTAAAGAAATCTTCCAGGGCAAATCACATGAAGAGAACTCAAAACAGGGCTGACTCAAGAAGCCACTGTCCAGAGGTTAACTGTACTTGCCCGTAGAAGGTAAAAAGCCCATGAAAAGATACTCAATATCAGTAAGTATTAAAGAAATGCAAATTAAAACTACCATGAGCCATCTTCTCACACGGCTCAGAACGGCCATCCTCAAAAGATCTTCGAAGCTTAAGTGCTGCCGAGGGCGAGGGAAACAGGGAACCCTCCTACACCGTGGGCAGGGTTGTAAATGGGTGGGTGCAACCACGAAGGAATATACCTGGAGGCTCCTTGAAACACGAAATAGAGAGTTACCACGTTTTCCAGCAATACCACTTCTTGCTTCGATCTGGAAAAAATCCGAATTCAAAAGAATATGTACATTTCTATTTTCAGGGCAGCACTATTCACAATAGCCAAGTCAGGGCATTAACCAAATATCCTTCGACAGAAAAATGAAGATGAACTGGCCCATCTATACAGTGGAATACACTCAGAAAAAAAAAAAAAAAAAAACTACCAGGAGAAGCAGCATGGATGTACTGAGACATTATCACACTGAGGTATGAGACCAAAGACAAACATCTTAAAATATTACTTAAAGGTGGAAGCAGAAATCCATGCAAATGAAATAATTTGCAAATAGAAACAGACTCAGAGTTTAAAAAAACCAACTCATGATTATTTTTTTAAAACGCCGCAGGGGGGAATACAGTAAGAGGGATTAAAATGCTCATATTACTACCTATCAAAAAGATAATCTAAAAGGACCAACTGAAGAGCTCAGCAAGTTGAAGGAAACACACTGTGATAACCTTCATGGGAAAAGATCCCCCAAAGAACAGCGGTGCATCTGTTTATGACTGAATCAAGTTCCTGTACACCTAAAACAAACACAGAGTCGGAAATCAACTCTATTAGAAAAAAATTAATTACCCAAAAGTGGAGGATGAAAAATGCTTCCGCCTTGTGGCTGCTTTTGGTAACAACAACTGAAAAACCTGTGCTAATACACCTGTTCTCAACAAATGTCCTGGGGTAGGTCCTGGAAAAAGATTTCAAAACAGGGCAGATGGTCAAGAGGCCAACGTAACTTCTTAATAGCCAGGACAGAGGACAGGGAGGAGGGTCCTTAAACAAGCAAAAAGAGAATGAAATTACAGCACTCCCCAACCATTTAAACAATAACTCCAAATTAGTTAAAGAACTAAATGGAGAGACAATTACTCCCTACCATTAGAGGAAAGCATAGGAAAAACAGGCTCTGAGATAAATCACAGCAAATTCCCTCTGGATCCATCTCTTAGAATAATGAAAAATAGAAATAAAAACTCAGCAAGGGACCTCATTAACCTTAAAAGCACTTACACAGCAAGGGAAACCATAACGAAAGAAAATGACAACCCTCAGAGTGGGAAAAAAGTTTTCAAGCAAATATATCAACAAGTAATTCTTCTTCAAAACAAGCAAACAGCGCATGCAGCTCAATTAAAAAAAAAAAAAAAAAACAGAAATGGGCCAAAGATCTAAACGGATATTTTTTCAAAGAATGTATCCAGATCGCTATAAGGCACATGAAAAGATGTTCAGCATCCCTAATGATTGGAGAAACGCAAATCAAAACGACAAGGAGGTATCAGCTAAAATCACTGAGAGTGACTATCCTCCAAAAGGTCTACAAAGATTAAACTCTGCCAGGAGCTGGGGAAAAGGAATCTTTCTACCTTGGGGATGTAAATGGGTGGGTGTGACCAAGAAGGAAACCAGCATGGAGGTTCCTTAAAACACTAACAGAGAGTTACTAACGCCCTGAATGGAGAAGGCAATAGACCCCACTCCAGTACTCTTGCCTGGAAAATCCCACGGACGGAGGAGCCTGGTAGGCTGCAGTCCATGGGATCGCTAAGAGTCCGACAGGACTGAGCGACTTCACTTTCACTTTCATTCATTGGAGATGGAAATGGCAACCCGCTCCAGTGTTCTTGCCTGGAGAACCCCAGGGACGGGGGAGCCTGGTGGGCTGCCGTCTATGGGGTCACACACAGTCGGACATGACTGAAGTGACTTAGCAGCAGCAGCAGCAGCAACGCCCTGAAAGCCAACTCCTTGCCTTAGATCCGGAAAAAATAAAAAATGTAAATGATATGTGCATGTACCCTTGTTTTTAGGACAGCACTATTGACTATATCGAAGACAGAGTGTTAAACAAAATGTCCATCGATACAGAAATGAAGGTAAGTGGTCCATTTAGACACCGGAATACATTCAACCAGCAACAGAAGGAGAAAGTGGCGTGGGCAGCAGCGTGTATGGACCGAGAGGACGTGAGGAAAACACACGTCTCCTCACCTTGTGTCCTCGGGTGGGTCCGGGGAAAAGAATTCAAAACAGGGTCGAGAGGCCAATCTTGAGAGGTCGGTTTTAATCACACTGTTTTGTGTTTTTTTTTAATCAAATGGAAACCTTTCAACATGAAGTAATTTTAGAGAAATTCAAATAAAAACTACAACTAGGAATGAGCTAATCCCAGTCAGAATGGCTAATGTCAAAAACTCTACAAACAGTAAATGCTGGAGAGGTTTTGGAGAAAAAGAAATTCTCCTACATTGATGGTAGTAATGTCAATTGTTAACAGCCAGAGCAGAGGATCGTGTCGGAGGCTCCTGAAACACGTGAAAGGTGAATGAAATTGCATTTCTCCCTAACCTCATACAGAAAAGAAACGCCAAACCGATTAAAAAACAAAATGGAGGGATGGATACTCTAAACTTCTTGAGGAAAATATGGGCAAGACAGGTTTTGAAATAAATCACAGCAAGTTCTTGGTTTCCCCCTTAGGATAAAAACAATAAAAAAACACCTCAACAAAAGTAACCTCATTAACCTCAAAAACTTTAGCACAGCAAGGGCAAAACCCTAAATGAAAGAAAAAGACAACACTTAAATTGGGAAAAATGGTTACACTTGATTTGAAACACATGTACACCCGTGGCGGATTCATTTTGATTTCAAGTATGGCAAAACCAATACAATATTGTAATTACCCGCCAATTAAAATAAATAAATTTATATTAAAAAATAAAAACAATTTATTCATCTCCAAAAACATGCAAACAGTTCATTCAGCTCAACATCAAAAATCAATCAATAGAAAAATAGGCCAAAGATCTAAATAGGCCTTTGTCTTCAGCTGGCATCCAGATGGCCACAAAGCACATGAAAAGAGGATTAACACCACTGTTAAAAAAATGCCCATCAAAACTGCAACGTAGTATCAACGCACACCCCTCAGAATGGCCAGCTTCCAAATGGTCTCCGAAGATTAAATGACGCGGAAGGCGAGGCAAACAGGAAGTCTTCCTACACTGTGGGCGGGGATGTAAATGAGTGGGGCGGTAATGGAAGAAAGCAATGTGAAGATTGCTGAAACACACTCAATATAGTTACTGCGTGATCGGGCAAGCCCACCCACATGCCTTCAGATCAGATCAGTCGCTCAGTCGTGTCCGACTCTTTGCGACCCCATGAACCGCAGCACGCCAGGCCTCCCTGTCCATCACCAGCTCCCGGAGGTCACTCAGACTCGCATCCATCGAGTCAGTGATGCCATCCAGCCATCTCATCCTCTGTCGTCCCCTTCTCCTCCTGCCCTCAATCCCTCCCAGCATCAGAGTCTTCTCCAATGAGTCAACTCTTCGCATGAGGTGGCCAAAATACTGGAGTTTCAGCTTTAGCATCATTCCTTCTAAAGAAATTCCAGGATTGATCTCCTTCAGAATGGACTGGTTGGATCTTCTTGCAGTCCAAGGGACTCTCAAGAGTCTTCTCCAACACCACAGTTCAAAAGCATCAATTCTTCGGCGCTCAGCCTTCTTCACAGTCCAGCTCTCACATCCATACATGACCACAGGAAAGACCATAGCCTTGACTAGGCGAACCTTTGTTGGTAAAGTAATGTCTCTGCTTTTGAATATGCTATCTAGGTTGGTTATAACTTTCCTTCCAAGGAGTAAGCGTCTTTTAATTTCATGGCTGCAGTCACCATCTGCAGTGATTTTGGAGCCCAGAAAAACAAAGTCTGACACTGTTTCCACTGTTTCCCCATCTATTTCCCATGCAGTGATGGGACCAGATGCCATGATCTTCGTTTTCTGAATGTTGAGCTTTAAGCCAACCTTTTCACTCTCCACTTTCACTTTCATCAAGAGGCTTTTTAGCCCCTCTTCACTTTCTGCTATAAGAGTCGTGTCATCTGCATATCTGAGGTTATTGATATTTCTCCCGGCAATCTTGATTCCAACTTGTGTTTCTTCCAGTCCAGCATTTCTCATGATGTACTCTGCATATAAGTTAAATAAACATGGTGACAATATGCAGCCTTGACGTACTCCTTTTCCTATTTGGAACCAGTCTGTTGTTCCATGACCAGTTCTAACTGTTGCTTCCTGACCCCCCAAAAAAATTTTTTAAGAGGCAGATCAGGTGGTCTGGTATTCCCATCTCTTTCAGAATTTTCCAAGGGCTATAGGAAGATACAACGTCCTCGGTGATGTCCTCGGTGGGTTGGTGGGGAGGGGTGAGTGGAGGGGTGGAGATTCAGAACAGGGCCAGTGATCACACGGCCGATCTCAAAAGATCAGCTTTACTCACATTGTTTTTAAAAATATCACATGAAAAGCTTTCAACACCGTGAAATGTTACAGAAATGTAAATCAAAAAAGTACAAGGAGGTATCGGCTCATAACGGTCAGAACGGCCTTTGTCAAAAAGCCCTAAAAACGATTAAGGCTGGAGAGGTTGTAGAGAAAAGGGAGCCCTCCTACGCTGATGCTGGGACTGTAAGTTGTTAACAGCCACGATAGAGGACGGAGTGGAGGTTCCTTCAACTTGCGAACAGTGAAAGAATTTACTCCCCTCCCTAACCGCTTACAGATGAAGGAATTTCAAATCGATTAAAGAATTTTATGTAGGGACGATTCCTCTAAATCTCTTGAGGAAAATATATGCAGAACACACTTTGACATAAATCACAGCAAGTTCTTTTTGGATCTATACTCAGAATTATTAAAAATAAAACTAAACTGGAAAAAAAAAGGCACCTCATTAACCTAAAAATGTTTTGCACAGGAAGGGCAACCCTAAAGGAAAGAAACAGACAGGCCTCAGAATGGGAAAATAAATGTTTGCAACCGAAGTTAAAACTAAGGAATTCGTCTCCAAAGATGCAAACTGCTCAAGATAAAAATCAATGAACCCAGCAGGAATGCGGGCAAAGATCTCAACAGACATTTTTCCAAAGAAGGCATCCAGGTAGCCATAGAGCGTATGAAAAAATGCTCAGGACCACACTTACAGAAATGTCAATTGAAACCTCAGTGAGGTATCACCTCACAGCCCTCAGACAGCCATCCCCCAAAAGACCTACAAAGATTAAATGCTGTGAGAGCCAGGGGAACATGGGCTCCTCCTACACTGTGGGCGGGGAAGGAAATGAGTGGCTGTGGCCACAGGGAAAACAGTGTGGACATTCCTTAAAACACTGCTGCTGCTGCTGCTGCTGCTGCTAAGTCGCATCAGCCGTGTCCAACTCTGTGCGACCCCATAGACAGCAGCCCACCAGGCTCCCCCGTCCCTGGGATTCTCCAGGCAAGAACACTGGAGTGCGTTGCCATTTCCTTCACCAATCTTAAAACACTAATCATAGACTTACTACCTGATCTGCCAAGGCCACCCCTTGCTTTATATCCACAGAAAATCATAATTGAAAATGATAGTTGCACCCCTATTTTCAGGGCAGCACTGTTGACAATCTCCAAGACAGAACATCAGCGAAAGGGTCCATCAATAGAGACATAAAGAAGAACCTGTCCATCTAAACACCGGAATACACTCAGCCATCGGAACAAATGAAAAAACGTCATTTTCAGGAGCATGGATGGACTGAGAGTTTATGATACTGAATGGAGCCAGTCTGAGCGAGAAAGCAAACTATCACACACGTGGGGAATCGATAAATTCCTCAAATGAACAAATTCATAAGCAGAAACAGACTCACAGACGTAGAAATACAAGTTTATGATTTTTTTTAAAGGTTGGGGAAGGGAGACAATAAAAGACTGGGATTAACAGATACACCCTACTTACTGTCAGATCATCCAAATGAACCTTCTGAATAATACCAGAAAGTACAAAACACACTGAAGGAACCTATATGAGAAAATACTCCGGAAAACATCAGAATAGATATACCTCGATGTATAAATGAAACAAGTTCCTGTCAACCTAAAACAAACACAGCAGAAATCAACTCTACTTCAATAGAAAATAAAAATTAACAGCAGTAAATAAATTAACGGAAATAAATGTGAGGCACAAGGAAATGCTGCCGCCTTGTGGCCGCTTTTGTTACAACAACGGAAAATCCTGGGCTGAAGGCACTTCCATGGACGGAGGAGCCTGGTAGGCTGTAGTCCATGAGGTCGCTGAGAGTCGGACACGACCGAGCGACTTCACTTTCACTTTTTCACTTTCATGCATTGGACAAGGAAATGGCAACCCACTCCAGTGTTCTTGCCTGGAGAATCCCAGGGACGGGGGAGCCTGGTGGGCTGCCGTCTATGGGGTCGCACAGAGTCGGACACCACTGAAGTGACTTAGCAAGCAAGAGAGGCTCTAAGGAAGAAACACCTGCCTCAAGAAATGTCCTAGGTGCGTCCGGGAAATTTTTCAAAGCATGGCAAAAGATCATGAGGCCGATCTCCGAAGCTCGTTTTACTCACACTGGTATTAAAAATATTTCATGAGACACTTTCAACGTTGTGAAATGTTATAGAAATGTAAATCAATGAGGTATGAGCTCGTACTGGTCAGAATGGACTCTGTCAAAAAGTCTTAGAAAAAAATAAAGGCTGGAGAGGTTGTGGAGAAAGGGAGCTCTCCTACACCGATGCTGGGACTGTAAGTTGTTAACAGCCACAATAGAGGAATGGGTGGAGGTTTCTTAAACAAGGAGAAAGTGAAAGAATATACATCTGTGGCTAACCGCTTACAGACAAACTCCAAATCGAATAAGGAGTTACCTGGAGGGACAATTACTCTAAACCTCTAGAGGAAAATATAGGCAGCGCACACTTTACATAAACCACAGCAAGATTTTATATATATGCTCAGAATTATTCAAAATAAAACTTTTAAAAGGCACTTCATTAACCTGAAAAGATTTTACACAGGAAGGGCAACCCTGAAGGAAAGAAAAAGACAACCCTCAGAATGAGAAAATAAATGTTAGCAACCCAAGTGAAAAACAAGGAATTCATCACCAAAGGTGCAAAGTGCTCACACAGTGAAAGTGAAAGTCGCTCAGTTGTGTCCGACTCTCTGTGACCCGTGGACTGTACAGCCCATGGAACTCTCCAGGCCGGAATACTGGAGTGGGTAGCCTTTCCCTTCTCCAGGGGATCTTCCCAACCCAGGGATCCAACCCAGGTCTCCTGCAATGCAGGCAGATTCTTTACCAGCTGAGCCACAAGGGAAGCCCCCCACAGCTCATGATCAAAAAAACAATCAACCCAGTAGAAAAACTGGCAAAAATCTACATGGACGTGTCTCCAAAGAAGTCACCCAGATGTCCATAAAGCACATGAAAACATGCTCAGGACCACTCTTACAGAAATGTCAATCAAACTGCAACCAGGAATCACTGACACTCCTCAAAAGAGCCATCCTCCAAAAGATCTACAAGGATGAAATGCTGCAGAGGGCAAGGAAAACAGGGAATCCTCCTACATTGTGGGCGGAGATGGAAATGGGTGGGTGCAGGCACAAAGAAAACAATATGGAGATTCCTTAGAACACAAACATACCCTTACCACATGGTCCGGCAGCCCACTCCTGGTCTTAGATCGGTAGAAAGTCAAAATGGAAAATGATTGTTGCAGCCCTATTTTCAGGGCAGCATTATTGACAATATCCAAGACAGAGCATAAACCAAAGTGTTCATCAATAGAGAAATAACGAGGAAACTGTCCATCAAAACACGGCAATACACTTAGCCATCGAAACGGATGAAGAAAAGTCATTTTTAGGAGCATGGATGGACCGAGATTTATCATACTGAGTGAAGCCAGTCAGAGTGGGAAAGCAAAGGATGACATAAGGGAGAATCTATAAATTCCTCAAGTGAACTAATTCATAAACTGAAACAGACTCACAGACGTAGAAACACGAGCTTACGATTTTTTTTTTTAAGTTTGGGGAAGGGAAACAATAAGAGATTGGGGCTTACAGATACACGCTACTTATTGTCAGATAGATAATTGAAATGGACCTACTGAATAGTACGGGGAAGTCTACTGAACACACTGAAAGAACCTGTATGGGAAAAGACCCCAAGAAAGAGTGGAATAGATGTACCTCTGTGTATAACTGAACCAACTTCCTGTCAACCTAAAATAAACATAACAGAAATCAACTCTACTTCAACAGAAAAGTTAACCATAATAAATAAATACATAATTGTGCAGCATAAGGACTGCAAGGAGATCCAACCAGTCCATTCTGAAGGAGATAAGCCCTGGGATTTCTTTGAAAGGAATGATGCTAAAGCTGAAACTCCAGTACTTTGGCCACCTTGTGGGAAGAGTTGACTCATTGGAAAAGACTGATGCTGGGAGGGATTGGGGGCAGGAGGAGAAGGGGACGACAGAGGATGAGATGGCTGGATGGCATCACTGACTCGATGGACGTGAGTCTGGGTGAACTCCGGGAGTTGGTGCTGGACAGGGAGGCCGGGCCTGTTGTGATTCACGGGGTGGCAAAGAGTCAGACAGGACTGAGCCACTGAACGGTTCTGAACTGAAGCAAATGCCTCCGCCTTGTGGCCGCTTTTGGAACAGCAACGTAAAATCCCGTGCGGATGGCACTTCATATTCACCAGGACTGAGGGGCTCTCAAGAAGAAACACCTGCCTGAAGAAATGTCCTAGGTGCGTCGGAGAAAAGAGTCAAACCAGGGCAAAGATCACGAGGCCGATCTCCAAAGCTCAGTTTTACTCACACTGTTATTAAAAATGTCACATGAAAAGCTTTCAACTTTGTGCAATGTTATAGAAATGTAAATCAAAACTGCAAATCAAAAATGTAAAAGGAGAAAAGGAAAGATATACCGATTTGAATGCAGAGTTCTGAAGAATAGCAAAGAGAGATAAGAAAGACTTCCTCAGTGATCAATGCAAAGAAATAGAGGAAAACAATAGAATGGGAAAGACTAGAAATCGCTTCAAGAAAAGTAGAGATACCAGGAGAATATTTCATGCAGAAATGGGCAAAATAAAGGACAGAACTGGTAAGGACCTAACAGAAGCAGAAGACATTAAGAAGAGGTGGCAAGAAAATACAGAAGAACTATACAAAAAAGATCTTAATGACCAAGATAAACACGATGGTGTGATCACTCACCTAGAGCCAGACGTCCTGGAATGCGAAGTCAAGTGGGCCTTAGGAAGCATCACCACGAACAAACTAGTGGAGGTGATGGAATTCCAGCTGAGCTATTTTGAATCCTAAAAGATAATGCTGTGAAAGTCCTGCACTCAATATGCAGGGAAATTTGGAAAACTCAACAGTAGCCACAGGACTGGAAAAGGTCAGTTTTCATCCAATCTGAAAGAAGGGCAATGCCAAAGGATGCTCAGACTACCGTACAACTGCACTCATCTCACACACCAGTAAAGTAATGCTCAAAATTCTCCAAGCCAGGCTTTAACAGTATATGAACTGAGAACTTCCAGATATTCAAGTTGGATTTCGAAAAGGCAGAGGAACCAGAGATCAAAAGGAGGGGAACCCTAAACAATAAACAAAATAACCCTCAGGATAAAAAAAAATGTTACAACCAAGGTGAAAAGAAGGAATTCATCCCCCAAACATGCAAACAACCCATGCTGTTCAATAAAAAAAGTGGAGGAGGGCAAAGATCTAAATGGATATTTCTCCCCAGAAGACATCCAGGTGGCTATAAAGTACATGAAAAGATGCTCACATTGCTAATCATTAAAGAAATTAAAATCAAAACTACAAGAACGTATCACCTCACACAGCTCAGAATGGCCTATGTCTTAAGGTTTACTAACAAAATGGCAGAGAGGACGTGGAGACACGGGAATTCTCCTACACCGATGCTGGCAGTGTAAGCTGTTAACAGTCAGGATGGACTGTGAGGAGCTTCCTTAAACAGGGGGAGAGGGAAAGAATTTACATCTCTCCCTAACTGCTTACAGAAGAAAAAATCCAAATAGCTTGAAGAGTTAAATGGATGGAAGATTACTCTAATCCTCTTGAGGAAAATATAGGCAAACACACTTTGACATGAATCACAAGTGCTTTTTGAATCTATGCTTAGAATAATTAAAACTAAAACAAAACTTTAAAAAGGCACCTCATCACCTAAAAAGCTTTTGCACTACAAGGGCAACCCTAAAGGAAAGAAAAAGACATCCTTCAGAATGGGAAAATAAATGTTTGCAACAGATGTTTAAAATAATGAATTCATCTCCCAACATGCAAACTGCTCATGCAGCTCATGATAAAGCTGCAAAAAACCCTATCACTCCAATAGAAAAACCGTAAAGATCTAAAAGGATATGTCTCCAAGGAAGGCATCCAGATGGCCATAGAACACATGAAAAGAGGCTCAGGATCACTTTTAGAGAAATGCTAATCGAAACTGCAATGAGGCATCACCTCACACCCCGCAGAATATCCATCTTCCAAAAGGTCTGCTGCTGCTGCTGCTGCTAAGTCACTTCAGTCGTGTCGGACTCTGTGTGACCCCATAGACGGAAGCTCACCAGGCTCCCCTGTCCCTGGGATTCTCCAGGCAAGAACACTGGAGTGGGTTGCCATTGCCTTCTCCATTGCGTGAAAGTGAAAAGTGAAAGTGAAGTCGCTCAGTCGTGTCCGACTCTTAGCGACCCCATGGACTGGAGCCTACCAGGCTCCTCCGTCCATGGGATTTTCCAGGCAAAAGTACTGGGGTGGGGTGCCATTGCCTTCCCCGTCCAAAAGGTCTACAAAGGTTAATTGGTGCTGAGGGCGAGGGTCACAGAGAATCTTCCCACGCTGTGGGCGGGAGTGTAATGGAGTGGGTGCAGCCACAAGGAAAAGAATATGGAAGTTCCTTAAAACACTAAATATAGACATAACACATGATCTGGCAAGCCCACTCCTTGCCTTAGACCTGGAGAAAACCATGATTTAAAATGATAGTTGCACCTCAATTTTCAGGGCAGCACTATTGACAATATGTTTCTGCTTTATTGACTATGCCAAAGCCTTTGACTGTGTAGATCACAATAAACTGTGGAAAATTCTGAAAGAGATGGGAATACCAGACCACCTGACCTGCCTCTTGAGAAACCTATATACAGGTCAGGAAGCAACAGTTAGAACTGGACATGGAACAAGACTGGTTCCGAATAGGAAAAGGAGTATGTCAAGGCTGTATATTGTCACCCTGCTTATTTAACTTATATGCAGAGTACCTCATGAGAAACGCTGGGCTGGAAGAAGCACAAGCCGGAATCAAGATTGCCGGGAGAAATATCAATAACCTCAGATATGCAGATGACACCACCGTTATTGCTGAAAGTGAAGAGGAACTAAAAAGCCTCTTGATGAAAGTGGAAATGGAGAGTGAAAAAGTTGGCTTAAAGCTCAACATTCAGAAAACTAAGATCATGGCATCTGGTCCCATCACTTCATGGGAAATAGAGGGAGAAATAGTAGAAACAGTGTCAGACTTTCTTTTTCTAGGCTCTAAAATCACTGCAGATGGTGACTGCAGCCATGAAATTAAAAGACACTTTATTCCTTGGAAGGAAAGTTATGACCAACCTAGATAGCATATTCAAAGGCAGCAACATTACTTTGCCAACAAAGGTCTGTCTAGTCAAGGCTATGATTTTTCCAGTGGTCATGTATGGATGTGAGAGTTGGACTGTGAAGAAAGCTGAGCGCCAACGAATTGATGGTTTTGAGCTGTGGTGTTGGAGAAGACTCTTGAGAGTCCCCTGGACTGCAAGGAGATCCAACCAGTCCATTCTAAAGATCAGTCCTGAGTGTTCTTTGGAAGGACTGATGGTAAAGCTGAAACTCCAGTACTTTGGCCACCTCATGCGAAGAGTTGACTCATTGGAAAAGACTCTGATGCAGGGAGGGATTTGGGGCAGGAGGAGAAGGGGATGACAGAGGATGAGATGGCTGGATGGCATCACCGACTCGATGGACGTGAGTCTGAGTGAACTCCGGGAGTTAGTGATAGACAGGGAGGCCTGGCGTGCTGTGATTCATGGGGTCGCACAGCGTCGGACATGACTGTGCGACTGAACTGAAATGAACTGAAGGAATGTAGACAAAAGAGTTTGTCCTTTCCTCCTCCTTAAGAATTCCAGACCCCTCTCTCATTGGGGACACCCGGACTTCTTATCAACCTGCCTAGGAACTGACTCTCTCACTCTTGAGTGAAGTCTATGGCCACATCCCGGAATGTCAGCCGTCCCTGAAATACAAAGGACATATGCCATGTGACTGTGGGAAGACTTCCTAATGTGATCCAGGATGAAAACAGCAAGTACAGAGAACTAGTTTTTCAATGAGAAGAGTGTCTGATGTTATACAATATACTTTTTTACATAGTAATATGCTCTACCACATTTCTAATCTGAAGAAAACAGGATGACAGATGATCCACAAAGCCACTTGGGCTTCCCTGGTGGCTCAGATGGTAAAGAATTTGTCTGCAATGCGGGTGACCTGGATTTGATCCGTAGGTTGGGAAGATCCCCTGGAGAAGAGAATGGCAACCCACTCCAGTATTCTTGCCTGGGGAATGTTATGGAGACAGGAACCTGGCAGGCTATAGTCCACAGGGTCACAAAGAGTGGGACATGGCTGAACGACTATGATTCATTCATTCAGTCATCTGGGAGAAAAATTATTAATGTGATCAACAGAGGCATATTTACTTTTAAGGGTTTTCCTTGTGTTCCACAGGATAACGGTCAATCAAAGCAGGAATATTTTAAAAAAGCACATTGTCATTCAAGAGTTCTAGGGTGGGGCCACAGTTTTTCATCTTGAACAAGTTTAGTTTTAACTAAATGTCTGGTTGATAAATGGCCATTGTGAATAGCACGGAGGTAAAAGAGCCATGGCAAATAGCCATGGCATCCAGTCCCATCACTTCATGGCAAATAGATGGGGCAACAATGGAAACAGTGAGAGACTTTATTGTTTTGGGCTCCACCATCACTGCAGATGGTGACTGCAGCCATGAAATTAAAAGACGCCTGTTCCTTGTAAGAAAAATTATGACCAACTTAGACAGCATATTAAAAAGCAGAGACATTACTTTGCTGACAAAATTCCATCTAGTCAAGGGTATGGTTTTTCCACTAGTCAAGTATGGATGTGAGAGCTGGACTATAAAAAAAGCTGAGTGCCAAAGAATTGATGTTTTTGAACTGCGGTGTTAGAGAAGACTCTTGAGAGTCCCTTGAACTGCAAGAAGATCCAACCAGTCCATCCTAAAGGAAATCAGTCCTGAATATTCATTGGAAGGACTGATGCTGAAGCCGAAACTCCAATACTTTGGCCACCTGATGCAAAGGACTGACTCATTGGAAAAGACCCTGATGCTGAGAAAGATTGAGGGCGGGAGGAGAAGGGGACGACAGAGGATGACACGGTTGGATAGTGTCGTGGACTCAATGGATACGAGGCTGAGTAAGCTCTGGGAGTTGGTGATTGTCAGATGTGCTGCAGTCCATGGGGTCGCAAAGAGTCGGACACAACTAGCAACTGAACTGTACTGAAAAGAGCCTGGTACAAATTCACACTTATTATTGAACTTTATGCTCTTTACATATTTTACAGGTTTACTAGATTAGTAAGCAGAGAAAACAATCCTTTTGACTATTTCTGAACGATATAACTTTCTAACAGTTTTTTACTTTTTAATCTCAAATGAGCCACATAAATAATTTTAGATAAAAAATATTGCTGTTCAAAATTGTTTGGAATATTTGATCACATATTCAGAAAATGGTAGAGCTTGGGAATTACTTTAATGGATCTGAGATCGATTTTATGTAAAAAGAATTAAGTCAACACAGAGACCTGACTGAACGACTAAATTGAACTGAACGCAGAGACCACACTAATGGATGTTTTACCAGTTGAGGTAACTGGCAAAAATATCAAAAACAGAAAAAATGTCATATACTGTTAACATTTTCAGGCACACAAACACACACTAGTTGGGAGAAAAATTATTCATGTTTATAAAATCAGGAATAGATTTCTGTGCTTAAATCTTATAATTTATTTGTGGCAATATTCTGTATTTTTTAAATACACCAGGGTGCAAAAACACATAATGACATATATTAGAGCTCTTGGTTCTGAATCTTTTATTCCTTTGAAAATCTCTATCATTTGTGTTGAATTAAATTTTAGATTTAACAGTTAAACATACATAAATAATAACATTTTTGTAAATATTGGAGAAAATAGAAAGATGTGATTAGAACTCTGTCTGGAAAATGAGTGCAGGGTATATTACTAACGGAAATGATCAGACCTGGACTTGAGTGATGAAAACCTCCATTCCCAAAATGCAAGAACCTTACTAAACACAGGTGAGTTTCCATTTTCCTAAGCAATGGAACTAAGAAGGCGCAGTTTGCTACATTAATTTTGGTAGTTTATACACATCACTCACTAAGTCTTTCAAAAATCCTTATTAAAGTAAAAAAGCAGGAACATCACACTTGCAATATCACAGAAGCACCTGATTCAGGGAAGGTGAGGTGTAGTAGGATGCTAGCAGTGATCTGAATCCTGAAAAATATCAGTTTTATACAAAATTCACTTCTTATATAACTTCCATGTTCTGTATCCTAAGACTACACTTAAGAGTGAGTCCTTCCTACCAATGTAGAGAAGGGTCTCTTATACTTTTTTCCTTCTTTTCCCCAAACTTTCTGTGGAAGTCTGGACCACTAAGGTAATTCTGTTCAATAAAGGACAATTTCTTAATCCTGTTCTAAATGCCTGAAGTTGCATATATATGTAAACTCCTCACTAATTTCCCCTACTTCTCTAAGATCCCAAGACTGAATCACATGCTAATGGGAATCTCAGAACCTATGCCTCCCCTTACTGATCTCTCACAAAGGGAATATTTTCACCAGTTGAAAGTCACTCATTCAGGTTGAGAATTTATCATGCTCTATAGAAAGCCAGGATACAGACAAGGGAGACAAGGTTCTGGGACACAAGGGAGAAGTGATCTAAAGAGCTGGTTCTCACTGTAAGAAAAGGAAAAAATAAGAAGTTGATAACAAACACCCAAGACAGAAAATTAGAAGCAGAGAACTAAAGGTTTGCAGGTTGCCTCAGTTTAAGCATTTTAGGGGAAAAAGCAGACACAGCCCCACACCCAGGACAGAACGTTTACCTGAGAAGCTGCCCTTTCCTCCTCTTCTTCCTCCTGCTGTGTCTTCTCTGAGGATGTTATGTAGCAAACACACTTCTGCTTCTTGGAAAAATACCTTCAAGGGCATCTGCACAGCTCTTTAACCTGCAACCACAACTACAGAGGACCTTGAAAAGCTGAAAAGACCCACCTCTCCTGTGCTGTCTCAGGAGAGATTCAGGAACAATCTCTTTCTACTTGGAGACCAGACTGTGAAATTATTTCTTGATTGTTCTCAGAGAGAGCTCCTAACCCTCTGCTCACACAGACCATGTGAGCTGACTTCCCTGGTCCAAATCCAGCTAGACCAATGCTGCTGCCTCTCCTCAGACTGAAGCTAGGCCTCAGCTCTCACAGATGGACCAGCAGCCACATCATTAACCCGCGCCCCTTAGAAGCCCCTGGAGCACTTGCTACACACCATACTGATGTTCCCACAGGACCA
Source organism: Tragelaphus eurycerus (assembly GCA_935064755.1). Lineage (NCBI taxonomy): Eukaryota > Metazoa > Chordata > Mammalia > Artiodactyla > Bovidae > Tragelaphus > Tragelaphus eurycerus. The sequence continues at coordinate 1,297,846 of CAKXYN010000227.1, read as the reverse complement.
GGACAGAACTCTGTGGGGAGGGCACTGGGGAGGTTATCGCTTAACACTGGTCATGTGATATTGACAGGAAACCGGGTTGAAACCACTTAAAGATTCTTTTTGAACCATTTCAGTGAATATGAATCCCTCAAGGTCAGGTCCCCACTCGAAGAAGTTATGAATCCGGAGGTCTGAAGAGGGGCCATGAAATGAGTCTTCAGCAAGTTCCTTGTTTATTTTGATGCTTCTCCCCCAACACCCACACTGAGGAGCCCTGAGCTTCAGCCCTCACACTCAGCACACCTGAGACCTCTCAGGAGAGGTTCTAGGGCAGGAGTTTCTAGGGTCCACGTTAGGATCAAGCAGAAAAACTCCACTATTTGGGGTTCAGGCCTTTATAAGAGACTTTGGGTGAAGTGCTCTGGGCTCCCCAGGCTGAGTGTGGATGGGTCCATTCAAACCCAGAGGAGCAGGATTCTGGTGAGCTCTGACGGTATCACTGAAGCGGGGGCCTGTGCAGTAGACCCTGGTGTTCAGCAAGACTGCTGATCTCAAGGTGGGTGGTCATCTAGTGCAGGTGCTCACAGGACTGGCTGGTGTGAGCTCAAGGACATGCAGGCTGCCTGCTCCCCAGACAGACGCTGAGGCAGCAACAGCACAGAGCAGTCAGGGAGGCTCTCAACAGTACTCTGTAGAATCCTTATTAGAATCATCACAATGTCCCAGGAATTACAGAGAGGGGGAAAGTACAATGGAGAAATGATGGGAAATATCCAATTATTTGAGGCTTAAAGGCAGTATGGAAACTAATTGTTACAGATATCATCCCTCTGTGCTAACAAAGACTTTATTGTTAGGTATTCTTCCCTTCAACCTTAAATCGGTAGGTTGACACTTCATTACACACCAACTTCAACACAAGAAACCATCCAGTTTTATTAACATGTAATATCACACCTTCAGAATAAAACATTTTCCAACCCACTGTGTAACCGAATAAAATACAGATTACAAGCATAAACAACGATATTCATTCGTCTCATACAATGATCTGAGAACTATGATTTCTGCAGTTACAAAATGGAGGCTAACCGTTTACGAAATAAGACATACACTAATTACATGACTTTTCTGGGAGGGGTTTCCATACATTTCTAGGGTATCAGAGATGTCTTTATTTGAAACATGTCAACTAATATTCATGACTTCTGTTGATATTATAAAGATACATCAAGATTTCAGTGAACTGTCATTGTATTTTCCTTAAAAAGCAAGTGACATAATTATTGAAAATGTACATCTTACTTTAATAGGTGGAATTACTCCCTGCACACTTACCACATGGTGACCTATAGGGATGTTTGACATGAATGACTAACACCTCCATTTAGATGTACATGTTACATTACTGTGTCCTTAATCTTTGAATGGAGAATAAATATACATGATTTCTCACTAGGATAGAAGGCCTTGTCTTATCTTTGAGGTAGCAGCCACCAAAAACATAACTTTGCATACACACTAGAAATGAAGCATAGCAGCATGGAGTAATTTGAGAGTTGAATAACATTTATTTTGGTTTTCAAAGAATCACAAACCGAGTCAATATAAACAAAGATATATTGCTAATAATTGTACATTTCTAAATACCAACCCTTCCTTGTGATCCATACTAACATATCCATTTTCTCTCTGTTTTAACTATGGATTACTGTCTACAATACTTCAAAAAACAGGATTGATGAAATGCTTTCTATTGTGCAGGCTTCCTTAATAGCTCAGTTGGTAAAAATCCGCCTCCCACTGCAGTATTCTGGCCTGGAGAATTCCATGCACAGTCCATGGGGTTGCAAAGAGTTGGACACGACTGAGCGACTTTCACTTTTTCTAGTGTGCAATTTCTGGTACTTATTTAGATTTAATTTTCATTAAATACTTTTCACATTTTTTTATGTCATTCCTTATTTTTCTTAAATAAATGGTCTTGTATTTTCTGCAGTATATGTTTAGGACAAACCTCTTCCATCACTTATTTTTATTACTAGGCTTTCTTTCCAGTACATGCTATCTGATGTCTAATATGGTGAAAGCTCTGATTAAAGCTTTTGCCATTTTCCTTACATTTATAAGGTTTTCCCTCCAGTATGAATTCTCTGATGTTGAGTAAGATGTGAGTGCTTGATAAAGGCTTTTCCACATTGTTTACATTTGTAAGGTTTCTCTCCAGTATGAATTCTCTGATGGTAAGTAAGACCTGAGTGCCTGCTAAAGTCTTTGCCACAATCCTTACATTTATAAGGCTTCTCTCCAGTATGAATTCGCTTATGTTTAGCAAGAGTTGAGTAGTGACTGAAGGCTTTTCCGCATTCTTTACATTTATAAGATTTCTCTCCAGTATGGATTACTTGATGTTTATTAAGATATGAGTGTAGTCTAAATGCTTTGCCACAATCCTTACATTTATAAGGCTTCTCTCCAGTATGAATTCTCTGATGGTAAGTAAGACTTGAGCACTGGTTAAATTCTTTGCCACAATCCTTACATTTATAAGGCTTCTCTCCAGTATGAATTCGCTGATGTTTAGCAAGAGTTGAGTAGTGACTGAAAGCTTTTCCGCATTCTTTACATTTATAAGATTTCTCTCCAGTATGGATTACTTGATGTTTATTAAGATATGAGTGTTGTCTAAATGCTTTGCCACAATCCTTACATTTATAAGGCTTCTCTTCAGTATGAATTCTCTGATGGTAAGTAAGACCTGAGGACCGGTTAAATTCTTTGCCACAATCCTTACATTTATAAGGCTTCTCTCCAGTATGAATTCGCTGATGTTTAGCAAGATTTGAGTAGTGACTGAAGGCTTTTCCACATTCTTTACATTTATAAGATTTCTCTCCAGTATGGATTACTTGATGTTTAGTAAGATATGAGTGTAATCTAAATGCTTTGCCACAATCCTTACATTTACAAGGCTTCTCTCCAGTATGAATTCTCTGGTGGTAAGTAAGATTTGAGCACTGGGTAAATTCTTTGCCACAATCCTTACATTTATAAGGCTTCTTTCTAGAATGAATTCGCTGATGTTGAGCAAGAGTTGAGTAGTGACTGAAGGCTTTTCCACATTCTTTACATTTATAAGATTTCTCTCCAGTATGTATTACTTGATGTTTATTAAGATTTGAGTGTTGTCTAAATGCTTTGCCACAATCCTTACATTTATAAGGCTTCTCTCCAGTATGAATTCGCTGATGTTGAGCAAGAGTTGAGTAGTGACTGAAGGCTTTTCCACATTCTTTACATTTATAAGATTTCTCTCCAGTATGGATTACTTGATGTGTATTAAGATTTGAGTGTTGTCTAAATGCTTTGCCACAATCCTTACATTTATAAGGCTTCTCTCCAGTATGAATTCTCTGATGGTAAGTAAGACCTGAGCACTGGTTAAATTCTTTGCCACAATCCTTACATTTATAAGGCTTCTCTCCAGTATGAATTCTCTGGTGTTGAGTAAGATTTGACTTCTGATTAAAGGCTTTGCCACACTTTGTACATTTGTATGATTTCTGCTGCATATGAATTATCTGATGTTGAGTAAGACATATGCTACAAGGAAACACTTTGCCACATTCTTTACATTTGTTTGGTTTCTCCCTAGCATGAACTCGCTGATGCAGACTGAAATGTGAACACCTAAAAATGGCTTTGCCACTTTCCTTACCTTTGTAAGGTTTCTGTTCTGTATGGATTCGCTGATGTTGAATAAAATTTGAGTTCTGTTTAAAGGCTTTGACACACTTTGTACATTTATAATGCTTCTCCCCAGTGTGAATTTGCTGATGTCGACTAAGATTTGAGCAAGACATAAATGCTGTTCCACATTCCTTACATTCATAAGGTTTCTTGCCAGTGTGGATTTGCCCATATTGACTAAGCTTTGAATTCTGATTAGAGGTGTTGTCACACTCTGTACATTTGAAAGGTTTCCATCCTGAATGAATTTTCCTTTGTCTACTTAGACTGGATGAGTTAGTAAAGGCTTTCTCACATTTCTTACACTTGTAACTTTTCTGCGGATTCTGAATACTCTGCTGTTGAGTGAGATTTGAAGACTGATTAGAAATATCACCATATTCACAATTATAAGTCTTCTCTCCAGTATGTGTAGTCTCATTTAGAGGAAGACCTGATATTTGATCAAGGATATTCCTACATGTACTATTTTTAGAATCTTTGTCTGAAGATTGAGGTCCCTGATGTTTCATAAGGTTAGAGTCTTGTTCAGTTTTATACCCAGTTTCATTGCATGAGTGGTTTCTCACTCCATCGTAAATATTCTTGTAATTATTGGGGGTACAGCTCTTACTTAAGGCCTGACTCGTGTTATTATATGTGAGAAATTGGTCCGTATTAACCGTATCATGATGTGTATTGAACAATGATGGTGGGATTAACTCTCTTCCATTATTATCAACAGTACACACTTTGGAACAGAGAGAAACTCTCTGTTGGTGGAAGAATAATGACTCCTTGCTCACAGATCCCTCAAACTGATTATACTGTGAGTTTTCCCCATCATTTTTAAATTTCTGGTTTTCAGACGTGCTTGAATGTATGTGTAATCGAAGCCTGTGTTCAGAGTGGTTTGAATGAGTATTTGCAGCAGAGACTGGATGACTTTCCAGATTTTCCACATTTCCCTTCAGAGAACGTGTACGTTTCAAAAAATGATTTAAGCCTTTGCTTGAAGAGATACACTTCTCTGCAGATGTTGATAACTGAAATGGGTATTTTCTATAATTCGACTCACATTGCTCATTTCTTTTGGCAGTAATGTCCGCATTGTGTGAAACTATCGCAGTTTCTTTATGTTCATATAAATATCTTCTAGATCTTTCACATATCCCTGTATATTCCTGGTCTTTCATTAAATGTTCGTTTCCAAGGTGAGCTCTTTCATATATTTCTAGGTTTGCTTTTTGGATTAAATTTTCTAACCTTGGATTCTTTGACATCAAAGCACGGGTGTTGTGAGAAGACACAGCTGAAAGATACCAAATAAAGTTTTCTTATCTACTATTCTTATCTACTGGGGCTGGTGCGAGCTCAGTTGGGACAGAAGGGGAGCCTTCTCTGTGGGAAGAGAACATGGCAACAGTCTGTGGCAGCAGGACAGAGTGAGACCTGTACACAGGGTACTAACCCGTGCCCTGCCGACCCAGCCTGAGAGGGTGTCCACCAGTGCAGACAAGGGCTGGGTGCTAAAATGTGGGGTCTGGAGAGCAGACCCAGGCAGAGGACTGCTGTGGGCTGTGAGGAAACGTCCTGAGGGGATGGGGTGGAGGGAGGAGTTCTATAAACAGGAATGCTTGTGGAGGAAGCCTGAACCACCATAGCACAGAGTGCCATTGTTGACTGATGCCCAAAGGAAAGATCCACCATTGCAGGCCCTCTCCCCCTGTACTGGCCCTTCCTCCCCCAGCACTAGGAAGGGCCACCACCCCAGTGGGCTCTATTGAGCTCCAGCCACAGCCTCCCCCCATGCACCTCCTCCACAATCAGCAGACCCCTGTGCTCTGGGGCAGCCTCTGGAGCAGACACCTGTGGGTGGGCCACACACACACAGAAGGATCTGAAAGCTCAGCTGAGCCCCAGGGTTAAAGGAAGAAAACCTGAAGTCTCTCCTCACGGTTGCACAAACCATGCTTTTATACGGGCAACTGGATTTGTCAACTCAGCCCCTGCTGCTGCAGCTAACTCACTTCAGTCGTGTCCAACTCTGTGTGACCCCATAGACGGCAGCCCACCAGGCTCCCCCGTCCCTGAGATTCTCCAGGCAAGAAAACTAGAGTGGGTTGCCATTTCCTTCTCCAATGGATGAAAGTGAAAAGTGAAAGGTAAGTCGCTCAGTCGTGTCAGACTCTCAGCGACCCCATGGACTGCAGCCGACCAGGCTCCTCCATCCACGGGATTTTCCAGGCAAGAGTACTGGAGTAGGGTGCCATCGCCTTCTCTGCAACTCAGCCCCTACAGAGCATCTGAATGGACAACCAGGGCTCCCCCAGTCACGGGAGTGTAGCTTTAGCAGCTGTAGGCGTTGTGGGGATATATACTAGGGGGAGGGGCCAGGCCAGAGTCTGAGCTGCCCCCATAGCACCACAGTGGGTCCAGCTCCATGAATGCAATTCTCGGACCTGAGTTCACTGGATCTATGCTGGTGTTCCAGTGAAAACAACATCTGAGAGACACCAGAGCCACGTGCCAGCATGCCCATGGTTGAGGGGGGGCCAAGAGCAGTGCCAACATGGGGTCACATGAGACTCACAGCACGTGAGCACACCCCAAGGTGAACATCCCCAGAGAAGCAATCCTTAGTGGCTTCTCTCCCAGTGAGTGTGCTCCAATTCTAGCTGCCTTGACCACAGATCAGAATCACAGTGAAGAAACAGATCTGGGGGCTCTACTCCACCAAACAGGGAGCAGACCCGACCACAGACAGGGCAGTGACAGCCACAGAGCCAAGGGGAGGCTCCCCTCAATATCCAGGGGAGGCTGGGATCATAATAACAGCCATCAAAGCCCAGATCAAGGGGTTAAGGGTACAAGCCTGTAGACCAACCTCACCCGCCAGGGGGAAGACATCAGAGCAAGAGGACCTAGGATCTGGAAGCCTACAGAACAGACCACAAACCCAGAAAATGTGACGAAATGAGAGGACAAAGAAGTATGGTGTAGAGGAAGGAGCAAGACAAAAAGCTACAAGAACCACTAAATGAAGAAGAGACAGGCGGTCTAATGATTACTTTTTGACTTAAGTCATCTTAAATGCAGATGGCACTGCTGCTGCTGCTAAGTCGCTTCAGTCGTGTCCTACTCTGTGCGACCCCATAGACGGCAGCCCACCAGGCTCCCCCGTCCCTGGGATTCTCCAGGCAAGAACACTGGAGTGGGTTGCCATTTCCTTCTCCAATGCATGAAAGTGAAAAAATAAAGTGAAGTCACTCAGTCGTGTCCGGACTCCCAGTGACCCCATGGACTGCAGCCCACCAGGCCCCTCCGTCCATGGGATTTTCTAGGCAAGAGTACTGGAGTGGGGTGCCATAGCCGAGATGCCACTAGGTGCCTGCTAATTGTTTAACTCACTTCTTATTTTAGCATGTTCTATTAGATGTTTCAGTCTAAAAATCATAAATGATACTGACGTAGGTCTAACCAGAAAGCAAGGACATATAGGACAAAGTCTAGGGAAGCTGATAACAAGATGAATTAAATAAAGAAGTAGTTCTTGAGAAATGAACAAATGAGTCTTTAAAAATATGGTGGGAACACAGGGAATGCTATCAATGCTCTGTGGAGATGTAATTGGGAAGGAAATCTAAAAAAGAGTAGATACCCATACGTAAAATGGATTCTCTTTGCTGTACAACATTGTAAATCTGTTGTACTCCAATAAGAACATTTTAAAAAGATTATATTACCTAAAAATTGTACTAGTTTGAAACCATTGAAAATATGGTGGAAAATGTTTTGAGCTCTTATACCAATTTATTTGAAAATTCTTTGAGTTAATTGAATATATTTAAGTCTTTTAGCATTGAGGAATTGGGGCAAATACACTTAACATTTCATATGAGTTCATACGAAGAAAACTAAAGTAACCCTGAGATTTGCATTCTTTCTCTTTAGGGAGGTTTTGGTTTATACAGTGAAGAATTACTTGAATTTAAAATTTATAAGATCATATTTGTAGCTTCCAGTGTTTTAGAAATTATAAGTCAGAAAAAAAAAAAAAACCCAACAACCCTCTGTCCCCAGTATTCCTAGAACTTTGGCAGTATGTCTACAATTCCACTCACATACTGCCACCTAGAGGTAGGAACAAACTTTAATAGGAACGTCTTAGAGTTTTTCAGAAATGTGCCGTTTTCCTTGGACCCCCAAGAAATGGAATAGTAACAGATTCATTCAGGTTGTCACAGGCCAAGACAATTTCAGTTCTCAATGTGATTGAGAAAAGTAATCACTGGAGATGAATTCAGGAATGATTCAAGAGACAGAATGGGGCAGGTGATATCTGCCTATGACAGCAACAGAAAGAAACCCAGACTTCTCTAAAATCATTTCCACTGAAGCAGATCTTCCCAAACCACATGACAAAAGATGAATTCCTCACTGATCCTTGGACCTGTCGTTGAGTCATCGGCTCCATCCATTCACACCTACCTGTGTATATGGCTGGTGTCTCCAGTCTCCTTACATCCCAGGGATTCTTCATTTGCTCCAGAAAGGTGACCAGGTCCAGCTTAGAGACCACAAGACCTGCTATCAGGAAAAGGAATATTTGTTTTGCTAGAGAGTCATCAGTTTCCAATCTAATATGTATTCAAGTGAGAAGAGAAGGCACATGTGCTAAGTGGCTCCAGTCATGTCTGACTCTTTGCCACCCTATGGACTGTAGCCCGCCAGGCTCCTCTGTCCATGGGATTCTCCAGGCAGAAACACCAGAGTGAGTTGCCATGTCCTCCTCCAGGAGTTCTTCCCAACCCAGGAATCGAACCCACTTCTTTTACGTCTCCTGCATTGGCAGGCAGGTTCTTTACCACTAGTGCCATCTGGGAAGCCCAGAGAAGGCGTGGTAGAATGTTAATACAGCCTAGAAATAAAGTATTTGGGGACATCATTTCCTAGGCTGTATTAACATTCCCTGGTGGCTCAGCTGGTAAAGAAGCCACCTGCAACGTGGGAGACATGTGTTTAATTCCTGGGTTGGGAAGATCCTCTGGAGAAGGGAACGGATACCCATCCCAGTATTCTGACCTGGAAAATTCCATGGACTATTCCATGGGGTCACAAAGAGTCAAACATGACTCTAATCTTGCTCATTACATTATTAACATTCTAGAGAAGGCATGGTTGAATGTTAATATAGCCTAGAAAATTATATCCCCAAATACATTATCGAAAGCACTTTTATAACTAACAAATACATAAAGAAAAGATCTTGAGATTCTAGTCAAGTACTACTAAGGCCAAATTAATAGTAGAAATCTGATTTATAAAGGAGAGTGGCACCCTTTTATACCACAGAACCTACAGAATAACCACCAACCTAGAAGAAGGAGGCAGATTACATCAAGGAGAAGTTAGAATCATAATGAATCATCATGAAGTCTTCTTTCTCAACTCCTAAATAATCCATTTTTCCCATAGAAAGCAAGGATCTGAAACTATTATAAGAAGCAGGACATTCTAGGAGACATTCTAGAAATGCAGGAACCAAAACCATGTGGGTAGATAAGGGATTCTGGAAGGCAGTTATCCTCACCCAAGGAGGTCAGGTTCCGGTAGTTCTCTAACATCACATCCCTGTACAATTCCCGCTGACCGAGGTCCAGGCATTCCCACTCCTCTTGAGTGAAGTCTATGGCCACATCCTGGAATGTCAGCCGTCCCTGAAATACAAAGTACAGATGCCTTGTGGCCATGGGAAGACTTCCTAATGTGACCCAAGATGAAACCAACAAGATGAATGGTTTTGACTTAGGAGAATGTCTGGTGTTACAGCAGCAGCAGCTGGTGTTACACAAGAATATAATTTTTACACAGTAATATTTTCTACCACATTTTTAACCCCAAGAAAAGAGGATGAGATACGATCCATCAACCACTACAGAAATTATTCTGATTTGGAAGAGAAATTATAAAATAATTAGATCAACATTGGCATATTTATTTTTGAGTGCTGTACTCAGTTGACAGAGCATAAACTATCAAAAGAAACAGGAAATATTTTTTTTAAAAGCACTTCCTGATCCAAGTGTTCTGGAGTGGACTCAGTGTGCCGCATTTTTAACAAGCTTATTTGAACTAGTAATGTTGAAAATTCTGCTCCATGAGTGACAATGTTTGAACAGCAAGGAAGTAGAATAGTAAGGAAAGAATTCATATTTCACTTTGAACTTTAAGTGCTTTACAGATTTTACAGGTCTGATAGGATAGTAACCTCGGTGACAACAATCATTTTAACGATCTGGTATATACTATATAAGTATACCAGACTATATACTTATTAATTAGTAAGAAAAAAATTGTCATGTCAATAAAATCAGGATAATTTTTAACTGATTGAAAATGTACATAAATATTTGAGGATGATATTATTTTAATTTTTTAAAAATAGACTAGGGTGCAGACATACACAATGATAAAAAAAAAATAGACAGCTCTGGTTGTGAATTTTTCAATTTCCTGAAAAATCTACCATTTGCATGGAACTGTATTTTAAAATTTAACACAGTTGAACATAGATTAGCACTAATATGATTCTTGTAAACACTTTGGAAAATACAGGAATGTGATGAGACTTATCTGTGATGTGAGTGTGGAGTGTGCTGGAAGTGATCAGACCTGGGCTTGAATGATGAAAATCCCCACTCCCAAATCCCAGCATCTCTACTAAACACACAGGAGTGTTGTCACCTACAAATCGGCACTTGCCAAGAGCATTGCCAGTGACTCAACAGCAAGGGCGTTTGCCATCTGCCTCTGGGGGAATGAACCCTATGGTGCTGCAACTGTTGACTTCAATCCCCTCAAGGGAGTTCAGGGTGGACTGAGGCACTCTGCTCCAGGAAAATCTGGTGGGACAGGTCTTTAGAGAGTTAGGTATTTTCAGGAACTGCTTTCATGATCCCAATCCTTGTCTCTCTTCGTATCTAGAAAAGCACTAAACCACTAAATGATGACTTCAGTTCCTCAGGACTGGCAGAAAACCTTTTGTAAAGTTAAGTGCTTGATTGCACTGAACTCCCCCTTCACCAAAATCACAGACTGACCTTCCCCCACTGTCCCTTTGGAGCAGTTTCTCAGAGTTATCTGAGATGCTGTCTCTTGGGCTGCTGTCCTCATTTTGCCCCAAATAAAACTTAATTCACATCTCTCAAATTGTGCATCTGTTTTAGCTGACAGTGTTCATTTTTCAAAGCAAAGAGCAACTAAGAAGATAAGGCATTTCCTCATTAACTGTGGTAGGCATATCCATCACGTTTTCTTTCCAAGAGCTTTGTTCAAGACAAAAAAAAAAAAAAATGAATTTCATAGCGTGGAAATCTCACAGAAGCACCTGAACCAGTGAACATCAGAGGTCACGGGGTAAGAGTACATGGAAAAATGCATTATCACTGCCCAATATTTTGGCAATATTAGGAAAACCATGATCTCAATCTATCATGAAAAATGTCAGTTTTCTGCAAAATTCCACCTCCTATATACCTCCCAAGATCTGTAGCTTAATAGTCCATTTAATTAGTATATTTTTCTTTTCGGTATAGAGGATTGTTTCTGCTACTTTAACTTCTGAAAAATTCTGGAGTGCTGAGTTCATTCTATTAACAAGGGCATTTTCTTACTCCTGTTCTAGAGAGCTGAAGTGCATCCCCATGTAAATTCATCACGGCATTTCCCCGACTTCCCTAAGATCCCAACACCAAACCACATCCCAATGGGAATCTCTGGTACTGGTGCCTCCCCATGTTGATCGCTCACAAAGGGAATGTATTCAACATTGAAAGTCACTATTTCATGTTGAGAATTCATCATGCTCTATAGAAAGCCAGGATACAAACAAGGGAGAAAAGGCTCTGGAACATGACGGAGACGAAACCTGAAGAGCTGGTTTTCACTATTAAAAAAAAAAGGCAGGGGGGAGGGGAATAAGATAATAACAAGCACTCCAGGCAGAAAAATTAGAAGCAGAGAACTAAAGGTTTGTAGATTCTCAGGTCAGGCATTTCAGGAGGAAAAGCAGACAAACCCCAGACCCGGGACAGGACAATTACCTGAGAAGCTGCCATTTCCTCCTCTTCTTCCTCCTGCTCTGCGTCTTCTGTGGGGATATCAGGTCTCAAACTCACATCTGCATGTTGAGAAAATACCTTCAAAGGCATCCATACAGCCGTTTAACCTGCAACTGCTGCAGTGAAAAAGAAGAAAAAGTTTCCTTGTTTCTCTCACCCTTTTCTGAGCTCTTTTCTGACTATCTGTGTTCCTGAGCTGTAGTGGGTAATCAAGGCTAACCTGATATGCTAATCACATCCTGGTGCTCCACGCTATTTGCAGATCTTCCCGGCTAGTTCCTCTCCTTCCTTTTTGCATTACAGAGAGCAGGCCGCAGGACAATTCACGAGAGACAATGGACCCTACTTCTGGGCTTCTTGACCCAGCCTATGAGGGTTTTGAAGAAATGCAAGAGGAAGACCCGCATTCAGGAGCCCTGAGGGAAACCTCACATTTGGCACATCTGAGACCTCAGGAAGGGAGGATTTAGGGTGGGAACTTCTAGAAACAAAGGTCAGCCTGATTCCCTGGGGAGGGGCTCTTTCTAGGATGGGTGTGGTTCCCGCCTGTGCCTGTGCCCTTGGGGGAGGGGAGGAGAGAGGTGAGTGAGTGGTGGGAATCACCTGGGGGTCTTGGGTTCCTGCCAGGGTTTACTTGCAGAATTCTTCCCACAGATCTCCCGTGTCCTTAGTTTTTTTACCCTCCTCTGCAGCCTGGGGCTCTGCAGCCTGGGGACACAGGTTTTCACAAAATGATTTGCATTGTGACCACCTCTCCGCAGGTGTGGCACCTCCAACTTCAGAGACCAGGTGCCTAGAGGTGTTTCTATCAAGGCTTTCTTTGAAAATAAACCATAGGCTTCAGGAGGCCTGGTGAGTGGCAGCCCATGGGGTTGCAAAAAGTAGGACAGGGCTGAGCAGCTGAACTGAACTGAACTGAGCAGGACACGCTAGGTTAACAGTGTGTATGGGCAGACAGATGCCTTTGAAAATGATGTCCTAAATGCTATCTGATGACCAACCAAGGAAATAATGATCGGTGTTGCCATAAGTTACACTACACATGGATTTAGACATGAGGACGTTGTTGTTCTACTTCCTGTGTGTGTGTTTTTCTAGGTTTTATGAATCAAGTGCTACAGTTTGTTGTCTGCTCCATTTAGAGAGCTCTATTTTCTCACATCTCTAAAGTATAATGACTAAGGAAAAATTAAAGATAGAAGCATGTCCATCTTTCTAATATTATATATTCTAAAAAATATTCAGTGTGCATGCACCAGTACCAACTTTGTAGAAGATTTAGTTTCACAGCAGAATGGAGAATAAGGTATGGACGTTTCCCATATACCTCTTGTCCCAACACGTGGACAATCTCCCTACTTAACTTTCCCCACCAGAGGGAGCATTTGTTACCACTGATAATCTACATGGACAGTAAATAGATAAACTCTTTAGTTTACCCTTATGTTTCTCTTTTAGGGATGTGCACTCCATACCTCTGGATAAATGTATAATAACATGTGTCCACCACAACAGTTTAACACAAATTATTTCATGGTCCTGAAAGTTCTCTAGACTTAGGGTATTCATAGTCCCTCCTTTGAAACCCATGGCAACCACAGACCTTTTGAATCTCTTCTATATTTCCTACTAGATTCCCAGGTGACTGAGTGGGAAGAAATCTGCCTGCTGATGCAGGACATCCAGGTGATACGGCTTCGATCCTTGGGTCAGGAAGATCCCCTGGAGGAAGAAATGAAAACCCACTCCAGTATCCTTTCTGGGACATCTATGGACAGAGGAGCCTGGCAGGCTACAGCTCCTGGGGTCACAAAGATTCAGACACAACTGAGCACATATGAACATTTACCTACACCAAAATGTCATATTGCAAAATTCCTACTTTTTGTATCATTTTCGAATGGGCTTCTTTCACTTAGTAAAATGCGTGGAATGATTGTCCATGTATTTTATACCTTGAAAGCTTAACATCCAAAAGCTTAAGAACTACCTCTGCGCCTCTATTCCTGCTCAGTAAATAAGTTCATCAACACCATTTTTTTAGATTCCATAAATATCTGTTAAGACAATATTTGCACAAATATAGAGAACAGATGTGTGGACAGGGCAGGAGAAGAAGAAGGGCCCCACTGACACACACACGCACCACCGTGGCCGAAATGCTGGAGAAGACTCTTGCGAGGCCCTTGGACTGCACGGAGATCCAGCCGGTCCATCCTAAGGGAGATCAGTCCTGGGTGTTCATTGGAAGGACTGATGTTGAAGCTGAAACTCCAGTACTTTGGCCACCTGATGCGAAGAGCTGACTCATTTGAAAAGCCCCTGATGCTGGGAATGATTGAAGTGGGGAGGAGAAGGGGACGACAGAGGATGAGATGGTTGGATGGCATCACTGACTCAATGGACATGAGTTTGAGTAAACTCTGCGAGTTGGTGATGGACAGGGAGGCCTGGCGTGCTGCAGTCCATGGGGTCGCAAAGACTTGGACATGACTGAGCAAGTGAACTGAACTGAACTGAACTGATGGTTAAAACAGGTAGCTAGTGGGAAGCTGCTGTAGAGCACAGGGAGCTCAGTGTGGTGCTCTGTGCTGACCAGAGCCTGGAAGTGGAGATCACGGGAGGGAGGTTCAAGAGGGAGCAGATGTATGTGCACTCACGGCTGCTTGATGAGGTCGTACAGCAGAAACTAACACAACAGTGTAAAGCAATTATATGCCAATGAAAAACATATATGCATCTCTGCGGGGGACTGACCTGAAAGGGTTAAGTCCTGGGAGCTGCCTCGCTATGTGATTTCTTTTTGCGGGCTGCCTTCCCTACCTCTCCCTCCTTCCTCCACCAAGAATGTTTTAGCCAGACTAGGGCCATGACCGAGGCTGGGGGGCCTACACGTTAGTGAGTTGATAGGTATTGTATTTGTAGAGTATAACTTGAGATGAGGTATAGTAGTGAGGTGTAGTTTGTATGTTAAAAAGTATAAAAAATAGGATAGAGATAGATTGTGATCTATCCACTGTCTTCCCTCTTTCTTTTCCCCTTTTCCTTTCTTCCTTTTTTCTTATCTTCTTCGCGGGGGTTTTGCTTGGGGTTCTGGGCCTATGAGGGGGGCGCCCCGGAGGGGGGCCTCTAGCTCTGGAGGTGGGGCTGAGCGATAAGCAATAACTTGAAAAAGGGAAAAAAAATGATAATGTGAAAGTTAAAAAAAATAAAAAAGGAGAAGAAGAAAGGGTAATAAAGGAGAATAGAAAAAAGAGAAAAAAAAAAAAAAGTAGTTTTGTTTTTTTTTTTTTTTATTTTATGCTGCACAACAGGGGAGGGAGAGTCAATAACTAGAAGTTAGTTTTTTTTTTTTTTTTGTTGGGGGAGGAGGTGTGGGGGGGGTGCGAGAGGGAGGGAAAATAAAAAAAAAAAAAAAGAAAAGGAGGGGGAAAAAAAAAAAAAAAAAAAAACCAGTTTGGGCGAGAGAAAAATAATAAAAAAACAATCTTTTTGTTGGTGGTTGTTAGAAAGAGATTTAGATTTGAACAAGAAAAAAAAAGAGTTTCTTCGCTTGGTGGAAAAAGAAAAAAACAACAAAAAAAGAGAAAAAAAAGTGCCCCCCGGAAGGGAACACGAATATGCTGTCCCTGAAGAAACTCCCATAAAGCAACCTCCCCTTTTAGAAAATACAATGCAGAATGCTCTCTTAACAGAATCTCAGCCAAAATCAGGAAATAAACTATCTCCTGATGAGGAGTCTTTCCTCGATAAAGAGGCGGCTAATTGTCACAAAAAAGATTGGGGATGATATTTTGTTAGCTCATGCTGATAATGTCTTGTTACCTGAAATATTTTGTTTTTTGAGATCTCAACTACAAAACCATGGATTAATCATTGCCAGAGACAAGGTGCAAGTACATCATCCTTATTCTTATTTAGGTTTTCAATTATATCCCCGAACTTTTGCCACACAAAAACTTGCACTGCGAACTACTCATCTACGTACCTTAAATGATTTGCAAAAATTGTTGGGGAATATAAATTAGATTCGCCCTTATTTGAAACTCCCGACAGACGTTTTAAAACCTTTGTTTAACATTTTAAAGGGAGATCCTGATCCGACATCTCCACGACAATTAACCCCTGAGGCTCGCTCAGCCTTGTCCCGGGTAGAAGTTGCTATTCGCAATCAACAAACTACCTACTGTGATTATTCTAAACCTTGGGGTTTGTACATACTGCCTTCCCCACATTACCCTACAGGTGTTCTGTTTCAGAATGATCCGCTACGTTGGATTTATTTAGCTTCTGTTCCTTCAAAAAATTTTGCCCCCTACCATGAGTTGGTAGCTAAAATTATTGCTAAAGGCCGCCTGGAATCTATTCAATATTTTAGAAAAGAACCTCATTTTATTTGTGTTCCCTTTGCTTTAAAAGAGCAGAAATGATTATTTAAATTTTCAGACAACTAAACACTTGCCTTGGCAAATTTTCCTGGTCAGCTTTTACATCACTACCCTTCTCATAAACTTTTACAGTTTGCTAAATTTCATCAATTTATTTTTCCAAAGGTGGTACGACAACAGCCTATCTCCAATGCTACTAACATATTTACAGATGGGTCCTCCAATGGTAGGGCTGCCTTGATTATTAATAACGCTGCTTATTTTACAGACACATCCTATTCTTCTGCACAGATTGTGGAATTGTTTGCTGTTGATCAAGCTTTAAAGACAGTATCTGATGCTCCTTTTAACTTGTTTACTGACAGCCAATATATTGTTCGTGCTCTCTCCTGTATTAAAACTGTTCCTGCCATTCATAATGATTCGCCTACGGTCTTTCATTTATTCTCTTCCATACAGGCTACAATTCATAAACGAAATCATCCATGTTATTTCGGACACATTCGGGCGCACACATCTTTACCCGGACCTTTAACTGAAGGCAATCAAACAGCTGATCTGCTAACCCGAGTCTTTCTTTCACAATCTAACACCCCTTCTTCTATTGAACAGGCACGAGCTTCTCATGCGCTGCATCACCAAAACAGTCACTCATTGCGTTTGCAATTTCAGATTTCTAAAAAAGCCGCTAGAGAGATAATAAAGGCGTGCCCTTCGTGTCCTCAATTTTTTGTTGTGCCTCATTATGGAGTCAACCCCCGTGGTCTGCGCCCCAACGATCTCTGACAAATAGATATTACCCATATTTCTGAATTTAGAAGACTTAAATACTTACATGTTACTATTGACACTTTCTCAAATTTTTTGTCCTGTTCATTACTTTCAGGTGAGTCCTCAAAACAATGTATACGTCATTGTCTTTACTGTTTTTCTATTATAAAAATTCCTAAGGTGATCAAAACTGATAATGGTCCCGGTTACACTAGTAAATTGTTTCAGACTTTTTGTGCGTGCTTCTGCATCCAGCATAAGACTGGCATTCCTTATAATCCACAAGGACAGGGCATTGTCGAGCGCGCTCATCAACGCATCAAACATCAACTTTTAAAGTTAAAACGGGAGAATCCAGCTGACTGTTACCAAGTTTCACCTCCTAACTTGTTGAATCATGCACTTTTTACTCTGAATTTCTTGTCTCTTGATGCAAAAGGTTTGTCTGCTGCTCAACGACTTTGGGGAAAGGAGATCAATGAGAAAAAACCCTTAGTAAACTGGAAAGATCCCCTTACAGGCCAGTGGCATGGCCCTGACCCCGTTTTAATTTGGGGTAGAGGTCATGTATGTGTGTTCCCACAGGATGCCGAAGTGCCGCGCTGGTTGCCGGAGAGGTTGGTACGCACGACGACGCAGAACACTGAACTGGCAGATGCAACGCCTGACGCTGCGCAGTGAAGACGACAATTTGCCCACTCCTCAGCAAGTAGAGGCGCTAATACAGAGAGCTTAAAATACAACACATGCACAGGCTAACATTTCCCCTACTAATATTATTATGATATTACTCATGCTGTTACAACAAATCCGTAGCAGTAGTTCATCTGTTTATTGGGCTTATGTTCCAGATCCTCCACTTATCCAACCGGTTGAATGGGAGCGGGAAGTCATCCCTGTATATGTTAATGATACTATCTTACTAGGGGGACCCTCTGACAGCCACATAACACCTCAAAAGGCTAACATGTCTTACTATGGACTGACTACGAAATATCCCATGTGTTTTTCTTACAGCCAGACCATCTCTAATTGCATCACCGTGGCCCCCGCTGTGTCATATCGTCAGACAAGCTTCCCCGGAATAAACAACATCACGGGAGCAGCAACCACGGTGCACAATGGTGCGGGGCCACGAGATGTTCCCTTTTGTAGCTACAACTTAGCGACTCCTCTGGGAATAGCGCTTCCATGGACTCGATGCCGTTCGACCACTGCTACAGTTTACAACCTCAACGCCACTCAACTCTGGGACTGGGGTCCACAAGAGCCTAATATTTGCCCCGAATGTCGAGGGTTACATCCTCTGATATTGGGACTTGGATCAGAAGGGACATTCCAGACAGAGATCTAGAAGTTATTGGCCGCTTTTGGGACCAGCGGCCCCACGCTATACAGCCAACAGTCAGGTACCGTACATCATAAGTATGGAGACGTAGGAATTCTGGATCCCCGTTACCCGAGAGCTTGTCTCCCTTTCCCTTTTATGCTTTTAGTAGGAGTGACTGAAATATCCTTGTCTAACAATGAATACCATGTAAAATGTGATGATTGTACACTTACTAACTGTATTAGAGGGGTCCCAATTGGACAACAAGTAACAGTTGTAAGGCAGCCTGCATTTGTCATGCTGCCAGTAAAAATCACGGGAACTTGGTATGATGAAACTGCTCTAGAACTTATCCAGCAAATTAATACCGCTCTCTCGCGCCCAAAAAGAGGGATTGGTTTAATAGTGTTAAAAATTGTATCTTTAATCACTTTGATTGCTACTGCTGGTACCGCTTCTATTTCGCTTGCTCAATCGGTACAGGATGCTGATGTTATTGATTCTTTGTCTCATAATGTAACCAAAGTATTGGGAACCCAAGAAAACATCAACAGAAAAATTAAAGATCGCTTATCAGCTCTTTACGATACCGTACGGGTCATTGGGGAGGAAGTTCAGAGTCTGAATCAACGTACAAAAATTCGGTGTCATGCTAATTATAAATAGATGTATGTTACTAAGAAAGAATATAATCAAACTGATTTTCCTTGGTTTAAAATCAAAAGGCATTTAATGGGAATTTGACATGATTCAAATGTATCTTTAGATTTATTGCTACTCCACAATGAAATTCGACAGATAGAAGACATGCCTAAAGCTACCTTGGACATTGCCAAGGAAACTGAAGATTTTGTGAATAATCTTTTCTCTAATTTTCCAAATTTACGTTCACTTTGGCATGGTATGTTGGCAGTAGGTATAGGCTTAGCAGGGATTTTGCTCCTGATGTGTTTAGCTCCTTGCCTTATTCGAACTCTCTTTCAAGAGATTCTCTCAGTTAGAGCTATGGTGCATAAAAATACCTTGCATCATAGACAATTAATGGAGCTTTTAAAAAATAAAGAAGAGGGGGAGCTGCGGGGGACTGACCTGAAAAGGGTTAAGTCCTGGGAGCTGCCTCGCTATGTGATTTCGGCTTGAGGCCTTCTTTAGCTCTCTGTCCCGCCTTCCTATAATTTATTACATTCACACCGGCGGGCTTGGGTGGCCGAGGAGAAAAAAAAATTTTATTTTTTATATATAACAAGAAACAAGAAAAAAAGATTTTGTTTGTAGAATGTCACATATAAAATATAATAAAAATGAATAATAAAAAAGAAGGACGGTCCTATTGTGTCCTCCTCTCTCCACCTTCTTCTTTTTTTTTTTTTTTTCTCCTCCCCCCGAGAAGGGGGGGCTGGGGGTTTCCCCTAACAACCGCGGGCCGCGGCACATCTCAAAAGGAAAAAAGGCTAAACAGACTGGCTTCACAGTGATGGAGAATCCAGCTGACCGTGCAGGGGACATGGGCTTGATCCCTGGTCCAGGAATACTCCACATGCTTTGGGGCAACTAAGCCTGTGAGCCACAACTGCTGAGCCTGGGTGGGGCAACTTGCTCTTTTAGAGGGCAAGAGGCAAATGAAAGATGCTCACCAGCGCTAAACAATAAGAAATGCAAAACAAAGCTACAATGATGCATCACCTCATGCCAGTCAGAATAACAATTAGCAAAGAGTCCACTAATGATATCAGAAATGCTGAAGAGGCCTGGAGATCAGGGAACCTCCTACACGGCTGGACTGAATGTAAACTGGTGCAGTCATGCGGGAGGACAGTGTGGAAGTTCCTTAAAAACGTAACCTCCTGACATTTAAGGAAATGAATTCCATGAAATGTAGACAAAACAGATTAATTGACAAATTAACAAGTTTTGCAGTTTTTAGTAAATCACCTGCAATTCTAAAATGACCAGTTTTGATCTAGCATTTCTAAATTCTCTAACTTAAATGTGTACAAATACACAGACACTCACATATTCCTTCTTGGTTTTCTCACTGCTAACGCGTATACCTTCAGATATTTATATATTGTATTCAATTGTGTTATATAAATTATATTATGTATGTATCTTCAGATATTTATATATTGCATTCAAAGTATGCCAAGGCCGTGAGAAAACAGTTCCTTTAAGCCTAGACAAGAAACATGTGCTAAGAATTATACAGGGTAAGATTTTATAAATCTTGGTTCAGAACTTGACCATCGTGGCTTTTAATGATTCTTTTTGTACTTTGTTAAATTTACATATGCTTAAATGAGCCCCTGAAAAGCTTTAGCTAACAGAAGAAGAGAGGACAGTTGAAGCAGGTGAGTTTCTGACTCTAGGTCCTGAGAAAATTCACAGGAAGCCTTGAGGGCCCCTGAGGAAGGTCAAGGCTAGAACCAGGCAGAGAAAGCTCCAGTACTTGGGGTTCAGGCCTTTCTAAGGGACCCTGGGTGAAGTGCTGTGGGCTCCCCAGGCTGAGCGTGGATGGGTCCATTCAAACCAGAGGAGCAGGATTCTGGTGAGCTCTGAGGGTGTCATTGAAGGGGGGCCTGTGCAGTAGACCCTGGGGTTCCACAAGACTGCTGGTCTCAAGGACAGGGGTCATCTAGTGCAGGTGCTCCCAGAACTGGCTGGTGTGAGTTCAAGGACCTGCAGGCTGCCTGTTCCCCAGACAGACACTGAGGCAGCAACAGCACGGAGCAGTCAGGGAGGCTCTCAACAGTACTCTGTATGGTCCTTCTTATTAGAACCATCACAATATCGGAGGAGTTTCAAAATGGGAGAGGGGATACAACATAGAAATGGTGGGAAATATATGAATTTATGAGAGTTTAACACCAGCAAGGAGCTAATTTCTACAGATGCCATCCCCCTGTGCTACAGATAGTTTATGATAACATTATCTTTCCTGCAACCTTAAATAGGTGGGAGAGGTTAATGCTGGTGGTGCGTTCACCCTTCATTCATTCCACATCAACTGTAACATTAAAAAACCATTCACTTTTATTAATTAACATACATTAATTTTACACAGATGGAATAAAACCTTTTACAACCATTGTTTGATCCTTGATTAAAATACAGATTACAAGCTTCTAAAAACTTTAAGACAACACAGATGTTTCTCTGATGAAATGATCTGTGAATGTGATTTATATAGTTTACAAAATGGAGGCTAATTTAGTAAACATGGATGGACATTAATTATATCCATATGACTTTTCCAGAAAGAGATTTCTATACTTACATCAGGTAGAGGAGAAGGTGTCCTTGCTTCAAGCCTGCCAGGTAATATGCATGATTTCTCTATGTTGATGTTATAAAAATATCTTAGATTTTAATGAACAACCCTTGTTTTATGCTTAAAAAGCAAGTGACATAATTATTGAAAACTTAGAGCAAACTTCCGTCTTACTTTGAGTTATTCCCTGAACACTTACATCATGGTGACAACACAGATGTTTGACATCAGTGACAAATACCTCCATTTAGAGGTTTATTGTGCATAGAGCATTACTGTGTTCTAAATCTTATAAATTGGAGAATCAATATAAATGATTCCCACCTAATATAGAAGGGCTTCTCTTACAATTGAGGCAACAACCATCAGAAACAGAAGTTCATATATACAGTAGGAACAAATCACAGCATAGTAACTTGAGAGTTGAATTACATTCATTTTGGTTCCTTAATGATCTCAAATAACATTAATATAAACAAGGATACATGAATAATAATTATACCTCTGTAAATATCCACCCCTTCATCTTGTGATCCATATTAACATATCAATTTTGTACGTGTTTTAATTATGGAATACTTGCTACAGTGTTTCTGTTTAGAGTAATTCAACAAAAGTGGTACTAATGAAATGCTTTCTGGTATGAATTCTCAGGCATTGATTTACTTTTGATGTTTGATTAAACAGTTGTCTACATTTTTGTATTTCATTCATGAATCTTTCCAAAGTAAACAGTTGTTTTTTCAAAATTGTATATTTAGGACCAATCTTTTTTTTATCACTGATTCATTTCTAGGGTTTCTCTGCAGTATGTATTCTCTGATGGTGAGTGAGGTGGTGGCTGTGATGAAATCCTTTGCCACATTCCTTACATTGCTAACATTTCTCTGCAGTATGAATTCTCTGATGTTGAGAAAGACCTGGATTCTGGGAAAAGGCTTTGCCACAGTTTGTACATTTATAAAGTCTCTCCCTAGTATGGATTCGTTGATGTTGAGTAAGATGTGAACAATGGATAAAGGCTTTGCCACATCTGTACATTTATAAGGTCTCTCCCCTGTTGGATTCGTTGATGAGTAAGAAGTGAACAATGGGTAAAGGCTTTGCCACATTCTGTACATTTATAAGGTCTCTCCCCAGTATGGATTCGTTGATGCTGAGTAAGAAGTGAACAATGGATAAAGGCTTTGCCACATTCTTTACATTTGTATGGTTTCTCCCCAGTATGAGTTCGCTGATGTACAGTAAGACTCATACGCCAGTTAAAGGCTTTGCCACATTCTGTACATTTATAAGGTCTCTCCCCTGTATGGATTCGTTGATGCTGAGTAAGACCTGAACAATGGGTAAAGGCTTTGCCACATTCTGTACATTTATAAGGTCTCTCCCCAGTATGGATTCGTTGATGCTGAGTAAGAAGTGAACAATGGATAAAGGCTTTTCCACATTCTTTACATTTGTATGGTTTCTCCCCAGTATGAGTTCGCTGATGTACAGTAAGACTCATACGCTGGTTAAAGGCTTTGCCACATTCTGTACATTTATAAGGTCTCTCCCCTGTATGGATTCGTTGATGAGAAGAAATGAAAATGGATAAAGGCTTTGCCACATTCTGTACATTTATAAGGTTTCTCCCCAGTATGAATTCTATTAAAAGGCTTTGCCACATTCTGTACATTTATAAGGTCTCTCCCCAGTATGGATTCGTTGATGCTGAGTAAGACCTGAATAATGGGTAAAGGCTTTGCCACATTCTGTACATTTATAAGGTCTCTCACCTGTATGGATTTTTTGATGCCGAGTAAGAAGTGAATAATGGGTAAAGGTTTTGCCACATTCTGTACATTTATAAGGTCTCTCCCCCGGTGTTGAGTTAAAGTTGAACTCTGGTTAAAGGCCTTGCCACATGCTGTACATTTATAAGGTCTCTCCCCAGTATGGATTCGTTGATGCTGAGTAAGAAGTGAATAACGGGTAAAGGCTTTGCCACATTCTGTACATTTATAAGGTCTCTCCCCAGTATGGATTTGCTGATGTCCAGTTAAAGTTGAACTCTGCTTAAAAGCCTTGCCACATGCTGTACATTTATAAGGTCTCTCCCCAGTATGGATTCGCTGATGTTGAGTAACACGTGAACAACAGATAAAGGCTTTGCCACATTCTGTACATTTGTATGGTTTCTCCCCAGCATGGATTCGCTGATGTTCAGTTAAATATGAACTCTGATTAAAGGCTTTGCCACATGCTGTACATTTGAAACATTTCCTTCCTGTATGAATTTTCCTATGTCTACTTAGATTTAGTGAGTTACTAAAGACTTTCCCACATGTATTACACTTGTAATGTTTCTGCTTAGCCTGAATATTCTGCTGTTGAATAACTTTTGAAGACTTGTTAAAAACTTTACCATAATCATAACAATTATAAGTCTTCTCTCCAATATCAATACCCCTATAAGTATTAATAGTAAGATTTGAGCTTTGATAAAATATATTCTTATACTTATTATGTTTAAAATTGTCTGAAAATTTATGTCCCTTTTGTTTGATGAGATATGAGTCTTGGTCAACATTATGCCCAGTTTCACTGCCTGAAGAGCTTCTCATTCCATCATGTAGACTCTTGTAATTATTGGGAGTAGAGCTCCTGCTTAAGGCATTACTCATTTTGTTACGCTTGTAAAGTTGTTCCACACTAATTATACCTCCATATGTATTGAACAATGATGGTTGAATAAAGTCTCTCCCATTATTATCAACATTACAGATTTTGGAACAAGGAGAAAACAGTTGTTGGTTGAAGAACAATAAACTCTTGTTAAAGGATCCCTCATATTGATTATATTGGGAATTTCCCCCTCATTTTTAAGTTTCTGATTTCCAGACATGTTTGAATGTATATTTAATAGACACCTATGCTCAGAGTTGTTTGAATGAGTATTTGCAGTAGAGACTAGATGACTTTCCAGATTTTCTACATTTCCGCTCAGAGAACATGTATGTTTCAAGAGATGATGTGGGTGTTTGCTGACAAATATACACTTATCTGCAGATGTTGATGACTGAAATTGGTCATCTGAAATTGGTGTTTCCCTATTTGATTCACATCCTTGATTTCTTTTGGCAGTAATGTTTACATTATGGGAAACTGGACCAATTTGGTTTTGTCTATG
This sequence comes from Tragelaphus eurycerus, assembly GCA_935064755.1. NCBI lineage: Eukaryota > Metazoa > Chordata > Mammalia > Artiodactyla > Bovidae > Tragelaphus > Tragelaphus eurycerus. The sequence continues at coordinate 1,273,086 of CAKXYN010000227.1, read as the reverse complement.
ATAACATGCTCTCTGCTCTTTATATGCCTTCATATATTCCCAGTCTTTGATTAAATGTAAATTTCTAAGGTGAAATCTTTTATAGATTCCTAGCTTTGCTGTTGGGAATAAATCTTCTAAGCCTGGCTTTTGGGTCCTCAAACCCTGGATGTCGTGAGAAGACATAGCTGAAAGATACCAAATAATAAGTTATTCTACTTACTATTCTCAGGGAATATGTTTTACAATTTACATAAAATTGGCATACACTGGCTAGATTCAGCCTGAAACTGAGATAGGAGTCAAGATGGCAGAGGATTTAGAAGACTTGGAGTTCATCTCTCTCCACAAAAGCATCAAGAATACATCTTGAAGTGGAAAAATTCTCACAGAGCCCTGCAGAACATGGGCAGAGGAACTTGGACACCTGAAAGGACAAGAAAGATTCCTACTGAGCCAGGTAGGACAAAAGAATGAGGGAGGAAAAGGAAGAGGAAAAGAAGCGGGATGGGATCCACAAAACCCTGAGGGGACTGAAGAGAGGAGAGGTCTCCACATCCAGGGAAGCCCCTCACTGGGGGAGCCCAGTTGGGACAGAAGGACAGACTCATTGTCTGTGGGAAGAGAACACTGCAGCCAGTGTGCAGGACAGAGTGAGGCCTGTACACAGGCTGCTGACCCCAGCCCTGCCCATCCAGCCTGAGAGGGTGTCCACCGCTGCACACAAGGGCTGGGTGCTGGAATGTGGGGTTTGGAGAGCAGACCGAGGCAGAGGACTGCGGTTGGCTGTGAGGAGACATCCTGAGGGGACAGGAGGGAGGGAGGAGCTCTGCAAATGGGATGCTTGTGGAGGAAGCCTGAACCACCAGAGAAGCAGAGCACTATTGTTGAGTGATGCCCAAAGGGAAGAACCCCATTGCAGCCTCTCTGCCCCCGTGCCTGTCCCTGCCTCTCCAGATACTAGGAATGGCTCCCACCTAGGTGGGTGATCTCACGATCCCCACAGCTGCTTCCTCCTCCCCAGCGCCCTCCCCACCAGGGTAGATCCATGGGCTCCAGGGGCACCTTCAGAGCACACGCCTGTGGGTGGTCCCAATGTACAGATGGCGCTGAAACCACAGCTGAGCCCCCAGGCCCTACCACTAAGAAGGAAAAGCTGAGATCTCTCCTTGCAGCTGTACAAACCATGGTGTTACACTCCACAACTGGCTTTATAAACTCAGCCCCAACAGAACATCTGGATGGAAACGAGGCTCTGGCAGGCAAGACCAGTCTGGCTTTAGCAACTGTAGACTTTGTAGGCATGCACATGAGGCGGTTGGGCCAGGTCCCAGTCTAAATTGCCCCCATTGCACTGCAGGGGGTCCAGGTCCACAATGAATATACACCTGGGACATGAGACTACAGTGAATCTATGCTGGTGACCTGGTGAAAACAACGTCTGAGAGACACCAGGGTCAAGTGCCATCATGCCCATGGTTCAGGTGGGGCCAAGATCAATGCCAACACAGGGTCACACGAGAGCTCGCACAACACATGGAAGATGACCCACAGAGCACGCTCCGAGGTGAACATCCCCCGAGGAGCAATCCTCAGTGGCTTCTCTCCCACTGGGTGTGCTCCAGTCCCACTGGGTCAGAAGCACCACAGATCAGAAGCACAGCTAAGAAACAGATCTGGGGACTCTACTCCACTAATCAGGGAGCAGACCCCACCCCTGACAGGGCAGTGACAGCCACAGAGGAAAGACGAAGCTCCCCTCAATATTCAGGCAGGCTCTGGTCACAAGAATAACAATCAACTCCCTATCAAGGGGATAAGGGCACAAGTCTCTGGACCACCTCACCCACCAGGGGGCAGACACCAGAGCAAGAGGAACTAGGATCTGCAGCCTGCAGAACAGAGACCACAAACACAGACCACTGGACAAAATGAGATGACAAAGGAGTATGGTATGGAGGAGAAGTCAAGATAGAAACCTACAGGAACAACTAAATGAAGAACAGTTGGGCAATGTAATGATTAATTTTACCTTTAAGTAATCAAATTTACAAACAAAACATTTTCACAAATACTGCTGTTGCTGCTGCTGCTGCTGCTGCTAAGTCGCTTCAGTCATGTCTGACTCTGTGCGACCCCAGAGACGACAGCCCACCAGGCTCCCCCATCCCTGGGATTCTCCAGGCAAGAACACTGCAGTGGGTTGCCATTTCCTTCTCCACAAATACTAATGCCTACTAATTATTTAACCCACTTCTTACCACTCATGTTGTCATCTGAGCATGTTCTAATAGAATCTAAAATCGTAAATGATATTGACCTAGAACTAATCAGAAATAGATGGCATAAACGATAAAGTCCTAGGATGTTTCATAACAAACAAGATAGATTTAATAAGGTAAGAGTTCTTAAGAAATAAAATAAGAAGTGAGACTTGAAAAATATGGTGAGAACATAGGGAACTCTACTCAATGCTCTGTGGTCACCTAAATGGGAAGGAAATCTAATCAAGGAGGGAAATGTGTATATGTATCACTTATTCTTTCTGTACAGCAAAACTAACATAACATTGTAAAATTAAAATGGCATTATTGGAACAGAAAAATTTATTTTTAAAGATTTTTTATATAATCTATAAGCTTAATAGTGAAGAACAATCAGAAAAAAGCACTGTGGGAAATGTCTTAAATTCTCATGTCAATAATTTATTTAAAAACTCTATGAGTTAAATAAATATATTAAAGTATTTTAGCATTAAGGAATTGGGGCAAATATACTTAACACATTTAATGTTAGTTCATATTAAAAAAACAGAGACACTTTAAAGTAAAATTCAGGTTTGCATTTTCTCATTTTAGCAAAATGTCTTATGCAGTGAAGAAAGAACTTGAGTATGAAGTTTATAAGGTCATATGTGTAGTTTCTAGTCGGTTGGAAATTATAGGGTAGAAAACAAAAAATATTTGTCCCCAGTATTCCTAGAAGTGTGGCAATTTGTTCACAACTCCACCCACACACTTCTGACTAGGGACCGAATCAGAACTTTTAAAAGGGATTAATATAGTTACTCAGAAATATGCACAGATTTTCTAAAACCTCCCCAAAATGGAAGAGCTATCAGGTCATGCATGTTGTCCCAGGCCAGACAAGTATTTTGGTTCTCACTGTGAATGTGAAAATTAACCACTGGGGAAAAATACATAAATGATAAAAAGAATCAGGAATGGGTCAGGAGATGACCCTCTATGACAGTGACAGAAATAAACCCAAGCAAATCCAAAACCATTTCCAGAGCAGATCTTCTCAAACCACACGACAAAGTATGACTTCCTCCACGATGCTTGTCCCTCTCACCTGAGTCATCTGCTCCATCCATAGACACATACCTGGGTGTACGGCTGGTGTCTCCATTCTCCGTATATCCCAGGGATCCTTCATTTGCTCCAGAAATGTGACCAGGTCCGGCTTAGAGACCACAAGACCTGTTCATCAGAAAAAGGCATATGTGTTTTCCCAGATATTCATCAATTTCCAATCCCAATATGTATTCAGGTGAGAGAGAAGTCAAGGAAGAAAGTTAAAATAGCCTTAAAAAATGATTTTACCAAATAGTTTATTGGAAGCACGTTTAAAAGACAAATGCATCAAAATCAGGCTCTGATATTATGCTCAAGTACTACTAAGGCCAAAGCTAGTAGTAGAAATCCGGTTTAAAGAGGAGAGTCACACTGTTTTATACCCCAGAACTTATAGAATTACCATTAACCTAGAATGAAGGATGTGCAGGTCAAGAAGAAATAGTTAGAATCAGTACATGAAATAACTGACTGGTTCTAGATTGGGAAAGGAATACATCAAGGCTGTATATTGCCACCCTGCTTATTTAACTTATATGCAGAGTAAATCATGAGAAATATTGGGCTGGATGCAAAACAAGCTTGAATCAAGATTGCCAGAAGAAATGTCAATACCTCAGACATACAGATGACACCACCCCTGTGGCAGAAAGCAAAGAAAAACTAAAGAGCCTCTTGATGAAAGTGAAAGAGAGAGTGAAAAACTTAGTTTAACTCAACATTCAGAAAACCAAGACCATGGCATCCGGTTCTATCATTTCATAGCAAGTAGATGGGGAAACAATGGAAACAGTGACAGACTTTATTTTGGGGAGCTCCAAAATCACTGGTCATAGCAAACACCGTCTTCCACAGCACAAGAGAAGACTCTGCACATGCACATCACCAGATGGTCAACACCGAAATCAGATTGATTGTATTCTTTGCAGCCAAAGATGGAGAAGCTCTATACAGTCAACAAAAACAAGACCGGGAGCTGACTGTGGCTCAGATCATGAACTCCTTATTGCCAAATTCAGACTTAAATTGAAGAAAGTAGGGAAAACCACTAGACCATTTAGGTATGACCTAAATCAAATCCCTTATGATTATACAGTGGAAGTGAGAAATAGATTTAAGGGCCTAGATCTGATAGATAGAGTGCCTGATGAACTATGGAATGAGGTTCGTGACATTGTACAGGAGACAGGGATCAAGACCATCTCCATGGAAAAGAAATGCAAAAAAGCAAAAGGGCTGTCTGGGGAGGCCTTACAAATAGCTGTGAAAAGAAGAGAAGCAAAAACCAAAGGATAAAAAGAAGGATATAAGCATCTGAATGCAGAGTTCCAAAGAATAGCAAGAAGAGATAAGAAAGCCTTCCTCAGTGATCAATGCAAAGAAATAGAGGAAAACAACAGAATGGGAAAGACTAGGGATCTCTTCAAGAAAATCAGAGATACCAAAGGAACATTTCATGTAAAGATGGTCTTGATAAAGGACAGAAATGGTATGGACCTAACAGAAGCAGAAGATATTAAGAAGAGGCGGCAAGAATACACAGAAGAACTTTACAGAAAAGATCTTCACGACCCAGATAATCATGATGGTGTGATCACTGACCTAGAGCCAGACATCCTGGAATGTCAAGTCAAGTCAAGTGGGCCTTAGAAAGCATCACTACGAACAAAGCTAGTGGAGGTGATGGAATTCCAGTTGAGCTATTTCAAATCCTGAAAGATGATGCTGTGAAAGTGCTGCACTCAATATGCCAGCAAATTTGGAAAACTCAGCAGTGGCCACAGGACTGGAAAAGGTCAGTTTTCATTCCAATCCCAAAAGAAAGGCAATGCCAAAGAATGCTCAAACTACTATACAATTGTACTCATCTCACATGCTAGTAAAGTAATGCTCAAAATCCTCCAAGCCAGGCTTCAACAATATGTGAACTGTGAACTTCCAGTTGTTCAAGCTGGTTTTAGAAAAGGCAGAGGAACCAGAGACTAAATTGCCAACATCCACTGGATCATTGAAAAAGCAAGAGAGTTCCAGAAAAACATCTACTTCTGCTTTATTGACTATGCCAAAGCCTTTGATTGTGTGGATCACAAAAGACTGTGGAAAATTCTGAAAGAAATGGGAATACCAGACCACCTGACCTGCCTCTTGAGAAATTTGTATGCAGCAACAGTTAGAACTGGACATGGAACAACAGACTGGTTCCAAATAGGAAAAGGAGATACCATCAAGGCTGTATATTGTCACCCTGCTTATTTAACTTATATGCAGAGTACATCATGAGAAATGCTGGGCTGGAAGAAGCACAAGCTGGAATCAAGATTGCCAGGAGAAATATCAAGAACTTAAGATATGCAGATGACACCACCCTTATGGCAGAAAGTGCAGAGGAACTAAAAAGCCTCCTGATGAATGTGAAAGAGGAGAGTGAAAAAGTTGGCTTAAAACTCAACATTCAGAAAACGAAGATCACGGCATCCGGTCCCATCACTTCATGGGAAATAGATGGGGAACAGTGGAAACAGTGTCAGACTTTATTTTTTGGGCTCCCAAATCACTGCAGATGGTGACTGCAGCCATGAAATTAAAAGATGCTTACTCCTTGTAAGGAAATTATGACCAACCTGGATAGCGTATTGAAAAGTAGAGACATTACTTTGTCAACAAAGGTCCGTCTAGTCAAGGCTATGGTTTTTCCAGTGGTCATGTATGGATGTGAAAGTTGGATTATGAAGAAAGCTGAGCACCAGAGAACTGATGCTTTTGAATTGTGGTGTTGGAGAAGACTCTTGAGAGTCCCTTGGACTGCAAGGAGATCCAACCAAGTCCATTCTGAAGGAGATCAGCCCTGGGATTTCTTCGGAAGAAATGATGCTAAAGCTGAAACTCCAGTACTTTGGCTACCTCATGCGAAGAGTTGACTCATTAGAAAAGACTCTGACCCTGGGAGGGTTTGGGGGCAGGAGAAGGCAACGACAGAGGATGAGATGGCTGGTAGGCATCACTGACTCGATGGACGTGAGTCTGGGTGAACTCCGGGAGTTGGTGATGGACAGGGAGGCCTTGTGTGCTGTGATTCATGGGGTCGCACAGCAGCCAATGACTGAGCGACTGAACTGAACTGAAAATCTCTGCAGATTTCGACTGCAGCCATGAAATTAAAAGATGCTTGCCCCTTGGAAGAAAGGTGTGACAAATCTAGACAGCATATTAAAAAGCAGAGACATCACTTTGCTCACAAATGTCCGTCTAGTCAAAGCTATGGTTTTTCCAGTAGTCACATATGGATGTGATATTTGGAACATAGAGAAAGCTGAGCACCAAAGAATTGATGCCTTCGAACTGTGGTGCTGGAGAAGGCTCTTGAGAGTCCCTTGGTCAGCAAGGAGATCACACCAGTCAATCCTAAAGAAACCAACCCTGAATATTCGTTGGAAGGACTGATGCTGAAGCTCCAATAATTTGCCTACTTGACACGAAGAGTCGACTCATTGGAAAAGACCCTGATGCTGGGAAAGACTGAGGGCAGGAGGAGAAGGGGGCATCAGAGGATGAGATGATTGAATAGCATTATTGACTCAATGGATATGAATTTAAGCAAACTCTGGGAGTTAATGAAGGATAGGGAAACCTGGTTTGCTGCATTCTATGGGATCGCAAAGAGTTGGACATGATTTAGCGACTGAACAACAAGGAGACAGATTACATCAAGGAAGAAGAAGGTTAGAATTATAATGACTCATAGTGAAGTCTTTCTTTCAAATATCACAAATACCCTTTTCCCCCTAGAAAGTAGGGATCTGAACCTCTACTGGACAAAGCAGAAAATTCCAGGAGACATTCTAGATTGAACGAACCAAAGCACCCTGAAGTACTTAAGGGATTCTGGAAGGCAGTTATCCTCACCCAAGGAGACCAGGTTCCCGTAGTTCTCTAACATCACGTCCCTGTACAATTCCCGCTGACCAAGGTCCAGGCACTCCCACCCCTCTTGAGTGAAGTCTATGGCCACATCCTGGAACGTCAGCCGTCCCTGAAATACAAAGGACATGAGCCATGTGGCCATGGGAAGACTTCCTAATGTGACCCAAGATGAAACCAGCAAGAGAAATGGTTTTGATTTAGGAGAATGTCTGGTGTTACACAAGAATATAATTTTTATACAGCCGTGTTTTCCACTGTATTTCTAACCCAGGAAAAGAGAATGAAATATGATCCACAGACCACTATAAAAACTATTCTGATCTGGAAGAGAAATTATAAAACAATCACACCAACACTGACCTATCTATTTTTGAGAGTTGTACTCATGTGACACAGGATAAACTGTCGATCAAGGAAAGTATGTTAGTCACTCAGTCATGTCTGATTCTTTCTGATCCCATGGACTGTAGCACACCAGGCTTCTGTGTCCATGGGATTTTTCAGGCAAGAATACTGGAGTGAGTTGCCATTTCCTTCTCCAGGGGAATCTTCCCCACCAAGGGATCGGACCCAGGTCTCCCACATTGCAGGAAGACTCTTCACCATCTGAGCCACCGGGAAAGGCCCTTATCAAGGAAACAGGAAATATTTTTAAAAAGCATGCTCTGATCTAAGAGTTCTGGAGTGGGGCCAATGTGCCGCATTTTTAACAAGCTTATTTTAACTAGCAATGTTGAAAATTCTGATACATAAATGACCATTCTGAATAGCAAAGAGGTAGACTAGTAAGGTAAGAATTTATACTTAACTTTGAATTTTAAGTGTTTTACAAAATTGATGGGTCTGATAGAAGAGGACCCATAGCAGCAATAATCCTTTGAACTATTTAGTATATACTATATGTCTTTCTAACAGTTTTTACAGAGTCTTGAATGCACCACATAAATAGTATAAAATCAACAACATTGTTGTTCCACCTTTTTGCAAATATTTCATCAAACATTCATTAAATGACAGATTTTCAATTTTGCTTCAGTTTATATGAACTAAAATTTAACTAGTAAAACACAAATACACAGAGACAACACTAAAGAAAGTTTATACAAGTTTTTATAGGGTCTTCCCTGGTAGTCCAAGTTCCCAAGTCAGGGGGCTGGGTTCAGTCCCTTGCTAGAGAACTAGATCCCACACGCCACAGCTGACGTTTGCCTGTTGCAACAGTCTCCCACACGGCTCCAAGATTCTGCAGGCTACAACCAAGACACAATTCAGCCAAACACATAAATACGTGTATTTTTTTTAAAAAGAACTTTATGTAACTGGGGAGAATACCAAAACAAGAAAAAATTTTTTTAACATTTTCATGCATACAGACATATATTAAAATGAGACTATATACTTTTTAAGAGTATTAAAGAAAAGCTATCATTTGGAAAACTAATATTATGGCATCCGGTCCTATCACTTCACGGCAAATAGATGGGGAAACAGTGGAAATAGTGGCTGACTTTCTTTTTTGCCTCTCCAAAATCACTGCAGATGGTGATTGCAGCCATGAAATTAAAAGACGCTTACTCCTTGGAAGGAAAGTTATGACCAGCCTAGACAGCATATTCAAAAGCAGAGACATTACTTTGTCCACAAAGGTCCATCTAGTCAAGGCTATGGTTTTTCCACTAGCCATGTATGGATGTGAGAGTTGGACTATAAAGAAAGCTGAGCACAGAAGAATTGATGCTTTTGAACTGTGGTGTTGGAGAAGACTCTTGAGAGTCCCTTGGACTGTAAGGAGATCCAACCAGTCCATCCTAAAGGAGATCAGTCCTGGGTGTTCATTGGAAGGACTGATGTTGAAGCTGAAACTCCAATATTATGGCCATCTGATGCAAAAAGCTGCCTTGTTTGAAAAGACCCTGATGTTGTGAAAGATTGAAAGCAGAAGGAGAAGGGGACGACAGAGGATGAGATGGCTGGATGCCATCACAGACTCGGTGGACATGAGTTTGAGTGAACTCCAGGAGTTGGTGATGGACAGGGAGGCCTGGCATGCTGTAGTTCATGGGGTTGCAAAGAGTCAGACACGACAGAGCAACTGAACTGAACTGATTCATGTCAATAAAATTGAGATGATTTTTAATGGGTTAAAATATATACACCTACTTGTGGATGATATTCTTTGTATATTTAAATACACTAGGGTGCAAACATATACAACGGTATAAGATAAATTAGAGCTCTTGGTTCTGAAACTTTAATTTCTTGAAAAACTGTATCATTTTGTTGAGCTGTATCTTAGAAATTCAACACAGGTGAAAACAGATTAGCACCAATATGATTGTTGAAAATATTTTGGAAAAAAAAATGTGAGTAAGAAGATTATGTCTGTGATATGAGCATGGAGTGTACTGGAAATATCACACCTGGGCTTGAGTGATGAAAACATCCACTCCCAAAACCCAGTGTCTATAATCAACACAGTGAGCGTTCATTTTCCAAAGCAAAGAGAAACCAAGAAGATGTGGAGTTCCTCCATCAACTGTGAGGGTTTTCACACATTCCTCACTCCATTTCTCCACAGCCTGTTTAAAGACAGAGGGAAAAAAATGAACTTCATAGCCTGATAACCTCAGAGAAATGACCAGAGCCAGTGGACATCATCTGTCATGGTGTAAATGGATCACACGGAAGATGCACTATCAGAGCCTGGGCATTTAGGAAAAAATAAGGAAATTATAACTTGAACCTAACATAAAAAGATATCAGTTTTATGCAAAATTCATTTCATATATACTTCCTCATTTTTGTAACCTAACACTGTGTTTAACTAGTAAGTCTTAGCATTACAGAGGACAATATCTCCTAGTTTTCCTTTTATTTCTGAGCATTTTCTAAAAAATTCTGGATCACTGAGTTGATTTCATATATAAGGGCATTTTTTAACTCCTCAAGAGCTGAATTGTATCCACGTGTAAACTCATCATGGCATTTCCCCTACTTCCCTAAGATCCCAACACCGAACCACATCCAAGTGGGAATCTCGGATACCGGTGCCTCTCCGTGTTGATCTCTCACAAAGGGAATATATTCACCAGCTGAAAGTCACTAATTCACGTTGAGAATTCATCATGTTCTATAGAAAGCCAGGATACAGACAATGGAGAACAGGCTCTGGGACACAAGGGAGAGGTGGTCTAGAGAGCCAGTCTTCACTATAAGAAGAAAAGGAAAAAATAAGAAGTTGATAACAAATACCCCAGGCAGAAAAATTAGAAGCAGAGAACTAAAGGTTTGCAGATTCTCAGTCCAGGCATTTCAGGAGGAAGAGCAGACACAGCCCCAGACCCAGGACAGGACAGTTACCTGAGAAGCTGCCATTTCCTCCTCTTCTTCCTCCTTCTGTGTCTTCTCTGAGGATGTTATGTAGCAAACACATCTCTGCATCTTGAGAAAATACCTTCAAAGGCATCGACACAGCTCTTTAACCTCCAACTACTTCGCCTACAGACAGAAAGACCTTGAAAAGCTGAAAAGACCCACCTCCCCTGTCCTGTCTCAGGAGAGATTCAGGAACAATCACTTCCTACCTGGAGACCAGCCTGTGGACTTATTTCTTGATTGTTCTCTCCCCACAGAGAGCTCCTAACCCTCTGCTCACACAGACCACGTGAGCTGACTGACTTCCCCGGTCCAAATCCAGTTAGACCAACCCTGCGGCCTCTCCTTGGACTGAAGCCTGGCCTCAGCTCTCACAGGTGGACCAGAAGCCAAGTCCTAAACCCTTAGAGTCCCCTGGAACACTTTCTACACACCACACTGATGCTCCCACAGGACCAAGAGAGAACTCTGTGGGGAGGGCACCAGGGAGGTCTTTTCCTAACACTGGTCACGTGATCTTGATGGGAAACGAGGAAATTATTTGGCCGATGGTTCAGATTCTTTCTGAACCATTTCAGTGAATATGAACCCCTCAAGATCAGGTCCCCACTGTAAGAAGTTATGAATCTGCAGGTCTGAGGTGAGGTCATTAAATACGTCTTTAGCAAATTCTCTGTTCTGATGTTTCTCCCCCAAGACCCACACTCAGGAGCCCTGAGCTTGAGCCCTCTCACTCAGCACAGCTGAGACATCTCAGGAGGGGAGGATTTAGGGTGGGAATTTCTGAGGGAGGTCAGGCTAGAAGCAGGCAGAGAAAGCTCCAGTACTTGGTGTTCAGGCCTTTCTAAGGATCCCTGGGTGAAGTGCGGTGGGCTCCCCAGGCTGAGCGTGGATGGGTCCATTCAAACCAGAGGAGCAGGATTCTGGTGAGTTCTGAGGGTATCATTGAAGGGGAGCCTGTGCAGTAGACCCTGGGTTTCCGCAAGACTGCTGATCTCAAGGAAGGGGGTCACCTAGCGGAGGCGCTCCCAGGACTGGCTGATGTGAGTTCAAGGACCTGCAAGCTGCCTGCTCCCCAGACAGACACTGAGGCAGCAACAACAGGGAGTAGTCAGGGAGGCTCTCAACAGTACTCTGTATGATCCTTCTTATTAGAACCACCACAATGTCCCTGCAGTTACAGAGGGGGGGGGGGAAGTACAATGGATAAATGATGGGAAATATATGATCAAATTATATGAGGCTTAAGGGCAGTAACAGATGTCATCCCACTGTGCTACCTAATAGTTCACTGTTATGTATTCTTCCCTGCAGCCTTAAATAAGGTGGGAGAGGTTAATGTTGGTGGTAGGTAAACACTTCATTCATTCACACCAACTATATCACCAGAATTCATTCATTTTTATTAATGAACATGTATGAAGATCACACACACTATATGGAAAAGGAAATGGCAACCCACTCCAGTGTTCTTGCCTGGAGAATCCCAGGGACAGAGGAGCCCAGTGGGCTGTCGTCTATGGGATCGCACAGAGTTAGACATGACTGATGCAACTTAGCAGCAGCAGGAGTATGAAGGATGAAGATTATCTCAGTGGAGAGGAAGGTTAAAAATCATAATGAATCATCATGAAGTCTGTCTTTCTCAACTCACGTATTCCCATTACCCCTAGAAAGCAGGGATCTGAAACTCTATTATAAGAAGCAGAAGAATCTAGGAGACATTGTAGAAATGTAGGAACCAAAACCCTGAGGGTAGATAAGGGATTCTGGAAGGAAGTTATCCTCACCCAAGGAGGCCAGGTTCCTATAGACACAGGTTCGATCCCAGGCCGCTGAGCAACTAAGCCCGTGTGCCACAACTGCTGGGCCTGTGCTCTAGAGCCCGGGAACCACAACAACTGAGCCCATGAGCCAGAACTACTGAAGGCCGGGCACCCTAGGTGCTGTGCTCTGCAGCAAGAGGAGCCGCCGCAGTGAGAAGCCTACTCACTGCAACTAGAGAAAAGCCCGCACAGCAATAAAGACTCAGCACAGCCAAAGATAAATAAACAAAATTATATACTAAAAAAAAAATGTTGTTTGGACGTCCAGAGGAGTGAGGCCTCACAAACCAGTTGCCCTTCACCCTTTCTCCTCATCTGGCCTGAACCGGAACACTCAACTTTCCAGATGGATAGCAAAGGAGTCTCCTGAGGATCTGCATTGCCTGCGATCCCTCATCCACCCCCACTCAGGCTAGACTTCCCACCCTCAGCTTCTCTCTTCCTTGCGTCCCCAGCTCTGGCCCTTCCAGCCCCACCTGTGGGCAGATTTTTTCCTCCATCACTGTCTGGATGCTCCTGGCAAGTCACTTCCCCGTCTATCATTCCCTAGTCTGGAAAACAGAGAGACTCCCTGAGCCCGTCTCACACCATCATTGCTGGAACAGGCATACAATGAATGCCTGAGGTTTACTGTGTTCCTGCCTCAATTCAGGACCACGTACCACCCATTCAATGAACATTTTTAGATGTTCCTCTTCCCCATCCCGGTGGACGTGGACTGGGCATTCATCTTAAGCAAAGACTGCTATGCTGATTTCTGAGTGAGAACACCTTGAAACTGCCTCACTCTCCATAGAACAGGTCGGACACATGGTCCATCCAGTGAGATTGTGGGTTGATAAGGGATAGTCACGCTCTTCAAGGTCTCCAATAATGAGGAATCAGTCCTTAGAATTTCCACGTACTTTGCCATTGGAATTGTTTGGGGTTACTGGAGGAAAGGAGTCATTTCCACCTGAAGAGTTGCCCTTGATCTTGAACTTTCCATCTGGGTTACTTGGGGGGAATGAAGAATTTGCCTGTCTCTCCTCCACTGCTGACCTCCAGATGATTCATTTTCACCACCTAGGGAGACAGGCCATGGAGAGTGATCAACAGATGCTGAAACACTGACTAATCTTGGAACTCCCAGTGTGCTAGCTATATTCAGATGGCTCCTGTGCTCGAAGCTCTCTTCAGACCCCCTGATGAGCTCCTATCCTTGCCCTCAACCCTACACCCTGGCCCACACCCCTTCTTACCTCCCCACTCCTGCCAGAATCTGGCCCACAGATGCTTAACCCACATTGATTCCTTGACGCCCTACACCCTTGTGTGGCTGCTGCGTTGTGTCTGATTCTTTGCCATCCTTTGGACTGTAGCCCACCAGGCTCCTCTGTCCCTAGGATTCTCCAGGCAAGAATACTGGAGTGGGTGCAATTTCCTCCTCCGAGGGATCGTCCTGGCCCAGGGAAGGAACCCAAATCTCCTGCCTTCCAAGTGGATTCTGTACTGCTGAGCCATGAGGGAAGCCCACCCTACTCCCTTAAGTCCTCTTTTCTCACATCACTGCAGCCTGAGCCACCCCTGCTCTGGAGCCTCCAGTTTTTCATCTTGTAACTCTCCTCTGTCCACATTCAAATGCTTCTTCAATTTCACAGCTGAGTTCAATGCAGCTTCCTCCACGCAGCCTTTCCTGATTGCTCTACCCTGTCAGAAGTGGGTAATCTCTCCCTTCCCAGAATTATCAAGTGATTTCCTTTTTCATTTATTTATTTGGCTACGTTGTGTCTCAGTTGCAGAAGGCGGGCTACAGGGCATGTAGTTGCTCTGCAACAGGTGGGATCTCAGTTCCCCGAGCAGGGATGGAACCTGTGCTGCCTGCACTGGGAGGCGGAGTCTTAACCACTGGACCACCAGGGAAGCCCCTATCAAGTGATGTTATTTGTTCTTTTCTGGAGAAGTGATTTTTTCCTCATGACAGAGTGATTTGTTTTTGTGTAGATGCCAGATAGTAACCTACCCTGCTCTTCATTACTCAACAAATTCAACCAGTTTAGGGATGCAGTATTGCCCACTAAAGCACTACTTTGGCCTCCTTTACAGTTAAGAGGGGACCGTGTGACATTGCTTTAGTGGAAGTGAGCTGGGGATTCTTGGGGAAGTTTTTGCTTTCCTGATACTGCCCTTTCCTCTTTCCTGTCACTTCCTTCTTCTTCTTCCTAGAATATGGATGTGATACTGGAGGTGGAGCAGCAACTTGGCAATCATGAGGTAACCATGAGGAAGAAAGCCACTCATGGTGATTGTTCACTTAAGGATGCTTTAGCAGAACAATTCAAGAAGCCTACTTCCCTGATTGCCTTGTAGAGCTGCCATGCCAACCCTGCACAGCCTAGCTCTGCACGTCTTTTTTTTTAATTGATGTATAGCTGATTTAATGTTAGTTCCTGCTGTACAGCAAAGAGATTCAATTATACATGTATATATTTATAAATATATATATTCTCTTTCATATTATTTTCCTTTATGGCTTATCAGAAGATACTGAAAATAGTTCCCTGTGCTACACAGTAGGGCTTTGTTGTTGTTCCATTCTGTATTGTAATAATTTGCATCTTCTAATCCCCAAGCTCCCAATCCATTCCTCCCCCACCCAGCTCCCCCTTGACATCCAATCTTATATCAAGCAGACCCCTGTGCCCTCTGCAGAGCTTAGAAATGAACTTGTTTGATAGTCACTGATACAATGTTCACATCAATCTCACCTTCCTTGAAACTATTCCCCCCCACACACACTTGTTTTTTTTGAAAAACACCAACTTCAGAGCAGGAGCCCAGGGTTTGAGTGCCAATTATGTCAGCAATGACACAGATTCATTGGGAAACCACAGACAACTGCTTTTCCTCTCTGGGCCATTTCTGCAATAATTCCTGAGAAAGAGGCAGAATGAAGAAATACGTCTGGGCATGACCTTCCTTATTAGCATTTTAATCAAGCATTACCAAAGACATCATGAGTATTTCAGGTTCCAGGATTATTTTATGTCCTCAGACATTGGGTTGGTCTCAATTGATTTCTGGTAAAATATTCCAGCAGCCACCACTGTGGAGATCATTGGCTTTTGCCATAAACTCTGGTCTGCATAAGGATTCTGAGACTTCTTTCCAGTAACTTAATAGACAGAGGCTAGCAACAATCCCTAATGTCAAATATGTGCGTGTCCTCCAATATCCAAATAGGCCAATCAGACACTGGGCTTCTAACTTCTTTTTTCCGCCAGACATCCTGTACTTTTCAAATTAACAACCTGTGTGGGTTTGGGCAGTTTTATTGGTTCCCATTTATTATATCCGATCAATTTTGGTTGAAGGGAGGATTTACATGTCTCCTATTTAATAACAGTAGAAAGGGGAAATGTTCCCCAGTCATCCAGGGTATCCATTTATTAATACATTGACGTAAAAGAGGAGAATTGGACTCTGAAGAAGGCTGAGTGCCGAAGAATTGATGCTTTTGAATTGTGGTGTTGGAGAAAACTCTTGAGAGTTCCTTGGACTGCAAGGAGATCCAACCAGTCCATTCCGAAGGAGATCAGCCCTGGGATTTCTTTGGAGGGAATGATGCTAAAGCTGAAACTCCAGTATTTTGGCCACCTCATGCGAAGTGTTGATTCATTGGAAAAGATTCTGATGCTGGGAGGGATTGGGGGCAAGAGGAGAAGGGGACGACAGAGGATGAGATGGCTGGATGGCATCACTGACTCGATGGACATGAGTCTGAGTGAACTCCGAAAGTTGGTGATGGACAGGAAGGCCTGGCATGCTGCGATTCATGGGGTCGCAAAGAGTAGGATAAGACTGAGCAACTGAACTGAACTGAAAGGAGGAGATCAAATGACTTTCCATGAAATCTGTTTAAACATTCCAATCTTCCTTAAACTCCCACAGTAATCCCATCAATTCTTGACTTTCCATAGCTTCCCCATTCAACTATAACTCCTATTAGGACTGACTAGTGTCCGGTCCCATCACTTCATGGCAAATAGGAGGAGAAAAAGTGGACGCAGTGACATTTTATTTTCTTGGGCTCCAAAATCTTTGTAGATGGTGACTGCAGTCATGAAATTAAAAGATGCTTGCCCCTTGGAAGGAAAGTTATGACAAACTTAGACAGTGTATCAAAAAGGCAGAGACCTCACTTTGCTGACAAAAGTCTGTATAGTCAAAGCTATGGTTTTTCCAGTAGTCATGTACAGATGGGAGAGTTGGACCATAAAGAAGGCAGAGCACCAAAGAATTGATGCTTTCAAATTGTGGTGCTGGAGAGGACTCGTGAGAGTCCCGTGGACAGCAAAGAGTTCAACCTAGTCAAGGCTAAAGGAAATCAACCCTGAATATTCATTGGAAGGACTGATACTGAAGCTGAAGCTCCAATGTTTTGGCTACGTGATGCAAAGAGCTGACTTACTGGAGAAGACCCTGATGCTGGGAAAGACTGAAGGTAAAAGGAGAAAGGGGACGACAGAGGATGAAATGGTTAGATAGCATCATTGACTCAATGGTCATGAATTTGAGCAACTCTGAGAGATAGTGAAAGACAGGGGAGCCTGGCATGCTGCAGTTCATGGGGCTCACAAAGAGTCAGACATGACTGAGTGACTAAACAACAAGATTTAGAATCACAGAGCGTGAGGCTCCCATGTTAAAGAGTCTCAGAAACAGGTCTCCGTTTTATTGCTAACGTGCATATGGCTTTGAGTGCCCTGCTGGAAGTGGGGCCAAGGAACCCAGGCCCTTTAATGAATCTTTATCTTGATTAGGTTATGGGACCATCACCTCAGGTGATTTGCAGTCAGATTTCTCATTGTTCTATCTGTCTCGTGGCTTTTTAAATTCCCCAAACTAGGGTAGATAGAGGAGACTTGATTGAGGCCTTCAATGCTGGGGGACGACCCAGGGTTCCCACGGGTCCACCCAGTCTCCCAGAGTGCTGCACTGAGACCTTTGTTTTGACCCCATCGATGTCCCCTTTATCCCAATTCTTTTTAAAATTAATCTATTAATTTTTGGCTGGGCTGGGTCTTCGTTGCTGCATGTGAGCTTGCTCTATTTGCAGCACGTGGGTTTCTCATTGTAGATGCTTCTCGGTTGTGGAACACAGGCTCTAGGCACATGGGCTGAGTTGCCCCTCTGATATGTGGAATCTTCTTGGACCAGGGATAGAACCCGTGTCGTCTGAACTGTCAGGAGGATTAACCATTGGACGACCAGGGAAGTCCCTATTTATCCCATTTCTTAAGGGCTGTTTATAGATGTCCACCCTGTCAGACTTTGACTCTCCCTTTCATCTTTCTTCATTCTCTGGGGAATCACTTTAATGTTTTGTGTTCTCTGTGGTTTCAACATAATGCTTCCCTTTAGTAGCCGCAGCCCCGAGGCTAACAGCTTTATCTTGGGCTGCACAGAACCCAAACTGGGCTCTGTGTCAGGATCCAGCCCAGCCTTTTCCTTTTTTTTTTCATGTGAGCTATTACAGATAAAGTAACCCAGGATCGTGCATTTAGCTTGTTCTTGTAATGCTGCATTTTCTTATGCATCCAGTGAGTCAACTTCTTGGATGTTGTGCTGCTGTTGCTGCTGCAAGTTTCTTCAGTTGTGTCCAACTCTGTGCGACCCCATAGATAGCAGCCCATCAGGCTCCCCTGTCTCTGGGATTCTCCAGGCAAGAACACTGGAGTGGGTTGCCATTTCCTTCTCCAATGCATGAAAGTGAAAAGTGAAAGTGAAGTCGCTCAGTCATGTCTGACTCTTAGCGACCCCATGGACTGCAGCCTACCAGGCTACTCCGCCCATGGGATTTTCCAGGCAAGAGTACTGGAGTGGGGTGCCATTGCCTTCTCCATCATTAAAAAAAATAATAAAAGGTAACTCTTAACCTCCTGTAACTAATTACAGAACAGTTGTATTTCAGGAACCCTTGAGTAACCCTGGGGCCACCCAGGAATCAGAGTCATCATCTCGTGTCCTCATATCCTTCCTTTTCCCAAATGATGTGCTTCAGTGCGTCCTGTTTGTTCTAGTGGATTTCATTTCTATGCCAGCCGCAAAGCTAGGGAACAGTCTGCAAGATGCCTCATTCCTGACAGTGACTGCAGATTGCAGGGGTCCCTAAAAGCCCCTCATTTTTGACATCTATTGAAAGTTTGGGGGCCCTCGAGACTACCCTCAGATTTGATAATTCACTAGAAGTACTCCCAGAATTCACAGAAGGACTTCCCTGGTGGTCCAGTGGTTAAGACTCAGCACTTCTGATGCAGGGGTTATGAGTTCAATCCCTTGTTAGGGAACCAAGATCCCACATGCTCCAGGGTTCAGCCAAAAATAGGAAACAAAAGAATCCACTTCCAGAATTCACTGAAAGCTGTTTTAGGTCACTGTTTTTTGCAACTAAAGGACACAGATTAGAATCTGCCAAGAGAAGAAGCACAGAGGGCAGAGTCTGGGAAAGTTCCAGCCAGACAGCTTCCTGTTCTCCTCTCTCCGAAGAGTCAGAGACAGAGCAACTGAACTGTTCTGGAGTTAATGCCTGACAACAGGCCCAGAAGACTGACAACCAGACAAGCTCACCCAAACCCTATGACCAGAGTTTTTATTGGACCTTCACCATGAAAGCATCTGCCCTTGTGGCAGATTTTATTCTCCTGCTCCTTCTGAAGGTGAACTGATACCACAGGATCCAAAGACCCCACTGGAAATCACGTTGTTAAACTGTCTTGTGCGGCCAGCTCCTGCCCTTAATCACAGCTGAAGACTCTTCAGTGTGATGCCAGGACCTCAGGCAAACAGAAACTCTCCATCAGGCAGGACTTCCCAGGGTTTAGAGAGTATACCTCCGGGAATCCAAAGGCAAAGGCAAGACCTCTCTTTGGGCTCCATTAAGTTCCTTACTCGGAGAAGGCAATGGCACCCCACTCCAGCACTCTTGCCTGGAAAATGCCATGGATGGAGGGGCCTGGTGAGCTGCAGTCCATGGGGTCCCTAGGAGTCAGACACGACTGAGCGACTTCACTTTCACTTTTCACTTTCATGCATTGGAGAAGGAAATGGCAACCCACTCCAGTGTTCTTGCCTGGAGAATCCCAGGGATGGGGGAGCCTGGTGGGCTGCTGTCTCTGGGGTCGCGCAGAGTCGGACCTGCCTGGGGTGGCTTAGCAGCAGCAGCAGCAGCAGCAGCAAGTTCCTTACTTCATAGAATGATGTGTGCTAAATTCAAGGTAGCACTTATTGCTAGATTTTAATGGGAGATATGGTTGGGGAAGGGGTACAAAGGATGAGTGTTTTAAATTTTAAGCTGGATAGCAGGTGCATGCTCTTTTATATACCATTTTTATACAGTTCTGTAAAGAATCTGCCAGCAATGTGGGAGAACTGGGTTCGATCCCTGGGTCAGGAAGATCCGCTGGAGAAGGGAATGGCAACCCACTCCAGTATTCTTGCCTGGAGAATTCCATGGACAGAGGAGAAACTAAAAATTGACCATTTCATTTATGTAAAAGTTTTATTTAATTATTTTTGTTTTGGCTGCACCTCATGGCATGCAGAATCTTAGTTTCTTGGCCAGGGATCCAACTGGCATCTCCTGCATTGCAGGCTGAGCCACTCGGGAAGCAAAGATGGATTAGTAAGTGGAAAAAAAGAAAGAATCACCTAATTAGGCCATAATGAGAGTTCAAAAACCTTTAACTTAAACTAGTATTTATTGTTTACTATGTATCTGTCCATTTCACATACACATAGTCTCATTTACATCCCCGTCAACAACCTGAGAGACTGAATATACAGAAACAATAGCCAGATTGCATATGACCCTCAAGTCTCAGCCCTATGACATATATGACTCTGATCCTCAATTACCAGCAACTAGTCCAGGAAACCAAACCACTACTGCAGTGACAGTTAGCCTAGAACAGTCAGAGTTTGGCCCATAAGTATCAGGTTCCTTATTATTTACCCCTGTTTCCACCTCAGAACCAACCAAAGAAAACCAAATATGCTTTCCAATCCAACCACAGAAGGTGCTAACCCTCCAACTTTTTCATGATTAAAATCATCTCCCAACACTGCTGACACTCCTTCACTTTTTCCACTCTAAAGGACTCCCACTGCCCTGCCCGGCTTTGTAGTCTTTGCTGAATGCAAATTGTGGTGGCTGGCTCTCTCACTACAGCAAGCTCTGAATCAACAGCCTGTTTGTTCTCATTTGGGTGGTTTTCATTTATTTCCACAAGCCCTATGGAATTAAGTGTTATCATTTCCTCTTCACAGAGGAGAAAATGGAAACTCAGACAAATAAGTGATTTTCCCAGAGTCGCTGAGCAAATACAGTTAGAAATGAACTTAAAACTCATTTCTTTTTTACCACACCAACTTTCAAGAGTAGAAAGCATCACTACGAACAAAGCTAGTGGAGGTGATGGAATTTCAGTGGAGCTATTCCAAATCCTGAAAGATGATGCTGTGAAAGTGCTGCACTCAATATGCCAGCAAATTAGGAAAACTCAGCAGTGGCCACAAGATTGGAAAAGGTCAGTTTTCATCCCAATCCCAAAGAAAGGCAATGCCAAAGAGTGCTCAAACTACCGCACAATTGCACTCATCTCACACGCTAGTAAAGTAATGCTCAAAATTCTCCAAGCCAGGCTTCAG
Organism: Tragelaphus eurycerus; assembly: GCA_935064755.1. NCBI lineage: Eukaryota > Metazoa > Chordata > Mammalia > Artiodactyla > Bovidae > Tragelaphus > Tragelaphus eurycerus. The sequence continues at coordinate 1,251,941 of CAKXYN010000227.1, read as the reverse complement.
CAATATGTGAACCATGAACTTCCTGATGTTCAAGCTGGATTTAGAAAAGGCAGAGGAACCAGAGATCAAATTGCCAACATCCGCTGGATCATCGAAAAAGCAAGAGAGTTCCAGAAAAACATCTATTTCTGCTTTATTGACTATGCCAAAGCCTTTGTCTGTGTAGATCACAATAAACTGTGGAAAATTCTGAGAGAGATGGGAATACCAGACCACCTGATCTGCCTCTTGAGAAATCTGTATGCAGGTCAGGAAGCAACAGTTAGAACTGGTCATGGAACAACAGACTGGTTCCAAATAGGAAAAGGAGTACGTCAAGGCTGTATATTGTCACCATGTTTATTTAACTTATATGCAGAGTACATCATGAGAAATGCTGGACTGGAAGAAACACAAGTTGGAATCAAGATTGCCGGGAGAAATATCAATAACCTCAGATATGCAGATGATACCACCCTTATGGCAGAAAGTGAAGAGGAACTAAAAAGCCTCTTGATGAAAGTGAAAGTGGAGAGTGAAAAGGTTGGCTTAAAGCTCAACATTCAGAAAACGAAGATCATGGCATCTGGTCCCATCACTACATGGGAAATAGATGGGCAAACAGTGGAAACAGTGTCAGACTTTATTTTTCTGGGCTCCAAAATCACTGCAGATGGTGACTGCAGCCATGAAATTAAAAGACGCTTACTCCTTGGAAGGAAAGTTATGACCAACCTAGATAGCATATTCAAAAGCAGAGACATTACTTTGCCAACAAAGGTTCGCCTAGTCAAGGCTATGGTCTTTCCTGTGATCATGTATGGATGTGAGAGCTGGACTGTGAAGAAGGCTGAGCGCCAAAGAATTGATGCTTTTGAACTGTGGTGTTGGAGAAGACTCTTGAGAGTCCCTTGGACTGCAAGGAGATCCAACCAGTCCATTCTGAAGGAGATCAGCCCTGGGATTTATTTAAAAGGAATGATGCTAAAGCTGAAACTCCAGTATTTTGGCCACCTCATGCGAAGAGTTGACTCATTGGAGAAGACTCTGATGCTGGGAGGGATTGGGGTCAGGAGGAGAAGGGGATGACAGAGGATGAGATGGCTGGATGGCATCACTGACTCGATGGATGTGAGTCTGAGTGACCTCCGAGGGCTGGTGATGGATAGGGAGGCTTGGCGTGCTGCAGTTCATGGGGTCACAAAGAGTCGCACACGACTGAGCTACTGATCTGATCTGATGGACCTTAAATACTTAGGATGTCACTACAGATTCATCAGTGGTAACAGAAGTACCCCTATGGTGGAAGCTGATGATAAAGAAGAAGGTTATACATATGTGGGAATAAGAAGCATATGAAAATTTCTGTACCTTTCTCTGAATTTTGCTGTGAAACTAAACATTCTCTAAAAAAATCTTTAAACTTTAAAAAATACATTGTTATTGGTGCATTCACACTTCATAGGATATTTAAAAAGATTTAATGCTGTCAAATAATATTTAGAAAATGGGTATGTTTGCCCTGTTTTATTTTTACCTCAATTAATGCACTTTATAGATGTGATAAAATATCAGGTAAAGAGTAGGGAGAGAACAAACTATAGCCACATAATCCTTTTCTTTTTTTAAAAAATATTTATTTATTTGACTGAATCAGGTTCTAGTTTTGGGAGCCTGGGCTTAGTTGCCCTGTGGCATGTGGGATCCTAGTTTCCTGACCAGGGATCAAACCTGCATCCTCCGCATTGCAAGGCAGATTCTTAATGGCAATGCGTCAAACAATTGCCTCAAACAATGCCAGGGCAATGCCTCAAACAATTCTTAAAATGTAGAAACACACATACAATAGGGCAGCAACAACAACAAAAAAATTCTCATCTGCTAATTCAGTTACAATGTGTCCTTTTACTTACTATTAATCACTACTTCCTTCGTGTATAATCAAGTACACATTTATGGCATCATTTCCAAAGGCTTTGGTCCCTTCCCAACATACATTTTAATCTTCCATGACTGCCTTTGGTCCAAAGAAAGCTGTGATGTAAATACCTTCGTGCCCCTGGTCTCTGAAGATGGAGGCCCCCTCACCTGCGGGTAGATGGTCACAACGCTAATCATTTTGTAAATGAATGTGGGCCCAGGGGGTCTTCCCAGGTGGCTCGGTGGTAAAGAATCCAGCTGCCGGTGTAGGAGACCCAGGAGACGCGGGTTCCATCCCTGGGTCAGGAAGATCCCCTGGAGAAGGGAATGGCAACCCTCTCCAGTATTCTTGCCTGGGAAATCCCAAGGGCAGAGGAGCCTGGAGGGCTACAGTCCACGGGGTTGCAAAAGAGTGGGACACGACTGAGCTACTGAGAAGGAAAGCACGTGGCCCCAGGGAGGGGAGGGGGGACAGGACCCAAGGACTCAGGGTCACTTTGGGAAGATCTCGGAGAGCAGAGCCTCACACCCCACCAAGGGCATCATGTGACTTTGTGCACCACTCGCCTCCCGCCTCCCCTTCCCCAGGCGCAGCTTGAGGCCATGGAGGGCCGCCCCCAGGAGGAGCCCGTCCCCGGGGCATCGGGCGGCTGGAGCCGGTGTTTTCAGAGGTTCCAGCCCCGCGCCCTCACCGCCTCAGGGCCCCTAGGTGTGCTGTGTGGGATGGCTCCAGCTCAGTGCCACGGAAGACAGGTGTTACAGGAGCAGCGTCAGCACCCACAGGGGGCTTGTTCAACGTGTCATTTCACAGATTCCCCTCAAACTTGCTAATTCATAACTGGGGAGGGTTTGTATCCACGTTAAAGCTGCAGAGAAAATCTTTAGGCAAGGGGTTCTCTCTGGGGTTCCAGGAGGATCCTCTTCACAAACTCCGGCCCCTGGTCCTGGAGGAGCATCAGTGCTGCTTGTCTTCCTGCTCCAGGCGAGGCCCGGGCTGAACACGGGGCTTCGTGCGCGTCTGTGAGAGCTCAGAGCCAGCTTCAGGCCGGGAGGGGCGGCGGGGTCTGCTGTTCTGGGGTCGGGAGGGGGACCTCAGTGCCGTTCACCTATCCCGTGTTGGCAGAATGCGGGGAGAGAACACGTGTGGACAGCAAAGGAGAACTTGACGTGCGCCTCCAGGAGGAGCTGATCGTCCTGAGTCTCTCCTGAGACGAAGGGCAGGAGAGGTGGGCCTTCTCAGCTTTTCAAGCTTCTTCTGCCTGTGGGCGTGTTGCAAGCAAGCAAAGATGCTGTGCTGAGGCCTTGGAAGGTGTTATCTCATGATGCTGAGGTGATTCTTCCCCATGACCTTGAGGAGAAAACGACCCAGTGCAGGAGGAAAAGAGGAGGAAATGGCAGCTTCTTGGGTAAATGTCTGTCCTGGGTCAGAGGCTATGTCTTCTTTTCCTCCTGAAATGCCCTGGAGTAACAGTTAACAAACCTTTCATTCTCTACTTCTGATGTTGCCTATTGACATGGTTTTCAACTGCTAATTTTTTCCCCTTTTATTCTGATGATGGTCAAGATCAGAGCTTTAGAATGTTTCTCCCTCACGTCCCAGAGCCTTTTCTCAGTTGTCTGTCAGCATCAAGGCTGCTGGAAAACTTGAAGCATTCTCACCAAAAATTAATGACTTTCCTTGTGGCTAAGAATCGTCCTGCCAATGCAGGGGACATGGGTTCCATGCCCGGCCCCGGAAGATCCCACGGGCTGTGGAGCAACTAAGCCCGTGCCCACAAGTACTGAGCCTGCGCTCTGGAGCCCGGGAACCGCAACTAGGGAAGTGTGTGCCCTGGAGCCCGCGCCGCACAACGAGAGAAGCCCCCGCAGAGAAAAGCCCATGCACCACAACTGCAGAAAAGCCCGCACAGCAACCAAGACCCAGCACAGCCAGAAATAAAGGAGTAAAAATAGAAGGGCCTGGGATTTAGGAAGACTGCTGGTGACCAGGGCTGCTGGGGAAGACCTATGAGGAATTTACTTTTGCTTATGAACTTGCAGGCTGTTATCTAGCACGTGTGCTTATGAGAATAACTGGTGTCCAAGCAAGGCACCCGTGGGCTTCTGGTCCATACACATGATGCTAAGGCAGCAATATCATGGAGCACTGTAGATAACTCTCAGCAATACTCCTATGCAATCCATATTGTAACCATCATAATGTCCCAGTAGTTAAAAATGAGGAAATGACACACTGTACCATTTATGGAAAATATGATCTCAAGTTATTTGAAGGTTATGGCCAGTAGAAAAGGGGAATTACTATGAGATGTCATTCTCTGTGCATCTTAAGTCACTTCAGACATGTCTGACCCTTTGTGACCACATGGACTGTAGCCTGCCAGACTTCTCTGTCCATGGGATTCTCCAGGGAAGAATATTGGAATGGGTTGCCCTGCCCTGCTCCAGGGGATCTTCTGGACCCAGGGATCGAACCAGCGTCTCTTATGTCTCTTGCATTGGCAGACAAATTCTTTACCACTAGCACTACCTGGGAAGCCCCATGAGATGCCATCCTACTGTATTACAGATACTTTCTCTTCACCATCAGTTAATGACGACTGAAAAAAAACCCAGGGGTATGACAATGCTTGTATTAATGTTAACATTGGTGGTGGAATACATATGTGCATGCTCAGTTGTGTCTGACTCTTTGCAACCCCATGGACTGGAGCCCGCCAGCTTCCTCTGTCAATGGGATTTCCTGTGGCAAAAATACTGGAGTGGGTTGCCATTTCCTTCTCCAGGGGATCTTCCCGACCCAGGGATCAAACCTTCATCTCCTGTGTCTCTTGCATTGGCAGGCAGGTTCTTTACCACTGAACCACCTGGAAGCTTGTTACTGATGAAAACACTTCTTCAAATATACATCAAGTTTAATATATGAAAAGCCGTTCACTTTTATTAATTAACATATAGTAAGTTCACACATAATCTAAATAAAATTTTCCAAAGTTTACTCTATAACCTTTGATCAAAATACAGATTACAAGCATTTGGAAACATTCTTGTTCTTGTGATACAGTGGTCAGAGAAATGTGATATTTATGGTTTACAAAACAGAGAGAGCAATTCTTTAGAAAACAAGGATGTACATTAATTACATGACCTTTCAGGAAAAGGTTACATATATTTTTCTTGGATATCTGTGAAGATTTCCTGATTGTTACCATGTCAATTAAAATTCATGACTTCTAGTTATTGCTGTTATAAAAAATACATCAGGGTTTCAGTGAGCTGCCATCTTTGTATCCATAAAAAACCATTGGCACAACTATTTAAAATTTCAACTCTCTGTCTTACTTTAATACAAAGAATTATTCTCTGAACACTTACCTAATGGTGACATAGAGGGATGTTTTAAACAATGACAATCACCTCCATTTAGACTTCCACTGTACATTTCACATTACAAGATCCTTAATAGTACATAAAAAAGTAGGTAAAAAGTATTTCCATCTATTATAGAAGGGTTTTAACTTTGAGGCAGCAAAGCAAAAAAAAAATAGCTTTAAAAAAGCATATTAGGGACTTCCGGTTAAGATGGCGAAGGATTAGGACGGGGAATACGCTTTCTCCTCCACAAATTCATCAATGGGACATCTGGGCGCCGAGTAAATACCACAAACAGCTTTGGAGTGCTGGCGGAGGACGTCGGACACCCAGAAAAGCAACTCACTGCCTTCTAAAGGAGGTAGGAAAGAATATAGAAGCCAGAGAGAGACAAAGAGGGAGGGGCGGACCTCTGTCCGGGGAAGGGAGTCTTAAAAGAGAAGTTTCCAAACACCAGGAAACACTCTCCCTGCGGAATCTGCGCCGAACCTGGGAAACACGGAGACTATCATAACAGGGAGGAGAACAGTTGAGCAATTAGAACCCACAGACTGCGGGCCCTGCGGTAACTTCCGCAGCGGAAAAGCACCGCTGCAAACGCCCGCATCTGCCATTGGGGAGCCGGGGCTGGGCAGGGAGACGCCTTGGCCGTTCCCACGCGGGACGCTCCGCTGCCGGCGCTCCCCAGAGGGGACGCTCCCCGCGGGACTCTCCCCCACTGGACGCTCCCCCGCCGGCCACTCCTGCGCAGGCGTGCCCCCGCCCGCTGTGCCGGCGGCTCCCACGAGGGCCACCCCATCCCCCTCCCCCACCCGCCCGCCCGCCATTCCCGTCGCCGACCCCTCCCCCTCTGCGGGCCTCAGCGCAGACTTCGTTCGCCTGATTGTCTGGAGTGCTGCCTAACTGGAGTAGTTTGGGCCGGCAATCCAGATTGTGCAGCACCGACCACACGAGTGGCGGGCCTTGGCCCAGAACACCGCCGAACCGTCCACAGAACAAAGAACTATACAGACCAACCACAGAGAAAGGGGCCTATAGATCTTGAGAAATTTAAGCCGGAACAAGGAACTAGCTGAAAATGAACTGAACCCACAACAATAATAGAGAAACTCTTATATATATTGTTACTATTTTTACCATCATTATTTCCTTTTTTTTTCTTTTCTTTTTTTAATATATATATATTTTTTAAATTTTTATTATTTTTTAATTGGAAAAAGGAAAACAAAAATTTTTTTTCCCTTTTAATTTTTTTTTGTTGTTGTTGTTTTGTTTTGTTTCTTTTATTTTTTTTTATTATTATTTTTTTTATCCTCTAGTACTTCTTTAATCTCCACGTTTAGATATAACTTTTGCGACCCTGTTTTGTTTTTTTTTTTTTTTTTTCTTTTTTCCTTTTTGTCCTTTGCTTTTTTCCTTTCCTTTTTTCTTTTCTTTACTGATTACTGACTAGATCTGTCTCTCTCCTTCACACTCCCTCCTTTTATCCTCCTGACCACCTCTGTCTCCTTCCTCCCTTTTTCCTTCTATGTATAATTCCGTGAACATCTCTGAGCAGTCCAGTTGTGGAATGCATTATAGAAGAAGAAGTTTTTGAGACTACTGTAAAAATAAGACCAATAACTGGAACCAGGAGGCTTAAGTCCATACCCTGATCCCACGAAACACTAATTGACAGGAGCTCATTAAAAGCCTCCATACCTACTCTGAAACCAAGCATCACACAAAGACCAGCAAGTTCCACAACAAGACATACCAAGCAAATTCTCCAGAAAAACAAGAACACAGCCTGAGCTCCAATACACAGGCTACACAAAGCGACCCCAAAAGCATAGACATCTCATAACTCACTACTAGACACTCCACTGCACCCCAGAGAAAAGAAATCCAGCTCCACCCACCAGAACACCGATACAAGCTTCCATAAACAAGAAACCTCGACAAGCCACCGGTACAAACCCACATATAGTGCAGAAACGCCACAATAAAGAGAACTCCACAGACTACCAGAATACAGTAAAGACGCCCCAAACTTAGCAATTTAAACAAGATGAAAAGACAGAAGAATTCCCAGCAGGTAAAGGAACAGGATAAAAGCCCACCAAACCAAACAAAAAGAGGAAGAAATAGCGAACCTACCTGATAAAGAATTCCGAATTATGATAGTGAAATTAATCCAAAATCTGGAAAGCAAAATGGAATCATGGATAAATAGTCTGGAGAAAAGCATTGAGAAGATGCAAGAAAGATTTAACAAGGACCTAGAAGAAATAAAAAAGAGTCAACATATAATGAATAATGCAATAAATGAGATCCAAAACACTCTGGAGGCAACAAATAGTAGAATAACAGAGGCAGAAGATAGAATTAGCGAATTAGAAGATAGAATGGCAGAATTAAAGGAATCAGAGGAGAAAAAAGAAAAACGAATTAAAAGAAATGAGGACAATCTCAGAGACCTCCAGGACAATATTAAACGTTACAATATTCGAATCATAGGAGTCCCAGAAGAAGAAGACAAAAAGAAAGACCATGAGAAGATACTAGAGGAGATAATAGTTGAAAACTTCCCTAAAATGGGGAAGGAAATAATCACTCAAGTCCAAGAAACCCAGAGAGTCCCAAATAGGATAAACCCAAGACGAAACACCCCAAGACACATATTAATCAAATTAACAAAGATCAAACACAAAGAACAAATATTAAAAGCAGCAAGGGAAAAACAACAAATAACACACAAGGGAATTCCCATAAGGATAACAGCTGATCTTTCAATAGAAACTCTCCAAGCCAGGAGGGAATGGCAAGACATACTTAAAGTGATGAAAGAAAAGAACCTACAGCCCAGATTATTGTACCCAGCAAGGATCTCATTCAAATATGAAGGAGAAATCAAAACCTTGACAGACAAGCAAAAGCTGAGAGAATTCAGCACCACCAAACCAGCTCTCCAACAAATACTAAAGGACATTCTCTAGACAGGAAACACAAAAAGGATATATAAATTCAAACCCAAAACAACAAAGTAAATGGCAACGGGATCATATTTATCATTAATTACCTTAAATGTAAATGGGTTGAATGCCCCAACCAAAAGACAGAGACTGGCTGAATGGATACAAAAACAAGACCCCTCCATATGAATGAAACTAGAACACTTTCTAACACCATACACAAAAATAAACTCAAAATGGATTAAAGAGCTAAATGTAAGACCAGAAACCATAAAACTCCTAGAGGAAAACATAGGCAAAACACTCTCTGACTTACATCACAGCAGGATCCTCTATGACCCACCTCCCAGAATATTGGAAATAAAATCAAAAATGAACAAATGGGACCTAATCAAACTTAAAAGCTTTTGCACAACAAAGGAAACTATAAGCAAGGTGAAAAGACAGCCTTCAGAATGGGAGAAAATAATAGCAAATGAAGCAACTGACAAAAAACTAATCTCAAAAATATACAAGCAACTTCTACAGCTCAATTCCAGAAAAATAAATGACCCAATCAAAAAATGGGCCAAAGAACTCAATAGACATTTCTCCAAAGAAGACATACAGATGGCTAACAAACACATGAAAAGATGCTCAACATCACTCATTATCAGAGAAATGCAAATCAAAACTACTATGAGATACCATTTCACGCCAATCAGAATGGCTGCTATCCAAAAGTCCACAAGCAATAAATGCTGGAGAGGGTGCGGAGAGAAGGGAACCCTCTTGCACTGTTGGTGGGAATGCAAACTAGTACAGCCACTTTGGAGAACAGTATGGAGATTCCTCAAAAAACTGCGAATAGAACTGCCTTATGATCCAGCAATCCCACTGCTGGGCATATACACTGAGAAAACCAGAATTGAAAGAGACACCTGTACCCCAATGTTCATAGCAGCACTGTTTGCAATAGCCAGAACGTGGAAGCAACCTAGATGTCCATCCACAGATGAATGGATAAGCAAGCTGTGGTACATATACACAATGGAATATTACTCAGCCATTAAAAAGAATACATTTGAATCAGTTCTAAGGAGGTGGATGGAACTGGAGCCTATTATATACAGAGTGAAGTAAGCCAGAAACAAAAACACAAATACAGTATACTAACGCATATATATGGAATTTAGAAAGATGGTAAAAAATAACCCTATTTACGAGACAACAAAAGAGACACTGATGTATAGACCAGACTTTTGGACTCTGGGACCAGGAGAGGGTGAGATGATTGGGGAGAATAGCATTGAAATATGTATAATATTATATCTGAAATGTATTAATTGTTCAAACTAAACACTATCATGTTACAATTTGTTCATACTAGATGCTTGTAATGTTTCTGATAATCAATAAAAGAGATTCTTGATCAAAAAAAAAAAAAAGAATAAACAAAGGAGAAATGATGATTTCTTCAATAAGTGGTATTGGGAAAACTGGACAGCTATATGAAAAAAAAAATTGAAATGGCTAATTCTCACACTGTGTAAAAAAATAAACTCATAAATGGATTAAAGACTTAAATTTAAGACCTGAAACCATAAAACTCCTAGAAGATAATATAGGTAATATACTATTTGAAATTGGTCTTAATATTTTTTTGGATCTTTCTCCCCAGGTTAGGGCAACAAAACCAAAAATAAACAAATAGGAACACATCAAACTAAAAAGATTTTGCAGAGAGAAAATAATTGACAAAATGAAAAGGAAACCCATTGAATGAAAAACGATACTTGCAAATGATATGTCTGATAAGAGGTTAACATTCAAAATATAGTCAAAGATATGGTTTTTCCAGTAGTCATGTATGGATGTGAGAGCTGGACTAGAAAGAAGGCTGAGCACCAAAGAAGTGATGCTTTAGAACTGTGGCACTTGGAGAAGACCCGTGAGTGTCCCTTGGATTGCAAAGAGATTAAACCAATCAACCCTAAGGGAAACCAACTCTGAATAGTCATTGGAAAGACTGTCATTGAAGCTGAAGCTACAGTACTTTGGCTATCTGATGGGAAGAGCTGACTCATTGGAACAGACCCTGATGCTGGGAAAGATTGAAGGCAAAAGGAGAAGAGAGTCGCAGAGGATAAGATGGTTAGATAGCATCACTGACTCAATGGACACAAATCTGAGCAGACTCTGGGAGATAGTGAAGGACAGGGAAACCTGGCATGCTTGCATGCCATGTCCATGGAGTGGCAAAGAGTTGGATGTAACTTAATGATGATCATCACCAATGACAGCACAATCAAAAATATATAAAGAACACATACAACTCAATATCAAAAAAGCAAACAATCTGATGAAAAAATGGGTAGAGGACCTGAATAAACATTTTTCCAAAGAAGATAGAGGGATGGCCATATAGGCGTATTAAAAGATGCCGAACATCATTAACCATCAGGGAAATGCATATTGAAATCACAGTGAGATATCACTTCGTACCTGTCAGGATGGCTTATCAAAAAGACAAGAAATAACAGCATTGGTGAAGATGTGGAGGAAAAGCAATCCTTGTGCACACTTGGTGGGAATGTAAATTGGTGCAGTAGCCCCTATACAGAACAATATGGAGGTTCCTCAAATAATTAAATTTGAAAATATATGTACACCCCTATGTGAAGAAAGCTGGGTGCCAAAGAATTGATGCTTTTGAACTGTGGTGTTGGAGAACACTCTTGAGAGTCCCTGGGACTGCAAGGAGATCCAACCAGTTCATCTTAAAGGAGATCAGCCCTGGGATTTCTTTGGAAGGAATGATGCTAAAGCTAAAACTCCAGTACTTTGGCCACCTCATGCGAAGAGTTGACTCACTGGAAAAGACTCTGATGCTGGGAGGGATTGGGGGCAGGAGGAGAAGGGGATGACAGAGGATGAGATGGCTGGATGGCATCACTGACTCGATGGACTTGAGTCTGAGTGAACTCCGGGAATTGGTGATGGACAGGGAGGCCTGGCGTGCTGTGATTCATGGGGTTGCAAAGAGTCAGACTTGACTGAGAAACTGAACTGAACTGAACTGATGTTCATTGCAGCATCATTAACAATAGCTGCTGCTGCTGCTAAGTTGCTTCAGTCGTGTCCGACTCTATGTGACCCCATAGACAGCAGCCCACCAGGCTCCCTGGGATTCTCCAGGCAGGAACACTGGAGTGGGTTGCCATTTTCTTCTCTAATGCACGAAAGTGAAAAGTGAAAGTGAAGTTGTTCAGTCGTGTTTGATTCTTCTCGACCCCATGGACTGTAGCCTACCAGGCTCCTCCGTCCATGGGATTTTCCAGGCAAGAGTACTGGAGTAGGGTGCCATTGTCTTCTCCTTAACAATAGCTAAGTAACCTAATTGTCCATTGACAGATGAATGTAACTGATTCTTGTAATCAGTAAGTAACTGATTCTTGACTATGATTCCTAATATGTTTGATTATATCTTATAGTAGTTTTTCCTGGATTTTTTAATAGATTTTTGTTGTTTTCATTTCTTTTTGTGGATTGGTCCTCTCTATACCATACATATAATCTTGACGTTTAAACAGCTTTTGTCTATATATCATGTTCCTACTTACACATTTAACTGAGCAGTGTTTAAAATTAATCAGTGCTTCAATCTTCAGGCTGATTTTATTACTTTATTTAAGCAATTTAATATATTTTTATTTTAATATCATTTTCAGATTTTCCTACAATTTTGAGTGGGAGATTTCTTGTTTTTTATTTTTAATCTGTTGCTGCCCTCATGGATATATTTCCGTCTCTTGTTATTTAAACATTTTCCTTGTATATTCTTCAATGAAAACTGTCAACTGATGAGAGCCTTATGCCTGATATAGGTTGTCAAGGCACCAATTTTCCCCCCAAGTTTATCTGTCTTTTCCCTGCAGGTTTAATTGTTTCTTGAAAAATTTGTTTGTTTGTTTCTTGACACAGGTTCCTCTACCCTGAGTAACTGTGAATTCATATTCTATACTTTTTGTTTAGGGTTTATTCTTTTTCAACTGATGGCCCAGAGTATGTGGCCTACATCTGTTTGCATAAGTTCTGGCTTCTTACCTTGGATAAGATCTATAGTAGGGTTAACTCTTATTCTTCCTTATTCATGAAACCCCCAGCCTCTACTTGTATATGTGATACTGAAATCCTGTTTACTTAACCTTTTGTAGTTTGGGATGTACTTGTGTCTGTGTGTATATCTATCCACTTATCTAGCTAGCTATCTAGCTAGCCAGCAATCATCTATCAATCATTTGTTGCATATTGATAAGTGTTAAAATTTTGTCCTTATGTATACCTTATAAACCTTTTGGTATATAAAAAAAAAAAAAAAAAAAGCATATTAGTTCACATACACAGAGAAACAAAGGTATAGCATGTAGTAATTTGAAAGTTGAGTCATATTAAATTTCATTTTCACATACTGTCAATATGATAAAGGATAGAATGATAATAATTATATTGTCCAACATCTCTTGCTTTGATCCTATGGTCCAAGTAACAAATATTTTTCTAAGTGTTTTAACTTTGGATTATTTTCTATAATATCCTGATTTAAAGTAATACCAGAAAAGGTTTATTGACTGAATGCTATCTTTGATGAATTCTCGGATATTTATTTAGACCTGAGTTTTTAAATTCATTTTTTACAACATCAAGCATTCTTCCCAGTATGAACACTCTGGCATTTTCTGATGTGTATGCTTAGGACAAACCTCTTTCATCACTTATTACATTTGTAGGGTCTCTCTCCAGCACACACTCTCTGATACTGAGTGAGATGACAACTCACTTCAAGGCTTTGTCATGTTATTTGTATTTGTAAGACTACTTGGCAGTATGAATTATTTTATGGCAAGTAAGATATGAGTGGCAATTAAAAGCTTTGCCTCATTCTTTACATTTGTATGGTTTCTCCCCAGTATGAATTCGCCTATGTTGACTAAGGTTTGAACTCTGATTAAAGGCTTTGCCACATTCTGTACATTTATAAGGCTTCTCTCCAGTATGAATTCGCTGATGTTGAGTAAGTGCTGAATTTTGATTAAAGGCTTTGCCACATTCTGTACATTTATAAGGCTTCTCCCCTGTATGAATTTGCTGATGTTGAGTAAGTGTTGACTTTCTATTAAAGGCTTTGCCACATTCTGTACATTTATAAGGCTTCTCTGCAGTATGAATTCGCTGATGTCGAGTAAATGTTGAGTGTTGATTAAAAGCTTTGCCACATTCTGTACATTTATAAGGCTTCTCTCCTGTATGAATTTGCTGATGTTGAGTAAGTGTTGAGTTTCTATTAAAGGCTTTGCCACATTCTGTACATTTATAAGGCTTCTCCCCAGTATGAATTCGCTGATGTTGAGAAAGTGTTGAGTTTTGATTAAAGGCTTTGCCACATTCTGTACATTTGTAGAGTTTCTTTCCAGCATGAATTCTCTGATGACAGGTAAAGTTTGAGTGATGATTAAAGGCTTTGTTACATTCTGTACATTTGTATAGTTTCTTCCCAGCATGAATTCTCTGATGACGGATAAAGTTTGAGTGTTGATTAAAGGCTTTGCCACATTCTGTACATTTATAAGGCTTCTCCCCAGTATGAATTCGCTGATGTACAGTGAGATTTGAGCATCTATTAAAGGCTTTCCCACATTCTCTGCATGTGTGAGGCTTCTCCCCAGTATGAATCCTCTGATGTTGATTAAGATTTGAGCAACAGATAAAAGCTTTGCCACACTCTTTACACTTGTATGGTTTCTCCCCTGTATGGATTCGCTGATGTTGATTAAGTCCTGCACTTTGGTTAAAGGCTTTCCCACAATTCTTACATTTATATGGTTTCTGCCTAGTATGGATTTGCCTATGTCGATTAAGGTTTGAGCTCTGATTAAAGGCTTTGCCACATTCTGTACATTTGTAAGTCTTCTCTGCAGTATGAACAGTGAGATGTTGAGTAAGGCTTGAGGGCTTGCTGAAGGTTTTGCCACATTCTGCACATTGGTTAGGTTTCTCTCTGGTGTGGATTTTCCTGTGTCTATTTAGATTTGATAACTGAGGAAAGACTTTCCCACATTTATTCCACTTGCAACGTTTCTCCTTAGCATGAATACTCAGATGTTGAGTCAGTTCTGATGACTGGTTAGAAACTTGACCACATTCACTAAATTTGTAATTATTCTCTTCAATATGTATATTCCCACCTGTAATAAGATTTGAGCTTTGATAAAAGACATTTCTACATTCATCACTATGGTTCTCTGAACATAGAGTTCTCTGATGATTCATGAGACCTGAGTCTTGGTCAAAGTGATTCCCAGGTTCAAGGCATGGGTAGATTCTGGTTCCATCACAAATATTGTTGTAATGATTGAAGCTGGAGCTCTCGTTTAAGGCCTCACTTGTGGGATTACACATGGAAGGTTGTTCCGCATTATCTGTACTATGATACCCATTGAATGATGGCAGCTGGATAAAGACTGTCTCATTATGATTGACATTACAGATATTGGAATAGGGAGAAAATGTTTCTTGGTGGAAAAATAATGAGTCTTCACTAAAGGATCTCTCAAACTGATCACAGTGAGATTTTCTTCCTGCACTTTCAAATCTCTGGCTCTCAGACATGTATGACTGACTGTTTAATTCAAACCTATATTCATACTGGTTTGAGTGATTATTTGTAGCATAGACTAGATGACTTTCCATGTTTTCAAAATTTCACACCAGAGAATATTTTTTTTTTTTAAATCATGTGAGTTCTTGCTTAAACAAACATATTTTTCTGCAGAACTTATTGACAAATGGAATTTTTCCCAATTTGATGCATATCCTCAATTTCTTTTGGCAATCATGTTTTCATTATGAATAATTGTCCTGATTTGGTTACATATAAAACAACATCCTTTTGGCCCTTCACAGCTCCCCTTATTTTCCCAGTCTTTCATTAAATACAAATTTCCAAGCTAAGAGCTTTCAGAATTTCTGAGCACATTACACGTGAATCTCCTATGCACAGCTTCTTTGGGAGCAAACCCTGTGTGTCAAAACAAAATGTCACTGAAAGATAACAAATAACCAATATCCCACATAGTACCTTAAGTGAATATGCTTTACAGTTGTACGCAATATTGACAAACCCTTAGCTATATTAATAAGAGGTGAGATGCAAGGAAGACCAGAAGTAAAAATAATGGCACTGTACATGTTACATAGAACAAAAAATAAGTCTATCAGGTTATGATGAATGATACTATACCAAAAAGTTGATTACCTCAAAGGAAGATTCAATTTTTAGAAACACAGAACACATTAGATGTTAGCATGAGTGAATTAAAAAATTATAACACATCTACAACTATTAATAAGAGTAAAAAAGTAATTTAAAAAATCCCTGGAGTAGATGAGTTAACTGGAAAATTCCAACAACATTTCAAGAAAAATAAATATCAATTCTCCATAAGGGATCACCATGTACACACTGCTATATTTAAAATGGAGAGCCAACAAGGTCCTACTGTACTGCACAGGGAGCTCTGCTCAATATTATGTGGCTACCTGGATGGGAAGGGAGTGTGGGGGAGAATGGATACATGTGTATGGACGGCTGAGTCCCTCTGCCACCCACCTGAAACTATCACAACATTGTTAACCGGTTATACCCCAATACAAAATAAAAGAACAGTAAAAAATATTTCTGTGAGTTAATAGATATATTAAATGGTTTTAGCACTGATGAGTTGGGGTAAAGGCACTTAAAATGTGTAAAATTTGTTCATAGAAGAAAAAAATTGGGAGGTAGAAATTGGGAGTTGCATTTTATGATTTCAGGGACTGAGTATGAACTTCAGAGAGCCATGTTTGAAGTTTCCATTGGAAATTAGAAAGCAGGAGCATATATCTGTTCCCAGTATTTCTGGAATTCTGTCAACTAATCCCAGGATCTCCACAACTCTCCTCACACTTTTCTGACTTGAGGCAGAAACGGAAATTTGGAAAGGACTTAAGGCAGAGTTTGTCAGAACTGTTAGCAGCTTTTCCTAGGTCCCCCAAAGCAGCGAGAGTATGCAGGTCCCCACAGACCAGGAGGAAGGTTTTGGCTCTCAGCGAAAGTGAGGGAAAACCCACTGGAGCTGAAGAAGAACACATGGAGATGTAAGAGCAGAAGAACGGGGCAGGTCACGGCCCTCTTTGGCAGACGTAAACCCAGGCTTCTCATTCTAGTGAAGCGGGCCTCCCCAAACCATCTGAACATGTCTGGCTTCCTCTGTGGTCTTTGGACCTCTCACCTGTGTCATCCGCTTCATTCATTCACGCCTAGCACTGGGATTCTTCCTTTACTCCAAAGGGGACCTGCTCATTAGAAAAACGAACATAATTAGGACTTTGGGCCTAACATATACACTCTAGTATATACAAAAAAAACCAGCAAGGATCTGCTGCATAGCACAGGGAACTATTGTCAATATTGGTAATAACCTATAAGCGAAAAGTGTCTGACTTGACTGATGGAAACCTCTCCTTGCAAAACTCAGTATCTCTCCTGAACACTGTTGAGTGTTCATATTTCAAAGCCAACTAGCAGCAAAGAGACGCTAGGAGGAAATAGAGTTTCCACCTTAACTGTGTAGGATTGTGCACCTCCCTCACTACATCTTGCCAAGATTTTATTAAAGAGAAAGAGAAAAAAATGGAACTTAATGGTGTGGGAATCTAGCAGAAAACACCCGAATCGGTGACCATCAGGTGTAATGGGATAAACTGGTGTCAGGTGCGAGAAACACGCAAGAAGACACGTGGTCCCTGCTCAGGTACTTTCAGCAAAAATAAGGAAATGTCAACGTATCTTGAAAAAATTTCACTTTTCTGCACTTTTACTCCAAAAATACCTCCCCAGTTTTGCATCCCTAATAGCGCATTTAAATAATAGACCTTTCTTACCAATGTAGAGAATAGTCAGATTTTTGTCAAAAGTCTCTAAGGAACTCTAGACCACTAAGGTCATCCTGTTTCAGTTCAGTGCAGTCCCTCGGTCCTGTCCGACTCATTGCCACCCCACCACTTCCCAACAGAAATTCTGCATATCAATGCCTTGCCTCGTTGGTCTTTCCAAAAGGAAATACTTAGAAAAACTGAAAGTTGTTAATTCACACTGGGAATGCTTCATGCCCTGTAGGGAGTCTGGAGGCAGACAAGGAGAAGAGGCTCGTGGAGAGAGAAGAGCCTGATTGTGACTCATAAAAATAAAAGAATAAACAGTATTTAATAGTTGAAAACCACCTCACCAGGCAAGAATATCAGAAAAAGAGAATTAAAGAGTTGTATGTTTTCAATCCAGGACATTTAAGGAAGAAAAAGCAGACACAGCCTCTAACCTGGATCAGGGCATTCACCTGAGAAGCTGCCATTTCCTCCTCTTCTTCCTGCTGCCCTGGGTCGTTTTCACATCAAGACTGTGGAGCAATCACTTCAGCGTCGTGAGATTACACCTTCAGAGGCACCAGCACAGCTCTTTCGCCTGCTCCCAACACCCCCACAGGCAGAAGCACCTTGAAAAGCAGAAAATGCCAACCTCTCCTGTCCTTTGTCTCAGGAGAGATTCAGGACAATCAGCTCCTCCGTGGAGACCAATCTATCAATTGGTTGTTGTTGTCTACTCTTCTTTCTTCATATAAAGTCCCCCAAATTCTGCTAACATGGGATGTGTGGGCTGCACTGACTGGCCCCTTTAAAGCTCATGCAGAGCAGAACTTGTTGCCTCTGCTTGGACTGAACCCAGGCCTCAGCTCTCACAAATGGACCAGGAGCCACGTCCTTAACCCGGGCCTCCCCTTAGAATCCCCTGGAGCACTTCCTACACGCCACACTGATGCTCCCACAGGACCAAGAGAGAACTCTGTGGGGAGGGCACCCGGGAGGTTATCGCTTACCACTGGTCACATGACCCTGATGGGAAACAGGTGGAAAACCACTTGGCCAAAGATTCTTTCTGAACCAGTTCTGTGTATACAATCCCATGAGGTCAGAGCCCCACTCTGAGAGGTTATGAATCTGCAGGTCTGAGGTGGGGCCATGAAATGAGTCTTCAGCAAGCTCCCTGTTTGTTCTGGTGCTTCTTCCCCAAGACCCACACTCAGGAGCCCTGAGCTTCAGCCCTCACACTCAGCACAGCTGAGACCTCTCAGGAGGGGAGGGATTAGGGCAGGAATTTCTTGGAGAGGTCAGGCTAGAACCAAGCAGAGAAAGTTCCAGTACTTGGGGTTCAGGCCTTTCTAAGGGACCCTGGGTGAAGTGCTGTGGGCTCCCCAGGCTGAGCGTGGATGGATCCATTCAAACCAAGAGGAGCAGGACTCTGGTGAGCTCTGAGGGTGTCATTGAAGGGGGGCCTGTGCAGTAGACCCTGGGGTTCAGCAAGACTGCTGGTCTCAGGGAAGGGGGTCATCTAGTGGAGGTGCTCACAGGACTGGCTGGTGTGAGTTTAAGGACCTACAGGCTGCCTGCTCCCCAGACAGACGCAGCAGCACAGCGCAGTCAGGGAGGCTCTCAACAGTACTCTGTATGATCTTTCTTATTAGAACCGTCACAGCGTCCCTGCAGTTACACAGAGGGGGCGGGAGAAGGTACATTGTAGAAATTATGGAAAATATGTGACATTATTTGAGGATTAAGGCCAGTAAGGAAACTAAGTGTTACAGATGCCGTCCCTCTGTGCTACCTAATGGTTTATTGTCACAATCTCTCCCCCGTAGCCTTAAAGAAGGTGGGAGAGGTTAATGTTGGTGGTGGGTTAACCATTCATTACACATCAACTTTATCACCAGAAACCATTCAATTTTATTAATTAACATATATGAATATCACACATAGAATAAAACCTGTTACAATCCACTGTGTGACCTTAATTAAAACACAGATTTACAAGCATAGACAACAATATTCATTTGTCTGCTACAATGATCTGAGAATTGTGACTTCTATGGTTACAAGATGGAGGCTAATCATTTAATAAATAAGATGTAACTAGCTACATGAGTTTTCTGGGAAGGCTTTCGCATACTAGGATATCAGAGATGTCATTATCCCAAACATGTCAACTAATATTCATGACTTCAGTTGATATGATAAAGATACATTAAGATTCCAGTGAACTCTCATTGTCTTATCCTTAATAAGCAAATGACATAACTATTGAAAAATTAGAATTCTGTCTTACTTTGAAACACAGAATTAATTCCTGAACACTTCCATCATGGTGACCTATAGGGATGTTTCACATGAATGACAAACACCGCCATTTAGGTGTTCAGTGTACACATTACATTGCAGTTAATCTTCTCATGGAGAATAAATATAAATGATTTCTCCCTAGGATAGAAGGGGTTCTTTTATCTTTGAGGCAGCAACCTTCACAAACATAATTTCACATACACTAGAAACAAAGCATAGCATGGAATAATTTGAGAGTTGCATTACATTCATTTTGGTTTTCAAATAATCTCAAATCATGTTGATAGAACCAGAATACATAGCTAATAATTATACCTTTGTAAACCAACCGTCTAGTCAAAGCTATGGTTTTTCCAGTGGTCATGTATGGATTGAGAGTTGGACTATAAAGAAAGCTGAGCGCAGAAGAATTGATGCTTTTGAACTGTGGAGTTGGAGAAGACTCTTTGAGAGTCCTTTGGACTGCAAGCAGATCCAACCAGTCCATCCTAAAGGAGATCAGTCTTGGGTGTTCATTGGAAGGACTGATGTTGAAGCTGAAACTCCAATACTTTGGCCACCTGATGCAGAGAGCTGACTCATTTGAAGAGACCCTGATGCTGGGAAAGACTGAGGGCAGGAGGAGAAGGGGACGACAAAGGATGAGATGATTGGAAGGCATCACCAGCTCAATGGACATGGGTTTGGGTGGACTCCGGGAGTTGGTGATGGACAGGGAGGCCTGGCATGCTGCAGTTCATGGGGCTGGAAAGAGTTGGACATGACTGAGCAACTGAAGTGAACTGAACCTTTTGTCTGGTGATGCAGAGTAACATATCAATTTTCTATCTGTCTTAACTATGGATTACTATCTACAGTAATTCTCCTCCAGGAACTTCAGAAAAGAGGAATTGATGAAATGCTTTCTTATACATTCTTTGATATGTATTTAGATTTGATTAAATACTTTGTTAGTTTTTGTTTTAACATCATTCGCTTATCTTTCTTGTATAAACCCTTTCCTGTTTTCTAAACTGCATTTGGGATGAACCTCTTTCACCACTTATTATATTACTAGAGTTTCCCTCCAGTGTGTACTCTGCATATACAGTAAATAATCAGGGTGATGATATACAGCCTTGACATACTCCTTTCCCAATTTGGAACCAGTCTGTTGTTCCATGTCTGGTTCTAACTGTTGCTTCTTGACCTGCATACAGGTTTCTCAGGGGGCAGCTAAGGTGGTCTGGTATTCTCATCTGTTTAAGAATTTTCCACAGTTTGTTGTGATCCACACAGTCAAAGGCTTTAGTGTACTCAATAAAGCAGAAGTGGATGTTTTTCTGAAATTCCCTTGTTCTATGATCAAAGAATGTTGGCAATTTAATCTCTGATTCCTCTGCATTTTCTAATCCAGCTTGTACATCTGGAAGTTCATGATCGTGTACAGTTGGATGACTTGAGGATTTTGAGCATACCTCTGTGTGTCACTATTGTGCAGTAGTTTGAACATTCTTTGCATTCTCCTTTGACTGGTGACCCTGCCCTTTTCCAGTCCCGCCCTGCTGTGTTTTCATTTCTGGCATACCTATAGCACTTTCACACACATCTTTCAGGTTATAGCTCAGCTGCATTCCATCACCTCCAACTTTGTTGGTAGTAGTCTTCCTAAGCCCACTTGACTTCACACTCCAGGATGTCTGGCTCTAGGTGAGTGACAACACCATTGTGGTTATCAAGTCATTAAGAACTTTTGTACAGTTCTTCTTGTATTCTGGCCACCTCTTCTTAATCTCTTCTCTTCTTTAGGTCCATCCATTTCTTCCTTTATTGAGCCCATCTTTGCATATTTCTCTTGGTATCTCTAATTTCATGAAGAGACCTCTAGTCTTCCCCATTCTATTTTTTCTTCTATTTCTTTCATTTTCACTTAAGAAGGCGTTCTTCTCTCTCCTTGCTAGTCTTTGGAACTCTGCATTCAGATAGGTATATCTTTCCTTTTCTCCTTTGCCTTTCACCTCTCTTCTTTTCTCAGCTATTTGTAAGGCTTCCTCAGACAACCATTTTGCCTTTTTGCATTTCTTTTTCTTGGGGATGGTTTTGGTCCTGCCTCCTGACACTATTACAAACCTCTGCCTACTCTTCAGCACTCTCTCTATCAGATTTCCCTTAATCTACTTTCACTTCCACTTACATCATTTCTTTTTTCATTCACTCACTGTTCTCTTGCAACCCCTGATTGCACCACCCAGGCTTCCCTCCTCACCAACTCTGGCTTGCTCAAACTTCCACTACTTGGTGATGCTATCCATTATCTGTTCTCTTTTGTCCCCTTCTCCTCCTTCCCTCAATCTTTCCCAGCTGAGGGGCTTTTCCAGTGAGTCACTCTTCACATCAGGTGGCCAAGTACTGAGTTTCAGCTTCAGCATCAGTCTGTCCAGTGAATATTTGGGACTGATTTTCTTTAGGAAGGACTGGTTGGACCTCCTTGCAGTCCAAGGGACTCTCAAGTCTTCTCAAATACATTAAAAACATCAATTCTTCACCTCTCACCTTCTTCACAGTCCAACTCTCACATCCATACATACTACTGAAAAACAAAGCTTTGGCTAGACAGATCTTTTTGGCAAAGTAAAGTTCTCTTTTTAATATGTTGTCTAGGTTGGTCATAACTTTTCTTCAAGGAACAAGTGTCTTTTAATTTCATGGCTGCAGTCACCATCTGCAGTGATTCTGGAGCCCCCAAAATTAGTTTTGTTTTTACTTCATTACTCTAAGAGGTGGATCCAAACAGGGCTGTGGTTTATATCAAAGCATGTTCTGTCTGTCTGTCCTACCTATATTTCCCTCAGGAGGTTGAGATTATCGCCCTCTTTTGAGCTCTTTCATCAATTTGGAGTTTTTTTCTGTCTGGGTTCCGGGAGTGTGGTAATTTATTCTCTTTTCACTTGAGAGACCTCGCACTGTCCTACAGTCTGGCTGTTACCAATGGACATTGCCAGCATCCAACATGTAGGAGGGGTCCCTTCTCTCTACAACCCTTTCCAGCGTTTATTGGGTTTAGACTTCTTGCCAATGTCCATTCTGACTTGTGTGAGTTTTGATTGGCATTTCTCTTAAGATTTCGCCATGTTGAAATATTTTCATATGATTTTTAAAAAACAGTGTGAGTAAAACTGACCTCTCGAGGTTGTCCCCTTGACCGACTGCCCTGTTTCAAATTCTTTTTTTTAGGATCTCCCCAAGGACATTTGTTGAGAACAAATGTTTTTTCCTTACAGCCCCATGAAAGTGAAGTCGTGCAGTTGTGTCCAACTCTTTGGGACCCCATGGACTGTAGCCTACGAGGCTCCTCCGTCCATGGGACATTCCAGGCAGGAATACTGGAGTGGGTTTTCAATTCCTTCTCCAGGGGATCTTCCTGACCCAAGGATCAAACCCGGGTCTCCCACATTGCAGGCAGACGCTTTACCGTCTGAGCTACAGAGCTCTAAGCCCCGCTGCTGCTGGTAAGTCACTTCAGTCGTGTCCGACTCTGTGCGACCCCAGAGACGGCAGCCCACCCGGCTCCCCCGTCCCTGGGATTCTCCAGGCAAGAACACTGGAGTGGGTTGCCATTTCCTTCTCCAATGCATGAAAGTGAAAAGTGAAAGTGAAGTCGCTCAGTCGTGTCCGACGCTCAGCGACCCCATGGACTGCAGCCTTCCAGGCTCCTCCATGGGATTTTCCAGGCAAGAGTACTGGACTGGGGTGCCATTGCCTTCTCCGAATCCCCCACAGACATGGTGAATATGAAGTGCCCATGAGCACAGGTTTTTCAGTCGTTACCAAAAGTGACCACAAGGTGGCAGCATTCCTTTCTGCTCCACTGTTGGCTTTTTTGTTGTTTGTTTTTAGTGTTTATTTTCTGTTTGAGTAGAGTTGATTTCCGATGTGTTTGTTTGAAGTGTACAGGAACTTGGTTTAGTTACGCATGAACGTATCTCTATGCTCTTTCGGGTTCTTTTCCTATAGTGGTTCTCTCGGTGTGTTCAGTAGACTTCCCCGTGCTATTCCATTATTTTGGATTATCTACCTGATAATAAGCAGTGAGTATGTTAATCCCAACCTCTTAATGTCTTCCTGCCCCTACCTTTAAAAAAAAATCATCATAAGTGAGTTTTCTAAGTCTTTGAGTCTGTTTCTGTTTATAAATTAGTTCATTTTAATGAATTTATAGATTCCACCTGTAAGTGATATATTTATTTCTCTTTCCTTCTCTAATTGACTTCACTCAGTATAATAAATCTCTCGGTCCATCCATGCTTCTTGTGGCATTTTTTCGTTCTGCTGATGGATGAGTGTATTCGGTGTACAAATGAACCATTTTCTCTTCATTTCTCTGCTGCTGCTAAGTCACTTCAGTCGTGTCCGACTCTGCGTGACCCCATAGACGTCAGCCCACCAGGCTCTCCTGCCCCTGGGATTCTCCAGGCAAGAAAACTGGAGTGGGTTGCCATTTCCTTCTCCAATGCATGAAAGCGAAAAAGTGAAAGTGAAGTCGCTCAGTCGTGTCCGACTCTTTGCGACCCCATAGCCTACCAGGCTCCTCAGTCCATGGGATTTTCCAGGCAAGAGTACTGGAGTGGGGTGCCATTGCCGCCTTCTTCATTTCTCTATTGATGGACATTTTGGTTGATGCTCTGTCTTGGATATGTCAATAGTGCTGCCCTGAAGAGAGGGGTGCATGTATCATTTTAAATTAATGTTCTTTCCGGATCTAACCCAAGGAGTGGGCTTGCCGTATCATGTACTAAGTCTGTCAGATCAGATCAGATCAGTCGCTCAGTCATGTCCGACTCTTTGCAACCCCATGAACCGCAGCACGCCAGGCCTCCCTGTCCATCACCAGCTCCCAGAGGTCACCCAGACTCACACCCATCAACTCAGTGATGCCATCCAGCCATCTCATCCTCTGTCGTCCCCTTCTCCTCCTGCCCTCAATCCCTCCCAGCATCAGAGTCTTCTTCAATGAGTCAACTCTTCGCATGAGGTGGCCAAAATACTGGAGTTTCAGCTTTAGCATCATTCCTTCTAAAGAAATTCCAGGATTGATCTCCTTCAGAATGGACTGGTTGGATCTTCTTGCAGTCCAAGGGACTTTCAAGAGTCTTCTCCAACACCACAGTTCAAAAGCATCAATTCTTCGGCGCTCAGCCTTCTTCACAGTCCAGCTCTCACATCCATACATGACCACAGGAAAGACCATAGCCTTGACTAGGCGAACCTTTGTTGGCAAAGTAATGTCTCTGCTTTTGAATATGCCATCCAGGTTGGTCATAACTTTCCTTCCAAGGAGTAAGCGTCTTCTAATTTCATGGCTGCAGTCACCATCTGCAGTGATTTTGGAGCCCAGAAAAACAAAGTCTGACACTGTTTCCACTGTTTCCCCATCTATTTCCCATGCAGTGATGGGACCAGATGCCATGATCTTCGTTTTCTGAATGTTGAGCTTTAAGCCAACCTTTTCACTCTCCACTTTCACTTTCATCAAGAGGCTTTTTAGCCCCTCTTCACTTTCTGCCATAAGAGTGGTGTCATCTGCATATCTGAGGTTATTGATATTTCTCCCAGCAATCTTGATTCCAACTTGTGTTTCCTCCAGTCCAGCATTTCTCATGATGTACTCTGCATATAAGTTAAATAAACATGGTGACAATATGCAGCCTTGACGTACTCCTTTTCCTATTTGGAACCAGTCTGTTGTTCCATGACCAGTTCTAACTGTTGCTTCCTGACCTGCATACAGACTTCTTAAGAGGCAGATCAGGTGGTCTGGTATTCCCATCTCTTTCAGAATTTTCCATAGTTTATTGTGATCCACACAGTCAAAGGCTTTGGCATAGTCAATAAAGCAGAAATAGATGTTTTTCTGCAACTCTCTTGCTTTTTCCATGATCCAGCGGATGTTGGCAATTTGATCTCTGGTTCCTCTGCCTTTTCTAAAACCAGCTTGAACATCAGGAAGTTCACGGTTCACATATTGCTGAAGCCTGGCTTGGAGAATTTTGAGCATTACTTTACTCGCGTGTGAGATGAGTGCAGTTGTGCGGTAGTTTGAGCACTCCTTGGCATTGCCTTTCTTTGGGATTGGGATGAAAACTGACCTTTTCCAATTTTGTGGCCACTGCTGAGTTTTCCAAATTTGCTGGCATATTGAGTGCAGCACTTTCACAGCATCATCATTCAGGACTTGGAATAGCTCCACTGGAATTCCATCACCTCCACTAGCTTTGTTCGTGGTGATGCTTTCTAAGGCCCATTTGACTTCACATTCCAAGATGTCTGGCTCTAGGTCAGTGATCACATCATCATGATTGTCTAGGTCTTGAAGCTCTTTTTTGTACAGTTCTTCTATGTATTCTTTCCACCTCTTCTTAATATCTTCTGCTTCTGTTAGGTCCACACCATCTCTGTCCTTTATCGTGCCCATCTTTGCATGAAATGTTCCTTTGGTATCTCTGATTTTCTTGAAGAGATCCCTAGTCTTTCCCATTCTGTTGTTTTCCTCTATTTCTTTGCATTGATCACTGAAGAAGGCTTTCTTATCTCTTCTTGCTATTCTTTGGAACTCTGCATTTAGATGTTTATATCTTTCCTTTTCTCCTTTGCTTTTCGCTTCTCTTCTTTTCACAGCTATTTGTAAGGCCTCCCCAGACAGCCATTTTGCTTTTTTGCATTTCTTTTCCATGGGGATGGTCTTGATCCCTGTCTCCTGTACAATGTCACGAACCTCATTCCATAGTTCATCAGGCACTCTATCTATCAGATCTAGGCCCTTAAATCTATTTCTCACTTCCACTGTATAATCATAAGGGATTTGATTTAGGTCATACCTGAATGGTCTAGTAGTTTTCCCTACTTTCTTCAATTTCAGTCTGAATTTGGCAATAAGGAGTTCATGGTCTGAGCCACAGTCAGCTCCTGGTCTTGTTTTTGCTGATTGTATAGAGCTTCTCCATCTTTGGCTGCAAAGAATATAATCGATCTGATTTCGGTGTTGACCATCTGGTGATGTCCATGTATAGAGTCTTCTCTTGTGTTGTTGGAAGAGGGTATTTGCTATGACCAGTGCATTTTCTTGGCAAAACTCTATTAGTCTTTGCCCTGCTTCATTCCGTATTCCAAGGCCAAATTTGCCTGTTACTCCAGGTGTTTCTTGACTTCCTACTTTTGCATTCCAGTCCCCTATAATGAAAAGGACATCTTTTTTGGGTGTTAGTTCTAAAAGGTCTTGTAGGTCTTCATAGAACCTTTCAACTTCAGCTTCTTCGGCGTTACTGGTAGGGGCATAGATTTGGATTACTGTGACATTGAATGGTTTGCCTTGGAAACGAACAGAGATCATTCTGTCATTTTTGAGATTGCATCCAAGTACTGCATTTCGGGTGTTTTAAGGAATGTCCATACTGTTTTCCTTCCTGGCCGCACCCGCCCATTTCCATTCCTGCCCACAGTGTAGGAGGATTCCCTGTTCCCCTCGCCCTCGGGAGCGTTTAATCCTTGTAGATCTTTTGGGGGATGGCTGTTCTGAGGGGTGTGAGGTGATACCATGGTCCAGTTTTGATTTGTATTTCTCCAATAGTTAGTGATGCTGAGCATCTTTTCAGGTGCTTTATATGGCCTCCTGGATGTCTTCTTTGCGCAAATGCTCGTTTAGATTTTTGGTCCATTTTTTCTAATGGGATGATTTTTTAAAATATATATATATTGAGCTGCATGAGCTGTTTTCATATTTTGGAGATAAATTCCTTGTTTCTAAATTCCGTTCCAAACTTTTGTTTCCTCCATTCCGAGGGTTTCTTTTTTTTTTTTTTTTAGTTTGGTTTACAGTTTCCCTTCCAGTGCAAAGGTTTATGAGGGTAGAGAAACTCAAAAAAACCTCAAAAGCTTTTGAGGTTAGAGAAAATCAACTCTTTTGTTGAGTTTTAATTTTTCATTATTCTAAAAGTGGACCCAAAAGGGTTTGCTATGGTTTATGTCAAAGCTTGTTCTTCCTGTAATTTCCTCAAGAGGTTTAGAGTAATTGTACCTCCACTAAGCTCTTTAATTGGTTTGAAGCTACTTTCTCTGTATGAGGATAGGGAATGTCACAATTTCATTCACTGTTATCTTGTTGTTATCTTGTTACCCTCTCCTCTGTATGGAGTCTTAACAATTTAACTTGGTAGCATCAGTGCAGGAGAATTAATTCCGTTTTCTCCAAAACCTTCCAGCATTTATTGTTTGTAGACTTTTTGACAAAGGTCATTTTTGACCAGTGTGAAGCAATACCTCATAGTTTGGATTTGCCTTTTGGTAAGATTGCAGGGTGTGGAGGCTTTTCATGGGATTAAAAAACAACAACAACAACAGTGTGAGTAAAAGTAATATATCGAGATTGGTCTCTTGACCATCTGCCCTCTCTTTTGAATACTTTTTCCAGGACCCATCCGAGGACATTTATTGAGGACAGGTGTTTTTTTTCATTAAATCCCTGCTGCTGCTGCTGCTGCTGCTGCTAAGTCACTTCAGTCGTGTCTGACTCTGTGCGACCCCAGAGACGGCAGCCCACCAGGCTCCCCCGACCCTGGGATTCTCCAGGCAAGAACACTGGAGTGGGTTGCTATTTCCTTCTCCAATGCATGAAAGTGAAAAGTGAAAGTGAAGTCGCTGAGTCGTGTTCGACTCTTAGCGACCCCGTGGACTTCAGCCTACCAGGCTCCTCTGTCCATGGGATTTTCCAGGCAAGAGTACTGGAGTGGGGTGCCATCGCCTTTTCCGTAAATCAAGCCTGGTAAATAACCAAGTACCCATCCGCACAGGTTTTTCAGTTGCTGTTACCAGATATGGCCACAAGGCGGCAGCATTTCTTCATGCTCCACTTTTGCTTGACTTCAGTGTTTATTTTCTGTTGGAATACAGTAGATAACTGTTGGGTTTGTTTTAGGTTTACAAGAACTTGATTCAGTTATACATAAATGTATGTCTAGTCTCTTATTTTTAGGGGTCTTTCCCCATATAGGTTCTTTCAGTGTTTTCATATAGGTTCTTCCAGTGTTTTCAGTTCACTTTCCTGTGCTATTCAGTAGGTTTTTTGGATTATCTGATAGTAAGTAGTATGTATGTTAATTCCAACTTCTTAATGTCTCCCTACCCTTCCCTTTTTTGAAGTAATCATAGATGAGTTTTATTACTCTGAGTCTATTTCTGTTTATATATCTGTTCACTTGAAAGAACTTATAGATTCCACCTGTAAGTGGTATAATATTTCTCTTTCCCTGACTTCTCTGAGTAGGATAAATCTCTTGGTCCATCTATGCTTCAGTTAATGGCATTATTTTTGTTGTTGTTCTTTTTGATGGCTGAGTGTATTCCAGTGTCTAGATGGATCAGTTACTGTTCATTTGATGGACATTTTGGTTGAAGCTCTGTCTGGGAATTTGTGAATAGTGCTGCCACGAAAACAGAGGATCAAGTATCACTTTAAATTATGATTTTATCCAGATCTAAGGGAAGGAGTGGTTTTGCTTCATCAGGTGGTAACTATATTTAATGTTTTAGGAATCTCCATACTGTTTTTCTTGTGGCTGCACCCACCCATTTCCATCCCCACCCACAGTGTAGGAGGTTTCCCTGTTCCCCTCAGCCTCAACTGATACCTTGTTGCAGTTTGATTGGCATTTCTCTAACAGTGATGCTGAGCATCTTTTCTGAAGGAGATCAATCCTGGAATTTCTTTAGAAGGAATGATGCTGAAGCTGAAACTCCAGTATTTTGGCCACCTCATGCGAAGAGTTGACTCATTGGAGAAGACTCTGATGCTGGGAGGGATTGAGGGCAGGAGGAGAAGGGGACGACAGAGGATGAGATGGCTGGATGGCATCACTGACTCGATGGATGCGAGTCTGAGTGACCTCCGGGAGCTGGTGATGGACAGGGAGGCCTGGCATGCTGCGGTTCATGGGGTCGCAGAGAGTCGGACACGACTGAGCGACTGATCTGATCTGATCTGATCTGGATGCCGCCTTTGAAGATACATCCATTTAGATCTTTGGCCAGTTTTTTCTCTTGGGTTGATTGTATTTTGATATTGAGCTGCAGGAGCTGTTTGCATGTTTTGGAAATGAATAAGTTGCTTTTAAATTCGGTTGCATTTTCCCCTTGATGTTCAGACTTGTCTTTTTCTTTCGTTTTGAGTTTCCCTTGCTGTGCAAAAGCTTTTGAAGTTAATGAAGTCCTTTTTGTTGA
Source organism: Tragelaphus eurycerus (assembly GCA_935064755.1). Lineage (NCBI taxonomy): Eukaryota > Metazoa > Chordata > Mammalia > Artiodactyla > Bovidae > Tragelaphus > Tragelaphus eurycerus. The sequence goes on along the minus strand of CAKXYN010000227.1, from coordinate 1,222,221 downwards.
GTCTTATTTTTCATTATCCTAAAAGTGGATCCAAAAACAATTTGCTGCAATTTGTGTCAAACTGTGTTCTGCCTATATTTTCCTTAAGAGGGTTAGAGTAATCGTCCCTCAGTTTAGTTCTTTAATGGATTTGACATGTCTTTTTCTGTAATTGGTTAGCGACTGTGAATTTCATCATTTTTCACTTGTTTAAGGAACCTCCACCCTCTCCTCCACACAGGTTGTTAGCAATTTACTTTGCCAGCATCAGTGTAGAAAGGTTCCCTTTATTCCACAACCGCTCCAGCATTTACTGTTCGTAGACTTTTTGACAAAGGCCATTTAACCAATGAGAGGTGATAGTTCCTTGTAGTTTTGATTTGGGTTTTTATAAGATTTCATGATGTGAAGGCCGTTCATGTGATTTTTTAAAAAAAAAAACAGTGTGAGTAAAACTGACCTCTCAAAGTTGGCCTCTGGACCTTCTGCTCTGCTTTAAATTCTTTTTCCAGGACCTACTCGAGGGCATTAGTTGAGGACAGGTGTTTTTTCCTTACATACGAACAGGCCTGGTGAATGAATATTAAGTGCCCATCAGCGCAGGTTTTTCAGTTGATGTTACCAAAAGCGGCCACAAGGTGGCAGCATTTCTTCCTACCCACCAGAGCCTTAGGCCAAGTCCTGTTCCGGGTTGTTAATTAGAATGGATACACCCTAGGCTGTGTCCCCTTCCTTCTCTCTGAGCCTTTATCCCCCGACAGATCTCAACGATTGCTGCACCACTCTGCAGAAGGAGCTGTCCTCTCAGTGGGGTGACCCTAAGGAAGGCGGTTGGAGGTGGGAATCCTGCCACCAGGAGACACGGAGCCCAGAGTACTTTGCAAAGCTCTTCCAGCCCAGAGACCCCACCATCCTTTGGGGGCGCTAGGGTTGGCTCTGCTGCAGGAGGGTTCCCTGGTTCTGAAGATTGTGGGCTTATGCAGAGGGGAACAGGCAGTCCAAGGCCATGGGGTGGGGGGTGGGGGGCTGTTTGCCTGGCAAAACCCTCCCAGCGCCCTCAGCCCCAGGAGAGTCCCGCCTGGGGACCCAAGCCCGCTCAGACTCCAGGGATGTGACACCAGCCCCGGTCCCCAAGGCCAGAAGGGAACAGAGTCAGCAGGTCTTTTCCCTTTTTTAAAAAATGTTTTTGAATTGTAGTTTACAGGTGACGTACATTGTGGTGGCTTGTACAGAAACTTGATTCATTTATTCGTAGAAGTACACATATTCTTTATCGGTTTCTTTTCCCATAGAGGTTATTACAAAGTTTTGAGAGGGTTTCTTGTGCTCTGTGGTGGGTCCTTGTGGATTATTCTAGAAGTATGTATGTATGTATGTATGTATGTATGTATGTATGTATGTATAAGTCGCTCAGTCGTGTCCGACTCTTTGCTGCGACCCCATGGACTGTAGCCTACCAGGCTCCTCTGTCCATGGGATTTTCCAGGCAATAGTACTGGAGTGGATTGCCATTTCCTTCTCCAAGGGATCTTCCCAACCCAGGGATCGAACCCGGGTCTCCCGCATCATAGACAGACGCTTTACCGTCTGAGCCACCATAAATAGTAGTTTATGTTATTATCAACCTGCTAGTTTCTTCCTGCCCCACACATTTCACTTTGGGGAACTATAAATTTATTTTCTAAGTCTGTGATGCTGTTTCTGTTTTGTAAAGACGTTCACTTGTATCCATGTTTAGGCTCCACCTAGAAGGGGCATATATGATATATGTTTTTTCCAAATGTAAACAAAGGCCCAGAAGGGCGTCCTGTGTGAGTGATGTAAGTCTCCTCTCAATGGGCTCTCACCCAGGACTCCGGCACTGCTCACCCGGTGTGTGGTACTTGGTCTCTGCCTTAAATCCATAAACTGCTTCTCTGTATGCTTGCCCACACATTCTGCCGTGTCTCTAATAGTGAACTTTGTATCTCTTTTTACGGGGTTTGCCTCTTTGAGACATTCTTGCTTTCAAGCAGAGGAAAGACCCAGGGTCACTTTGCTTCTTGCCTCTGGCCCGTGCTGGTCTGGCAGCGAGGACTCCTGCTTCTCATCCAGACTCCCCACATTCAGTTCAGGACAGCTCACTGCTGCCTGCGAGACCACTTGGTGCCGAAACCAGAAATCCGGGAGTTCAAGGTTTGCATTAAAGCAACATTGGGATGGACATGATCAAAAGGAGTATCGATGGACATGAGTTTGAGTAAACTCTGGGAGTTGGTGATGGACAGGGAGGCCGGGCGTGCTGCAGTCCATGGGGTCGCAAAGAGTCGGACACGACTGAGCGACTGAACTGAATATTGCGAAGATAATGTTATATGTTGTCAGGACTCTCTAAGACTACACTGAATTTGATTAGGTAAATAAGTTTTGTGATGAATAGTAAGCTGTGACCAGACTGGGATTTGGTTTTCTCTCCCTATTAAGAGAATAAAGTTTTCTTAGAATGTGGCTTTTGATAACAGTCTATGTGAACTTCTTTGCCTTAAAGTGATTTCAGATCAGATCAGTCGCTCAGTCGTGTCCGACCCTTTGCGACCCCATGAACTGCAGCACGCCAGGCCTCCCTATCCATCACCAGCTCTCGGAGGTCACTCAGACTCACATTCATCGAGTCAGTGATGCCATCCAGCCATCTCATCCTCTGTCGTCCCCTTCTCCTCCTGCCCTCAATCCCTCCCAGCATCAGAGTCTTCTCCAATGAGTCAACTCTTCGCATGAGGTGGCCAAAATACTGGAGTTTCAGCTTTAGCATCATTCCTTCCTAAGAAATCCCAGGGCTGATCTCCTTCAGAATGGACCGGTTGGATCTCCTTGCAGTCCAAAGGACTCTCAAGAGTCTTCTCCAACACTACAGTTCAAAAGCATCAATTCTTCGGCGCTCAGCCTTCTTCACAGTCCAGCTTTCACATCCATACATGACCACAGGAAAGACCATAGCCTTGACTAGGCAAACCTTTGTTGGCAAAGTGATGTTTCTGCTTTTGAATATACTGTCTAGGTTGGTCATAACTTTCCTTCCAAGGAGTAAGCGTCTTTTAATTTCATGGCTGCAGTCACCATCTGCAGTGATTTTGGAGCCCAGAAAAATAAAGTCTGACACTGTTTCCACTGTTTCTCCACTTATTTCCCATGTAGTGATGGGACCAGATGCCATGATCTTCGTTTTCTGAATGTTGAGCTTTAAGCCAACCTTTTCACTTTCCACTTTCACTTTCATCAAGAGTGTTTGTTTTTAAAAGCTTTGGTTACTTTGGTGAGCTAAATATTATTTCACAACGATCCATGAAGATTGTGGTACATGTAGATAAAGCTAATTCTGCTTCTACAAAGAATTAATGCCTCATTGTCAGACTTGTGTTTTCCGGATGTCCTTAGGAGTCCGCAGTAGTCTCCAAAATCAAGGAATTTACAGTGGTGAACCCACTGTGACTCAGTCACGGCCACGGGACGTCCAAGACGGCCACTCGGCTCTCCCCAGGTCCCGGACAGACCTCATTTATATTTGATGGCTTACAGCCTTTCCTGGGTACATGTTACACGTCTGATGGCCTCACAATGGAAAAAAATTGTTTAAAATGTGTTTTCCACTTGGGGTACATTTGCCACAGTCTCCAGTGATCGTGGCACCCACTTCACTGGACAAACCTGGCAAGCCTTAAAAACTTCACAAACGTCTCAAAGCTGTCACTGTCATTATCACACTCAATCATCAGGCAGGGACAACAGAACAAAGATTAATTACGTGGGGTCAAATAAACTGCTAAACGTGATTATAATGTTCACGACCTTTGGGGTGACGCATTACTGGCTTCCACTCTTCAGGTATAAGGAAGCTCTCCTCCTCAAGCTACTTAAGACTTACAAGAGTTTGGTAATTTACACCTCTCGGTAAGATTCAAACATTTTTTCTTTTCTCTCTGCCTTGTCCCTCCCGAAATTAGAGACACTTGGGTTCTGAGCAGCCTTATGAGGTAAATGAAAAGACAGTCTCCTGACACATACAGGAATCTCAAAGATTTTGAGATTTTGGGGACCTTTAGAATAGAGAACGGAGAAGGCGATGGCACCCCACTCCAGTACTCTTGCCTGGAAAATCCCATGGACGGAGAGGCCTGGTAGGCTGCAGTCCATGGGGTTGATAAGAGTCGAATACGACTGACCAACTTCACTTTCACTTTTTACTTTCATGCATTGAAGAAGGCAATGGCAACCCACTCCAGTGTTCTTGCCTGGAGAATCCCAGGGACAGTGGAGCCTGGTGGGCTGCCATCTATGGGGTCACACAGAGTTGGACACGACTGAAGTGACTTAGCAACTTAGCAACAAGAAGAGAGAAAAATCCACTTAGGCAAAATCTGATGGCAAGCCTTTGGCATGGCTTTCTTGGCCTTGAGAGGCCTTTTGGGAATTTTAGTCCAAGACTCCTGAGGAATTACAGCAGAGACCGTGTAGAAGATGCTGTGTGGTCAGTACACCAAACTTACTTTTAAAACAAATTAGTCTTGGCCTAGTTTAATAAAAATGGGTTAATTTTAGGAAAAAACTTGTTTCATTAAATATTAAATTCTGGTTTTGTTAATTAAGGTCTGTGTTTACTAAGACTTTTCTGTCTTAGTAAACGTAGGACCTGGATTACACTGGCAGGTTCTCAGATTCCTGCCTGTGACCCTACTAGTACTGCGAGCTGTATTCTTTCTTTTTCTGCCTGCTTTCGAGTTGCTTCTTGAATTACCAAATACACGACTGAGCCTCTGATAACACAGTGATATCATATAATCCTCATGAGCTCAGTGATGGTAGTGGTTTTCACAGAGTGAAGCCTCAGCTTGGTCCAAAGTCAGGGCTGAGTGTGACCAGAGTCAGGCCTTATGAGGACCAGAGTCTGCCTGAGTGTGGGCCAGAGTCAGGCCTGAGTGTGATCAAAATCAGGCCTGAGTGTACGCCAGAGTCAGGTCTGAGTGTGCGCGAGAGCCAGCCCTGAATGTGACCAGAGTCAGGCCTCAGTGGGCACTAGAGTCAGTCCTGAGTGTGGAACCAAGTCTTCCTGATGCTTGACTATTACTCACTTAGGCCTCACTCTGGTCTACACCAAGGCCTGACCCTTGTACCCACTCAGGCCAGACTCGGGTCCACACTAAGGCATGGTTCAGCTCCACACTCAGGCCTGACTCTAAACCACTGAAGACCTGACTCTCGTCCACTTTCAGGGCTGACTGGTCCATGTTAAGTCTGACTGGTTCACACTGAGGCCTGACACTGGCCCACTCTCAGGCCTGACTGTGGTTCTCACTGAGGCCTCATACTGTTCCACACTACAGCCTGACTCTAGTCCACACTTAGGCCTGAGCCTGGTCCTCAATTAGGCCTGACTCTGCTCAAGGCTAAGGCCTGGTTCCACACTAGGGCCTGAATCTGCTGCTCACTAAGGCCCGTGCATCATAAATCAGTTCAACCTCAGATAAATTATAATTAGAGCTGGCATGAGCTTAGTCAGAAACTGACAGAAAATTTCAGAGCTATTGCTGCTAAGTCGCTTCAGTCGTGTCCGACTCTGCGACCCCATAGACGGAAGCTCACCAGGCTCCCCTGTCCCTGGGATTCTCCAGGCAAGAACACTGGAGTGGGTTGCCATTTCCTTCTCCAATGTATGAAAGTGAAAAGTCAAAGTGAAGTCGCTCAGTCGTGTCCGACTCTTAGCGACCCCACGGACTGGAGCCTACCAGGCTCCTCCGTCCATGGGATTTTCCAGGCAAAAGTACTGGGGTGGGGGTGCCATTGCTATTATCCAGCAATAAAAAATAAATTAAAAAATCATATATGTGTATAAATTTTCAGTGATTGGGCTCCATCCCTGCGGAGAGAGCTGGAGAAAAAGTAACATTTTAGAAGACAGCTACAACCCAGCGATATCGGCAGCTCTAGGTTCAATAACCAAGACAGCGAAGCAACCTACACTTAGAAGGAGAGATGACAGATAGAAAAGATGCAGTACAGATACCCAGGGCTATGTTACTCTACCACAATATGCAATGAAATCGCGCCTTTTCCAGCCATGGTGACAGAAAACATACGATCGTGATCTCGGGGAGACAGCAGTGAGCGGGCCTGGAGAGAGATCTCGGCTCCCTGCCCAGAGCTGAACCAGGGTGCCCTGGATGAAAAGCAGGACTGCCAGCCACGAGACCGCCAGGGGCCAGAGTGTAGAAGCAAAGTGACCCTCGGTCGTTCCCTGGTTTGAACCCAGGAATATTTTAAGGAGGCAAGAAGCATAAATACGTATGCTGCTGCTGCTGCTAAGTCACGTCCGACTCTGTGCGACCCCATAGATGGCAGCCCACCAGGCTTCCCTGTCCCTGGGATTCTCCAGCAAGAACATTGGAGTGGGTTGCCATTGCCTTCTCCATAAAAACGTATGCTGCTGCCAAGTCGCTTCAGTCATGTCTGACTCCTTGCGTCCCTGTAGACGGCAGCCCACAAGGCTACCTCGTCCCCTGGAAGTCCATTATTATCGACACAGCATAACATCTCGGAGAGCATAGAGAAACACAGGGTGTTTAAGAGAGAAGCAGCTCAGAGATAAAGAACCGAGAGAAGTGTGTGTGTCCTGCAGAGGAGCCCAGGAAGAGGTGATGTAAATCCCTCATTTCGGACCGTCATTCCGGGTCTCTGGTCACCTTTGAGCAATCACCTTGTCTCTTTTTTCACACCTGACTGGCCCCTGCACCCTCCCCAAGATGTGGGCATGACATTTGCTAAGATTGATCCCCCACAGAGGCCTGTGGGTGCATGTCCACACGTATTATGGGATGGGGCCCCCTCCCTTTTCGGCCATCAAGGAGGCTTCCTGCCTTGTACAGAGAAGTCTTCTTTGACCTCAGGAGTGGGCCCCTTCTCTCTTTACTCCCACAGACTACAGCTTCTGCCTCTAGATTTGTCCTTGGAGTGTGTGAGTGAGAACAAGGCTTCAGTTTCACTCCACTTGACAAATACCAGCTGTCCAGCCCAGAGGCCCCTCTATCCTACGTCAAATCCTGCTAAGAGACATGAACCCGAAAAATCTTTATTGCGAGGCTGAAGAGCGAAGGTCTGTCTTCTGTAGCTTCTTCAGCCTGGCACGGGGCTCATAGACCTTACCTAGCTGGGGTCATGGAGCTCTCGTCCTGTCTCATTCAGGGGCCCCAGGGTGACCTCTGTTGCTATCCCCACAGGATCTGTTCCAAAGAGTAGCTGGAACCATTATTTTCATGTGAAACCATCATAATCTGAAAGAGACAAACATAACAAGTGGACTTAAAAAGTCAGGGGCCAAAGATCTGTGATTAATTATCACAAATGATTATGAGCAGGAGCTATAGCAGAGGTAAGAACAAGGTTACCTTTTTAGCAATTTGATCCTGGCCCAGATGGAGTGAGCACTGGTGGTGCCCTCTCCAAAGGAATGGAGCCTTTTGCTGTGGTCTTACATACTTTTGATGTCTTTTGTATTAGTCCAGAGTGTGGCACCCCACTCCAGTACTCTTGCCTGGAAAATCCCACGGATGGAGGAGCCTGGTAGGCTGCAGTCCATGGGGTCGCTGAGAGTCGGACATGATTGAGCGACTTCACTTTCTCTTTTCACTTTCATGGATTGGAGAAGGAAATGGCAACCCACTCCAGTGTTCTTGCCTGGAGAATCCCAGGGACGGGGGAGCCTGGTGGGCTGCCATATATGGGGTCGCACAGAGTCGGACACGACTGAAGTGACTTAGCATAGCATAGAGTGACTGATGTAGGTGTGACAGACTCAGTTTCAAGAAGTTAGAGGAGTGACAACCTGAACAGTAATGTAAAAAAAATCAATCACAATTTTTTCCCAGGAGAATAAGCTGGATTCCCAGTCTAGACCTGGCACTTCAAGGAGACCAGGAGCCTGGTAGCCAGTTGTCTAGTTTTGTCTAAGTAGGTTCTAGCTGCTGACATGGTATTCACATATTAATTCACATATTAGTCAGAGCAGTTGTCACTGTTACTGACTCTAGTGTTCCTCTAGGCATGAGAAGAGGCAGGAATCCAGGCTCGTGATAATCTTTACTGAGAGCATCTGACTATCTGAAGGCCTGTTCTGCCAGCTTCCCCAGAGCACAGATGCCCCGTTCCCGATCTCCCCCCTCAGTGCCTTTCAGGGCTGCTGAAGGGCAGCCGCTGCAGTGGGTCCAGATTGAGTCCTAGCAAAGGCAGACAGCAAGTTCGGCTTTTCAGTTGGCACAGCCCCTTCATGGCAATTTGACCGTGGTTTTGGGGGCGATTCATGTCCATTTCCTCCCATGGTGCTAGGAATGCTCATTCCTAGATCTGGCAGAGACTGCTGACAGGCCACTCAGTGCGCTGTTACAGGACTAACCCAAAAAACAGGAGCCAAAAGACGCTGGATCACCTGTCTCACCAGCCTCTACGGTCCGTGAAAACATTCCCTCTTGTTGCTTCTTCCCATAGCTAGAGTTTCACCGTTACCCTCACAGATCGCATATCATCATTTTCTCAGAGGCTCAGCCACACATTTGGTAACACAAGAAACAATTGTGCAAAGCAGGCAGAAGAGGAAATAATGCAGCTAGCAGTATCAGTAGGACCATAAGTAAGAATCTAGGAACCTGTTTTAAGTGCAGTCAGTATGTCCCAGGTCCTCTGACTTAGTTTGTTAAATAACTGTAGCCTGGTGCTAATCTCCTGGCTGTAGAACATGGAGATTCTGACCCTTATCCAAAGACTGATTACTGAGATAAGTTTTAGAAATAAACTTAGAGAGCCCCTTAATAATTCAGTTAATTCTCATCAGCATTATAACATAAACGCAAGGAACTATGTCATGAGAGTTTCTTAGTAAACACAGACCTTAATTAAAAAACTGGAATTTAATATTTAGTGAAACATTTTTTTTTTCTAAAATTGCCTCTATTTTCATTAAACTAGGCCAAGACTAATTTGTGGCCAGACTTTTAAAAATAAGTCTGGGTGCTGACCACACAGGCTTCTTCTACACTCACTCTGCTGTAATTCCTCAGGAAATGCCCCAAAGGCCTCTCAAGGCCAAGAATTTATTCATTTGTTCTACTTTCCCCCAGTTATAAATGACTGACTAGAGAATAGAATTATCATTACCTTTTTACAACAAAAATATTTCCAGTCTTTATATCGTCTCTCACTGACAACACATATCCGACTTGCCATACACACTGAAACATTCTCCTTGTCACTTTAGTAGATTTGAGTCCATAATTTTTAATCTTTAAAAATGAACCCCGAGTAAAAATCAAGAAGAAAGCAATTGTGAACTCTTTGTTGCATTGGCAGTCTCTGATTAGCAAACTCAAGAACTTATTTTAGAACCTCTAAAAACAAGTATTTTTCCAAAGTAGTTTTTCTCAATGGTAATACAAGGCACGTGTCTACTAGATATACGTCTGTGTATAACTGAATGAAGTTCTTGAAAACCAAAAACAAACATCGGAAATCACGTCTACTCCAACAGAAAATAAAAATTTAAATTACCAAAATAATAGAGTGCGGCATGGAGAAATGTTGCCACCTTGTGGCTACTTTGGGTAGCAACAATTTAAAACCTGTGAAGAAGGGCGCGTAATATCCCCAGGCCTTCAGGGATGCAAGGAAAAAACACCTGTCGTCAACGAACGACAGTAGGTAGATCCTGGAAAAAGAATTCAAAACATGACAATTGGTCAAGAAGCCAACCTTACTCACACTCGTTCAAAATAATCACAGGAAAAGATTTCAGTATCACTAAAACTTCCTGCTGCTGCTAAGTCGCTTCAGTCGCGTCCAACTCCATGCAACCCCATAGACGGCAGCCCACCAGGCTCCCCCATCCCTGGGATTCTGCAGGCAAGAATACTGGAGTGGGTTGCCATTGCCTTCTCCACACTAAAACTTACAGAAATTCAAATAAAAACTACAATGAAGGTATTACCTCACTCGGATCAGAATCAGAATCAGAATCAGATCGGATCAGTCGCTCAGTCGTGTCCGACTCTTTGCGACCCCATGAATCGTAGCACGCCAGGCCTCCCTGTCCATCACCAACTCCCGGAGGTCACTCAGACTCACATCCATCGAGTCAGTGATGCCATCCAGCCATCTCATCCTCTGTTGTCCCCTTCTCCTCCTGCCCCCGGTCCCTCCCAGCATCAGAGTCTTCTCCAATAACTTAACTCTTCGCATGAGGTGGCCAAAATACTGGAGTTTCAGCTTTAGCATCATTCCTTCCAAAGAAATTTCAGGGCTGATCTCCTTCTGAATGGACTGGTTGGATCTCCTTGCAGTCCAAGGAACTCTCAAGAGTCTTCTCCAACACCACAGTTCAAAAGCATCAATTCTTCGGTGCTCACCCATCTTCACAGTCCAAATCTCACATCCATACAAGATCACAGGAAAGACCATAGCCTTGACTAGGCGAACCTTTGTTGGCAAAGTAATGTCTCTGCTTTTGAATATGCTATCTAGGTTGGTCATAACTTTCCTTCCAAGGAGTAAGCGTCTTTTAATTTCATGGCTGCAGTCACCATCTGCAGTGATTTTGGAGCCCAGAAAAATAAAGTCTGACACTGTTTCCACTGTTTCCCCATCTATTTCCCATGTAGTGATGGGACCGGATGCCATGATCTTCGTTTTCTGAATGTTGAGCTTTAAGCCAACCTTTTCACTCTCCACTTTCACTTTCATCAAGAGGCTTTTGAGTTTCTCTTCACTTTCTGCCATAAGGGTGGTGTCATCTGCATATCTGAGGTTATTGATATTTCTCCCAGCAATCTTGATTCCAACTTGTGTTTCTTCCAGTCCAGCGTTTCTCATGATGTACTCTGCATATAAGTTAAATAAACAGGATCTCTGTTCGTTTCCAAGGCAAACCATTCAATGTCACAGTAATCCAAATCTATGCCCCAACCAGTAACACTGAAGAAGCTGAAGTTGAACGGTTCTATGAAGACCTACAAGACCTTTTAGAACTAACACCCAAAAGAGATGTCCTATTCATTATAGGGGACTGGAGTGCAAAAGTAGGAAGTCAACAAACACCTGGAGTAATAGGCAAATTTGGCCTTGGAATACGGAATGAAGCAGGGCAAAGACTAATAGAGTTTTGCCAAGAAAATGCACTGGTCATAGCAAATACCCTCTTCCAACAACACAAGAGAAGACTCTATACATGGACGTCACCAGATGGTCGACACCGAAATCAGATCGATTATATTCTTTGCAGCCAAAGATGGAGAAGCTCTATACAATCAGCAAAAACAAGACCAGGAGCTGACTGTGGCTCAGACCATGAACTCCTTATTGCCAAATTCAGACTTAAATTGAAGAAAGTAGGGAAAACCACTAGACCATTCAGGTACGAATCACAATAGACATTGGCAAAAAGTCTGCAAACAATAAATGCTGGAGAGGGTGTGGAGAAACGGGAACCCTGCTACACTGATGCTGGAAAGGTAGGCTGTCAACCGTCAGCACGGAGGAACAGGGTGGAGGTTCCTCAAACAAGTGAAAAGACGATGAAATCACTACAGTGCTTAACCCCATGCAGAAAAACATACACCAAATCAGAGATCTAAATGGAGGGATGGATACTATAAAGCTCTTGAGGAAAATATACAGAACACGCCTTAATATAAATCGCAGCCAGTTCTTTTTGGATTCATTCTTAGAATAATACAATAAATAAACAAACGGGACTTCATTAACCTTAAAAGCATTTGAGCAGCAGGGTAAACCATAAATGAAAGAATAAGACAACCCTCAGAATGGGTGGGGAAAAAAAGTGTTTGCAAATGGAGATACAAGGAATTCATCTCCAAAACATGCAAACAGTCCATGCAGCTCAATTAAAAAAACAAAAACAAAAACAATAGACAAGTAGGCTAAAGATCTAAATGGGCGTTTCTCCAAAGAAGGCATCCAGGTGGCCATAAAGTACACAAAAAGATGCTCAGCGTCACTAATCACTAGAGAAATGCAAATCAACAGTTCAGTAAGATATCACTTCCCACTTGTCAGCATGGCCATCTCAAAAATTCGACAACAATAAATGCTGGAGTGGGTGTGGAGAGAAGGGAACCCTCCTACCCCGGGTGGGAATGTAAATCAGTGCATCCACTCTGGAGAACAGTTCGGAGGGGCTTTCAGACACTCAGCAACAAAGTACCACGTGACCCAGCCATCCCATGCTTGGGCATGGATCCTGGGAAAACCAAATTTTCAAGATACTGCATGCCAACAATCATGGCAGCACTGAATACAATCGCCAAGATATAAAAAAACCTAAGTGTAGAAGGACAGGTGAATGGTTAAAGAAGCCGGAGTACAGACACACAAAGCGGTATTACCCAGACACGAAAGGATGACAGAAAGCCACTTCCAGTCACAGGGAAGAGCCAGAGACGTCACACTAGGGGAAGTAAGTGAGACAAAGTATCACCTGTTATGGCTTCTAGGTGAAATCCAAACACGGAAACAAATGAACTTCTTTACAAAACAGTAACAGCTTCATACACTTAGTAAAGAAACGTGTTACCAAAAAAAGAAAGGCCGGGGGCAGGGAGAAATATTTGTTGAGAATAACATATACAGACTATTAATTATAAAATGCGAAGAGTTGACTCATTGGAAAAGACTCTGATGCTGGGAGGGATTGGGGGCAGGAGGAGAAGGGGACGACAGAGGATGAGATGGCTGGACGGCATCACTGACTCGATGGATGTGAGTCTGAGTAAACTCCGGGAGTTGGTGATGGACAGGGAGGCCTGGCGTGCTGCGATTTATGGGGTCGCAAAGAGTCGGAGACAACTCAGCGATTGAACTGAACTGAACTGAATCCATTAGGACCCACCGTAGAGCACAAGGAACCCAACTTTGACTCTGTAAATAACCTATATGAGAAAAAGACCCCCTAAAGAACACATATACATCTATGTGTAAATGAATAACATTGCTTTATACATTAAAAAAAAAAAAACCCACAACAGTGCAAATCACCTATATACTCGAATTCAAAATAAACATAACAGGAATGAAAGCAAGACAAAAAACTGCTGACTCTGCTCCCCTCGGGCCTTGGGGACCTGGGCTGGCGTCATGTCCCTGGGGCCTGAGCAGGCTGGGTCCCCAGGCGGAGCTGTCCTGGGGCTGAGGGCGCTGGGGAGGATATGCCAGCCAATAAGCCCCCCACCCTGGTGGACATGGACTTCCTGTTCCCCTCTGCATGAGTCCACAATCTCCAGATCCTGTGGGACCCTTCTGCAGCAGAACTAAATCTAGTGCCCCCCTAAGGATGGTGGGGGTCTCTGGGCTGGAAGAGCTTTGCAAAGTGCCCCGGGCCCCGTGTCTCCTGGTGTTGGGGTTCCCACCTCCAGCCTCCTTCCTTAGGGTCACCCCACTGAGAGGACAGGTCCCTCTGCAGAGTGGGGTTTCCCATGTGGCGCTAGTGGTAAAGAATCCATCTGCCAATGCAGGAGACATAGGAGAAGCGGGTTCAGTCCCTGGGTCGGGAAGATCCCCGGGATGCATCCTCATTGACAAACCAGAAACCGGATTTGCCCTAAGGCTCTGGTCGCCCAGGTAACCAGAGCGGGCATGAAGAAATGCTGCCACCTTGTGGTCATTTCCCGTAACAACCACTTGTAAACCGGGCTGTTGGGCTCAGCTCTAAATGACACCAAGTGAAGTCTCTCAATCGTTTCCGCCTCTTTCGACCCCATGGACTGTAGCCTGGCACACTCCTCCATCCATGGGATTTTTCCAGGCAAGAGTATTGGAGTGGGTTGCCATTTCCTTCGCCAGAGAATCTTCCCGACCCAGGGATCGAACCCGGGTCTCTTGCATTGTAGGCAGACGCTTTACAGTCTGAGCCACAAGGGAACTCCTTAAATGACACCAGCCCTAAAGAAATCTTCCAGGGCAAATCACATGAAGAGAACTCGAAACAGGGCTGACTCAAGAAGCCACTTTCCAGAGGTTAACTGTACTTGCCCGTAGAATGTAAAAAGCCCATGGAAAGATACTCAGTATCAGTAAGTATTAAAGAAATGCAAATTAAAACTACCATGAGCCATCTTCCCACAGGGCTCAGAACGGCCATCCTCAAAAGATCTTCGAAGCTTAAGTGCTGCCGAGGGTGAGCGGAACAGGAAACCCTCCTACACCGTGGGCAGGGTTGTAAATGGGTGGGTGCAGCCACGAAGGAAAATATCTGGAGGCTCCTTGAAACACGAAATAGAGAGTTACCACGTTTTCCAGCAATACCACTCCTTGCTTTGATCGGAAAAAAATCTGAATTCAAAAGAATATGTACATTTCTATTTTCAGGTCAGCACTATTCACAATAGCCAAGTCAGAGCATTAACAAAATATCCTTCGACAGAAAAATGAAGATGAACTGGCCCATCTATACAGTGGAATACACTCAGAAAAAAAAAAAAAAAAAAAAAAAAACTACCAGGAGCAGCAGCATGGATGTACTGAGACATTATCACACTGAGGTATGAGACCAAAGACAAACATCCTAAAATATTACTTAAAGGTGGAAGCAGAAATCCATGCAAATGAAATAATTTGCAAATAGACTCAGAGTTTAAAAAAACCAACTCATGATTATTTTTTTTAAAACGCTGCAGGGGGGGATACACTAAGAGGGATTAAAATGCTCATATTACTACGTATCAAACAGGTAATCTAAAAGGACCAACTGAAGAGCTCAGCAAGTTGAAGGAAACACACTGTGATAACCTTCATGGGAAAAGATCCCCCAAAGAACAGCGGTGCATCTGTTTATGACTGAATCAAGTTCCTGTACAGCTAAAACAAACACCGAGTGGGAAATCAACTCTATTAGAAAAAAATTAATTACCCAAAAGTGGAGGATGAAAAATGCTGTCGCCTTGTGGCTGCTTTTGGTAACAACAACTGAAAAACCTGTGCTGATACACCTGTTCTCAACAAATGTCCTGGGGTAGGTCCTGGAAAAAGATTTCAAAACAGGGCAGATGGTCAAGAGGCCAACGTAACTTGTTAATAGCCAGGACAGAGGACAGGGAGGAGGGTCCTTAAACAAGCAAAAAGAGAATGAAATTACAACACTCCCCAGCCATTTAAAGAAAAACTCCAAATTATTTAAAGAACTAAATGGAGAGACAATTACTCCCTACCATTAGAGGAAAGCATAAGAAAAACAGGCTTTGACATAAACCACAGCAAATTCCCTCTGGATCCATCTCTTAGAATAATGAAAAATAGAAATAAGAAAAACTCAGCAAGGGACCTCATTAACCTTAAAAGCACTTACACAGCAAGGGAAACCATAAAGAAAGAAAATGACAACCCTCAGAGTGAAAAAAAGTTTGCAAGCAAATATATCAACAAGTAATTCTTCTGCAAAATAAACAGCGCATGCACCTCGATTAAAAAAAAAACAGAAATGGGACAAAGATCTAAACGGATATTTTTTCAAAGAATGTATCCAGATCGCTATAAGGCACATGAAAAGATGCTCAGCATCCCTAATGATTGGAGAAATGCAAATCAAAACGACAAGGAGGTATCAGCTAAAATCACTGAGAGTGACTATCCTCCAAAAGGTCTACAAAGATTAAACTCTGCTAGGAGCTGGGGAAAAGGAATGTTTCTACCCTGGGGATGTAAATGGGTGGGTGTGGCCAAGAAGGAAACCAGCATGGAGGTTCCTTAAAACACTAACAGAGAGTTACTAACGCCCTGAATGGAGAAGGCAATGGCACCCCACTCCAGTACTCTTGCCTGGAAAATCGCACGGACGGAGGAGCCTGGTAGGCTGCAGTCCATGGGATCACTAAGAGTCCGACAGGACTGAGCAACTTCACTTTCACTTTCATTCATTGGAGATGGAAATGGCAACCCGCTCCAGTGTTCTTGCCTGGAGAACCCCAGGGACGGGGGAGCCTGGTGGGCTGCCATCTGTGGGGTCACACACAGTCGGACATGACTGAAGTGACGCAGCAGCAGCAGCAACGCCCTGAAAGCCAACTCCTTGCCTTAGATCCGGAAAAAATAAAAAATGTAAATGATATGTGCATGTACCCTTGTTTTTAGGACAGCACTATTGACTATATCGAAGACAGAGTGTTAAACAAAATGTCCATCGATACAGAAGTGAAGGTAAGTGGTCCATCTAGACACCGGAATACATTCAACCAGCAACAGAAGGAGATAGTGGCGTGGGCAGTAGCGTGGATGGACCGAGAGGACGTGAGGAAAACACACCTCTCCTCACCTTGCGTCCTCGGGTGGGTCCGGGGAAAAGAATTCAAAGCAGGGTCAAGAGGCCAATCTTGAGAGGTCAGTTTTAATCACACTGTTTTGTGTGTTTTTTTTTTTTAATCAAATGGAAACCTTTCAACATGAAGTAATTTTAGAGAAATTCAAATAAAAACTACAACTAGGAATGAGCTAATCCCAGTCAGAATGGCTACTGTCAAAAATTCTACAAACAGTAAATGCTGGAGAGGTTTTGGAGAAAAAGAAATGCTCCTACATTGGTGCTGCTGCTGCTGCTGCTGCTGCTAAGTCACTTCAGTCGTGTCCGACTCTGTGTGACCCCATAGACGGCAGCCCACCAGGCTCACCCGTTCCTGGGATTCTCCAGGCAAGAACACTGGAGTGGGTTGCCATTTCCTTCTCCAATGCATAAAAGTGAAAAGTGAAAGTGAAGTCGCTCAGTCGTGTCCAACCCTCAGCTGCCTCGGCCAGCGCTTGTAAGGCGAAATCCCCAGAAACCCTGCTGTCGAGGAGCTTAGAAGAAAAGAGTGAAAGCAAGATGGGGTTGAGAGGATCGGACGACACTGGACCGATCCCAGTCTTTATTAAAGCTCATATTTATACCATGTAGTACGTGACATTCGACATACAAGACTCTTGCTTAGCTCAAGGCCTGGTTATACATTAACAATACAAAAGGTTTCTGCTCCCTGAGGTGTAGCCTCAAGCCAGACTTGCTGGAGTCTTAAGGTTGTAAAAAACATTCTTGAGGAAGGCGGGACAGAGAGCTGGAGAAGACAGGCCTCAAGCCAAGATAACACAGCGAGGCAGCTCCCAGGACTTAACCCTTCCCGAGTCAGTCCCCCGCACTCAGCGACCCCATGGACTGCAGCCTTCCAGGCTCCTCCACCCATGGGATTTTCCAGGCAGAAGTCCTGGAGTGGGGTGCCATTGCCTTCTCCAACATTGGTGCTAGTAATGTCAATTGTTAACAGCCAGAGCAGAGGATCGTGTCGGAGGCTCCTGAAACAAGTGAAAGGTGAATGAAATTGCATTTCTCCCTAACCTCATACAGAAAAGAAACGCCAAATCGATTAAAGAACTAAATGGAGGGATGGATACTCTAAACTTCTTGAGGAAAATATGGGCAAGACAGCTTTTGAAATAAATCACAGCAAGTTCTTGGTTCCCCCTTAGGATAAAAACAATAAAAAAACACCTCAACAAAAGTAACCTCATTAACCTCAAAAACTTTAGCACAGCAAGGGCAAAACCCTAAATGAAAGAAAAAGACAACACTTAAATTGGGAAAAATGGTTACACTTGATTTGAAACACGTGTACACCCGTGGCGGATTCATTTTGATTTCAAGAATGGCAAAACCAATACAATATTGTAATTACCCGCCAATTAAAGTAAATAAATTTATATTAAAAAATAAAAACAATTTATTCATCTCCAAAAACATGCAAACAGTTCATTCAGCTCAACATCAAAAATCAATCAATAGAAAAATAGGCCAAAGATCTAAATGGGCCTTTGTCTTCAGCTGGCATCCAGATGGCCACAAAGCACATGAAAAGATGGTTAACACCACTGTTAAAAAAATGCCCATCAAAACTGCAAGGTAGTATCAACGCACACCCCTCAGAATGGCCAGCTTCCAAACGCTCTCCGAAGATTAAATGACGCGGAAGGCGAGGCAAACAGGAAGTCTTCCTACACGGTGGGCGGGGATGTAAATGAGTGGGGGCGGTAATGGACGAAAGCAGTGTGAAGATTGCTGAAACACACTCAATATAGTTACTGCATGATCCGGCAAGCCCACCCACATGCCTTAGATCCGGAGAAAAGCATAATTTAAAATGATACTTGCAACCTTATTTTCAAGGCAGCAATACTGACAATATTTAATAGAGAGCTTCCCCAGTGGCTCAGCTGGTAAAGAATCCACCTGCAATGCGGGAGACCTGGGCTCGATCCCTAAGTTGGGAAGATCCCCTGGAGGCGGGCGTGGGAACCCACGGCGGTATTTTTGCCTGGAGAATCCCCAAGAGCAGCAGAGCCTGGCGGGTTACAGTCCATGGGGTCGCAGAGAGTCAGACACGACTGAGCGACTAAGCCCAGCAAAATAAAGAGCATCAGACGAAATGCCCATCAGTAGAGAAGTAAAGTCACTGACCCATCTACACACGGGAATCACTCAGCCGTGAAAAAGAGCGAAAAAATATCATTGTCAGCAGCATGGATGGACCGAGATTTATCATACTGAGTGAAGTCAGTCAGGAAGGGAAAGATACATCACTTACGGGTGGAATCTATAAATTCATACGAATGAAAGAATTTATAAAGAGAAACAGACTCTCAGACTTAGAAAACCAATTTATGGTTATTAAAAAAAAAAAAAACAGGTAGAGGGAGGGAGACATTAAGAGGTTGGGATTAACATATACTTACAACGTATTATCAGATAGATAATCCAAAAGGACCTCCTGAATAATAAAGAGAAGTCTACCGAACACCCTGAAAGAACTGACCTGGGACAAACCAGAAAAAGACTAGATACAGTTCTCTGTATAATTGAATCAAGTTCCTGTAAACCTGAAACAAGCACAACAGCGGAAATCAACTCTACTCCAAGATAAATTAACATTAATTTAGCCAACAAAACAAAACAGCGGAGCGTGATGTGCTGCCCGCCTTGTGGCCGCTTTTCGTAACAACAGAGGGAAAACTGCAGCCGGGCACCTAACTTGCACCCGGACCGAGGGCTGTAGGAAGATACACCGCCCTCAGTGATGTCCTCGGTGGGTTGGTGGGGAGGGGGTGAGTGGAGGGGTGGAGATTCAGAACAGGGCCAGTGATCACACGGCCGATCTCAAAAGATCAGCTTTACTCACATTGTTTTTAAAAATATCACATGAAAAGCTTTCAACACCCTGAAATGTTACAGAAATGTAAATCAAAAAAGTACAAGGAGGTATCAGCTCATAACGGTCAGAACGGCCTTTGTCAAAAAGCCTTAAAAACGATAAAGGCTGGAGAGGTTGTGGAGAAAAGGGAGCCCTCCTACGCTGATGCTGGGACTGTAAGTTGTTAACAGCCATGATAGAGGACGGAGTGGAGGTTCCTTCAACTTGTGAAAAGTGAAAGAATTTACTCCCCTCCCTAACCGCTTACAGGTGAAGGAATTTCAAATCGATTAAAGAATCTTATGTAGGGATGATTCCTCTAAATCTCTTGAAGAAAATATATGCAGAACACACTTTGACATAAATCACAGCAAGTTCTTTTTGGATCTATACTCAGAATTATTAAAAATAAAACTAAACTGGAAAAAAAAAGGCACCTCATTAACCTAAAAATGTTTTGCACAGGAAGAGCAACCCTAAAGGAAAGAAAAAAGCCCTCAGAATGCGAAAATAAATGTTTGCAACTGAAGTTAAAAATAAGGAATTCGTCTCCAAAGAGGCAAACTGCTCACGCAGCTCAAGATAAAAACCAATGAACCCAGCAGGAATGCAGGCAAAGATCTAAACAGACATTTTTCCAAAGAAGGCATCCAGGTAGCCATAGAGCGCATGAAAAAATGCTCAGGACCACACTTACAGAAATGTCAATTGAAACCTCAATGAGGTATCACCTCACACCCCTCAGACAGCCATCCCCCAAAAGACCTACAAAGATTAAATGCTGCGAGAGCGAGGGGAACAGGGGCTCCTCCTACATTGTGGGCGGGGAAGGAAATGAGTGGGTGTGGCCACCGGGAAAACAGTGTGGACATTCCCTAAAACACTGCTGCTGCTGCTGCTAAGTCGTGTCAGTCGTGTCCGACTCTGCGACTCCATAGACAGCAGCCCACCAGGCTCCCCCGTCCCTGGGATTCTCCAGGCAAGAACACTGGAGTGCGTTGCCATTTCCTTCTCCAATCTTAAAACACTAATCATAGACTTACTACCTGATCTGGCAAGGCCACCCCTTGCTTTATATCCAGAGAAAATCATAATGGAAAATGATAATTGCACCTCTATTTTCAGGGCAGCACTGTTGACAATCTCCAAGACAGAACATCAGCGAAAGGGTCCATCAATAGAGACATAAAGAAGAACCTGTCCATCTAAACACCGGAATACACTCAGCCATCGGAACAAATGAAAAAACGTCATTTTCAGGGGCATGGATGGACTGAGAGTTTATGATACTGAATGGAGCCAGTCTGAGCGGGAAACCAAACTATCACACACGTGGGGAATCGATAAATTCCTCAAATGAACAAATTCATAAGCAGAAACAGACTCACAGACGTAGAAATACAAGTTTATGATTTTTTTTAAAGGTTGGGGAAGGGAGACAATAAAAGACTGAGATTAACAGATACACCCTACTTACTGTCAGATCATCCAAATGAACCTTCTGAATAACACAAGAAAGTACAAAACACACTGAAGGAAGCTATAAGAGAAAATACTTCGAAAAAGAACAGAATAGATACACCTCGATGTATAACTGAATCAAGTTCCTGTCAACCTAAAACAAACACAGCAGAAATCAACTCTACTTCAATAGAAAATAAAAATTAACAGCAGTAAACAAATGAACGGAAATAAATACTTGAGAGGCACAAGGAAATGCTGCCGCCTTGTGGCCGCTTTTGGTACAACAACGGAAAATCCTGGGCTGACGGCACTTCCTATTCCCCAGGACTGAGGGGCTCTATGGAGAAGGCAATGGCACCCCACTCCAGTACTCTTGTCTGGAAAGCCCCATGGACGGAGGAGCCTGGTAGGCTGCAGTCCATGAGGTCGCTGAGAGTCGGACACGACCGAGCGACTTCACTTTGACTTTTCACTTTCATGCATTGGAGAAGGAAATGGCAACCCATTATTACAGTGTTCTTGCCTGGAGAATCCCAGGGACGGGGGAGCCTGGTGGGCTGCCGTCTATGGGGTCGCACAGAGTCGGACACGACTGAAGCGACTTAGCAAGCGACTTCTAAGGAAGAAACACCTGCCTCAAGACATGTCCTAGGTGCATCGGGGAAATTTTTCAAAACAGGGCAAAAGATCACGAGGCCGATCTCCGAAGCTTGTTTTACTCACACTGGTATTAAAAATATTTCATGAGAAGCTTTCAACTTTGTGAAATGGTATAGAAATGTAAATCAAAACTACAACGAGGTATGAGCTCGTACTGGTCAGAATGGACTCCGTCAAAAAGTCTTAGAAAAAATAAAGGCTGGAGAGGTTGTGGAGAAAAGGAAGCCCTCCTGCACGGATGCTGGGACTGTAAGTTGTTAACAGCCACGATAGAGGATGGGGTGGAGGTTTCTTAAACAAGGAGAAAGTGAAAGAATTTACATCTCTGGCTAACCGCTTACAGACAAACTCCAAATCAAATAAAGAGTTACCTGGAGGGACAATTACTCTAAACCTCTAGAAGAAAATAAAGGCAGCACACACTTTACATAAACCACAGCAAGATTTTATATATACATATGTGCTCAGAATTATTCAAAATAAAACTTTTAAAAGGCACTTCATTAACCTGAAAAGATTTTGCACGGGAAGGGCAACCCTGAAGCAAAGAAAAAGACAACCCTCAGAATGAGAAAATAAATCTTAGCAACCGAAGTGAAAAACAAGGAATTCATCACCAAAGCTGCAAAGCACTCACACAGTGAAAGTGAAAGTCGCTCAGTTGTGTCCGACTCTCTGTGACCCGTGGACTGTACAGCCCATGGAACTCTCCAGGCCGGAATACTGGAGTGGGTAGCCTTTCCCTTCTCCAGGGGATCTTCCCAACCCAGGGATCCAACCCAGGTCTCCTGCAATGCAGGCAGATTCTTTACCAGCTGAGCCACAAGGGAAGCCCCCCACAGTTCATGATCAAAAAAACAATCAACCCAGTAGAAAAACTGGCAAAAATCTACATGGACGTGTCTCCAAAGAAGTCACCCAGATGTACATAAAGCACATGAAAAGATGCTTAGGACCACTCTTACAGAAATGTCAATCAAACTGCAACCAGGAATCACTGACACCCCTCAGAAGAGCCATCCTCCAAAAGATCTACAAGGATGAAATGTTGCAGAGGGCAAGGAAAACAGGGAATCCTCCTACACTGTGGGCGGGGATGGAAATGGGTGGGTGCAGGCACAAAGAAAACAGTATGGAGATTACTTAGAACACAAACATACACTTACCACATGGTCCGGCAGCCCACTCCTGGTCTTAGATCAGTAGAAAGTCACAATGGAAAATGATGGTTGCAGCTCTATTTTCAGGGCAGCATTATTGACAATATCCAAGACAGAGCATAAACCAAAGTGTCCATCAATAGAGAAATAAAGAGGAAACTGTCCATCAAAACACGGCAGTACAATCAGCCATCGAAAAGGATGAAAAAAAAAGTCATTTTTAGGAGCATGGATGGACCGAGATTTATCATACTAAGTGAAGCCATTCAGAGTGGGAAAGCAAAGGATGACATAAGGGAGAATCTATAAATTCCTCAAGTGAACTAATTCATAAACTGAAACAGACTCACAGACATAGAAACATGAGTTTATGTTTGTTTTATTCTTTTAAGTTTGGGGAAGGGAAACAGTAAAAGATTGGGGCTTACAGATACACGCTACTTATCGTCAGATAGATAATTGAAATTGACCTACTGAATAGCACGGGGAAGTCTACTGAGCACACTCACAGAACCTGTATGGGAAAAGACCCCGAGAAAGAGTGGAATAGATGTACCTCTGTGTATAACTGAACCAAGTTCCTGTCAACCTAAAATAAACACAACAGAAATCAACTCTACTTCAACAGAAAAGTTAACCATAATAAATAAATACATAATTGTGCAGCATAAGGACTGCAAGGAGATCCAACCAGTCCATTCTGAAGGAGATCAGCCCTGGGATTTCTTTGGAAGGAATGATGCTAAAGCTGAAACTCCGGTACTTTGGCCACCTCATGCAAAGTGTTGACTCATTGGAAAAGACTGATGCTGGGAGGGATTGGGGGCAGGAGGAGAAGGACAGAGGATGAGATGGCTGGATGGCATCACTGACTCGATGGATGTGAGTCTGAGTGAACTCCGGGAGTTGGTGCTCGACAGGGAGGCCGGGCCTGCTGTGATTCATGGGGGAGCAAAGAGTAGGACACAACTGAGCCACTGAACTGATCTGAACTGAAGGAAATGCTGCCACCTTGTGGCCGCTTTTGGAACAGCAACGTAAAATCCTGTGCGGATGGCACTTCATATTCACCAGGACTGAGGGGCTCTCAGCAAGAAACACCTGCCTGAAGAAATGTCCTAGGTGCGACGGAGGAGAAGAGTCAAACCAGGGCAAAGATCACGAGGCCGATCTCCAAAGCTCAGTTTTACTCACACTGTTATTAAAAATGTCACATGAAAAGCTTTCAACTTTGTGAAATGTGATAGAAATGTAAATCAAAACTGCCAATCAAAAATGTAAAAGGAGAAAAGGAAAGATATACCGATTTGAATGCAGAGTTCCGAAGAATAGCAAGGAGAGATAAGAAAGCCTTCCTCAGTGATCAGTGCAAAGAAATAGAGGAAAACAATAGAATGGGAAAGACTAGAAATCGCTTCAAGAAAAGTAGAGATACCAGGAGAATATTTCATGCAGAAATGGGCAAAATAAAGGACAGAACTGGTCAGGACCTAACAGAAGCAGAAGACATTAAGAAGAGGTGGCAAGAAAACACAGAAGAACTATACAAAAAAGATCTTAATGACCAAGATAAACACGAAGGTGTGATCACTCACCTAGAGCCAGACGTCCTGGAATGCAAAGTCAAGTGGGCCTTAGGAAGCATCACCACGAACAAACTAGTGGAGGTGATGGAATTCCAGCTGAGCTATTTCAAATCCTAAAAGATAATGCTGTGAAAGTCCTGCACTCAATATGCAGAGAAATTTGGAAAACTCAGCAGTAGCCACATGACTGGAAAAGGTCAGTTTTCATTCCAATCTCAAAGAAAGGCAATGCCAAAGGATGCTCAGACTACTGTACAACTGCACTCATCTCACACACCAGTAAAGTAATGCTCAAAATTCTCCAAGCCAGGCTTTAACAGTATATGAACTGAGAACTTCCAGATATTCAAGTTGGATTTCGAAAAGGCAGAGGAACCAGAGATCAAAAGGAGGGAAACCCTAAAGGATAAACAAAATAACCCTCAGGATAAAAAAATGTTACAACCAAGGTGAAAATAAGCAATTCATCCCCCAAACATGCAAACAACCCATGCTGTTCAATAAAGAAAGTGGAGGAGGGCAAAGATCTAAATGGATATTTCTCCCCAGAAGACATCCAGGTGGCTACAAAGTACATGAAAAGATGCTCACATTGCTAATCATTAAAGAAATTAAAATCAAAACTACAAGAACGTATCACCTCACACAGCTCCGAATGGCCTATGTCTTAAGGTTTACTAACAAAATGGCAGAGAGGATGTGGAGACACAGGAAGTCTCCTACACTGATGCTGGCAATGTAAGCTGTTAACAGTCAGGATGGACTGGGAGGAGCTTCCTTAAACAAGGGGAAAGGGAAAGAATTTACATCTCTCCCTAACTGCTTACAGAAGAAAAAATCCAAATAGCTTGAAGAGCTAAATGGACAGAAGATTACTCTAATCTCTTGAGGAAAATATAGGCAAACACACTTTGACACGAATCACAAGTTCTTTTTGAATCTATGCTTAGAATAATTAAAACTAAAACAAAACTTTAAAAAGGCACCTCATCACCTAAAAAGCTTTTGCACTACAAGGGCAACCCTAAAGGAAAGAAAAAGACAACCCTCAGAATGGGAAAATAAATGTTTGCAACAGGTGTTTAAAATAATTAATTCATCTCCCAACATGCAAACTGCTCACACAGCTCATGATAAAGCTGCAAAAAAACCCTATCAATCCAATAGAAAAACCATAAAGATCTAAAAGGATATGTCTCCAAGGAAGGCATCCAGATGGCCATGAACACATGAAAAGATGCTCAGGATCATTTGTAGAGAAATGCTAATTGAAACTGCAATGAGGCATCACCTCACACCCCGCAGAATATCCATCTTCCAAAAGGTCTACAAAGGTGAATTGGTGCTGAGGGCGAGGGTCACAGAGAATCCTCCTACACTGTGGGCGGGAGTGTAATTGAGGGGGTGCAGCCACAAGGAAAAGAATATGGAAATTCCTTAAAACACTAAATACAGACATATGAAATTAAAAGACGCTTACTCCTTGGAAGGAAAGTTATGACCAACCTAGATAGCATATTCAAAAGCAGAGACATTACTTTACCAACAAAGGTTCGCCTAGTCAAGGCTATGGTCTTTCCTGTGGTCATGTATGGATGTGAGAGCTGGACTGTGAAGAAGGCTGAGCGCCGAAGAATTGATGCTTTTGAACTGTGGTGTTGGAGAAGACTCTTGAAAGTCCCTTGGATTGCAAGAAGATCCAACCAGTCCATTCTGAAGGAGATCAATCCTGGAATTTCTTTAGAAGGAATGATGCTAAAGCTGAAACTCCAGTATTTTGGCCACCTCATGCGAAGAGTTGACTCATTGAAGAAGACTCTGATGCTGGGAGGGATTGAGGGCAGGAGGAGAAGGGGACGACAGAGGATGAGATGGCTGGATGGCATCACTGACTCGATGGATGTGAGTCTGAGTGACCTCTGGGAGCTGGTGATGGACAGCGAGGCCTGGCGTGCTGCGGTTCATGGGGTCGTAAAGAGTCGGACACGACTGAGCGACTGATCTGATCTGATCTGATCTGACAGACATAGCACATGATCTGGCAAGCCCACTCCTTGCCTTAGACCCGGAGAAAATCATGATTTAAAATGATAGTTCCACCTCAATTTTCAGGGCAGCGCTATTGACAATATCTATTTCTGCTTTATTGACTATGCCAAAGCCTTTGACTGTGTGCATCACAATAAACTGTGGAAAATTCTGAAAGGGTTGGAAATACCAGACCACCTGACCTGCCTCTTGAGAAACCTATATGCAGGTCAGGAAGCAACAGTTAGAACTGGACATGGAACAACAGAATGGTTCCAAATAGGAAAAGGAGTACATCAAGGCTGTATATTGTCACCCTGTTTATTTAACTTATATGCAGAGTACCTCATGACTGACTCATTGGAAAAGACCCTGATGCTAGGAAAGATTGAAGGCGGGAGGAGAAGAGGACGACAGAGGATGAGATGGTCGGACAGTGTCACGGACTCAGTGGATACAAGGCTGAGTAAACTCTGGGAGTTGGTGATTGTCAGATGTGCTGCAGTCCATGGGGTCGCAAAGAGTCAGATACAACTGAGCAACTGAACTGAACTGAAAAGAGCCAGGTACAAATTCATAGTTATTATTGAACTTTATGCGCTTTACAGATATTACAGGTTTACTAGATTAGTAAGCAGAGAAAACAATCCTTTTGACTATTTCTGAACGATATAACTTTCTAACAGTTTTTTACTTTTTAATCTCAAATGAGCCACATAAATAATTTTAGATAAAAAATATTGCTGTTAAAAATTGTTTGGAATATTTGATTACATATTCAGAAAATGGTAGAGTTTGGGAATTACTTTAATGGATCTGAGATCGATTTTATGTAAAAAGAATTAAGTCAACACAGAGACCTGACTGAACGACTGAATTGAACTGAACGCAGAGACCACTCTAATGGATGTTTTACCAGTTGAGGTAACTGGCAAAAATATCAAAAACAGAATACATGTCATATACTGTTAACATTTTCATGCATACAAACACACACTAGTTGGGAAAAAAATTATTCATGTTTATAAAATCAGGAATAGATTTCTGTGCTTAAATCTTATAATTTATTTGTGGCAATATTCTGTATTTTTTAAATACACCAGGGTGCCAAAACACATAATGACATAAATTAGAGCTCTTGGTTCTGAATCTTTTATTCCTTTGAAAATCTCTATCATTTGTGTTGAATTAAATTTTAGATTTAACAGTTAAACATACATAAATAATAACATTTTTGTAAATATTGGAGAAAATAGAAAGATGTGATAAGAATTCTGTCTGGAAAATGAGTGCAGAGTATATTACTAACGGAAATGATCAGACCTGGACTCGAGTGATGAAAACCTCCATTCCCAAAATGCAAGAACCTTACTAAACACAGGTGAGTGTACATTTTCCTAAGCAATGGAACTAAGAAGGCGCAGTATACTACATTAATTTTGGTAGTTTATACACATCACTAAGTCTTTCAAAAATCCTTATTAAAGTAAAAAAGCAGGAACGTCACACTTGCAATATCACAGAAGCACCTGATTCAGGGAAGGTGAGGTGTAGTAGGATGTTAGCAGTGATCTGAATCCTGAAAAATATCAGTTTTATGCAAAATTCACTTCTTATATAACTTCCATGTTCTGTATGCTAAGACTACACTTAAGAGTGAGTCCTTCCTACCAATGTAGAGAAGGGTCTCTTATACTTTTTTCCTTCTTTTCCCCAAACTTCCTGTGGAATTCTGGACCACTAAGGTAATTCTATTCATAAGGACAATTTCTTAATCCTGTTCTAAATGCCTGAAGTTGCATATATATGTAAACTCATCACTAATTTCCCCTACTTCTCTACCGATCCCAAGACTGAACCACATGCTAATGGGAATCTCAGAATCTATGCCTCCCCTTACTGATCTCTCACAAAGGGAATATTTTCACCAGTTGAAAGTCACTCATTCAGGTTGAGAATTTATCATGCTGCATCACTGACTCGATGGATGCGAGTCTGAGTGACCTCCGGGAGCTGGTGATGGACAGGGAGGCCTGGCGTGCTGCGGTTCATGGGGTCGCAAAGAGTCGGACACGACTGAGCGACTGATCTGATCTGATCTGATAGAAAGCCAGGATACAGACAAGGGAGACAAGGTTCTGGGACACAAGGGAGAAGTGATCTAAAGAGCTGGTCCTCACTCTAAGAAAAGGAAAAAATAAGAAGTTGATAACAAACACCCAAGACAGAAAATTAGAAGCAGAGAACTAAAGGTTTGCAGGTTGCCTCAGTTTAAGCATTTTAGGGGAAAAAGCAGACACAGCCCCAGACCCAGGACAGAATGTTTACCTGAGAAGCTGCCCTTTCCTCCTCTTCTTCCTTCTGCTGTGTCTTCTCTGAGGATGTTATGTAGCAAACACACCTCTGCTTCTTGGAAAAATACCTTCAAAGGCATCTGCACAGCTCTTTAACCTGCAACCACAATTACAGAGAACCTTGAAAAGCTAAAAAGACCCACCTCTGCTGTGCTGTCTCAGGAGAGATTCAGGAACAATCTCTTTCTACTTGGAGACCAGACTGTGAACTTATTTCTTGATTGTTTTCAGAGAGAGCTCCTAACCCTCTGCTCACACACACCTTGTGAGCTGACTTTCCTGGTCCAAATCCAGCTAGACCAATGCTGCTGCCCCTCCTCAGACTGAAGCTAGGCCTCAGCTCTCACAGATGGACCAGCAGCCACGTGCTTAACCCGTGCCTCCCCTTAGAAGCCCCTGGAGCACTTCCTACACACCACACTGATGTTCCCACAGGACCAAGAGAGAACTCTGTGGGGAGGGCACTGGGGAGGTTATCGCTTAACACTGGTCACGTAATCTTGACAGGAAACTGAGTTGAAACCACTTGAAGATTCTTTCTGAACCATTTCAGTGAATATGAATACCTCGAGGTCAGGTCCCCACTCTAAGAAGTTATGAATCCGGAGGTCTGAAGAGGGGCCATGAAATGAGTCTTCAGCAAGTTCCCTGTTTATTTTGATGCTTCTCCCCCAACACCCACACTCAGGAGCCCTGAGCTTCAGCCCTCACACTCAGCACACCTGAGACCTCTCAGGAGAGGTTCTAGGGCAGGAGTTTCTTAGGTCAACGTTAGGACCAAGCAGAAAAACTCCAGTATTTGGGGTTCAGGCCTTTATAAGAGACTTTGGGTGAAGTGCTCTGGGCTCCCCAGGCTGAGTGTGGACGGGTCCATTCAAACCCAGAGGAGCAGGATTCTGGTGAGCTCTGACGGTATCACTGAAGCGGGGGCCTGTGCAGTAGACCCTGGGGTTCAGCAAGACTGCTGATCTCAAGGTGGGTGGTCACCTAGTGCAGGTGCTCACAGGACTGGCTGGTGTGAGCTCAAGGACATGCAGGCTGCCTGCTCCCCAGACAGACGCTGAGGCAGCAACAGCACAGAGCAGTCAGGGAGGCTCTCAACAGTACTCTGTAGAATCCTTATTAGAATCATCACAATGTCCCAGCAGTTACAGAGAGGGGGAAAAAGTACAATGGAGAAATGATGGGAAATATCCAATTATTTGAGGCTTAAAGGCAGTATGGAAACTAATTGTTACAGATATCATCCCTCTGTGCTAACAAAGAGTTTATTGTTAGGTATTCTTCCCTTCAACCTTAAATCGGTAGGTTGACACTTCATTACACACCAACTTCAACACAAGAAAACATCCAGTTTTATTAACATGTAATATCACACCTTCAGAATAAAACATTTTCCAACCCACTGTGTAACTGAATAAAATACAGATTACAAGCATAAACAA
The DNA here is from genome assembly GCA_935064755.1 of Tragelaphus eurycerus. Classification (NCBI taxonomy): domain Eukaryota; kingdom Metazoa; phylum Chordata; class Mammalia; order Artiodactyla; family Bovidae; genus Tragelaphus; species Tragelaphus eurycerus. Next base: position 1,192,316 of record CAKXYN010000227.1, on the reverse strand, counting down.
CAATATTCATTCGTCTCATACAATGATCTGAGAACTATGATTTCTGCAGTTACAAAATGGAGGCTAACTGTTTACGAAATAAGACGTACACTAATTACATGACTTTTCTGGGAGGGGTTTCCATACATTTCTAGGGTATCAGAGATGTCTTTATTTGAAACATGTCAACTAATATTCATGACTTCTGTTGATATTATAAAGATACATCAAGATTTCAGTGAACTGTCATTGTATTTTCCTTAAAAAGCAAGTGACATAATTATTGAAAAATGTACATCTTACTTTAATATGTGGAATTACTCCCTGCACACTTACCACATGGTGACCTATAGGGATGTTTGACATGAATGACTAACACCTCCATTTAGATGTACATGTTACATTACTGTGTCCTTAATCTTCTAATGGAGAATAAATATACATGATTTCTCACTAGGATAGAAGGCCTTGTCTTATCTTTGAGGTAGCAACCATCAAAAACATAACTTTGCATACACACTAGAAATGAAGCATAGCAGCATGGAGTAATTTGAGAGTTGAATAACATTTATTTTGGTTTTCAAAGAATCACAAACCGAGTCAATATAAACAAAGATATATTGCTAATAATTGTACATTTCTAAATACCAACCCTTCCTTGTGATCCATACTAACATGTCAATTTTCTATCTGTTTTAACTATGGATTACTGTCTACAATACTTCAAAAAACAGGATTGATGAAATGCTTTCTATTGTGCAGGCTTCCTTAATAGCTCAGTTGGTAAAAATCTGCCTCCCACTCCAGTATTCTGGCCTGGAGAATTCCATGCACAGTCCATGGGGTTGCAAAGAGTTGGACACGACTGAGCGACTTTCACTTTTTCTAGTGTGCAATTTCTGGTATTTATTTAGATTTCATTTTCATTAAATACTTTTCTACGTTTTTTTATGTCATTCCTTATTTTTCTTAAATAAATGGTCTTGTATTTTCTGCAGTGTATGTTTAGGACAAACCTCTTCCATCACTTATTTTTATTACTAGGGTTTCTCTCCAGTACATGCTGTCTGATGTCTAATATGGTGAGAGCTCTGATTAAAGCCTTTGCCATTTTCCTTACATTTATAAGGTTTTCCCTCCAGTATGAATTCTCTGATGTTGAGTAAGATGTGAGTGCTTGATAAAGGCTTTTCCACATTCTTTACATTTGTAAGGTTTCTCTCCAGTATGAATTCTCTGATGGTAAGTAAGACCTGAGTGCTTGCTAAAGTCTTTGCCACAATCCTTACATTTATAAGGCCCCTCCCCAGTATGAATTCGCTGGTGTTGAGTAAGATTTGAGTTCTGACTAAAGGATTTCCCACATTCTGTACATTTATAAGGTTTCTCTCCAGTATGAATTCTCTGATGGTAACTAAGACCTGAGCACTGGTTAAATTCTTTGCCACAATCCTTACATTTATAAGGCTTCTCTCCAGTATGAATTCGCTGATGTTTAGCAAGAGTTGAGTAGTGACTGAAAGCTTTTCTGCATTCTTTACATTTATAAGATTTCTCTCCAGTATGGATTACTTGATGTTTAGTAAGATATGAGTGTTGTCTAAATGCTTTGCCACAATCCTTACATTTATAAGGCTTCTCTCCAGTATGAATTCTCTGGTGTTGAGTAAGATTTGACTTCTGATTAAAGGCTTTGCCACAGTTTGTACATTTGTATGATTTCTGCTGCATATGAATTATCTGATGTTGAGTAAGACATAAGCTACAAGGAAACACTTTGCCACATTCTTTACATTTGTTTGGTTTCTCCCTAGCATGAACTCGCTGATGCAGACTGAAATGTGAACACCTAAAAATGGCTTTGCCACTTTCCTTACCTTTGTAAGGTTTGTGCTCTGTATGGATTCGCTGATGTTGAATAAAATTTGAGTTCTGTTTAAAGGCTTTGGCACACTTTGTACATTTATAATGCTTCTCCCCAGTGTGAATTCGCTGATGTCGACTAAGATTTGAGCAAGACATAAATGCTGTTCCACATTCCTTACATTCATAAGGTTTCTTGCCAGTGTGGATTTGCCGATCTTGACTAAGCTTTGAATTCTGATTAGAGGTGTTGTCACACTCTGTACATTTGAAAGGTTTCCATCCTGAATGAATTTTCCTTTGTCTACTTAGACTGGATGAGTTAGTAAAGGCTTTCTCACATTTCTTACACTTGTAACTTTTCTGCGGATTCTGAATACTCTGCTGTTGAGTGAGATTTGAAGACTGATTAGAAATATCACCATATTCACAATTATAAGTCTTCTCTCCAGTATGTGTACTCTCATTTAGAGGAAGACCTGATATTTGATCAAAGATATTCCTACATGTACTATTTTTAGAATCTTTGTCTGAAGATTGAGGTCCCTGATGTTTCATAGGGTTAGAGTCTTGTTCAGTTTTATACCCAGTTTCATTGCATGAGTGGTTTCTCACTCCATCGTAAATATTCTTGTAATTATTGGGGGTACAGCTCTTACTTAAGGCCTGACTCGTGTTATTATATGTGAGAAATTGGTCCGTATTAACCGTATCATGATGTGTATTGAACAATGATGGTGGGATTAACTCTCTTCCATTATTATCAACAGTACACACTTTGGAACAGAGAGAAACTCTCTGTTGGTGGAAGAATAATGACCCCTTGCTCACAGATCCCTCAAACTGATTATATTGTGAGTTTTCCCCATCATTTTTAAATTTCTGGTTTTCAGACGTGCTTGAATGTATGTGTAATCGAAGCCCGTGTTCAGAGTGGTTTGAATGAGTATTTGCAGCAGAGACTGGATGACTTTCCAGATTTTCCACATTTCCCTTCAGAGAACGTGTACGTTTCAAAAAATGATTTAAGCCTTTGCTTGAAGAGATACACTTCTCTGCAGATGTTGATAACTGAAATGGGTGTTTTCTGCAATTTGAGTCATATTGCTCATTTCTTTTGGCAGTAATGTCCGCATTGTGTGAAACTATCTCAGTTTCTTTATGTCCATATAAACATCTTCTAGATCTTTCACATATTCCCGTATATTCCTGGTCTTTCATTAAATGTTCGGTTCGAAGGTGAGCTCTTTCGTATATTTCTAGGTTTGCTTTTTGGATTAAATTTTGTAACCTTGGATTCTTTGACATCAAAGCACGGGTGTTGTGAGAAGACACAGCTGAAAGATACCAAATAAAGTTTTCTTATCTACTATTCTTATCTATTGGGGCTGGTGCGAGCTCAGTTGGGACAGAAGGGGAGCCTTCTCTGTGGGAAGAGAACATGGCAACAGTCTGTGGCAGCAGGACAGAGTGAGACCTGTACACAGGGTACTGACCCCTGCCCTGCCCACCCAGCCTGAGAGGGTGTCCACCAGTGCAGACAAGGGCTGGGTGCTAAAATGTGGGGTCTGGAGAGCAGACCCAGGCAGAGGACTGCTGTGGGCTGTGAGGAAACGTCCTGAGGGGATGGGGTGGAGGGAGGAGTTCTATAAACAGGAATGCTTGTGGAGGAAGCCTGAACCACCATAGCACAGAGCGCCATTGTTGACTGATGCCCAAAGGAAAGATCCACCATTGCAGGCCCTCTCCCCCTGTGCTGGCCCTTCCTCCCCCAGCACTAGGAAGGGCCACCACCCCAGTGGGCTCTATTGAGCTCCAGCCACAGCCTCCCCCCATGCACCTCCTCCACAATCAGCAGACCCCTGTGCTCTGGGGCAGCCTCTGGAGCAGACACCTGTGGGTGGGCCACACACACACAGAAGGATCTGAAAGCTCAGCTGAGCCCCAGGGTTAAAGGAAGAAAAACTGAAGTCTCTCCTCACGGTTGCACAAACCATGCTTTTATACGGGCAACTGGATTTGTCAACTCAGCCCCTGCTGCTGCTGCTAAGTCACTTCAGTCGTGTCCAACTCTGTGTGACCCCATAGACGGCAGCCCACCAGGCTCCCCCGTCCCTGAGATTCTCCAGGCAAGAAAACTAGAGTGGGTTGCCATTTCCTTCTCCAATGGATGAAAGTGAAAAGTGAAAGGTAAGTCGCTCAGTCGTGTCAGACTCTCAGCGACCCCATGGACTGCAGCCGACCAGGCTCCTCCATCCACGGGATTTTCCAGGCAAGAGTACTGGAGTAGGGTGCCATCGCCTTCTCTGCAACTCAGCCCCTACAGAGCATCTGAATGGACAACCATGGCTCCCCCAGTCACGGGAGTGTAGCTTTAGCAGCTGTAGGCTTTGTGGGGATATATACTAGGGGGAGGGGCCAGGCCAGAGTCTGAGCTGCCCCCATAGCACCACAGTGGGTCCAGCTCCATGAATGCAATTCTGGGACCTGAGTTCACTGGATCTATGCTGGTGTTCCAGTGAAAACAACATCTGAGAGACACCAGAGCCACGTGGCAGCATGCCCATGGTTGAGGGGGGGCCAAGAGCAGTGCCAACATGGGGTCACATGAGACTCACAGCACGTGAGCACACCCCAAGGTGAACATCCCCAGAGAAGCAATCCTTAGTGGCTTCTCTCCCAGTGGGTGTGCTCTAATCCTAGCTGCCTTGACCACAGATCAGAATCACAGCGAAGAAACAGATCTGGGGGCTCTACTCCAACAACCAGGGAGCAGATCCAACCACAGACAGGGCAGTGACAGCCACAGAGCCAAGGGGAAGCTCCCCTCAATATCCAGGGGAGGCTGGGATCACAATAACAGCAATCAAAGCCCAGATTAAGGGGTTAAGGGTACAAGCCTGTAGACCAACCTCACCTGCCAGGGGGAAGACATCAGAGCAAGAGGAGCTAGGATCCGGCAGCCTGCAGAACAGACCACAAACCCAGAAAATGTGACGAAATGAGAGAACAAAGAAGTATGGTGTAGAGGAAGGAGCAAGACAAAAAGGTACAAGAACCACTAAATGAAGAAGAGACAGGCGGTCTAATGATCACTTTTTGACTTAAGTCATCTTAAATGCAGATGGCACTGCTGCTGCTGCTAAGTCGCTTCAGTCATGTCCTACTCTGTGCGACCCCATAGACGGCAGCCCACCAGGCTCCCCCGTCCCTGGGATTCTCCAGGCAAGAACACTGGAGTGGGTTGCCATTTTCTTCTCCAATGCATGAAAGTGAAAAAATAAAGTGAAGTCACTCAGTCGTGTCCGGACTCCCAGTGACCCCATGGACTGCAGCCCACCAGGCCCCTCCGTCCATGGGATTTTCTAGGCAAGAGTACTGGAGTGGGGTGCCATAGCCGAGATGCCACTAGGTGCCTGCTAATTGTTTAACTCACTTCTTATTTTAGCATGTTCTATTAGATGTTTCAATCTAAAAATCATAAATGATACTGACGTAGGTCTAACCAGAAAGCAAGGACATATAGGACAAAGTCTAGGGAAGCTGATAACAAGATGAATTAAATAAAGAAGTAGTTCTTGAGAAATGAACAAATGAGTCTTTAAAAATATGGTGGGAACACAGGGAATGCTATCAATGCTCTGTGGAGATCTAATTGGGAAGGAAATCTAAAAAAGAGTAGATACCCATATGTAAAATGGATTCTCTTTGCTGTACAACATTGTAAAGCTATGCTCCAATAAGAACATTTTTAAAAGATTATATTACCTAAAAATTGTACTAGTTTGAAACCATTGAAAATATGGTGGAAAATGTTTTGAGCTCTTATACCAATTTATTTGAAAATTCTTTGAGTTAATTGAATATATTTAAGTCTTTTAGCATTGAGGAATTGGGGCAAATACACTTAACATTTCATATGAGTTCATATGAAGAAAACTGAAGTAACCCTGAGATTTGCATTCTTTCTCTTTAGGGAGGTTTTGGTTTATACAGTGAAGAATTACTTGAATTTAAAATTTATAAGATCATATTTGTAGCTTCCAGTGTTTTAGAAATTATAAGTCAGAAAAAAAAAAACAAAAAACCAACAACCCTCTGTCCCCAGTATTCCTAGAACTTTGGCAGTATGTCTACAATTCCACTCACATACTGCCACCTAGAGGTAGAAACAAACTTTAATAGGAACGTCTTAGAGTTTTTCAGAAATGTGCCGTTTTCCTTGGACCCCCAAGAAATGGAATAGTAACAGATTCATTCAAGTTGTCACAGGCCAAGACAATTTCAGTTCTCACTGTGATTGAGAAAAGTAATCAATGGAGATGAATTCAGGAATGATTCAAGAGACAGAATGGGGCAGGTGATATCTGCCTATGACGGCAATAGAAAGAAACCCAGACTTCTCTAAAATCATTTCCACTGAAGCAGATCTTCCCAAACCACATGACAAAAGATGAATTCCTCACTGATCCTTGGACCTGTCGTTGAGTCATCGGCTCCATCCATTCACACCTACCTGTGTATATGGCTGGTGTCTCCAGTCTCCTTACACCCCAGGGATTCTTCATTTGCTCCAGAAAGGTGACCAGGTCCAGCTTAGAGACCACAAGACCTGCTATCAGGAAAAGGAATATTTGTTTTGCTAGAGAGTCATCAGTTTCCAATCTAATATGTATTCAAGTGAGAAGAGAAGGCACATGTGCTAAGTGGCTCCAGTCATGTCTGACTCTTTGCCACCCTATGGACTGTAGCCTGCCAGGCTCCTCTGTCCATGAGATTCTCCAGGCAAAAATACCAGAGTGAGTTGCCATGTCCTCCTCCAGGAGTTCTTCCCAACCCAGGAATCGAACCCTCTTCTTTTACGTCTCCTGCATTGGTAGGCAGGTTCTTTACCACTAGGGCCATCTGGGAAGCCCAGAGAAGGCGTGGTAGAATGTTAATACAGCCTAGAAATAAAGTATTTGGGGACATCATTTCCTAGGCTGTATTAACATTCCCTGGTGGCTCAGCTGGTAAAGAAGCCACCTGCAACGTGGGAGACCTGTGTTTAACGCCTGGGTTGGGAAGATCCTCTGGAGAAGGGAACAGCTACCCATCCCAGTATTCTGACCTGGAAAATTCCATGGACTATTCCATGGGGTCACAAAGAGTCAAACATGACTCTAATCTTGCTCATTACATTATTAACATTCTAGAGAAGGCATGGTTGAATGTTAATATAGCCTAGAAAATTATATCCCCAAATACATTATCGAAAGCACTTTTATAACTAACAAATACATAAAGAAAAGATCTTGAGATTCTAGTCAAGTACTACTAAGGTCAAAGTAATAGTAGAAATCTGATTTATAAAGGAGAGTGGCACCCTTTTATACCACAGAACCTACAGAAAAACCACCAACCTAGAAGAAGGAGGCAGATTACATCAAGGAGAAGTTAGAATCATAATGAATCATCATGAAGTGTTCTTTCTCAACTCATAAATAATCCATTTTTCCCATAGAAAGCAAGGATCTGAAACTATTATAAGAAGCAGAACATTCTAGGAGACATTCTAGAAATGCAGAAACCAAAACCATGTGGGTAGATAAGGGATTCTGGAAGGCAGTTATCCTCACCCAAGGAGGTCAGGTTCTGGTAGTTCTCTAACATCACATCCCTGTACAATTCCCGCTGACCGAGGTCCAGGCATTCCCACTCCTCTTGAGTGAAGTCTATGGCCACATCCTGGAATGTCAGCCATCCCTGAAATACAAAGTACAGATGCCATTTGGCTGTCACCTCCTTATGTGACCCAAGATGAAACCAGCAAGAGAAATGATTTTTACTCAGGAGAATGTCTGGTATTACACAAGAATAAAATTTTCCACACTAATATTCTCTACCATATTTCTAACCCCAGAAAAAAAGAAGATGGTATACTATTCACAAAACTACTGTAGAGATCCTTTTTGTCTGGGAGAAAAACTATGGTATGATGTGATCTATAGAGGCAGGTTTACTTAGGGTGTTGTTCTTGTGTTATACAGCATAAATTGTCTATCAACCAAACTGGGAATAGTTTTCTCCAAACTGGGAATATTTTTTAAAAGGAGATTCTAGTTCAGGAATTCTAGAGTGGGGCCAGAGTTGTTGTTCTTTAACAAGCTCACTTCTAACTGAATCTCAAGTTCATGAATGGCATTGTGAGTAGCACAGAGGTAGAACAGCCAGGTAGGGCTTCTCTGGTGGCTCAGATGGTAAAGAATCTGCCTGCAATGTGGGAGACCTCGGTTCGATCCCTGGGTTGAGAAGATCCCCTGGAGAAGGGAACAGCTACCCACTTCAGTATTCTGGCCTGGAGAATTGCATGGACTGTATAGTCCATGGGATTGCAAAGACTTGAACAGCCAGGTAAGAATTCATAGTTAATATTGAACTGTACATGTTTTACAGACTTTACAGGTTTAATTGAATAGTAAGCATAGAAAAAAACAGTCCTGTTGATATTTAGTATATACCATATATCTTTCTAAAAGTTTTTACATAGTCTTGAATGAGCCACATAAATAATTTAGATCAATAATATTTCTGTAACACTTATTTTAGAATATTTTGTCAGGTATTCAGTAAATGGTAGAGCTTGGGTTTCCTTTAGTTGATATGGACTAGAATTTATTCTTAGAAAACACATTTTTTTTCTGTCTTCTAACTTTATTGAGGTTTTCAATGGCTAAGTCAAGGATCTCTCTTGGTAAATGTCAGACTGCACTTGAAAACATCTTTTGATATTTGTTCTAAGACAATGCCACATTGATAAGAGAACAGACTCTATGATTTCAAAAACTTTAGACCATGAAATTGTTGTACCTTGTTTTATGTACTGAGATATGTTCCAGTTGGAGAAGAAAATGGCAACCCACTCCAGTATTCTTGCCTGGAGAATCCCGTGGATAGAAGCGCGTGGGAGGCTACAGTCCATGGGGTCACAAAGAGTCAGATACAACTGAAGTGACTTAGCACATATGTTCCAATGTCTCCTAGTTTACAGGCTACTGGAAGTCAAATAGAATTTGTATCCTACTGTTGTGTCCCAATTATATAAATCTTCATTATGTTGAATTGGTTCATGGTGCTTTTCAGGTCTAACTATATCCTTCTACCTTTAGAAATTAAATTAAATTAACTTTAATAAATCATAATCCATTCATTTTAGAATGAATATTCCATTAACTTTGGAGAGCTTGATAGTGAAACTCCAACTAAAAATCTTAATTTATCTACTTAAAAAGACAAATGTATTATATAGTGGAACTATATGTAACTTTGTTCTGTGTTGTACATGTCTCCTGTAAATGTGTTATCATACTTTTATAGTACAAAAAAAGAAAAAGAACACAGAGAAATATACAGAGACAACTCTAATAAATGTGTAGACAAGTGTAGGTAATTGGGAAGAACATCAAGAACATAGTCTAAAAATGGATCAAATAAGGTTAACATTTCCATGCACACACCTACACTAAAATGGGAACTATATACGTTTTAAAAGTGATAAAAAGTGTTCAATTCAATAAAATCAAGATGATTTTTCACTGGTTAAATCTTATCATTTTTTTGTGGATGATAGTCTGTATTTTTAAAATACACTAACGTGCAAACACACATACCAATATGAAATAAATTAGGACTCTAAATTAGAGTCCTTTATTTCTTTCGAAATCTGTAACATTTGTGTTGAGCTATATTTTAGAAATTTGACATCGTTGCAAAAACATTAGGAATATGATTATTGTAAGTGTTTTGGAAAATAAAAAGAGGTGATAAGATTATGTCTGAGATAGGGTGGAGTGTAGTGGAAACTACCGGACCTGGGCTTGATTAAGGACACCTCCACTTCCCAAATCCAATATCCCTACTAAACACAGGTGTGTTCATTATTCAAAGCAAAGATAGACTAAGAAAGTATGGATTTCTACCATAACTGGTGGCTTATGCATGTCCCTCACTAAATCATCCTAAATCTTTATTAAAGATAAAGAGAAAAACAACGTGAACATCATAATGCTGAAATCTCACAGAAGTACCTCATCGAGGTTACATGCAGTGTAATGGGATTAATGGTAGCAATGATCTGAATTGACCCTGAAAAATGTCAGTTTCTAAAAATTTCACTTCATATATACCTCTCCTGTTCTGTATCCTATGAGTATATTTTAACAGTGAGTCATTTTAATAATATAGATATTACACTATTATTTTTTGTTTCAAAATTATCTGAAAAATTCTGGATCACTGAGTTCATTCTATTTATAACTGCATTTTCTTTCTGTTCTAAAGAGCTGAAGTTGCATCCAGATATAAACTCATCACTGCATTTCCTCTACTTCCCTAAGAGCCCAACACCAAACCACATCCCCATGGAATCTTGGATACCAGTGCCTCTCCGTGTTGATCTCTCACAAAGGGAATATATTCACCAGTTGAAAGCCACTAACTCACTTTGAGAATTCATCACTAATTCACTCAGAATTCATTTTCTATAGAAAGCTGGGATATAGACAAAGAAAAGGCTCTGGGACATCAGGGAGAAGAGCTGGTGTTCACTATTGTAGGAAAAAGTAAATAGTTGAAAACAAACATCCCAGGCCAAAGAAAATATGAATAGAGAAAGGTTTGTAGGTTCTCTCAGTCCAGGCATTTCAGGAGGAAAAGCAGACACAGCCCCAGACCCAGGACAGGACATGTACCTGAGAAGCTGCCATTTCCTCCTCTTCTTCCTCCTGCTCTGTCTTCTCTGGGGATGTTATGTAGCAAACACACCTCTGCATCTGGAGAAAATACCTTCAAAGGCATCTGCACAGTCTATAACCTGCAACCACCACAACTACAGACAGAAGGACTTTGAAAAGCTGAAAAGACCCACCTCTCCTGTCCTGTCTCAGGAGAGATTCGGGAACAATCACTTCCTACCTAGAGACCAGCCTGTGAACTTATTTCTTGATTGTTCTCTCCTTAGAGAGAGCTCCTAACCCTCAGCTCACACAGACCGTGTGAGCTGACTGACTTTCCCGGTCCAAATCCAGCTAGACCAACCCTGCTGCCTCTCCTCAGATTGAAGCTGGGCCTCAGCTCTCAAAAATGGACCAGGAGCCACGTCCTTAACCCAGGCCTCCCCTTAGAAGCCCCTGGAGCACTTCCTACAAACCACACTGATGCTCCCACAGGAACAACAAAGAAATCTGTAGGGAGGGCACCGGGGAGGTTATCGCTTAACAGTGGTCACGTGATCCTGATAGGAAACCAGGTGGAAACCACTTGGATGAAGATTCTTTCTGAACCAGTTCAGTGTATACAATCCCTTGAGGTCAGGTCCCCACTCTAAGAAGTTATGAATCTGCAGGTCTCAAGCGGGGCCATGAAATGAGTCTTTAGCAAATTCCGTTTGTTCTGATGTTTCTCCCTCACAACCCACATTCAGGAGCCCTGAGGTCGAGCCCTTACACTCAGTGCACCTGAGACTTCTCTGTGGGGTAGGGTTTGCTGCTGCTGCTGCTAAGTCGCTTCAGTTTGTGTCCGACTCTGTGCGACCCCACAGACGGCAGTCCACCAGGCTCCCCCATCCCTGGGATTCTCCAGGCAAGAACACTGGAGTGAGTTGCCATTTCCTTCTCCAATGCGTGAAAGTGAAGTCGCTCAGTCGTGTCCGACTCTTAGCGACCCCATGGACTGGAGCCTACCAGGATCCTCCGTCCATGGGATTTTCCAGGCAAAAGTACTGGGGTGGGGTGCCATTGCCTTCCCCTGGGGTAGGGTTTAGGGAAGGGATTTCTTAGGGAGGTCAAAGTGAGAATCAGGCACAGAAAGAGGCAGTAATTGGGATTCAGGCCTTTCTAAGTGACCCTGAGTGAAGTGCTTTGGGCTCCCCAGGCCAAGCGGGGATGGGTCCATTCAAACCAAAAGGAGCAGGATTCTAGTGAGTGCTGTGAGGGTGTCATTGAAGGGGGGCCTGTGAAGTAGACCCTGGGGTTCAGCAAGACAGCTGATCTCAAAGAAGGGGGTCACATAGTGCAGGTGCTCACAGGACTGGCTGGTGTGAGTTCAAGGACCTGCAGGCTGCCTGCTCCCCAGATAGGTGCTGAGGCAGCAACAGCATGGAGCAGCTCAGGTAGACTCTCAACAATTATGATCCTTCTTATCAGAACCACCACAATGTCCCTGCAGTTACAGAGAGGGGAAAAAGATACAGTGTAGAAATGGTGGAAAATATATGGCGTTATTAGAGATTTAAAGCCAGTAAGGAAACTAATTTCTACAGATGCCATCTCTCTGTGCTACCAAATAGTTTATTGTTTTTATCTCTTCCCTGAAACCTTTAATAAGGTGGGAGAAGTTAATGGTGGTGGTGGGTTAACACTTCATTAAAGTAAAAAATAAAAACCATTCACTTCTTATTAATTAGCATGTCTTAATTTCACACATAGTTGAAATAAAACCTTTTACAATTCACTGTATGATCATTGATTAAAATATAAATTACAAGTGTAGAGAAAGCTATTTATTTTCCTGATATAACAATGCGAGAATTGTGATTTCTGTGATTTACAAAACAGAAGCTAGTAAACAGACATATATTAATTATATGACTTTTTCAAGAAGCGTTTCCCATACATTTCTAGGTTATCACAGAAGCTGTCTTTATTTCAACGTTGTCAACTAATGTTCATGACTTCTGGTGATATTATAAACGTAACATCAATATTTTAGTGAGCTGTCACTGTGTTCTCACAAATCAAGTGACATAACTATTGAAAATTTAGAACCAATCTGTCTTACTTTAATACATGAAAAGATTCCATGATCACTTACATCATGGTGACCTCCAAGGATATTTGACAAGAATAACAAACACCTCCAGTTAGATGTTCATTGTACATTTTACATTAAGGTGTCCATCTTCTAATGGAGACTAGATATAAATGGTTGCAACACAATGTAGAAGGGCTTCTCTTCTCATTGAAGCACAAACCATCAAAAACCTACATTTGCATACACACTAGAAATGAAGCATAGTATGGATTATTTGAGAGCTGAATGGCATTCATTTTGGTTTTCAAATAATTTCACATTATGTCATTATAAACAAGGGTGCTGCTGCTGCTGCTAAGTTGCTTCAGTCGTGTCTGACTCTGTGTGACCCCCATAGATGGCAGCCCACCAGGCTCTGCGGTCCCTGGGATTCTCCAGGCACGAACCCTGGAGTGGGTTGCCATTTCCTTCTCCAGTGCATGAAAGTGAAAAGTGAACATAAAGTCGCTCAGTCATGTCCAACTCTTCGCAACCCCATAGACTGCAGCCTACCAGGCTCCTCCGCCCATGGGATTTTCCAGGCAAGAGTTCTGGAATGGGTTGCCATAACAAGGCAATCGCTAACAATACATCGCTAATATTCTCACTTTCTAAGCATCAACCTTCCCTCTCAGGAGCCATACTAAACTACTAAATCACCGATTGGCTGGGAGGCAGGCCCGTGCAGTCGCTGATTGGCTGCCGGGTATACGCTTACGTCACACGCTCAGGAGGCACGCAGCCAGGATCTAGGGTGGCTTCCTCACAGCCTTCTTTTTGTAGATACATAGGTCGTTGTGGGGCCTCACGAGGCCTCACGGGGCTGCACTCTGGCTGTTGGCTCTCCTGTCAGTTGTTGAGTGGAGAACCTGTGCTGGCACTGGCCGAACTGGGCTTCCATGAGAGCTGGGCATCTCTGTCAGTCACTGTGACCCTTGGACAGTTAGGTAGCTGGAGGTGGGTGAGGCCTCCCAAGGTGGCTGTCCGGCCTGAGAGGCCCCCGGGGCCAATTCTGGATCAGGTTGGGAGACTCTCTGAGAGCCAGCTGACCAGCTAGTCTGTCAGTTCACCAGAGCCTGTCTCTGTATTCGTCAGCCTGCCACCAAGTGGGTCACCCGGTCAGCCTGAAAAGCAGCCATGGGATCACCAATCTGCCAATAAGACCGTCAGTCTCTATGTCAACGGAGGATCAGGCCAGTGCCCTGATGAGTCTGCAGTGAGTCTCCTCATAAATCATTTAATCGGATAATCCACCCCCTTCACAGCCTGCCCTGTTAATCAGTCCAATTAGGCTCCCTGTAAATCAGCTTCCTAATAAGCTAATCCCCCTACCAGGCACTCAGTCATTAGTCACACAGTTATCCTGCATGTAAGCCAGCTAATCGGTTTCACTGTTAGTCCTTGATTTCTCTTGAAAATTCGTTTTCCAGGCTCCTAAGTAGAAAAGTCATCCAAAAGTCAGTCCCGCCCTTACCAAGTCTGGAAAGGTCGCTGCCTCTCTTGCACTCTGCTTCAGAAATATACAGATAGAGGTGTGCTGAGGTCAAAGAACCGTCTGGGGCCCTGGGAACCAGAGACAAAGATAAAATTGAGAGGAGAGGTGATGGATGAAGGGAAATAGAAGGAGAGGGGGAAAAGAGGGTGCATGAGGAGTCACTCACCTCACCTCTAAAGGGTGGCAGAGAGGAGCAAGAAGAAATCAGAATTTTAGAGCTTGGCTGATCATTACATCTCAAACAATCAAGCTCATTTATGTTATAGATGAAGAAATGAAAGGAGGGACTTCCCTTGTGTTCCAGTGGCTAAGACTCTGTGCTCCCAATGGAGGGAGGCTCAGTTCGATCCCTGGTCAGGGAACTAGATCCCATGAGCCACAACTAAGATGCCATGGAGTCAAATAGATAAATACAGATTTTTTTTTAAAAGAAATAAAAAAACCAGAGAGGGTAAAATAGTTGACCAAAGTTATTTAGTGATTTACTGGCCAAGCCTGGGCCAGGACCCAGACAGGGCTCATCTCAACACCCAGATGCAGTTTTAAATTAGAGAAAGGAAAAGGGAATAAAAACGGCAGTGCAAAAGGGGAATGGCTGTAGAGTGTGAAGAAGAGAAAATACTATGATTTCACCTCAGAGTCTATCCTAAGTACAGTAAGCATCTCCAGAGCTGCCACCCTGGGCTAAGCCATCATCACATTTTCTGACTGGCTGCGTGGTCTCCCACTAGTCTCTATGCTTTCGCTCTAGCCCCTGATGTGGTCCATTTTCCACACAGCTGCCAGAGGGAACACAAAACCAAACTGATCAGTTTATACTCACACCTCTTAATACACTCCAATGGAATTGCATTCATATTCCTCCTTGTGCCTTTTAGGAGCTGAGCGCACCTGGTATCTGACCTTGTTTCATGCCAGTCTCCCCCGCCCCCTCACTGCACCTCAGCAGCTCACTTGTTTCCTCTCTTATATGCTAAACTCCTCAATCTTTGCAGTTGCTGTTCCCTCAACCTGCAGTTTTCCTCCCCCAGCATCGCCTGGCTTTCCTTCCTCTAGGTTGCTGCTCAAATGTCACTTCCTCCAAGAAGCCTTCTTTGACCACCCTATCTAGACTGTTTACCCATTGTCCCCCATCCCATAATTCCTATCATGTTGTCCTGGGTTCTTTTTCTTCATTGTATTTACAGTTATCAAGTTATGCTCACCATCAGCTTGATTTTTGAGGACAGGGATTGTGTCATTCTTGCTTACTGCTAAAACCCTAAGATAGTACCTGGCATAAAGGAGATGCTCAAACATGTTGGTTGACTGAAAGAATGAATGAAGTGTGCCATCACAAAGGCATGTGCTTCTTGGGACTTCTCTGGTGGTCCGGTGGTTAAGATTCTGTGCTGCTGATGTAGGGGGCCCAGGTTTGATCCTTCCTGGGGGAACTAAGATCCCACATGCTGGCTGTGTGTCATGGCCAAAAACAAAAACGGCATGTGCTTCTGTGTAGAGTTTCTGTAGAGTGGTAGGGGATGAGATCAGACAAGGAAAGGGAATGGAGGGAATGGACCACATTGTGCAGAACTTTGCCTTTTACTTTTGACTGTGATGAGAACCGTTTGGAGAGTTTTGAGAAGAGAAGGGAGCAGAATGATACTGAGGTGTTGATGCAGTCCCTCCAGCTGCCATGTGGGGAGTAGCATGTACGGGACACAGATGAAGCAGCCAAGCCAATGAGAAGATCATTGCAGCCATCTGGGTGAGAGGATGGTGGTTTGGGCCAGGATGGCAGCAGTGCAGCTGATTAGAAGTGGCCAGACTTTGAATATATTTTGGAAAACAATACCAACAGGATTTTCTGACATATAAAAGAGTAGTCAAGGTGGACTCTGAGGTCTTGATTCTTGATTTCCTCCTGAACTTGATTTTATTTGATTTAGAGACATACTTCCTAAATTTTAGGTGATTGACTTTTTCCTTTTTATGAGATGAGGGCTGTGTTGCTGTGTGTGTGCTCAGTCTTGTCCAACTCTTTTCAACCCCGTGTACTGTAGCCCACCAGGCTCCTCTGTCCGTGGGATTCTCTGGGCAAGAATACTGGAGTGGCTTGCCATTTCCTTCTCCAGTGGAGCTTCCCGATGCAGGGATCAAATCCACGTCTCCTGCATTGGCAGAAGGATTCTTTACCTCTGAGCACCTGGGAGGCCCTGAGAATAGGGCAATGCTATTTAAACATTTAATAGTAATTTGTACAGTACCCATAGTGCCAGTTGGCCAGAGAATTTGGGGAGCTTATAATCTCTACACTCTTGAAAGTTGGTGTGGAAAAAGAGAAATGAGTTTTAAGTTCATCTCTAACTGTATTTGCTCAGCGACTCTGGGAAAATCACTTATTTGTCTGAGTTTCCATTTTCTCCTCTGTGAAGAGGAAATGATAACACTTAATTCCATAGGGCTTGTGGAAATAAATGAAAACCACCCAAATGAGAACAAACAGGCTGTTGATTCAGAGCGTGCTGTAGTGAGAGAGCCAGCCACCACAATTTGCATTCAGCAAAGACTACAAAGCTGGGCAGGGCAGTGGGAGTCCTTTAGAGTGGAAAAAAGTGAAGGAGTGTCAGCAGTGTTGGGAGCTGATTTTAATCATGAAAAAGTTGGAGGGGTAGCACCTTCTGTGGTTGGATTGGAAAGCATATTTGGTTTTCTTTGGTTGGTTCTGAGGTGGAAACAGGGGTAAATAATAAGGAACCTGATAATTACGGGCCAAACTCTGACCGTTCTAGGCTAATTGTCACTGCAGTAGTGGTTTGGTTTCTTGGACTAGTTGCTGGTAATTGAGGATCAGAGTCATATATGTCACACGGCTGAGACTTGAGGGTCATATGCAATCTGGCTATTGTTTCTGTATATTCAGTCTCTCAGGTTGTTGACGGGGATGTAAATGAGACTATGTGTATGTGAAATGGACAGATACATAGTAAACAATAAATACTAGTTTAAGTTAAAGGTTTTTAAACTCTCATTATGGCCTAATTAGGTGATTCTTTTCTTTTTTTCCACTTACTAATCCATCTTTGCTTCCCAAGTGGCTCATCCTGCAATGCAAGAGATGCCAGTTGGATCCCTGGTGAGGAAACTCAGATTCAGCAGGCCACGAGGTGCAGCCAAAACAAAAATAAATAAATAAAACTTTTACATAAATGAAATGGTCAATTTTTAGTTTCTCCTCTGTCCATGGAATTCTCCAGGCAAGAATACTGGAGTGGGTTGCCATTCCCTTCTCCAGTGGATCTTCCTGACCCAGGGATCGAACCCAGTTCTCCCACATTGCTGGCAGATTCTTTACAGAACTGTATAAAAATGGTATATAAAAGAACATGCACCTACCATCCACCTTAAAATTTAAAACACTCATCCTTTGTACCCCTTCCCCAACCATATCTCCCACTAAAATCTAGCAATAAGTGCTACCTTGAATTTAGCACACATCATTCTATGTAGTAAGGAATTTGCTGCTGCTGCTGCTGCTAAGCTGCCCCAGTCGTGTCCGATTCTGCACGACTCCACAGACAGCAGCCCACCAGGCTCCCCCGTCCCTGGGATTCTCCAGGCAAGAACACTGGAGTGGGTTGCCATTTCCTTCTCCAATGCATGAAGTGAAAAGTGAAAGTGAAGTCGCTCAGTCGTGTCCGACTCCTAGGGACCCCATGAACTGCAGCCCACCAGGCCCCTCCATCCATGGGATTCTCCAGGCAAGAGTGCTGGAGTGGGGTGCCATTGCCTTCTCCGAGTAAGGAACTTAATGGAGCCCAAAGAGAGGTCTGGCCTTTGCCCTTGGATTCCAGGAGGTATAATCTCTAAACCCTGGGAAGTCCTGCCTGATGGAGAGTCTCTGTTTGCCTGGGGTCCTGGCATCACACTGAAGAGTCTTCAGCTGTGATTAAGGGCAGGAGCTGGCCGCACAAGACAGTTTAACAACGTGATTTTCAGTGGGGTCTTTGGATCCTGTGGTATCAGTTCACCTTCAGAAGGAGCAGGAGAATAAAATCTGCCACAAGATCCAATAAAAACTCTGGTCACAGGGTTTGGGTGAGCTTCTCTGGTTGTCAGTCTTCTGGGCCTGTTGTCAGGCATTAACTCAAAAACAGTTAAGTTGCTCTGTCTCTGACTCCTCGGGGAGAGAACAGGAAGCTGTCTGGCTGGAACTTTCCCAGACTCTGCCCTCTGTGCTCCTTCTCTTGGCAGATTCTAATCTGTGTCCTTTAGTTGCAAAAAACAGTAACCTAAAACAGCTTTCAGTGAATTCTGGAAGTGGATTCTTTTGTTTCCTCTTTTTGGCTGAATCCTGCAGCATGTGGGATGTTGATTCCCTGACAAGGGATTGAACTCATGACCCCTGCATCAGAAGTGCTGAGTCTTAACCACTGGACCACCAGGGAAGTCCTTCTGTGAATTCTGGGAGTACTTTCAGTGAATTATCAAATCTGAGGATAGTCTCGAGGGCCCCCAAACTTTCAATAGATGTCAAAAATGAGGGGCTTTTAGGGACCCCTGCAATCTGTAGTCACTGTCAGGAATGAGGCATCTTGCAGACTGTTCCCTAGCTTTGCGGCTGGCATAGAAATGAAATCCACTAGAACAAACAGGACCCACTGAAGCACATCATTTGGGAAAAGGAAGGATATGAGGACACGAGATGATGACTCTGATTCCTGGGTGGCCCCAGGGTTACTAAAGGATTCCTGAAATACAACTGTTCTGTAATTAGTTACAGGAGGTTAAGAGTTACCTTTTTTTTTTTTAATGATGGAGAAGGCAATGACACCCCATTCCAGTACTCTTGCCTGGAAAATCCCATGGATAGAGGACCCTGGTGGACTGAAGTCCATGGGGTGGCTAAGAGTCGGACATGACTGAGCAACTTCACTTTCACTTTTCACTTTCATGCATTGGAGACGGAAATAGCAACCCACTCCAGTGTTCTTGCCTGGAGAATCCCAGGGATGGGAGAGCCTGGTAGGCTGCCGTCTATGGGGTCACACAGAGTCAGACACGACTGAAGCGACTTGCAGCAGCAGCAGCACAACATCCAAGAAGTTGACTCACTGGATGCATAAGAAAATGCAGCATAACAAGAACAAGCTAAATGCATGATCCTGGGTTATTTTTATCTGTCATAGCTCACATGAAAGAAAAGGAAAAGGCCGGGCTGGATCCTGACACAGAGCCCAGTTTGGGTTCTGTCCAGCCCAAGATAAAGCTGTCAGCCTCGGGGCTGCTGCTACTAAAGGTAAGCGTTATGTTGAAACCGCAGGGAGCACAAAACATTAAAGTGATTCCCCAGAGAATGAAGAAAGATGAAGGGGAGAGTCAAAGTCTGACTGGCTGGACATTTTTAAACAGTCCTTAAGAAATGGGATAAATAGGAACTCCCTGGTGGTCTAATGGTTAATCCTCCTGACAGTTCAGAGGACACAGGTTCCAGCCCTGGTCCAAGAAGATTCCACATGTCAGATGGGCAACTCGGCCCATGTGCCTAGAGCCTGTGTTCCACAACTGAGAAGCCACTGCAATGAGAAACCCACGTGGTGCAAAAAGAGCAAGTCCACAAGCAGCAATGAAGACCCAGCCCAGCCAAAAATTAATAGACTAATTTTAAAAAAGAATTGGGATAAAGGGGACATCGATGGGGTCAAAACAAAGGTCTCAGTGCAGCACTCTGGGAGACTGGGTGGACCCGTGGGAACCCTGGGTCGTCCCCCAGCACTGAAGGACCTCAACCAAGTCTGCTCTATCTACCCTAGTTTGGGGGAATTTAAAAAGCCACAAGACAGATAGGACAATGAGAAATCTGAGTGCAAATCACCTGAGGTGATGGTCCCATAACCTAATCAAGATAAAGATTCATTAAAGGGCCTGGGTTCCTTGGCCCCACTTCCAGCAGGGCACTCAAAGCCATATGCACATTAGCAATAAAACGGAGACCTGTTTCTGAGACTCTTTAACATGGGAGCCTCACGCTCTGTGATTCTAAATCTTGTTGTTTAGTCACTGAGTCATGTCTGACTCTTTGTGAGCCCCATGAACTGCAGCATGCCAGGCTCCCCTGTCTTTCACTATCTCTCAGAGTTGCTCAAATTCATGACCATTGAGTCAATGATGCTATCTAACCATTTCATCCTCTGTCGTCCCCTTTCTCCTTTTGCCTTCAGTCTTTCCCAGCATCAGGGTCTTTTCCAGTAAGTCAGCTCTTTGCATCACGTGGCCAAAACATTGGAGCTTCAGCTTCAGTATCAGTCCTTCCAAAGAATATTCAGGGTTGATTTCCTTTAGGCTTGACTAGTTTGAACTCTTTGCTATCCATAGGACTCTCAAGACTTCTTCACAGTCCAACTCTCCTCCTTTACCTCAATGTATTAATAAATAGATACCCTGGATGACGTGGTAACAGTTCCCCTTTCTAGTGTTATTAAATAGGAGACATGTAAATCCTCCCTTCAACCAAAATTGATTGGATATAATAAATGGGAACCAATAAAACTGCCCAAACCCACACAGGTTGTTAACTTGAACAGTACAGGATGTCTGGTGGAAAAAAGAAGTTAGAAGCCTAGTGTCTGATTGGCCTATTCGGATTTTGGAGGACATGCACATATTCTACATCAGGGATTGTTGCTAGCCCCTGTCTATTAAATTACTGGAAAGAAGTCTTGGAATCCTTATGCAGACCAGAGTTTATGGCAAAAGCCAACGAGCTCCACAGTGGCAGCTGCTGGAATATTTTACCAGAAATCAATTGAGACCAACCCAACATCTGAGGACATAAAATAACCCTGGAACCTGAAATCCTCATGATGTCTTTGGTAATGCTTGATTAAAATGCTAATAAGGAAGGCCGTGCCCAGACGTATTTCTTCATTCTGCCTCTTTCCCAGGAATTATTGCAGAATTATTGCAGAAATGGCCCAGAGAGGAAAAGCAGTTGTCTGTGGTTTCCGAATGAATCAGTGTCATTGCTGACATAATCGGCACTCAAACCCTGGGCTCCTGCTCTGAAGTTGGTGCTTTTCAAAAAAAACAAGTGTGTGTGTGTGGGGGAATAGTTTCAAGGAAGGTGAGATTGATGTGAACATTGTATCAGTGACTATCAAACAAGTTCATATGTAAGCTCTGCAGAGGGCACAGGGATCTATTTGATACAGGATTGTCAAGGTTCATATAGTTTGTCAAGAGGGAGCTGGGTTGGGGAGGGATGGATTGGGAGTACAGAATGGATAAACATATTCAATATCTTGTGATAAACCATAATGGAAAAGAATATATATATAGGAATTCCCTCATGGCTCAGATGGTCAAGAAATCTGCCTGCAATGCAGGAGACCTGGGTTCAGTTCCTGGGCCAGCGGATCCCTTGGAGAAGGAAATGGCAACCCACTCCAGTATTCTTGCCTGTCACAAGAGTCGGACACAATTTAGCAACTAAACCACTACTATATATATATCATGTCTATTGCCAAGTAGTGTCCAACTCTTGTGACCCCATGGACTGCAGCCCGCCAGGGAACTCTCCAGGCAAGAATACTGGAGTGAGTTGCCATTTCCTTCTCCAGATATAAAACTGAATCTCTTTGCTGTATAGCAGAAATGAACATTAAATCAGCTACACATCAATTTTAAAAAAAGATGTGCAGAGCTAGGCTGTGCAGGGTTGGTATAGCAGCTCTACAAGGCCATCAGGGAACTAGACTTCTTGAATTGTTCTGCTAAAGCATCCTTAAGTGAACATCAACCATGAGTGGCTTCTTCCTCATGGTTACCTCATGGTTGCCAAATTGCTGCTCCACCTCCAGTATCACATCCATATTCTAGGAGGAAGAAGGGAAGTGACAGGAAAGAGGAAAGGACAGTATCAAGAAAGCAAAAACTTTCCCAAGAATCCCCAGCTCACTTCCACTAAAGCAATGTCACACGGTCCCCTCTTAACTGCAAAGGAGGCCCAAGTAGTGCTTTAGCGGGCAATACTGCATCCCTAAACAGGTTGAATTTGTGAGTAATGAAGAGCAGGGTAGGTTACTATCTGGCATCTACACAAAAACAAATCACTCTGTCATAAGGAAAAAATCACTTCTCCAGAAAAGAACAACTAACATCACTTGATAGGGGCTTCCCTGGTGGTCCAGTGGTTAAGACTCCGCCTCCCAGTGCAGGCAGCACAGGTTCCATCCCTGGTCGGGGGAACTGAGATCCCACCTGCTGCGGAGCAACTACATGCCCTGTAGCCAGCGTGCTGCAACCAAGACACAATGCAGCCAATTTTTTTTTTTTTTAATCACTTGGTAATTCTAGGAGGGGAGAGATTACCCACTTCTGGGTTGGGGCAATCAGGAAAGTCTGCATCAAGGAAGCAGCGTTGAACTCAGTTATGAAATTGAAGAAAGATTTGAATGTGGACAGAGGAGAGCTATAGAAGGAAAAGCTGGGAAACAGAAGAGTCCCTGATGATGGGAGAGCTATGTTTAGGGTGAAATTTGCAAAGGGGAACATTGGGAAAAGATTGAGAAAGACACGGGGACATAAGACAAGGGTGAAGCAAATTTGTGGGGACCCTCATTTACAACACAAGAAGGTTTGGAACTTTTCCCATCAGCAGTAGGAACCCCCATCCGTTTTTATTCCCCCCAAATGTTAAATCGGTCCCATCCTCTCCATCTCTCACAGGCTGTGCACCAGCTCCAGCCTGTCATTCTTCCCCAGTCACCACCTCTCTCCCCTGACCATCTGGCCTGCGGTCACTCCCCATCCAAGCCATTTTTCACCAGGGCCCCAGGGGGACAATCCAACCCCCAGACCTGACCCTGTCTCCCTGTGGCACACAGTTTATGAGGTACCCGTAAACTTTAGAGGAAGCCTGCAGACCTGGGACTAAAGACCCTCCTAAGGGGGCTAGGGAGGGGAGTGACAGACTGCGGGGGGGTGGGGTTGGTAAGGAGATGTGCCTTCGGGGCATCACAGAGGATCACGGTGGTGATCCCTGCTTCTCAGAGGGGACTCACCTTCAGGATGACCGAAGAGGCCGAAGCCCCCGGCTGGCTAAGAGTTCTTTCTGTTCTCCCCACCCCGCAGCCTCTTCCAGGTATTCATCACATCACCCCTTCTGAACCAGACAGCTCTGGTTTCGGGGCCAGCTGTGGTCTAGGCCCCAGGCTTCTCCTGTGCCAAGAACAACTGCTGCTGCTCATGGCGCTGCCAGGGCTCCGGCTGGGTGAGTGGGGAGAGACACAGTGCTGGAGGGGTCTGAGGAAGCTGAGGCCCCAGAACCAGGGCTGGGTCAGACCGTGGTGATGTGAAACAAGAGGACTTAATGATTTAGGGTGGGCTTCCCTGGTGGCTCAGCGGCAAAGAATCTGCCTGGAATGCAGGGTGGTTCCCTGGGTCAGGAAGACCCCCTGGAGGAAGAAATGGCAACCCACTCCAGTTTTCTTGCCTGAGGAATCTCATGGACAAAGGAGGCTGGTGGGCTACAGTTCATAGGGTTGCAAAAAGTTGGACATGACCAAGCAGGTACGCAGGGCACCGAGGAACCAATGTGGGTTAAGCATCTGCGGGCCAGATTCTGGCAGGAGTGGGGGGATTGGGGAGGTTGGGGGGGCCTGGGCCAAGGAGTAGAGTTGAGGGCGAGGGTGGGAGCTCATCAGGGGGGTCTGAAGATATTTGAGCACAGGAGCTGTATGAATATTGCTAGCACGCTCCAAGTTCCAAAGTTAGTTTTTTTCAGCCTCTTTCGATCGCTCTCCATGGCCTGCTTCCCCAGATGGTGAAAATGAATAATATGGAGGTCAGCAAGGGAAGTGGAGGAGAGGCCTGCAAATTCCTCATCCCCTCAAGTGACCCAAATGGAAAGCCCAAGATCAAGGGCAACTGTTCAGGGGGAAATGACCCCTTTCCTCCAGTAACCCCAAACAACTCCAATGACTGCTGCTGCTGCTGCTGCTAAGTCACCTCAGTCGTGTCTGACTCTGTGCGACCCCATAGACGGCAGCCCACCAGGCTCCTCCGTCCCTGGGATTCTCCAGGCAAGAACACTGGAGTGGGTTGCCATTTCCTTCTCCAATGCATGAAAGTGAAAAAGTGAAAGTGAAGCTGCTCAGTCGTGTCCGACTCTCAGCGACCCCATGGACTACAGCCTACCAGGTTCCTCCATCCATGGGATTTTCCAGGCAAGAGTACTGGAGTGGGGTGCCATTGTACATGGAAATGCTAAGGACCAATTCCTCATTATTGGAGACCTTGAAGAGCGTGACTATCCCTTATTAACCCACAATCTCACTGGATGGACCACATGTCCGACCTGTTGTACGAAGAGTGAGGTGGTTTCATGGTGTTCTCACTCAGAAATCAGCATAGCAGTCTTTGCTTAAGATGAATGCCCAGTCCACGTCCACTGGGATGGGGAAGAGGAAAATCTAAAAATGTTCATTGAATGGGTGGTACGTGGTCCTGAATTGAGGCAGGAACACAGTAAACCTCAGGCATTCATTGTATGCCTTTTCCAGCAATGATAGTGTGAGACGGGCTCAGGGAGTCTCTCTGTTTTCCAGACTAGGGAATGATAGACGGGGAAGTGACTTACCAGGAGCATCCAGACAGTGATGGAGGAAAAAATCTGCCCACAGGTGGGGCTGGAAGGGCCAGAGCTGGGGACGCAAGGAAGAGAGGAGCTGAGGGTGAGCAGTTTAGCCTGGGTGGGGGTGGATAGATGAGGGATTGCAGGCAATGCAGATCCTCAGGAGACTCCTCTGCCATCGGTCTGGAAAGTTGAGTATTCCAGTTCAGGCCAGACAAGGACAAAGGGTGAAGGGCAACTGGTCTGTGAGGCCTGACTCCTCTGGACTTCCAAAAAATATGTATGTATTTTAATATATAATGTTGTTCACTTATTTATCTTTGACTTTCCTGGGTCTTCATTACTGTGTGGGCTTTTCTCTAGTTGCAGTGAGCAGGCATCTCACTGTGGCGGCTCCTCTTGCTGCAGAGCACAGCACCTAGGGTGCCCGGCCTTCAGTAGTTCTGGCTCTTGGGCTCAGTTGTTGTGGTTCCCAGGCTCTAGAGCACAGGCCCAGAAGTTGTGGCTTAGTTCTTCCATGGCATGTGGGATCGTCCAGGACCAGCAAGTGAACCCGTGTCTCCTGCACTGGCAGGCAGATTCTTTACCACTGAGCCGCTGGGGAAGACCCAGAAAGTCTCTCTGAAGTTCCTGGTTTATCACAAATAAAGAAAAGGCTGGGTCCTGGAGGAGGCAGACGGAATCAGGATGCTTGCTGACTCCTGACCCTCCCTCCCCCACAGCCCCCACCAGGCTGCTCGATTCCTCTTGCTCCTTGAAGAAGACTCTGCAGTGCAGCTGTTCCTTCCATGGGACCCCCATGCCCTCCGTGCAGTGGCAGGTTGGGGGTGCTCCCGTGGTCATGAACCGCACAGGCTTTCGGGTGACTTCTACCACGCTTGGCCCCTGGGCCAACAGCACCATCCATCTGACCAAGCTGCCTGAAATGGGCACGAGCCTGCTCTGTGAAGGCAGGAACCCAGAGGGAACCCACGCTCTGACCATCCTGCTGAAGTCAGGTGATGGTGGAGGGGCCCCATGTTGGTGGGGAAGAGGGGGTGGGCCCTGGGGCCAGGGAAGGCAGCTGGGAGGTCCCCGGGGAGAACCCCTTCTCATGAGCTCTCTACCTCCAGGAAGGAGTTCTTTGGTTGCCCAGACTTTCATGAAAGGCCTGATTCGGGGTGTGTTCTACGGAGCCATCGGAGTCACACTGCTCTTCCTCTGCCTCGTCCCACTCATGTGAGTACTGAGGTTAAGATTCACCGTAAGCTTAGTACAGCTTTAGGCAGCCTGTCTGTTGATGGGTGGATTTGTGTTCCTGTCTTCCTTGTTTGGCATGAGGTCAGGGTGGGGTGAGTTGGGAGAGTAGCGCTGACATACGTACCCTACCATGTGTAAAATATTTAGCTAATGGGAAGCTGCTGGATAGCACGGGGAGCTCAGGTCTGTGCTCTGTGATGACCTGGAAGGGTCAGATGGGGGAGGGAGGGAGGGGGTGCTCAAGAGGGAGGGGATACAGGCATACATGCAGCTGATTCACTTTGTTGTACAGCAGAAACTATCACAACATCGTAAAGCAATAGTCCTCCAATTAAAAACATTCACCATTCAGCCTCTCCCAGAGCCTGCTACCCCCAGGCCTGTGGCACTGGATGGAGCCCCCCACCCTTGAGGAACTCAGGGTCTGGCAGCAAACAGGGTCCCCACAAGCCAGGGCCATCGGGACTATACGGAGCCACAAAACAGGCCCAAGGGACCAAGGCTTTCAAAGAACTTCATAAAATAGAAAGCAGAGGAGGAAGTGAAACCAGCGGAGTCCCCAGGGAGCTGTCTCAAGTAGCAGCAGGGCTGAGCAGTTGCTCATGTGGTGGAAAGTTGTGTACAGAGACCCCAGGAACACATCTGAGGAACTTCCGGAGTCTCTGTGCAACATCAGGTGCATTGAGAGTGCACCTAAGTAACAGCTAAAAACGAAGTTGATAAAGGTTCTTGGGGTTGGTTCATAAAGACTCCTGAGACTTGGCTAAATGTGCTGGCTGGAAGCCTGGAGTGAGAAGGGCAGCGATGCCAGAGGCAGGGCAGAGAGCTGGGCAGGGGAGCTTCCGGCCAGTCCAGACGTCTTGGAGTTAATCCTTAGAAGAGGATTAACTGGGTTGTCATTACATGTCACCTCCCCCGCAAAAAAACAACCCAGTTTGCCCTGCCATCCTGCTCCTCTTCTTCACCCTGATGGACCCTGATGGACAGTTACTCCCAACTCTCTCTGCCCCTCATCACTTACCCAGCTCAGGCCTAGCTTAGATCGAGACACCAGCCTCTTGCATCTCCCTCTCTGGATTGTGCCCACCCCAAGTTCACACCTCCCCTCTCAGCTGACTCCTCCATGGTTCTCAACTAAGGATTAACTCCAAGACGTCTGGACTGGCCAGAGGCTTCCCTGCCCAGCTCTCTGCCCTGCCTCTATCATCTCTGCCCTTCTCACTCCGGGCTTCCAGCCAGCACGTTTAGCCAAGTCTCAAGAGTCTATGAACCAAACCCAAGAGCCTTTATCAACTTAATTTTTAGCTGTTACTTAGGTGCACTCTCAATGCACCTTTTTTTGGGGAGTCGGGTGGGCCATGCTACATGGCAGACTTCCCTGGTAGCTCAGAGGGTAAAGCATCTGTCTACAATGCGGGAGACCTGGGTTCGATCCCTGGGTCAGGAAGATGCCCGGGAGAAGGAAATGGCAACCCACCCCAGTACTCTTGCCTAGAAAACCCCATGGGGAGAGGAGCCTGGTGTCCATGGTTGCAAAGAGTCGGACACCACTGAGCAACTTCACCTTCTATGCTACATGGTACATAGAATCTAGTTCCCCAAAGAGGGATTGAACTGGTGACCCCTCAGTGGGAGCGCTGAATGCTAACCACTTGACCACCAGGGAAATCCCTGGGGATCTATGTTTTAAGTATAGCCAGCTGGACTGGAAGACCAACAAGAATCAGAGTTTGCAAAGCCCTTTCATAGCTGACCTCATCTGAGCCCCACAGCCTGACAAGCATGAGTCTCTGTTGTCCACGATAGGAAAGCAATCCCCAGAGAGGCTGCATGGCTCATCCCAGACAACCCAGGCTCTAAACCCGCACTTCCCAGCAAGATCGGAGCCCGTATTGTGGGTGGAGAGCCAGAACTGATCAAGAGTGTCTTTTCCTTAGAGCGAAACATATCAGAATGAAGCAGGCAAAGAAAATTGCAGCAATTAAGGCAGAAAAGAGCCCTAAAATCAGAGCCCACCAAGGACCCGAGACGTCTCTAAGGCCTAAGGAACCAGGAAAATCCAGAGTCACCGCGTCTCCTGAGCAGCAGATATCGGTAGGTACCCCATGTGTCTGGAATCCAGCCTATCAGAATAATGATCACAAGACCCATGAGGAGAGGCACATTCAGTGTGAAAAGGCAGTATTAATATCATCCTCAGTCTTACAGGACTTCTAGAATGCCAGAGCATGCTTACACATCATCTTATAGATGGTGACGCTAAGACCCAGCGAGGGGAAGACAGATGAAAATTAAGAGGAGTAACTTGAAGGGTCGTTAGAATCAGCAACTCATTCCCCCTCCATACACACACACACACACACACACACACACACACACACACACACACACACACGAGGAAAAGTCCCCATGAGTCCCCATTCAGAAAAGGATTGGGAGAACCCCTAACAGCAGTTGTAGCATTGGAGTGGAAATCAAAGGGTTTGGTCTCTGAGCGCTTGGCAGGCTGCAGTCAGCACAGCCTGCAGGTGCCACAAACCCAGGTTAGCCTGAAAGACTTGAAGACCAGGCCACGCCCAGGTTACCCCTTTATTTGTCCCCTATCCTTAGCAGGGCTTAGAGGGGTCAGCACCGAGTAGCCAGGTCTCACTATTCTTAAGTCATTACCATTTTCTAGGGCCAGAAGCACCCTGCTGCTCTCCTTACACCCTGTACTGGGAGCTGGTGTCCCTTTGTGGGTCAACCAGACATCTGTTAAATTCCACCAGTATTTCCTGCAGTATCTCCTGTTCTCCATGCTGGGATCTCAGAAGTGGACCGGGCCCAGCCCCCACCCTCAGAGCAGCCAGGCTAGTGGGGAAGGCAGCATCACAGTAGCAGGGCTGGGCTGGGGTGATGGTTGCCCAGAGCAGTTAGAGACTGAAACTCCCTGGAGAAGTCAGGCAAAACTTCCCAGGGGAGTCTGGGAACAGCTGGGTGGCTTGTGGTGCTGAGCATGCACAGGGAGGAAGGATCAGTAGGAGAAGACAGGGTGGCAGGCTCCAACCATGGGGATTTTGATGAAAGGTGAAGCCAGTCCCTTGCTCCACACTGCCTTTAATTCAATGCTCAAAGAAAGGGACAGAATTCTGTCCTTTTCAGATGTGGGTACCCCACTCCAGTACTCTTGCCTGGAAAATCCCATGGATGGAGGAGCCTGGTAGGCTGCAGTCCATGGGGTCGCTAAGAGTCAAACATGACTGAGCGACTTCACTTTCTCTTTTCACTTTCATGCATTGGAGAAGGAAATGGCAACCCACTCCAGTGTTCTTGCCTGGAGAATCCCAGGGACGGGGAAGCCTGGTGGGCTGCCGTCTCTGGGGTCACACAGAGTAGGACACGACTGAAGTGACTTAGCGTAGCATAGCATACCTCACCTCTAGACCTGTTCCAACATCCTTCTTTCTTTGCTCTGCCCTGCAGGATGCATCACCCCAAACTTCCATGAAGAGGAGGATAAACTGAAGCTGACAAAGCCTGTGAAAACAACATTCATACCTGAAGTACCCATCACCCTTGGAGTCACCAAAGCCTGTAGAATCCTTAGAGATCCCAGGAACCCTGGAGTCTACAACAAACCCAGAGCCCCCAGAGTATCCTCGGCCTACGAAGCCCTCTCCAGTCCCACCTGCCCCCTCACTGGTTATCCATTGAATAGGGTTACCTTGGACCTGGTCTTTGAACCCCTGAAGGCAAACTATATGATACGTTGTTTGGATTAGCCAGAAGACAGGTGCTCCATCCTGGGAGCTTCTTCAAAAGAAGGAGAAATAAATGTGAGATTGTGAAATATGTCCACCAAGAAATAGTTTTTGAGCCCCTATTATGCACCTAGTACCTGAAATATATACACAAGAGCCATCACACACACGGATTGGATCCTTGCTTGAATGCTTAGTGGTCATGTCTTTGGATATGATCTTTTGCCAACCCCACCCCTTCTCTTTGCACTTGAGTCTCCTTACATGAGGTGTACCTGGGTAGAAAGTGAGTGAAAAGTGGTATTGAGAGATGTAGGAGGAGAAATGCCATACAAGCCCTGAATGCCATCACAAGACATTGGGACCTTGTCCCGACTCCCTTAAATGTGAGTTCCATGAAAACAGGGGTCTTGTCTGTCTTGCTTTCTACTTGTATCACCGGCACCAGGATGGTTCCTGAAACAGACTTTAAAACATGTTTGTTGAATAACTGAGTGAATGAATAAACTGTTAGAAGGTTTGAAACAAAGAAATAGAGTGACTAGATATACAGTGAGAGACGATCCCAGGAGTAGTTATTGAGGTGTACTTTTTTAAGCTTAATTAATTCATTTTTGGCTTCACTGGGTCTTCATTGCTGCTTGAAGGCTTGTTCTAGTTGCAGTTAGTGGGGCTTCTCTTGTTGCGGAGTACAGACTCTAGAGCACAGTTCAGTATTTGCGGTGTGCAGGCTTAGTTGCCCCGAGGCATGTGGAACACAATCTTCCCGGACCAGGGCTTGAACCTGTGCCCCCTGAACTGCCAGACAGAGTCCTAACCACCAGATCACCAGTGAAGCCCTGAGGTGTATTTAGAAGAGGTAAGACTGGAGGCAAGGAGCCCAGTTAAATGGAGGTTATTGCAATATTTCTTGACCACAAAGGAATACAAGGAATGAGAACTGGATTCTGGCATGAGAATGGACCCAGCTATGTGTTTCCTTCAGAATGAATGACAACTTCCTTTTTTTGGAGCCAGATGCTGGTACTTTTTCAGAGGGCGATGAAGAATTGATGCTTTTGAACTGTGGTGTTGGAGAAGACTCCTGAGAGTCCCTTGGACTGCAAGGATATCCAACCAGTCCATTGTGAAGGAGATCAGCCCTGGGTGTTCTTTGGAAGGAATGATGCTAAAGCTGAAGCTCCAGTACTTTGGCCACCTCATGTGAAGAGCTGACTCATTGGAAAAGACTCTGATGCTGGGAGGGATTGGGGGCAGGAGGAAAAGGGGACGACAGAGGATGAGATGGCTGGATGGCATCAACAACTCGATGGACGTGAGTTTAAGTGAACTCTGGGAGTTGGTGATGGACGGAGAGGGCTGGCCTGCTGCGATTCATGGGGTCACAAAGAGTCGGACACGACTGAGAGACTGAACTGAACTGAAGAAAAGTTTCATCTCTCTGCTGGGGCATTGTTTGTAAGTCTGAGGGTTCTCCCATCTGTCATCACCAGTGATATGGTCATCTTGTGCTCAAGGCAGATTTGACATAAGCCACCCGTGTATGCATGGAGTTCACACATCCCACAGAAATACAGGCACCTACCACGCACCATACAATGAGGCAAAGAAGCCAGACATTGAGCCTCACGGTCTGCACAGAATTCTGCTCAAAATGTTGACAATTGCCTGATGTCAAGCTGTTCTGGTGAAAAACTTACTTGAGCATTTAATTTACAAAAGAAGGATTGGACACACTGGCATATATAAGAAGCTATGTTTCAGGTTGAGGTCCCCTAATTGGCATTCCAGAGGTTGTAAGAAAGAACAACTTTACACTTCTCCAGAAACTCCTGTGACTGGGATGGGCTGAGATGTTCTCTGGGCCATCTTGGTGTTTTCCAGAGTATGTTGCACTGTATATATCAAAAGTCAGCTTGTCCCCACGGTCACAGTTACCTGGGGTTCCTGGGGCATCATCAGAGTCTTCTCTCTCTCTACCACATGAGAGGCTCCTGTCTGTCTTTTATTGTTTTCCTCTCTTCTGGTTACTCTCTCTCTCTGAGAATCCACTGCTGCAGCCAGGTGAGTGGCTTTCAGTCTTGTATCCTCTTGCTTCTTCCTCATTGTTCCCTGTAGTTAACACTTTAAAAAGAACATCTACTACTTACGAAGGGTTCATTCCAAATGCACCATTTAACTTTTGTGATTTGCTTCTTATACCTGGGGTGCTTGGCCTAATTAAAGTCATGTTTACCATTCTCATATTTTCAGGGGCCTCAGGGCCTATATCAGTGTGGTTTCTCTTTCTAGAAACTCTGATGAATCATCATTGGGTTTTGGTGTATCTCCTAAATTTTAGCTAAGCTCTTTTGGCTGGGTACTCCTTTTCAAAGACCTGCTAAGATACACTTTCTATAATGCTCTAGGTGCGTCCTTTCTCCATTATTAGGATCCCAGTCAGGCTCAGCAGTGGGAACTTCCACCAGATTTGCTCCTGGAGTTCCATCTGGATCCACCAGATGGAGCTGGTGCACTTCCTCTCTAGCCCTGTCAATGACTACCCTCCTTTCATCCCCCCAAAAGTATCATATTCTGCCCAAGAGATATCCCTACAGGATATCACAGTAAGAGAAATTGCCCTGCTTTGGAAGTGGCTCCAGGTCCAATATGGGTTTGATCCCTGGGTCAGGAAGATCCCCTGGAGAAGGGAATGACTACCCACTCCAGTATTCTTGCCTAGGAAATCACATGGACTGAGGAGTCTGGTAGGCTAGCAGTCCCTCGGGTCACAAAGAATCAGACAGGACTGAATGAATTAGCATGCACACACGGAAGTGGCTCCCTATCCAAATGGGGTACGCTGTCCTGTCTTAGATGATGACACAGTACCAGGCCCCTGTGCCCCACTCCTGGGTGGCTTGGTCAGAATTGTTACCAAGCCCAAACTTGTTTTGCTCACCACACAGCAGGCCAACAAATCTGGAGTTGTTGGGGCAAGGAATAGGGACTTTATAATCAGGGAGATATCAGACCAAGAAGATGGCAGATAGTGCGGCAGATAAAAACATCTTCCGTCAGTCTGAATTCCAGGCTCCTTCTATACAGGGAAAGAGGAGGGGAGGGTGCCACTGCAATTCCAACCAAAGACTGACAGGGATCCCTAGCTGGTGGCTCTCTAACGGTTGCTGGTTTGGCGGAGGGGCCCACTGCAGCTCCAACCAATGGCTGGGCGCGACTACTAAAGGTTGCTCACTTGGGGGGCGTGGCTTGTTGCAATGAGGACCAATGGCTGAGCAGGACCACTACGATCATACTTAACGGCTGGCATACTGGATGCGCCCCTATTACAGGAGTAGGTCAGTGACGGGTTTGGGCATGAAACTGGAAAGCTGGGTCTTGCTTTGTTCACGATAGAGGCCTTGATTACAGGACAGGAAACAAGAGGGTAACAAGGTGACTTCTGATTGACCCTAAGGGGAGCACACTCGGCATTTTGATCCTTGATCAGTGGCTTCCAATCTGCTCATCACCTCCTTGTCCACATGTACAAGCTTGAAGGAGGAGTGTCCTTAAAGATGATTAGATCTGGACTCTCAAGGTCTAGCAGGGGTCTAGAACCCCTGCTTGAGAAAGAGGATTCTCCCAAGGGCCGCTGGAGCCCAAGGGGCCCAGTAGGGACGGACGGTTGTTCAATTGTTTGGGGCTGGCGCAGACAGTGGAGACTCGCCCGGTTCCCCTTCGCGGCTCCCCAGGGTCCCAGCCTCTCTCACAAGCATCATCAACTGGCTCGGGATGGACTCCTGCATGCTCCCTGGCACTTGCCGAGCAGAGCTTGGTGAGGACGAGGAGGTGGGGTGGGAATCCCTGGGGGACCTCCACAGTGATGGGGCGTTGGTGAAGCTTGGGGACTTTCAGGCCGCCTGATGAACTGGTTACAGAGCAGCTAAGACTTCCTCTACCTTAGTCGTTTTCCTGAGAGTCAGTCTTTGTGTACAAGGTTATCCCATTTGTCAATTCCTCTGGCTCCTTGTGGGGTGTTATATCAACAAGTCGTCCCTCTGGAAAGTAGATCCTCCAGTCAGCATTTCTGTAAGTCAGTCCTTCACTTGACACACTCAGCAAAGGGCAAGGAGGATACTCAGTTTTCAAAGAAATAGCCAGATGGTGTTGTGCTGAAGAAGCTCCAGGCTGGAACTCTCCCAACCCCTGACAAGGAAGTAAATTTGGAAAAAGAAATGGTTGTCTAGAGGAAGGAGAAAGGTTGCCCGTGGAGACAACTCTAGGAGGCGCTGAAGTCCAAGGAAGGGAATGAGACTTGGACAAGATCAGAATTTTCAAGTCTGAAGGACCATTATGTGCTGGTCAATAAAACCCACATTCACATAGTTCTGGAGGCTAGAAATCCAAGATCAGGGTATGGGCAGGGTTGTTTCCTTCTGAGGGAGAATCTGTTCCCTGCTTCTCTTTTAGTTTATGGTGATGACTGGCAGTCCTTGGAGTTCCTTCTACTTCCTTGGCCCTCATCTTCACATGGCCTTATCCATATGTCCTGGATGAGTGTGTCTGCATTGAAATTTCCCTCTTCTTATAGGGACACTAGTTGTGTTGGACAGTAGTTGTGTAATCACCCTTAACCTGATTACACAGGTAATCTGCAAAGATCTTATTTCAAATTAGGTCACATTCACAGATATGTAGGGATAAGTCTTTAGCATATCTTCTTGGGGACACAATTCAATCCATGGCACAAAAGAAATGAGAAAATATTTAGAATTGAATGTATTTTTAAAACATATTAAAAAGCTGTAAGATGCCACTAAAGCTGTGCTTAGACTAGAGAAAAACTCCTCAAATCCATGGTAAGGACTGTCACTTTAAGAAAAGAAGGAGGAAGGTGGGGAGGGAGAGGAGAAAGAGGGCAAATTAAACCTGAAACAAACAGAAGGAAGGAAATAAGAGAAAGCAGAAATCAACTAAATTCAAAAGAGAGAAGCAATACAGAAAAATCAGTTAAAACCAAAATCTTGTTCTTTAAAAAAACAAAAACTCAGTCAACTTGATAGATCTTACATAAGCTAACTGAGAAAATGAGAGAAGACACAAATTACAAATACCAGAAATGAAAGAGTGGCTATAACCACAGATCCTAAGGACATTTCAAGGCTAATAAGGAATATATGTTTCAGAAGGGAACCTTTCTAAGCACTTGGAAGGACACAAAGATATATCTGATGTTGGGCCTCACCTCAAGGAGCTCATTCTTGGATAGACTTCCTGGTAGGGTGTTTCATCAGTTTGCCACTGAGAGCAGTAACCAAATGAAGAACATGTAGTAAACTATGCAGGGTGGTGTAGTGGCTCCACGAGGCTGTCAGAGAACCAGGATCCCTATGCTATCATCAAGAATATCCTTAGCCTGTGGTTTTGATCTATAAGGGTTCCTCATGGTTACCAGGGGGCTGCTCCACCTCTAGCATCTCATCTATATTCCAGGGGAAAAGAAGAAGAAAAGCAATGAGAAGAAAGTAGTGGCACTAATATATATATAAAAAAAAAAAAACAGAACTTCCCAAAAGTCTCCAGCAGATAGCCTCAGATGTTTGGTATTTCAAGTAGGCAACTCTCTCACAATATTTGCTTAACAATAAATATAACAACAGAGTCCATGGTTTTTATTTTGCATTGTCCACTTGGGAGAAGGAGAGAGTACAATCCTACAGATAGGTCAATCTAAGAAAACAGAGGTGTCAATTACAACCTACTGTTACCAGAGCAAGAAATTATCAAGTAAGACAACTAATCCAAATTCCATTTTATTTGGATATCATTTTCAGAAGTCATGTAATAATTTCTAATGTCTTTGGAGTCTCATAAGACCACTTTATTTAAATTGTTCTTCCAAGGGCGGATTTGTAACAGCCTAGAACAAGTCAGTAACAGTCATGAATATTCATATGAAACAGTATATTGCGGAGGAGAAAAATTATGTTCTTATAAACATCCTCATTTTTGCAAAATATCAAATCAGACTCCTTGAACCCTCTTATGACACAATATCTTTTGATTTATAGCTGCAGGGGACCAGGACATCTTAAATTCTATCCTAGGTTTCCCTTATCATGAATACTTGTGTTTTTTTAAAACCAGGCTCTCAAATTTCATTTGAGAAATTTTAATAGTATTATATGCAAAAAGCAGAATTGCAGAGCTCAACTGTGAAGGCAAAAAAAAAAAAAAAAAAAAAGGAGTAAATGCTGAATAGGCTTCTATTTGGTGATAATAATTCAATAGCATTTTTCTTGTATTTGGCTCATTGGCCAAAACTATATCACATGACCAGCCCTAGAAGGAGGAAGGGAAATTGGTGTTTTTATTTTTGAACTGTTAACTTCACCACCAAAACAAATCTGAAAGAATAAGAACATATAGGACTTCCCTAGTAACCTACTGGTTAAGAATCTGCCTGCCAA
The DNA here is from genome assembly GCA_935064755.1 of Tragelaphus eurycerus. Lineage (NCBI taxonomy): Eukaryota > Metazoa > Chordata > Mammalia > Artiodactyla > Bovidae > Tragelaphus > Tragelaphus eurycerus. The sequence goes on along the minus strand of CAKXYN010000227.1, from coordinate 1,156,109 downwards.
GGTAGGGGACGCAGATTCGATCCCTGGTCCAGAAGATCCCACATGTCACGGGGCAACTCCTGAGCCCGTGTACTCTAGAGCCTGTGCTTTGCAACAAGAACCACTGCAATGAGAAGCGTGCACACCGTAACTACAGAAAGCCCACGCTCAGCAGTGAAAATCCAACACAGCCAAAAATAAATAAAAATTAAAAATAAAATAAGAACATACAGGAGGGTCAGTCAGTACAGCTTAGTTCAGTCACCCAGCCATGTCCGACTCTTTGTGACCCCATGAACTGCAGCATGCCAGACCTCCCTGTCCATCACCAACTCCCAGAGTTTACTCAAACACATGTCCATTGAGTTGGTGATGCCATTCAACCATCTCATCCTCTGTTGTCCCCTACTCCTCCCACCTTCAATCTTTCCCAGCATCAGGGGCTTTTCCAGTGAGTCAGTTCTTCACATCAGGTGGCCAAAATATTGGAAGCTTCAGCTTCAGCATCAGTCCTTCCAATGAATATTCAGGAGTGATTTCCTTTAGAATGGACTGGTTGGATCTTCCTGCAGTCCAAGGGACTCTCAAAAGTCTTCTCCAACACCACCGTTCAAAAGCATCAATTCTTCAGTACTCAGCTTTCTTTATAGTCCAACTCTCACATCCATACGTGACTACTGGAAAAACCATAGCTTTGACTAGATGGATCTTTGTTGGTAAAGTAATGTTTCTGCTTGTTAATATGCTGTCTAGGTTAGTCGTAGTTTTTCTGCCACAGAGCAAACGTCTTTTAATTTCATGGCTGCCATCACCATCTGCAGTGATTCTGGCACCCGAAAAAATAAAGTCAGCCACTGTTTCCACTGTTTCCCCATCTATCTGCCATGAAGTGATGGGACTGGATGCTATGATCTTAGTTTTCTGAATGTTGAGTTTTAAGCCAACTTTTTCACTCTCCTCTTTCACTTTCATCAAGAGGCTATTTAGTTCCTTTTCATTTTCTGCCAGAAAGGTGGTGTCATCTGCATATCTGAGGTTATTAGTATTTCTCCCAGCGATCTTGATTCCAGCTTGTGCTTCATCCAGCCCAGCATTTTGCTTGATGTACTCTGCATATAAGTTAAATAAGCAGGGTGACATTATACAGCCTTGACGTACTCCTTACCCTATTTGGAACCAGTCTGTTGGTCCATGACCAGTTCTAACTGTTGCTTCTTGACCTACATACAGATTTCTCAGGAGGCAGGTCAGGCAGTCTGGTATTCCCATCTGTTTAAGAATTTTCCACAGTTTGTTGTGATCCACACAGTCAAAGGCTTTGGCATAGTCAATAAAGCAAAAGTAGATATTTTTCTAAAACTCTCTTGCTTTTTCGATGATCCAGAGGATGTTGGCAAATTGATATCTGGTTCTTCTGCCTTCTCTAAATCCAGCTTGAACATCTGGAGGTTCACAGTTCACATGCTATTGAAACCTGGCTTGGAGAATTTTGTTCATTACTTTGCTAGCATGTGAGATGAGTGCAGTTGTGCAGTAGTTTGAACACTCTTTGGTGTTACCTTTGTGATTGGAATAAAAACTGACCTTTTCCAGTCCTGTGGCCACTGCTGATCTTTCCAAATTTGCTGGCATATTGAGTGCAGCACTTTTATAGCATCATCTTTTAGGATTTGAAATAGCTCAGCTGGAATTCCATCACCTCCACTAGCTTTGTTCCTAGTGATGCGTCCTAAGGTCCACTTGACTTCACAGTCCAGGATGTCTGGCTCTAGGTGAGTGATCACACCATTGTGGTTATCTGGGTCATGAAGATCTTTTTTGTATAGTTCTTCTTCTGTGTATTCTTGCCACCTCTTCTTAATATCATCTGCTTCTGATTAGGTCTATGTAATTTCTGTCCTTTATTGTGTTCATCTTTGCATGGAAAATTCCCTTGGTATCTGATTTTCTTGAAGAGATCTCTAGTCTTTCCCAGGAGGGTAGATAGCAGGCAACTCTGGGGTTCTGCCTGAGACATTTCCCTAAAAGAGGTGAAAATATGGAGGTGCTGAAGTCTGAAAATGGAGACTTTTTTGTGCTTGTGGGGATCCAGGAAGGCTCCCAGGAGGAAGTTACATGGGCAGAGAGGACAGTTGCAGGAGGATGCCATGAGAAGCAAAGTGGCCCAAGGAAACACCCAGAGGTGGGACTGTATGGACTAGGTGTGCTGTATATATATACATAGCTCTTGGGGTGGCAAAGTGTGATGGGAAGGTGGGCAGCAGAGGGCAAGTGCAAGCTCAAGTCATGGACAGCCTGAATGCAAGGCAAGGGAGTTTGGAATTTATCTTGCCAGTCATAGGAATGTCTTTTATGGCTGAAATATCTCTTAAATACACCCCATCCTCTCCATCCTCTGTGGGCACAGGGCCAGCTCAGCTCACATCATCATTCTCTTGAGCTATTACTTTGTCTTCAATGAAGACCAGAGAGACCTTTTTTTTTTTTTTTTAATTGCCTGCTCCCAGGAGTTCCTTATTTACTTGTTTATTTTTGGCTGCCCTGAGTCTCTGTTGCTGTGAGCAAACTTTCTCTAGTTGCAGAGAGCAGGGGCTACTCTTCGTTGTGGTGCGAGGGTTTCTCACTCCCGTGACTTCTCTTGTTATGGAGCACAGGCTTTGGGTATGGCGGACCCTAGAATGCAGGCTCACTAGTTGTGGAATACAGGCTTACTTGCTCCAAGGCATGTGAAATCTTCCCAGACCAGGAACTGAACCCATGTCCCCTGCATTGGCAGGTGAATTCCCCACCAGGGAAGTCCCCAGAGAGACCTTTATAGTAATAACTGCCATACCTGCCCCCTACTCCATGGTTCAAAACCTTTCCATGATTTCCATGACTTCCCCATAGACTTGGGGAAAAGCCCAAGCTCTTCAGCCTGGCCTGTGATACTCTTTAAAGGGCTAAGGGGCTGGGAGTAAAGAGGAAAGAAAAGAAAGCGGACATGGTCTTGGGACTCCACAGAGAGTCATGGGGACCCTTCCCTGTCCCTGTCCTTGAAGCTGCCCAGCCTCTGGTCCCCTGAGGCTTCTAACACAATGCACAAACCTCAAGGATGATTGCAGATTCACGAGACGCTAGTTAACAGTGCATTTATACTGCTGCCCCTCCTCATTCATTCCAGATCCTGCCCTCCGGGAGGTGTGGGTCTGAGACCAAAATTTGGCAGCATGTTCGGTCCTGAACCTCTCCTGTCTGTGCCATCCTGTTGGTGTTGATTGTACCACCACTGTTATGGCTGGGTAAGTGGAATGAGAGGCAGGGTGGGGGTGTTTGAGAAAGCCCAGGAAGGGCTGGGGTGGGTGTGGGCGGGGGGTGGTGGAAGCTGGGCTGGACTGGGGTAAGGTGAAGAGGTGAGGACCTAAAGAATTAAGTGCATGATAAATCATACATAACAGACATCTTCCATGTGCATGTGCTGGGATTGCCACTGTGACTCACCACATGTTCCATTTTCTCTACCCTGAGGAATTATAATCCCCATTTCACAGGTGAGGAAACAGGCTTTGGGAGACTGAGCAACTGGCCCCAAGTCACTAGAAATTTAACTAGTGGAGTGTCCACATTTTCTGACTCCTAGTTCCTTTCTTTTTAGCCACTCAGTATGTGGAATCTTAGTTCCCTGACCAGGGATTGAACCAGTACCCCCTGCACAGATTCTTAACCACTGAACCACCAGGAAAGTCCCGCCTACTTCCACTTTAATGGTGTGCCCCAGTAACTCTAGCACCCAAATGATAAATGTATCCACATCTGTTCTCTCAATATCATCAGCTGTTTGGTGAGTGTCATTAAGTCTAATCTTAGAGGAGAGGAAAGCATGGCGACCAAGTGGGTCAACATCCCCTGACCTGGAGACTGGACTTTGCAAGTAGAAAGCCTGGGTCCAGGCCTGAGGCTTCTATTCTATAACCTCAGGCCGGGCCCTTACTCTCTCTGGAGCCTCAGTTTCCTCATATGTCTAGGGGAGTAGTAAAACTAATATAAGTAAAGTTGTTCAGTCACATCTGACTCTTTGCGACCCCATGGACTGTAGCCTACCAGGCTTCTCCATCCATGGGCTTTTCCAGGCAAGAATACTGGAGTGGGATGCCATTTCCTTCTCCAGGAGAACTTCCTGACCCAGGGACTGAACCCATTGCATTGTAGGCAGACGCTTTACCATCTGAGCCACCAGGGAAGTCTAGAATGGCTTAAACTGATTCCTGTGAAGGTATTTGGAGATCTATAAAAACTTACACAGAGGGACTTGCCTGGCAGTCCAGTGGTTAGGACTTCAGGCTCCCACTGCAGGGGTCATGGGTTCCGTCCCTGGTCCAGGAACTAAGATCCCGCAAGCCACACAGTACAGCCAAAATAAAATAAAATAAAACAGAGAAACTTACACAAGTTGGCATTACTACCATCATTTTAGATGTCATTACTAGACGTGGTCTCAAGAACCGTGATGTTTTCCAGTCCATCCATTTTGTACATGACAGAGCAGTCACCTAGGAAACAGAGAAGAAAGGGGAAGAAGTAATTGTTCAGAGAGTCAATGGCTACATTATAGCTTGCAATTATGACTACAGAGGAGTGCCACGTGCCTCTGTAGCTAATATCTTTAATTCTCAAAATGTTGCAGCATTTGGTATTATTTTATTCTCTTTTCTAATCAAGAAACCAAGACATAGAAATGATGCGATGTGACCAAGGATACGAGATACAGTTGCTACCAAAAACAAGAGAAATTTTAAACACAGCAGACTAGATTGGGATGGCACAGGATCCCCAAGACCACCCTCAGGCTCAATAACTCACAAGGTCTTGCAGAATTCAGCATAACTGTTATATTCATGGTTACAGCTTATTATAGCAAAAGGACAGAGATTAAAATCAGCAGAGGTGGGGACTTCCCTGGCTAAGAGTGGTTGAGAGTCTGAGCTTCCTTTGCAGGGAGCGAGAGTTCGATCCCTGGTCAGGGAACTAGGATCCCACATGCCAAGCGGCAAAAAAAAAAAAAAAAAACAACTAATAAAAAAAATGTAAAAATCGGCAGAGGGCAGGATGTAGGACGGCCAGGAGCAGCTTCCAGTGGTCTTCTCCGTGTTGTTCAAAGTGTGGCAACAAGCAGGGTATTTCCAAGCAGGGAAACACTGAAACTTGGTGTCCAGGGGTTTTACTGGGGCTCAGCACATAAGCATGGCTGACCATCCCCTTGGCTGACCTTCATCTCCAGCCCCGCCAGAGGTCAAATTGATTCTGCATAGCCCAAGGCTCCCTCGTAAATCACTCTGTTAGCATAATTGTCTGGTGTGGCCCCAGGCCCCAAGTAAACCAAGACACTGGTCATCACCAGACAGAACATTACCAGAGCTCAGCCCTTTCCTCGCAGAAGCTGGGCAAGAGCCAAGCCTTCCTAGGATAAGATTGATCCTTTAACGCACAGATAGGATACTAGAGGGGTTTCCCAGGTAGCGCTAGTGGTAAAAAATCTGCCTGACAATGCAGGAGACATGGGTTTGATCCCTGGATGGAGGAGATCCCCTGGAGGAGGGCATGGCAACCCACTCCAGTATCCTTGCCTGGGAAATCCCATGGACGGAGGAGACTGGTGGGCTACAGCCCATAGGGTCGCAAAGAGCTGGACACGACTGAAGCAACTTAGCACGCACAGGATACAGTGGATGGTGAAGTTGCTCTGCTGCTGCTGCTAAGTCACTTCAGTCGTGTCGGTGAAGTTGCTCAGCTGTGTCCAACTCTGCGATCCCATGTCCGTGGGATTCTCCAGGCAATAATACTGGAGTGGGTTGCCATTTCCTTCTCCAAAACTAGTGGACGAGATGAGTCTATTTTTCAACTCGAATCTCTCCACACAGGGTTAATTTCTCACATGTCATTAGAAGTCAAGAAGATATCGGTGGAAGAGAGCTGGTGCTCTGCCGTCTCTTGCGTGTTTGAATTTCCTGAAGAATCCCCAAGCAGCTCCACGACCCTGGGCACCCTACTCAGTAAAAGTATCAGCTCCTCTGTAACTACAAATCAATGCAGCGCTGCCCTCGATAATAACACCCAGGACACACCTCACGCTGTTCGGAGTCTTGAAGAGCCAGAATGTACCCACCTGATCCACAGTATACTCAAAAGAGACAATAGGACATATCCACTCTGTGCCAATCTAGGAGAACGCAGGAGTGCCTTCCTGAGGGATGGTATCGAACTCTTGGTCTCAGGTGAAATTCAGTCTCATGCAGTGGATGGCTTAGAAAGAAGGAACTCCAGACTGCCTTCTGGTTAGTGTGTGGTTTTTGTTTCACCTGGTGCCGCGCTTTACAAAACCTTAGGTATTTCATTCTTACAACCATAATACAATGTGACAGACACAACTGATAAGACCTTCTGTTCCCCAAATAGGAATGGCAAAATGGGGGTTAGTGACTTGCCCATAGCATCTAGCCAGTAGGAGTTGGAGGCATAAATGATCATAGATCATTATGGAAGACGCAGAGCCTAAGGGGAGAGATGGATTGGCCAGGAGGAGACAGAGTAGGAGCTGGCCTGAAAAAATCTAGGCTGGGAGACAGGTAGAGAATCATATTGTTGTTACTCAGTTGCTAAGTTGTGTCCGAGTCTTTGCAACCCCATAGACTACAGCATGCCGGGCTCTTCTCAGAGACAATGTAGATTCTCAGAAAATTCGCTCATCCTCAGTCTTGAAAAGTCAGGGTTCTGGTTCAAACTCTGCCACCTGAAGCAACTCTCTTTAGTTTTCTTACCCAGACACTGAGGTGTGCCCCTTCTGTGTAGAGAAGGGAAATAAACTTATGAAAGGCCACCCAGTAATTACAATCCCAGCTTCTAGGGGGGTTGTCAGATTAGGGGAACAGAACCAAATCAGCTTCCCTGGTGGCCCAGATGGTAAAGAATCTGCCCGCAATGCAGGAGACCTGGGTTCGACCCTTAGTTCGGGAAGATCCCCGGGAGAAGGGACTGGCTACCCACTCCAGTATTCTTGCCTGGGAAATCCCAGAGGAGCCTGGCAGGCTACAGTCCATGGAGGTGGCAAGGAGTCAGACACAACTGAACAACTTTCACTTTTCACCAAATCGGCTAAAGGGTGGGAAAGCGCTTGGCCACCTGGAACACTGCACATCACTGAGGTGTCCACGAGGGCCCCTTGTCTCCAAGTTTGGGGTCCAACCTGTCTCTCTCTCTCCTCCAGATCTGACCCAGAAACCAGAGCTCCACATCCCAGGGACTCTGGCAGCTGGGGGATCTGCGACCTTGGTCTGTAGTTTCAAAGGCACCTACAAAGAAACCAAAGCCCTCTTTGTCTCCTGGAAAGGGCCCAACGTGTCCGCCAGCACAGACCACAGACGGCTCCAGCAACTCCTCCCTCCCTATCCCCCTCCTCCCTTGTGCTGCTCTTCACCCTGAAACCTAAGGACCGCTGCACCACCCTCCGACGCCATCTGAACTTCTCCCCGGCTCACCTGCCCGGAAGTAGCATGGTCACGCTCCAGGTGCCCTGTGAGTGCTGGTGGGCAAGGGACGATTCAGAGTCTGGGAGGGACGCGGACCCAAGAGAAAGACGCGCGTCCTGGGCTGGGGGACAGGAGCAGTCTGGGGAGCAGTCACACCTCCCCCTAGCTTATGGGGCTGTAAGGCCAGAGTAAGCGCTGAGCTCAGGTGTGAAGCGGATGAGGAAAGAGGATGAAAGGGGAACTAGTCTGAGTCGCAGCCCCTCAGGGCTTCCTGGGCTTCCAGAAAGCCTTTCTGGAGCCCCATGGGAGTCACAGACAAGGAGAGGGCTGAGTCCTGGAGGAGGCAGAGACGGAGTCACGATGCTCACTGACTCCCGGCCCTCCTTCCCCGCAGCACCGGCCAGGCTGCTCTACTTTTCTTGTTCCTTGGAGAAGACTCTGCAGTGCAGCTGTTCCTTCCATGGGAGCCCCACGCCCTCCGTGCGGTGGTTGATGGGAGATGATCCTGTGGATCTCAACAGCATGAATAAGAACTTCCAGGTGACATCCAACATAGCTGCCCCTTGGGCCAACAGCACCATCAGCCTCCTCAGGGAGCCAGAAATAGTCAGGGGCCTTCACTGTGAGGGGCGGAACCAACACGGAATCCATACCTCAAGCATCTTCCTGATACCGCCAGGTAAGTGTGCAGGAGTCTGGTGACTGGGCTAGAACGACAACACCCAGGTCTGGTACAGGGCTTCTCTGGTGGCTCAGATGGTAAAGAATCTGCCCAGGTTTGATTCCCGGGTCGGGAAGATCCCCTGGAGAAGGAAATGGCAACCCACTCCAGTACTCTTGCCTGGAGAATCCCATGGACAGAGGAGCCTGGCGGGCTACAGTCCATGGGGTCACAAAGAGTCAGACACAACTGAACTTTTTTCACAGAGCCAGCAGAAAGAGTAAGGCTTATAGCCTTATAGCCTTATACCTTATAGCCGTAGGAGAAAAATTGCTCTCACTTCTCTTTGATTCCAGGTAAGAATTCAGTTTCTAATGCGCTGGTGAAAGGGCTGATCCAGGGCGTTGTGTATGGATCCATCGCAACAGCACTATTCTTCTTCTTCCTTGTCCTCCTTGCGTGAGTATCAAATTAAAACCCACCAGCAAGCTCTACCCAAAGTCTGCTACACTTACTTATGTAAGTGTCCTTTATAGTAAAGCACATTTGTAGTACTTGTAGTCCTACTTTACTACATTACTACATGCAAAGCACTACATTTACTTTATTTCCTTCCTTATGATTCTTTCAGCTTCGTCTTCCCTCTTGATACAGACTTTTACATCAGCCATCTTCTTTTCCAGTTTTCCATTTAAAGCCTATAAATTTCCCTCTATGCATGACTTTAGTTGCATCTCACAAATTTTAATATAAAGTCTTTTATTATAATTTAGTTAAATACCTCTAATTTCTGTTAAGATTTTTTTTTCACCCATGAGGTTTTTTTTTTTAAAGACACATCAATATTTTCTAAATCCTCTTTTCTTTAGTTCTATTTAAACCCAGTAAGTTCAAAGAATATACTATGCATGATTTTAGTTCTTTATTTCTTTGTGCCAGAATTTTTGCTTAGTGTTTACAAATAAATATTCCATGTGGACTTGAATAGAATATGCATTCTATACTTGTTGAATGCAGCGTTTATATAAATACAATATATTGTACAGGTATATATACGTATGGGCTTCCCACGTGGCTCAGTGGTAAAGAATCTGCCTGCAATGCAGGAGATGTGAGTTTGATCCCTGGCTCGGAAAGATCCTCTGGAGAAGGAAATGGCAACCACTCCAATATTCTTGCCTGGGAAATCCCATGGACAGAGGAGCCTGGTGGGCTGCAGTCCATGGGGTCACAAAAGAGTCAGACACGACTGAGCAACTAAACAATAACTATATATGTGTGTGTGTGTGTGTGTGTGTGTGTGTGTGTGTGTGTGAGGCAAGCCACAAATATCAGAAAGCAAACTAAAGACAGGAGGGTAAGAAAAAATTGTGATGGTCGTAAGGCAACCAAACATGTTAAATATAAAATGCTGATGCTGAATATAAAAGTTAATTTTTGGGAACTCTGGGGTTTTCATGTTGTTGTTCAGTGGCTAAATCATGTCCAGCTCTTTTTGATACTTTCTAACCATCTCATCCTCTGCTGTCCCTTTCTCCTTGCTTTTAATTTTTCCCAGCACCAGGGTCTTTTCCAGTGAGTTGGCTCTTCGGGTCAAATGGCCTAACTATTGAAGCCTCAGCTTCAGCATTTCAGTCCTTCCAAGGAATAGTCAGGGTTGATTACCCTTAGGATTGACTGGTTCGATCTCCTTGCAGTCCAAGTTTGCTTTGGTGTCTTTTATCAATTCTGGAAAATTCTCAAACATCTTTCACAGATTGCTTCTGCCATTTCCTTTCAGACTGGGGTTCTCATTCTGTTTTGGGGGCTTTAAATATATACATATTTATTTATTTATTTGGCGGTGTAGGGTCTTCATTGCAGCACGCAGGGTCTTTTATTGAGGCATACAAACTCTCCGTAGAAGCTACTGGGTCGGGCTCGGCAGTTGCAGGATACAGGCTAAATTTCTCCGCAGCATGTGGGACCTTACGTTCCCGCACCAAGGATTGAATCTGCATCCCCTGCATTGCAGAGCAGATTCTTAACCACTGGACCACCAGGGCAGTCCCAGGGTTCTCATTTAATATGTGTTAAACCTCTTTCTCTCTCTTTTTTTCCCTCTTTTACCCTGTCTCCTGTATTGTGTTAAGTAAAGTAAACAAGTGCTATTAGAGCAACTTGCACAAGTAAGATACTAAGGGAATCCTGTCCCTTCAGTAGATCCTCATCCCTTGGGAGGGAGCATCAGTACGGCCCAGAAATCCCTCAGCCTACCTGAGTCAGCCCTTTCTTTGTCAGAACGACAAAGGATTTCCTTCCCCCTCCTAAGTTTCCTATCTCCTCCCTTCTCACTCTTAGCAATAAGGTTTCCCTAACTTCACAGGAAAAAAGCAACTCCCCAAACCTGTGGTGTTATTACCATCGGCACTGATGATTTACTCCTCGCCTTTTTCAGAGAAAGGCATCTCTCTTCTTGTCCAGGGTTAGCCCTGCCTCCTCCGCCTTGGGAATCCATCTCCTGCACACTCCATTGATCATGCCTTCTGTCTCTCAAACGCTCAATCACTCTTCCTTCGTTGGCTCTTTCTCTGAATTATATAAGCATGTCCAAATCTCTCCCACCTCAGCCCCACAAACTCCTTCTATGCACCATACAGGTTTTTTTTTTTTTTTTTTTTGAGAGAGAGACTAGCTTACATCCACTTCCTGATTCTCATCACTCCTACATTCTTCAATCTACTTCAATCTGCTCTCCAGCGCCACGCCACTGAAATGACACTGTCTAAGCCAACCAGTTATCCTTACTCTCGAGACCCAAGAGCAGCTCTTCTTTTTCTTGTTCATCTTGAGGTGACATTTTGATTGGGTAGCCATTTGTGATTGCCTTCTACCCAATGGCTCCTTGTTAGAGAGAAGGAATACCGCAAAGCCATCTGCTGGAAATGATGTGGGTGGAAGCAGGAATGGGGGGTAGAGAATTGAGAGGAGTGATGGTGTTAGGTGTGGTTAGAACAGCCATTGAGAAGAATACTTAGGGTCTAAACAAGAACAAGGAAAACACTTGGTAAGCAGCTGCAAAGGCCCAGAGATGACTGGAGACTATTCATTGTTATTGGCACCAGGCGCCACTGCCCTGTGATATTTCCTCCCAGCAGTGGTCATAGGAAAGAAAAAGGAGATGGTGGTATTGATCTAGGTTTTGGTCTTTGCAGGCAGGGTGCTGTGGAAGGGTGATGGAGGGGAGAGGCAGGGGAGGCAGGGGGGCTGGAGGGAAGAGCCCATCAAGAAGGCTGGTAAGAGGGTCCAGGCTAAGTGAAGAGGAACTTGTATCCCCATTTGACGAGGGGAGGAGAGTGCCGGTCACAACCAGCAAACAGAGGGAAACATGGTCCTCTAACCCCAGCCCAGGCCTCCTTCTGGGAACCAGTGGGTACTCACCACAGCATTAACCTTGGGGCTCACTGCCTTAGAATGAAGATGCTTAAGTGGTGGGAGGAGAGTCACAATCCTAAGGCCAACGAGGCCCTGATTCCTGAGAAACCAGAGCTGCTGGAGGAGCCAAAAACACCCCAGGAGTCTGCAGCTGAACCCTCACCTGCTTCTGTAGCAGGTAAGTCCCTGGGCTGGGCCATTACACTTGGAGGCCCCTGGAGGGCGCTGGTTAGAAAGGAGGACTTCCAGGACCCCCGGAGTTGGAAACCACATTGCTAGCACCGGAGCCCAGAGAGTCTACACTCAGGGAGAACAGGCTGGCTCATTTTGACGTGTGGGCACCAGCAGGGAGAACCAGGGCTCAGTCTTGTCTGAGCATCTGTCTGCTTCTTCAAGCTGAGGTCCCCTTCCAGCAGCTAAGCCCCCCTGTGCCACAGATGGTGATGACCCTGGAGGGTGCCAGCCCAGCCCCAGACCCGTAGAGGAGGCAGGCTCACCCACTAGCAGCCACCGCCCTGCCAGGAAAGGACAGTAAAATCTAGCAGGGAGGTGTGAGCCTGCTTGCACCGCCAGAACAAAGCACCACAGCCTAGTGAGCTTAAACAACAGAAATTTTTTTTCACCATCCTGGAAACTACAAGTCCAAGATCAAGGCGTGGGCAGAGCTGAGTCCTCCTGAGGCCTCTCTCCTGGCTTGCAGACAGCCATCTTTGCCACTGCATCCTCACGTGGCCATCTTTCTGTGTATGTCTGTGTCCTAATCTCCTCTTAATGAGGACACTAGTCCTACTGGACGAGGGCCCACCCATGTGGCCTCATTTTACCTTAATTATCTCTTTAAAGGCCCTGTCTCCAAAAGCAACTCTGAGGTGCCGAGGGTTAGTGCTTCAACATACCGATCGGGGTGGGGAGAAGGGACACAGTTCAGCCCGTGAAGGAGGCTTCAAGGAGCCAGTTGGATCCTTCTGTTTGTGGGACACCTCAAGAGAGAAAGGGGCTTGCCCACAGCAGAAGGACCCCAGGATCTGGTTCTCACACAGTCTAGGGCTCGTGAGAGAGAAAGAAGAAGACCGAGGACGCACAAACTCCAGGGCAGATGAAGACCATAGCTCACAGCTGCCAAGACCCAGAAGCCGCAGGGCAGGAGCAGCGGCTGCATCTCAGGTCCTGTGAGCAGAGGCCACACTCCACACTCACATTCACTGGACAGACATGCCCGAGGCCTCCTGTCAGGCCCTGGGGACAAGTCTTCTCCCTGCCCTGGAGGAGCGAGGTCTGGGCCGGCCTCTGTCACCCAGGGGGCACCCAGGAGCACAGGTGAAACACTGGAGCCCTGGACCGTTACTGTGGCAGTGACCACATGCTGCCCCGTGAACCCGACTGACAGTGACCATCACAACCAAGTCCAGCCCCAGCATTCTACAGAGACACAGATACCCGCAGAAGTGAGACCCTAAAGGTCTCTCTCTGCAGGGACACTGGGGATCCTCCCCACCCCCTACACGGCAAAGGGAGAAACAGACTCACAGCTCCCCAGGCCACACAGCAAGACCGTGTCCTGATCAGGACGCCTGGGTCCCAGGACCCTGGGGCTCGGGAGCAGCTGTCCAAGTCCCTGGTCACTTTTCCGTGAGCTAACGAGGCTCCAGTGCAGAGGTGGCAAACTCAAGGCCGCAAGAACCAGACAGGTAACAAAACAAACAAAACCAGTGCCTGGGGCCCTGTGGGGGGCGGGGAGGAGGGGGCATGCGGCAGGCAGGCAACGGGGTGCCCTCCGCCAAAAGGGGCACCTTGCAGCAGACTTCACCGCCCCATACCTCCCCCATCCTCCCACACAGAGCAGGAATGACATCTCTATCGCCAGATCTCCTGATTTTTTTCCCCCAGAGGATCCAGAGATCCAGGTTTCAGAGAGACATTTCTGGATTCTGGATCTAAACATGTTAGTAATCAAAAAACCAGTGTAGGGACTTCCCGGGCTGTTCAGTGGTTAAGATTCTGGGCTTCCACTGCTGGGCGCACTGGTTTGATCCCTCCCCAGGGAACTAAGCACTCACATGCTATGCGACCAAATAATAATCATTAATAAAATTAAATATAAATAAATAGATTAAAAAAACAAACAAACAATGCAAGCCCAAGAGAAGCCATACATGGGCCTCTTATTTGTCAATTTGATCAGAAACACAGACATGGAGGGCTGGGACTCCCTTTCTCTAAACCCATCGCCTGCCCCCAGAATGCCAACGCCTGCCAAGCGCAAACAGAAGCCCCAGGCGCCAGAAAGAAGCCCGGGGCTGGCGGGATGAGGACGGGCTTCCGGTGGAGATCAGGAGGTCATTCATTCGTGCTTCCGCAAATGTCCCCGGAGGCCTCCCGTGTGCCAGGCCCTGGAGTGGGGACACAGAGATGGGTCAGATCCAGGTCCTGCCACTGAACCCGGAAGAGATGATGGCCCTCCAGGCACAGGAAGCCATAGGATCATCATAAATGGGGGGTGGGGAGGTGCGCTGGGGCTGGTGTGCTCCAGCCAGGGCAAGGCAAGCAGTGTGTCTTGGCAGGAGGCAGTCGACAGGGAGAAACGAGCCAGGCAAAGTGCCACCGCCTGGGCCTGGGTGAGGCTCCCTGCACACAGGCCTCCACCTTCACCCAACACACTCTTGGGAGAATCAAGAGGGGCTGAGGCCTGGCTGACTCCGCCCACCCTCCAGGAACAACGGGGTGCAGAAGCCAGAGCTGGGGTATTGCGCTGAGCATATACAGCTTCTGACCTGCTGAATGAGGAGACCGGAGCCACAGACACGCGAGGCTGGCAGGCGGCTCGCTTAGCATCCAGCTTCCACTTTGGGGAAGGGGCGGTTTCAATATCACCGGCACACAGCGAGTAGCGGCTCGGGGATTTATGGTAATTTACAGATCCAAGACGTGAGGGAGCGCGGTTGAGCGGGGAGGGGCAGCCCCTGTCCCAGGGCACCTGGGAGCCCCAGATGGCAAGGTAGGAGCGCCTATTACTCCCAAGGCGATTGGGGCCAGGTCACTAGGTCACTAACTGGTTCTGGCCCGACTCTATGTGGTTATTTTAAAAGGTGTCCAGGGAAAAACAAAGCGTGAACTTACAGCGAGCAGCCTACACTCAAGTCCTTATCTAATGTTCAGACTCCGGATGTAAGCTGGGTTATCATACTGTAAAATGGCCAAGCGGCAGCTGGGGAAAACAAAATTGTTTTCCTCAAAAGTTGTTTTTCTCATCGTAAGAACACACATGGCAACACCCTTGAGTTGGGCTTCACAGACCCCATACCCCAGGGCAGCGGGGACACATGGAGATCAAGCTCAGGAAAAGTGGGACGTTCCCATGGGTGGGTGGCATGGTGAGGAGGGCCGTAGCAGCTCCATGAATCAAGACAAGGTTGGAAAGTGGATCGTCTTCCAAGAAGAGGTTATGAGGTAGACTTCTTCCTCCAGAGTCAAGGGAGAGACACCAGAGGATGCTAAGGGGTCAGACAGACAGGGCTCCAGTCCCACGCTGCATGCCATGCGGCCAGGCACAGCCTCTCTGAACCAGGATGAGAATCAAGTGCTTGGATTGCTCTAGTGGTCCAGTGGCTAGGACTCCACGCTCCCAATGCAGGGGGGACCAGGTTCAGTCCCCGGTCAGGAAACTAGATCCCACATGCTGCAACGAAGACCCTGAGCAGCCAAATAAATGTTAAAAAAAAAAAAATTAGAAGCTTGAAGTGTAGTCATGAAGGTCATGGCGTAGGGGGCCACGAAGAAGGCCCCCAGGAGCCTACCACTCACCACCTTCTGAGCAGACATTTGCTGATGTTCACTGGGTCTAAAAATTCATTGAAAGGATTTGGCAAAGCTGTTATACTCATAGCTATGGTTTATTGCAGCCAAAAGATAGAAATTAAAACTAACCACAGGAAAAAAAGCACACAAGGCAGAGTCCCAACGAGGCAGGAGCCCCCAGTGGTCCTGTCCCAGCAGAGTTGGGAGTCTGGGTGATCTCCCAGCAGCAATATGTAATAACACGCACAGAGTGTCATCAACCGGGGGCTCACCTGAGCCTTGATGTCCAGGGTTTTATTGGAGGTTGGTTATGTAGCCCTTAGTTTCCAGCATCACCACCCTTCCCAGGAGGTCAAGCTGATAGCACATGACCCAAGGCATCCTCCATAAATCACACTGTTAGCACAGACTATCTGGTGTGACCTGAGGCCCCCAGATAAACAAAGACACTCCTATCCAGACATTCCAAGAGCTTAGAGGTTCCCTCCCAGGAGCCAATAAAGGGCCAGTCCTCTGGGGTGGGCAGGGTTTGGACAACTCAGGCCTGCTGAGTTAACCCTTCACTGCACACCTGTCCTGAGGCCAGCTGCGAGTGCAGGAGACTCAGGTGAGTCAGCCCAGATGGGGACTAGAGCATCTTCCTCTGAGGGATAATGGGTCTTGGTGGTGTTCAGTGCCCACCTCTGAGCCCCAGCAATGCCCTGCCCTGCTCCCACCCCACGCCCCGGGTTGATTTGGGTCCCTGTGTGGACTGGGAGAGACCTGTCTCATCTCCAGGTCCCTGCAGTGCTCAGCACAGTGTGGCACCAAGGGGGCTTGGGAAAACATTTGCTAGATGAGTGGCAGAAGGAAGGACTGAGAAACAGTGAGGGAGAGACGGAAGGGGAGGAGGAGAGAGAGAGCCGATGGTGACCGTGGTGGAGGACAAGGAGGCGGAGACGGGGACATGAACCAGAGAAGGATGAAGGGGAGATGCCCAGAGGGAGAGAAAGAGGAGAACATGCGGAGGCAGGTTTGCATGAGCCTCCTCTGTCCCTTCAGGAGGAGATGGCAGCAACTGTGACAATGAGGCCGGCCAGGGCGGAGTGCCTCCCATGCCCTCAGCCGTCATTCATTCAGCCCAGCAGCCCTGTGCCCCAGTCATTGCGCCCCTTTCCCAGAGGAGTGAACTGCGGACCAGAGAGGTCAGAAGCCTCCCTGCCGTCACACAGTGGTCTTGTGAGTCGGGAGCTGGTTCCCCACCCTTACCCTTGAGGATGAGGATGCTCAGGTTCAGAAAAGGGGAGGATCCTTCCCAGGGGCTCACAGCCTGAGGGGCACCTGCCTTCTCCTGGCTGCCCTGGGAGCAGACCCCATCAGGGTCCCTTCTTATCTGGAGTGCAGCCCCGCCCCCAACTCTCTCCTCCCCCACCCTTGCCATAGACAAACAGTGTTCTGGTGCCTGGTGTTTCCTCCCAGAGGGATGGATCTCAACTGGGAGCCAGGTTACCCTTCTCTGGGTTGTCATGACTTCGGCAGAAGGCCTGTTACCCACATCTAGAGGGTGGAGCCCCTACATGCTGCTCACCACCCTGAAACACACAGGGGGGCCCCCACCACGAAGACTCACCCAGCCCCCAAATATCAGTGATACCAAGATTAAGAGAGCCTATATTCTAGGGACTTCCTCCCTGGTAGACCAGTGGTTAAGACTTCTCCTTCCCATGCAGGGGACTCAGGTTTGATCCCTGGTCAGGGAGCTAAAATCCCACATGCCTCATGGTCCCAAAAAACAAAACATAAAAAACAACAGAAGCAATATTGTAACAAATTCCATAAAGACTTTTTAAAAATGATCTACATTAAAAAAAAAAAAAAAAAAAAAAAAAAAAGCCTATTCTAGAGGAATAGAATGGACATACAAACGTGTGTGTTACATTTTTGCATCATGTACTTTGTTTCCCTTCCCTTACAGAATTCCACAGTCTGTGTCATCAACCTCAGTCTTTTAACAGTGGCCCATCAATGCAGTAATGTATCAAACCAGTCTCTCATGGAGGATTTAGTTTGTCCTCTGAGCACTGCAGACAACACTACATTGATGATCCAGTCCCTTAGCTGTGGGGTGTTTACAAGAGTACTTTTGCAGGAGAAAATTCTGGATGTGAACTTTCAAGGTCAAGGGTCATGTACATAGTTTTCAAGGGTAATGCCAACTTGCCCTTCATAGAAAGGGGACTGATTTCACTCTTGTCAACAACTGTCATCACCAACCTGGTACATTCCTGGGTCCTTTGAACTTTGGCCATTTGATGGATGAAAAGGTGATACCTGAGGCCATCATAATTTTTATTTTGCTTGTTAGAGCTGAAATGGAGCATCTTCCATATCCCTGGGCCTTCTAAGCATCATCTTTAGGGAGCTTCACATCTTAACTGTGAAACCCCTAGCACAAGAGTGACACTCCATGAATAATAATAAAAGTCAGTAGTCAGAATGACCATCATTTAAAAAAAAAAATCTACAAATAATAAATGCTGAAGAGGGTGTGGAGAAAAGGGAACCCTTTCACACTATTGGGGGGAATGTAAACTGGGGCAGCCACCATGGAAAACAGTCTGGAGATGCTTCAAAAAAGTAAAGATAGAACAACCATATATATATATGAATACTATTCAGCCATAAAGAAAGAATGAAATTTTGCCTATTGCAACAACATGGATGGACCTGGAGGGTATTGCACTTAGCGAAATAAGTCAGACAGAGAAAGACAAATACTTTATGTTATCACTTATATGTGAAGCCTAAAAAATAAAACAAACAGATGAATATGACAAAACAGAAACAGACCCACAGATATAGAGAACAAGTGGTTCTCTAGTGGTTTCTTGTGGGAAGTAGGGGAGGGAAGAGGGGAGGTGGAGGATAGAGGTGGAGGATTAAGAGATATAAACTACTGTGTATAAAAGAAATAAGCCACAAGATTATATTGTTCAGCACAGGGAATATAACCAATATTTTATAACTTTAAATGGAGTATAATCTATAAAACTTCGAATCACTATGTTGTACACTTGAAACTAATATAATATTGTAAATCAACTATATCTCAATGAAACAAACAAAACCACAAAACCCTGCCTTAGCAAAGCTTACATTCTGGAACTGGGAGACGGGAGTGGGGAAGAGAAGTGACTGGAAATAAACAAGTGAACACACGACATAAAGGAATGGCAAAGGCCAGGGAGAAAAACAAAACCGGTGTGGCAGAGAGTGGTTGCATTGGGAGCAGGGGTTACTTTGGATAGCAGGATCAACCAAGGCTTCTTAAGGGTGAGATCTGAATGATAAGAAAGAGTCTTGTGCCAATTTGATGAGAAGAGCCTTTCAGCAGAGGAAGCAGCAAGTGCAAAGGCCCTGGGGTTGGTAGGAGACGGTTGGACTTGTTCAAGCAGCAGAATGAATGGCAGAGCAGCTGGAGCTGAGTGACTGAGTGAGGCAGGGCGGTAGCATCAGGTAGTTTGCCTGTTCTGTGCTTGTTGATCTGAGGGTGGAGACAGAGGCGGAGGCCAGGAGACCGGGGCATTGGCTGCTGCCGTCAGAGCAGCCATCCAGGGGAGAGGTGACAGCTCAGAGCAGGGCAGAGTGGGGAGAAGAGGACACAGAGAAGAGGACTCCAGAGATCCGTTTTGGAGGCCGAGCCAGCTGCTCCTGCAAACAGATTGGATGTTGGGGGATCAGGGAGGAATAGAGGATTGAAAGGTTCCCAGGAGAAGAGAATGGCAACCCACTCCAGTATTCTTACTTGGAGAACTCCAAGAGAGAGCCTGGGCTACAGTCCATGGAGTCACAAGGGATTGGACATGACTGAGCGACTTACACTTTCACTTTTCCTGCTTTTGTGGTAAAACAGCCTCTAGAGGGTGACTTCAGTAACTCCTGCCTCCAAGTGCCCCAGACAGGCAGTAGGCTCAGGGGCCTGTAGGGAGGACAGGGACAGGGACAAGGACACCGCATCTGGCAGTCCTCATCCAGAGGACTGCACCTAGTAAATGGACGCATAGTGGAACTAGGAGGAAAGCACCAACTACAGGCTGTTGGGGCGCCAGGGAGAGCTGGCACCCTCCCAGGGTCGCTCTTGTTCTTCTCAGTAACCTTGAGATATAGAGATGATTCCATCTCACAGGGAAGACACCAAGATTCTGGGAAGAGAAGGGACTGGTCCAAGGTCATACAGCCAAGGAAGTTAAAAAACGAGCAGTGGGGCTTTTTCATCCCTAAACCCTGAATCACCACTTCCCAAGGTCAGGTCCCCCAGTCTCTCCCCATTCCCTTGTTATCCTGGGGATGAGGGATAGGGAGAAGGGTGGGGAACCAAAGGAAATTTCACACCAGAGTCACTGTTATTCATGAAAGTAGACAGAGAAGCAGAACTCTGTCCCACAAGAAGATGGGGACAGGGGGTCCAATTCCTGGGTCTGGGGGCCCTGATGACTAGGGGACCAGATTCCAGGGTCTGAGGGGCCTGGGAGCCCGGACTGCTGAGGGGCTAGGAGAGAAGGGGGCTGGGGACCAGGATTCCTGGGTCTGGGTGGGAGAGGGCACTGGGGACTCTGGTTCCTGGGTCTAGGGGAGGGGAGGCTGGGGGAGCAGACTCCTGGGTCTGGAGGGGTTGGGTGCTGGCACTCCTGGGGCTGGGGCCAGGATTTCTGGGTCTGGGTTGGGGAGGGGGTTAGGGGTTCCTGGCTCTGGGGGGCAGTGAGGACTGGGGAACCAGACTCCAGGTTCTGAGGGATCTGGGAGCCTGGACTCCTGGGGCTAAAGGAGAAGGAGGCTGGGGACCAGGATTCCTGGGTCTGGGTGCGGGAGGGCACTGGCGACTCTGGTTCCTGGGTCTGGGGGCAGCGAGGACAGGGGGACCAATCTCCAGGGTCTAGGGGGCCGGGATTTCTGGGTCTGCGGGAGGAGGAGGCTGGGGCCTGAAGCAGGAGGAAGGTAGCCTCCAGGGACAGTGTCCTGGCCCGGGGTCCTAGGGATCCGAGGCGGGGAAGCCGCGGGGACGGCCGGGGCGGGAGGGGGTAGGGGCCGGGCCGCAGTAACAAAGGCCTCTCCCTCCAACAAGCGCCCCCCCTCGGCCCCGCCTCCCCGGCCCCCCGCCTGCCCTGATTGGTCGGCCTTTCTGCCCGTCAGCGCCGCCCCCTCCCCGGGTCTGCAGCAGCTCCGGCCGCCTCGTCGCGCCCCCCCAGCCCCCCTCCCCCCGCCCCCGCCGCCCCCCGGGCCGGTGCAGCCGCAGGCGGGGTCCCCCTCCCCCTTCCCCCTCTTCCCCCCAGGCCTCGCGCGCCCCGGACCGGCCCCCCCTTTCCCCTCCCCCTTCGCGCCGCCGCTGCCGCGATGCCCCCCCCTGCGCCCGGGGCCCGGCTCCGGCTTCTCGCCGCCGCCGCCCTGGCCGGCCTGGCCGTCATCAGCCGAGGTACCGCAGCGCCGGGGGCGGGGGGCTCGGCCGGGACTCCAGGGTCCCGGGCGGGGATTGGGGGCGGGGGACAGAGCATCTCCGGGCGGGGAGGAGGAGGCCCCCGGACGCCGAGGTCTGGGCCTGAGGGGGCGAGGGCAGCATCCTCTGGCTGGGAGAGGGGTCCTCGGACGACTGGCTCCATGCCCGGGGGCAGGGGTCCGCGTCCTGGGGCCCGAGCCTGGGCCTAGGGGCGGAGGTCTGCTTCTCCGGGTCGGTGAGAGGTTCGCGGACACCTGGTCCCGGCCTGGGGGCGGGAGTCTGCGGCTCCGGATCGTGGGGGGGAGATCGGACTCTAAGTGAGGGTCCCCGGCAGGATCTCTGAACTGAGTTGGTGGGGTTAGGCAGAGGGATGCCCCGTCGGGGGTCTTCATCTCTGCCTGGGAGGGTCCCCCGGGGGTCCCGGCCTGCGGGCTGGGGTCGGCGTTTCTGGGGGAAGGTTGGGGGCATGATGCTTCCCAGGTTCCCAGGGTCAGTAAGAGATGGGGGCAGGGGTGTCTAGAGACCTCTGTCCCGGGCGGCAAAAGAAGGGGGTGGGGCTGGTCTCTCAGCTGGAAAGGGACTGAAATTCCCCAGCTGGGTCGTCTAGGTTGGAAGAAAGTGTTAGTATGTGGAGGGTTGCATTTATGTGTAAGGGGAGATGGGGCTGAAGATCCAAGAAGTTGGGGTGCTGGGCTGGGGACTCCAGATGTGGAAAGCCCTGGCTGAATATTTGGGCTCGGGGCAAAACAGAGGGTGACTGAGGACCGCGGGAAAGGAAGGGTTAACCTGGGGTCAAAGGGTTAATATCAGTCTTCCTAGTTGAGGGGGGAGCTGGGGGCTGGTCTTTTGTAGAGCTGGAAGGGGAGAATGGTAGGGGAGAGGCTGGGAGGTGGTGAACTTGGCAGTCTCTGTTTAGAAGATGTATGGCTGGACCTTGTATCTCCCAGCAGGCAGGCGACCTGGGGGTGGTCCAAGAGATGACCCCCTAAGGAGGGGAGGGGAGAGCTAGGAGGCTGGAGGCAGGGCCCGGGGTTCATTTAGTGCTTCTGGAGAATCACCCCCAGGCCCTGCCCTGACCCAGAATCACAGAGGCAGGGACACACAGTCGGGAACATCCTAGAACCCCCGACAGTCTCCGCGAGACAGCCGCGAGACAGCGGCTCTCAGCCTCCCACCCACACAACGCCGGTCAGGCACAGCCACATAAACACCGTCACCCGGTCTCACCCAGAGCCGCACCTGCAGACAGCCAGAGTCACACGGGATACTGGCGGGTGGGGCCGGGGGTGGGGATGATCACCCCCTCCCTGGTGCAAAGCATCTGGGTGCCCCACCCACCTGGCCCGTCTGAATCCCTGTCTGACTTTCTGCCTGCCTGTCTGTGTCTCTCTGTCTCTATCGCTTGTCTCTCTCGGTCTCTCTCACGTCTCGGCCATTTCCGGAGGCTCCCTGGCTTGGGGTAACATCCCCGTTGGTCTCCGTGGCTGGGTCGACGGCTCTCCATCGCTGCTGGGTTCAGCACAATTCCACACCTGGCCCGTTTAGCCTCTAGAACTGCTTGTCCCCGTCACAGCCCGTGTGTGTCTTTCTGTGTCTTTCCAGCCCCTCACACGGTGCCTTGATCCTCATCCACTTCTGGGAACTTATGTCCCATCCCGGGTCACTCATTCTCCTCCTTGTCCTTTGAAATGTCTCTGGTCTTCTCCCTTCACCTCTCCATTTTCCTCTCGCTCTTCCTTGACTCTCAAGATCACTTCCCACTTGCCTTCTACTTTGACTCTTCAGAACCCTAGAAATCACTGTTGTTCACACGTGCAGGGTGGGCTAGGGGCTCGGTGGAACCAGGAGATGGTCTGTGACCTAGGTCAAGTCCATTCCCACCTCTGGGCCATTTGTCCTCTACCAGAGGACTGTGACCAGACGGACAGAGGGCAGAGTGGCTGGCGAGTGAGCTGAAACAGGATTAGAGGGTTGGAAAGACAGCCCCACCTACCCACCACCGGTTGACGGCTGAGGCTGAGAAAAAGCCGGTGAAAGTCACACCAGATTGCATCTCCTCCTCTCTTTTATTCATTTGATGGTTTCCAGATTACGGGAGGAGAGCGTACCAGTGAACCATCCACTACAAGAATGCATAAAAGCAAACCCCACCACGTCCCGCCCCCATGTTCCAGTCTCAAGAGAGAGCCGGGGTCCTCAGCCTCCCCAGGAGCCTCTCACTTGCACAGTCAGACAGGCAGAGTTCAGCGTCTGTAAAGGATTGGTTAGTTTGTTGATGTTTCTCCCAAGATAGAAACAAAGTAAAGCCATTTCTCTGCAACTGGCTTTTTTCCACTCAACTCTACCTCCCTGGCATCTGTAGATATTGCTCTGTCTTTACTTTTTCCCCCTCTAAATTCTTTATGCCAACACACACATCCACACATCCACTTAGAAAAGTAGCTGCAGCTGGTGATTTGGGGGTGGTTCCTTTGTCATATTACATGAAGCAGGGGAAGGGTGAACACAGGCATGGGGACCCTTCTCTAGGGTGTCCCCAAGCACCCAGTTTGTCTAGACTGTGGGCGCTGCCTTGTTAGCTCATTTAACACATATTTACTAGGTACATAGTTGCTGTTCTAAACACTGGGGATCTATAAACAGCAGTGGAGTCCCTGACCTCCTGGAGCTTACATCCTAGTGGGATGGACAGAGATACACCAACTAAAACCAAACCTAGAAAGTAAACAGGTGATTTTCGAGAGTGATGAGCACAGAGGAAATGAGAATGACTCGGCAGGCAGACGAGTTGGCCTTGGGAGCTCAGGTAACATCTGAGCCGCTGAGTGGAGTTCAGACTGAAAGTAGGGGAGGAGTCAGCCTTGGAAAGATCCCCTGGGAACAGCAGAAGCAAAGGCCCTGCAGTGGGAAGGTGAAAGTGAAAGTCGCTCAGTCGTGTCCCACTCTTTGCGACCCCATGGACTCTACAGTCCATGGAATTCTCCAGGCCAGAATACTGGAGTGGATAGCCTTTCCCTTCTCCAGGGAATCTTCTCAACCCAGGGTTCGAACCCAGGTCTCCTGCATCGCAGGCGGATTCTTTACCAACTGAGCCACAAGGGACCAGTGGAAAGGAACGGCCAGCGCATGGAAAGTTCCAGGGCTCTAAGTTTAGCATACAGACACTGGACATCAGTGATAAGGAGGATTTGGGAGGTCAGCCAAGAGGGAGAGGGGTCTGGGGGCTCTGCAGTGGCAGTTAGACTAGCCTTTTCTTGGGCTTCCAAGGTGGCTCAGTGGGTAAAGAACCCACCTGCCAATGCGGGAGACTTAAGAGACACTGGTTCAATCCCTGGTTTGGGAAGATTCCCTGGAGGAAGGCATGGCTATCCACTCCAGTATTCTTGCCTGGAGAATCCCATGGACAGAGAAGCCTGGCGGGCTGCAGTCCCTAGAGTTGCAAAAAGTTGGACATGACTGAAGCGACCTAGCACAGCACACCAGAGCACACGAGAGTCACTCGTCTGGAATGGCAGAGACCCACGTGGTCCCTCCCATCACAATTGGACCCACCGCCAGCTCTACTGTGGATCCAACACAAGTAGAGCTGTTTGCAGGCACTTAATTAGCAGGAGCCTGCTTAAGTGACCTTTCCTCTTCTCCGTCTCAAGCCAGTGAGTGAGGCATGATGATGGTCCCTGATGGGCCCCATTTAGAGGTGGGAAAACTGAGTCCCTGGTGTAGGAAGTAACTTGTGCAGCTCGGTGGTGCAGCTGGGATTTGAACCTAGGCAGCCAGGCTCCCCAGTCCATTCATTTAGCAGGCTGGTTATGCTTGCTTAGTAGTAGCAGAACAGATACTGAGTCCTGGACTCAGGGGTGGGTGCTGGGCTTAGAGCAACCTACAACCCAGACCCACCCTGCCCTTCCTGCACCCCCAGGGGACCAACACCGAAGCTGTGATAACAATAGATGTTTCTTTAAAAAGAAGGTGCTGTTAAGAGGAGCAAGCATTTTCTGCCTGCCAAGCACTGAGTTAAACATTATGCTTGCATGTTCTCATGGAATCCCTGACAAAAAGCCTGCCGAGGGAAGAAATACCATTTTTCTCCTTTCTACAGTTGAGGAAACTGAGGCTCAGACTGGCCAGGTGTCACCTAGTCAGGAAATGATGGGACAGACATTTGATCTATCAGCCCAGGCTCCTCGGGGCTTTCTTATCCAATCTCTAGAGATATCCAGCCCCCCTACCAACAATTCTCTAAGTCCAACTCGGGGGACACAACCAAGTTTCAGGCCTTCAGAGAACTCCTGGTCAGGAAGGGAAACACACCTGTATGCTGTCACAGCTGAAGCAGAGGGTACTCAGTAGAGACAGTGGGAACTGTCCACCTTGTACAGTCAGGGAAATAGTTCTGGAGGAGGGGGCATTTGAGCTGGGGTTTTGAAGAATGCATAGGAGTTCAAGACTTGGCACAGCATGTTGCAGGCATCCATTTACATTCACTCATTCAACAAAATTTTCCCAAGGCCTTCCAGGCCAGGCCTGGTGCTGGGAGATCCTGGGGACACAAACCTGAGTCAGACTTAGGCTCTGCCCTCAAGAAACTTATAATCTGATAGGGAAGAGAGACACAGACAGTCACCACAGTGTGATCTGAGCTCTAAGGGAGGTAGTGCAGGCATTGTGGGAAAACAAAAGAGGACGAGAAAGAGTAAGGATTCAGTGTTTTCCAAGCAGAATTCCTACAGAGGGGACCTCATGTGCATTAGCTTGTTTATTTAGCTATTAAACATGTCTTGAGGCCGCCTGTGGGTCAGACTGTGGGTAGGGTGATGCTGCAGGTGAGGAGACCCAGGCCCCACCCTGAGAGGCTCCCATCTGGTGAGGAAAGCAGACCAAGACAGTCCAGGTGATTGAGACTAAGAGGGAGGGATGGTGACTGGGACTCAGACAGATGGTGAGGCTGGGCCCAGTGACAGGTGGTGGGATGGCTAACCTGACCCTCTCCTCCATTTACTGACACCCAGAGAGGAGAAAGGACTTACCCAAGGTCA
This sequence comes from Tragelaphus eurycerus, assembly GCA_935064755.1. Taxonomy (NCBI): domain Eukaryota; kingdom Metazoa; phylum Chordata; class Mammalia; order Artiodactyla; family Bovidae; genus Tragelaphus; species Tragelaphus eurycerus. Next base: position 1,130,252 of record CAKXYN010000227.1, on the reverse strand, counting down.
CACAGCACACAGGGTCCTCCTGAGCCTGGAGTCTGGGAACTGGAAGAGACCGACAGGCAGACATCCAAATTTATAGACACACAGACCAGGCATCCAAGACCCACTGGAGATAACTTCATCACTCATCTCTCGAGACTGCCCTCAGCCAGGGCCCAGCTGGGTGTGCTGGGGACGCAGATGGTCTGAGCTGGGCCCTGCCCTGGAGGAGCAGGTGGGAGAGGCAGACACCTCTGATCCACGGAGCCCTGGGAAAAAGAGTGAGAGGCTGTGTGGGCTCGGATGGGCCATCTCTCCTCCGAGAGGCCCCATATACCTGGTGCCTGGAGAAGGAGAAGCGTTTTGATGGGGAATATTGGAAGGAGAAAGGGGGAAGAAAAATGGGGAATGTAGGGTTGGCTTGCACTAGGGGAGAGTAGGCAGGAAACAGATGTCAGGGCCCTAGATGCCAGGCTGAGGGGTGGGGACTTCGTCTTGGAGGCCGCTCTGAGTGTTGGAAAGATCCTTCTGGCAAACAGTGTGTGTGTGTCTCTGTCTCTCTGTCTCCTGGGACATGTGATTAAGATCCTGCCGTCTTCTGTGAGGTCCGCACCCTACCCCAGGGCCTGAGGCTGAGCTCAGGAGCCCTTGGTTCTACCCTGAGGCTTTGGGGGTACCTTGGACAGCTCCTTCTTCAACCACCACCCCCCCCGCCCCCCGCCCCCCGCCTGGGGCGGCCTCCTTGAACCTGTGACAGTTGTTGTCAGAGGGCTGGGGAAGTTGGGGGCTGCGGGGAGGGCAGGGTGATTTTGGCTCCCAGGAGGCATCTGGCAACGCCGGCATTTTTAGTTTGGGTGGGGGGAGCTCCTGGCATCTGGGGGGTCAAAGCCGGGATGCTCTCAAACACAAACATTCTACACTGCACAGGATGGCCCCACCATGAAGAATCATCCAGCCCCCAATGTCAACGGTGCCGAGATGGCACAAGCTTGGTCTGGGATGTGTGTGACCAGGAGTATGGCAGATCTATGGGATGTGCGTGTGTGTGTGTGTGCATGGCTGTGTGTGATCTGATTGTAGGTGACAGCATGGCTGCATGTGCCCGACTCTTGGCCCAGGGCGGTCGCTTTGTATTTGAGAGCCTCCGTCCATGTGTCAGGCTGTAGCTTCATGCACGACTGTCCGGGGTGGGGATGAGTGTAGCCCTCAGGCTGGGAGGTCACTGTGACCGATGAAGCCTGTGTGTGTGTGTGTGTGTGTGTGAGAGAGAGAGAGAGAGAGAGAGAGAAATCTTTGGGCAGGGCTGTAACTGTGTGTAGACTTTGCACTGCATGTGTGGGGCTGCATGTGTGTAACCGTGTGCATCTGGTTATGTCTAGGGGGTGCTGGTCAGGGTGTAGTGGCTGGTGGCTGACCGGCGTGCTTCTGGGAAAGAGCTGTCTCTTCTAACTGACCTTCTCCCGGGGGTGTGTCGTGGACTGTGTGCCTCAGCCTAAGTGTGTATGCCTCTGTCCCTCAGCGGGACCTGCTTGTCGTGGGTGGGACTGTTTCCTGTCCCCGGGGCTGACTCTTTCCCGGGCCTTGGTGACTGTGTGTGTCTGTCTGTCTGTCCCCTGGCTGCCCCCTCCTCTTCCTAGGGCTGTCCTGGCGCATCCTCTCTGCCAGGCTCAGGGCTGGCGAGTCCCTTCCCTCTCTCCAGGGCTCACCAAATGACCAGAGCGACTCCTGCGCGGGTGAGCCGGGGGTGGGGGCTGCAGGCCCCAGGCCCCAAATCCTGGGGCCTGGCCACACTGGCTCTGCCCCAGCTGCGTCCAGAGGGGCTGCTGATGGAGAGGGCTTCCGGGAGTCATCGGGGCAGCGCGGGCAATTAATTCATCAGATTAATCAGTTCCTCATTCCGGGGCGGGGGCCGGGGCAGCCCTGAGTGGGGCCAAGCCTCCGCAGGCGTCCAAGGTCACCCGGCCTCTTCCTCTCCCCCGCCTGGTGCTGTGCTGTCTTCATCCACCGCCTCCGCGGGCCCAGCCCCCGCTCCCTGGCCCCTGTCCAGCCTCTGGCCACGGTCCACAGAGAGATGAATGGGTGGGGGCAGGGGTTCTGCCAGGCACCAGGGCACTGGAGCGGGCAGGCAAGAGTGGGCATGCGCCAGCCAGAGTGTGCCCTGCTGGGCCCGGGGCACACGAGGCAGTCTGTGTGCACACAGGGGGTTTCTACACCACGCCAGAGGGCGTCCTGAGCATCTGTGATAGATGTGTGTCCGTGGACATTCGCACACATCCGTGTTTGTGTGTGTGCTGGCGTTTGCGTGTCTGGGTGTCTGTGTGCACACATGTGAGTGTTGAGTATCTGCCTGCAGCCTGTCTTTCCATGTATTTCTGAATTAATGTGTGCACATGTGTGTACCTGTCTGTTACATCTGTACATACATCTGTGTATATGAGTGTACTTGTGGGTCTGTGAATATGTGTATGTGCCCCCGTGTATGTGGATATGTGTGTGTGTACTCTTGAATCCGTGTGTGTGTTCACTGTGAACATGTATGTGTGTGCCGTGTTTACACATGTCTGTGTGTATATGTGTGCAAAACTGTGTGTGTCTGCACATGTGCATTTCTGTGTTTATGAGTGTGCATGTGTCTCTGCGTGTGCACACATCTGTACACAGCATCTGTGAGTGTATGCTTGAGCTTTGATGTACGTGTGTCTGTGTGCATATACATGTGTTTATGTGCTGTGACTGTGTTTCAGTGTCTCGGGAGGTGTGTAGGTTTGTGTGTCCCAGCCTATCTGGGTCAGCATGGGCTTGTGGGAAGGTACATTGCGTGTGTCTGCAGTGAGTGTCTCTGGAAACATCAGTGAATGTGTGTGCCAGTGGGTGTGGGAAGTGTGTGTCTGCCAGGGTGTGTGTGTGTGTGTGTGTGTGTGTGTGTGTGTGTACACATGTGCATGGTCCTGCCCAGCTGAGCTACCCTCCCTTCCACAGGACTGCTGTCTCAGAGTCTGGAGTTCAGCTCCCCTGCCGACAACTACACTGTGTGTGAAGGTGACAACGCCACACTCAGGTAGGGGGACGCAGAAGTGCTGCCCCTTCGTCCTCCTTAAGGCGGGAACTGTCCTGACCTGCACGCCTCACCCATACCTCCCCCATCATCGGGACAGAGGCCATCAGGGCCCAGACTCTGGGCCCGGCCCCACCATAGGCCTCAGTGTGCCCATCTGTCAAATGGGTGGAGGAACGACGACCACCACTTGGGTTGCTGGGAGGATGTAAGAGTCTGTACATACACCCCGGGGGCTTCCCTGGTGGCTCAGTGGTAAAGAACCCACCTGCCAATGCAGGAGACCTGGGCTCAATGCCTGGGTCTGGAAGATCCCCTGGAGAAGGGAATGGCAACCTGCTCCAGTATTCTTGCCTGGGAAATTCCTTGGATGGAAGAGCCTGGCAGGCTGCAGTCCATGAGGTCATAAAAAAGTCAGACACCACTTAGGAACTAAACAACACCACACGCTGAGCTTAGAGAGCTTAGCACATTGACTGTTTAATGAGAACCAGTGTTACCCACGGAGAAGGCGATGGCACCCCACTCCAGTACTTTTGCCTGGAAAATCCCACGGACGGAGGAGCCTGGTAGGCTGCAGTCCATGGGGTCGCTAAGAGTCGGACATGACTGAGCGACTTCACTTTCTCTTTTCACTTTCATGCATTGGAGAAGGAAATGGCAACCCACTCCAGTGTTCTTGCCTGGAGAATCCCAGGGACGGGGAAGCCTGGTGGGCTGCCGTCTGTGGGGTCACACAGAGTCGGACACGACTGAAGTGACTTAGCATAGCATAGCATAGCATAGTGTTACCCTCCCCCAGCGCTCTGCTCTCCTGGGTCCCTTGTCATTCTGTATCTCTGTCCCTCTCTCCCGGGGTGTCTGTCCCCCTCTTTTTGGGTCTCTGACACACAGCAGTCACTCAGTAACCTTCAGCTGTCATCCCATTGTGCACTTGGGCTCACAACTATCCCTCTCTGAAGCTCAGTTTGCCCACCTGTAAAGTGGGCACAGTCACAGCTGCCTCCCAGAACTGCCATGGGAACTGGAGATGCAGCGAGCCTTCCTCTCTCCACCTCCAAGCCGCCTTGACAGGGGGCACCCTGGAGGGCCAGGCGGGGGTAGGGGAGAGAAGAACTGCCTTCCCCTCGTCCTCCCCTCCAGCTGTTTCATTGATGAGCATGTGACCCGAGTAGCCTGGCTGAACCGCTCCAACATCCTGTACGCGGGCAACGACCGCTGGACCAGCGACCCGAGGGTGCGGCTGCTCACCAACACTCCCGAGGAGTTCTCCATCCTCATCACCCAGGTGGGGCTGGGCGACGAGGGCCTCTACACCTGCTCCTTCCAGACCCGCCACCAGCCGTACACCACTCAGGTCTACCTCATCGTCCATGGTGAGCCCTCTGCCAGGGCCCTGGTGTGGGATGGGGGAGCCGGGGATGGGCGCTGGGGAGAGGGGACATTCGTGTCCTCGTCAATCCCAGGGACACCCGTGAGAAGACAGACACACTCCCTGCCTTCACGGGTTCCAGCCAGGCAGAGGGAGAGAAAGTCAGAGACAACCTCCAGGGCAGGAGAGATACGCGGGCCGGGCGGCACTTGGAGGAAGACCCTGCGTTCATTGGCTCAGCCCTGTTTCTTGAGCACCTGCTGCGTGCAGGCACTGCTCCACAGGCCAGGGACAGAGAGGAGCCAGGCAGGCTGGCTCTGCCTTTCTGGAGGTGTCTTTCCGAGGAGAGGCAGTTTCCCAGACATCACGTCTGAGCTGAGACCTTCATGAAAAAGAACAGCACGTGCGGAGGCTGGATGCTCAGCGAGGGAGAGGTGGGGCTGGAGAGACCCGTGGCGGGGGGGGGGGGGGGCGGGAGGCTGGCATCAGAGGTAGTCTGGAGGGCAGCGAGCACGTGGAGAGACAGGAAGCCAGGGACAGCTCAGCCCTGCTCTTGACAAGCCCAGACCTGGGAGCCAAATCCTCCGGTTCCAACCTTGCCGCTGCTACCCAGGGGCTGAGGCACCCAAAGCGAGCGGGACGATCAGACTCCTCATCTGCAAAACGGAGATGACGCTGTCATATATCAAATCCAAGACGTCATCCGTTGGAAGGGACACCTTTATTTTATTCTGCTTGCTAGAAACGGGGTGGGAGTGTAACCTGCCAGTTAAACACTGGCGTCCTCATAAGGCCACCCTGATTGGAGAAATGTTCAGAGGGGGCGGGGTCGAGGCGGGGAACACCCCCATGTGTTAGAATTGATGAACAGAGCAACATCTCGCTTCCCCGGTGGCTCAGTTGGTAAAGAATCCGACTGCGATGAGGGAGCCAAGAGTTCGATCCCTGGGTCAGAAAGATCCCCTGGAGGAGGGCATGGCAACCTATTCCAGAATTCTTGCCTGGACAATCCCATGGGCAGAGGAGTCTGGCGGGCTACAGTCCACGGGGTCACAAAGAGTCAGACAGGACTGAAGCGACTGAGCAAGCATGCATGCACCCCAGAGGGGAGTAGTGAGGGTTTCATGGGTTCATTTTGGTGAAATACTTAAAACAGGGTACGCTTACACTCAGTAAGCACCATACAAGCATTAGCTAAACAAATTAACTGAAAATAATAATATTGATCAATACAAATAGAGATGGGAAGGGAGGAATTCAGACCCAAAGATAGAAAATAGAAACCGTGTGAGAAGGAAGGTGGAGAGAGACTGAGAAAGAGTGAGGAAGACACAAGACCAGCAACTGGAGAAGGAGCCAGATCCAGAGGGAAGGGGAAACACTGAGGAATTCTTACAGAGAGACAGGAATGTCAGCTGAACCCCTGGGTCTGAGGGAGGAGGAGCTGGGAGTCTGGACTCCTGGTCTGAGGGAGGAGGGACCAGGCCTAGATCCTGGGTCCTGGGAACCCACAGCACCTCTCACTGATCTTCCCTCTGGCCTGCAGTCCCTGCCCGCATCGTGAATATCTCTTCACCCGTGACAGTGAATGAGGGGAGCAATGTGAACCTGCTTTGCCTGGCTGTAGGGCGGCCGGAGCCCACGGTCACCTGGAGGCAGCTCCGAGGTGAGGACCTCACCCCTGGCTGAAAGTCCCTTCCTCCACTCCACAGGCTCGGCCCAAAGCTCCCCGTGTTCCTAGCTAGATACCCAGAACCTCCCACTCCTGCCTCCTTTGATCCCCCCAGAAGCCTTGTCATGACCAGATGTCCCCCTCCTTCCTGGTCCTGTTATTTCACCAACAGACCCTAGAGCCTTAGAGCCTACCCACGCGCCCTCCCAGGCTGGGGCTGTTTCCACCCGCCTGCTAGATCCCAGCTTGTTCCCCATCCCTGATTCCAGCAGCCCCAGTCTCTTCCCCACCAGCTCACAGGATTCTCCTGGACTCAGACTAGATGGCCAGAGCCAGGTTAGCGCCACGGCCCCTGCCCATGTTCCTGTCTCCTGTTCACATTACTGCACCTCTGCCAGATGCCTCAGGCCAGTGGTTCTCTTAGTATGGTCCCCAGACTCACAGTAGGAGCATCACCTGGAGACTTGCCAGAAAGGCATGAGTCAGAACCACCCCCTCCCTCCATCACCACCACAATCTGTCCTAACAAGCCCTTCAAGTGATCCCAAGGTAGAGCTGAGAAGCACCCCGGCCCTCAAACAGGGGGACCTGAATGGGAAATTCCAGATCCTAGACATTGCGCACTGTCCCCTTTACCTGGATCTCCACCACCATTTCCCAGACCCCTGGATCCTCACTCACTGGGTCTTGGGAGACCAAATGTGCCAGCCCCTAGATCTCTTGGGACCCTAGAATGCAATAACTAGGTCTCGGATCCCTGGATCCTCCCCTACCACTTCATCTGAGCCCCACAGTCCTGGTCTTGAGTTCCTGGATCCCAGAATCCAGGAGTCCCAAAGGGTCTTCTGAGCTGGCACACTGTTCTAAGACCCCCGATACCCGGATTGCTGATTCCAGTCACCGGCTCCTGATTCCCTGGGCCCCAAGGGCTAGAGCCCAGAATCCTCGCTGGGTCTATGCTTTCTGGCTCTTTCTGAGCCCCAGGAGCTCCTGGCACCCTCCCCACTGGGTTCTAGTTACTAAGTCCCAGCTTCTCACTCCCTGTCCCACCCCAGCAACCCCCACCCCCCACTGACCCCGGCACTCCAGGCCCTGCGCCTGTCCGCCCCGCTGATGTTTGTCCGTGTTGTGCCCGTGTTGTCCAGTGTTAAGTGTTTGTGTCCGGCCCCGCCCCCTCCCCCTCCCCTCCCCCCACAGACGGCTTCACCTCCGAAGGCGAGATCTTGGAGATTTCCGACATCCAGCGGGGCCAGGCTGGGGAATACGAGTGCGTGACTCACAACGGGGTTAACTCTGCACCGGACAGTCGCCGCGTGCTGGTCACAGTAAACTGTGAGCCGCCCCCCCTCCCCCCACCCCGCCCCCGCACGGGGCACGAAAGCGGGGCGGGCCTTGGATCCCTCGGGATGAAGAGTTCGAGAGGAGGAAGGGAGTGGGTCTGCGAGAGGAAGGGGTCTAAGAGGAGGGGGCTCGAGGACTCCCAGGGAGGAGGAAGGAGGGGCTGGGGGGTGAGATCCTTTTGTCCGCACTGGGCAAGGAAAATTCGCTGACCCTGTCCTTCGCCAGATCCTCCAACCATCACCGACGTGACCAGCGCCCGCACAGCCGTGGGCCGGGCCGCCCTCCTGCGCTGCGAAGCCATGGCAGTGCCCCCCGCGGATTTCCAGTGGTACAAGGATGACAGACTGTGAGGATGGCACCGGGGCGGGCCGTGGTGGTGGGGTCCTCGGTCCTTCGGGACTCGGGGAGGGGGAAGAGGGAGCAGTGTTCTGGGTCCTGGGAACTAGGGCGTGGGGGCGGTGTCCGGGTTCTAGGTGTTGGAGTCCACTGGACTCCAGGGCAACTGCGGTGGCTTACTGTAAATTTGGGTCCTGGGATAATGAATGCTGGAGCCTGGCCTCCTCCGACTATTCAGGAAGAAGGTCTGGGGTGAGGGTGATGCTGAGACTTGTCGGAGAAGCTTTAGGGTTAGGGGACCACTGGATCTGAGGTTTAGCAGAATCCTAAACCTGGGATTTGGGGAATCCCTAAAGGTCGGAGGTGAGGGTCTGGGTGCCTGGAGAGGGGCGTCGGTGGGAGTGGCCTGGGTTCCATGGGGAGTTAGAACCAGAGGCTAGGGGTCGCTGGGATGGGAGACAGAATGTAGGGTCTCCAGGGACTCGGGGAGTCTAATAGTCAGGGGGCTGGGCTTTTTGTCCCGAGGGGGTCCCGGGCCAGGGTCCTGCGGTCTGGTCCCTGACCCGGATCCCCGGCAGGCTGAGCAGTGGTACGGCCGAGGGCCTGAAGGTGCAGACGGAGCGCACCCGCTCGATGCTTCTCTTCGCCAACGTGAGCGCCCGGCATTACGGCAACTACACGTGCCGCGCAGCCAACCGGCTGGGAACATCCAGCGCCTCCATGCGGCTCCTGCGTGCGTCCCCCGAGGAGCGGAAGGGGCGGGGCCGGGGCTTGGGCGGGGCCGACCTGAATGGGCATGGCCAGGGAGGTGGAGATGCAGAACTGCCCCTCGACTGACCCCCGAACTTAAGAGAGAGCCCAAGACCGGTGTTCATTGAGCGCCCACTAAGGGAGGGAATTGGATGCTGGGGGCAGAGCAAGGCACAAAAGAGGCAAGGTCTGGTGGCTCAGACGATAAAGAATATGCCTGCAATGCATGAGACCTGGGTTCGATCCCTGGGTTGGGAAGATTCCCCTGGAGAAGGGAATGGTTACCCAACTCCAGTGTTCTTGGCTAGGAAATTCCATATACAGAGGAGCCTGGTGGGCTGCAGTCCATGGGTCGCAAAGAGTCGGACACAACTGAGCGACTAACACTTTCACTTCTGTCTAGGGACTCGTACAGCTAGTAGCAGTAGTAGAAAAGCAATAAAGTAGACAAAATGAAAAGTCAACAAATACATAAGCAAAAAACAATTTTGCATATCGATAAGGATTATCAAGAAAATAATAGAATTGGGGATGGTAGCAGTAGACACGACTGAGCGACTTCACTTTCAATTTTCACTTTCATGCATTGGAGAAGGAAATGGCAACCCACTCCAGTGTTCTTGCCTGGAGAATCCCAGGGACGGGGGAGCCTGGTGGGCTGCTGTCTATGGGGTTGCACAGAGTCGGACACGACTGAAGTGACTTAGCAGTAGCAGTAGACAAACGCATCAGAGAAGGCTTCCTGAAGGAAGCAACGTTTGAAATGAGACCTGAATGGTCAAAAGAATCCAGCCCTGCCAAGATCTACCAAAGAGCTTTGCAGCGGGGCGGGCTAGGGGAGGGGAGTGGGGGGACAGAGATGAGCCAGATGATTAGATTAAAACAGTGTGGGGAGGGGGCAGGATCCCTGAGTGAAAACCCGGAAAGGCCCTTAGGAGGCGGCCTCAGACAAGACCCTCAGAAACAAGACACCCGGGAGACACACGCATGGGTTCTCCCCGCTCCGGGCCTCCTCCCTTGACCCTCTCTCTTTCCCCAGGCCCAGGATCCCTGGAAAACTCGGCCCCGAGGCCCCCAGGGCCCCTGACCCTCCTCTCCGCCCTGGGCTGGCTGTGGTGGAGGATGTAGGAAGAACCCAGTGCCGCCGGTGTCTCCCTGCGAGGGGGGCTGAGGCCGAGAGCGAGAGGAGCAGGGAGAGCAAGCGCCGTGGGTCTCGAGGGGCGGAGGAGCTCTCGGCCGCTGAGGAAGAAGAGGAAAAGGAAGAGGAGGAGGGAAGATCTATAGAGAACCCATCACTGTGAGGGATAACGCAAAATTATGCATCTTTCTACAGCCATTCTCGCCACCGTTCACCTTTCTGATTGTGACCCACCCCTGGCCACCCCCACACCCCTCTCTTAGCTCAGGCTGTCAACTGGTTCGCGCGTGTGTGGTGGGTGTGAGCGTAAGCGTGTGTGTGTGCATGTGTGTGTGTGTGTGTGTGTGTATGGATGGGGGTGGGGGGGTGGGGAAGGGGGCTCAGCACTCTTCCCTCCTGGACACACCCCCACATCCACTGCCCCCATCCCCGCTGTCTCTCACCTCTGGCTGGAGGTAGGTATGGGGTATTCGTGCTGGAAGCTGTGAGGGGAGGTTTTCCAGGCTCCTGCTTTCCCAGTATATGCACGCACCCCACCCCCTCCCCTCCCTGCTGAAAGGCTGTCTCCCGGGCAGGTTGGAAGTGGGAGGGGCATCAGACTTGCCTGGCAAGCTGTCACTCAACCTCTGCGAGCAGGTGCGGGATCTCCACCTTGGCTCTGGGCCTCCCTGCTGTCAACCAACCACCTGCCTGGAGCCAGAGGCCCCATCACCGGCTCAGCGGCCTGAGACCTTCCCGCTTTCCCTGTCCCTCCCCGCCCTGGACTTTCTGGCCCTCTCCCGGGCTGATCGGTGCTTCCGTCCAACTGTCAGGCCGGTGCCTGCTGTCACCTGTCTGTCTCAGTGCTTTGCCCTAGCCCACCCCCACTCCCTTCGGCCGCCCGCAGCGCCCGCCAGCTGCCCTCAGACCCCCTATGGCCGGCCCACAGGTGTGAGCTTGCTGGTCCACCACTGCCTGGCCTCTCCACCAACTGACCCTCCCAAAGGCTGACCTGACCACCCTCACACACACTTAGACGCACACACACACACACACACACACACACACACCAGCGACTGTGACCAGCAATAGCCCCCTGGCTCCAGCTGTCCTGTAGCCGGTGACCAGCTGTGGTTCCCCCGAGGATGAGCAACTATGTCAGAAAGGCGCTCCGAGGCTGTAACTTCAGCTCGGATTGTAGGTATACCCCACGCTGGCACACCACATCCCACAAAGTGGGGGAAGAGAGGGGCATCACGCAGACGTCCCCAGCCCAGACCAAGATGTTACCAACTCCAGCTCCCGGGAGACCCTCTTATAAACACTCACCCCAAACTATACCACCCAGAGCTTGGGAGGGCGAGAGAGGGCAGAGCAGGGGCAGGGGGGGCAAGGGGCAGTGACTGTACCTCAGATGGGGGCCCCATCCCACATTGTCTTCCATTCCCAGGGTCCAGGGGACAGGGAGGGGAGGGGGAGGGGTGCCAGGGAGGGGGCGGGGGGGGGCCCTGGGGGCCGTGTGTTCCGATTCATGGGGAGTGTTGAGACCGCCACACCAATAAACGCCTTTTTCCAAAGTCTCCGCCTGCCAGTGTCAACGTCAGTAAGCATATGGGTGAGTGGAGCGCAGACTCCTGGTCATTGGTTGTGCCTCCCCAGCGTCACTTCTGCCCTCCCCTTTCTCTTTGGTAGATTTGGAATTGACCTATTTACAGAGGTAGCCCCTGATTGGCTGAAGCTACTCGGCATAGCCCCTTTCCCACTGTGACTGGTTCAGAGGTGGGCACATGGCCCAGCCAGACTAATGAGAGAACGAACACCAGAGCAGTGTGGACTTCCTGGGAAGAGCTGCTCTTCTGTTGGGATAATGTGGCTCAATGGTATGAAGTCAAGATCTGCAGGATGTCTATTCTCCATCACATGGAGAGATCTTGGGTCTATGGGGATAGCACTGGTGGGGAAGACAATACATGGAGCCTGTGAGTGATAGAAACACCACAGAATGCAGAGTGGAAAGTCTAGAGAAACTGAGTCCATGATGACATCATTTGAGCAACTGGATCAAAACTTACCTGATGCCTACCTTCACTTACATAAGCAATAAAGTCCCATGTATGTTTAAACCAACTCATGTTAGGTTTTCAATTTCTAGTGATTACATAAGAAATGAAAATTCTCACTGACACAGAAGAGATGTAGAGGTTCCAGGACTCCAGCCATCACCTTTCTAAAAAGATCCAAGGTCTCTATTTTCCAAAGGCTTCTTTCACACCAAACTTTAGCCAGAATGGCTCACATCCTTTCCTCCCCTGAGACAGATATTGTTGCCTATGCTTTGGTTATTTGTTTACACTTTCATCTTTGCCCACCTTCCATGACACAGACTGAGATATTTGGTTTCCAAGCCTCCCTCACAGTGATATGGCCAGCTTTTGGTCAATGAGACTTAAGGGAAATTTGCTATCAGGCTTCCAAGAAATTTTCCCCTCGTTCATGTGAGGAAAGGAACCCTGCTCCCTTCCTTTTGTCATTAGATACAGTTGTGTGAAGATGTGATGCCTGGAGCTGCAGCAGCCATCTTGTTACTTGAGACAATATGCCAACACATAGGGTGGCAAAGCAGGACACAAAGAACCCAAATACTTGATGGTGTCACTAAGTTGTTGAGCCACACTGAAACTACCTACCTCCATATTTCTTTCCATCATTTACTTTATTACTTATAGCCAAAATAATCTTCACTGATGCACTCCTTACATTTCCAGTGAGAAACTCAATTGGAAAAGGAAGGCATCCTGCTTGGGAGAGCAGCAGCAAGCCGTGAATTTCACTGGCCCCAGACATTTGATCAGATGACAAATACTTAAGGATGTTTTTGTGCCAAACTTTGTGTTAAATGCTGGTGATAAGGACATGGTCTCTACCTTTGTGTAACTCTCAGTTTAGAGAGGAAGTCAGAGGTTAAACAAGTAATTACATATTTACATACAAGAAGCAGGAAGTTCAGAGCCTCTAGGACTCAATTCATAGCCAAGGCAGGTTTGGGTCATGGGTTAGAGAAGTGTCCTCTAAGATGGTAACAGTTCCCTTTATACTTGAAATATTAACGATGCAGAACAAAGAATCCTGCTCCAGGTGCAGTAAACTCTAGAAGCAAAGGCCTGGAGGCAAACTAAAGTATGGAGAAGAAAAGCAGGGGTGAAATTTCTGGAAGGGGAGGTTAGAGAGGCCAACAGAGGCCAAATCATAAAGGTCCCAATGAGGAGCTTGGATAATATCTGAAGGAAATGGGCAGTCCTAGAAGGGCTTAAAGAGAAGAGGTATGTGATGTGATTTAAGATGAAGATTCTGGGAGCTGGATGGGGCATAGCCTGGAAGAGGCAAACATCGATATAGGAAAACCTTTCCAGAGAATGAGGCAGGGCACCCTCTTCAGCTCCCAGCCGCACAGACCCTTGCCCACTTGAAGGCTGTACAAACCACACTGGTTAGCAGGAGTCTCTCCCAGCCGTGGAGCCCTATCTCCTTAGTTGCATGAATATAGGGAGAAGCTTCCTGGGCCCTGAGAGAAGGAGATGGGAAGTCCCACTTTCCCACTTTTCAGGTCAAACCATCAATCACAGTGGGACAGGAAGTCTCTGACTGCTACGAACGCAAAACAGGAAGTCCTGCCCCCAAAGTCCTGCACAGAGCAAGCCACTCTCCGGGCTCACACCTGTGTAGCCGTACGAATGGTTTTGGGGCCCCCACCTGGAGGCATGCCGGTGGCCTAGAAGAGAGAAGAGGGACGGGGAACAACCACAAGAGTTACCCTGGATGTGACATAACTCACCCTTTCCCAGCACTAGCTCACACCATTCCAAAATTAGCTGAGTTCCCTCCATTTGCAAGGGGGAAAAAAGGTCTAGTCACCCTTGGGAGAAATAAGGCAGGCAACAACTCAAATTTTATGGGGAAGAGATGTTCTATCCCACTTAAAGAGAGAAAATGAAAGCTTTCCCAATTTCTATGGAAATAAATGAAGGCATTTTGGGGAAATTGGAATTTCATGCGTATATATATACGACCTAAATCAAATCCCTTATGATTATACAGTGGAAGTGAGAAATAGATTTAAGGGCCTAGATCTGATAGATAGAGTGCCTGGTGAACTATGGAATGAAGTTTGTGACATTGTACAGGACACAGGGATCAAGACCATCCCCATGGAAAAGAAATGCAAAAAAAGCAAAATGGCTGTCTAGGGAGGCCTTACAAACAGCTGTGAAAAGAAGAGAAGCGAAAAGCAAAGGAGAAAAGGAAAGATATAAGCATCTGAATGCAGAGTTCCAAAGAATAGCAAGAAGAGATAAGAAAGCCTTCTTCAGCGATCAATGCAAAGAAATAGAGGAAAACAGCAGAATGGGAAAGACTAGGGATCTCTTCAAGAAAATCAGAGATACCAAAGGAACATTTCATGCAAAGATGGGCTCAATAAAGGACAGAAATAACAGAAGCAGAAGATATTGAGAAGAGGTGGCAAGAATACACAGAAGAACTATACAAAAAAAGAGCTTCACAACCCAGATAATCACGATGGTGTGATCACTGACCTAGAGTCAGACATCCTGGAATGTGAAGTCAAGTGGGCCTTAGAAAGCATCACTACAAACAAAGCTAGTGGAGGTGATGGAATTCCAGTTGAGCTATTCCAAAACCTGAAAGATGATACTGTGAAAGTGCTGCACTCAATATGCCAGCAAATTTGGAAAACTCAGCAATGGCCACGGGACTGGAAAAGGTCAGTTTTCATTCCAATCCCAAAGAAAGGCAATGCCAAAGAATGCTCAAACTACCGCACAATTGCACTCATCTCACACGCTAGTAAAGTAATGCTCAAAATTCTCCAAGCCAGGCTTCAGCAATATGTGAACCGTGAACTTCCTGATGTTCAAGCTGGTTTTCAAAAAGGCAGAGGAACCAGAGATCAAATTGCCAACATCTGCTGGATCATGGAAAAAGCAAGAGAGTTCCAGAAAAACATCTATTTCTGCTTTATTGACTATGCCAAAGCCTTTGACTATGTGGATCACAATAAACTGTGGAAAGAGATGAGAATACCAGACCACCTGATCTGCCTCTTGAGAAATTTGTATGCAGGTCAGGAAGCAACAGTTAGAAATGGACATGGAACAACAGACTGGTTCCAAATAGGAAAAGGAGTACATCAAGGCTGTATATTGTCACCCTGTTTATTTAACTTATATGCAGAGTACATCATGAGAAACGCTGGACTGGAAGAAACACAAGTTGGAATCAAGATTGCTGGGAGAAATATCAATCACCTCAGATATGCAGATGACACTACCCTTGTGGCAGAAAGTGAAGAGGAACGAAAAACCCTCTTGATAAAAGTGAAAGTGGAGAGTGAAAAAGTTGGCTTAAAGCTCAACATTCAGAAAACAAAGATCATGGCATCTGGTCCCATCACTACATGGGAAATAGATGGGGAAACAGTGGAAACAGTGTCAGAATTTATTTTTCTGGGCTCCAAAATCACTACAGATGGTGACTGCAGCCATGAAATTAAAAGACACTTACTCCTTGGAAGGAAAGTTATGACCAACCTAGATCACATATTCAAAAGCAGAGACATTACTTCGCCAACAAAGGTCTGTCTAGTCAAGGCTATGGTTTTTCTAGTGGTCATGTATTATGTGAGAGCTGGACTGTGAAGAAGGCTGAGCACCAAAGAATTGATGCTTTTGAACTGTGGTGTTGGAGAAGACTCTTGAGAGTCCCTTGGACTGCAAGGAGATCCAACCAGTCCATTGTGAAGGAGATCAGCCCTGGGATTTCTTTGGAAGGAATGATGCTAAAGCTGAAACTCCAGTACTTTGGCCACCTCATGGGAAGAGTTGACCCACTGGAAAAGACTCTGATGCTGGGAGGGATTGAGGGCAAGAGGAGAAGGGGACGACAGAGGATGAGATGGCATCACTGACTCGATGGATGTCAGTCTCAGTGAGCTCCGGAAGTTGGTGATGGACAGGGAGGCCTGGCATGCTGTGATTCATGGGGTTGCAAAGAGTTGGACACGACTGAGCGACTGATCTGATCTAATCTGATATATATATATACACGTGTATATATATAAGCGTATATATATATAGGATGGAAAATCCTGTCCAACTTCTGTGTATCAAAAAAAAAAAAAAAAGAAGGGGAAAATCTAACAACTTTCTGAACCAACAAAAAAAGCTGGAGGAAGAGAATTCTGACCATCTCCTCTGCCTGACTAAAACACAAAAATTTCCACCCCCATTCCAGGACCCTGCGGCACCCATACTCACTGGGTGGGCCCTGATTGGGCTAGGGTTCTCCAGCGTTACTTTGAGGGGCAGAGGCTGTGGGGTGTGCACTGGGGTCACGCTCTGCACCCTCTTTTCCGGTTGGGGGACTACAGGGGTCCACGTGCCGGGTTGCTTCTTTTTCTTATGCGCCTCTCCTGGGAAAGGGAGGAGGAAGAGAAATAGGAACACTTGATTGGCTGTACCCACACCCCATTCAGTCAATGGCAAAGGAAGCTGGGCTGAAGGTGGATTAGATGGACTGGAGGTAACTGCTGCTGGTTGGTTCAGAGGCTGAACCAGTGGGACTCTTTCCAGGGTTGAGTTCCCCACTTACTTCGAAAGCCACACAGACAGCAGATGCACAGGAGGAGAAGAGCTGCCAGAAGCGCCAGGCCTAGTAGGCACCCCAGAACAATGCCAGCGATGGCCCCGGGGCCCAGGGTGGGACCTGGAAGAAACCAAGAGAAAGGGAATAAGGGGAAAGTAACCAAAGCTGGACCGGTTTCCTGAGCCTTCTGCCTCAACCCTCCGCTTGTCAGAACCCAGGAATCTGAGACCCCTTACACCCTCAGTTCATTAAATGTTTCCTGAATGACTGTGGTGTGTCTGACATTCTGTCAGGTGGTGAAGATCCATTGGTGAGCAAACCAAGATACCCACTATCCTGTGGGTTGATATTAATATTAGGAGGGAAATCAGAAACGAATGTGGAAATAGATAACATAATTACAGATTGTGTCCAGAAGATAAAATAAATGTGCTATGAGAGAAATTTGTTTTTGATGTCTCTGCTTTCAGGAGCAAAAGCAGACACATCACTTTGCTGGCAAATGTCCCTACAGTCAAAGCTCTGGTTTTTCTAGTTGTCATGTACAGATGTGAGAATTGGACCAGAAAGAAGGCTGAGCGCCAAAGGATCAATGCTTCTAAATTGTGCTAGAGAAGATTCTTGAGAGTCCCTTGCACTTCAAGGAGATCAAACCAGTCAATCCTAAAGGAAATCAACACTGAATATGCATTGGAAGGACTGCTGCTGAAGCTGAAGTGCTAATACTTTGGCCACCTGATGCAAAGAACCTACTCTTCGGGAAAGACCCTGATGCTGGGAAAGACTGAAGGCAAAAGGGGAAGGGGGTGGCAGAGGATGAGATGGATGGATGGCATCAACCAATGCAATGGACATGAACTTGAGCAAACTCCTGGGGATAGTGAAGGACGGGAGTCTGGCATGCTGCAGTCCATGCTGTTGCCTCAGACACGACTTAGCCACTGAACAACAACAAATGATAGAAATAATGGAAAGGGAGGTGACATTTAGAAAAGTTGGTGAGGGAAGGTCCTCAAGGAAGTAACAGTTGAGCAGAGACCTGGGGAATAGGGAACCAGGCATGCTAAACAGGGGGACAAGGGTGTTCCAAGCAGAGGGAACAGAACATGCAGACTCAGAAGCAGGAAAGAGTTATCTGTGTTCAGTGAAGGCCAGTATGGGTGGAGGTATAGAAGGTAGAAGGTAGAAGAAGTAAGAAGGTAGAAGGTAAGAAGTAAGAAGTAAGAAGAAGTAAGAAGAAGTAAGAAGAAGTAAGAAGAAGTAAGTAAGAAGTAAGAAGAAGAATGAAGGTAGAAGAGGTAAGGGTTGAGGTTAGAGGGATTAAGAGGGGCCAGAGCCTGGGCATGAAAGGCTTTTTAAGCAAGGCAGCAGCAACATGGTCTGATTTGCGTAACTTTGGTGTCTATCTGGAGGATGGATTGTAGGCTGGGAAGAGGGGGCATAAAGACACCAGGAAAATGGCTACTGCGGTCCAGGCAAGAGAGGACTGTGGTGTCTGACCAGAGTGTAGAAGTAAAGATGGAAGGAAGCAGATGATTAAGAAAGCATCTTGGAATAGAATTTGTACCCTGCTCTTGTGTGAAAACTGCATAAATTTTAATTATGTTGGATTGGCTCATAGTGCTTTTCAGATCTACTATATCCTACTTTTCTTTCTATACATTCTATTAATTTTTTAGTGTGATATTGAAAGTCCAGCTAAATATCTTAATTTATCTACTTAAAAAATAATTGCAATATATAGTTGAACTATGTGTAATTTTGTTCTGTATTTTCCAAGTCTCCTGTAAATGTATTATCATACTTTCATAATATAAAAAATATAAAAAATAAAAAATTTAAAACTCAAAAAAAAAAAAAAAAGCATTTTGGTAGGAAGTGATGGGACTCTGGGGATATTTTGGATGTTACAGGTGATGTCAGCATGTGGGTGGTGCCATTTTCCAGGATAGAAAGACTGGAGAGTTGACAGGAGAGGGGTGGGCAGGGTATAGTTTGGAGAAACATCAAGAGGTCTATTTTGGACATGTAAAGTCTGAAATGTCAGTTGGACATTCAAAGTGAAGACATCAAGTAGGGAGGTGGCTTTTCAAGTCTGGAGTTCAGAGGTCTGGGCTGGAGATCAGACATTTGAGCGTCATCTGAGTACTGATGATATTTAAGGCAGTGAGAGTGGAAAGGCCACACTGGGGAGAAATATAGGTGGAGAAGAGAGCTAAGGAAGGATGCATCCAGTACTTAGAAGTGGGAGTATTCGCAACTACTGAAACCCCCGCACTTCACAGCTAGAGAGTGCGTGTTGCCACAAAAGATCCTGTGCAATGCAATGAAGGTCCTGTGTGTTGCAACTAAGACCGATCAGATCAGATCAGTCGCTCAGTCGTGTCCGACTCTTTGCGACCCCATGAACTGCAGCACGCCAGGCCTCCCTATCCATCACCAGCTCTCGGAGGCCACTCAGACTCACATTCATCGAGTCAGTGATGCCATCCAGCCATCTCATCCCCTTCTCCTCCTGCCACCAATCCCTCCCAGCATCAGGGTCTTCTCCAATGAGTCAACTCTTCGCATGAGGTGGCCAAAATACTGGAGTTTCAGCTTTAGCATCATTCCTTCCAAAGAAATCCCAGGGCTGATCTCCTTCAGAATGGACTGGTTGGATCTCCTATGCAGCTAACTAAATCAATAAAAATTTTGAAAAGGAAGTTGGAGAATGTTACTAATTGTCTCCTCCCCCAAAAGATATAGTACCCATGAACGTGACTTTACTTGGAAATACAGTCTTTGCAGATGTAATCAAGTCAAGATGATATGCAAAGACTTCATTTCCAAATAAGGTCACACAGGGACCTTGTACCTACATTTTCCCCACCATCACTACTCTGGCCCTTTGGGGTCATTAAAAGTGAAATAAGGGTTTCTTGAACACAAGCCCTGACATATCATGACAGCTGATCTGACAACTGGAACAGTTTCAAAGTAACTAACAGGCAGGATATGCTGGACAAAGGGATGACTCACTTCCCAGGTGAGATGGAGTGGATGGCGTGAGATCTCATCGGGCTACTCAGGCATGCAATTCAAAACTTCAGTCGCTCAGTCATGTCCAACTTTTTGCGACCCCATGAATCGCAGTACGCCAGGCCTCCCTGTCCATCACCACCTCCCGGAGTTCACTCAAACTCACGTCCATCGAGTCGGTGATGCCATCCAGCTATCTCATCCTCTGTTGTCCCCTTCTCCTTCTGCCCTCAATCCCTCCCAGCATCAGAGTCTTTTCCAGTGGGTCAACTCTTCCCATGAGGTGGCCAAAGTACTGGAGTTTCAGCTTTAGCATCAGTCCTTCCAAAGAACACCCAGAACTGATCTCCTTTAGAATGGACTGGTTGGATCTCCTTGCAGTCCAAGGGACTCTCAAGAGTCTTCTCCAACACCACAGTTCAAAAGCATCAATTCTTTGGCGCTCAGCTTTCTTCACAGTCCAACTCTCACATCCACACATGACCACTAGAAAAACCATAGCTTTGACTAGACAGACCTTTGTTGGCGAAATAATGTTTCTGCTTTTGAATATGCTATCTAGGTTGGTCATAACTTTCCTTCCAAGGAGTAAGTGTCTTTTAATTTCATGGCTGCAATCACCATCTGCAGTGATTCTGGAGCCCAAAAAGATGAAGTCTGACACTGCTTCCACTGTTTCCCCATCTATTTCCCATGAAGTGATGGGACCAGATGCCATGATCTTCGTTTTCTGAATGTTGAGCTTTAAGCCAACTTTTTCACTCTCCACTTTCACCTTCATCAAGAGGCTTTTTAGTTCCTCTTCACTTTCTGCCATAAGGGTAGTGTCATCTGCATATCTGAGGTTATTGATATTTCTCCTGCAATCTTGATTCCAGCCTGTGTTCATCCAGCCCAGTGTTTCTCATGATGTACTCTGCATAGAAGTTAAATAAGCAGGGTGACAATACACAGCCTTCACTCCTTTTCCTATTTGGAACCAGTCTGTTGTTCCATGTCCAGTTCTAATCGTTGCTTCCTGACCTGCATATAGGTTTCTCAAGAGGCAGGTCAGGTGGTCTGGTATTCCCATCTCTTTCAGAATCCAAGAAACATCTGGGGTAACAGGCAAATTTGGCCTTGGAATATGGAATGAAGCAGGGTAAAGGCTAATAGAGTTTTGCCAAGAGAACGCACTGTTCATAGCAAACATCCTCTTCCAACAACACAAGAGAAGACTCTACACATGGACATCACCAGATGGTCAACACTGAAATCAGATTGATTATATTCTTTGCAGCCAAAGATGGAGAAGCTCTATACAGTCAGCAAAAATAAGACTGGGAGCTGACTGTAGCTCAGATCATGAACTCCTTATTGCCAAATTCAGACTGAAATTGAAAAAAGTAGGGAAAACCACTAGACCATTCAGGTATGACCTAAATCAAATTCCTTATGATTATACAGTGGAAGTAAGAAATAGATTTAAGGGACTAGATCTGATAGATAGAGTGCCTGGTGAACTATGGATGGAGGTTTGTGACACTGTACAGGAGACAGGGATCAAGACCATTCCCATGGAAAGAAATGCAAAAAAGCAAAATGGCTGTCTGGGGAGGCCTTACAAATAGCTGTGAAAAGAAGAGAAGCAAAAAGCAAAGGAGAAAAGGAAAGATATAAGCATCTGAATGCAGAGTTCCAAAGAATAGCAAGGAGAGATAAGAAAGCCTTCCTCAGCGATCAATGCACAGAAATAGAGGAAAACAACTGAATGGGAAAGACTAGGGATCTCTTCAAGAAAATTAGAGATACCAAGGGAACATTTCATGCAAAGATGGGCTCAATAAAGGACAGAAATGGTATGGACCTAACAGAAGCAGAAGACATTAAGAAGAGGTGGCAAGAAAACACAGAAGAACTGTACAAAAAAGATCTTCACGATCAAGATAATCACGATGGTGTGATCACTCATCTAGAGCCAGATATCCTGAAATGTGAAGTCAAGTGGGCCTTAGAAAGCATCACTACGAACAAAGCTAGTGGAGGTCATGGAATTCAAGTTCAGCTATTTCAAATCCTGAAAGATGATGCTATGAAAGGGCTGCTCTCAATATGCCAGCAAATTTGGAAAACTCAGCATTGGCCACAGGACTGGAAAAGGTCAGTTTTCATTCCAAGCCCAAAGAAGGGGAGGGGAATTCGCTCAGTCGTGTCCGACTCTTAGCGAGCCCATGGACTGGAGCCTACCAGGATCCTCCGTCCATGGGATTTTCCAGGCAAAAGTACTGGGGTGGGGTGCCATTGCCTTCCCCGAATCCCAAAGAAAGGCAATGCCAAAGAATGCTCAAACTACCACACAATTGCACTCATCTCACACGCTAGTAAAAGTAATGCTCAAAATTCTCCAAGCCAGTCTTCACCAAGACGTGAACTGTAAACTTCCATGGTTCAAGCTGGATTTAGAAAATGCAGAGGAACCAGAGATCAAATTGCCAACACCTGCTGGATCATGGAAAAAGCAAGAGAGTTCCAGAAAAACATCTACTTTTGCTTTATTGACTATGCCAAAGCCTTTGACTGTGTGGATCACAATAAACTGTGGAAAATTCTGAAAGAGATGGGAATACCAGACCACCTGACCTGCCTCTTGAGAAACCTATTATAAATCGTTTATTTCTGAGATTTTCCATTGAATATTTTCAGACCGTGGTTGACCCCTGGTAACTGAAACCTCGGAAATCAAAACCGAGGATAAAGGGGCTACTGTATCTTTTGCAGAGGGGAGCACAATTCAACCAATCAAGTCAAGATAAGATCATTAGGGTGGGTCCTCATCGGATATGACTTGTGTCCTTACAGGAAGATAGAGACACATACAGGGAGGAGGAGGAGACTGTGAGAGGCTGGAAGCAGAGGCTAGAGTGATGCCAAGGATTGACAGTCACTCTCTTGATGAAAGTGAAAGTGGAGAGTGAAAAGGTTGGCTTAAAGCTCAACATTCAGAAAACGAAGATCATGGCATCTGGTCCCATCACTGCATGGGAAATAGATGGGGAAACAGTGGAAACAGTGTCAGACTTTGTTTTTCTGGGCTCCAAAATCACTGCAGATGGTGACTGCAGCCATGAAATTAAAAGACGCTTGCTCCTTGGAAGGAAAGTTATGACCAACCTAGATAGCATATTCAAAAGCAGAGACATTACTTTACTAACAAAGGTTCGCCTAGTCAAGGCTATGGTCTTTCCTGTGGTCATGTATGGATGTGAGAGCTGGACTGTGAAGAAGGCTGAGCACCGAAGAATTGATGCTTTTAAACTGTGGTGTTGGAGAAGACTCTTGAGAGTCCCTTGGACTGCAAGAAGATCCAACCAGTCCATTCTGAAGGAGATCAGCCCTGGGATTTCTTTGGAAGGAATGATGCTAAAGCTGAAACTCCAGTATTTTGGCCACCTCATGTGAAGAGTTGACTCATTGGAGAAGACTCTGATGGGATTGAGGACAGGAGGAGAAGGGGACGACAGAGGATGAGATGGCTGGATGGCATCACTGACTCGATGGATGCGAGTCTGAGTGACCTCCGGGAGCTGGTGATAGACAGGGAGGCCTGGCGTGCTGCGGTTCATGGGGTCGCAAAGAGTCGGACACGACTGAGCGACTGATCTGATCTGATCAGAAGATAGAGGGCTTCCCTGGTGGTTCAGCTGGTAAAGAATCTGCCTGCAATACGGGAGACCTGGGTTTGATCCCTGGATTGGGAAGATCCCCTGGAGAAGGGAACAGCTACCCACTCCAGTATTCTGGCCTGGAGAATTCCATGGAGTATATAGGCCATGGGGTTGCAAAGAGTCGGACACAGCTGAGCGACTTTCACTTTCGCTTTATCAGAAGCTAGAAGGAGGCAAGTGAGGATTCTTCACAGAATCTCAGAGGCAGGGACTTCCCTCGGGTCCTGTAGTTAAGAATTTGCCTACAATGCATGGGATGTGGGTTCGCTCCCTCATTGTGGAACTAAGACAACGTGCTTTGGGGCAACTAAGCCTGTGGGCTGCAATGAAGCTCCAGTGCAGTCAAAATTTAAAAATTAATTTTAAGAAAGAATCTGCCTGATTCAGATGGGATGTGTAGTACGATCCCTGTTCAGGGGAGCTGAGATCCTATAGGCCACAGGCAACTGAGCTCCATGGGTCACAACTAAAGAAAAGCGCACATGCTCTAGAGCCCAGGTTCCACAAGAGAAGCCCGTGCGCCACAAGGAACACACAGTACACGAAAAACAAAAAACAAAAAACAACTCAACTGTCTCGGAGGCAGCATGACCCTGCACAGACTCCTGGCTTCCAGAGCTGGCAGAGAATACATTTCTGTTGTTCTAGCTACACAGTTCAAGGTATCTAATTACAGCAACCCCAGGAAACTAACGCAGAGAAAGAAGGAAGATCCAACTAAAGAGACTTGAGAGGGCTAAATCCAGGAAAAAGGCTCCAACTCACCGATCCGGTAGATCTGGCTTTGGGAAGGCATCCCTGGCTGCCCCCCCAGGGTTGGCAGGATACGAAAGACCCAGGTCCTGGGATTCTGAAGAGGGAGGGGCACCACAGCTGAACGCTCCCGAGGCCCCAGGATGAGCAGGGAGACCCAGTCCGAGGCGATGGCTCTGCCCGGGTCAGGGCCCTCCACCCGTGCCTGAATCTGGAAACGGCTGACCAGGGCTCCACGCTCCACATCCCAAGTCAGCACTGCTGCGTCCCGGGTACTCTGCAGCCTCCATGAGGAGATGGATGGTCCTGGAGGGGCGAGGGGGGGTCAAGGTGGAAGCTGGATTCACCGGTCCAAGAGGGAGAGGAACAGGGGTCACAGACCTAGACTCCTAAGTCCTAGGAGCGGGGTCTGGAGACCCCAACTCCTGGATCTAAGAAAGGGAGAGAATGGGGGCCTGGACTCTTGGGTCTGAGGGAGCAAGGGTCTGAGAGTTCCCTGGAAAAAGTGACTGAGGTCTAGGATTCCCTGAGGGATCAGGGATCTGGGAGTGGGAGTCCTAGGGTCTGGGGTTGGAGGAGGCCCAGGACAAAGATTTCTGTGTCTGAGGGAGGAGGGGCTGGGGGTCTGGAGCCCTAGGTCTGAGGGAGGAACTGGCTGGAATCCCAGTCTCCTGGGTTTCGGAGAAGAGAGGTTCTGGGAAAAGGTGGGACTCACCAATGAGAGTGATCTTGTCGACCCCAGCACCCAGTGCCCCACTGCACAACACGGAGTAATTTCCCAGGTCCCAGTCCAGGCTGAAGTTGCCAATGAGAAGTCTCCGCCCATCCTCGGTGAGCTGCAGGCGTCCCCCACCTCCTGGGGCTAGGGGGCGCCCTTCCCTGGCCCAGGATGCTCTGGAAGGTGGCGGACAGCCAGACGCCTGCAGAGCTACCTCTGCCTCTCCGGACCGTGTCTCCTCTACGATTGGATGAAGCAGGACCTCTCGGGGGGCCTCTGCAGGCGGAAGAAACCGGAGCAAGAAAGTCAAACAAGGAGTCCTGCGCCCTTTGGTGAATCTAATAGGGCACCTTAGTCACAAAAGGAAGATCTGCCCTTTCACTCTCTCCCTCATTCATTCGTCTGACTTCCTTAACGAGGACTTATGAAATACGTGCAGCAGACCAGGTCATATTATTCTCAACCATTTGTTGCTCTGAACATGTGGGAAAGTGTCAGTTCTCTTGGTAGGTCCAGGAAAGAAATTTTGGACCGGCCCCTGCTTGAAGTATAGAGAAAACCTCCGAACATATATAGGGTTAAAAACAGAGGAAATCCCCCTCCCTCGAGTCCTGAAGGAGCAAAGCAGTACCCGCTCCTCCTCTAGGGAAACAGTAAGGAAATCCCACAGGCTCTCACCCGGGGTGACAGTGCACGTGCGCGTGGTCACCAGGTGGCGAGCAAGGCAGGTGACGGGGACGCCGCTGAGCCGGGGGTGGGCGGGGACCACTGCCTGGAGCACAGAGGACGCCAGTCCCTCCTGGACGCCTTCAGGGAGACCCTGGAACTTTAGGGAGGCGGCAGGGGCCCCGCCGGGCCACGAGCAGCGGAAGCGGAGGCTGCGATCCCCAGGACCCCCTTCGACTGAGCACTGAGGGGACCCGGGGGGCAAATCTGTGGAGGAAAGTGAGAGATCAAGGGGTCAGTCGGCTCTGTGTCCGTTCCCCACCCCCCCAGCCCTTTTACTCTTCTTCTTCACCTGACCCCGCCCCGTAGGCACTGACCCCGACCATTCTCGTGTAAACCCCTCTCACTTTCCGGCAAGTCCAGGGATAAGTGGACAGCCCCACTGCCTGTCTCTGATTTCCTAAGGAAGCTTCCTTCATCTTGCCACTCTGATTCTTTTCCTTCCGCTCGTAGCCCTGCCCCCTTTTCTAGCTCCACCCCTTCCACCAGGGTCTTCGCCCCCTCTTTGATTACTCCATGTGTAGCCTCTTTTCTTGATCCCTTCCCTTTTGTTGACACCCCTGCCCTTCCTACTGGGCCCTGTCCCCTTTCTAAGATGACCCTGTCCCTTTCTAGAATGAATCCGCCCCTTCTTCTGTGACTCCGTCCCCTTTCCCAGGTAACTTCTTTCTTTTCCTGATCCCAGTTACTGGCCCAAGCAACTTAGGCCCTTTCCTATCTCCTGCTGCTGCTGCTAAGTCGCTTCAGTCGTGTCCGACTCTGTGTGACCCCATAGACGGCAGTCCACCAGGCTCCCCTGTCCCTGGGATTCTCCAAGCAAGAACACTGGAGTGGGTTGCCATTTCCTTCTCCAATGCATGAAAGTGAAAAGTGAAGGTGAAGTCTCTCAGTCGTGTCTTGACTCTTAGCGACCCCATGGACTGCAGCCTACCAGGCTCCTCTGTCCATGGGATTTTCCAGGCAAGAGTACTACTTTTGGTCATTTACTTCGTTGTTCAGTCCTTCAGTCATGTCCGACTCTTGGCGGGCACATGGACCGCGGCTCACCAGGCTTTCCTGACCTTCACTATCTCCCGACGTTTGTTTAAACTCATGTCCATTGAGTCAGTGATGCCATCCAACCATCTCATCCTCTGTTGCCCCCTTCTCCTCCTACCTTCAATCTTTCCCAACATCAGGGTCTTTTGCGATTTACGTCCGCTGCTTGATTTGTTGAGATTGCCCCTTGCCCAGGAGTCCCCGCCCTCTCGGTGCTGACCCAGGCCCTTCTCGCCATCCTTGCTCCTCGCCTTCTCCTGGGCATCCCTGTTCCTCTACAGAGATCTCCGCCCCTCCTTGTCGGCCCCGCCCCTCCATGCTGGCCCCGCCCCCTCTAGGAGTCCCAGACGCTCGCTGGTACCGCCCCTTCTCCCGGGCATCCCCACCCCTCCTTGGTGGCCCCGCCCCTGCATCCTGCCCAGCCACACTCACCAGCCACCGTGAGGTTGAGCAGCGAGCGGCGGCGGCTGCCGGTGCGCGGGTTCCTGGCGATACAGGCGTAGGCGCCGGCGTGGCCGGGCCGGACCGCGGGCAGCAGGAGGCGCGGGCCGGTGGGCACGGCGGCCTCGGCGGGGTCGGCCAGACTCCAGGTGATGTCGGCCAGTGGCCGCGAGGCGGCGGTGCAGCTCAGGGTCACGTTGCTGCCCGCGGTAACATACAGGGCGGGGTTGGCATCGCGGTTCGAGGAGACAGTGATGACTGGCAGATCCGGGCCATCTAGGCAGAGGAAGGGGGTTGAATCTGCGAAGGTCGGGGTCATCTGGGGCCGCCCCAGGATTTACGAAGACTAGACATCCTCCCTAGGGACTCCAGGAGCCTGAGCCCTCAGATCCGTGTCCCCGACCGGAGGCGTCCCCCCACTCACAAAAAACACTGACGTCGGCCGCAGCCTCTGTGTGGCCGAAGGGGTTGTGGACACGGCAGGTGTATCGGGCGTGGTCGCTGCGCACGGGACGCGCGATGAGAAGCTGGTCGCCCTCTGCGCGGATCCGCGGTGGCTCCGCTCCCGCAGACTCCACTGTATCCAGGACGCGTCCGTCCCGCGTCCAGCTCAGCTCCCCGCGACCTGGCCCCCACCCCATGCAGCGCAGCCGGAGCTCTGCTGCTCCTTCCTGGGTCTCCGGAGCCTTGGGCTGCACGGACAGCTCAGGCAGGGGCTCTGAGGGAGGGGCCATGGGCTCAGGACTAGGCTCTCAGCCCCTGCTGCCCTTAGGTCCAAGACCCAGTCCCTGCCACCTCTTACACCCAGGACCTGGCCCAGCTGAGTCCCCGTCTTAGCCCTCCTCTTAGCCCCAGGAATCCTATTCTCACAGACCGAGTCCCCAACTCTCTCCTCTCCGGGACTCAGAAGTCAGTGCCCCCAGGAGTTTTGGTCCCCAGGTCCAACTTCCCTCAAGCATCGGCCTTGACCCCTAGCTCCTCTTCTGCCTCTTCCCAACCCAGGAGTCCTCTCCCTTGTCTAGGAAACCCTTGCTCTGGGGAGGACACAGCCGCAGAACAGCAGTAACCTGCCCACCAGCAGGCCCCTGCAGTCAGCAATCCGGAGCTCAGAGCCCACTTACCATACACACCCACCGTGAACTCCCGGATCTGCCGGGAGACCCCGGCCTGGATGACCTCCACTGTGTAGACCCCAGCATCCTTCAGCTGAGCAGAGGTGAGCTCCAGGCCCCCTTGGGCCTGGTCAAATCGTAGGCGGTCTCGATAAGTAGGGTCTAGGCTAGGCAGAGGGGCCCCTGGCCCCAGGCCCCCCGCTGCTAATACCTTGGAACCTCGGCGCCAAACCACCAGAGAGGGTAGGGGGCCAGGGCTGGGGACTGGAAACAGCCTGAGCTGGATGGTGGTCCCCACCAGGACTGCAAGAGGCTCCCCGACCTGCAGGGGGAAGCTTGTCCCTGTATGGGTCTCTGAGGACACTTTAGAACCCAGGCTCTGGGCAGAGACCTCAAGATCCCCGTCCTTAAGGGAGTATTTTGAAGCTGGGGCCTCCACAGAGACTTTAGTATCAGGGAAGTGAGCAGAAATGCTGGAAGCTGGGGTCCTAACAGACAAGGAAGGCTCCCAGCTTGGGGCAGCAACTTGCGAACCCAAGGTGTCAGGAGATACATTGGAACTGGGGATTCCAGAGAAGGGTTCCAGATTCAGATTTTCACTCTGAGCAGAAATACTGGGCTCAAAGGAATTGTTCAAATTCAGCCCCTTGGGAGACCATTTGGAAAGTGGGGTATCCGTGGAGACTTTTGAGCCTGCCGTCTGATCTGGGAATTTCCAGCTGGGGAGATTGGTGGAGGGAATTTTCGCACCCGGGCCCTGGGAAGAGCTTTCTGGGTCCAAGGAGAGACTGGTTCTCTGAATTTCAGAAGAGGCTTGGAAGGCGAGGACCTCTACTCCGGAGGCTGTAGAGGAGAGAAGGGAAGGGTGTTGCTGGGCTGCAGAAAAGGGGGCTGGTGGGGAACCGGCTGAGCCCGGGGCTTACCCAGGAGCAGGAGGAGCCGCAGAGCCCGTGAGGTGTCCATGGTGCTGGCCGCACCCGCGAGGATACTGGAGCAAGACCCAGGGCCTGCACTGATCCCTCTGGGGTTGGACAAGTCTGACAGGACTGGTAGCTTCCTGGGCGGGGAAGAAAGACACATGTAGTGGGAGGTGCCAGGATCCCCCACCTGGATCTGGTGGCTGAGGCACCGACCCCACCCAATTTGTCCTCATCAGCTGGTCCCAGCTTGGGGTGGGGTGCCTAACCTGAGCCCTGCACTCCCCACTTGCCTGGGGTTGGGACAGGGTGGGGGTGGGGGTGGGGGAGATGGTGAGAGTGGAGTCCCAGCTGGAAACTTAGTAGCAAGCTTGTGGAGAGGAGCAGGGGAGGTGAAGCCAGGAAGACTGCCTGGAGGAGGGTGAGGCGTGCTTTCAGAGAGCCCCACCTCTTAATGGCTGTGGTCTTCTTCCTCTGCAGCCTCCTGGCCTCCGGTCCACTCTGTCCTGCTGCTGCTGCTGCTAAGTCGCTTCAGTCATATCCGACTCTGTGCGACCCCATAGATGGAAGCCCACCAGGTTCCCCCGTCTCCTGCCAGGCCTCAAATACTCCTATCTGATCCTGCTCCTCCTCTGCTCTCCATGGTCCCTTTTTGCCCTCAGGGCTGTTTTGAGTGGCTGTATTCCACCCAATCAAATCTCCTGAGACTCAGAGCTATGTCTCTTTGACCCCTAGAACGTCATACACCCTCTGTCCCACTAAACTTAGGATCTTTCCTCTAACCCCACCCTCAGGCATTCTCCATCTCCAATCAACTCCACCTTCTAGAGGGATGCTGGAAGCCTTCCTCCTGCCTTGCTTCCCCTCACTGCTGTCAATTTCCAGATCCCATACCACCCGCTTGGCCCTGTGAATCTCTCTGCTCCATCCCTTCCTCTCTTTCTACTGGCATGACCCCAGCACAGGCCCTGACTCCTCTTTCTATCCCCTTGCCTAGCCTCCTCCCTCCAGGCCATGGATCCCCAGATGGTCCAAGAGTCTTTCTAACCCCAGAGCTGCTCCCCAACCCCGGCCAACCCTCAAAGCCCTCCTATGGCTCCCCAGCACCTGCCCTGGGAAGACAACCAAGTTCCTCATCCGAACATCCAGGTCCTGCATCACATAGAGCCAACCCACTCCTTTTCCCCTCCAGCACTTACTCTTTGAACACCCCGCCATTCTTCAGCCCATCTCTCCCCTCCCAGCCTTGGCCTGGACAGATTCCTCTTTCTGGAATGTTCTGGCTCACTCCCCCACCCCCTCCCACCTAGCTAAACCACAACTTGTCCTTCAAGTCTCACCTTATTAGGAACCAAAATAATAATTACTCACTTATCATGGGCCAGGAACTGTGCAAAATGCTTCTCTGGTATTACCGGCCAGAGCCCCTTCTAAACGCTCTATGAGCTGAGTGTTTATGAACCAGGATACTGTGGCTCAGAGATGTCAAGGGACCTGCTGGAGGTTGCCCAGGCAGAGGGAAGAGCTTAGTCTGTGACAGTCAGGCTGCTCACTCCTCCTGAGAGCTTCCCCCCAACCCCATGCTGATGATAATAATGGCCATAATACAGAGTGAGCATTTTCTGCATATCAGATATGGTTTTGAAGGTGCTATTGTAATTAACCCTTCAAAATCCCATGGGGTAGGTTTTGTAGCTTTAAAATGGCAACAAATGCCACACTTCTATTAAGAAATAGGGTCTATGCCCCGTTTCCTTGGATCTGGGTGGGCTCTGGGACTTTTGGACCAAGAGGGGGTATAGCACAAGTGGCCCTGTGCGTTTCTGTATCTAGGCCTTGAGAGACTGGCACTGTCCACTCTCTGTACTGTGGGGCACTCCCTCTTGGGAGCCAGCTGCCGTGCTGAGAGGAAGCTCAATCACTCCCATGGAGAGCTATCGTGGCCCCTGGCCGACAGCCAGCTCAAGTCAACAGCCCCAGCCAGCTTGCCAGGCATGTGACTGGGGCATCTAGGACTTCCCATTAGAGCCACCAAACAGATGCTGTGTGAAGGGGCAAGCTGTCCCTGCCAAACCCTGCCCAAACTTCAGATTTATGAGCAAAGTAATTGTAGGTTTACGCCACCAAGTTTTAGAGAGGTTTGCTACGCTGTGATGGGTTTCCCTGGTGTCTCAGTGGCAAAGAATCCGCCTACAGTGCAGGAGACTTGGGTTCAATCCCTGGGTCGAGATCCCCTGGAGGAGGGCATGGCAACCCACTCTAGTATTCTTGCCTGGGAAATCCCATGGACAGAGGAGCCTGGCGGGCTACAGTCCATGGGGTTGCAAAGAGTCAGACAATACTGAATCGACTTAGCACGCACCTTATACCATAACAAACAAGTAGAAAACAGGACTCATTACCGACTCCACTTGATGGAGGAAGAAGCCCAGGCTCATAGAATAGGAGTCTGCCAAAGGTCCTCCCAGAGCCAGAGACTGGCCAGGCTGGGAGCTGAACCTGGGTTAACCAGGCCCTTAACCACTGTACCAAGCTCTTCCTGTTTCGATCCTCCACATGAAGAAACTGAACATCAGAGACAGGAAGTAACTCACTCAAGATCTCACAACTGGTAAGTATGAGACTGAGGCTCTAAAATCATATTCATTGACTTCAGGGCCCAGCTCTTCATCCCCACCCTAGGTTTGGATTGTCTGTTGCTTGTCTGTCTGCCCAACCAGGACCAGAGCTTCTGGCATCATTCCCTCGTGTCCTAAGACTGAGCAAAGGCCGGGCACCCATGTCTGTCCCTCCTTCAACACGGAAGGTCCTCATAAGCAGGGACCTGACATGACTCACTTGGGTCCCCAGTGTTGCCCAGCACAGGACCTGGCACATGGGAGACTTGAGTACATGTTAGCTGAATGAATCAAAGAATGGATTCCCGGGGAATGAGTTAATGGAGACAGACATCGGAAGAGTCATGGCTTTATTGCTGGGTTTCAGGGAAGGGGCTCAGATGCGCCCAATCTCCTTCAGTTTGGCCACCAGGTCCTCTGTGGTCTCCACCTTGACACCGGCTGTGCGCTGGGGCGGGTCTTCCACGCTAATCACGGAGAGCTTGGAGGTCAGGTCCACGCCCAGGTCCCCTGCCTTAATCACCTCGATCTTCTTCTTCTTGGCTTTCTGCGCTCAGGAGGCCACGATTTCACAGGGCTGCCCCAGCCTCTGCCCACCCTCTTGCAGCCCCTTTCCATGCATGCCACACCTGCAGAACCACTCCCATTGGCTGAACCCTTTTGGATCTGCCCACTGGCCAGGGCACATGTGACCTCTTACAGGGCCACACTTGGTGTGGACAATTCCTGCTGGCTGGGGTGCCCTGGGGAGCCCTCCTATTGTGGAAGCCCCCCTTTAGTTAACCACCGTGGGAAGTCCTTCACTGGCTGGAAAAGTCATCCTCTGGCAATAATAACTCAATGGACCTTTGGCCAAGATGACCAATTGTATTCTCCTTGTTGGGATGACTCAGTGAACTCTCCCTGTTCGATGAAATGACCTACTAAACACTCCCTCTTGGCTGGGATGACACATTAAAATCCTATTGGCTGAGATGACTCACTGAACCTTCCCCATTGGCTGGGATAACACATTGATACCTTCCTATTGGCTGAGATAACTCACTGAACTCACCCATTGGCTATGATGACTCAATGAACTTTCCTTGTTGGATAAATGACAAACTGAATGCTCCTTGTGACTTGAAATGACATGCTAAATTCTCCTGTTTGGCTGAGAAAACACAATGAACTCTCCCTATTGGCTGAGATGGTTCATTGAACACACCCTATTGGCTGAGATGGCCCACGATGTTCTCAATATTGGCTGAGATGACACACTAAACCCTTCCTATTGGCTGAGATGATACACTGAACTCCTCCTATTGGCTGAGATGACAGAATGAACCCATGCTAGAATCTAGATGAACAGTGATTTCACCATGTTTGCCAAGAGACCCCATGAACTCTTCCCGGTTAGGCCTAGATGGCCTAAGTGATTCTTTCCTGTTGGTAATGATTACCAGCGGAGCCCTCCCTGATGAACCAAGATGATCTAATTGGCTAAGATTACAGCATCAACTTTTCCCATATGTTGGAATGATGGGTAACCCTTCCTATTGGCCAGTGAAGCCTTTCTGTTGGCTGAGGTGACCAGAAAACCTGCCCCATTCACCAAAACAGTACCCTCTCCTGGAACTCTCACTATTGGCAGAAATGATTCAGTGAACCCTCTGTCTAAGGGCAGGAATCCCTTAGAAGAAATGGAGTAGCCATCATGGTCAACAAAGAAATGCAGTACTTGGATGAAATCTCAAAAATGACAGAATGATCTCTGTTCATTTCCAAGGCAAACCATTCATATCACAGTAATCCAAGTTTATGCCCCAAGCAGTAACGCTGAAGAAGGTGAAGTTGAATGGTTCCATGAAGACCTACAAAAACTCTTAGAACTAACACCCAAAAAAGATGTCCTTTTCATTATCGGGGACTGGAATGCAAAAGTAGGAAGTCAAGAAACACCTGGCTGCTAAGTCGCTTCAGTCGTATCCAACTCTGTGCGATCCCATAGACGGCAGCCCACCAGGCTCCTCTGTCCCTGGGATTCTCCAGGCAAGAATACTGGAGTGGGTTGCCATTTCCTTCTCCAATGCATGACAGTGAAAAGTGAAAGTGAAGTCGCTCAGACGTCTCCGACTCTTAGCGACCCCATGGACTGGAGCCTACCAGGCTCCTCCGTCCATGGGATTTTCCAGGCAAGAGTACTGGGGTGGGGTGCCATTGCCTTCCCCGAGAAACACCTGGAGTAACAGGCAAATTTGGCCTTGGAATACGGAATGAAGCAGGGCAAAGGCTAATAGAGTTTTGCCAAGAGAATGCACTGGTCATAGCAAACACCCTCTTCCAACAACACAAGAGAAAACTCTACACATGGACATTACCAGATGGTCAACACCGAAATCAGACTGATTATATTCTTTGCAGCCAAAGATGGAGAAGCTCTATACAGTCAGCAAAAATAAGACTGGGAGCTGACTGTGGCTTAAATCATGAACTCCTTATTGCCAAATTCAGACTGAAATTGAAGAGAGTAGGGAAGACCACTAGACCATTCAGGTATGACCTAAATTAAATCCCTTATGATTATACAGTAGAAGTGAGAAATAGATTTAAGGGACTAGTCTGATAGATAGAGTGCCTGGTGAACCATGGACGGAGGTTTGTGACACTGAACAGGAGACAGGGATCAAGACCATTCCCATGGAAAGAAATGCAAAAAATCAAAATGGCTGTCTGGGGAGGCCTTACAAATAGCTGTGAAAAGAAGAGAAGCGAAAAGCAAAGGAGAAAAGGAAAGATATAAGTATCCGAATGCAGAGTTCCAAAGAATAGCAAGGAGAGATAAGAAAGCCTTCCTCAGCGATCAATGCAAAGAAATAGAGGAAAACAACTGAATGGGAAAGATTAGGGATCTCTTCAAGAAAATTAGAGATACCAAGGGAACATTTCATGCAAAGATGGGCTCGATAAAGGACAGAAATAGTATGGACCTAACAGAAGCAGAAGACATTAAGAGGTGACAAGAATACACAGAAGAACTGTACAAAAAAGATCTTCACAATCAAGATAATCACGGTGGTGTGATCACTCACTTAAGAGTCAGATATCTTGGAATGTGAAGTCAAGTGGGCCTTAGAAAACATCACTACGAACAAAGCTAGTGGAGGTCATGGAATTCCAGTTGAGCTATTTCAAATCCTGGAAGATGATGCTATGAAAGGGTTGCACTCAATATGCCAGCAAATTTGGAAAACTCAGCAGTGGCCACAGGACTGGAAAAGGTCAGTTTTCATTCCAATCCCAAAGAAAGGCAATGCCAAAGAATGCTCAAACTACCGCACAATTGCACTCATCTCACATGCTAGTAAAGTAATGCTCAAAATTCTCCAAGCCAGGCTTTAGCAATACGTGAACTGTTAACTTCCAGATGTTCAAGCTGGTTTTAGAAAAGGCAGAAGAACCAGAGATCAAATTGCCAACACCTGCTGGATCATGGAAAAAGCAAGAGTGTTCCAGAAAAACATCTACTTTTGCTTTATTGACTATGCCAAAGCCTTTGACTGTGTGGATCACAATAAACTGTGGAAAATTCTGAAAGAGATGGGAATACCAGACCACCTGATCTGCCTCTTAAAAAACCTGTATACAGGTCAGGAAGCAACAGTTAGAACTGGACATGGAACAACAGACTGGTTCCAAATAGGAAAAGGAGTACATCAAGGCTGTATACTGTCAGCCTGCTTATTTAACTTATATGCAGAGTACATCATGAGAAACGCTGGGCTGGAAGAAGCACAAGCTGGAATCAAGATTGCAGAGATTACTTTACCAACAAAGGTCCGTCTAGTCAAGGCTATGGTTTTTCCTGTGGTCATGTATGGATGTGAGAGTTGGACTGCGGAGAAAGCAGAGCGCCGAAGAATTTATGCTTTTGAACTGTGGTGTTGGAGAAGACTCTTGAGAGTCCCTTGGACTGCAAGGAGATCCAGCCAGTCCATCCTAAAGGAGATCAGTCCTGGGTGTTCTTTGGAAGGACTGATGCTAAAGCTGAAACTCCAGTACTTTGGCCACCTCATGCGAAGAGTTGACTCATTGGAAAGGACTCTGATGCTGGGAGGGATTGGGGGCAGGAGAAGGGGACAACAGAGGATGAGATGGCTGGATGGCATCACTGACTCAATGGACATGAGTCTGAGTGAACTCGGGAGCTGGTGATGGACAGGGAGGCCTGGCATGCTGCGATTCATGGGGCGCAAAGAGTTAAACATGACTGAGCGACTGAACTGAACTGAACCGAACCAAACCCTGTCAGCCAGACTCACCAGGTGGCCCCTTCCTTTGGAGACGTCCCTTGGGTCTGCTCTCCTCCCACCTGACCACCAGTAAGGCATGGGGCCTGCAGCACCCGCCCTTTCCCAGCCCCTCAATGGCGCCTCTGCCAAGTACTCACCATGATATTGGGCAACGTTGCATAGCGGGGCTCATTGAGCCGCAGGTCAGCGGTCACCACAGCAGGCAGCTTCAGGCGCAGAGTCTCCAGGCCCCCATCAATCTCCCGCTCCACTTTGATCTTGTCCCCTTCCAGTGTCACCTGGGAGGCAAATGTGCCCTGGGGAGGGATAGCATGGGGGGACACAGGGGAGGTTAACTAAGGAAGTCACAGAGGGATCTCAAAAATCCAGGGGAGGGTGTCTTTCTTAGGACTCAGGGTATAGTTCCTAATATCCTAAACCTACCCACTGGATCTCCCTTTCTTAATGATAACGAACACGTGTTGAGTATGGGACACTGTTCCAAGTGATTGAAAAGTATCAAGTCATCAGATCCTCCTAGGACCTCTATGAGGGAAGTGCTATTATCCCACTTTACAGATGAGGAAAACAGGCAGAGAGAGGCTCAAAAACATGTCCAGGCTGGTTCAAGGCTCGTGTCATGGTCTCATTTACCCATCTTTCTGTCCCCAAGAGCTCCTTTGAGGCCTCTTGACAACAGAACCTCAAGTATACCTTGATCCTCAAAACATCCTCTGGGGCCCCACCTTCTTCAAATAGTGCCCACCCTCTGGCCCAAGGCTCTTGGGTCCTTTGGTCCTGAATCACCATTTCCAGATGCGACCTACACCCTCTGTCTAACCAATCTGTTCTCTCTATTGTGTCACTTATTCACTGGACAAATCTTTCAGGTCTCACCCAGAATGTCCCATGAGCCTGCTCTTGGAGATATACCATGAACACAACTGATAAGGTTCCAGCTTTGGGGGCATTTATCCCGCAGTGAAGACCGCCAGTAACCAAGTAAACACACAGCGGCCACTGGCCACAGGTGGCTTCCGAGCACGTGAAATGTGGTTAGTTCCACTGAGGTGTGGATGGAATTTTTCATTTTATTTAGTTAATTTAAATTTTAAAACCAATAAGCAATATCCATTATCATAACTGTGGGGATGGTTTCACAGGTGTGTAATATATGTGTAACATGTATCAAAGTTCACTTAACTGTACACTTTATATATGTGCAGGATATTTGATGGTTATTTAAGCCTATTTGGAAAAACGTGGGCGTGTGAATCTACTTTTTCAACAATGAGTTTTAGGAATCTAAATATTTCTGATAGAAACTGAGTATCTGAATTGAAATACTCTGTAAATATAAAATACACATTGGATTTCCAAAACCTCATACCAAAAACCAAAAGAATGTAAAATAGCCCAATATTTTTTCTCTGTGACGTGTTAAAATAATATTTTTGATATATTATGTGAACTAAAATAAGATTGAAATAAATTTGGCCTTTTTTACTTACTGAAAGTGGCTGTGAAAAATTTTAAATGACTCCTGTCATTTGCATTTCAGTTAGGCAGGAATGGGACTCATGGGGTTGGAGAGGGGACGTATTTCACAGATTGTGGGCAAGGTAGGCCTCTCTGAAGAGGTGAAATCTGAGGAGAAACCTGGGGGTAAGTGAAAAGCCTTGAGGTGATCTGAGAGAACCCTGTTCCAGGCTAAGGGAATAGCAGGTGCAAAGGCCCTGGGGCAGGGCTGAGCTGGGTGTGGCTGAGGAGCAGCAGGATGGGGAAGGGGCACGTGAAGGCCTAGAGGAAGCCTGGAGTCTTGCATATGCGACCCCACTTCTGCCCACTGGATCAGGCGTCCAGCTTCACGCCTGCCTCCCTCCAGAAGGGCAGGGATTGGGTGGCTGTGTTCTGAGCCCCCAGGCCTGGCCTTCAGCAAATGGTCCCCACTCTGGCCTCACCTGTGGCCAGTCCAGAAATCCAGCTGTCATCTGCCCCGTCTGATTACAGTCATCATCGATGGCCTAAGTGGAGAAGAGAGAAGATTGGACAATGATGGGGTTTCTCAGGTACCATTTGGGCTTTTGTTCTAGAAAGGAGGCTGGCAGACGTTTCTATAACAGGCCAGGTAAAAAATATAAACACTCTTACGATCACTCAGCTTTGCTCCTATAGAGCACAAGCAGCCATAGAGAATAGGTGTCTACAAAAACAAATGTGGTAGCATTTCAGTAAAACTATAAAATCAGTGGTGGCCATGGACCAATTTGCTGACTCCTGGTCCACAATGCTCCCGTCCCCTCACTTAGGCCCCAAGAGAGGCAGTCACTTTTTGAGGAGCACATGAGGGGCCCTGGTATGTCTCTGCCCCTTCTCTAATATTCCAGCGGTGTCACTCTAGGCACACCCGTTCTGCTCACACAGAGCAACCACATGGATGGCATCTGGGCCAGTGGGAACACTTTATCTCCGACCCCAGTGATTAGTCCAAGGATGGGCATGTGACTCCAGCTGGACCAATGAAGAGTCAGCTCTGAAAGTTTTGCTGGAGTCCTTGTGATAGAGGTTCCTGTCTTTCTGCTGGGGCTCTCAGGCTGCTGGGATGTGAGCCTGGAGCTACAGAGAGTAAAGCCAACACAGAGTTACACACTGTATAGCATGTGGGACCTAGATCAATCTGTGCCTGAAGCTTCCTTACATGAACTAATAAGTTTGCTTTTTGGCTTCAGCCGGTTTGAATCATGATTCTGCCACCTACCTGCTTTCCCAGCAGCACCAAGTCCACCTTCTCCTTTTCTGCCAGCTTGGCCAGGACCCGAGCCACCTGCAGGGGACCCAGGTGATTCGCTTCTGCAGCAGGCACCTCCACGTGGATGCCCCGGTCTGCACCCATAGCCAGAGCAGTGCGGATTGTCTCCTGCAGGGCAAAGAAGGGGCTTGACTTGGCTTCCAGCCTGAGGGGGACCCAGGAGCACAGGCCCTCAGCCCCTCCTCCCTCTGACCTGGGGGTCCAGCTCCCGGCCCCTCCTCCCTCTGATGCAGGATGTAGGGCCCCCCAGCCCCTCCTCCCTCAGACCCAGGGGTCCAGCCTGCGGCGCCCCCTCCCTCTGATGCAGGACGTGACATGGGGCCCCAGCCCCTCTGCAGGCCCAGAGCACCTGGCACTGGGCAGGCCCGCAGCTGACGGCAATGATTTCCTTCACCAACTTCTTCTCCTTGAGCCGCACGGCCTCCTCCACGGCAATCTCACAGAAGGGGTTCATGGAATGCTTCACACCATCCGTGACCACACCCGTTTTGTCAGGCTTCACCCGGATCTGCAAAGCCAGGAGGGGAAGGGGCAAGGTCAGCGGGAAGCAGGTAAGGAGGCAGGGGCTGAGACACCAAGCTCCACCCAGGCTGGATGGGGACCGCGTGTGTGCGTGCTAAGTCGCTTCAGACTTGTCCGACCTTTGCGACCCTATGACCTGTAGCCCGCCAGGCTCCTTTGTCCGTGGGATTCTCCAGGCAAGAGTACTGGAGGGGGTTGCCATTTCCTTCTCCAGGGGATCTTCCCGATCCAGGGATCAAGCCTGTGTCTCCTGCTTGGCAGGCGGATTCTTTACCCTGAGCCACCAGGGAAGGCCCCGAATGGAAGTAACCGGCCCACAGTCACGTGGTCAGTCGGCAGTGCCCCGGGCCCCAGGCACTCCAGTCTCCTTAGGCACCACCTGACAATCCTAGAGGAGGAGTCAGGGAGCTGTAAGACAGGACGAAGGGGGCCCCCGCCCAGTCTGATGTTGGAGGCTATCAGGGGAGGATTCCCTGAGGCAGTGGCAGTTGAGCTGAACCTGAAGGGGAGCTGGCACTGAGGAAGTAAAGTGTGTGGGAAAGTGTCAGGGGTCGGGGGAGCACGTGCAAAGGCCCTGGGGTTTGAGGAGTCCCGGGGGCTGGTGTGGCCAGGGGAATGCAGTATGCTGTTGCAGAGGCTGGCAAGGGCTGGACTGGCGTGATCCTCAAGATGCCCACATCCTAACCCTTGGAACCTGTGACTGTTGCCTGCATGGTGACTGTAGCCTATGTGGTAAAGGGGACTTATGCCAAAGTGCTTACATTCAGGATTCTGAGAGAGGTTACCTGGGATGAACCAGGTGGGCCCAAACGAGTCACAACGTTCCTTATAAGTGAAAGAGGGAGGGGAGAGAGTGTCAGGGTCCAAGAAAGAGACTGAAAATGCTACGCTGCTGACTGAAGACAGAGGAAGGGGCCACAAGCCAAGGAATGCAGGGGGCCTCCAGGAGCTGGCAAAGGCAAGAGACAGATTCTCTCCTGGAGCCTCTGGAAAGCACACAGCCCTGCTGACACCTTGAACTTAATCCAGTAGATTCATTGCAGACATCTGACCTCCAGAACTGGAAGTGAAGGAATCTGGGATGTTGGGAGTCACACAAGTTTATGGTAGCTAGTTTCAGGAGCAACAGGAAAGGAATATGACTGTCCAGGGCCCAGCAGGCCCCGCCAGGGAACTGGGCCTTGATCCAAAGAAGAGCATAAAGAGGTGAGTGCATCCAACTTAAGTCTGCACAAGGTCATTCTGGATCCTTGGTGGAGAAAACTGGAAAAATGGCAAGAGCAGAAGTGGGGACTGGGTGGCTGTCAGTCACTAAAATCTGAAATGACTGCTTTGGACAGCCGTGACAGTGGTGATGCAGAACTGGATGGACTGGAGGTCTTTTGGAGGTGACACTGACGGGGTGGGCCAGGGTCGGGGAGGGGGAGCGGTGAGAGGGAAGAGTTGAGTGGACTCTCGGGTTTCCAGTGGGTACATTAGCACAGAGAGGGGGACGCTGAATTGGGCTCCAGCCTGAGAGAGAGATGTCCAGAGGAGCTTGGGAGCCTAAATAACCTGGCTCAGGACCTCCCTCTCTCTTTTCCTTGAACAGAGAAGATCCAGGGTGACAGGATGGCCCAGCAGGGGACACTGGGATTCTCTTACTATTTCCCTGCACCAGTTTCTCTGGGCCTGGGGGGTGGGGGAGGTGGCTGTTCCTCCCATCCACAGGACAGAACTGAGATGGGAGTGTGGGATTTGGGGAGGGGTCTCCCAGTCTGCCTGTGCCTCAGGGACTGGTAACATTAAAAGGAGGAGGGGGAGAAAGAAAAAGAACAACCCTATCCCAGTTTTGGAAAAGTCATCTTGGCACCAACAATAGGGCACGGACTCTAGAACTTAATCAATTAACTTTACAGAAAAAGCAATGGAGCAAACACATGCACTGAGTCCATGTTTTGTTTTTCTTTTCCTACTAGAACCTCTACTGGGTGGATCACACAGGATTTCCCCAGACATGCCCTTGGCTCCATCCCTCACCTCCTTCTGCCTTCCCTGGCCATCTTCCTCAAACTGCAACCCTCTCAACTCTGTCTCATCTTTCTCTGTCTCTTTCCATCACAATGCCCAACCATCTGCCACATGACATATGTCAGAACTGTCTTCTCCCCAGCAAAATGTCAACTCCACGAAGATAGGAATTTATGTGCGTTTTGGTCATGACCATATCCCCTGGGCCTAGCACAGTGCCTGGCACATGGTGGGTGCATTTTAAGTATTTGTTGGATGATTAAATGACAGCCTGCTCATAAGGGTACCTGTCCGCTGATCAGTCACTTACTAAACAGCCTGGAAACTAAAACACGAAAGCCCTTTCTTTCATTAAAAAAAAAAAAAAATCAACATATGAGCCTCCCCTTTACAAACAGGAAAGTGGCCCCCCTAATAAGTACAAGGTCTCACTGGGGGGAGTCAGCGGGGGCCAAGGGAGCACCCCAGCCTGTTCCAGCCCTGGCAGGACGCCCAGCCCCAGACTCCCAACTCCCAGGGAGAAAGAGAGGTGAGTTCTCTGGTAGTGGGGACCTGTGCCAGCTCATCTCCAGGGAAGACCTTTGAAGCCTGAGTTGCTTCCAGGCTTCAGAAACACTACTTACTTAAATTACTTAAGTCGGGAAACAATGGTTGGCCTGCAAACTCAGCATGGTCTTTTTTTGAATAAAGATGTTTTTATAAATTGAGGGAGATGATTCAGTGAAGCTTCCAGGCTTTCTCTTTAAGGTGCAACAAATTAACCCTCAACAGAAACAGGCAGGCAAAGCCTTCAATGGCTTTATAAGCCTTAACTCGTTTAACCATCCAAAGAGCCCAGGAGGCTGGTTACTGCCACTGCCATCCCCACTTACTAGATAGGGCAACCGA
The DNA here is from genome assembly GCA_935064755.1 of Tragelaphus eurycerus. NCBI lineage: Eukaryota > Metazoa > Chordata > Mammalia > Artiodactyla > Bovidae > Tragelaphus > Tragelaphus eurycerus. The sequence goes on along the minus strand of CAKXYN010000227.1, from coordinate 1,088,425 downwards.
GGCACAGAGAGGCCAAGCACGTGACCACGGAAGGCCTCAGAGGCTAGGTGATGCTGAGTTGAGTCTGGACAGAAGTGAGGAAGCGATGCTGGAAACAAAGAGTTGGGTCAGGCCTTGCACACGCTCCCCCTCGGCCCCCCAAAAAAGCTGCCAATCTGGGGACAGGGGGTGGACATCTGGGCAGAGGATCTTAATTAATCCAGTGTGGGAAGGGCTGAGACCAAGCCCAAGGGGCTTCAGGAGGGCCCAAGGACACATCAGAGTAGCCTAAAGGGATGAGGTGGTGGGGGAGGGGGGATTTTCGGGAGGTGGGGACATCACAGAATCCCTTAGCTCTATTGCAATTGATGAGATGGGAATTAGGCAGGGCAAGGGAGGGATAAGAAGCAGAGGTGGGAGGGTGGAGCTGGAAAGGCACCCAGGCAGAAGGCACAGCAGGGGCAAAAGAGCAAGGCAAGCAGCAGGCTGGTCTGTTGGTAAAGTCTGAGCAGCTTGGAGCTGCGGAGGCACTGAGGAGGGGCGATGGAAGGCCAGGGGGCCAGGGCTGGACCACAGAGAGGCCTGAGCACCAGGCTGAGGGACTGGGACTTTGTCCTCCGGGAGCTGGGAAAAACAAGATAATGGTGGGGGCACAGGGTCAGCCCTGGGTGTAGGAAGCCCCCTCCAACTCCGAGGCTGGGAAGGGATGAACTGGAGGGGAGAGACTGGGGAACTGGGGAGGAGATGACACTGAGGGTTCAGGTAGAAGAGGAGGCCTGAACCGCTGGAGAAGAGGGAGCAGGGCAGAGAGATGGAAAGGGCAGAAGGCACTGGGCTGAGAAATGACATGCTGCAGAGGTGAAGGAAGGAAGCTGGGGTGGTGCTCCAGGTTTGGCTGGGTGCTTAGGGAGTTGGCACTGTTTGAATCACTTTTTTCTGAACAAGGAACATTAACAAACACATCCAGGGAGACACCCTGGGGCACTGCGGGAGGGGCAGGCAGTGCCAGCACTTGGGGGGAAAAGGACAGGAATTCATATAAGGAGGAATTCACACTTCCGCATTAGGCACAAACACCAGAGGCCCCCATGTGTCAGGTCCTGTGCTGGGCAATGCTGGGATCTAAGAAAACTCACTTAGTCACATTAGTCACTCAGTGGTGTCCGACTCTTTGCAACCCCATGGACTGTAGCCTGCCAGGCTCCTCTGTCCATGGAATTCTCCAGGCAAGAATACTGGAGTGGGTAGCCATTTCCTTCTCCAGGGGATCTTCCTAACTCAGGGATCGAACCTGGGTCTCTAGCACTGCAGACAGATTCTTCACCATCTGGGCCACTAGGGAAGTCCAAGCTGAGACCTAGAGCTGAGTCAAATGTGGGCCTGTCTGATGGGTGAGACAGGTATCTCAGGCCAGGGACTAGGACTAGCGCTGAGGGAGGCCATGGGAGCCCAAAGAGACAGTCAGAGGGGGGAGAACACCAGGAGAATTGGGTCGCAGGACCCCAAAACAAGCTTGCCCCCCAAATGTTGGAGGCAACTCCCCCATCACATGGTGCCAGAGCTGTTATTAGGCCAAATGGCTGTCAGGTAGAAATGAGAGGAGGCCCTGGCTACCTTTTGATCCTGACTGCTGCTGCCCTGACGGGTGAGCCGACAACCAACAGAACCTCCATGGGCCTCAGTGTCCTTATCTGTCCAATGGGATTCATATCTAGACAGTATTGAAAGGACTGAATCAATTCATCTCCGTCAAGAACTAAGAACCCTGTCTAGTGCATAGCAAGGACCCACTTAGCATGAGCTGTCAACAATCACTGAGGTTTTCATGTGCAGACAGGCTTCCAGGCCCTGTGTTGGGCAATGCTGGGGACACAGGTGTACTCTGGTGTATTGACGGGGGTGGGGAGGTGGGGACAGACATGGATGGGCAGTCACTGCCTTCAGTCTGGTTCAAGCCAACTACTGAGACAAAGTGGCTTTTGTCCGAGGGAGTCTGTCTGATTTACCTACGTCCAGACCAGCTTCCCTGCGGACAAGCCCGGTCCTCAGGGACCCTGCCCTCCACCCCATCTAGTGGAGGCTGTTTTTCCATCAGCTTGTCAGATTGGCTTTCATCTTTAACAAACCTTTCTCCTTCCGAGCTAGAGCCTCCTCGCTCGCCCTGGAGCTGGATAGCTTCTGGGTTCCCAGAGGACTTCCAATATAGCACACTGCCTGTGCCCGAGACAGTCAGCGGGGGGAGTCCTTTGAGTGTGCAACGCAGCCGAGTGAGTGAAATCCTGGCTCGTGTTCAAAGGCACTAATTAGGGTGAGGAGTTCAGCGGGACCTGGCTAGGAGTCCCGGCTCATCCCCTTCTCAGCCGAGTGGCCTCTCTGTGACTCGGTTTCTTCGTGCGTTAGAGGCCACGGCTCTTCCAGCAGCTAAGAAACATAGACGGTAACTCGGCCCACACGCAGTTCTCAAGACACTGAATAAAGAACTGGCAGAAGGGGGACGGAGTCATGACCCCAGAAGGGCTGGGTTTAAATGAACCGGGACGGGAACCTCAGAACCTCTCCGTTCGGTGATCTCCGCCCTCAGATGTGACTCGGACGTTTGGGAGAGCGGCAGACACGGGAGGTACCAGAAGACCCTCATACGGTGGGCGCTCGTGACCCCGGAAGTACACGACCTCAGGGTTCAGGGAGGAGGGAGAGGAGGGGGGAGCCGGTCACCTTCACCGCGAAGTCGATGACCCTCTTGACAGCCACGAGCGCGCGCAGCTCCGCCATCTTCCCGCCGCGGCGACCCGCCGGGTCCGAACTCACCTTCGGCCTCCCTGCCCGCTCGCCCCGCCCCCCTGCCCTCCTCTGCGCCTGCGCCCCGCGCCGCCAGTTAGCCAACCGCTGCCGCGCCCGCCTCCCCGCCCCGACAGAGGACCAATCGGAAGGCCGGGAGGCAGAGTCTCCAGCAGACGCGGGCCATTGGGAAGCGGCCCCTGAGGAGGGAGGTGGAACCCGGAGAGGAAGGGACGGGAGCTTCGGGAAGGGGGCGTGGCCGGGAACTGGGGGAAAGGTCTTGCGGGGGAGGGAGGCGTCCCCAACTTTTTTCCCCGAAGCCCTCGGGGGTCGGCCTCCCTCCCCGAGGACCCCACCTCTTACTCTCCCTCTCTAGAGTGCTGAGAGCGGAAGTGCTCGTGTCCCCGAGCCTCTGAGTCCCCAGGCCCCTCCGTTCTCTCCACGCTCGTATTCCTCATCCCCTCCACGATCGCACCTCTGTGTACACTCCGGTCCGTCCTCCCCCGCCCCCGCCTCCACTTTCCCCGCAAGTCTGCGTCCCTACCTCCTCTCCACGCGCCCCCTTGTCCCCTACTGATTCCACAATCCCCGTGTCCCTGTTGCCATCAAAACCCATGTCCTTGGTCCTACCCACGTCGGAATCTCTCTGCGTCCCCCCACGTCTCCACTTTCCCTGTAGGTTCGCGTCCTTACTTTCTCCCTGTACCCCCGTGTGCGCATCCTCGGGTCCCCCAGAAAGTCATGTGAGGCTGGCTGGCAGTGGGAGCCGATCCTTTATTCTGCCGCCAGGCAGCTGCGGTCATAAGCACACGGGGAATCCACTGATGGCATCGGTGCTCTGCATGATCCTGTCCGCCAGCAGAAAGCAGAAGCCTGGCGGGAAGGGGAACGGAGGGCGGGTGGAGGAGGGTGGGTCCTGGCGCAGATGACCAGGAGGGCCCCGGGGACTGGGGTTTGGGGCTCCAAGGGCCCAGAGTGGAGGGTGTTAGGAAGTCCCTGGGAGGGCAGCTGGGAAGTCTCTGCAAGGAGCGGGGTGGGGCCCTCGGGGAAGTCTCCTCTCCACCCTCTTCCGCTGTCCAGGTTACCCGCGAGAAGAGAGAAGGGTAAAGCCAGCCACCCCAAAAAATAGGACCAGGAATAGAAGACGTCGTCTTTCCATGCATTCTTCACTGTGTAGACTGTCAGGGCGATCAGCAGAAGCAGGCCTGGGTCCCACCCCACCGCTAGGTGAGCATGGCCGGGGTCACCCAGGCCCCACCCTGACCGCGCCCACCGCCCTGGCCACGCCCTTCTCGCCCACCCTCCCGTCCCCGCTCTTGGCCCCTCCCCCGCGAAGCTGAACCTCCGGAGCCCCGCCCCGCTCCTGGGCTGTCTCTTCCAGGCCCACCGTTTGCCGTCTCACCCGAGATAAAGAAGATGGCACACGTGGTCTGACCCCGCAAGTAGCCCTCACTGCACAGAAGCCGCAGCCCCATTACCAAGCCCATGATGCCGCAGCCCGCCGCCAGCACCATGCACGCCCCGGTCACCGCCAGCGTGCCTGAGAAAAGCGGACCGCGTCAACAACCTCCGCTGGTGCCGCTCCTGCCCATCACCCCCACCCGCCGGTTCTGGACTGGGAGCAGAGTCAGGGGTTTGGATGGGGACTCGGAAGTTACATCATGAGGGGTGGTTAATGTTGCAACCGAGAAGCAGGTCCCAGAGTGGGGGTTCGTGGTGGCCTCGGTCACGGAGGGGCCGAAGTGGAAAGAGCAGGGGGGTGGGGGCGCTGCAGGATGTGGTGTCAGGTGAGGGGGCTGCTGTGGTCAGTGCTGTGGGCTGTCTGTTCACGGGGGGGGGGGGGGGGGGGGGGCGGGGGTCTGAAAGCTGGGCCGCCGGGCCTCACTATCGCAGGGAATGTTGGAGCAGACACCCTCGTTACACTCCTGCCAAAGGCCACTGTGGCCCCCGGAGTAGCGGATCCAGTAGTTGGAGGCAGTGGACAGAACGATGAAGGAGTTGGCCAAGAAGCCCAGCATGGTGCCCCCGCTCTGAAGGCTCCGCTTCACCCCCATGCCAGGGGGACTGCTGCCAAGGATCACGCCTGCAAGACTAACCCATGCCTTGCTCACCCCCAGGTCCCTGGGACCCCCTCCTGCATATCCCTCCATATCGCAGATGACTACTCCTTCACCCCTGCCTGGGGCTTCTACTTCTGGGGACCCCTCTCAGGCCCCACCCAGACCTAAGACTGACTACCTTCCCCTCAGGCACCACAGCTTAGGAACCTCCCTTCTGTCCAGAGAACTCTGTCCCCTAGTGGGTGTGCCTTCCTAATGCCCCACCTCTGTGCACACTCACCAAAATGACTCACCCCCAGCTCCCCCAGGGTTCTTGGACAGGGCCCAGATGTGTGAGAGAAGGGAGACTATGTCTCTATGAGGCAGAATTCCAGAACCTCCCCATCTCCTAGCAGCCATTTAAAGAGATAACCACTCACCCAGATATACACACACACACACACACACACAGGGGCAGCTCTTCTGGCGAAGTGACAGAGTCAGTGTTAGGTGGCAAGTCCAGGGGAGTCTGAGGGCCTTGACACAGTAGCCCATGTCCTTCTAGAAACTTCCCTTGACCCCCATAAGCTCTCCTGGTCCCCAGCTCTTTGTGCCCTCCCAAGCCCCCAGGCAGCCTCCTGCCCCTTCTCTTCCTTCTGCTTCTCCTGGAGAACTTCATTCTGCATCTTCTTACCAAGTGAGCTCCAGGGACGTCTGATGCTCTGAGAGCATCCCAAACCCTATCTCCAGTCCAGGTCCTCATCAGCTTCCGACCATCTCTCAGACCCTGACCCTCAACTACATCCCCACTGAGCTTGGCGTGTGACCATGCTGTGGCTCAGTCATATCTGACTCTCTGTGACCATGTGGACTGTAGCCCATCCGGCTTCTCTGTCCGTGGGACTTTCCAGGCTAGAATACTGGAGTGGGTTGCCATTTCCTCCTCCAGGGGATCTTCCCACCCAGGGATAGAACCAGAGTGTCCTGCATGTCCTGCACTGGCAGGCAGATTTTTTTGTTGTTGTTTACCACTGAGCAACCTGGGAAGCCCCATTGAGCTCAGCATCTTCCACCAAACCTGGGAGGCCCCTGGGATCCCACCCAGTTAGTGGGAGCACACCCTTGGGCACTCTCCTTGTCCCCTTCCTGCTCCTTGCCCTACAAAGTCCTTGGATCCCCGAGTCCAGTTCCTCCTGCCCCGCCTCCGAATCTTTTTTTTTTTTTTTTTGATAATTTTTTATTTATTTATTTACTTCTCTGTTGCATTGGGTCTTTGTTGCTGTGTTCAGGCTTTCTCTAGTTGCCACAAGCAGGGTCTACTCTTTGATGCGGTGTCCTGGCTTTTCATCGCGGTGACTTCTCTTATAGCAGAGCACAGATTCTAAGCACACAGGCTTCAGTAGTTACAGCATGCAGTCTCAGTAGTTGTGGCTTGTGGGCCCAGTTACTCCAAGGCACGTAGAATCTTCCTGGGCCAGGGATCGAAGCTGTGTCCCCTGTATTGGCAGGCGGGTTCCTGTCCACTTCTCCACCAGGGAAGTCCCTCCCCCCGCCCCAAGTATTTCTGGCTCCTCCTTTTTCATGCCCTAGCCCCAGTGCAACCTTGTCCTGTCTCATCTCCCTCCTGTTGGATTGCCAGTCTTTTTTCTCTCCCCTTCTGGCCTCCAGAGTGGGGTGAGGGGGAGGGTGCAGAGTGGGGGGCTTTCTGGCACCCAGACAAGATGCTGTCCCTCCCTTGTTCCACCCTTAGCTCCCCATCACCCTCAAGAGAGTCAACTGTGGGGTTAGAGGTGCTACTTCTCACCCATCCTCATTTCCTGTCACCCCCTCACACTCGACAGTGGACCACAAAGTTGCCCATTTTCTCAGAACTCCAGCCTCTCCACGCCCCCACTTTGGGGTCCCTCTGCCTGCATTACTTTCCCTCGGCCCTGGAGAAGTTCCTAAACACAGTCTCCCCAGAAGGCTCACACCCACACCCCACCTCTCCTCTAGATACAGCCAGTCTTCCTGCCGTACCGGCCCTGGGCTCTGCCTGCCCCCGTGGGACTTGGAGCCCCTGGCAGGCAGGACCCAGTCTGAGTCACCTCGGCATCCATGGTGGAAGGTGCAGCAGAAAGGATGCACTCAGGAAAAGCCAGCTGAAGGAGTGAACTTATTAATGAAATGAACAAGGACTAAGGATGAACACCAGGGTGACTAAATCAGAGAGGGAGCCAAAAGACAAGAACTAAAAGGAGGAAGATACAGGGAAGACTTCCCTGTTGGCCCAGGGGTTAAGACTCTGTGCTTCCACTCCAGGGGGAGTAGGTTAATCCCTGGTCCAGGAAGTTTGCATGCCATGCAGCCAAAAAGAAAAAAAAAAAGACAGGGAAGAAAAGAGATGGAAGGACAAAGAAGAGAAACAACAAGGGCCCTGGGGCCATGCCCGAGCCTAGACTGTTCTCCACACTGGGTAGGAGCTCCTGGAGGGCAGGGCAGGTGGCAGGACTGACTCCCTTCTGGGTGCCCAGCGTCACCCACCATGGAGCTGGCATGTCATCGGTTTATGTTGCAGCTGCATGACCCCTTGAATAACCAGATCCTGGCAAATTTTTATTGAATGAATGAAGCCACAAAGGAAGAATCCTGTCGAGGCTGGGAGTTAGGACAGGGTGGTGGAATTACAGCTAGCTGTTGCTTTCAGGGTTCTTGATGAAGCCTTCAGAGAACAGAGATCTAAGGCCATCCTGCGGTTCACATGGCCTCGTAGCCGGGCCGGTGGGTCGTGCAGTGAGCACCCAGGCTCAGGCCACCTGGGGTAGCAGAGAAAAGTTAGATACTTGCTCCTTTCCTGCTCCCTCAAGGCCCCCAGCCAGTCCCATCCCCAGCACCCCCCAGCCAGTCCCATCCCCAGCACCCCCCAGCCAGCCCCATCCCCAGCACCCCCCAGCCAGTCCCATCCCCAGCACCCCCCCAGCCAGCCCCATCCCCAACACCCCCCAGCCAGCCCCCACCCCACCCCCAGCCAGCCCCTCAAGCCAGCCCCAGAACTCCCCAGGCAGCAATCACACTCACCTGTACAGAGAAAGAGGAGGGTTGAAACCCAGCCCAGGTAGAAGGACCATGAGAAGAAGCTCTGGACCTGGGGGTTTCCAGGCTGGTTCCACCGCTCAATGGTGTAGACCGTCATGGCCACTATCAGGGACAGGGCTGGGGACGGAGACATGAAGGTCAGCTCAGCCCCCCTCCAGCAGCTCCCCCTCCTCAGCAACCCCACCTCCCCACCCCCCAAGCCCAGCACTGAGTCCTCACCTCCAGCAAAGCCCATGAAGGTGGAGACAATGGGGCCGCGTCCAGGGGCAGACAGCGAAGGGATGCAAGACATGACCAGAAAGGCGATGGAGATCAGGCCCCACAGGACGGCCAGGATGCAGAAGCTCTGCGTCACGTGGATGTAGCCTGTTCGGAGATGGGACCTCTAACTGCCCGTCCCCGCAAGCCTTTCCCTGCACCAAGACCACCCCACCAGCCCTTACCTGCTACTGAGACTTGATCCTTGCAGGGCCAGAGGCCCGAGTGAGATGAAAACTTGGGCCCTTGGGCCACAAACCAGAAATTCGTGCTCAGAGCCACTAAGAGGGACCCCAGGCCCAGGGAGCTAGTGAGGAGGGCCAGGGACCGGCAGGGCTCCATGGGGGTGAAGTCTGGGTTCCTGGGTCCCGGGTGACGATGACAAAGCTGGTGATCTAGCCTCCTGGGTCTCTGAGAGAGGAGGAAGTCTGTTCCCCCTCCGCCCCAGACTCCTGGGTCCTCTGGTCTCAAGAAAAAGAAACCAGCAAGTGCTAGGGGTGGCTAGGGGGTGGTCTTTGCTCCTGAACGTCAGGCCTGTTTGGTCTCAGCCTGTCCCAGGCAGCTGCTCTGTGTGACACACCCTGCCTTCCTGGCTTGCATCGACACCCATCCCCGCCCCCCCGCCCCTCTCTGAGGTTTCCCTGGTGGCGGCGGGGGTTGGCCCTGAAGATGTCGCATTGTCACTGGTTTGGAACTTGTCTGTCTCCACAGAAGCCTCTCTACCTGCTGCCCTTGGGGGCCTCCACACCAGAGGGGCTTCCTGGAAAAGGTGAGAGAGAGAGACGTGGGGTGGGTAGAGGGGTGAGCAGAGGGGGCAAGCAGTGAGTGAGGCTGGGGTGTGAGTTAGATGGGAGGGGAGGTGTGACTAGAGGGAGACAGTTGGGGGAATGCATCATGCTTTCCTGTGATTCTGCAATTTTCCGTTCTGGGAGGTGGGGGCCCCCAATTCTAGGGTCTCTGCAAAAAGAGAGCGGGCAGTTGGCAAGGATGCTGGGAGCTGCAGGAGGAAGGTGCTAGAAGCCTAGACTCCAGGTGCTGAACTCAGACTCCCGACTCCTTGCTTGGAGCTTGTGCTGGGGGGAAGGTAGACAGTGACCACAGTTCTGAAAGTTTGCAGAGGGGAAGACATGCCCACATCCTGATACAAATGAGTTCACAAACAGCTCAGCTGAGAGTAAGGCGTTCAGCCTGGTGGGCTTCATCACCGGGATTGGGGTTTCTGTGGTCAGGGGGAGGAGGGGGATGGGTAAAGGATGTCAGGGCAAGACTTTCCGGCCCTCCCCGCCTCAACCAGCGTCAGGCCGTGGGCCCCACCTCAGGCATAAGGGGAAGGTGTCACGGCCCAGGAGGAAGGCGCAGACCCTAACCCTATCTCTGTGAAGCAGGAGTGACCTGGAACAGGACTGCTGTCCAGAAGAGGAACTGAGCCGACAGTCCCAGGACAGCTGGCGAAGGGGAGAATGAGAGTGACTGAAGGAGGCCGGTCCTCTTCCTTAGCTGGAGACTCCAGTTTGCAGAGTTTGGCCCCCATCTAGATCCTCACCACCTGGGCAACTTGTCACTCCTGAGAACACGCTCCAGAGACTCCTGGAAGGAGATCCGGGTCATGGGCAGCTGGGGCACCTTCTTAAAAGCGGTGATGGACCCTGCTTCTGTGAGGAGCAGCTGGACAGGCTTCAGGAAGTATGGCCTGAGGGCATGTGATGATCACATGCTTGGAACCCATCTGTGATCTTCTGTTTTTCCTCTTTTTCTCCCCACCACGTCTCTCCCATTTTCTCTTTTGTTTGGCCTTACTAAATGGTTTGTGGGATCTTAGTTCCCCAGTCAGGGACTGAACCCGGGCCTCTGGCAGGGAGAGCAGAGTCCTAACCATTGGACCACCAGGGAAATGTCCTCTTCTGTGATCTCGACCCCATCCCAAGCCCAACCTCATCCTGACTGCAGCACCAATCCCATTTTGAGCCCCATTCCTATCCTCCAACCCCATTCTCATTCCCAAACCCAGCCCCAAACTCAATCCCATCTTTTCTTTTTGGCTGCACCCTGAGGCTTGCAGGATCTTAGTTCCCTGACCAGGGACTGAACCCAGGTCCCCGAATCCTAACCACTGGACCACCAGGAAATTCCCTCAATCCTGTCCTTAACCCCAGTTTCAATCCCACACTTCCGCTCCAACTCCAAACTCAACCCCATCTCAAACCCCAAACATAACCCCATTCTTGTTTCCAAACCCAACTCTATATTGAACCTGATGCCCAGACACAACCCATATTAACCCCCTGAGTTTAAGCCCAACCCTCTCCTCCCACCTAAACGCTTTCTTAATCCAAAACCCAACCCCAATCTCAACCCCATCCCCAAACCCAAATCCATCCTCACATTGAATCCTCTTCTCATTTCTATACCTACACCGGTTCCACCCCTACTTCCTTCTTCATGCCTCTCCCCAACCCCAGTAATTCCTACCTCAATCCACACACCCCTCCATTTTTACCTTCATCCTACCTCCAGGTCCAAGCCACTGGAGGATTTAGAGCAGAAGGGGGACAAGATATGAATCATGTTTTAATAAAAATTCCTTTAAAAGTCTAAAAACAAAGCTGCAGAAGGTGCAGAGAAAAAGGAACCCTCTTACACTGTTGGTGGGAATGTAAATTGGTACACCCACTATGGAGAACAGTATGGCGGTTCTTCAAAAGACTAAAACTGGGACTTCCCTGGTGGTACAGTGAATGGGAATCCATCTGCCAGTGTGAGGGATGTGAGTTCGATCCCTGGTCTGGGAAGATCCCACATGCCATGGAGCAACTAAGTCCATGTGTACTGAGCCTGTATTCGTTTGGGGAGAAGTTGGTAGGAGCAGATGTGGGGTGTGAAAGAGATCAGGAGCTCAGCTTTAGACTGACATGTGAAAATTGAGATGCTTCTTCAAGTGGGAATGTTGAGCAAATAGTAGTTGGAGCTGTAAGTCTGAAGTTATAACATTATTGTTATTACTAGAGTCGTTGTTGTGTAGTTGCTAACTCATGTCCAGCTCTTTGCGACCCCATGAACTGCTGCACACCAGGCTTCCCTGTCCATTGCCAACTCCTGGAGTTTACTCAAACTCATGTCCATTGAGTCAGTGATGCCATCTAACCATCTCATTCTCTGTTGCCCCCCTTCTCCTTTTGCCCTCAATCTTTCCCAGCATCAGGATCTTTTCCAATAAGTCAGCTCTTCGAATTAGGTGACCAGAGTATTGGAGCTTCAGTTTCATCATCAGTCCTTTGAATGAATATTCAGGGTTGATTTCCTTTAGGATGGACTGGTTTGATCCTGCAGTCCAAGGGACTCTCAAGAGCCTTCTCCAGCACCATAGTGGGAAAGCATCAATTCTTCGGCGCTTAGTCTTCTTTCTGGTCCAGCTCTCACATCCGTACACAACTATTGGAAAAACCATAGCTTTCAGCCCCTATAAATTCCTGGAGTAAGTCTCAGTAAATATTTATACTTAAATAGGCTTCAATAAATTATAATTAAAGAAGACTTTGTGCTTGCTTTGGCAGCATATATTCTAAAGAGGAAAAGAGGAAGACTTCAATTGCTATAATTACTAGAGGAAGCCTCTATAAATACAGTATTATTGTTATTTGAGGAGGGCCTAATAAATATGTCTAGAGAGTAAGTCTCTATTTATATAACAGATCCTAACATAGGCTGCAATAAATATTCTTGTTATTGGAACTAGCTTTCTAAACAGTCTTATTGTTTTATGATAAGCATTAGTAAATCTCATGGCAGTAGGCATGAGTTTGTTGAATGAACTAACAAATGAGTGAATTAAGAGAAGGTCAAGGTCAAGGTCATGAATGATGGATGAAGAGGCAGCTGCAGGAGGAGGTGCAGGTCAGACTTTTAGTGTTTATTCTTGGAGGGGCTCATCCAGGGAGGGACAGGAAGTTGGGAGAACCAACTGGAGATGGCATGAGTAGGCAAGGAAATGTTTTTTTCACAGATTTTTTTTTTTTTTTTTTTGGCTATGCTATGCGGCATGTGGGATCTTAGTTCCCCCACCAGGGATTGAACTCAGGCCCCCTGCATTGGAAACTCAGAGTCTTAACCATTGGACCACCAGAAAAGTCCCACAGATGTTGTCATTTATCCTATTATGTCTTCTTGTGATATTGTGATTTATAATAAGTATATATTTGGTCTTTGTCCCCACTTCTGGCATCCAGAAAAAAGAGGTAAGTTCTGGTGGCTCAGATGGTAAAGAATCTGCCTGCAATGCGGGAGACCTGGGTTCAACCTCTGGGTTGGGAAGATTCCCTGGAGAAGCAAATGGCTACGCACTCCTGTATTCTTGCCTGGGAAATCCCATGGACAGAGGAGTCTGGCGAGCTACAGTCGATAGGGTCACAAAGAGTTGAACACCACTGAGAAGGCAATGGCACCCCACTCCAGTACTCTTGCCTGGAAAATCCCATGGGCAGAGGACCTGGTAGGCTGCAGTCCATGGGGTCACTAAGAGTCGGACACGACTGAGCGACTTCACTTTCACTTTTCACTTTCATGCATTGGAGAAGGAAATGGCAACCCACTCCAGTGTTCTTGCTTGGAGAATCCCAGGGACGGAGGAGCCTGGTGGGCTGCCATCTATGGGGTCGCACAGAGTTGGACACGACTGAAGTGACTTAGCAGAGTGACTAACACTTTCACTTTCAACTTTCTGGCATTCAGATCCTTAAAGTCTAAAATTTCCTAAATTGTGAGGGCAATCAAGGTGTCTCGTGTTATATTAATGTACTGACTTTGGGACCACCCCTCCTTAACCAAAGGGAGGGGGCTTGTTGCCAGGGGAACCAAGCACTCCGTTAGAGGGTCAGAACTTGCAGTCCCAACACCTGACCTCTTGGGAGGAAAGAGAAGTTGGAGATGGAACTCAGTCACCAATGGCCAATGATGTTCTCAATCATAATTGTGTAATGCAGCCTCCATAACAGCCCAAAAGGAGAGGGTTCAGAGAGCTTCTGAGGTTGGTGGACTTGTGCTCTTGGTGGAAAGAGTGACCTACTTGGGGAGAGCATGGAAGTTTCAGGCCCCTTCCCGCTTACCTTGCCCTGGGCATCCCTTCCATCTGGATGTTCTGAGTTAGATTCTTTGATAACACACTGGTGGCCTAGTAAGTACAATGCTTCTCTGAGTTCTGTGAGCTGCAAATGAATTGAACCCCCTCAGGGGGTCGTGAGGACCTCTCATCTCTTGCTAGCCCTTCAGAAGCACAGGTGGCAACCTGGACGTGTGACAGGTGTCTGCAGTGGGGGGTGGTCTTACAGGGCTGTCTTTAACCTGTGTGATCTGTCAGTTTCTTCAGGCAGATTGTATCTGAATTGAGTTAATTGCTTGGTGATGTGGGGGAAACACACACATACACACACACATCAGAACATCTGGGGACCTCTCTAGTGGTCCAGTGGCGAAGACTCCGTGCTCCCAATGCAGGGAGCCCAGATTCCATCCCTGGGGAGGGAACTAGACCCAGCATGCCTCAACTAAGACCTGGTGCAGCCAAATAAAATTTTTTAAAAAAGATTTGGACTTACACACATCAGCTTCCTAGCAGTTGTGAGTGAGCCTGGGAAATTCCCTGGCAGTCACCCTGTGCTTAGAACTCCATGCTCCCACTGCAGGGGGCCTGGGTTCCATGCCTGGTTGGGGAACTGAGACCCACAAGCTGCACTCATGCCTGTATGCTAAGTCATTTCAGTCGTGTCCCATTCTTTTCGACCCTATGGATGGTAGCCCACCAGACTCCTCTGTCTGTGGGTTTTTCCAGACAAGAATACTGGCATGGGTTGCCATGCCCTTCTCCAGGGGATCTTCCCAACCCAGGGATCAAACCTGTGTCTCCTAGGTCTCCTGCATTGGCAGGTGGATTCTTTCCCACTAATGCCACCTGGGAAGCTCCTACAAGCTGCGTGGTGTGGCCAAAAAAATAAAGAAGTGTAACCTAGTAGCAGGGGCCTGTGTGGTTTATTTTGGTGCCCACCCCTACAGGAACCGAACAGCTTGGGCTACTATAATGCAACCACCCCTGCCCCATTCGCCACAATCACCCCTCTTTCTCTCTACTCCAAGCCCTCAGGGACCACACTTCAGTAGTTTCAACCAGTTTTATTAGACTCCAAAAAGCCGCTCTAATGGATATCCCATTTCTCTAACAACCCCCCGGCGGGTGGGGTCGTAGGTCTTCTCAGCTGCCTCCCCCAGGCCCCAGTCTTGCTCCCTTCCTCTTGGGACACAGGAGTCAGGGGGTCCCCTCCCAGCGTCCGGGACCAAGCCCCCTCACGCCCCCTAGGAACCAGGATTTCAGGCCTCTAGGCCCTTGCCCTCCTCTTCAGTGACCAGACTTCTACTTCCAGGTGCAGTCAGGGCACACATTTGGGCTCAGCGGGGAGTGGACAGGCGCCGACATTCATGCATCCGGTAGGCACACATGTAGAAAATTCCTGCACGAGAAGAGACCCCAGTGGACCCCGCCCCAAGCCCTCCCAGCCCTCCATCCCCGCCAGCCAGCCCAAGACCCCAACACAGTATTCCCTTTCTCTCTGATTGTCTGCAGGGCTTGGAGTCTGCTTTCTGGCTCAATGCTGGGCGCCCCATCTGGGACTCCCCATCATTTCTCCCTCCTGGGTGCTGCCGGCTGGGACACAGACACTGACCTTCCCACCCCTAAACCTCGTACCTGCAAAGAAGGTCATGAGCAGGGCTACCCAGCCCAGGATGTAGGACCAGGAAAAGCGCCAGTCCCCGAAGCGGCGACCCAGAAAGCTGACAGTGACTCCAGTGTAAATGGCCAAGGCCAGCAGGACAAAAAAGGCTGGAGAGAGAGGGGCGGGAGGTGGGGGTGTGTGTGGGAATGGGGTTGAGTTTAGAGATGGGGCTTCCCTGGTGACTCAGAAGATAAAGAATCTGCCTGCCATGCAGGAGACCTAGGTTCAATTCCTGGGTCAGGAAGATCCCCCGGAGGAGGGAATGCTACCCACTCCAGTACTCTTGCCAGGAGAATCCCATGGACAGACGAGCCTGGCGGGCTACAGGTTCCATGGAATCGCAAAGAGTCGGACATAACTTTTTGCTTTTAGAGATGGGAGTTGGAATGAGATTGAGAAGGGGTTATGGATGCAGAGAGGGATAAGGGTGAGGATGGGGGCTGAGTTGACAGTAGGAGTAAAAATGAATGGGGAGTAGGGTTAAGGGCAGGGATGGGGTGGGGTCATATTGTGTCATAAAGAGTCTGACTGGTCTTCGTCTCTGGTTTCTGGGAGGGAAACTCTAAATCCTTGGAACTTTCTGAGTAATAGGAGTGTCTTTGTTTCTCTTGAGCCTCTCGAATCACACCTGAGTTTATACTGACGAGCAGAGATGACTCAGGGTGAGAGCTGGTCACCAGAAAGACCAACCGTAGGATGGAGGGTTGGGACTTGGAGCCATCTGGGATCACTCCAACCTCTGGGGAGGAGAAAGGAGCTGGAGATTGAGCTCAATCAGGTGGCCCATGATGCAATCATTCACATTCTTATAATGAAACCAAAAGAAATACAGGCCACTGCTGCTCACTGGGGCTTCCTGGTTTGTGAACATATGGATGTGCTGGGGTTGGAGGGTAGGGTGATGAGCCCCAACTCTGTAGGGAGAGGGCATGGGAACTGTGTGTTCAGGACTCTCTCCAGCTTCACCCTATGCATTTCTTTAGTTGGCTGCTCTTGAGCTGTATTCTTGGTAATAAAACTGAAATGTTTAAGTATTATGCTTTCCTGTGTTCTGTGAGTTGTTCCAGCAAATTTTTGAACCTGAGTGGATCCTGGGAACCCCTGAATCTGTAGCTGATAGATCAGAAGTGCAAGTGGGCTGGGGACCCCACCTGCAGCTGAAGTAGGGGCAGTCTTGTTGGGAACTGTGGCTTTAAGCCTGTGGGATCTGATGCCAGCTCCAGGTGACGAGTGCCAGAATGGAATGGCAGTACACTTAGGTGGTATAGGAATCAACGAGTGTTAGAAATAGTCATGAAGTTGTTGTTGGGAGTGGAGGTAGGATTCCGGTGCAGGTGGAGTTGAGAGCGAGGAGCAGTGGGGGATGGAAGCAGTGTTGGGGGTGGGCATGGGTAGGGGTTGGAGCTGGGCAGGCAGTCAGGGAGAGGGGTAGGTGTAGGGTGCGGTTCACTCACTAGAGGCGAAAAACATGATGCCTGCGGAGAAGGGCCGGGAGAGGCGGGTGAAGGTGGGCTGCTGAGCGAAGGCCACGATGCCCATGATGATGCCGGAGGTGGCACAGAGGGAGGACAGGATCATGAAGGCCCGGGTGGCATTCCAGTATGCTGTAAGAGCACCCCACGGTCACTGTTGTGCTGCCCCTGCCCTCAGAAGGAAGGCTGCTACCTCCGAGGGCAGGAGTGCCTTCCCCCTCTCCATATCCCTGACCCAGCTCTTCCTTCACTGCTCTTCAAATGCCCCTCTCTTCACCTGGCAAACTCCTATTCATCCTCCAAAGCCCACCTCCCAGATCCCCTCCTCTAGGAAGCACTCCCTCACCCCTCAGGCACTATCGACACTCCCTCCTCTGGTTTGAGACTCTCTTTGTCTCTCTCCCTCTCCAGCCTGATTGCTCCCTGAGGACAAGTACCTGGTTGATTCTACATCACAAACATGCCCAGCAGAGGCTTGTTTGAACAGGAGTCTGGAGAAATGTTTGTTGGATGAATGAATGAGTAAATGAATGAATACCAATTTCCCATATCCCCCTGCTACTCACTGTCTACCCTCTCTCTCATGTTCCCTTTCCCTTCCTTCATACCACTTGCCCATATCTAAAAACATCCCACTTGTTTATTTCTAACTTGTTTATGATGTCTAACTCTCTGCACTGAGTTTTTGGCTCTGTAGGGACAAGGGTCTGGCTTTCTCATTCACTGCTGTATCCCCAGCATCTAGTGCCTGACATGTAGTAGGTATTCAATGAATGAAGATCTGTGAGAACAGTCTTCACGATCTCAACTTCCACTTGGCAACTATCAAGTATGGACCAGGCTCTCTTTTCCTGTATGACCCTATTTATTCCTTCCAAGAGTCCTATGCTGTGTTTTCCTGCCCATTTTTTTTCAAGTGAAGGAAGGAATAGAGGCTCAGAGAGGCTCAGTGTTTTGCCCAAGGTCCCACCATTAGCAGAGAGACTAGAGTTCAAAGTCAAGCTCAAAACTCTCAGTCTTAACTACTTGGGGCCACCTGCTGGCCATACCCAGCTAACCATGAATCCAGAGAAGGCTTGAAAAACTGGAATTTTCAACAAGAGCTGGAAGTCCAGATTTTAATGCAAAATCTCCAGATTTTTTAACACTGGCGTATTATAAAACAAAGACATCTCTTTGCCGACAAAGTTCTGTATAGTCAAAGCTATAGTTTTTCCAGTAGTCGTATGTGGATGTGAGAACTGGACCATAAAGAAGGTTGAGCACTGAAGAATTGATGCCTTTGAATTGTGGTGTTGGAGAAGACTCTTGAGAGTCCCTTGGACTGCAAGGAGATTAAACCAGTCAGTCCTAAGGGAAATCAACCCTGAATATTCACTGGAAGGACTGATGCCAAAGCTGAAGCTCCAATACTTCAGCCACCTGATGTGAAAAGCCAACTCACTGGAAAAGACCCTGAGGCTGGGAAAGACTGAAGGCAGAAGAAGGGGGTGGCAGAGGATGAGATGGTTATATAGCGTCACTGCACCGACTCAGTGGACATGAATCTGAGCAAACTCCAGGAGATAGTGAAGGACAAAGAAGCCTGGAGTGCTGCAGTCCACGGGGTCATAAAGAGTCGGACACGACTTAGCGACTGAACAAGGATGACGGCTTTGGAAACTTTAAAAATGTTATGAATACACGTCTAAGGTTGGGTTTGGCCCTGGGGAAGCATGCTCAGGACTCCTGCTCTAATTTTGGTGATTGGAGTACATCAGTCATACAATGAATGAACAAGTTAAACCAGTTGTTTGGACAAATACTCAAAAATCTATCGGGGTGAGGTTGTGCCTGAGCCCCTCAGTCTCGGGGTCATGAAGATGTCAAATGTACTTGAAGACCTCCGTCCAGCCTCCCTCTCTTCCTTCCCTGGCAAAGATAAGATAGAGAAGAAATTCAGAGCGTCCCAGAGAGGGGGGTGCAGTGGGGTGGTTCCCAGTCTGAATCAGGAGGAATGGTAGAAGTGTGACAGTGGATGCAGCGAGAAATGAAAAAGATACGTGAGTCTTTTTCCCATGAGATACATTTCCCATGAGCCATCTCCCATTAGATACATGGGATCCTAAAAAGATACATGATTGGCAGATGGGGCTCTGAAACGGGTAACCCAGGGCAAGCTTTTCCACTCCACCCTGCCTCAGTTTACCGTTCTAGTGAATGGACAGGTTTGGTGAGATGGGGTAGATGAAATCTGCCACAAGCCTGTCACATCGAAGGGCTCAGGGAAGGTGGGCTCCTCCTCCCAACCCCCCACCCCTTGCAAAAGAATTGGTTTTTCAAGGTCGTGTATTCCGTCTTATTCATAGACACAAAGGAACTGCCTTCTTAGTGTTTTGGGGACAACTAAGGGAGTTAATCCAGGCAAAGTACTTAGTATAGCATGTAAGGCACAGTAACAATATGTGCCATTATTATTATCACTCTCACTGGATACATATAATATAGAACATGTGATACACTGTATATCATTAATATATTACATAACACATATTATATATGTGAGGTAATATAGTATATATCTCTATGTATCTCTCTCTCCAGGTATGAGATCCCCAGGTGGCGCAGTGGTAGAGAGCCAGCCTGCCAATGCAGGCGATGCAAGAGACGCAGGTTCAATCCCTGGGTTGGGAAGATCCCCTGGAGAAGGCAATAGCAACCCACTGCAGTATTTCTGCCTGGAGAATCTCATGGACAGAGGACCCTGGTGGACTGTAGTCCATGGGGTCCTAAAGAGTTGAACATGACTGAGCACTCACAACTTCCATATATATGTGTATATATACACTTGACCCTTGAACAGCACAGGTTTGAACTGTGCAGGTCCACTTACACACAGATCTTTTTTTGCAATAAATACATACAGTACTACACGATCTGGGGTTGAATCCTCGGATGCTCAATTGTCGCTATGGACCCATGACTGTTGAACAGCAGATACAGAGAGCTGACTATGTGACTTGACATTCCAGGGGTTTGGGTATCTACAACGGGTCCTGGAACCAATTCTCTGAGTATGCTGAGGGATGGAGGGATGACTGTACACACATACAAATATATACAGATAGGGAAAGAGGTACACAGAGATACATAGTACATTATAATAATTTATCGGAGAAGGCAATGGCACCCCACTCCAGTACTCCTGCCTGGAAAATCCCACGGATGGAGGAGCCTGGTAGGCTGCAGTCCATGGGGTCGCGAAAAGTCGGACATCACTGAGCGACTTCACTTTGACTTTTCACTTTCATGCACTGGAGAAGGAAATGGCAACCCACTCCAGTGTTCTTGCCTGGGGAATCCCAGGGACGGGGAGCCTGGTGGGCTGCCATCTATGGGGTCGCACAGAGTCGGACACGACTGAAGCAACTTAGCAGTAGCAGCAGCAGCAGTGCTTGAGACTGGGTTCAGTCCGTGAGCCAGGAAGATCCCCTGGAGAAAGGAATGGCTACCCACCCCACTATTCTTGCCTGGGAAATCTCCCGGACAGAGGAGCCTGGTGGGCTGTGGTCCATGGGGTAGCAAAAAGTTGGACCCGAATGAACAACTGAGCACGCATGCACATTAGTCCGTCTACCGTAAGAACTATTTTTATCCCATTTTTGCAATATATAGTGTAATACATACACTATATGGGCTTCCCAGGTGCCACTAGTGGTAAAGGACCTGCTGCCAATGCAGAAGACACAAGATGCAGGTTCTATCTCTGGGTTGGGAAGATTCCCTGGAGAAGGGCATGGCAACCCACGCCAGTATTCTTGCATGGGAAATCCCATGGATGAGGAGCCTGATGAGCTACAGACCATAGGGTCACAAAGAGTCAGACATGACTGAAGCAACTTAGCGGCAACATATACACTATATATCTATATACACATATATACACACACATGTATACATATACACATATGTATTACATGGCTTGGCTCACAACAAATATTAAAAAATACCTCATCTAGCATAGCAAATTTAGGGTCTGTATTGCTTCTGCATCCTCCTAGCACTAAACAGAATTCTTGACACATAATAGATATTTAGAAAATGCTCTTTTGTCAGCCCCAGCCCCAATTGCTGTTACCTGACCTCTATTTCATGCCAGAAAATGTCACCTCTCTCCTTAACTTCTAAATCAGTACATCCTGTAATTGTACCAGAAAAAAAATACTGGAATCCCAACTCTGTCCCTTCCCTGCTGTGTGACCTTGGGCTGGACTCTTTCCCTCTCTGAACCACAAGGTTCTCCATCTGCAAAATGGGGGGCCCTTCTGCTATAAGGTTCTGCCCTGCAGGGAGGCTCTGGTCCCAGGCAGAGCCCAGACCCCATCCCGGAGCCTCACCGATGCTCTCCGTTTGCAGGTAGCACTTGGTGCCCAGGCAGTATCGCCACAGGCCCTGGTGGGCGAAGGCCCCCGACAGCCGGTACTGCATCCAGTGGTCTGTTGCCGTGGCCACCACCAAGAGGATGGTCCCCACCCAGGCACAGAAGAGGCCGCCTCCCATGAAGCTGTACATGGTGACCTGTGGGTGAGGGGAGAAATGGGGGTGGCACGAGCTGGACTCCCGGGTCCTGGGGGTGGTGAGGGATGGGGGATCTGAGTCCTGGCTTAAAGGAGGAGGACCTGGGGACCTAGACTTCCAAATCCTAGGGTGGGGAGAGCAGGTGGGGGCTGGGACATCAGGTCCAAAGATGGGAGCAAAGAACTGGGCACCTGGACCCCTAGATCTGGAGGAGGAGAGCTTGAGGACCTAGACCTTTGTGTCCTGAGGGAGACCAAGGCTGAGGGCCTAGACATCCCGGTCCTAAACTGGGAAGGGGCTGGACACTCCCTGCCCCTTGGGGCACCAAGTCTCTAGAGGGAAGGAGAGGGCTGGGGCCTGGACTCCCAGATCTGAGGTAGAAGGGGGCTAGGCTAGGACCCCACCAAGTCCCAGGGAGAGAAAGGAGTCCCGGCCACCTACATTTAGGGGGAGGAGGGGGCCATGCCTGGTCCCTACCTGAGCAGCAGATTGTGCCCTGAGCCCTCCGTCTGCCTCTGCCCCTCTGAGCAGACTGAACCAGGCCAGGTCGCTAGCCTCTCGGCTCCCCGGGTCCCCCCAAATCCCTTAAGCCTCCCCACACAATGGCCCCGCAGCCCAGCAGCTTCCAGCAGGCAGAGGCCCCCAGATGGAATTCGCTGAAGCAGGAATCCAAGCCCTGCCTCTCCACAGCCCCTGGCCCCACTGGCCTCTCTCCGTGACCCTCCCAGCCACCCTGGCAGCCTTTCACAGGCCTGGCTCCCAGCACCCACGGGGTTAGCCCGAGCTGCGTAAGCACACACAGACACAAGACATAGGGACACTCAGCCATTTATTGTGCAAGCCAGTCTCCCTCCCCCAAAGGCAAAAAATGGGGTGGGCGCTGCAGGTGCCTGGATATGTTGGGACAACAGGGTTTTCTGCAAGTGGGGTCACAGGGCATGTCACCTGGGGGGCTGGGACAGGAAGGGGGTTGAGGATGAGGCAGCGCTGTCTGGGGTCGAGGACACAGTTGCATTGGGGGCTGGATCTTCAGTGAAATGAAGGATGACAGGCCCGGGCTGGCCTTTAGGAAGAAGGGGATGAGGGAGCTGGGAGCTACAAGGGTGGGTCAGGGCAGAGATGGGAGCAGGAAGGGGGATGAACGGCTGGGGCCATGGGGTGGGGCTGTTGGGAATGGCTTTGGGGTTAGGAAGGGAGCTGGAGATGTCCGGGGGAGCCCCAGGCACTGGGAGAGAAGCGCAGGTTGGCACTGTAGTTAGGAATGCTGTCAGAGATGGGAAGGGGCCTGGGTTTGGGCATGAGGTTCAGGGTTGTTTCCCTGGCTTGGGATCCGAAGTCAGGTCCCGGTGTCACCAGCTGACTCGAAGGAGCCCCTCCTGAGGCTGTGGTTTTCAGGAAAGAGGGATGGGAGTGCAATGTTCCCTGGGTATCTCTAGCAGGGCTGGGGTCACCCCGGGCTCCAAGAAAACTCCCCTGGTGACCTCCAAGGCTCCCTCCAGTATCTGGGACTGCGGGATCCTCAAGGTCCTAGTACTCGGCCTCCCAGTCCTCAGCAGGTGGTGGCTCCACGGTTGGCTCCGGACCCTGGGTGTCCTTCTTCTCATCCTCGGCAGGAGGTGCTGGTGATGGCGGTGTCACCGGCGGGGTCTTGGGGCCAGCCCCACGGCCCCTGGCCCAGCCCCTCTCTGCCTGTTGAGCCCTCCTAAGTCCCCATCTCTGGTGGCCCCTGCCTGGCCTGTGCGGGACCTCCCAGCCCCCGCGTCCCTTGGGTGGCCTCTTGACAGTGCCCTGTTGGGTGCAGCATGCCTGGGGGACACAGGGGCAGGAGGGCAAGGACTGCTGAAGCGAGTAGGCCCCCATCAGGGCGCTATGCAGGAGGTAGGAGAGGGCATCCAGGCGGACAGGGACGGTCACAGAGGCCAGGCTCTTGGGGAGCCCCAGGTGGGCTGGATCTGGGGTACCCAGGAAAGAAGCAGGCAGAGCTGGGAAAGATGGGGGCGGCCACGACCCAGTCCCGGGGGACAGCAGATTGTTCCTAGAAAGACAAGAGGACAGGTCAGGCAGGGGATGTCCCCGGTCTACACATGCCTTTCCCTTCCACAGCCTCGCTCCTTCTTGCCTTCTCCCAGACTTTCATTTCTCACCCTGAGGACCGTTTGCCTCTGACTTCTGGCCCCTTACGTTCTCTCGTTCTCTGTTCCTTCCTCTCTCTCTTTACAGACAGGCAGACCACTCAGCTGGGAGCTTCAGCGTCCCACCAAGCATGGTTCCCATTCCAGGCTGCCCTCCTCACCCATGTGTCTGGGCGAATCATTTCCCGCTTCCGAAACTCAAGTTTTCATACCAAGAGAGAGCTTCTGGTGGTATCAAAGGTGCCTCTGAAAGGGCTGGGTCTGGGAAGTGTTCAATACCTGGGGCCAATTATTATTATTATTTCTCCAGACAATTATTAGTATCTTCAATTCTCCTGGTTCCCGCTAGAAACTTCTCTTTCTTCCATTAATATCTGCTTCTAGCTCTCTCCCTATTTCTCGGTATCTCGCTCAGCTCTGTCGCTAAGATCCTCAAAGATTCTGTTTGTATGTCACGATACCAGAGGCTTCCCCCTCCCCGCCCCTGCGCCCCCTGTACCCTCTCTGGGTCTGCTCAACTCTCCGATTTTCTCTGTCCCTCCTCATTCTGGGTCACTGTCCTTCCCCGGGGGAGTCTCGTGTCTCTCACCCCTCAGGCCCAGTCTCTTCCTTTTGTTGTTCCATCTTAACGGGGGTGTTTCAAGTCTTTTCTAGCACCTTCGCCTAGATTTCTCCAGCACTCAGAGAGAGGGGAAGGGTCTGGGAGAAGGTGGGCGGGACTTTGTTGGAAAGGGGCGTGGCTTGCGGAGCGTGCGGGCGAGGCGTGCGGGCGCGCGCGCGGGGTCGTGGCTTGCGGGGCGTGCCAGGGCGAGGCGTGCGGGCGTGACTTGCGGGCGTTTGGGGCAGGGGCGTGACTTGAGGGGCGTGGCTTGGGGGCGTGCAGGGCGGGTCGCACGGGTAGTGCTGAGCAGCGCGGAAGCGTGTGAGGTTTGGACTCTGCCGGTTCCAGAAGCTTCCAACCGCACGTCTCTCAGGTCGCAGTTCCCACTTCCCAAGTGCAGGCCCCCAGCCCCTTCCTTCTTCAGGTCTAGAAGACTCTAGCCTCCTCTTTCTTCATCTGTATTCCTGGACCGCGTCCTGGAGGGAGTCGGGATGGGGCCAGTGGTGTTCTGTAGGACTAAAGGGGCATTTAAGGGAATCTGAACATTGGATGCTCTCGAGGGCAGAGGGGTTAGTAGCTGGGCTGCGAATCTTCGAGGCGGGATTTCATTCTAAGCTCTGTCTCTGACTTACTGTGTGAGCGTAAACCCTTCTAGTCGCTGTTTTTTGAGAAACGGTGTTAATATTACCTTCTAGATCTCGTGAGGTTTAAAGGCTATATCGCATGTGTAAAGTAGTCAGCACGTGATCTGGACTAAAATTCATCTCAACCAATGAGCCTTTCTTATTGTTATTGCTGGTGACCATGGTAGTATTTTATTGAGAAGCAATGGGATTCTTGTATCTGTTTATCTAAGAAATATTATTCAGTGCCCGCAATACTCTAGGCGCCAGGTTGGGCGCCCGACAAAATAGATGCACGCTTATGAAACTTACATGCTGGGTGAGCAACACACAAGGCACAGATGGTACATTTCCTACATGAAAGAGGGCTTTGGAAGTGTAAAGACAGGACAAGGGATACGAAGGCACAGGGGATTATTTTAGATAAGATGGTTAGAGAAGACTACTTGTGGGATGGGACAAGCCGACCCGGGACCTGAGTATTCCTGGTAGAGAGACCAGCAGGTTCAGAGGTCCTTCAGGGTGAAACAAACAGTGATTGAGGGACTAGGAAGCAATAAGCTAGGAGATGAACAGGTCTGTTTTTTAAAAATATTTTTTAAAATTTGGGAATACCTTCACATTTACAGAAAAGTTACAAAGATAACTTTGTAACTCACCCTGCTTCCACTCTTGTTATTTCCTTACGTGGTGGTGGAACATTTGTTACAGCTAAGAAATCAGCATAGCTCTTTAAAAAATATTTATTTTAGTTATTTATTTGACTGCGCTGGGTCTTAGGGATCTAGTTCTCTGACCAGGGCTCGAACCAGGGTCCCCTGCATTGGGAGTTCAGAGTCCTAGCCACTGGACCACAAGGGAAGTTCCTTTACATGACTCAACTAAAACTCCAGACTTGATTTGAATTTCCCCAGTTTTTACACAAGCATCTCTTTTTTTACTCTTCCAGAATCCAGTGCAGGGTCTCACTGAATCATCACATCTCAGTCGCCTCTGATGTGCAGCCGTTTCTGTCTTTCCTTGTTTTTCACAACTTTGACAGCTTGGAGGACTACTAGTCAGTGTTTTCCTTTTAATAAAACAGAAAGTGAAAGTGAAGTCGCTCAGTCGTGTCCAACTCTGCGACCCCATGGACCGTAGCCTACCACGCTCCTCTGTGCATTGGATTTTCCAGGCGAGAGTACTGGAGTAGGTTGCTATTTCCTTCTCCAGAGGATCTTCCCAATCCTGGGGTTGAGCCTGGGTCTCCTGCATTGTAGGTAGACGCTTTACTGTCCGAGCTGCTGCTACCAGGGAAGTAATAACACAGAAGTCTGTTTTAATTAATAATTCCAACTTATTAGTCCTCATTTCACAGAGGTTCAAACTGGGCCTCAAAGAGGCTAAGTAAGTTACTCAAGGTCACAGAGCAGGTAAATAGCACAACTGGGATTTGAACCTACCTCCAGAGTCTGCTTTTAATGGAGACACAAGTAGAAGTTAAATTGTATAATACCTTATAGGCTGCATTGAAGACTATGGAATTTTTAAAATTTAATTCTGGAACATTGAGATGACTTTGAACGTTTGCAGGCAGAGGTGTGACATAATTTACGTTTTAAGAAGAGCTCTGTGCCTGGAATTTGGGGAGTAGATTGTGGTGGGGCCTAAGACTGGAAGCAGGAAGCCTAGGGAGAATGCTGTCATCCTCTAGGCAAGGGTGATGACGACCCTAAGGAGGGTGCGGTTAATGGGAATGGGAAGATGTGAGTGTATTTACGATGTATTTTGGAAGGAGAACCATCAGGATTTGCTGTAGGGCTGCTGGAGGTGAGGAATGGGGAATGAAGGATGATGCAAAGTTTTCAACCTGAGTGACGCCTTTCAATATGAATTTTCTTATAAAAGCTCACAACATCCCACTTAAGGATGAGAAATTGGGGAGTAACTCACTTTCCGAGTTCTCGAGCTAACTCTATGCCATGCTGCGGACTCAGAGTAGATGCAGAACCAATAGCTGCTCTTCAAGGGCTCTCAAGGTTTGAGGGGGTGAAATCCATGGTAGCATTCTGGGTTGATGGAAGCTGGGACACTGGGAGGGACAGGACAGTGAGAGCTGGAAGTGGGTTAAATTGGCCTGGAGACCAGGAGGTGGAGGGTCAAGTCGGGGGCCAGGAAAACAGTTGCTCACTTGCTAGAGGCTGGAAAAGAAGGTAGGAGAGGGTTTTTTGTTTGCTTGTTGTTACAGGACGGGCCTTTGGGCTAGGTCTAGGGCGAATGGACATAGAAAAAATGGTGCAAGCAAAGGCCAGGTGGCTGGGATTGAAAAGATTTTATCAAGAGAGCTGGCTTTCTTTTCTGGCAGCTATGATTAGCACTCAGGTCTCATTAATCCAATTACAGTCTATCCCAAAGAAGAAGCTTTTGTTGAACAGGGCTCCGAAATGACGGTTTGAATCCTCGCTCTGCTTCTTATTAGCTCTTGCCCTAAAACAGACTAAGTCTGTTTTTTTTGCAAGATAAAACTCAATCCCAGCGTAACGACACTGCTTCTGGTTTTGTTCCGTAACGGGTCCTCTTATTTCTGCGATCAGGGTCCGACCTTGTCACTTACCAAGTCAGTCAGTTCATTCGCTCAGTTGCTTCCAACTCTTCGCGAACCCATGGACCACAGCACGCTAGGCCTCCCTGTCCATCACCAACTCCCGGAGGTCACTCAGACTCACATCCATCGAGTCAGCGACGCCATCCAGCCATCTCATCCTCTGTCGTC
The DNA here is from genome assembly GCA_935064755.1 of Tragelaphus eurycerus. NCBI lineage: Eukaryota > Metazoa > Chordata > Mammalia > Artiodactyla > Bovidae > Tragelaphus > Tragelaphus eurycerus. Next base: position 1,061,401 of record CAKXYN010000227.1, on the reverse strand, counting down.
CCCTTTTCCTCCTGCCCCCAATCCCTCCCAGCATCAGAGTCTTCTCCAATGAGTCAACTCTTCCCATGAGGTGGCCAAAATACTGGAGTTTCAGCTTTAGCATCATTCCTTCCAAAGAAATCCCAGGGCTGATCTCCTTCAGAATGGACTGGTTGGATCTCCTTGCAGTCCAAGGGACTCTCAAGAGTCTTCTCCAACACCACAGTTCAAAAGCATCAATTCTTCGGTGCTCAGCCTTCTTCACAGTCCAGCTCTCACGTCCATACATGACCACAGGAAAGACCGTAGCCTTGACTAGGCAAACCTTTGTTGGCAAAGTAATGTCTCTGCTTTTGAATATGCTATCTAGGTTGGTCATAACTTTCCTTCCAAGGAGTAAGCGTCTTTTAATTTCATGGCTGCAGTCACCATCTGCAGTGATTTTGGAGCCCAGAAAAATAAAGTCTGACACTGTTTCCACTGTTTCCCCGTCTATTTCCCATGAAGTGATGGGACCAGATGCCATGATCTTCGTTTTCTGAATGTTGAGCTTTAAGCCAACTTTTTCACTCTCCTCTTTCACTTTCATCAGGAGGCTCTTTAGTTCTTCACTTTCTGCCATAAAAGTGGTGTCATCTGCATATCTGAGGTTATTGCTAGTTCTCCCCGCAATCTTACCAAGTATCTGGCCCTTTAAGGCCCTCCCCCGGAGTCAGGAGAGCGGAGGCGGGCTTTTGAGTCTCTAAGGAAATGCGCTTCACCCAGCTTCCAAAATTGACAGGCAAGTTCAGAAAAGTGACCAGTCAACTCCTGCATTGGGTGGGAAGGACGTTTCCGATTTGTTGGGGGAAAGGGCAGTCATTGGCTTGAGCTCCGCCCACTCCTTGTTACGTAGTACAGCGCGAGGCGCCATCCTCATCTCTGATTGGCTGGTGAACTCGCATTGCTTCCGGGCCCGCTCCCTCCAGCTGTCAGATCCAGGTGGGGCTCGGAAGCAGTGTGAGGCTAGCACCCCAGGAGGGTAGCACCCTCATTCTTTGATTGGCTACGTTTCTGAGCACAAGTCTCTCTCTCGCCCTCTGATTGGCTGTTTTCTTTCAGCGCCAGGGCTGTAACTGAAGCTTTTGCCCTGGTCTTTAGCGGTGTCCCTTGTCTGCTTCTCGGCGCGGTGGCAGCCTAGACCAGGAGACGCCGAGCGAAGCTAGAAAGGGAGAGGGGTCCCCAGGCTGAGGGGAGTCTTGGTCCTCTAGGGAAGCTCATTGGACTTTCCTGATGGCTCAAGTGGGTTAGGAATCCACTTGCCAACACAGGAGCCGTGGAGTCAATCCCTAGCTCCAGAAAATCACCTGGAGGAGGAAATGGCAACCCACTCCAATATTCTTGCCTGAAAAATCCCGTGGACAGTGGAGCCTGGCGGGCTAGTGCTTGGGGTCGCAAAGAGTCGGACAGGACTGAGCAACTAAGGACTGCTGCTGCTACTGCTAAGTCGCTTCAGTCGTGTCCGACTCTGTGCGACCCCATAGACAGCAGCCCACCAGGCTCCGCCGTCCCCGGGATTCTCCAGGCAAGAACACTGGAGTGGGTTGCCATTTCCTTCTCCAATGCATAAAAGTGAAAGTGAAGTCGCTCAGTCGTATCCGACTCTTAGCGACCCCATGGACTGCGGCCCACCAGGGTCTTCCGTCCACGGGATTTTCCAGGCAAGAGTACTGGGGTGGGGTGCCATTGCCTTCCCCTGGGCAACTAAGCACGCTTCCAGTCTTAGGACGAATCTCTTCCTTCCACTGCCCCCTAGAGGCCTCCGACTGTCAAAGTCCCAAGATTGGATCTTACTAGCCCACAGGACTCAAGGATTCCCTTAAATTCCTTCCGTCCCCCTCCCTGCAGGAGACCCTTGGGTAACTTCTCTCCCTTGAGCCTTACCCACTCGTTCCACACCTCCAACTTAGGAGCCCTTCCAGTCTTGGAGTTTCCCACTATCCTCAGATATGGTCGGGATGCTTTGTCAAGAGGTTACTGGAGTGCGACTGAGTTTAAGGGGTCAGATTTGTGGGCTGAAGTCTGTGCTGGAATGAGTGCCCCTGGGTTTACGTGGCTCTCATGATTGCTTTTTTCCCCCTCTAAGATTTTAAAATATTGTTCTTTTAAAAAATTATTTGGCTGTTCTGGGTCTTAGTTGTGGTGTTTGGGATCTTTGGTGTAGCATGTGGGTTCTAGTTCTCTGACCAGGGATGGAACCTAGGCCCCTTGCATTGGGAGGGTGGAGGCTTAGCCGCTGGACCACCAGATAAATCTCCATGATTGATTTTTAGATTGCTTGGTAGTCAGGGTTTGCTAGAAAAGTCTGCTAAAGTGGCAGTGGGAGTCTGGAGGTGAAGGGCCCCAGAAAGGGAGATCACTGAGATACTTGCATTAAATCATTTAAATTCTCACAATCTTTTAAAAAGTGCTCAAAATATTTTGCATTTGTATTATTTACCTTCTTTCAAGTACAGTAAAATTCACTCTTTTTGGTGTGCAGTTCCGAGTTTTGACAGATGTATAGAGCTGTGTAACTGTCACTGCTAACAAGATTCAGCGTATTTTTATCATTCCTCCAAATTCTCCTGTGCTGCCTCTTTGTCATAATAACCTTTTTAAAAAAAGTTTTCATCAGTTATTTATTGAAAATTCACTAAAAACTTAACACCAGAATCATACTATATATTGGAGGAGTTTATTTTATATAGGTTATAATCAAGCTTACTTGAAGGGCTATATGAACTTGACCTTATAGATTTCCTGTAAAAGTTTAGTTACTCCAAGTCCTCTTATTGTCTTTAGAAAGTCTTTTTTTAAAAATTTTATCCAAATATAGTTCATTTACAATGTTGTGTTTAATTTCTGCTGTACAACAAAGTGACTCATACGTATATGTATTATTTTTCATATTCTTTTCCATATATATATATATATATATAAAACTGAATCACTGTGATCTACACCTGAAACTAACACAACATTGTAAACCAACTATACTGTAATTTTTTAAATTTTTGATTAAAGGTGCCTACCATTCCAAAAGAAGCAGCAGAAGAACCAGGAAAGCTACTAAACAACAACAAACTTTTCCTAACTGAAGGCTAGCTTTCTTAGGCTTAGCAAGGCAACAACTCCATTCTTCCTGAAATCAGCCATAGGCAATACAGAAAAAAAATGGGCATGACTGTGCTTCAATAAAGCTTTAATTAGGTACACTGAAATTTGAATCTCAAGTCATTTCCATGCATCATAAAACATCCTTCTTTTGATTTTTTTTCCCCCGAACCATTTAAAATGTAAAAAACACTCTCGGCGCAGGTGCCATCAAAGCCGACAGTGGCCCAGACTTGACCTGTGAGGTTGTCTGGGCGACCTTACAAACAAGCATGCTTCATCCTCTCTAAAGGCCCCCTAGCCGTTGAGAAACTGAGACTGTGAGTAATCAGCTGGGGTGGGGCTTGGGTTTCTCTGAGAAAAAGCTTTTCCTTGCTCAGAAGAGTGTATTTGGAGAAGTGAGGGCAGGAGGAGAAGGGGGCAACAGAGGATGAGATGATTGGATGGCATCACCGACTCAATGGACATGAGTCTGAGAAAACTCCAGGAGATGGTGAAGGACAAGGAAGCCTGGAGGGCTACAGTCCGTGGGATCACAAAGAGTCAGACACGACTGAGCGACTGAACAACAACTCTGGAGACATTCATCAAGCTGCTCCAGGGTCTGGGATGGGATGACCCATCCTCGGAGGATTAAAGAGAGACAGACCACATTCTGTTCTCATCCCAATTGCTCTGCCTCTCTCCCTGGCCTGCTTCTGAGTCCTCTGGCCCAGCAGACCCTCAGTGGAACTGGATTTCAGCGTACTCTGGGTGCGTGGCCTCAGGTCTTTGGGTCTCCCATGGTCTGAGGCCTGGGAAGTTGAGGACAGCGTAATGGAGCTCCTCTTGGTTGTTCTCTGCTTCTGAGGCTTGTGGGGATGACTTGGGTCCTGGACAGTTGTGGGAGACGAGATGGAGCTCCTTCTGGTTCTTTCTGGCTTCCAGGGAATGACCATCTGCAGGAGGAGGCTGGGAAGGACTGCTTGGTTTGGCTTTCTGTTTCTGAGCATAAGAGGGGGAAAAAAACTGACCATCCTGCCTTCTTTCATTTAACAAATACTTGAGCGCCTGCCCAGTCAGTGCCAGGTACTAAGTAAGGAACTGGGGTTACATCAGGCAGTGAAACAAAGACTCTGCCCTCCCTGAGCTCGCCTCTTGTCTCGGGACAGGAACAAACTATAAACAGAAGTCTGTTGTTTAAGCCTCTAGCCTGTGGCTCTTTGCTATGGCTGCCCTAGAGAACTGACTAGTGCAGGTAGGTTGGTGTGAGGACTGCAACAAAACAAAGAAGGGCTCCATCAACACAGACATCTCCCTCCCATATCCATAATCTCCCTTCTCATCTCCTCCCATCCCGGATCTCTCACTACTAACCTGTCCTCTATCTCTACAATTGTAACACTGGAGAGTGTTTTACACAGGGGATCCCGTGTAGGTGACCATTTGAAATTGGCTTTTTTTTTTCTTGGTCCCTAAGCTCTATCCAACTGAAGTGGGGAGAAGTAATTTAGATGGATTTGGGAAGAGATGTGCTGATGGATTGATTGTGGGAGGATAAAAAAGAGAAGAGTAAGAAGTGACTTTAAGGCTGGAGGCTTGAGCTGTTGGGCCAATGTGGGCTCTTTGCTGAGATGCAGAGGGTGGAGGAGAAGGGATTTAAGGGGTACAACAGAATGGGAAAGACTAGGGATCTCTTCAAGAAAATCAGAGATACCAAAGGAACATTTCATGCAAAGATGGGCTCGATAAAGGACAGAAATGGTATGGACCTAACAGAAGCAGAAGATATTAAGAAGAGGTGGCAAGAATACACAGAAGAACTATACAAAAAAGAGCTTCATGACCCAGATAATCATGATGGTGTGATCACTGACCTAGAGCTACACATCCTGGAATGTGAAGTCAAGTGGGCCTTAGAAAGCATCACTACGAACAAAGCCAGTGGAGGTGATGGAATTCCAGTGGAGCTATTCCAAATCCTGAAAGATGATGCTGTGAAAGTACTGCACTCAATATGCCAGCAAATTTGGTAAACTCAGCAGTGGCCACGGGACTGGAAAAGGTCAGTTTTCATTCCAATCCCAAAGAAAGGCAATGCCAAAGAATGCTCAAACTACCGCACAATTGCACTCATCTCACACGCTAGTAAAGTAATGCTCAAAATTCTCCAAGCCAGGCTTCAGCAATATGTGAACCGTGAACTTCCTGATGTTCAAGCTGGTTTTAGAAAAGGCAGAGGAACCAGAGATCAAATTGCCAACATCCGCTGGATCATGGAAAAAGCAAGAGAGTTCCAGAAAAACATCTATTTCTGCTTTATTGACTATGCCAAAGCCTTAGACTGTGTAGATCACAATAAACTGTGGAAAATTCTGAAAGAGATGGGAATACCAGACCACCTGATCTGCCTCTTGAGAAATCTGTATGCAGGTCAGGAAGCAACAGTTAGAACTGGTCATGAAACAACAGACTGGTTCCAAATAGGAAAAGGAGTACGTCATGGCTGTATATTGTCACCATGTTTATTTAACTTATATGTAGAGTACATCATGAGAAATGCTGGACTGGAAGAAACACAAGCTGGAATCAAGATTGCTGGGAGAAATATCAATAACCTCAGATATGCAGATGACACCACCCTTATGGCAGAAAGTGAAGAGGAACTCAAAAGCCTCTTGATGAAAGTGTAAGTGGAGAGTGAAAAGGTTGGCTTAAAGCTCAACATTCAGAAAACGAAGATCATGGCATCTGGTCCCATCACTACATGGGAAATAGATGGAGAAACAGTGGAAACAGTGTCAGACTTTATTTTTCTGGGCTCCAAAATCACTGCAGATGGTGACTGCAGCCATGAAATTAAAAGACGCTTACTCCTTGGAAGGAAAGTTATGACCGACCTAGATAGCATATTCAAAAGCAGAGACATTACTTTGCCAACAAAGGTTCGCCTAGTCAAGGCTATGGTCTTTCCTGTGGTCATGTATGGATGTGAGAGCTGGACTGTGAAGAAGGCTGAGCGCCGAAGAATTGATGCTTTTGAACTGTGGTGTTGGAGAAGACTCTTGAGAGTCCCTTGGACTGCAAGGAGATCCAACCAGTCCATTCTGAAGGAGATCAGCCCTGGGATTTCTTTGGAAGGAATGATGCTAAAGCTGAAACTCCAGTATTTTGGCCACCTCATGGGAAGAGTTGACTCATTGGAGAAGACTCTGATGCTGGGAGGGATTGAGGGCAAGAGGAGAAGGGGACGACAGAGGATGAGATGGCTGGATGGCATCACTGACTCGATGGATGTGAGTCTGAGTGAACTCTGGGAGTTGGTGATGGACAGGGAGGCCTGGCATGCTGCAGTTCATGGGGTCGCAAAGAGTCGGACACGACTGAGTGACTGATCTGATCTGATCTGAGTCACAAGTTTGATTTTGGACAGGCAAAGTTTGAGATGACTGTTAGACATCCTAATAGAGACGCAGCTTAGAGAGTTGGCTGTGAGTCTAGAGTTGAGGAATGAGTCTGGAAAATGTAAATTTTGGAGTCATCATCATCTACATGTTCACTCCTGAAAATATCCAGCATTTAACCCAACACTTATTAGGTGCCTGGTACTCAATGTTTTATGGGTAGAAAATGAGCCTATCAAATACCCAGAATGAGCCTACATGGTCTGTACTACTATTATCCCCTTTTTAACAGTTAAATCGAGGCACAGAGAAGTTAAGTGATTCATCCCAGAATACACAGCGAGGAAAGCAGGAAGGAACCCCGGCAGCCTGACTTCAAAGCCCTGCCCTTAATCATCACTAGGACATATGGACCCTCAGTGATATTAATCATTGTGACATCATTCATTATACATAGTCATGTCGTTGGTAGTGGTGATAGTGAAATAGCTGCCATTTCTTAAGAAATAACATGTGTTGTAATCCTCAAACCTGCTCTCAAGGAGGAGGCAACAGAGGCTCAGCAGGAAGGAGGGATATGGTCAAGGTCTCCTAGAAGTTATGTGTCAGAATCAGGGTTTGAATCCAACACCCGGGTGTTTTCCACTGGGAGGAAAATCGGGGACGGGGCTGAAGAGGAGCGCATACAGGAGTCAGAGAAGGGGACCAAGAGGAAGCCGGTTGGGAGCACTCACCAGGGGGCCGGCCTTAGGGATCACGTTGATGTAATCCAGGATCGTGCTCCTGCGTGAGAACCTGGACCACGGAGCCTCTCCGGGGGCCGGGGCCGAGGCCGAGGCCGGGGCGGGGGCCGGGACCTTTGCCTGGGTCCATTTCTTCCTCAGAGTCCTCACTCTGAGGAAACACCCCGCCGAAGCCTTGGTGTGCGCCCGGGTCCCGCCGCCTTTCCCGGGGTGCCCCAGATTCCACGTCCCATCCCTCGCTGCCCGCCCCCGCCGCCCCCTCCACCCCCTGCTCCTAACTCACAAGATCAGGATGAAGCAGAGGAAGAGGAGGGTGGTGACGCCAATCCCGAGAGAGATTCCGCTGGCGAAGGCCCCGGAGGCGAGTCCCTTCTCGTCTGCACAGAAACGGTCAGCCGTCTCTGAGCCCGTCCCACTCACGTGGGTCCTCACGTCCGCCCGCCACTAGGCGCTCAGTCTTCCGGCTCCTATGCCAGAAGTTTTCCCCTGCAGCCCCTTCCCATCGACTTCATGGAAATTCCACTACACCCCAAGCCCAGATATTGGGCTTTCCGATTTAAATTTCCCCTCTGCATCCCAAGGACTGGTGGCTCAGACGGTAAAGAATCCGCCTGCACTGCGGGAGCCCTGGGTTCGATCTCTGGGTGGGGAAGATCCCCTGGAGAAATAGCAACCCACTCCAGTATTCGTGCCTGGAGAATCCCATGGACAGAGGAGCCTGGTGGGCTATACATTCCATGGGGTTGCAGAATTGGACAGGACTGAGGGGCTAACGCGCCGGCGTTTCCCCGCCCTCCCCCAGCTCCTGATCCAACCACAAGACCCAGCCCCGGTCCCTTTCAGCCCCCGCCTCCACGGCGTGTCCAGTTGACCCCTGACCTGGCAGCAGCAGGACAGACCCGCTCTGGGCCCCGTGGCCGTTCAGGGCCTCGCAGCTGAGTCTGAGGCCGGAGCTGAGCCCCTCGCGGAGGCTCAGCGAACTGTTGGCCCAGGGCCCGGCAGAGCTGGAGGCCACCTCAAAGGAAGCGTTGCTGAGCTCCCCCTCCAGCAGCCCCTCCCCGAGCCGCCAGCGCAGAGAGGGGGCCGGCCGGGCTCGGGAGGAGCAGCTGCAGCGCAGACCCTCGTCCTCCTGGGAGCAGGAGGGGCCTAGCAGCTGCGGGGGTGCTGTGGGGAGAGATGGGAGGGATCAGGGGCGCCCCTCCCCTCCCTGGAACCCCGGCCTCTTGTCCCCAGGGGACCCCACACTCACAGACCACGGAGAGGCTCAGGGAGATATTTTGGGAGCCCAGCGGGTTCTGAGCCCGGCAGGTGAACTCCCCTTCCTGCTCTGTTTGTATCTGAGGCAGCTCCAGGACCCCGGGATCTGAGGGCTGGGAGGGGCTCAAAGTCCGTCCCCGTCGGGCCCAGCTCAGCTGGGCGGGGGGGTTGCTGTGAGCAACACAGAGGAGACGCAGGCTTTGGCCCTCCAGAACCCGAAGAGATGCGCCACTCTCCAGGTTTTCCAGGGCTGGGGGAGAAGAGGCAGGATGGATGAAGAGAGGAGGAGGGCACAGGAACCCTCCTGCCTGCTGATATGCCAGACGTCGGTGCCACAGTGTGGGACCCAGAAGCCTGGCTCCTCTGATGCCCTTCCCTACCTGTGCGGTTTGCTTGCGAGACCATCACTTTCAGGTTATCCGGGGCATCTGAAACAGGGACGGGGCGCTTGGCTGTAAACAAGGCAGGTGTTTCCTTCTCGGCCAAGTGAACGTCCCCAGGGATGAAGGGGGAGGAGGGGGAGGAGGGTTGAATCACCCTCTGAGTGATTCTCCGAAGAGGAACCCAAGGGAACTGACTGGTAAGAAGGGCAGGTCCCTAAGATACGGTGCTACGTAACAGAAATAGGTCTTTGGTCTTCGTCCCTACTCGACACACACAGCTTCTAAAACTCCTGGATTTCCTGAATGGTAAGCATGATAAAGGTGCCGTGTTATTTATAACAAACCCCTTTCCACCATCCCTGAGTATACCATTATTGAAGTGACTTTTGGAAGTGCCCGAGGCTGAGCACTTGTTGCCGGGGGAACTGACCACTTGATTTGAGGGTTGAAACTTCTAGTCCCACCCCCTGACCTCTGAGGAGGGGAAAGAAAGGGGACTGGAGATTGAGTTTAATCACTAATGGCTAATTTAATCAAAAGTGACTATGTAACAGGGACTTCCCAGGTGACTCAGTGGTAAAGAATCTGTCTGCTAATGCAGGAGACCCAAGTTCAATCCCTGGGTTGGGAAGATCCCCTGGAGGAGGAAGTGGCAACTCACCCTAGTACTCTTGCCTGAGAAATCCCAGGGACAGAGGAGCCTGGACAGTTACTGTCCATGGGGGTCGCAAAGAGTCAGATGTGACTGAGCGCACACACATGCATATGTAACGAAGCCTCCATAACCACCTCCCCAAATGGGGTGAACAGATGGAGATTTGGGGAACATGGTGCCCAGGAAGAGGGCATGAAAGGTAGGTGCCCCTTCCCCATACCTTGCCCTAAGCATCGCTTCTATCTGGCTGTTCATGAGTTAGTCTGTTATAATGAACCGGTAATCTAGTGAGCAAACTATTTCTCTGAGCAGCTCAAGCAAATTCATGGAACCCAAGGAGGAGATCATGGGAACCCGAAATCTATTACTGGTGGGTCGGAAGCACACGTGACACCCTGGACTTGTCATTGGCAGCTGAGGTGGGGGTGGGGCCAGCCTGGTGGGCCCCATCCTTTAACCTTCGGGGATCTGACTGATGCTCTCTCCAGGTAGACAGGATCAGAACCGAGTTGAGCTGTAGGACAGACCACTGATGTGGGAGAATTGCTTGGTGGTGTGGGGAAAATCCCACCCCCTCCACTCACCCCCCACCCCGCTCCTCCCATCAGAGCTAGAAGCAGAATCTTTGGTTCCATTGGCCTGGGGTTCCAGGTCCCCGGGGAGCTCTAGGACTCTGCCCCCAGCCCCCTTGCCTCCTCCCCAGCCCCCCAACCCAGGCCCCTACTAGTCACACTCACACTGCACTGAGAGGTCCAGGCTGCGGCTCAGGAAGCCAAGTCTGTTCTCAGCCCTGCAGGTATAGCGACCCGAGTCCTCAGCCTTCACCCTGGGCAGCGCCAGCTCCAGAGCTGTGGAGCCGAAGGGGTGGGACCAAGAGAGGACTCTGTCCTGCAGGGTCCAGCTCAGTGTGGCCAGCGGCAAACTGTCTGCGGTACAGAGCAGCCGCAGGGACTGGCCTTTCTGGACTTCCAGGTGTGGGCTCTCTCCCCTGGGCTCCAGAGCTGCAGAGAGAGAAAGAGAGACAGCAAGAGAAGGACCGCAGTGGGAAACGCCACTCCCCCTGCCCTCCTGACACCCGCAAGTGGCCCTCAGTACCTGGCTCATCGGTGTGGGAGACTCTGATAACCAGTTCTTTGGGGGCATCTGTTAACAGGATTGGGAGTTGGCTTTGGGGAAAGTGAAGGTCGCTCAGTCGTGTCCAACTCTTTGCAATCCCATGGACTATACAGTCCATGGAATTCTCCAGGCCACAATACTGGAGTGGGTAGCCTTTCCCTTCTCTGGAGAATCTTCCCAACCCAGGGGTCAAACCCAGGACTCCCGCATCGTAGGCGGATTCTATCCCAGCTGAGCCACAAGGGAAGCCCAAGAATATTGGCGTGGGTAGCCTATCTATCCCTTCTCCATTGGATCCTCCGGATCCAGGAATCCAACCAGGGTCTCCTGCATTGCAGGTGGATTCTTTACCAGCTGAGCTGTCAGGGAAGCCTGGCTTTGGAGAGGAATGATACATTCCCCACCGCCAGAGAGTACTCCCTCAGGGAAAAGAAAGTGTGACAGTCCCCCGGGAAGACAGGCGACGCATGAGTGCCCAAGATGAGCTTGCGGACAGAGGACCATATGGCAGCCGCGTTCCCCTCCCAGGGCCGAGCCCAGCATCGCGAGACTCCGCGCCTTCCTCCCCGCGGGCCGCCAAGAGCTGTCGGTCATCGCCCAGCCGCCTCTCTCCACCTCCCCATCCCTCGAGCCTGGAGCACACAGTCCTTCCCGCCCCCAGACTCACACGCCACGCTAAGCCGGACGGTGTTTTCCGTGCTCACACCCTCTCCGGAGAAGTCCACTCTGCAGGTGAGCTCAGTGTTGTGGTCCTGGGGTCTGGGTGTGAAGGTGAGCTCTGAGAAGTAGGAAGTTCTCGAGCTGGCCTCGTGGGGGGAGACGGTCTTCCCGATCCAGGAGAGAGTAGGGACCGGACATTCGTCAAAGATCCAGTTAAACGCACAAAAGAGCGTCACCTGGTGCCCGGGCTGCAGGATCTCAGGGACGTAGATCTTCGGCTTCTGTGTCAGGGCTGGGATGGACCGAGAGACGGTGGGATGCCAGCCCCGGATTGGGGGGTACCCTAGGGGGTTCACGCATGGTCCGTTGTTTACAGCCCCTCCCCAGTATGAGAAGGTGGGAGAGGGCCCCCCTCCCTGCGCCATTCCAGCTCGAGCCAGTTCCGTACCTGTCACCTCCAGATAGAACTTGTATTCCATGAAATTATATTTCACATAATCGCCTCTCTCGAACCGGAAGAAGTACAGTGCGCTGTCCTCCAGGTGTGCCTCTCTGATTAGCAAGGAGCAGCTCTCATTGGGATCGCCAAGGAGCTGGAATCGGTCCCGGGTGTTTGTGTCCACGTCCTGACCTGGCTTGTTGGTGGCCACTGGCAGACTGGGCTTGGGGGTCTCATCTCTGAACCAGAAGCCGTAAGCTGGGGTGGTGGGACTCCATCCTCTGGAGGGGTAGAAGACGGAGCAGGGCACGTGCACGCACAAGCCTTCTTGCACCATCACGAACTCCTGCACCTGCAGCTTGAATGAGTCCAGAGCCTGCGACCCTATGAGGGAGACAGAGGTTCAAGCTGCAAGCCCAGCCCGGACCTCCCCACCCCAGCCCCCAGGCTCCTCCTGGCCACCCCCATCCACTCACCGCCCCACAGCACGGCCAAGAACAGCGGCAGGAACATCTCAGGCACTTGAACCTTCCTGGGACACACTCATTCCCCAGACACTTTGACGGGCAGTGGGTAAGGGCAGAAGGCGGAAGCTGAGCCCTGGGGGACTGATGCATGAAATGCGCTTCTGGTGCACAGACCCACACGACTCTTTTTCCTTTTCTGGACTCTCCCCACCACCACCTGGCACCCACTTGAACTCACTCTGGGGAGCTCACCTGGTGTCTGGGCTCCCTGAGTTGATGCCTTTCCCAGTCATCTCTGGGGGAGGGGCTGGAGAGCATGTGTCTAACCTTAGGGCCTGGCTTTGGGTGGGTGGAAGCTGGGGGCTCTCCCACTTGACCTCAAGTTGTTAGGGAAGGAGAAGTGAAAGTCCCCAGTAAGCCCTTCCAGGGTGACTGGTGATTTCTGGGGGCAGAGGGTGGTGGTGGTGCAGGGCTGGTCTTGCCAGATAAAAGGCAGAAAGCCCAGTTAAAATTGGCTTTCAGATAAATAATATTTTTCTTTAGTATAAGTATGTCTCAGAAGTATAAGCATGAGATATTCATGCGTGCGTGCTCAGTCGCTTCAGTCGTGCCTGACTCTTTGTGACCCTATGGACTGTGGCCCACCAGGCTCCTCCATCTGTGGGATGAACACTGGAGTGGGTTGCCATGCCCCCCTCCAGAGGATCTTCCCTACACAGGGATCAAACCCCGAGTCTCTTATGTCTCCTGCATTGCAGGCAGATTCTTTACCGCTGAGCTACCGGGGAAGGCCATGCATGAGATATGCTTCTACTAAAATTATTCACTTAAATCTGAAATTCACCTTTAACTGAGCACTTTGCATTTTTCTTGGTTATATCTGACAATCCCAGGCTGGTCTCTGTCCCTACCCCTTCACCCTCCCTGATGGGCTCACTGGAGCCTGTCCCCCAAGATCTCTGTCTGCTTCCCAATCTCCCCTTCTGTCCCACAGTTGGATGACATACATTTGTAACAACTGCTGTGAAAAAAACTCAGGGTCCCTGGTGGCTCACCTGGTGGCAGTGGTAAAGAATCTGCCTGCAAGGCAGGAGACTCAGGTTCAATCCCTGTGTTGGGAAGATCCCCTGGAAAAAGAAATGGCAACCCACTCTAGTATTCTTGCCTGGAGAATTCCATGGACAGAGGAGCCTGGGGGCTATAGCCCATGGGACTACAAGAGTCGAATTTGACTTAGAGACTAAACCACCACCCCAGCCACAGTGATGCCAATGGTGGCATCTTTGGCAGTGTAAGAGGCATGGGAGCTGTGCAGTGAGTCAGTGTAACTACCCCAGATCTTGACTATTGTTCCCTTCACCTTGACATTGATTCTCTGTTTTGGTCACATAGAGATGCCATGTTTGCCCTCTTGACCTCCACTCCCTGGGATCTTGTGTGTGGCAGGTGCCCTGCTGTGAATGGGGGAGGGGGAACGCACATAGGTAAATCAGACAGTGTCTGACATTGGGGGATCCCAGCTTGGTAAACGAAGAGCCTTAGAAACTGAAAAGCGCTGAAGTGTTCATAAATGCCCCGCCCCACACGCTGAGACAGATGTCCCAGCCTGGCCCTGGGGAAAGGGTGTTCACTTCCTCCTGGCGGAGTCAGGAGGGGCTTCCTGGAGAGAGTGACATGTAACTATCCCTGTCTTCGGATCCGCTGTGTTAATCTGCCGTCATAAAACCACACGGAATGAGTGGCTCAAACAACAGAGATGTATTTCCTCACTGTGCTGGAGGCTGCAAGTTCAAGCTCAAGGTGTCAGTACGGTTGATTTCTTCCAAGGTCTCTTTCCTTGACTTGGAGACGGCCGTCTTGAGTCTTCAGCTGGTCTGGCTTGTGTGTGTGTGTGTTTGTGTGTCCTTCATAAGGACAGCAGTCATATTGCACTGGGATTCTGCCCTGTGACCTCATTTCAACTGAATTAGTTCTTTAAAGATTCTGTCTCCAATTGTATATGCTGAGACACTGGGGGTTAAGGCATCAACGTATGAACTTGGAGGCTGAGGGAGCGCAATTCAGCTCATAACATCTACCCTCCTCTTCATCTGCTTCCAGGTCCCTGCTTTCTCTCGGGGATGCCCTTGCATCCAGGGACAGAGTGGGAAGGGCCTCCCAGAGGGAGGAGTGAGAAGGAGAGAAGAAGCCTGGGTCCTGCTGGGGGCTTGCCCTGAAGGAGCCGAGAACTGAAATGCCCCACCCTCAAAGCTTAGATCCAGTCTTGCCCCCACTGTGGAGCATCTCCATGCCTCTCTGAGGCTACCAGGAGCAGGAACCAGGAGGGTGGCAACATCTCAGGCCTTCTATGGGTTTCTCCGCACTATTCCGTGCTGCTTCGTCAGCCCAAAAAGGGAGAGAGAGAGGACCCTCTGCTACCCTGAGGCCCAAAAGATACCAACCTGTGGCTACCCTGTTCCTCTGAACCAACCCAGAGGTCTCCCATTCTCCTCTCAATGAACATGGACCATCCGCGGGGTTACATATGCCTTCGAACCTCAGCGCTGATCCCTGAGATGTGGAGGTGAGGAGGCCTCCTCTACCAAGCGAGGTCATCTGGGCAGCTTTACGTCTGTAGCCAGGTGGGCAGAGGCAGGTGGAAACTGAGAGGGGCCAAGGGACCCTTCAGTGACCCTGCTTGCAGACCAACCCATCCCCTTCCGCAGGCAGCTGCCAAGAGGTTCCTGGAGGCGGTCCTGAGATCATCAGCTCCCCTCCTCCGCTTTCCTGGAAACGCCGAGGGTCCACTCTTCTCATCACAGGAAAAGTATTTCCGGTCACAGGACTTGCCCTTTCTTTCCTGCCCATCCTGCTTTTCCTGGTCCCATCTTGCCTCCATCCTCACGCCACTCAAACTCTTCTTGTCAAGATCGCCGAAGACCTTAAACGCTTAAAAGCCCTGGGTAAATTATGTTCTCGTCTCACTTGGATGCTGCCCACCCAGCAGCATTTGATGTGCTCGGTCGCCCCCTGCCCGCCTGCTTCTTGAAGCACTGGCTCAGTCTGGCCTCTGTGTCCCCTGGAGCTGTCATCTGAAGGCACCGCCGGAGCAGGGCTGCACATAGCAAGCAGAAGACACTGTTGTTGTTGTTGTGTTAGCTGCTCAGTTGTGTCTGACTCTTTGTGATCCCGTGGACTGTATGCCCCTCTGTCCATGGAATTCTCCTGGGAAGAATACTGGAGTGGGGTGTCATTCCCTTCTCCAAGGGGATCTTCCCGACCCTGGGATCGAGCCCAGGTCCATACTTCCCTGGTTCTCCTCCGACCTTTCTAGACACTCTTCTTCATCTTTAATAGTTCTGCCTCTTCCCCTGACTCCTAAATCTTAGAATGCATCAGGATTGCTCTCCCAAGATGTCCTATTTCCTCCATGACCTTAAAAACCTTTGCTATGTGTGATATTGTGACTTGCAGTAAGTACATATTTTGGTCTTTGTTCATGGTTCCTGGCCCACAGCTCCCCAAACCCTTGGAATTTCCTGAGTGAGAAGAGCAATAGGAGCATCTTTTGTTAAAAAAAAAAAAAATTTGGTCTCTTGTCCTCAATTCCTGAAAACACTTTGGAGCTAGAAATTGGTGTCTTGTTATTCTTAACAAACCTCTTTCCACCATACCAGAGTTTTTGTTAATGGGGTGACTTTTGGAAAGCACAAACAGATGAGGGCTGGTTGTCAGGGGGAACGAACCCTGTGATTAGAAGGTTAGAATTTTCAGTTCAACCCTTGACCTCCCAAGAGGGGAGAGGAGCTGGAAATTGAATCAATCCCCATGTCCACTTATCTAATCAACTGTGCCTATGGAATGAAGTCTCCGTTAAAAAAGAAAAAAAGAAGTATGGGGTTCAGAAGGCTTTCAGGTCAGGGAATATGTGAAGACTTGGGGAGAGTGGTACATGTCCCCAAAGAGAAAGCATGGAAGCTCTGAGCCCTCTCCCCATACTTTGCCCTGTGCACCTTTCCCATCTGACTATTCTGAGTTACATGTTCTTTTATAATAAGCCAGTAATCTCGGAAATAGCCTGCTTCTCTGAGCTCTTCTGCTTTTCAGGGGTCCAAAGGTCATGGTTTCTGGTACCAACATCTGCCCATATCCTAGCATCATCCTGAGGTCTTTGCCTTAGCCCCATGTACCATCTATTTGCATGACCTATCAGTTCAACTTAAAAAAAAAATAATTTTATTTTTGGCTGCACTGGATCTTCGTTGCTGCATGGGCTTTTCTCTAGCTGCAGTGAGCGGGGGCTACTCTCTAGTTGCAGCGTGCGGGCTTCTCATTGCAGGGGCTTCTCTAGATGCAGAGCACAGGCTCTCGGGCACCCAGGCTTCAGTAGTTGCGGCTCCTGGCTCTAGAGCACAGGCTCAATAGTTTGGTGCTCAGTCTTAGTTGCTTCAAAGCATGTGGGGTTTTCCCAGACCAGGGATCGAACCTGTGTCTCCTGCATTGCCAAGTGAATTCTTTACCACTGAGCCACCAGGGAAGCCCTCAACTTTTTAAATATTAAAAAAAAATGTACTCCCTTATCCCCATCCCCACTTTCATTCATTATCCTAGTCTACTACTGCTGCTGCTTCTGCTGCTAAGTCACTTCAGTCGTGTCCGACTCTGCGCGCCCCCGTAGACGGCAGCCCACCAGGCTCCCTTGTCAAAGTGAAGTCGCTCAGTCGTATCGGACTCTTAGCGACCCCATGGACTGCAGCCTACCAGGCTCCTCCATCCATGGGATTTTCCAGAAGAGAGTACTGGAGTGGGGTGCTATTGCCTTCTCCGATACCCTAGTCTAAGGGGAACACAATTGACATTTTGAGTCAGATAGTCGTTGGTGAATAGAAGCTGCCCTGCACGTTGTGTATAGTATTGAGGAGCATTCCTGGCCTGTCTACTCACTACTCTTTACTCCCCGCCTTCCCATCCCAGGTTCGACAATAAAAACATCTCCAGGCACTGTCACCTGTCGACAAAATCACCCTTGACTGAGAATGACTATCTAGGTCCTAGTCACCATTACCACTCATCTGCATGATAAAAATCTATCAATGATTCTCCTTGCTTCCTTTTTTAAAAAAATTATTGATGTATAGTTGATTTACAACGTGTTAATTTCTGCTGTGTGGCAAAGTGAGTCTGTTGTACATATATGCGCATTCTTTTTTCAGATTCTTTTCCATTATGGTTTATCACTGGATACTGACTATGGTTCCCTGCTTCCATTTTTGCTCCCTCCCTAATGCTGTTTCAACACAGCAACCAGTTACTGTTAAAATAGAGATTAGGTCATGTCACCCTCTTACTCAAACATTTCAATGGCATTTCACTCTATTCAGGAGAAAAATCTAATCACCTCAACCCACCAAATTTGACCACGTGTAACCCCCAATGATCCCTGCAAACTCATTTTGAATCCACTTCACTTTACTTCCTGCATTCTCTCCAATGATACCTACCCCCTCTGTTTCTCACATTTACCAAATTTGTTTCCGCCTCAAGAACATGATGCTAGCTGTCCCCTCTTCCAGGAATGCTCTTCCTGTGGCTGGCGCCCTTTTTGACCGTTTTCAGCTCAGAGGCCATCTCTTTCGAAATGTTTTTCCTGAACTTACAATGAAGTTGCCCCAACATTTCCCCACCCATACACTTTTTTTCCCCCACCTGCAAATTTCTGGTGATTCCTTGGACCTCCTCTGAGCTTTCCACCTGTCCTCTGTGTGACCAGAGCACCTCCCCACTCTACTTTGCAATTGCCTTCTCATCCAAGCCACCCTTCCCCCACCCTTGGCCAGACAGCAGACAAGGGGTTACCCGAGTCTGAAAGAACCTTTTTTCAGTCATCCTTGTATCTGTCTTCTCTGCCTCAGAATGTTCAGATTGTCTCTGAGTCTATTCTTTAAAAAAAAGAAACAAACAAACAAAAAACAAACAAACAAAAACACTCTGCAAGCTTCTGGTTTCCTTCTCAAATTCAATAGATGTTGAACACTTGCTGAGACCTGAGGTCACAAGGGCAAAGACAGATACTGAGGGGAAGAGAGAGGTGGGTGGGTGGGTAGATATGGGATTGGGGAGGTTGAGGAGGAAGAAGAGAGGTCGGTAGGTATGTGTGTGTACGTGTAGGTAGGTGGGTGGGCAGCTCAAGATTCTGTCCTAGGAAGGATGCTGGGTGTGGGTCTGAGGACTGGACTCAGGACAGATGAATGAAACGGATGTAGGGAAGCATTCCAGGGTGAATGGAGAATCCGAGTCTGGCTGTATTTGAGTTCCTGGGGGTGCTGAGGAGCCTTGGTTGGGGGAAAGGGGCTATCTTAGGCACCCCCTGTGTGATCAGTTGGGTCAGACTCTTTGCGGTTCCATGGACTGTAGTCCACCAGGCTCCTCTGCCCTTGGAATTTCCAGACAAGAATGCTGAAGTGGGTTGCCATTTCCTCCTCCAGGGGATCTTTCCGACCCAGGGATCGAACCAGCGTCTCTGGCATCTCCTGCATTGACAGGCGGATTGTCTACCTACTGCGCCACCTGGGAAGCTGCTGTTGTGCTTAGTCATGTAGTCGTTTCCAACTCTTTGCGACCCTGTGAACTGTAGCCTGCCAGGCTTCTGTGTTCATGTGGGATTCTCCAGGCAAGAATACTGGACTGGGTTGCCATGCCCTTCTTCAGGGGATCTTCCCAACCCAGGGATCAAACCGAGGTCTCCCGCACTGCAGGCAAATTCTTTACCGTCTGTGCCACCAGAGAAGCCCACACCAGGGAAGCTAGCCCAAGGAAGCTAGACACTCCCTACCTGGCATCTTGGTATCATTCGGATACACCTGTCTGTCTCAGTTCCCACCCATAGCACTTGTGCTGCAGTTCATAACGCTGTCCCCAGAGGGCGCTCCACTTCCCCCGGCGCAGACTGACCCCTGTGCCCCAGTTACCAGGATCTGTGCGGTCCAGAGTCCTGAAGAACTGCAGCTCCCTCAGGAATGTTTCCCAGGTTCTGGACACATTTGCAAATGATGCTTGTCCAGAAAGGCTGCATTCAAACTAATTGAACCTAGGAACAAGGAGTCTGCTGCTCTCACTGTACCTCAGTACAGCCACGTCTCTGCTGGAGGGAGCATATCAAGCAAGCACTTAGTTACCACAACCACCCCACTGCCCTCACCCTTCCTGAAATTTAAAATACCTCAATATCTACCCCACACACACTTTTACAGTGTCATTCTCAAATGACTTCCACTGAGACACATCAAACCTGTGATGTCTACACAAGAAAATGTTCCTGTGGTGTTTCCGTCTGTTCCTGCTGCTGTATTAGACATACCAAAAGCAAGATCTGAAATCATGAAACTCTTAGAAGAAAATATAGGCAGTAGTCTCTTTGACATTGGTCTTAAAGACATCTTTTTGACTCCTCAGGCAAGGAAAACAAAAGCAAAAATAAATCAATGAAACTCTAAGAAACTAAAAAGCTTTTCCACAGTGAAGGGCAAAACAAAAACACAGCCTACTACATGGGAGAAGATATTTGCAAAGAGTGTATACGATAAAGGATTAACATTCAAAATATACAAAGGCCTCATGCGACTCAACATCAAAAAGAAAAAAAAAAAGCACTCTGAATAAACATAGACAGAGGACATGAGTAGACATTTTTCCAAAGAAGACAAACACGTGGCCAAGAGACACAAGAAAAGATGCTCTGTGCCGCTCATCTTTGAGGAATGCACATCAAAACCAGAATGAGCTACCACCTCACACCTGTCAGAATAGCTGTTACAAAAAAAGACAACAAATAACAAAGATGTGGATAAAAGCGAACCTTTGTGCACTGTTGTTGGAATTGTAAATTGGTGCAGCTGTTGTGGGCAACAATACAGAGGTCCCTCAAAAAATTAAAAATAGAATTGCCGTACGATCCAGCAATTTTACTTTGGGGTATTTACTCAAAGAAAACAAAAACAATAAGTTGACAATATATATGCACACCAATGTTCACTGCAGCATTATTTACAATAGTCAAGATGTGAAAGCAGCCTAATGGTCTATTGATAGATGGATGAGTATATAATATACATATGACATTACGATATACTCAGATATAAAAAATGAAATCTTGCCATGTTTGACAATTTGGATGAATCTACAGCATATTAAGGGAGCTTCCCTGGTGGCTCAGAGGGTAAAGAGTCTGCTTGCAATGCAGGAGACTCAGGTTTGATCCCTGAATCAGGAAGATCCCCTGGAGAAGGGTATGGCAACTCAGTGCAGTATTCTTGCCTGGAGAATCCCATGGACAGAGGAGCCCGGTGGGTGATGATCCATAGGACTGCAAAGAGTTGGACATGCCTGAAGTGACTTAGCACACATGCAATGCAGGGCAAATTATGCTAAGTGGAATAAGTCAGGTACAGAAATACAAATATCATATGATCCTGTACATGGAATCTAAAAAATAAAGCATACAGACAAAACACAATGAAAACAGACTCACAGAAAACAAAAGGGTGGTTGCTGGAGGGGAGGAAGTGGTGGTGGTGAGGCCAAACAGGCAAAGGAGATTAAGTGCAAACCATCACTTATAAAAACAATAAGCCATAAGGATGCAATAAACAACAGAAGGAATATGGTCAATGATACTGTCCTAACTTTGTGTTGGGACAAGTGGTTGCTGGACTTGCCGTGGTGATCAGTTCATAATGTATGCACACGTCAAATCACTATGTAGTACACCTGAAACTATCACAATGTTGTACATAATGCTATTTCAATAAACATTAAAGAGCCCTTAAAATATTGACCCAACATGCAAATAACTAAACTGTCATCAAGAAAAAGACTAGTATTATTTAAAGAAATACAAGACCATGTCATCAACCACATAAAATTGACAATGTCCAGCAATCAATGAAGAATTACTAGACATAAAGAATTAGGAGCATATGACACTTAATGAAAGAAAAATTACTCAATGAGACATGACAGAGGAAACAGACCTGGCAGACAGATACATTAAAGCATTTATTACAAATATGATCCACATACTCAAGGACATAAAGGAAAACATTAACACAATAAAAGAAGAAATATGAGATTAAAAACTAAGGAAATGAACTTCTGGAGATGAAAATAAATGATCTGAGGTGAGAATTTCACTGAATGAGACTAAGAGATGATTCAACATTGTGGAAGAATAATCAGTAAACTTGAAGATATAGGACAGATCCTATTCAAACCAAAGAGTACAGAGAAAAAAGACTGGAAATGGTGAACAGATGCTCAGGGCCAATAATGAGATCATATTGGGCAATACCACATATGTAAAATTGGAGATGCAGAGGAGAATAGGAGAATAGAGACAGGAAGACTAGAAATATATACACATATATGTAAGAATAGAAATATATATATAATAATATATATAAACATTGACTTCAATTTCACAAATTTGATCACAAGTATAAAATTTCAGATTCAAGATACTTAACACACTCCAAGTAGGATAATTTCTGTCTGTCTCCCTCTCGCTCATACACAGATACATACACATTTACACACCAAGGCACATATTAATTAAATTGTTTAATTTATTTTTAAACCATGCCTCGTGGCTTGTGGGATCTTAGTTCCCCAACTAGGGATTGAACCCACGCCCTTGGCAATGAAAGTGGGGAGTCCTAACCCCTGTACGGCCAGAGAATTCCCTTAATCAAATTTTTTAAACCCAGTGAAAAAGAGAAAATGTTAAAACCAGCCAGAGAAAGATATAAACTACAAAGAAAGATGAAAGTAACAGCAGAATTCTCATAAGAAACTAAGCAAGCCAAAATAATTTGAACAACAGAAAGGGGGAAAATTTAACCTAGAATTCCTAATCCAATAAAAATATCTTAGGTAAAAACTGGTAGGCAAACAATGGCTGAGAGAATTCATTACCAGCATACCTACACGACAAAAATATGGGAAAAGACCTTCAGGTAAAAGGAAAATTATACTATAGAGAAAATATTTGGTTTTTGTTTAGTTTCTAAGTCGCGTTTGACTCTTTTGTGACCCCATGAACTGTAGCCCATCAGGCTCCTCTGTCCATGGGGATTCTTCAGGCAAGAATACTGGAGTGGGTTTCCATTTCCTTCTCCAGAGCCTCTTCCTGACCCAGGAATCAAACCCACATCTCCTGTGTCGGGCAGGAGGATTCTTTACCGCTGAACCACCTGGGAAGGCCAGAGAAACTATACTCTTGTCTTAAATTACAAATAAATCTGAGAAACGAGGCAGGGTTACCTTAAAGCGAAAGGGCAGCTTTATTGTTCACAAGGTTTGCAAACCAGGGATAAGAAGCCTTTGGCTGTAACCAAAAGTATGTTCCTTGGAGGTGAAGGGGTGGGGGACTTCGAAAAGCACAAACCATGGAAGCAATGCTGTTTATCTGACTCTGTGCGACCCCATAGACGGCAGCCCACCAGGCTCCCTCCTCCCTGGGATTCTCCAGGCAACAACACTGGAGTGGGTTGCCATTGCCTTCTCCAATGCATGAAAGTGAAAAGTGAAAGTGGAGTCGCTCAGTCGTGTCTGAGTCCTAGCGGCCCCATGGACTGCAGCCCACCAGGCTCCTCCGTCCATGGGAGTTTCCAGGCAAGAGTACTGGAGTGGGGTGCCAGGGCCTTCTCCATGGAAGCAATAGGACTTGAAAAAGAGACCAGATGGCCCTGGCAGACCGACCACAAGTCCTTGCTGGCTGACCTGTAGTTTCCAATGGTGGTTGTCATCAGAGCATGTCCTGAGTGGTTTTTCTAGTAAAAATCTTAGCACAGTCAGAAATTCTTACAGTTTTTGTTTGTGGTTTTTCTAAGAACACAGTGTACGTGATTGAACCCTATGTCTGTCATGACTGCCTGGCTCCAGTTTATTTGGGGTCCCTGTTAGCCACAGTGGGTCCATTCTCCATGTTCTCTCCACAGGAAAAGCCTCTTATGTTTTTCCTTGTGTGAAAGTGTTAGTGGCTCGATCGTGTCCAACTCTTTGCGACCCCATGGACTTTAGCCTGCCAGGCTCCTCTGTCCACGGGATTCTCCAGGCAAAAACTGCAGTGGGTTGCTATTCCCTTCTCCAGGGGACCAGCCTGACCCAGAGGTCAAACCTGAAACTCCTGTGTCTCCTGCATTGGTAGGTGGATTCTTTCCCACTGTTGTTTTGACAATAAAAGAATGAAGAGCAACTGAAATGATTCATATATGCCTAAACATAAAATGGCACCCCACTCTAGTACTCTTGCCTGGAAAATCCCATGGATGGAGGAGCCTGGTAGGCTGCAGTCCATGGGGTCGCTGAGAGTCGGACACGACTGAGCGACTTCACTTTCACTTTTCACTTTCATGCATTGGAGAAGGAAATGGCAACCCACTCCGGTGTGCTTGCCTGGAGAATCCCAGGGACGGGGGAGCCAGGTGGGCTGCCGTCTATGGGGTCGCACAGAGTCAAACATGACTGAAGCGACTTAGCAGCAGCAGCAGCAGCAAACATAAAATAGTTAATTTTTCTAATTAAAAAAAAAAATCTCCTTTGGGATTTCCTTCATGGGCTAGTGGTTAAGAGTTCACCTTTCAGTGCAGGGGGTGTGGGTTGGATCCCTGGTCAGTAAGCTGAGATCTCACTTGCTTCACGGCCAAAAATCAGAAAACAGGAACAAGGGGGCATCACGAGTGGCTCAGTTGGTAAAGAACTCGCCTGCCAATTCAGGAGACCCAGATTTGATCCTTGGATTGGGAAGATCCCCTGGAGGAGGGAATGGCTACCCACTCCAGTGTTCTTGCCTGGGAAATCTCATGGACAGAGGAGCAAAGAATTGGACGTGACTGAACAACTAACACGTTCACACATCATGTTTACGGGTCGCGTTAAGGGCGTATCAAAACCACTCAAAGGTAAGCACACAGAAGAAAAACTATTACATGTGGCATAGTTCAGTTTTGTAATAAGAACATCTGTTTCCTCCTTGCCCTCCCAACCATTCCTGTAGAACTATCAGCAAGACACCTGGAGACCAGATGTGATGAGGTGTTTTTCCTGAGTAAGGCTTGGGGCCAGGTCCTCTAGCACCTCCTTGTCCACAGACCTCTGGAGCACCCCCAGGAAGGACCAGGCTTACTCACACCTCCTAGCCCTACTCCCCCGTGACCTTCTGAACCTGTAAGGGAAACACAGATCAGAAATAAGAGGTCAGTTTGTTGGTTTCTTCACCGAATGTGTTAGAGTCAGTTTCATGGAGGGTTTGCTCTGGAAAGGACAAGACAGAAGGCCACAGGAGGTGTCCCTTCCCCCCTCCCTCAAGTC
Organism: Tragelaphus eurycerus; assembly: GCA_935064755.1. NCBI lineage: Eukaryota > Metazoa > Chordata > Mammalia > Artiodactyla > Bovidae > Tragelaphus > Tragelaphus eurycerus. Next base: position 1,036,839 of record CAKXYN010000227.1, on the reverse strand, counting down.
CAGGGACACCTTGAAAGTGCTTCTCACCTGGTGTAGTAGATCCAGCTGAGGTCACAGGTAAGAAGGAAACCAGCCCCCATCAGGGTGCCCCTAAGCCGGGTGAGGACGAGGGGCCAGGAACCCTGATTCTCCCCAAAGTCTTGGGGGCAGAAAGAGGAGACACCTACAGGAGGAAGAGAGGAAGAAGGTAGAGGTGAGGTATGAGTTCACACCTTAGCCCTGTTTATGGCCCCAGCTCTGAAAGAGAGCATCTGGATGTCCCTGGTGGTTCAGTGGTTAAGAATCCACCTGCCAATGCAGAGGACACCCATTCCATCCCTGATCCAGGAGGATCGCACTTGTTGCAAAGCAACTAAGCCCGTGTGATTTAGACTACTGAGCCCATGTGCATAGAGCCTGTGCTCTGCAACTAGAGAATCCACCACAATAAGAAGCCCGAGCAAAGCAACCAGAGAAAGATCTTACGCAGCAGTGAAAACCCAGCGCAGCCAAAAAATAAAACTGGGGCATCCTTGCTTCTACTCACCTAGTGCAACTAGGTTTAAGGACACGTGGCTGGAGCTGCTTGGGTGCTGAGCTCTGCAGGTGACCTCTCCTCCATCCCCTAAGACCACCTGGTGTAGCTCTAAGACCCCAGGATCCAAAGGCTGGGAGGGGCTCAGGGTCAGGCTCCTCCGGGACCAGCTTACATTGGCGGGGGTGGGGTTGCTGTCGATGACACAGACCAGGCGCAGGGACTGGCCCTCCCAGACTCTCAGGGAGGTGGCATTGCCCAGGATCTTGGGGACTGGGGACACAGAGAGAGCAGGAAGGGCAAGAGTGAGAGGCCCTTCTCCTCTCTCTGTCCTCCCAGATATAGGACAGTGGCTCTGAGATTCCATCACAGGCAAGGGCAAGTAGGGGTGAAGGCCCCCCTTGAGGTCAGGGGCAGGGGGACAGAGGTAACTCAGTGAACCCAGGACAGGGGGATGGATGTTAGAAGAAGATGTTATCTCAACCTGGGAGATAATATCCAAGGAGGTGGCCTCTGATGTGTGACCACGTGCCGGGCATGGACACATGTAGGTCTGGCCACATGCAGACCTGCACACAGGTGATGAAGGAGAATGGAGACACAGAGGGAAGGAGGAGGGTCAGCTCTGGGCCTGCAGACACCCCTTTGTAGCCTCAATTATGGCAGGCTGGACAAGGCACGACTAGAGGCTGACAGGCCAGAGGGGAGGCTGCTGCAAGTCCAGGTGAGAGAGAGAATGCAGGCCTGAGCTGAGGCTGTGGTCATGGAGGTAGAGAAGGGGAAGACATGAGGCATTTTCAGGAAGATAAGCTTGCAAACTGTCTTGGGGAGGGTTGGGTGAGACATAGTCTAAAGGAATTTCTGAGATGTAGACTGATTACTCAGATCAGAGGGTCCCAACCAAGGGAAAGTGGAGGACACTCAGGACAGAGATTTGTGAGGGTCTTCAGTGTAGTGGCTAGAAAACTCTAGGGTGAATGAACTTGACCTTGCCCTCCTGCAGAAATGGGCAGGAACCTGGTGTTAGTTAGTGTTAGTCACCCAGTCATCTCTGACTCTTTGAAACTCCATGGACTGTAGCCTGCCAGGCTCCTCTGTCCATGGAAGTCTCCAGGTGAGAATACTGGAGTGGGTAGCCACTCCCTTCTCCAGAGGATCTTCATGACCCAGGGATTGAACCTGGGTCTCCTGCATTGCAGGTGGATTCTTTACCATCTGAGCCACGAGGGAAGACCAGGAGCCTGGTACCCAGCTTGGGAACTCAGACTCCTGGGAGGTGGAGATGGCACAGTCAGGAAACTGACAGAGAATCAGGGAAAGGATGGCATGGGAAAGTGAGGGGTGAGGAGAGGTGGGAAGAGAGGGAACAAGGGGAGATGACAGTGAATAGTCACCTGGGAGTCCACAGTGGCCCAGAGAGTGTCCTGCCAGGGGACAGAGTGGGGGACAGGGGAGGGGAGACGTAGGAGCTGAGAGGGGATGAGTGGGGAGGGGCCTGATTCTGTTCAGTGTTCACAGCATCCCCCCATCTGACCTCCATGCTGCCCAGGGATCTCACACCTGTGCTGTTTTCCCAGAAGACCCAAATATCCAGGTTCTGTGGGGCATCTGGAAGAGAAAGGAATAAAAATCCTGCTGCATTGTGATGGGGGGTCAGGAGTAAGGGGTGAGGCAGAAGTCTTCATCTTCACCCCAGCTTGTCTGCAAGAAGAGTCCCCGAGTATCCCAGCCAGGTCCTTTCATCTCCTTCCCCTACATCCTCCAGGACCTGGGTTCTTGGCTCCCCACTCACAGGACACATTGAGCCCGATGGTCGCCTCTGTGCTCACACTAGCTCCGGGGAAGGTCACACGACACGTGAGGTTGGTGCCGTGGTCCTGGGGCCGTGGGGTGAGGGTGAGCACTGAGGAGTGGGGACTCTCGGGGTACAGGGAGGTGAGGGCGACCCTGGTCCAGGAGAAGGTGAAGAGCGTCCCCCTCTCACAGGCCCATGGCACCACACAGGTGAGGTTGGTGGGGCGGCCGGATGTTAAGGTCCCCTGGACGTGAATGTCAGGTGTGTCTGTCAGAGCTGGAGAGGCAGAGACACAGACCCAGGACTGGAGGGGGACCCCTGTGTGCCCCTCAGAGCAGTCTGTTCCCCAGAATCCTGTACCTCTAGGTCCCTCCCAGGATGAGAAGACAGGGTTCCTATCCCACTCTGCCCTGGGGACCCTCAGGACCCCTGTATGTATGTCTTCCCCTTGACCCCATCCTTACCCGTCACACAGACGGATAGTGGATGCCATTTATAATTATATCTCACAGTAGGCCCTCTCTCTAATCTAAAGGAGTATACTCCTGTGTCTCCTCTCTGGGCATCTCTGATGTCCAGGGAGCAGTCCTTGGTCCGGGGGTCTCCAAGGAGGAGGAATCGGCCCTGGGTCTCACTGAGCACCGCATGCTCTGGGTTGTTTGTGGCCACTGCCGGATCTCTGTAGTCACAGGCCGGTGTTTGGAACCAGAAGCTGTGAGCTGGGTAAGAGTCATTCCAGCCTTTCTGGGGATAGGAGATGGAGCAGGTCACGTGGACACACAGGCCCTCCTGCACCGACACGGACTGCGGTGCTTTCAGCCAGTAATTCGGATCCTGCACCATGGACCCTGAGGGAAATCAAGGATCAGCTGAGCCCCCGCCCCGCCGACCCCTGCCCCGCCGTCCACTCATCTGCTCACAGCAGCAGCAGCGGCAGTGGGCAGCATGTCTGAGTCGGAGGGTGTCTGGGTGTCCTGTATGTGAAAAGAGAAGGGAAGGGAGAGGGAGGTAGGGCTGTGGGGAGACCATGGGAAGCTGGGGAGGAGTAAGAAACTCTGTTCACAGAAGAGGAACTTCAGAGCCGGAGCTTCTCCCCCTCCACACACAGCAGACAGGACACCCCTGGGCCCAGAGACCCCGGAGACCTGCCCAGAGAGGAGCAGACAAGCAGGGGACCCCTGTCCTGACCCCCATCTGGGGCTCGTCCCCCCAGCACCAGAGCTCGGACCTGTGAGGACACGGAGGGCTGGGATTCAGGCGGCCTCCTAAGGTTCTCTCATCCGAACTCCACTGTCTACACCAGGGAGCTGCTCAACTCCACTCTTGATCTGGAGAGTCACAGCCTCACGGAGACCCTCGGGTGGTCATTCCTGTGAGATGCAGGGCTCTTTATGGTCTGTGGGAGTGTCTGGAGCAGAAGACAAGAAGGGGCTCCTGGGTGGAGTGAAGGCAGCAGCCAGCCACCCATTCACGCATCCCCCCAGCAGTGAGCGTCTCTGGGTGGTGACCTGGAGACCAGAAGGGATACGACTCACCTGGTCCCAGCCGGAGAGATGCTCCCCGCCCGGGGCCCTCACTTCCTCCCCCGACACACAGCACTGCCGGGTCTAGAGCTTTGTCACTGGTGAGACTGCCATGAGTCCTGGCAGCATTCTGGGTCTTTTTTTACATGAATATGATTTCTCTCACTCCAATAAAAAACTAACTCTTTTCCAATAAAGAAACTTGAAACTCTCAACAACAAATCCTTATTCCTCTTTTTCCCGTCTCCTGGCCACCCCAGTTCTAATTTTCAGTCTTTGGGACATTGACACCTTTGGTACCTCGTAGATGTGGAATCATATACTATTTGGCTTTCTGTGACTGGGTTATTGAAGGTACCATAATGTCCCTAGAGTTCATCCATGTGGTGGCATGAGTCAGAGATTCCCTCCTCGATTACCCTGGTGACTCAGTGGTTTAAAATCCGCCCGACAACGCAGGGGACACGGGTTCAAGCCTCGGTCAGGAAGCATACTACATGCTGGAGTGCACATAAGCCCTGCCTGCCTGCCCTGGAAACCAGGCTGCACAAGGACAAAAGCCTCCACAATGACAAATCCACATGCCACAGCCAGACTGTGACCCTAGCTGGCTGCAACCAGAGAAAGTGCACGTGCAGCAACAAAGACCCAGCACAGGCAGAAATGAATAGAAACTCCTTCCTTTTCCAGGCTGAATAATTTTCCATGGTTGTTGATCCGTTCATCGACTGAGGGGTGCTTGGATTGCTTCCATTGTCTGGATGTTGTGAACACACTACCAGAAACACAAGTGTGCTAATGTCTCCGAGTCCATCCTCTCAATTCTCCTTGGAGATAATCAGAGGCAGAATGGCTGGATCCTGCTAATAATATATTTAATTTCTGAGGAAGTACCATTATCTTATCATCTCACTGATCTGCTGCCCCCTGACTTAACCTCGGCTATTATCAACTTACACTAACTATATGTTTGAAGGTGTTTATCTTGGACCCCTCTCCTGATCTCCAGACATTCCTGTCCAGCTCTCTCCCTGGCATGCATATCTAAGGGCTTTGCAGGAAAAACATGGCATTTCAAAGTCCTACTCTCTGAAGCCCTCCACGTGACACAACTCCATCTGCCCAGTTGTTCAGAAGAAACATTTGAACAACATCTTTGTTCCAACATCGTCTTAGCTCCTCTTTTTCCCTCACTTACCACCTCCACTAAAAAGTTTCAGATACTTCCCTGGTGGTCCAGTGGCTAAACTCCCTGTTCCCTAGACTGGAGGCCTGGGTTTGATACCCCAGTCAGGGAGCTAGATCCATGGGCTACAACTAAGAGTCATATGCCATCCCTGAAGATCCCACATGCTTCAGCTAAGACCTGGCTGGGCAAATAAATAAGTAAAGATTTTTAAAAAGAAAAGAAATTCCACTAGCTTGACCTTCACAATAGATCCAAATATACGCTTCCTGTCTACATGACCTCCCTGGGCCATCGCGGCATCACTTCCTGCCTGGGGTGCCCAGCACTCTTGCCACAACTCTTTCTTGCTGCCCTGGATCTTTCTGGGGTCTCCTGGTGGTTCAGAAAGTAAAGAATCCACCTGCAATGCAGGAGACCTGGGTTCACTCCCTGGGTGGGGAAGATCCCCTGCAGAAGGGAGCGGCACCTCGCTCCAGTATTCTTGCCTGGTGATTCCTTATGGACAGAGGAGCAAGGCGGGCTATAGTCCATGGGGTCACAAAGAGCTGGACACGACTGACAGGCTAACACTTTAGGGCTGATTCTGTTGTAACAGCCATTGGGATTCTACTCCCTTCCTTGTGTGATTTTCCTCCAAACATGTCAGCAGCTGATGTGGTCTAATTTTATTCATAATATATTTTTAAAAATTCAGGTCCACATAATGACAGCACCATGATGAAAGAAGTGCTCCTCATTCCCTTTATTTAAGTAAAATATTCATAGAATAAAAATTATTTTTAAGACTGCATAGGGGACACTTTGGGGAATCCCAGGTGGCTCAGTGGTGAAGAATCTGCCTGCCAAGCAGGAGACTTGGGTTAGATCTCTGGGTCAGGAAGATCCCCTGGAGGAGGGCATGGCAACCCACTGCAGTATTCTTGCCTGGGGAATCCCATGGACAGAGGAGCCTGGCAGGCTACAGTCCATAGCGTTGAAGAAAATGGACATGACTCAGCAACTAAACAACATATTACACCTGAGTGGCAGTAAGTACGTCACCATGTTAGTGCAACCATCACCATTATTTCCAGAATGCTTTCATCATCCCAAACAGAAACTCTGGGTGGAGAGTCAGCAGGGGAGAGCCCACCAGGACTTCGAATCCAGCCTGTGGTGTGGGCCCCTCCATCCCCTGCTTGGGGAGGAAACAGAGCTGCTCCGACTGTGCAGGCAGTGGACGGGAACCCTCTCTGGTGAGTCCTCTGACCCCAGGGCCGTGTTTCCCAGCGAGAGGAAGCAGGAGGTGCGTGGGTTCAGTGACTCAGGGAAGAGATGAGGCTGCTGGAAGGACCAGGGTCAGGACCGGGAGGAGATGGGCTTCAAGATGAGCTGTGCTTAGGAGGAAGGTCGGGAGCCTTTAGTGATTTGCTGGATCCGTAGAAGAGGGCAGGGATTAAAGGCGGGCAATTTGGCCTAGCACCCTGGCCCGCCTTGCCCTCTCACCCCGCCCCCCTCACCCACCTTGCGCCCCACCCCCTTCTGGCCTTCAGATGGGGGCTGTCATCAATGGGACAAGAAACCCAGTAGAGCAAGAGGTTTGAGGAGGAAAATGGCAGCTGAGTTTTGGCCGCCCCGAGGGTAGCAATCCCAGGAGCCATCCCAGGGGAGGTGTGCACTGGGATGTTGGTGGTGAGATGCCCCATCACTCACCTGAGGGGTTAAAGGGGGGTTTCCTTTGCCTCTGACACGCCCCCTGCTGGCCTGGCTGACGTCCTTGTGCAGCACCTCACTCTGCAGGACAGACCAGGCTCTTGCAGTCTTTTCCGATTGGGATTCAAAGGAGATGCGGACTCACCCCGCGCCCCCCAGCTGTGGTTCAGGGGCAGGAGGGGTGGGACAGGGCGGTTGGCCCCACAGACCTCCTGGAGCACAGCAGGGACGTCCATCCCTGACAGTGGGCTGGGGGGCGGGGTGTGAAGCCGGTCCCCAAGCGGAATCCTCAGGTGCCCCTGCCCACCCTCCTTCCCTTCAGCCTCCTGCCCTCCCCTCAGCCTCCTCTCCCGGGGCAGTGCTCACAGGAGGCCCAGGAGACAGAGGAGGAGGAGCAGGGTCTTGACAGCCGCTTCCCAGATGGCTACCAGGACTGCCTCTGCCGGGCGCGCTGACCGCCCTGCGGGAGAGTGGACGAGGCCGCGTCACCCGCTGGTCCTCAGCCTCGTCCTCCCTCTCCCAGGTGGACTGCGGTCCCTGGCCTTCCCAGGCTCCCCTCACTGTGCTGAGGACCCCATGTGCCCGCGCCCCCCCACCCCACCACCTGCCCGCCCAGAAGTTGTCGTCGGGGGCACTCAGGGCCTGTGGGCGGGGGTGGGCCTCCGCAGACAGCCCCTGGACACCCACTCTGCAGCGAGACCCTCAGGGAGACGTGCTGGGAGCCCAGGGCGTGCTGAGCGCGGCAGGTGAACTCCCCTTCGTCTCCCATGAGCACTCGCGGCAGCTCCAGCACCTCCGGATGGCTGGGTGGAGAGGCGCTGAGGGTCAGGCTCCCCCGGGCCCAGATGATTCTGGCGGGGGGATTGCTGTCGACGACGCAGACCAGGCGCAGGGACTGGCCCTCCGAGACTGAAAGAGAGGATCCGTTCTTCTGGGCTTTGGATGCTAGAGAAAAGGAGACCGAGGGTCAGAGAGACCCAGAGACTGGGAGGAAGAGGAAGATATTCTTGGAAGAGGGCTGAGAGGGAGTGGCCCACAGACACTGAGAGAATCACAGACTCTGTGCGAGGGATCCAGAGAGACAGAGTGAGCGTGGGCCCTCAGCACTGCTGTGTGCTCAGTTGGCGCTGATGGGCTCTGCCTGGTGGATCCAGTCCCCACAAAGCAAACAGGGAGGCTCTTGGCCTACACAGGACACCCCTAAGTGCTGTCAGCCCTGCCGTTAATTCCACATGCCCTTCGTTTAGAACCCACATTGACCCTGAAAACTCTTGTCCCTTATTCATGGTTTCACTTGACACCAATTTACTGATTTAACAAGCTGTCTCCAAGGAGGCTCAGACTTCCCTGGTGGCTCAGTGGTAAAGAACCCGCCTGCCAGTGCAGGAGATGCGGGTTCAATCCCTGGGTTGGGAAGATCCCCTGGAGGAGGAAATGGCAACCCACTCAAGTATTCTTTCCTGGAGAATCCCATGGACAGTGGAGCTTGGTGGGCTAAAGTCCATGGGGTCACAAAAGAGTTAAGACATGACTTAGTGATAGGAACTAAACAACAAGGAGGCTCACTCTTAGAAACAGTCTGGTGAGGAACTCGGGCCCAGGAACAGAGGTTCACAACACCATATTGTGAACAGGCTCACAACACCATATTACTTATGGCGGCAGTGACTCTGGGTGGCAAGAGCCCCCGGGTATGGCAATGTGAATGCTACTGTCGGGTCCAGGAGGGCATCCTGGAGAAGGCAAAATCTGCAGTCAAGTGTAAAAAGGAAAGCAGGGACGGCAAGATGTCATCATGAAGGGTTGGAAGGGCATTAAGGGAAGGAGGAACAGAGCTTGCAAAGATGACCAAGGCCTGTGCATATAGGGGAAAAGCACATAGACTTGCAAGGCTGGAGGGAAGGGGTTGGGGTGGATGTGGGAGGGCTTTCAGAAATGAGGCCACAGGACGAATAGTGGCATTTGTTTTTTAAACTCAAAGTGGGAGAAACAAATGTGATTGATAAATGTAGCTGCGGGTATGCATACATGCTAAGTCACTTCAGTTCTGTTCAACTTTTTGCAACTCTGTGGATTAGCCAACCAGGTTCCTCTGTCCATGGGATTCTCCAGGCAAGAATACTGGAGTGGGTTGCAATACTCTCCTCCAGGGGTCTTCCCAATCCAGGGATTGGTACCAGGTCTCCCACAATGCAGGCAGATTCCTTACCATCTGAGCCACCAGGGAAGCCCAAGAATACTGGACTGGATAGCCTATCCGTCTAAGCACTGTAAAACTCACTGTGTATGTATGCTCAGTTGCTCAATCATGTTTGACTCTTTGCGACCCCATGGTCTGTAGCCCACCAGGTTCCTCTGTCCATGGAGATTCTCTAGGTAAGAATACTGGAGTGGGTTGGCATTCCCTCCTCCAGGGCATCTTCCCAAGCCAGGGATCGAACCCAGGTCTTCCACATTGCAGATGGACTCTTTACCATCTGAGCCACCAGAGAAGCCCACTATATTCAATATCCCATGATAAAGCATAATGGAAAGAATATAAAAGAATATTATGATAGTTACAAGATTACTGGTGCAGTGTTTCGGTTAGTAGAATAAAACGGACACCACAATTTCCAACTGATAGATGCACAGGAACTCAGAATTCATCTATGCACTGGAGTACTCCACAGTCCTGAAGAAGAATAGGGATGTCTGAACTACTGCTATCAAAGGATGCCTAGCAAGGCTCACAGCAGCTCATGGACATAGGTAACTTCCCACAAGGGGAGTGGGCGTCTGAGGACAGACTGTGCTGAACATTTTGAATTTTTGATCCTGTGAAATACATATGACAAGCCTAGACAGCATATTAAAAAGCAGAGACATCACTTTGCTGACAAGGGTCCATATAGTCAAGGCTATGGTGTCTCCACTAGTCATGTACAGATGTGAGAGTTGGACCATAAAGAAGGCTGAGCAATGAAGAATTGATGCTTTCGAACTGTGGTGCTAGAGAAGATTCTTGAGAATCCTTTAAACTGCAAGGAGATCAAATCAGTCCATCCTAAAGGAAATCAACCCTGAATATTCATTGGAAGGACTGATGCTGAAGCTGAAGCTCCAATACTTTTGCCACCTGATGCGAAGAGATGACTCAATGGAAAAGACCTGGGAATGACTTAAGGCAGGAGGAGAAGGGAGAGACAGAGGATGAGATGGTTGGATGGCATCACTGACTCAATAGACATGAGTTTGCGAAAACTCCAGGAGATAGTGAAGGACAGGGAAGCCTGGCGTGCTGCAGTTCTTAGGGTTGCAAAGAGTTGGACATGACTGAGTGACAGAACAACAGTACCTAACCTGTCAAAATAGATGTAAATTACAAACTATTGGGAGAGGACTTCCCGGTGGTCCAGCAGTAAAGAATCCACCTGCCAGTGCAGGAAACATGAGTTTGATACCTGGTCCGGGAGGATCCCACATGCTGTAGGGCAGCTAAGCCCATGTGCTACAACTATTGAGCCTGTGCTCTAGAGCCCGGGAGCTGCAACTACTGGGCCCATGCACTGCAGCTACTGCAGCCTGCACACCTAGAATCCGAGCTCTGCAACAAGAGAAGCCACCGCAGTGAGAACCCCTACAGCGAAGGCAGAGAGTAGCCCCTGCTTGCCACAACTAGAGAAAAGCCTGTGCAGCAACGAAGACCCAGTGCAGCCAAAAATAAAATGTAAAACTATTTAAATAAAAAATGTTTTTAAATGTAAAACTATTGGGAGAAAATAAACAGCAGAGCTGGAGGAGTCAGGTCGTGGGTGGTGAGGCGCTTTGAGGGGTGGGCTCTGCCCTGTGGATGTCGCCCTGCTCTTGGGGAGCAGGGGAGGAAGTGGACAAGCCCCAGGGGAGTGAGGGGAGGTGGGGACAGCTGGGCATAGTGGCCATGGGGGCAGAGGACGGGTGGGGACTACTGGGTCCACCCACTAGGGGGCTCTGGTCACTGGGGGGTGTCCAGAGTGAGGCAGGGACCAGCAGAGACCAGCCCAGCCCTGAGCCGGAAGCAGCCTCGCTCCTGACAGCCCAGGAGGGGACTTCCTTCCTACCTGTGCTGTTTCCTTGGAAGACAGTCACAGTCAAGTTCTGCGGAGGGTCTGGGACAGAGAGACATGGTGGATCCACATCACTGGCAAGGCCTTGGTGGACCTAAGCCCAGTGTCCCCAGGAGCTGCAGAAACGGGGAAAGGGTGGGGGTGGGGGTGGGCATCCTCCTGACCCCCTCCCAGCCTGGATTCCAGAACCCGGTGTCTGAGGCCCTGGTGCCCCCTTCCCCTCTGCCCTCCGACCCCGTCTGGGACCTGGGCGTCCTGGCCCAGCTCTCACAGGACACGTTGAGGCGGACGACCCTCGCTGTGGTCACTTCAGCTCCAGGCAAGGTCACCTGGCAGGTGAGCTTGGTGCCGTGGTCCTCGGGCTGTGGAGTCAGAGTGAGCACCGACGAGAGGGCTGTCGTGAGAACCTGGGAAGAGACGGTGGCCCCCTTCCAGGAGAAGACGGGGGCGTGCCCTGCTTACAGGCCCAGGGCACAGAGCAGGTCAGGTTCCCGGGACGGCCAGACACCAGGGTCCCCGAAATGAGGATGGCAGGTTTGTGGGTGAGGGCTGGTGAGAGGGGGGAGACAGGGGATCAGGAGGAGGGTTTGGGGTGCAGCCCCCAGAGAAGCCTCAGGCTTCGGTCCAGCCTCTCCTCCCGGGCTGCCACTTTACCCCAGACGCCTTCCCAGGAGGGGCTCCCATCCCAGCCCTGCCCTGGAACCCTCCCTGCGACCTCTCTTGGACCTCCCCCCACAGCCCGCCTTACCTGTCACATGCAAGAAGAGCTGGTTAGACATATAATTGTTTTTCACACTTCCTCGTTCCATCCGAAAAAAATATGAACCATTGTCCCTCCTCCTGGCGTCTCTGATCTCCAAGGAGCAGTTGTAGGCCCGGGTATCCCCGAGGAGATGGAATCGTCCCTGGGTCTCCTCCTGCACTTCTCTGTCTGGGTTGTTTGTGGCCACAGGAGCATCCTTGGATGTTGCAGCCCCTTCCCGAAACCAGTAGCCCAGAGTTGAGGTAAAAATGGCCCAGACATCCCAGGGGTAGGAGAAGGAGCAGGGCACGTGGACACACAGGCCCTCCTCCACCGTCACCAGTTCCGGCACCTGCAGCTTGTAATTCTCCCCAGGCCCCATCTGGCCCTCGGCTCCCTCCCTCCACCAGAGCAGGGCCACCAGCAGCAGCAGTAGCAGCATATCTGTAGTTGGCGGTGGCAAATTCTCTCAAGGCAAGCTTCTTTCTTAAGGTTCATTTTGCAGGAAACGGAAGTGGAAGTTGCGAGATCTGGAAGAGGCACCAGCAGGAAGACGAGGGTGAGGTCAGAAGAAACCTCTGTTGGAGGAGGAACTTTACACCAGAGAATGCTGGCAGCATTCTGAGCCCTGAGGGATCCACCACCCACCTCACGTCCACCTCACGTCCACTCCTGGGGACGCTGGGCCAAGGAAGGTGAGAGACTTGCACAGATTCACATCCCATGCTGGGCCAGAGCCCCACCTCCGGCCTCCCTGTCAATGCCCTTCCCCTCGGGGATCATTTTCTGCAAAGCGACAAAGAGTCCCTTCTGGCCAGACCCCCTGAGTCACAGCTTGTAGGTGTTTGTGAAGATCAGTCCAGCCAGGGTGGGACCTAAGGACATGGAAGGTGGGGGGCAAGGAGGTCAACTGTGCACCATTCCTCAGTGTCACACACCTTGAGGCACCATCCAGTGGAGAGCCAATAAGTGTCCCAGCATTTGGCGCTCCCTGTGAAGAGGAACTGTAATTCTGTGAATATTTGTTTTATGGATTTTGAGGCTCCATTTGTAGATGCATACATGTTTAGAATTTCATATTTGAAGGGAAGAGTGAATTAAACCTTTGCTCTTTATGAAGTGCTCCTTCTTGATGCCTTTGGCATCAAAAACTCACCCAGGGAATTCCTTGGTGGTCCAGTGGTTAGGACTATCACTGCCCAGGACGAGGGTTCAATCCCTGGTTGGGAAACTAAGATCCCTGTAAGCTGCACAGCACGGCTGAAACAAAACAAACGAACCAACGACAACAGCAAAAAACCTTCTCCATCTTATGTTAGGATAACGACATCAGCTTTTCATGCTCAGTACTTGCACCATGTATCTTCTGACATCTCATTTCAAACTTTCTGAATCCTTAAGTTCTAGTAATGTTTCCTGTAAATATGGGGAGACAGATTACCTTCATTTGTCCTGTCCTGCATTCCTCGAGAAGCACAGGGATGTACTCTGCATGCTCCTGAGAGGAGAGAGCAAGGTGAACTTGACACATCAACACTTTCTCCTCACCTTCCAGCAGGGAGCTTTGTGGGGCATTGGGAACCTAGAAACCTAGGAGTTGGCAGGAGGGGTGTGACCAGGAGCCTCAGGGTGGGAGGTCAAGAGAAGTAAGTGGGATAGTGCACTTAACCCAGCAGTGTCTAGAATATGGTGAGCCCTTGGAGGCAGCTGTGATTGTTTTTGTGGGTTGGGGTTGTAGGGTTACCACAGTGACCCCATGCCTCCGTGACTGGTTGCCACACAGCCCTTCCCCCTTTCCCCAGAGTTACTTCCTCTCACTGTTCCAGTATATGACAGGCTCTGCCCGGCCTCTCGGGCTTTGCTCATGCAAACCCCTCTGCTGGGGGGCTTTGGTGTTCAGGACACACAGAATTAGGACTGCCAGGCCGGGAACCACCCGCCACTGGGAACCATTGGGATCTGTTGGGCAAGAGTCTTGCTCCTGAACAAGGGGAAGAATGTTCCTCTTGTGTAGCTGGTAGGTGTGGAGGAAGTGGTGGAAAAGTAGGACAGGCACTGGAGAGGAGGCTCATTAAATGGGTTCATTGTCGGTTTCCATAATGTCTTAGGACATCCCCATTGTTTGCTGTCTTTATTTTTCTGAAACACGTTGCTTTGTCTTGAGTTTATAATGCACAATCCTTTCCTTAGAGACAGAGTCTTTTTATCCCCTCTGCCATTTTCCAAGATCCTTCTCTATTCCCTTCTCCCCAAGCCAACCATACTCTTTTCCATGAACTGCTTTTCTTAACTACAGTGCAAAGAGTGAAAATAGAATTCAATCCTCAGGAAAGTATGCTGAGTATGAAGAACACACTAAAGCATTCTCTTTTTAGGGCCTGGGACTTTGTAATACTGAGGGCACGTACGAGTGAACGGATTGTGTAAAATCGTGTTAAGCTCCTTCCCAGCTCTAATGACCTACGACGCAATATATTCCATGTACATTTTAGAATCCAGCTCATTGAGTTCTCCCAAAGCTCTCACTCAGAATTTGAGATTGCACTGACTTTATCCATCTGATCTCCTAACAATGTTGAGTCTTCCAAACCATGAACATGGTACATAGCTCTATTTATTTATGTCTTCTTTCATTTCTTTAAGCAATATTTTAATGTGCTCAATACACAGGACTTACATACATTTCAATTCATTTCACATTTCATGTAACTGTAAACTGCATCTTTAAAAAAATATTCAATTTCTAATTGCCTTTGGCCAGTACATAGAATTACAAAGGAACTTTGCAATTTGAATAAGTACCTTAACACCTGGCCTAACTCTATCTGGGCTTCCCAGGTGTCTCAGTGGCAAAGAATCTGCCTGCCAATGCAGGAGACGCAGGTTTGATCCCTAGGTTGGTAAGATTCCCTGGAGAAGGAAATGGCAACCCACCCCAGTATTCTTGCCTGGGAAATCCCATGGACAGAGGAGGCTGGTGGGCTACAGTCCATCAGGACACAAACGAGTCAGACACAACTTAGCAACTAAACAAAAACAAACTATGCTTGGTCTTAGCAGTTTATTTGTGGATAACTCTATAGGCACACAATTATTACATCATCTGTGAATAAGGACTGTTTTACTTCTTTTATGAATCGGATAGCTCTTATTTCTGCTTCTTGCATTTGTTGCACTGGAGAGAATCTATAATATATTGCTTAATAGAAGTTGTAAGAGCAGCCATCATTGCCTGATTTCCAGTTCTGTGACTTCTGGGACTGGCTCCTTCAAGCCTTAGGAGAAGTTGTCAGCAAAAATTTATGTGTTCAGAGTCCACAAAAAGCTTTGTGTCAGGATCTTCATTACCTGTTTTCGGTGTATACTTTCACCGCTCTTTCACAACAGTCTAGCTACACAGGAATGTTGTCCCTGCTCACAGAACAGTAAAGTGAGGCACAGAGAGATAAAGTGACTCATTTGATGAGTGACATAAATGAATGTGAACTCAGTTCTTTTGGTCACAGCCCTCCACTCCTGGGCAGCAGATTGGACAAAGGTCTGTCTAGCCAAAGCTGTGGTTTTCCCAGCAGTCATGTACAGATGTGACAATTGGACCATAAAGAAGGCAGAGCACCGAAGAATGAATGCTTTTGAACTGTGGTGCTGGAGAAGACTCTTGAGAGTCCCTTGGACAGCAAGGAGATCAAATCAGTCCATCCTAAAGGAAATCACTGAATATTCATTGGAAGGACTGATGCTGAAGCTCCAATACTTTGGCCACCTGATGTGAAGAGCTGACTCAATGGAAAAGACCCTGATGCTGGGAAAGATTGAGGGCAGGAGGAGAAGGGGGTGACAGAGAATGAGATGGTTAGATGGTATCAACAACTCAATAGACATCAGTTTGAGCAAGCTCAAGAAGATAGTTAGGGAAGATAGCCAGGGAAGCCTGGCGTGCTGCAGTTCATGAGATTGCAAAGAGTTGGACATGATTTAGCAGCTGAACAACAACAACTTTTGATCACAAGTCCTATGGTCTTCCACCCATACCAGAGGATTCTGACCACAGCCAAGAAGGCCATTTGTTTTTAAATGATTGGAGACTGAGTGTTACAGGCTGAAAACTCATGTCCTTATAAGAAGAATGAATTAGGACACAGAAACACACAGAGGGGAGACCGTATGAGGACATGGGAGGAAGACAACTGTCTCCAAGCCAAGGAGAGGGGGCTGGGAGGGAACCAAGCCTGCCGACACCTTGATCTCAGACTTCCAGGCTCCAGACCACGAGAAAAGAATCCGTCACTTGTGTATCTTGATCTCTGAGTACTCAGTGTGAGTGTCTTCCTGTTTCTGAGGCTTCGGCTTGTGAAATCGCAGGAAAGCATAGTGAGGCTCTTGTTCATTTCTTGAGATGGGGCCAGCCCCAGTGGGGGCGGGGTGGTCTGCAGGGGTGTCTGTCCAGAACTGGGGCTGGTGTTCCTGAAAGGAAGGAGGAGAAAGGATTCAGATCCAGGTGACAGGGTCTGGGAGAACTATGGAGTCAAAGACGATGGAATGGAATTGGAACTGATGGAACTTTTATCATTTGTCCATTCATTTGTTCAAACATAGTTAATTCAGATTGACCGGCCCTTCGTGGGTGTTTACATGAATCACATACTGTTTAAAAATGCTAGGAGAGAATACTATTATCATATGTGTCTTAGAAATAGTAAAACTAAGGCTAAGAGAGATTATACACATTGTTTTCCTGAAGACACACATCTACAGATGCACACCTGAGCCAGGACTTGAAACCAGTTCTTTCCAATTAGGGTGCTGTCCTTTGTTCAGGCCGTGTGTGTAGGAGGTGCTGTGTGTGGAGTGATGGAAAAAGCAGACATAGTTGCTCATATTATGCAGTGTGTGGTTTTATATGTTTTTTTATTTTTTTCTTTTGAGGGGGTGGTTTTGTTTCTTTCAGCCATACCACACAGCTTGTGAAATCTTAGTTCCCTGACCAAGGATCAAATGGATGCCCCCTGCCATGGAAGCTTGGAGTCTTAAGCATTGGACCGCAGGGAAATCAGGGAAATCCTGCTTATGGTTTTCTAGGAGAGGCAGTTAATAGACAAGTACATGTCAAGTTCTAAATTTGATAGGAGGTATTTTGAAATATAAAGCAAGGGCAGGGGTGGGCAGGTTCTAGAAGACAGAGTAGA
Organism: Tragelaphus eurycerus; assembly: GCA_935064755.1. Classification (NCBI taxonomy): domain Eukaryota; kingdom Metazoa; phylum Chordata; class Mammalia; order Artiodactyla; family Bovidae; genus Tragelaphus; species Tragelaphus eurycerus. Next base: position 1,020,113 of record CAKXYN010000227.1, on the reverse strand, counting down.
GATCAGAACCTGCAATAAAAATGGTAACCAGATACGCTCACTCATATCTGCTCCCTGCCTGCAACACCCTCAGGCTATAGGAGCATGAACTAGAAACCCTCGAACAGGCGTGAAGAGAGGCAGACAAATCATTTTCAGATTAGGAGAAAATGGTTGCTATTGTTTAGTCACTAAGTCATGAGTCTTTTGTGACCCTATGAACTGTAGCCTGCCAGGCTCCTCTGTCCATGGGATTTTCCAGGAAGAATAGCGGAGTGGATTGCCCTTTCCTTCTCCAGGGGATCTTCCTGACCCAGGGATTGAACCTGCATCTCCTGCACTGGCAGATTCTTTACCACTGAGCCACCTGGGAAAGTGAAAGTCGTTCAGTTGTGTCCAACTCTTTGTGACCCCATGGACTATAATCCATGGAATTCTCCAGGCCAGAATACCGGAGTGGGTAGCAGTTCCCTTCTCCAGGGGATCTTCCCAACCCGGGGATCAAACCTGGGTCTCCCACATTGCAGGTGGATTCTTTACCAGCTAAGCCACCTGGGAAGTCCGAGAAAATGGTTATTTTACTTTATTTTTTGGCCACACCACACCCCTTGCAGGATCTGAGTTCCCCTGACCAGGGGTCAAACCCAGGCCCCCCTGCAGTGAAAGTGCCAAATTCTAACCATTGGGCCACCAGGGATTTCCCCTGAAAATGGCTATTTTGGAAGACAGGGAGAAGGCTGCTCATATTAAGGAAAAGCAAGGTGAAAATAAGTAAGTTAATAGTTTAAATCTACTACAGCCAAAACACAGAAAGGAAAAAAATGTGTCTGTTAATAACTGTGACTGAAGTATTTATATACAGATGAACCTCACCAATCAAAAGATAGAGATAGCGACTTTTATTAGCAAATGAAATTCAGCAACATAGTTAATCAATGATTTATTCCAGGAATATTGTGCACCTACTGTGAGTTACGAGCTAGGCATTCCTCTAGGCATTGGGAAGACCACAGGGAATAAAGTAAAAACAACAGCAACAACCTCACTCCAGTACTGTTGCCTGGAAAATCCCATGGACGGAGGAGCCTGGTAGGCTGCAGTCCATGGGGTCACGAAGAGTCGGACATGACTGAGCAACTTCCCTTTCACTTTTCACTTTCATGCATTAGAGAAGGAAATGGCAACCCACTCCTGTGTTCTTGCCTGGAGAATCCCAGGGACAGGGGAATCTGGTGGGCTTCCGTCTATGGGGTCACACAGAGTCGGACACGACTGAAGCGACTTAGCAGCAGCAGCAGCAGCAGAGGCCATATAGAGTGAGCATTGCGTGATTCCATTTATATGACATTTGAGAATGGACAAAATTAATCAATAATGATAGAAATCAGTGATTGCTGGAAAGGGGTGGGGGTTGAATGAGAAGGGGAATAAAGGAATTTGGGGCCCTGATAGAAATGTTCCCTATCTTGACTGGGGACATGGTTACAAGATGTATGCGTTTGTCAAAGTTTGTTTAACTTCATACTTAAACTGTGTAAATACCTCTATATGGGTTTCCCTGGTGACTCAATGGTAAAGAATCTGCCTGCCACTGCAGGAGACATGGGTTCGATCCCTGGGTGGGGAAGATCCTCTGGAGAGGGAAATGGCAACCCACTCCAGTATTCTTGCCTGGAGAATCCCATGGACAGAGGAGCCTGGCGAGCTATGGTCCATGGGGTCACAAAAGAGTCAGACATGAGTTCATGACTACACAACGACAATGTCTCGTTAAAGTTGAAAGTAAATAACAGGGAGGTAGATTTGAAAGATACCCATCAGGAGAGATGAACTGTGGCACTGGGGTGCCCCAGGCTCTCTACCTACTTCCTAGTCCTCAGTGAGTCTGACACAGGCTAGGTTTGGGCCAATTCTCTTCCCCATATCAACGTAAGAAGAAAAGGCTAAAGCCCTAGGAGAATATGATAATCTGACATACCAAGCAAAACCCCCCAAGCAAGCAACTAAAGTATCTACATATTTCATCAGAAGCAGCAGTGCTAGAGTAGTTGAATCAGTAGTTTTTAACAACCCCATGTGGAATTCCAGGGACTGCTGGATATTAATAGGGAAATGCTAAGGGCTCGGACCAAGGATACCACCCACAAGGGATAAACTGAATGGGACTGCCTGCCCCATTACTCACCCTGGAGCCTGAGCCCACGGCCTGGTTTGTATCATCCATGCTCTGCGCTGGCTGGGTCTTTCTGTGCGTCTTCACTCTAAGGGAACAGCCCCAGGCGTTTCAGCCTGCTAATTTGGGGCATGGGGTAGGCCGACCATCCCTTCCTCCCTACGAAGAGCACGGAATGAGGGAGGAGGTGGCAGTGAATCCAGTGTCCAGGTGCTCCCACCTGGACAACCCAAGAGCTGGACTGGGGCTGGGGAAGAAAGCCCCAGGCTTGGTCCAGTTGCTTACGGGCTGATTCACACTATCACTCAGCCTTCTTTCTCTGTCTCGGGGCTTTCCAGCCAGTCCCTGGCCCTCCAGCTCAGGCTTTCTGAGATTCCATGACCCTGAGCCCTTCCCACCCTGGGCTTCTCCCTCCACCCTGGAGCCCCCTCTCACCTGAAGATGAGATACAGGCAGAGAGAAAGCAGGACCGCGATGCCAGCTCCCCCAACTGCTCCCAGGACCTTGCCAGCCCTGGGCTGTGGTTTACCTGTGGACAATTTGAATCTTGTTTAAACTCCAACCCCAATACATGGTATCTTCCCAACAGGCCACCCCTCTCTGTGTTCTGTCAGTGTACCCGCCTCCCCTTTGATTTCCCACCCAAGACTCAGTCACTGGACGTTTCCATGGCCCTGTAGACCCTGGGGCCAGCCCCTTCCCCTGGACTCAGGCCTGAGAATCTTCCACCACCAGCCACGCCAGCTGGGGCCCTGGGGTGCCCCTCCTCCGAGCTCCGTCCCTCTGGGGCTGGTCAGTTGACTTGTGCTTCCCTCCCCCAGGTTCATATGTTGAAGTCCCCTCACCTCTAGTCCCTCAGAATGTCACCTTATTTGGAGAGGAGATCTTTACTGAGGTAATCAAGTTAAAATGAAGGCCCAGCAGGGCCCCCTGGTGGCTCAGTGGGAAGGAGTCTGCCAGCCAATGCGGGAGACACAGGTTCGATCCCTGCTCCAGGAAGATCTCACATGCCTCAGAGCAGCTAAGCCCCTGCGCCACAACTATTGAGTCTGTCCTCTAGAGCCTGAGAGCTGTAACGACAAGCCCTGCTCCCTAGAGCCCGTGCTCTGCAACGAGAAGCCACCTCAGTGAGCACCACAGCTAGAAAGTAGCCCCCACTCTCCACAATTAGAGAAAGCCCCCATAGCAATGAAGACCCAGCACAGCCAGAGATAAATTATTTAATGAAAAAGCATGAGATCAGCAGGGGCTAATCCAATATGACTGATGTCCTAAAAAGGGGAAATTTGGACACAGACAGGTGTGGGCAGAAAATGCCATGTAAACATGAAAGTGGGGATGGGGAGGCTTCCCAGGTGGTGCTAATGAAAAAGAACCTGCCCCCCCAATGCAGGAGACCCTCATGCAGGCAGAACCTGCCCCCAAATGCAGGAGGGGTCCAGCAGCTGCGGGGGTGCTGTGGGTTCAATCCCTGGGTCAGGAAGATTTCCCTGGAGGAGGGCACTCCAACCCACTCCATGGAGAATCCCATGGACAGAGGAGCCTGGAGGGCTGCAGTGTACGGGGTCACAAAGAGTCGGACACAACTGAAGCGACTGAGCACTCACTCACACACACAAACATGAAAGCAGAGATGGGGGTGATGGTCCTACGAGCCAAGGAACACCAAAGATTGCCAGCAAAACTGCCAGAAGTCGCGAGGAGAGTCCTGGAACAAATCTCACAGCCTGCGATGAAATCAACCCTGCTGACACCTCCATCCTAGGCTTCCAGCCTCCAGAACTGGGAGGTGTATCTGTTTAAGCCCCCAGTTGGAGATGCTTTGTTCTGGCTGCCCTAGCAGACTCATATAAGGATCCAGGCTCCTCTTTCCTCAGGCATCACCCCTCAGAAGACCCTGACCTGGCAGCAGCAGGACAGACCCGCTCCGGGCCCCGTGGACGTTCAGGGCCTCGCAGCTGAGGCTGACACCAGAGCTGAGCCCCTCGCGGAGGCTCAGGGAGCCGTTGGCCCAGGGCCCAGCGGAGCTGGAGCTGATCTCGAAGGAGGCTTTGCTGAAGTTCCCCTCCAGCAGCCCCTCGCCCAGCCTCCAGCGCAGGGAGGGGGCCGGTCGGGCTCGGGAGGAGCAGCTGCAGCGCAGACCCTTGTCCTCCTGGGAGCAGGAGGGGCCCAGCAGTTGTGGGGGGGCTGTGGGAGAGATGGGAGGGATCAGGGGCACCCCTCCCCTCCCTGGAACCCCGGCCTCCTGTCCCCAGGGGACCCCACACTCACAGACCACGAAGAGGCTCAGGGAGATATTTTGGGAGCCCAGCGGGTTCTGAGCCCGGCAGGTGAACTCTCCTTCTTCTGCTGCCCCTACACAAGGCAGCTCCAGGACCCCGGTGCTCGAGATGGGGGTGGCCTCCAGGGCAGGAGACCCCCGGAACCAGCTCAGCTGTGCAGGGGGGTTGCTGTCAGCAACACAGAGCAGCTGCAGTGCCTGGCCCTCCTGGACGGGAAGGGACGAGGTGTTCTGCAGAATCTTGAGGGCTTCGGGGGAAGACAAGGGCAGAGACAGAGAGATGGGCTGCGCAAAGCTGGCACCTCTCTCCTCCTGTGATGTCCACACTAGCTCTGGGGAGAGGACTGGCAGAGTCTGAACCACAGGAATTCAGAAGAAATCCCAGCAGTTTACCTGGAGCTGCCCAGACTGTCCATCAGATGGGGCACAGAGGGCTCAGAACAAGGATGTGTGTGTTTGAGACACTCAGTCGTGTTCGACTCTTTGTGACCCCATGGACTGTAGCCCTCCAGGCTCCTCTGTCCATGGGATTCTCCAGGCAAGAATACTGGAGTGGGTTGCCATGCCCTCCTCCAAGGAATCTTCCTGACCCAGGGATCGAACCCAGGTTTCCCGTATTGTGGGCAGTTTCTTTACCATCTGAGCCACCAGGGAAGACCTGGTGGACAAGGATACAGTGAGCAAACGTAGTTATGGGACAAAGAAGAAAAAACAGAAGGCGGTAAAACATCAGAGAGGGATTTTCTTGGTGGTCCAGTGGTTAGGACTCCACACTTCCACTGCAGGGGACACGGGTTCGATCCCTGGTCAGGGAACTAAGATCCTGCATGCTGCATTGTGTAGCCAACTGCTGACCACCCACTCCCGGCCCCCCAAAAATCAGAAAGAATGCAAAAGGAATGTGATAGCTTCCTTTGAATTTAGCCAAAGAAAGCTGTGGGTGAGCTGAAGGTTAACTTCAGGGAGCTGAGCTTTGGGATTCCACTCCTCCTCCCCCCACCACAGCTCTCCCTGTGTCTGACCTCAATAGCTGGGCCCTCAAATATATTCCACTTAGTCATCTGAGGGGGCTTCCCACGTGGCACTAGTGGTAAAGAATCCGCCTGCCAATGCAGGATGCAGGAGTCGTGGGTTCAATCCCTGGGTGGGGAAGATCCCCTGGAGGAGGAAATGGCAACCTACTCCATTCTTGCCTGGGAAATCTCATGGACAGAGGAGCCTGGCAGGCTACAGTCCATGGGGTCGCAAAGAGTCTAACAGGACTGAGCAAAAAGTCCTCTGAGGTCCAATGAAGCTCTGTCCTGGCAGAGACCTGGGTTCCATCCCCAGTCTGCAGGGAAGAGGTTTCTTCCTACCTGTCCTGTTTCCTTGGAAGATGCTGATGGCGACGTGCTGTGGAGCATCTGTGACAGAAGTATAAGCAGGATCAACATTCATAGCGAGGGAGTGGGCGGGCACTGGTGCCATGGAAACAACGGAGCGGGGGAGGGGGGCGGGCCCTTCCTGTTCAGCTGCAAGACCCGGATGTCAAGCCCCACCCCAGCTTCCCATGCCCGCACACCCTCAGGCCCCCAGGGCGTCCTCACCCCTCACTCACAGGTGACATTGAGCAGGATGGTCCGCTCCACCATCGCCCCACTTGTGGGGAACTTCACCTGACAAGTGAGCCTGGTGCCGTGGTCCTGGGGCCGTGGGGTGAGGGTGAGCACCGACGAGAAGGGGGTCCTGGGGCCCAGGGAGCTCGGGACAGCTGACATCCAGGAGAAGATGGGGGGTGTGGCCCGCTCACAGGCCCAGGGCACAGAGCAGGTCAGGTTCCCAGGGCGGCCGGGCTCCAGGGCCCCCGGGCTGTGGACGTGGGGCTGGTGAGTGAGGGCTGGTGAGGGCAGAGAGAAGGATAGGGTGGGTCCCCTTGGCATCTTGTTAGCCTGCCCCGGGGTCTTGTCGTGGTGTTCCCACCCCAGCCCTGGTTTCCCATGCCCGTTTCTTTCCCTGAGCGCCCCTACCATACCTGTCACGTTCAGAAAAAGCATCTTGTTTAGATATGAGACTTTACTGAAGTGTATCTGGACTTGAAAGAAGTATGTCCCGCTGTCCCCTGCATTGACATCCGTGATGCTCAGGCTGCAGTTTCTGGTCTGGGGCTCCCCGGGGACAGAGAATCGCCCCTGGGTCCCTTCACGCAGCTTCTGTTCTGGCTTGTTCGTGGCCACCGGGGGATTGAGTTTTGTATCTGCCGCTTTACGGAACCAAAACATGTAGAACTTTCCGAAGGGAACCCAGGGGAGGGAAAATCTGCAGGGTATGAAGACACACAGGCCCTCCTGCACTGTCACAATCTGCTGCAGTTCCAGGCGCTGAGCTAGGGGTGCTGGGCAGAGGGAGAAAGTCAGCCTGGAGCTCCAGTGCCTGCCCCAGTGTGTGAGAGTGTGTCCAGGCGGGGCGGTTCCCCGTGCCCCTCAGCCCACTCACCTCCCCACAGCAGCAGCAGCAGCAGCAACAGCCGCATCCCTTCCCTGATGTCCCCTGGGGCAGGATCCACCTTCTGGATCGCTCTGAAAGAGAAGGCCAAGCTGCAGAGAAGGGGCGGGCGGAGAAAGCTCAGCCAGGAAACTGCGGTGAGTATACCAGGCCACAAGCCCTTAAGAGGAAACTTCCGGCTTAGAGAGTCAACTATGGTTGGCCCCCCTGAGATCATTCTGCTGTTTCTGCATATTGGAAGGTGACCCCTGAGGATCAGAGGAGGCAAGGGGCTTGCCTGAGTAAGGCACCAAGGAAGGATGAGAGCCCCCGAGACCTGCCTCCTGGGCTCGTGCCCTGTTTTCTGCACTGGATAAGGGGGCTCCCCTATCTAGCTCCCCAAGAGTCATGGTCTGGGGAATCCTCGTGGAGGCGGCCTGTTAGGGATGGAACTGGAGATATCCTCTATGAGCACCAGGGGCAGAAGGTATAGATGAGGCAGGAGAAGCAACACATGCCTTTACTTCATTCATTCACAAACTAACAAAACAGGATAGATTTGGGGACTTCCCTGGTGGTCCGGTGGTTAAGAATCCACCTTGCAGCACAGGGGACGTGGGCTTGATCCCTGGTTGGGGAACTAAGATCCCACATGCCGTGGGGCAGCCAAGCCCACGTGCCACAACTACTGAAGCCTGTGCGCTCTGGAGCCTGCGTGCCACAACTAGAAAGAAGCCTGTGTACCACAACGAAAGAGCCTGTGCGCCGCTGCTAAGACCCAACACGGCCAAAATGTGTTTTTTTTCTTAAACAAAAAAGACAGGTTTGAATTAGTTCTCACCCTCGACTAGCTCAAACAGTAGGGGAAGACAGACAAACCTGAGCTTTAAGGGCAATGGGGAGTCACGGAAGGTTCTTGAGTAGAAGCAGGACAGAGTCATATAGGTATAACATGATCTCGCTAAAGCCAGTGTAGGGAACAGCTGGAAGGGAGAGGCTGGAGGCCAAGAGGAAGCTTCTGTGATTGAGAAGAAGAGAATCATGCCTGGGCGAGATAGCAGCCTGGGGGATAGAGAAGAGACGCCGTTGAAGACACTTTGAGGAAGTGAGATTTGAGGGGAGGTTTGGGGGGTGGGGGGAGAGAGAGGCATCTAGAGTGACTCTCTGAGCCCTGATTCCAGTGACTGGGGGGTGGGGGATGGAAGTGCCACCGCCAAGAGCAGAATAAATGTGCAGATGGGGGCTGAGAAGGTAGCAGAGCTGCCCCTGGAGGTGGACACACTCACAGAGTGGGGGGCAGAGGGCCCTGGGCAGGCCAGTGGGAACCTGCATGCCTGCGTGCCCGCATGCCCCCGATTAAGCTTAACTGTGGGGTGTAGGGAGAGCTGGTGGTGTTGACCAAGATGGCCTGGTCAGGAAGAGAACAGGTGGTTATTGGTGACCCAGGTGAGAGTTTTGCCAGGGAGGGGAGAGAGCGGGCAGCAGCCAGACAGCAGGGAGCAGAGAGGTGAGGTGAATGTGGGGTGGGAATCCCACTGACCGCTTTTAGCCCTCTCCCATTTAAGCTTGGAGACCCCGCTTCTGCCCTGAGCAGTAGGAACCACCCCTCCATCACTGCCCCAGAAGAGCGCTTCCTTCCTACCTGTGCCATTTCCTTGGATGGGGGCCCATAGCCCAGGCTCTTGGAGCATTTGGAGTGGAGATAAGAAGGTATTTTCTCCTTCAGTCATGGGGCGAGATAGTGACTTTAACTCTGGCTGGATCTGCAGAAGGGTGGCGAGGCAAGAATACTGAAGTGGGTTGCCATGCCCTCTTCCAGGGGATCTTCCTGACCCAGGGATCGAACCTGCATCTCTTACGTCTCCCGCGTAGTGGTGGGGGACTGTTGTGGTTTCTTCTCCTTTTCAGGCCAGGCTTCTGGCCAAGCATCACGTCCTACAGGCGCTGTGACTGGGCCCCTCCTCAGGGACCCAGGTGTCCCGACCAACACCAAGAAGGTATGCTGAATCTGACTGGGGCCAGGAGCTCAGCCAGTGGGGAGAGACAGCCTGAGCTGCTAGCGTCAGAGGGAGCTGCTTAAAGCAGTTGAGTCAAAATGAAAATAACAATTAAGCCTTTAATCACCTATTGTGATGATATAACCAACAGTCTAAATGGAAAAGCAGTGACTCCCCCATGTTCCGGGATGGTTGCTGGGGTGTTAAAGAAAAAGATGTGATTCTAATTGTTAAGGGGAAAAAAATTATTCTTGGCACTTCTTTTTTTCATTTTTAAAAAAAATTGGAGTATAGTTGTTTTATACTGCTATTTCTGTTTCTGCTGTTCAGCAAAGCGAGTCAACCATATGTATACATATGCCCCCTCTTTTTGCATTTCCTTCCCATTTAGGTCACCATAGAGCAGAAAGTAGAGTTCCCTGTGCTGCACAATAAGTTCTCATTAGTTACTTGTTTTATACACTGTTGTTGTCTAGGTGCTCAATCACATCTGATTCTCTGCGACCCCGTGGACCCCACCAGGCTCCTCTGTCCATGGGATTCTCCAGGCAAGAATACTGGAGTGGGTGGCCATGCCCTCCTCCAGGGGATCTTCCTGACCCAAGGATCTCTTATATCTCCTGCGTTGGCAGGTGGGTTCTTTACCACTAGCTCCACCAGGGAACCTGACACACTGTAGTATATGTAGGAGAATCCCAATCTCCCAGTTCACCCCACCACCCACCCTTCGCCCTCTGGCAACCATACATTTGTTCCTTCCATTTGTGTTTCTGTTTCTGCTTATGACACTTAAGGAACCACGAAGCAGACTTCACTCAGGACCTTTGTCATAGGTTCAGGGACCCCTGCAATGGGGGTTTGCCGCAGGGGAAAGAGACCAGGCTTAACTCTGACAACGATGAGGAAGACTGGGGATTTATTGCCAAAGAGGAGGGTGAGGGGTCAGCAGATGGAAAATTACTGAAAGGAAACATCGGGGGAAAAGGGGGTTCTGGCTAAACGAACCCACCAGGCTTCTTGCTGAAGGCAGGACAGGATGACCAGACAGCAGCTGGGGGCTGGAGGATGAGGAAGCCCATCAGATATGGAGGGTAATGGATGTGGGTTACACTGACTTCCCTGGTGGTTCGGTGGGTAAGAATCCACCTGCCAGTGCCGGGGACATGTGTTTGATCCTTGGTCCCGGAAAATTATGCGTGCTGCAGGGCAGTGAAAGTCTGTGCACCACAGCCACTGAGCCTGGACTCCGGAGCCAGCGAGCCGCAACTCCTGAAGCCCTCATGCCTGGCGCCTGTGCTCCACAACACGAGAAGCCACCATGAAAGCCGGTGCACCGCAACAAGGAGTAACCCCTGCTGTTGCAAACAGAGGAAGCCTTCACACAGCAATGAAGACCCAGCACAACCAAAAATAAATCAATTAAAAAAAAGAACTCGAAGAGCCTGGCTAGAGTTGAGCCAAGGGGAGAATTTTTGTCAAGGGGTCTGATGGGCCAGCACAGACATGAGGGTCATTTCATGTACCAGGTACCCAGAACAAAAAGCTGCCACGGATCTATGGATCCTGGGTTGGGGCATGGGGATAGGCATGGAAAAGTACCGAGTCCTGAATCAGAGTAGGGCAAAGTGTCTTCAAGTTTTCCTCCTCCTCCCCCTGCATTAGAAGGCCTCGGAAGAGGTGCCTGAAGACCTCTGCCCAAAGCTTCAGATAGACAGACCAAGAATGAAGTCCTCTGAGCTAGGAATGCAAAAATGTGCAGAGTATGACAGGTCAGAGCAGTCTGAGTCCTTCACTGCAACTCCTTTCAGAGACTGCAGTGCGCAGACAACATCCCCATGAGGCCAGCCAGGAAAGCTTTCGCGTTTGCTTATGATCAGGTCGGCTACAAACTCCTTGAATGGCTTTGTGCACAGACCTTTCACCTCCTGGGGCTTTCCAGGTGGCTCAGTGATAAGGAATCTGCCTACAATGCAGGAGCCGTAGGAGATATGGGTTCGGTCCCTGGGCCAGGAAGATCCCCTGGAGAAGGAAACAGCAACACACTCCAGTATTCCTGCCTGGGAAAATCCCATGGATAGAGGAGCTACCCCTGTGGGCTACATACAGTCCGTGGGGTTGCAAAAGTCGAACACAACTTAGCAACTAAACAGCAACATCTGTCACCTCCTAGGAAGGTCACCTGAAAACATACAGCTGGTGTCGTGATCTCTTCTTTAAAATTTATTTATTTTTAATATTTTCATTGGAGTATAGTTCATTTGCAATGTTGTGTTAAGTTTCAGGTGTACAGCAAAGTGAATCAGTTGTATATATGTATGTTATATATAATGTGTATATCCTGGTGTCTTGTTCTTGGGACCCGAGCATATGGGTGAATAATAAGGAATCGGGAGCCTTGGGTCCCTTGGAGGAGAGAAATATCTTCCTACTGGACTTTGAGCTGTTTAGACTCTAAGACAGTTGGGCTTCAGGTTAAAGGGATGTAGATTTTGGGATATCCTGGTATAAGGTGGAGAGAAGGAAAAGATTCAGACCTCAAAAAGGAGATCCTGAGAGTCCACCTCAGCATCCCCTGGGATCGTGCACACTTCTCCCCACCTTTCAGATAAGAAGCACCTGTGTTCCTGTCTCTAGGGTCCTCTGCTGGGGATCCTTGACTACTTGTCACATTCAGATATATAAGGAGTCGTGCACGCATGCTCAGTCACTTAGTTGTGTCTGACTCTTCTTGACCTTTGTAGCCCCTTAAAGTCCATTGTCCATAGGATTTCATAGGCAAGAATACTGGAGTTGGTTGCCATTTCCTACTCCAGGGGAATCTTCCCTACCCAGAGATCAATACCGTGTCTCCTGCATTGGCAGGCAGATTCTTTATCACCGGGCCACCTGGGAAGCCCCATATTGGGAGTCATTTTTCACATGATATTTCTCTACGTGAAAGTATTCTCACTTTCCTGCATCTTGGCAAATATAATGCTTAGAGAGCAACTGTGGGCCCCTGGGCCCCACAGAAGGTTGGACTGGCCCCAGAGAGTTTCTTCCAGATTTTGATGGGGGTCTGTGGGTGGAAGGGGATTACAGTGTCTGCTGGACACCTCTGGGATCTGAAGGTGGATATTGAGTGGGCTAAAGTCAGTCCAGAAAACCCAAGGGTTGAAGTGAACAGGATGGGAAGCATGAGTCCTCCTTCACCACCCTCAGTGAAGGTTACACCTGCACCACCCTCCAGGGACCTCTGCAGGAAACAGAGCCTCTGACTGCAGCCCCACCCGGAAACCTCCTCCTCACATCTGCTGCCCTCCCAGCTGCAGCCACAGTGGTAGCAACATCTCTGGGCTCCAGAGGCTAATCTGGAGTCACCTGACACCATCTGATTAGTCTCCTAGCTGAGAGGTGAGGGCGACCATGGGGTGGCAAGAGAGCTGAGACACTTCTTGGGTTGAAGTGTATGACTTCTGTATCCGTCTTCTCTCTTCAGCAGAAATACCTCTCTCTCCTTTGAGCCACCGGGGCAGAGGGTGGGGGGGAGTGAAAACCGAGCTCTTCTCTCTTGGAGCCACAGCTGTCTTGTACCCTGAAACCCTGACTTTCACCCTCTGCAGACCAACTCCCACTTCCCTTTAGTGAGATGTGGAGTTTCGGGGTCTATTTTCCCCACATAGGTTTCTCAGAGCCTGGTTAGAATCTAGACAGGGAGGCTTTTATCCTGTTCATTACCAGTCCCCAAGCCCGTCCCACTTCTTCCCATCAGAACGTACCACAGCGGGATTGCTCTTTCCAGTCAAGAGAGCATGTGGTCCCCAAAAGCGGGTGTGGCGCTGTCCGTGGTTCTGAAATGGGGTCGGGGTTTGAAGCTTGGGAATCACTGGATTATGCAGAAAGGTCTGACTAGACACGAAGCAGAGCTGGACCTCAGGCCAGGAAAGCAGCTGAGTCAGAAGGGTTCGGTCTGCAGAGGAAGGAGAAGATCAGGGAGGGGCCGACCCTCTGGTCTGGGGGCTTGTCTTTCCCTGAGGCTCTCCTTCTTCCTTCTTCTTTACACTCTAAAATCCTCTGGGTTCTGCCAGGCCACTGGATTAAAGTCAGCTGCAGCTCCCACCCCCCTCACCTCCCGCTGACTTCTTGTTTTGAGAGAAAAATAAAGCCCAATTGGTTAAGGTTCCTGAAAGTCAGCTTTTTTTTTTTTTTTTTTTTTAAACTTAGAGTGAAATGCATTTCTAATTGATACAGTCTATGGAGATGACTCCTCCAATTCCATTCAAAGCCAAAACGACGTTTTCCAAAAGTGCCCTACTCTAATGAGAGTGCGTGGTATGCCTGATGTTTTTCACTTTTGCTAATTCAAGAGTAGAGAAACAGTATTATATCTTTTCTTTGCATTGATGTGATGATAAATAACTTTTCTCATCTTTTAAAATTAACTGTAACCCATCTGTGAATTATCTATTCAAAGGGGGACTTCCCTGGTGGTGCACTGGATAAGAATCCACCTGCCAGTGCAGGAGACATAGGTCCGATCCCTGGTCCAGAAAGATTACATATGCCTCAGAGCAACTAAGCCCTTGCGTCACAACTACTGAGCCCACATGCTGCAAGGACCAAAGCCTGTTTAGAGCCTGTGTTCCACAGCAAGAGAAGGCACTGCCATGAGACGCTGTGCACTGCAACAAAGAGTAGCCCCCGCTCATGGCAACTAGAGAAAGCCTGAGCAAAGCAACGAAGATTCAGTGCAGCCAAAAATTTAAAAAATAATAATAAAAAAACTTAAAAATCTACTCAAAGGGTTTACACAGAAGGACTGGCATTTTCCTGATCAACCTCTCTAGAGACTCTGATCTCATCCCTATTACTAACTTTGTGTGCTGTGCTAAGTCGCTTCAGTTGTTTCTGACTCTATGCAACACTATGGACTATACCCACGAGACTCCCGTGTCCATGGAATTCTTCAGGCAAGAATACTAGAGTGGGTTGCCATGCTCTCCTCCAGGGGATCCTCCCAGGGATCAAACCCACCTCTCTTGTGTCTCCTGCATTGGCAGGTGGGTTCTTTACCACTAGCCCCACCTGGAAAGCCCATTATTAACCTTAGAGGATAACATGTTTACCAATGAAACACACACCCCTAAATTTCAAAGTTACGGTTTTGTAAGTACTGTTTTTAATGTTTATGTGATTGGCATCCTACAGTACACATTTTCTTTCCTGGCTATTTCCACTTGATGTCAGCTGAAAATTTTTTTTTATGGCGAAGTGTATAATGTTCAGAAGATAAACGGGTAAGTGTGCACTGCAGTGATGTACCACACAGCAAATGCAGTCAGTTCACAAAATATCTCCAGTTTGAAATATCAAGTATGGCCAGTTCCCCAAATAGCTCAACAGTCTACACTCCCACCATAGAGCATGAAGTTCTTATCTGCTCACATCTCTGCAACACTTGCTGTTATCTGCCTTTTGGGTTTTCCAATCTGACGTGTGTAGAGCAGTATCTGGTTTCTGTGTGGTGTTTTTCCATTACTGGTGTGTTTGAGCATCTCAATGTGGCCTTGTTTTCCATTCATATTTCCACATTTCTGAAATAAATATTCATATTCTTTGCTATTTTTATATTGGCTTGTTTTTCTTCTTGTTGATTTTTGGAAATTTTGGTGCATTCTAATTAAAAAGCTCTTGTGAGCTTAAATGAAGGAAATAATTGCTCCCATTCTGCCATTTCTCGATTAAATTTATCTCTGTTGTCCTTCATGTTGATGTGATCAAATCTATGTGTCACTGGTCACAGCACTGTGGGATGCAACACTGTGTACTCCTAAAAGTATCCATGATCTTGGCTTTTACATTAACCATTTCCGTGTTATCTTTATAGTTTTATCACCAATGTATCCGTAGAAAGTACAGTTCACATAAACCTATTTTTGAACATTTTATAAGTATAATCATATTATATGTCATTGCCTGTGTCTTGCTTCATTTTTTTTATTATGGTATAATTTACATATAATGAATATATATTTAGGTACATTTGTAAATAATGGATTTATACCCAACAATTTTAAAAATAAATAATAGACTTTATTTTTTTGGACAGTGTTAGGTTTACAGAAAAATTGAGCAGATACTACAGGCAGCTTCCATATGTACCTCGACCCCCTCACATTCTTCCATCTTACATTACTGTAGAATATTTGTTACAGTTAATGAACCAATACTGACAATTACCATCAACTGAAGTACATAGTTTTCATTGAAGTTCTCTCTTTATGTTATCCAGTTCTATGGGATTTGACAAAAGCATAATATCATATCCACCATTACAGTATCTTACATATTTTATCATATATGGATGATATACACTTTATATGACATACAGATCTATATTGTAATAAGTAATTTTTATATTATGTATTTATGTATACTGCACATGTTTTAATGGGTTTTGATAAGTGGATACATCCATCCCAACCAAGATGTGGAATATTTCCATCATTGCTCAAATTTTCCTTATACTAGCCCTCGCCTGTGGCAGCCTTCCTATCACCATAGCTTAGTTTT
Source organism: Tragelaphus eurycerus (assembly GCA_935064755.1). Lineage (NCBI taxonomy): Eukaryota > Metazoa > Chordata > Mammalia > Artiodactyla > Bovidae > Tragelaphus > Tragelaphus eurycerus. The sequence continues at coordinate 1,004,671 of CAKXYN010000227.1, read as the reverse complement.
AGCCACATTAGAACTTCAGAGAAATGGAATCATAATCACGTACTCTTTCACGGCCGGCTTCTTAGGATTCTTGCATGAGGTTGGCCCCTGCACTGGCGGTTCATTTCATTTCATTGCTGAGTAGACTTTCCAGAACAGGAGGTCCAGAATCGTCTGCTTTCTGTGCCTGCCCTCAAGTTCTGGAGAACTGTCCCTGGGGTGGGGGTCACTCCTGCTTATCTCACATGCTCCATCCAAGACCTGGGGCCTCTGGGGCAAACTCACATCAGTAGGCAAGTCCCCTCTGGGCTTCTGCTCTGACAACTCCAGGAGCCCAAAGATGGTGGGCATCAGGAGGCTCCAACCAGAACCGAAGGAGAGAGTGGGGCTGGGCTGGGAAGGAGAATCCTGTAGCCTCGACAATGTGGTCTGACCCAGGGGCTCTGCAGAGGCACCAAGAAGCCCTTGAAAGGCAGTGACCATATGGCCACTCATCCACCATTCTCTCTACATCAATTTCTGGGGACCCATGGCTAGGCACTGATGGTAGACAAAGATCAGGAAAACTGAACAGCAATAAACAAACAAAAAAAAACCTCCACAAGAGATTTGGACTACACTTAATGAAACTTAATCACAGCTCTGCCACCTTATAACTGTGAGAATATGAAGCTATGACTTTAGTTGTAGTTTCCAAAATGTGGAGGAAGGTACTAATCACAGGTGTGAAAGTGACATTCGATGAGGCTTGTGAAACCCTGAGCATCTGCTTTGCACTTGACAAACACTGGACCCTAAATAATCCCTAATTTGGGGTTTCAAGTAACTCATTCCAACAGGAAACCATCATCAATCTGCTCATCAGCCCATCACTGACCCTTACCATGTCCTCAGGGACCCAAGGAGACACCAACACTGACCCACTCATCCATTCACAAAGGACCTCATCACTCACTGCCCATCGTCTCTAGTTGAATGGCTCCCACATGCTTCCCTTAGTCCCCCATTTTACTGATTTCATAGGTTCTCAATCACTGGCCCCCTGAATGTATTACAATGTAAACCTCAAAGCCCTCTGATTCCTGAAGCTCCCGCTCCCAATCAGTCACTGCTTCCTACGGTCCCCTAAGCAGTGGATCACTTCCCCAAATGTCCCCTGGCCCCAGGGATGGTTCTCAAGAACCAGGAGACAGACACAGGAGGAGCACATCTGGACTCCCTGTTCCTGAGACAAGCTGGATCCTCCTGCTGAGAGCAAACCACAAGGGGCCTTCTTTCCTTGTCCACAGGCCTTCCGTATTACCAAGGTAACCATGGTCTGGCTGATGAAGAATGTGTGTCTGTTAGAATAGATGTGCTGGGGAGAGTGATGGGGAATCTGTGGGATGAGTATTGGGGTGGGTCCAGGGTGAGTGTTGGAGGAGATTTACAGTCTCATTACAGGGTCATAGGGGGTGGGGACTTTGAGGAGAGTGATCTCTTCCAGGGCATTGGGGAGGGGGTGAATGATGGGGGCCGTGTAAGGTGAGTGATGAGAGGGTCTTTGGGCTGTCTGACAGGGAGTCTGTGGGGTGAATGATGAGGTTCTGAGTGTTGGGGGCAAGTTGGATGTATGGTTCATGAAGTTTAATCCTCTCCTTTTGTTTTTCTGTATGTATGTGCATCAGTACTTTGTAACCATTAAACTCCAAGTGTAGTTTTACTGTTGGGTTTTATATTATTGGCTCATGAGATCTGCTCATTTGAGGACAGTGAACATGCATCTGAGGAGGGACTTAAGTTTTGAAACTTACAGGAGATGAAGCTGGTTGAGCCCTTAGCACCTGCCTGGCACGTAGTAAACAGTGAATAAAATAAAAGTCAGGTATCAGGTACCATGTTTAATTTCCACATAATCCTGTCAGCTGACTATTACATTCATTATTATACCCATTCTGTGGATGAGGAAATGGAGGCTGAGTGCTGTTACATAACTTGCCTTAAGGCCAAAAAGGAAGTAAAAGGATGTACAGGGAATCAGTCCAACATCTGCCTCATTCTAAACTGCACACAATCGCCACTATCCCATGTGGTTCCCTACATGACCACCATTTCCATTTCCTGTTGCCTTCAGATAGCTTAAGTTTTGGGGTGGCCATGTCTGTTGTGCCTACTCTGAGCTACTGGACATTTCACTGCCTATCCATGACACCCTACATAGGCCAGCCTTTCCAACAAAGATAAAAGTTAAATTCACCATACCCAACCTCGCACCATGACCTGGAAAACCCACAGATCTGTATCATATCAGGACACTGAATCACTGATTATCTCCCGTCTGAAGATAAGGCTGCCAGAGGATCCTGAAATGCCCCTGAGTCACTGACATGGCCCAAGCTCTGACATCATTAATCTGTCTGATTGCTACTAATTTCACAAATCTTCTAATAATCCCCAAAACAAGGCTCGAAATATGGCATTCCAATGGAAACCCATCAAGAATCTGTTCAACTGCCAGTCAGTGACTTTTAACACATTCACTGGGACCCAGAGAAGAGCCAACAACGACCATTTCCCCAAAGACCGTCAACACTCACCATCCGGAAGCAATGCAGTCATAAACTCCCATCACTGTCTCCTACACCTCCAGTCAACTGGCCTCAACATGCTCACAATTTCAGCTCTCCTCAGCACCCCATGCTACCAACTCCTGTTACCACTCACTGGCCCCCCAAGTGTACTACAACATGACCCTCAAGTCCTGCAGTCCCTGAAGCTCCCAGACTCTCAGTCAATTCCCAAACCCTACAGTCTCCCAAGCTATGAATCACTTCCCCACATGTCCTCTAATACCATCCACTAAAGCGGAAGGAGAAGGGTATGACAGAGGATGAGATGATTGGATGGCATCACTGACTCAATGGACTTGAGTTTGAGCAAGCTCTGGGAGTTGGTGATGGACAGGGAGGCCTGACGTGTCCATGGGGTCACAAAAAGTGGGACATGACTGAGCGACTGAACTGAACTGAACTGAAGGTCCTCTTAAGATACATGTTCACTGTCCTCAAATGAGCAAGCCCCTAGGAAAGAACAGTTAGAACTGGACATGGAACAACAGACTGGTTCTAAATAGGAAAAGGAGTATGTCAAGGCTGTATATTGTCACCCTGTTTATTTAACTTATATGCAGAGTACATCATGAGAAATGCTGGGCTGGAGGAAGCACAGGCTGGAATCAGGATTGCCGGGAGAAATATCAATGACCTCAGATATGCAGATAACACCACCCTTAGGGCAGAAAGTGAAGAAGAACTAAAGAGCCTCTCAATGAAGTTGAAAGAGGAGAGTGAAAAAGTTGGCTTAAAGCTCAACATTCAGAAAACTAAGATCATCTGGTCCCATCACTTCATGGCAAATAGATGGGGAAACAGTGAAAACAGTGGCTGACTTTATTTTTCTGGGCTCCAAAATCACTGCAGATAGTGATTGCAGCTATGAAATTAAAAGACGCATACTCCTTGGAAGGAAAGTTATGACCAACCTAGACAGCATATTAAAAAGCAGAGATATTACTTTGTCAACAAAGGTCCATCTAGTCAAGGCTATGATTTTTCCGGTGGTCATGTATGGATATGAGAGTTGGATTATAAAGAAAGTGGAGTACCACAGAATTGATGCGTTTGAACTGTGGTGTTGGAGAAGACTCTTGAGAGTCCCTTGGACTGCAAGGAGATCCAACCAGTCCATCCTAAAGGAAATCAATCCTGAATATTCATTGGAAGGACTGATGCTGAAGCTGAAACTCTAATACTTTGGCCACCTGATGCAAAGAGCAGACTCATTTGAAAAGACCCTGATGCTGGGAAACATTGAGAGCAGGAGGAGAAGGAGATGACAGAGGATGAGGTGGTTAGATGGCATCACCAACTCAATGGACATGGGTTTGGGTGCACTCTGGGAGTTGGTGATGGACAGGGAGGCCTGGTGTGCTGCGGTTCATGGGGTTGCAAAGAGTCGGACACAACTGAGTGACTGAACTGAACTGAACTAGGAAAATACAAAATAAAAACTCATATTAAGGTACATTAGGAATTTTAAAATTACAAAAACACCATATATGACAATTACCAAAAGTACATAAAAAATATACAAGGTTGAAAAGTAATGAACTTATCATCCAATTTAAGCTACAGAAAACACCCCCTTCACACACCTCACAGATCCTCCATCATTCATCCTGCAAATGACCCCGGCTGACCTCCTATCACTACCCCCACAGAACTCCTATCACTCACTCTAGAGACGCACCCATTATTCAACTCTCAGACCCCTTTCCCCATTATTCTCCCCACAGAATCGTCACCTCTTGCCACAAACAGACATCCCATCACTGAGCCCGCAAAAGCCCCCAAACAACCACGTATCACCTCAGCTTCCCTCAAGCACTGTGTGCGTGAAAAATCTGTGGCAACATCAGCGAAACTCTCTCTAGGCCACTTCCAGTTTGTGTTAGAGTCTTAGCTTGACCTCTCTGACCACCATCTATCAAAACACATGTTCACTAGCATTTTTGAAGCTACTCGCTGCCAGTAGTTATCATGGCTGATGACAGGTTTTCTCTATTTCCTTTGTTCACGTATATTCAATAGTTTCATCAGGCAAACAACCTGATCCCACCCATTTGAACTAGTTATTGGAGGCCGCCATCTTCAAACTGTTATTCCCTACAGTCAGGAGAGGAGTTTGGAGTCTCACAAAGGATGCAGTCTTTGGGATTCTTTATTTAACTTCTATGTAGAGTACATCAAGAGAAATGTTGGGCTGGATACATCACAAGCTGGAATCAAGATCACAGGAAGAAATATCAACAACCTCAGATATGCAGTTGATACCAGTCTAATGGCAGAAAGCAGAAAGGAACCAAAGAGCCTCCTGTTGAGGGTGAAAGAGAAGTGGAAAAGCTGGCTTAAAACTCAACATTCAAAAAATGTAGATCATGGCATCCATTCCCATCACTTCATGGCAAATAGATAGGAAAAAAATGGAAACAATGAGAAACTTTATTTTCTTGGGCTCCAGAATCACTGTAGATAGAGACTGCAGCCATGAAATTAAAAGACACTTTCTCTTTGGAAGAAAAGCTCTGACAAAACTAGACAGTGTATTAAAAAGCAAAGACATCACTTTGCCAACAAAGGTCCATATAGTCAAAGCTGGTCTTTCCAGTAGTAAAGAATGCCTAAGAATTGATGCTTTTGACTGTGGTGTTGGATAAGACTCTTGAGAGTCCTTTGGACTGCAAGGAGATCAACCAGTCGACCCTAAAGGAAGTCAGTCCTGAATATTCATTAGAAGGACTGATGCTGAAGCTGAAGCTCCAATACTTTGGCCACCTGATGTGAAGAGCCAACTCATTGGAAAAGACCCTTATGCTGGGAAAAGCTGAGGGCGGGAGGAGAAGGGGGCAACAGAGGATGAGATGGTGGGATGGCATCATCAACTCAATGAGTTTGCAAAAAGTCCAGGAGACAGTGAAGGACAGGGAAGCCTGGTGTGCTGCAGTCCATAGGATTGCAAAGTTGTACATGAATTAGTAACTGAACAATAACAACAAAGGGGAAAATACAGTTACTTGGGAAAATGCCAGCAACTCCAGTTGGGCAGAATTTTCAGGTGATTTTTCCATCATCAGAAGCATAACCTAGAAAAGTGGACAATAGTGGCCATAGAGTCACAATGAGGCAGATTTCAGGAAATGGAGAGTGGGTCAGAGTGAGGATCTGAAGCAAATAATTGGAAATTACTCTCCTCATTTATAACAACGTGAAGCATTTCAGGGTCATGGGAAGGATAGGAGTTAGAAAAGAACTGCAAGGAGCAGGAATAACGTCAAAATAACTCAGGTCTACAAATTGATGATTGCACAGGAAATACATTTCAGACTAAGAGGGAATGGGGATGCTTGGAAGTGAAACAAGAATGAAAGATCTGGGATGAAACCCAAGACTGGTAATGAGGCAGGAGATAAACAGACACCAGGATGAGCAGCTGGAGTTTGTCTCCTGTGAATAGATACTCCAAAACCACGGCACGTCTTCTCTCTTGGGAGAAGCTCAGAGGTGGGGTGCAGTCACTGCCAGAGAGGTTGCACAATGCAAAGAGAAGGGAAGAAATAAATACCCTGGATTTTACATTTTCTTCCTTGATGTATTTTTTAAAGAGAAAACAGGATAGTTTAATTTGTAGAGCCTAGTTATTTGTTCTTGATTATAGCATTCAACATGTAAATTCAAGTCACCTCTTGGTACAGAAAGGGCCCTCTTCTACTTTCTTGGGACAGTTAATCCAAAATATACAGAACGTTTCATGAGTTTGTGTGTCATTCTTGCATGGGCCATGCTAATCTTCTCTATCATTCCGATTTTAATGTCTGTGCTGCTGAATCTCGAGCACTTCTTCCTTGATTTTTAAAAAAAAATTTTAAATTTTATTATTTTTTTAAATTTTATTTTTTAACTTTACAATATTGTATTGGTTTTGCCATATATCAAAATGAATCCGCCACAGGTATACATGTGTTCCCCATCCTGAACCCTCCTCCTCCCCATACTATCCCTCTGGGTCGTCCCAGTGCACCAGCCCCAAGCATCCAGTATCAAGCATTGAACCTGAACTGGCAACTTGTTTCATATATGATATTATACATGTTTCAATGTCATTCTCCCAAATCATCCCACCCTCTCCCTCTCCCACAGAGTCCAAAAGACTGTTCTATACATCAGTGTCTCTTCTGCTGTCTTGTATACAGGGTTATTGTTACCATCTTTCTAAATTCCATATATATGCGTTGGTATACTGTATTGGTGTTTTTCCTTCTGGCTTACTTCACTCTGTATAATAGGCTCCAGTTTCATCCACCTCATTAGAACGAATTCAAATGTATTCTTTTTAATGGCTGAGTAATACTCCATTGTGTATATTTACCACAGCTTTCTTATCCATTCATCTGCTAATGGACATCTAGGTTGCTTCCATGTCCTAGCTATTGTAAACAGTGCTGTGATGAACATTGGGGTACATGTGTCTCTTTCAATTCTGGTTTCCTCAGTGTGTATGCTCAGCAGTGGGATTACTGGGTCATAAGGCAGTTCTATTTCCAGTTTTTTAAGGAATTTCCATACTGTTCTCCATAGTGGCTGTACTAGTTTGCATTCCCACCAACAGTGTAAGAGGGTTCCCTTTTCTCCACACCCTCTCCAGCATTTATTGCTTATAGTCTTTTGGATCTCAGCCATTCTGACTGGCGTGAAATGGTACCTCATAGTGGTTTTGATTTGCATTTCTCTGATAATGAGTGATGTTGAGCATCTTTTCATGTGTTTGTTAGCCATCTGTATGCCTTATTTGGAGAAATGTCTATTTAGTTCTTTGGCCCATTTTTTGATTGGGTCATTTATTTTTCTGGAATTGAGCTGTAGGAGTTGCTTGTATATTTTTGAGATTAGTTGTTTGTCAGTTGCTTCATTTGCTATTATTTTCTCCCATTCTGAAGGCTGTCTTTTCACCTTGCTTATAATTTCTTTTGTTGTGCAGAAGCTTTTAAGTTTAATTAGGTCCCATTTGTTTATTTTTGCTTTTATTTCCAATATTCTGGGAGGTGGGTCATAGAGGATCCTGCTGTGATGTATGTCGGAGAGTGTTTTGCCTATGTTTTCCTCTAGGAGTTTTATAGTTTCTGGTCTTATGTTTAGATCTTTAATCCATTTTGAGTTTATTTTTGTGTATGGTGTTAGAAAGTGTTCTAGTTTCATTCTTTTACAAGTGTTTGACCAGTTTTCCCAGCACCGCTTGTTAAAGATTGTCTTTAATCCATTGTATATTCTTGCCTCCTTTATCAAAGATAAGGTGTCCATATGTGTGTGGATTTATCTCTGGGCTTTCTATTTTGTTCCATTTCCTTGATTTTAATCTCCAGCATTTGACTAACTGAACCTAGTGGGAGGCTAGCTAATAAAGATATCTGGAAAATGTAGCCTGCAGGGGTAAATCCCATTAGGTCAGAGCAGTGTAGAGGAGGGACCAGGACACTAGCCAAGGACAGATCCGTATATCCACTCATCCTCTCCCATGGGTCCAGTTCAGGAGACCAGACATGAAACTGGACAGAGGTTATTTCTGCCTGAGAAAAGTCAGCAAGTATGACCTGATGCACAGATGTGAGCTGTAGTGAGGGAAGTGCCTAGGAGACAGAGACTCTGTCCCTCTGAGCTTCTGTGTTCGCCTCTCACCATGGCCAGAAGAGAGAGTTTCAGTCCACAAACCCAACCATGCAACTCTTGCTGTTCAGTCGCTCAGTCATGTCCAACTCTTTGCGACCCCATGGACTGTAGCATGCCAGGTTTCCCTGTCCCTCACTATCTCCTGGAGTTTTTGCAAACTCATGTCTATTGAGTTGGTGATGCCATCCAACCATCTCATCCTCTGTTGTCCCCTTCTCCTCCTGCCTTCAGTCATTCCCAGGTCTTTTCCAATGAGTCAGCTCTTCACATCAGGTGGCCAAAGTATTGGAGCTTCAGCTTCAGCATCAGTCCTTCCAATGAATGTTTAGGGTTGATTTCCTTTAGGATTGACTGGTTTGACCTTCTTGCTGTCCAAGGAACTCTCAAGAGTCTTCTCCAACACCACAGTTCTAAAGTCTCAATTCTTCGGCTCTCAGCCTTCTTTATGGTCCAACACTCACATCTGTACATGACTACTGAAAAAACCATAGCTTTGACTACAGCTCCTCCAGGACCCTCCAATTCTGTGGGGAATTGTAAGAGGAAGTTATGGGCTAGGACTACAGAGAATTCATCCTGGGGAAGACAGACAAGGCCAGCCTCCCTTGGGATTTGGGGGCTTAGGTGTAGATCATCTGAGGAAGAGCTTGCTCACCTAGATTCAGATGATCCACAGGTGAGTATGAAGCTGGCCCCAATAGGATCCCTTTAAGCAGAGTCAAACCCAGGGGCTATAAAACACCTTGCTCTACAGATATAATAGTCATCTGAGCAAGAAGAGAGAATGAAATTGAAGAAACAACTGTGTTGAGAAGTGGCCTTGGATTTTCAAGGCACAGACAATAATCCTAAAAGGCAAAAGGAAAGGAGTGGGCATGGAAGTGTGGAGGGCAGAGGTGAAGAGAGGAAACCTTGGCAAGATTACGTGTAAATATGCTGCTACTGCTGCTGCTAAGTCGCTTCAGTCGTGTCCGACTCTGTGCGATCCCATAGACAGCAGCCCACCAGGTTCCCCCGTCCCTGGGATTCTCCAGGCAAGAATACTGGAGTGGGTTGCCATTTCCTTCTCCAATCCATGAAAGTGAAAAGTGAAAGTGAAAGTGAAGTCGTGTCCAACTCTTAGCGACCCCATGGACTGGAGGCTACCAGGCTCCTCCTCCGTCCATGGGATTTTCGAGGCAAGAGTACTGGGGTGGGGTGCCATTGCCTTCCCCAACGTGTAAATATAAATCCAATTAAATATAAACAAATATAATTGTGTTTGTGTGCATATGTGTATACATTATAATACATACATCATCAATCTAAATAAACCTAGGAAGCAATGAGCAGGCAGAAAGCACTTATTTGGGATCAAAGACTTGCAATTTGGGGCACACAAATTCAGGGAACAGCCACTCTGTGTCCCACGTGGGAGTAAAAGTCAGGGGGTTTTAAAAGCAAAGAAGGGAGATTTGCATTACAAAGAATTTTCACTGGAGTTGGAGGCAGGATCTAGTGTTGGCTGAACATGCTTGACTGCTAAGGCTATAACTAGAGGGTGGAAAAAGTTCGTTGTTGTGACAAGTCGCAGGTGTTCTTGCAGAGTTCTTGAAATATCTGTGGTTGGCCCAGTTGAAAAGTTCAAGATTCCACCTGGTGCGGATGTGTGTAAGGTCCACCCCCTTAATGGCCTCCTAGCTCTATTAAGGAAAAAAAAATACCCCTGACATAAGTGGCTCCATTTTATTTCACATTTCACAACATCATATATATTCTCAGAGTTGGAAATGCCAGAGTGATAAGCAAATAGTTAAAAGCTTTAAAGCTTTCAAGACATAAGTTCAGAAATTTATTTATACATTTAAATTTATTTTTCATATTTATATAAACTATATTTATATAGTTCAACTATATAAAACAAAAAACATTTACCTTGGATAGGTAAATGAAATCAAAAGACAAGAATAAGCCAGGAGAATATATTTACCTTGGATAGCAAATCCAAGGTAAATGAAATCAGAAGACAAGGACAAGCCAGGAAAATATATTCATAATCCTACTATAGACTAATGATTGTAGTTCCTACATAAAAGAATTATCCAAATTTTTAAGAAAGAAATATACACTAATAATCATGAGACAGATATGAAGAGCCATTGAATGGCAGAATGGCAGAAAATATTGTTGTTGCTCAGTCATGTCCGAGTCTTTGTGATCCCATGAACTACAGCACGCCAGGCTTTTCTGTCCTTCACTATCTCCCAAAGTTTACTCATACTCATGTCCATTGAGTCGGTGATGCCAACCAACTATCTGATTCTCTGTCATCCCCTTCTCCTCCCGCCCTCAATCTTTCCCAGCATCAGGCTCTTTCCAATGAATAGGCTCTTCACATCAGGTGGCCAAAGTATTGGAACTTTAGCATCACCATCAGTCCTTCTAATGAATATTCAGGGTTGGCAGAACAGATTAGAATGGAAAGTAGTAATCATTATGAAACCTACTTAAAAATACTTCACTTTCATGTCTATAATGAGAAATTCTAGTTAAAACTATAATGGGTACATTTTTCATTGGTAAGATAGAAAGATCCAAAACAGTGCTAATGTACACTGCTGTTGAGGTTGGAGAGAAGCAGAGATGAGTCGAATTATAGGGGATGGTGATGCAAATTGGTACAACCTCCTGGAGAATCATTTGGCCGTACTGTATTCTATCAACACTGGTAATGTGTGTGCCTTCTGATTGAGGAATTCAAATTCACACAGACATTTTAGCAGACAGGCATACCTTGGGGATAGTTCAAGTTCACAATAAAGCAAATACCTCAATAAAGTTAGGCAAACAATATTTTTTTTAATTTTTCTGGTGCATAAAAAATATGATTACACTATATTTTTACATCACATGGTACAGTGAGTGTGCCATAGCAATATGTCTCTAAAAAAAAAAAGTACAAGGCTTCCCTGGTGGCTTGGTGGTAAAGAATCCTGCCAATGCAGAAAACACGGGTTCTTATCCCTAATTCAGGAAGATCCCACATGTCACAGAGCAACTAAGCCTGAGCACCACAACTACTATGACTGTGCTCTAGAGCCCGGCAGCTGCAATTACTAAGCCCATGTGCCACAACTACTTAAGTCCACACACCAAGAGCCCATGCTCTGCAAGAAGAGAAGCCATTGCAATGAGAGAAGTGCAAACACCACAATGAGAGGGTAGCCCTTGCTCACCTCAACACCTCAAGGGCTGTTGCTGCAGTTTTTGCAGCAACAAAGGCCCAATAGTGCCAAAAATAAATGAAAATAAATATTTTTTAATGTACAAAGCTTAATTCAAAAATACTTTTTTGCTAAAGTATGCTGTCATTTGAGCCTTTGGAGATTTGTAATCTTTTTAATAGTAACATCAAAGATCACTATCACAGATCACCATAAAAATATAATAATAAAAAAAATTGAAATACTTCAAGAAATACCAAAATGTGACTCAGAGACATGAAGTGAGCAAATGCTGTTGGAAAAATGGCACTAACAGACTTGCTCTACACTGGGCTGCCCCAAACCTTCAACTTGTTTTTTTTTTTTTTAAAGTGGAGGGCAATATCTGTGAAGCACAATGAAGTCAAAAACAGTAAAATGAGAAATGCCTTAGGCCTCTCAAAAGTCACCTCATTAACGTCACACAAGATTCTTTAAAGGCTCTCATTACTAAGGAAATCACGAAGCTTTTAGGAGTTCTCTGCCAAGTTCTGCACCTTTGGGCTCCCCACAGATTTGACTCTCTGGGCAGTCTTGACAGGGAAGAGGCCAGATAGTGAGAAAGGGGCTTTAAGTCAATGTGAAAAGTACAGAGAAAGGATATTTTTCAGAATATGCAATGCTATTTTTCTCCTAGAACTATATCTACACACGTCTTTAATTGGTCCCTCGCCAATAGGAAACAACACCAAGACTTCAACTCTATGAAGACTGCTTAGTGCATTCCCTGGCTGTACGGAATGGAGAGTCTTTGAAAATGGCGTCCCCCTTAATATAATCCTTATGGGCGCGGCCATGTTGTTCTCGCGATACCGTCCCTGAAGGAAAATGAACCGCGGAATAGACCAACGGACTTGATACGCCATGGTAACTATTGGCAGACCGTGGCTTCCAACGTGCTAGGGAGCATGAGCAACGTTCAAACACAGCTTCCCAAATCCTGACAGGAATTCGAATCGGAAGTGGCCCAGAGCGGCCATTTCGCTTCTGTGGTCAACATTTCTAACCTGTGAATCGCCTGTGGGATGCTGAGGTGATTTGGAACATTAGCAATGGGGCAACTGCGGGGTCGATGAGGGGGTAATCCGCTTGGTGTGAGTGATGTTGGGAATCGGGAGCCCAGTGATGGGGGTCTATGAACTGAGTGATGTTGGGTCTGCGGAGTGAGTGGTGGGGTTTTTAGTGATGGGAGTTATAGAGTAAGTGGGGTTTTCTAATTTAAGTTTAATGCTTGGCTTGTTGATTTTCACTCTTTCTTGCCTTATTTCTGTATGTATATAAGTATTTTTGTAACTTGAATTCCAAGTGTACTTTAATTCAGATTTTATATTGTTGGCCCATGAAATTTGTTTATATGATAGTGAACATGGGTCTTAAGAGGGCCTTGGTATGGTACTGGGAACCACTTGGGGAAGTGATCCACTGCTTGGGGGACTGTAGGAGGCAATGACTGACTGGGAGCAGGAGCTTTGAGGGTCACATTGTAACACACTCAAGGGAGACAGTGATTGAGGGAGGATCTGTGAAATCAATAAAGTGTTCAGGGTGCTAAGGGCAGCATTTAGGAATCAGTTGATGGGAGACCTAGTGGGCCAGTGATGGAGGTTTGTGAAGCTGATTGGTTTGCTTTCTTGGCAGTGAGTGTTGTCCTTTGGAAATGAATGAGTGGGTCAGTGTTGGTCTCAACTTGGGTCTCTGTGGACATGGTTAAGGATAAGTGACTGGGTGTTGAGCAAATCAATGATAGTTTCTTCCTGGAGTGCATTATTTGGAACCCTATATTGGGGGTTATCTAATGATGATTGGGAGTCCTGGTACATGTCTGCAGGTTTTCCAAATGAAGGTGGGGTTCCATACATTGAATTTGGTCAGAAAAGGTTGAGCTGTCTGTATTATGGATGGGCACTGAAATGTCCAGAACCTCAGTTCCAGACATGGACTACTTGAAGCTTTAGCTTTCTGAAGCCAACAGGAAATGTAAACAGTGTTTCTGGAAATTGACTATGTAGAAGACCACATGGGATAGTGGCAACTGGGATGCCTCAGAATTCCCTTTGGAGACTGAGTGACCTTAAGGCAAATTAGGTAACAGCAGTCAGCTTCAGTTTTCCTCATCCACGAAATGGGTATGACAGTGAAAGTGAGTCGCTCAGTTCGACTCTTTTTTTCACCCCATGAATTATACAGTCCATGGAATTCTCTAGGCCAGAATACTGGAATGAGTAGCCTTTCCCTTCTCCAGGGGATCTTCCAACCCAGGAACCAAACCAGGGTCTCCTGCATTGCAGGTGGATTCTTTACCAACTGAGCTATCAGGGAAGCCCTCAAATGGGTATAATAATGATATTTAGCTGACAGGGTGGTGTGAAAATTACTCAAGGTATCTGATACCTGACTCAGCCACTTGCTGATTTTTATTCAGCAAGTAATAAAATGATTTTTATTTTTTATTGTTTATCATGTGCCTGGCAGGTTCTGAGGACTTGACAAACCTCATCTCATGGAAGTTTCTCAATGCCTATGATAAATACCTTCCTCTTCATTTTGGAAACTGCCACTAAAATAATATCTCTCGCTTCTCATAGTTAAAAGGTGTGTCAGAGCTGCAGTTAAACCTTCATGAACTTTAATCCAAATCTTTTCCATCTTATTTTTTACCCCAATAGATAGATTCCTGACTTTTGTTTACCCTCATGTTGTGAACACAGTGACTTTCACCTAATGGCCCTCAGAAATTCCTGTGGGGTGGATATTAGATGAGTAATGATGTGTTTACTGCCTTTCCAGGATTTCCTGTGTCCCTCCAGAGCCCCTGGGTCAGGCCCATCACGGAGACTGCAGGATCTTCCTACACAGCTCAGGTGGACTCTTCCCAGCAGCAGCTCTGATTGGAGCCTTCTGATGCCCACCCAGCTGCAGGCTCCTGGGAAGAGTGGAGTTGTCAGCAAGAGAGACCAAGAATTGAAGCCCAAAAGGGACATGCTTCCTGACGTGAATTTGCCCCAGAGGCCCCAGGTCTTGGGTTTAGAGGAGCAGGATGTATCGTGTGAGGTAAGCAGGAGCCACCCCCACCCCAGGGGCAGTTCTACGGAACTTGAGGGCAGACACAGGAAGCAGCAGACTCTGGACTCCCTGTGTCAAGACAATGTGGATTCTCCTGTGGAGAGCAGAGCACTGATAGCTAATGTTTCCTCATCCACAGGCACTGTGTCTTATAGAGGAAACTGAACTGACCAATGTAGGAGGATGTGTAGGAGAAGAGGGTTGGCCCTGGGGCAAAGGAAGAAGAAACCACAGCTCCAGCCACAGGCCAGGAAATACTGACTCCTTCCTGGTCAGCACAGGCATCCTTCACCCACATGTTCATCCTCCATCCACTGCTGGGTCTTTGCATTGTTTCAGCTGATCCCCACCTGACTCCTACTCATTGGAGATTGGCTGGTTTCTCCTCTGTCCTCAGAATTTACAGTCACAGAGCAAGAACTAGCTTTTAAGGACCGTGTGTTTTTTTCTCTTTTAAAAGATGAATAAAAGTGCCCAGGAATAATGTAGACATTGATATTTGATATTTTGGAGTGAGGAAGCAGGGTTCTTGGTTATACTCAAGATTTCCTGAAATTCCAAGTTGTTCTGTGTATTTCATGACCTTTTGTGTGTTTTTAAAATAACAATGACACACTCTAAGGACCTCATTGCTATTGCTATTGCTAAATCACTTGAGTTGTGTCCGACTCTGTGCGACCCCATAGACGGCAGCCCACCAGGCTTCCCCGTCCCTGAGATTCTCCAGGCAAGAACACTGGAGTGGGTTGCCATTTCCTTCTCCAATGCATGAAAGTAAAAAGTGAAAGTGAAGTCACTCAGTCGTGTCTGACCCTCAGCGACCCCATGGACTGCAGCCTTCCAGGCTCTCCCATCCATGGGATTTTCCAGGCAAGAGTACTGAAAAGAAAGGCCATTGCCTTCTCTGAAGGACCTCGTTAAATACTGTATATCTCCAAATACAGACACATTTTGAGGTTCTGGGGGTTAGGACTTCAGCATATGAATGGGGAGGGGGCACAATTCAGCCCATAATAGTGGCAAACACTGCCTTGTAGAAAAATGTATTTCATTTTGTGTTGGAGTTGGCTGAATTTTAAGAGCACTTCTTGTTCAGCTAAGGTGTTACGATGCATGATATTGGGTTGGCCAAAAAGTTTGTTAAGGAACATACAGAAACCACAAATTTTTTGGCCAACCTAATCCTTATTAGCTTTGTTCTTATTTTAATATTAAAAATATTGTTTTCTTACCCTGATTCTGATTTCATACAATATGAAACAGGTAGTTAGTGGGAAGCCATATATATCATGGTGAAGTCATTAAGAACACATCCCTGTATGTAAGTTCACCAACGATGACTAATTCTCATTGAGCTGGGGTATGTTGTTACAGGGGTTAGTGTCTTTTGAGGATGTGACCATGGACTTCAGCAGGGAGGAGTGGCAGCAGCTGGACCCTGCCCAGAGACACCTGTATCAGGATGTGATGCTGGAGATCTACAGCCACTTTTTCTCTGTGGGTGAGCACAGCTGACCTGGGACTCTTGGATGGGCCTCCATGAGATGTCTCTCCTTCTTGTGGCATGCAGTGGGACATCTGAAGAAAGTAATCAGTTTGTCCTGGGCTTGTCCCAAATTGTTCATTCCTCTTGGTCATCTTTAAATGTTACTTTGTTCGTAATGAAAGATGTGTCAGTGAAAGAAGGCTTCATTGAATGACCTCTGAAACCCAATATATGTCTGCATGCTAAGTCACTTCAGTTGTGTCCGACTCTTTTTGACCCCATGAACTGTAGCCCATCAGGCTCCTTTGTACATGGGATTCTCCAGGTAGAATACTAGAGTGGGTTGCCATGCCCTTTTCTGAAGCCCAATACCACATCCTAATGCAATATCCTTTCTTATTCACAGGGTATCACATTCCCAACCCAGAGATCATTTTCAGGATTGAAGAAGGAAAGGAACCATGGGTGAGGAAGACTGAACTCCCATGTCAGAGGTATCATGGTGAGTGTCAAGTCGTGTAGATCCATGAGGGGCCATATTCAACCTACCACACTACCTACCACACTTATCCATTCCCCAATGGTGGACACACGTTATCTCCTACTCCTTAAAACTAATGCTGCTATACATCATTTTGTAATGTATGGCATTAAGGCTAATGCTGCCATACATTATTTTGTAAATGTTCCATAGGGGCTAACATAAGAATTAATCAGAGGTGAATAGTCAAGGGGGATTGCCTGATCACTGGATATGACTACACTTAATCCAGCTAAGTTAATCATTTTTACATCTTGCTTCCCAACATATATAATATTTATCAAGTTTCTCATTTATGGCCCATGTTATGATAAAGCTATTTTCATTTTTCTGGGAACAGAGCATCTCATCATATCTGTTATCTGATCGGATTTTCCATCTGTATGTTGCTTTTGTCGTCTCATTTTATCCTTTTGTGGAATTTTCTGAAGGCCTTTTTTTTTTTTAATTTGTCCTCTGAACTCATTTTTTTCCTGCACTGAATCCTTCTTTATCCCTAATTGTGGTGCCTCCAACTTGGGCCCCTGTACTTCCCTCTGGTCATCCCTTCATAGAGGAATTACTTTAAAGGACCCTTCTATTCTCAACACTTAAGGCCTAAAATTTTTTTTCCTGATGATCTTTTATCAGTGCCTCCACTCCCCATGCCTAAACCATGTTCTCTTATTTAGCTTCATGGTGGACAGTTCCTGTGGGGTGTCTCATTTCCTTTATTTAAGGAAATCAGAAATTGGAATCATTACGCACATCAGAAATTCTTCTCACCTTACACGTTTTGTCCAGAAGATTCTTCTGTTTCTTGGTGCTCCCATCTTAGTCTTCTAACTTGTTATTTTAGAAATTTTACTATATATATATATTTTTAAAAGCACAGTTTAGTTGACTCTTTTCTTAATTCCAGGGGTATCACCATAAACCACCTATTTTCTCATGCTTGGGTTATTTTGTTCCTACTGGGATTTGTGGATTCCCAGTCATCATGAGTTCAGTCAAGATGACATTGATCAGATCAGATCAGATCAGTCGCTCAGTCTTGTCCGACTCTTTGCGACCCCGTGAATCGCAGCACACCAGGCTTCCCTGTCCATCACCAACTCCCGGAGTTCACTCAGACTCATGTCCACAGAGTCAGTGATGCCATCCAGCCATCTCATCCTCTGTCGTCCCCCTCTCCTCCTGCCCCCAATCCCTCCCAGCATCAGAATCTTTTCCAATGAGTCAACTCTTCGCACGAGGTGGCCAAAGTACTGGAGTTTCAGCTTTAGCATCAGTCCTTCCAAAGAAATCCCAGGGCTGATCTCCTTCAGAATGGACTGGTTGGATCTCCTTGCAGTCCAAGGGACTCTCAAGAGTCTTCTCCAACACCACAGTTCAAAAGCATCAATTCTTCGGTGCTCAGCTTTCTTCACAGTTCAACTGTCACTTCCATACATAACCACTGGAAAAATCATAGCTTTGACTAGATGGACCTTTGTTGGCAAAGTAATGTCTCTGCTTTTTAATACGCTATCTAGGTTGGTCATAACTTCTCTTCCAAGGAATAAGCGTCTTTTAATTTCATGGCTGCAGTCACCATCTGCAGTGATTTTGGAGCCCAAAAGAATAAAGTCTGACACTGTTTTCACTGTTTCCCCATCTATTTCCCATGAAGTGATGGGACCAGATGCCATGATCTTTGTTTTGTGAATGTTGAGTTTTAAGCCAACTTTTCTACTCTCCTCTTTCACTTTCATCAAGAGACTTTTTTTTAGTTCCTCTTCACTTTCTGCCATAAGGGTGGTGTCATCTGCATATCTGAGGTTATTGATATTTCTCCCGGCAATCTTGATTTCAGCTTGTGCTTCTTCCAGCCCAGCATTTCTCATGATGTACTCTGCATATAAGTTAATGCTATATATATATATATATATATATATATATACACACACACATACCTACTAAAAATGGTAAAAATAAAGAGCATTCTCATTTAAAAAAAAGTGATAGATGACTGAGGTTTGGGAACAGGGCAAGGGTCTGGGATACAGTTTACCCAAGTGATTGAAAGAGAAAAGAAAACAAGACGTGACGGTCTTAACCATACTCAGTATTTAAATCTCTCATAGGATAAAGTAATAGAAAATTCAGCCACCTTTTTAAAAAGAATCTGTTGTGTCTTATGTTCTTACTAGTAAACTGGATGCTCAGTGACTCCTGTTCTTAACCAAAAAATGGTATATTGAGTAGCATAAAGCTGAAAGTTATAACAAAGAGATCAGTTCAGCAGGAAGCCTTATGTTTTGTATTCGTTCAGGTGTTGAAGTTTTTCTCTTGTCATTGCAGTAGCATTTTTTATGATGCTGTCAATCTTTGGGAATGAGTGCATTGCAACCAAAGCCAGGTTCTACTAGGCAGAAAAGGGGTGGAGGGTACTGAGAAACTGTGATGTGTTTCTCTGGCTAGAAGTGGTGCATAATGTTGTATGCCCATTTCATCAGCAAAAACAGTCTCACTGTCACACATCACTGCAAAGAAAATTGTGAGTCATTACGTGGCTTGGCTGCCATGTGTGTGGCCACAGTTAACCCCTGTGGAAGAGGGTGAGACAGACTCTAGGGGACAGCCTGTTTGTCCAGTCTTCCAGTTTACCCTTCTTGGGATATGTACTAAGTTCAGGGAAACAAACTTCAGTTTCATAAGAGTTGAGAGTTTGAGCATAGGTATTCTTTCACTGCTTGGCTATGTCAGGATTGATGCTTTAATAGTCTATCAGAGGATATCTAGGGCTGAATGATTTTGGTATTGTTTCTAACAAGTAGGAGGAAGCTGGGAGATTAATCACAATGTAGATCTTTAATGAAAACCTATACAGATGGTCTCTGACTTGTGATGGTTCAATGTACAATTTTTCAACTTTACTATGTTGTGAAAGTTATACACAGTTAGTACAAACTATACTTTGAATTGTAAATTTTGATCTTTTCCAGGCTAGTGATATACAGTACTATACTCTCATGATGCCAGGCTCCCAGTCAGCCACATGATCATAAGGGGAATCAACCAATACACTTACTACCCTTCTGTACCCAGATAACCACTCTTTTTCTTCACTTTCAGTACAGTATTTGATAAATTGCATGAGATATTCAACACTTTATTATAAAATAGGTCTTTTGTTAGAAGCTTTGGCCCAACCTTAGGCTAACATAAGTCTTCTAAGCACATTTAAGGCAGGCTGGGTTAAGCTTTGTTTAGTAGGTTAGGTGTATTCAATTCATTTCTGATTTATGATATTTTAAACTTATGATGGACATATCAGGACATAACCTCACTGTAAGTTGAGAAAACCCTGCACTCTGAACCCCTCCTTCAAGCTTTGGCTATGCACAGATGCTGCCCTGTGATACTCTTGTCTCTTTTATCCTGTAGTCATTCCACTAGGTTTGGGTATCTAGATCACCTGCATGAGTGGGGTCAGGTTGCCTTTGTTAAAATCTTAACTTTCCCCACGGCTGGGCAAAGTGATTTTGGTTAATTATTTAACCATTGTATTTCCTTTTTTCATGTGGAAAACCAGGATAATAAGTAGCTACCTCCTGGGATTGTTGTTGGGATTGAATGAGTTTATGTGTGCATCACATAGAACTTTGCCTAGCAAATGCTAAGTGCTATACAGCTAAGTGGCTGACATATAGTAAGGGCTGTGTGACTTCTCTCTTGATCACCATCAGCACGACCATTGGTATATGACTCAGCAGTTTCTCCATGCACAATCTCAGTCAGCTCCATGTGATTTCTCCTCTATCCTTTGCTAATTGTTCACTGTAATTATTTCATCTTGTTCTCCTTCTAGAAGGGGAGTTTGGGCTTGAAACCCTACAACGGGAAATTTCTGAAGAAGCTTCATTTCACAATGAGATGATGGGTGGAGTCACAAGAGATGGTTCGTGGTGTTCCATTTTAGAAGAACTGTGGAAACAAGCTGACCAAACAGAGAGGGATCCTAAAAATCAAAATAAACCTTCACATCAGGGGGCTTTCTTCAATAAGAAAACACTGAACACAGAGAGGGACTGTGACTACAAGTACCCTGGAACAGTCATTCAGGCAAGGCCCCACCTTGTTTCTTCACAAAAGGGACCTCATAAACATTGCTCAGTTGCAAAAAGGTTGAAGCCTAACCTAGAAGCAACTCATCAAAATCAAAGCAGTACCACAAAACACCTTGATGATATGGTTGGATCTGGTCAGCCAGTTATCCATAGCTCTTCCAGTGCCAGCTGCAAGAATACTCACACAGGAGAGAACTTCTGTGAAGGTAATACATGTACAAAAGCCTTCAGCCAGAAACAGTTACTCACACAGCATCAAGTTCATACTCAGGAAAAACCAGATAAGTGTACTGAATGTGGGAGGGACTTCACCCACAAGTCACACCTCCTTGAGCAACAGAGATTCCATAGTGTAGAAAACCTCCAGGAATGTGGTAAATGTGGGAAAGCCTTCACCTCACACCCAAAACTTGGGATCTGTGTGACAGATCATACAGGTAACATACCGTATATATGTAAGGAATGTGGAAAAGTCTTCATTCAGAGGCCAGAATTGGTTACACACCAGAAAACTCATACTAGAAAGAAGCCCCATAAATGCCACGAATGTGGAAAAACTTTCTTCCAGATGTTATCTCTCTTCAGACATCAGAGAACTCATACAAGAGAAAAACTCTATGAATGCAGTGAATGTGGGAAAGGCTTCTCCCAGAATTCAACTCTCAGTATACATCAGAAAATCCACACTGGGGAGCGACAGTATGTATGCAGTGAATGTGGGAAGGCCTTCACCCAAAAGTCAACACTCAGCTTGCACCAGAGAATCCATTCAGGGGAGAAGTCTTATGTATGTATTGAATGCGGCCAGGCCTTTATCCAGAAGGCACACCTGATTGTACATCAGAGAAGTCACACTGGAGAGAAGCCTTATCAGTGTCACAGCTGTGGGAAATCCTTCATTTCCAAGTCACAACTGGATATACATCATCGAATCCACACTGGGGAGAAACCTTATGAATGCAGTGACTGTGGGAAGACTTTTACCCAAAAGTCACACCTCAACATACACCAGAAAATTCACACTGGAGAAAGACACCACGTGTGCAGTGAATGCGGGAAGGCCTTCAACCAGAAGTCAATCCTCAGCATGCATCAGCGAATTCACACCGGAGAGAAGCCTTACAAATGCAATGACTGTGGGAAGGCCTTTACTTCCAAGTCACAGTTCAGAGAGCATCAGCGGATCCACACGGGAGAGAAACCCTACGTATGTGCTGCATGTGGGAAGGCTTTCAATGGTAGATCAAATTTCCATAAACATCAGATGACTCACAATAGAGAGAGAACCTTTGCCTGTTACAAGTGTGGGAACACGTTCGTCGAGAAATCAGAGTTAATCACACATCAGAGAACACATATTGGAGAGAAACCTTATGAATGCTGTGACTGCGGGAAATCCTTCAGTAGGAAACCACAACTCAAAGTGCATCAACGAATTCACACAGGAGAGAGACCTTATGTGTGTTCCAAGTGTGGGAAGAGCTTCAACAACAGGTCAAATTTTAATAAACACCAGACAACTCACACCAGAGATAAATCTTATAAAAGCAGTTAATCTGTGCAAGGCTTTACCCAGAAGTCAATTCCTAGTATGCATAAACATCAATGAAACTAACTGAATTTCTTGAAGAAAAAACATGAGGCAGATATAATCATATATTATAGAATTCATGCTTCAGAAAAGCTCTAGGGAGGCACTGCATGTCTCCAAGTTACACATAGTTTATGTGAGGGAAATAACTCAGGAAAGAACTTTTAAGAATGAGTGGAAATGTCTATATTTGTACTAGCTTCATTAAAAGTTACAAAATTCATTTGAGGAAGAAACCCTAATACATTGAGAAGAGAGTTTCTATAAAGACAGATTGTTACCAGATTATTTACAGGAAAATTTGTGGAAATTTAATGATAACCCTGTTTAATGTGGAATATCATTATTTTTAGGCTGCCAGCAAACTAAATGACTTGGCAATATTAAGTATATGTGTGTGTATCTGTATACTTATGTATGTATGTATATTTATATCTGCAGGTCAATGTGTACACACACACACACACACACACACACACACACACACACACAAATTCTGTAGTTTTTGCTACAGAATTCACTGTGTAACCAGAGGTGTTGATTATATATTTTTAAAAAGAACCTAACAATTGTTTAATCATATTTACTCCCTATTGAATTACATCCTGAGGTTGCACAATTATTATTAATTTCTTTATGTACACAGACAGATGAATGTACTTTTTTTGGTAAATGCATAAATGTGATTCTGACATTCATAGTGTAGTTTTTCTCTTTCATGATTAGTTCAGCTCTACTCTCCCCTTTCCACCTCCACCATCTATGGTGAACCTTTTAGTATGGAGTCTTTTATATGTTTATACAGGCTCCTAATCACCCATGACAGGAGTCAGCAAACTGTCCATCAGCCAAATCTGGTTGGCCACATGTTTTTTAAATAAAGTTTTATTGGAACACAGCCATGTTCATTTGTTTGTGTGATGTCTGTGGCTGCTTTTGTGCTCCAGTGGCAGAGCTGAGTAGTTGTGGCAAAGGCCATATGGCCTGCAAACTGAAAGTATTACCCTCCAGCTCAGAGAGAAGTCTGCCAACACTTGTTATTCCCACACACTCATTACTATGCTCAGAAGCGTACACCTATATAGGTACTCTTCCCTCTTTGTTTTGTAAATATCAAATCATATCACATACTTTGTGCAGTTCTTTTCAGTCTACAACATAGCTGTTCAGTGACTGCATCAGTATTCTATCAGTATGATGACATGCTCTAATTTATTCAGCTACCTTCATTTTTTTTTTTTTTTTTTCCATATCCAGGATCTTAGTTCCCTGACCAGGGATCAAACCTGTATCTTCTGCATTGGGAATTCAGGGTCTTAACTGCTGGACTGCCAGGGAAGTCTCCATGTATTTTATTTTTCTTTCCCACTCCCCTCCTTTTTTTCTTTTTGCTGTAAGAAAGAAGTAGAACAGCATACTTTGTAAGTAGACAGGCCCAGGAGCCAGGTTCCTGTGCATCAGTGCCTGCTCAGTCATGTCTGCCTCTGCAACCCCATGGACTGTAGCCCATCAGGCTCTTCTGTCCATGGGATTTCTCAAGCAAGAATATTGCAGTGGGTTGCCATTTCCTCCCCCAGGAGATCTTCCTGACCCAGAGATCAAACCTGCACCTCCTGTGTCTCCTGCATTGGTAGGTGGATTCTTTTTTATTTTTAATTGAAGGAGAATTGCTTTGCGATATTGTGTTGTATTCTGCCATACATCAACATGAATCAGCTATAGTCCACTCCCTCTTAAATCTCTCTCCCATCTCTCACCCCATCCCACTGCTCTACGTTGTCACAGAGCACAGGTTTGAGCTTCCTGAGTCATACAGCAAATTCCCACTGGCTATCTAGTTTACATATGGTAATGTATGTGTTTCCACACTGCTCTCTCCATTTGTCCCACCCACTTCTTCCCCCATTGTGTCCACAAGTCTGTTTATGTCTGCAACTTCATTGCTGCCCTGCAAAGGGGTTCATCTACCATCTTTCCAGATTCCATATATATGCATTAATGTACGAAGTTTGTTTTTCTCTTACTTCACTCTGTGTAATAGGCTCTAGGTTCACCCACTTCATTAGAATGGACTCAAATACATTCCTTTTTATGGATGAATAATATTCCACTGTATATATGAACCACAGCTTTTTTAATCCATTCATCTGTCGATAGACATCTAGGTCGTTCCCATGTCCTAGCTATTGTAAATAGTGCTGCAATGAACATTGGGATACATGTATCTTTTTCAATTATGGTTTTCTCAGCATATATGCCCACTAGTCGGGGAAGGCAATGGCACCCCACCCCAGTACTTTTGCCTGGAAAATACCATGGATGGAGGAGCCTGGTAGGCTCCAGTCCGTGGGGTCGCTAAGAGTCGGACACGACTGAGCGACTTCACTTTGACTTTTCATTTTCATGCATTGGAGAAGGAAATGGCAACCCACTCCAGTGTTCTTGCCTGGAGAATCCCAGGGACAGGGGAGCCTGGTGAGCTTCCGTCTATGGGGTCGCACAGAGTCGGACACGACTGAAGCGACTTAGCAGCAGCAGCAGCAGCAGTGGAATTGTTGGGTTATGTGGTAGTTTCATTCCCAGTTTTTTGTATTTTTTTAAGGAATCTCCATACTGTCTTCCATAATGGCTGTATCAATTTACATTCTGGCAGGTGGATTCTTTACCACTGAGCCACCTGGGAAGCCCTTGGGTTCCTTACTTGATTCTATATCAATCAAGCAAGATATTTATCTGCCCCTGGTTTTCAAAAGGAAGATGACAGTAGTGCTACCCCACAAGTCCTTGTGAGAAATAAACAGGTGACTAAGCATTAAGCACTTTAACTGTGTGGAAAGAACCAGAGCATGGTCAATTTGAGCGGGGCCCTGTGTGACCAAATGAATGGCAATGAAAGGATGGGGATCAGGGATGGCAGAGAGGAGGAGCCAGTAAAATACAGCCTCCTTTAACAAGAAACTAGGTGGGATGGTTGAGGGGATTCTTTCCAGGCTGCAGATACCCTTCAGCCTGGGGGCTTCTGGAATTAAGGGGCTGATGTCCATGGTGAGATTGGTGTAGAGGGGCCACAGCTCCATGGAGAGCAGCCTGTATCCTGGCGAGTTAGCAGCATCGTGCTGCCATTTCCAGCAGATCTGGGCCAGAAGGCCAGGACTGGAGGGACTGAGGGGGCAGCCGTGCGAGCTGAGGGCTTGGGAACAGGCCCAGGACTGGCCACCCCCTGCCCCACACCCTGACTCACCTCTGGGAGCTCTGCTTGCAGCTGGGCTCCTGCCCCTCCTCCAGCATGTGGTAACGGCCAAAGAGCAGTGCCATAAGAGGAGCGTCCCGCTGAGTTGCAGCCTTACAGGGGAGAGGACGTGAGGCCAGATGCCTGTCTCCTTTGATAGGGTCCCCATCCACATCCGGCCCCTCAGGCCAGAGTGGCTTGTGTCTCCCGCAATCCAACACAGTTCACATTCTCACTCAGTCTTGGGCACCCTGTGGCCCCCACACCACACAGGGGCCTGCTGCCCTGAGCGAGGCTCCCCACAGCAGCGCCCCCTACCTGGCAGTGATGTCACTGTCCTCCTGATTCCCGCCCCAGCTGGTGTTGGGGAAGCCACTGATCCTCAGGTAGTGAATGGGGCACAGGCAAACAACCCCCCATGGTAGCCTCGGTAGGGCAGCCTACAGAGGCAGGGAGAGTTGGAAGCACAGGGCATTTCAGGCAATGGGCCCTGGCCCTTTGCTAGCCAGGAGCACAGGGTTTATTTCTGGGTTATCCATTCCCCACTCTCTCCTTTCATAATCTCTCCCTGACCCCTAGGATGTCCCGGTGCCTGATCCTGGGGCAGCCCTGCCCCTTGAGATGATCCCTCATGTAACCCTGGAAATCCCCTCCCTGAATCATCTGACAGGCCCATCCTGTGACCCCATCAATGGTCCCTCCTGTTATAAGTTCTCCTCTGACCTCTGTTAACAACTTCTCTGCCCACCACTTTATTAAATGCATCCTGACCCCCCGCTGATAACTAATCCCACTGTCATTTGATACCCACACCCAGGAGGAAGCTTCTCCCCATCTACAAGGCCTTTCCCCAGGCCTCTTCATCCTCTCCATCATCGGCCCCAGGGATCACGGCCTGGACTGTACAGATGGGCAGGGCCTGGCCAAGAGTCCCCCCAACAGGAAGTCCCCTCCCTCCACCTACATGTCATTGAACTTGTCGATGGCCATGGAACAGGGGCAAGGAAGATGTTGCAAATGCAGAGGTTGTGGTCATCCTCTGGGAGCAGGTTCACATTGTGGAAAAAGACACGGTCCCAGTCCTCCTCCTGCATGGCCTCCCAGAACCCCACATTGCACAGGTTGCCCCAGTTGAAGGTGGTGTTGTTCACCTGGGGTGGATGGAGATACTCACCACAGGTAGTGGTGTCCCTGCCACTTGCCAGGCCCATCCTCTCTCACCTTTCCAAGTGCCATTCTCCTGCCTGGAACCCCTTCTTATTCCCAGACTTGTCCAGGAAGGCTCAGTTCAAAGGTTACCCCCCTAGGAAACTTTCCTTGGATCCCCACCCCCATCCTTGGCAGACTCAGCATCTTCAGTTTCTTAGCTCTCCCTTCTTGGCCATTTTGAGAGTTCTCAAGGATCATCACCTTCAAGGGGTCATCTGAGGGAGGCAGAGGTCAGGAGAGACTGGGGACCGCCTGTGTTTCTCTTTCTGCTCCTGCCAGACAAAGACTAGGTCTGATGCTCAGGATAAGATCTGCCATTTCTCCTTGTCCTCCTCTATCATCATCTTCTTCATCACCATCTTAACCATAACCATCATCACTTATCATTACCATGATATTCATCATCAGCATCACCACCATTATCACTATCTTCATCATCTTCAACATCATTAGCAGTCACCTAACCTCCATCATAACTATTACATCATCATCATGGCCATCACCGCCATCAAAACCATCACCACCACCACCACCACCATCATCATCATCATCACTGTCACTTATTAAGCACCTAGTATGTGCCAGGCACTGGCCTCGTTGCTTTACACTCATTATCTCGATGAACCTTTGACTCATGAATGAGAAAACAGTAGCACAGAGTGCAGATTCCCCAAGTTTATACACAGTCATACTGAAGAACAGTGTGTTGAATGAATGAATATATGGATGGAGAGATGAAGACTGGTTCCAACCTCATGCCACACAAGTAGTAATGGGCAAGGCCAAGATTCAAACAGGCATCTAACAGACCTCAGACCCAGCACTTTATTTACCCCTTGGATTGCTGCTCAATCCAACAAGCCTTGGTCTCAGAGACCCAGACTCAGTGGGATGAGCGCTTCCCTTAGTTAGCTACTCAAACAGAGCCCAGACTAAGCCAGTCTAGACCAAATATATAGCCCTTGGTTCTGGTCTTCCGCAGTCCAAGTTCTTCTTGACTCATCAATCCTACCCTCTGGACACTCTCTGGCCCAGACACTTTCAGCTCAGACACTGACGACTCCCGCCCCGACTCTTCAAGGCCAGGCTCAGACTCCTTTGCCCTCTTGCTCCTGTGCCTCCTCATTCCTGCTGCACCTGGTTCACCACGTAAATGGCACAGTGCAGTCGCTGGCACTGTAGGAAGGGGTGCAGGTGGGAGAGCAGCTGGGCCTGCCCATAGTAGGGCACCACTACTGCCATGTGGGGTCGTGCCCAGCAGGGACCTATCCCAGATACCCCCACTACTCAGGTGTACTGGGTTAAATCATGTCCCCCCACAAATTCACTCCCACCTGGAACTTCAGTACATGATCTTGTTTGGAAATAGGGGTTTTGTAGATGTCACTGGTTAAAATGCAGGAAGGTGAGGCTGCAGCAGTGGTGGTTCTGGTAGAGGAATGCCCCCACCAGCAGCAACTGCGCCCCCAGAAATAACGGCAGTATCCCCCTCTGCTCTACCATTCTGGGGAAGAAAGCAAAAGGTCATTCCTCCTGTCTTGTAAACCCTTTACTTCAGCCCCAGGGAGCTCCATCCCTGTCTCCTGCTCCCATCTTTCCCCACCTGGCTCTGCACACTTGCACAGAGGGAGAATGAGAGAAAGACTTGCTGAAGCCACTCAAGGTCACACCACCTGCTCTGAGGGCCTGTCACGCACCCACCTCCAGCCTCATCACTCCTACCTTCTGGGCACACTGGATGCTGGCTTGGTGCTTCTCTGGCTAAGTGATTAATCTCTCTTGGGCTCGATGTCCTTGTCTGTTAAAAAGGGGCTTACAGCTTGTTGTTTGAGAACCTGCAATGTGCATAATTCAAGGGGTTGGACTGGACTCAGCATTTTCCCAAGACAGAGCCAGGTTCTCTCACATCTCCAGCATCCTGAAAGGAAGGGACCTACTCCACTCCTGCTCGTCCTGGGTGAGCCCTCTCCCCTCTGCCACCACCAAGTAGCCCCTCGTGGCTTCCGTAGCCCCTGTTACCTCCCTCACCCATCATCTGATCATCATGGATTGTGACTGTCCGTGTCAGCCGCCCCCATCAGATGAGGGGCTTGCTAAGAGCAGGGCTCAGGACTGACTCAGTTCTAGGTGCCCAGCATTTCCACACACAGGAGGCCCCAAGAAGCAAATGAATGAGTGAATCAATGAATGAGATACTATTCTCCACCTGGTAAACTCCTGCTCATCTTTCATGTGCTCAGCATCCAGGGACTCTTCTCTAAGTCCCTCACTCCTGTCTACTCATCAGGACTCTCCCGGTCCCTGGCATCCCTGCTGCCACAGCTCTGGTCAGCAGATTTGGACTAATCCAAATCCACTCTCTCCCCCTCACCAGTCTGGGAGCCCTGGGAGGGTGGCCCTGGGCATGACTCATCTCTGGGCCCCAGCATCATCCATCTAATGGTCACTAAATGGGCAAGTATATTTTTAGATGAACTAGAAAATGATCTCAGTACAGAGGCATGCTCCAGACCAAATCTCAAAGGCGGGGCAAGACAGAATGTGATCAGGGATAGAAAATCCTTCACCTTTGGAGCATTAAGGAAACAAGAATCCAATTTCTATAGCAAAGTGGGTCAGGTATAAGGTGGAATTTCTTGCAGCCTTTCAGCTGGAAAGGCAGCTTTTAAAGGAGCATTGTGGACTTGCCTGGTGGTACAGTGGGCAAGAATCCTCCTGCCAATGCAGCGAGAGGAACAGGTTCGATCTCTGCTCTGGGGAGATTCCACATGCTACAGAAGAATTAAAGCCCATGCACCGAAACTACTGAGCCTGTGCTCCACCCTGGAGCCACAAATACTGAAGCCTGTGCTCCACAAGAGAGGCCACTGCAATGAGAAGCCCCAGCATGACAACTAGAGAGCAGCACCCACTCACTGCAACCAGAGAAAAGCCCGCTTGCAGCAATGGAAGCGCCAGTGCAGCCAAAAATAAATAAAGAAGCACTGTTTCAGAGACTACCACCCAGGCTTTGAGTGGCACAGCTAAATTTAGACACCCCTCTTCTAAGCAAAATGAGAACTAAGACCCCACAGTTATGGTGGAAATACATCCCATTCACACACTGAAGAGATTCAATAGTCAAGAAGTGTGTTACTCACTCAGTCGTGTCTGACTCTTTGGGACCCCATGAACCATAGCCCCCCAGGCTCCTCTGTCCATGGGATTCTCCAGGCAAGGATGCTGGAGTGGGTTGCCATGCCCTTCTCCATCAATAGGCAAGAAACACTGCAGGAACTTCAGCTGGATTTGGTACTGTCCTTCGGGGACCAAGACCAGTCTTTGAAATACCCTGGTAGAGTTGTCCCAGCAGCAATTTATGGACGCTTTTGCTGGGATGAAAATAGCAGGGCTGGTCATAATCCCTATCTCCCAGATGGGAGTGCTGTGGGTGTGGACCACGCCTGAGTCATGTCACAGGGGCTGGTGTCCAGCTGCTCTGTGAACAGGAGGTGCCAACAAAGCCTTGATGGTGTTATTTCCTGTTCTAAGGCAGGGAGTCGGTGAGCTTGGAGGAGTGAAGAGTCTCAGGTGAGGTGCGGTGAGCTTGAAGTGAAGAGTCTCAGGTGAGGTGCGTCCTCTCAGGAGCATGATACTTCATGCAGGAGTTGGATGCATAAGGTGGTTTCCAGGGAGCCACCAACAGAGCAAGTGTGTTAGTTACACATCACATTGGTTACAGAGTGCAGATGCCCAGGTTCACGTTCCCATTCTCCTCGTGCTGGGACGGGAAAGGCAGCTGCTATTCGAATGATTTGTCTCTCGAAAAATCTGGTAAAAATGACCCTTCAGATTCCACAGGATACATGGGAGGCATGTATTTTAGAGTCTGAGAGTTTTATAGATCTCAAGCGATTGTTTTCTTACTCCTGTTTTACAATTAATCTCTATTGTACCCACAGCGTTTGTGATTTAGTGCCACACACTACTACTATATTTGGGGTCCGTGAAGGCCGAAGTTTAACTATAAACAATTTTTCAAAAGAATTTGGCAGTATTATCATGAATATAAGTATGGAAGCATAAAGGTGTGTTGTTGTTCCTTCTGCAGAAGATATCAAACTTTGACCTTGGACTTCTGGCCTCCAGCATTATGAAAAAATAAATTTCTGTTGTTTCATCTAAAAAAAGAAAAAGTGCACCTCCATTTCATTACTGATGAAAAGATCAATTTTATATTTTGTTTCTCAAAGTCATGTAAGATTTCATGAAAAAATTCTGATGTCTTAAACTAGCAGCAATGCTCATCCATGTTACACGCTTCAAATTAGGAAAGTAAACAACCATGTTTCATGAGTGACATGGTACAGCTTGCACTAATAATAATGTATTTTCATTAGCCAACAGGGATTGTGTGGAAAGCAGACCATGAGAAATTCCCCTTAGCAAAGAAAATCTCACATTAGAAATATTAGTGTGTCTTAAGGATGAAAGCCATTTTTCCACCCAGGGGTTGAATCTTCAACCCCTGCAGTGGAAGTTCAGAACCTACCCACTGGACCTCCAGGAAATTCCCAGAATCTCTCTCTGGCTACATTTGTTAGGCCCAGAAGTCCATGCCCAAAATCAGATTGTGCTTTTTGTTCTAAGGCCATCCCTAAACTTCCTGACTTCCAAGGAGGTAAGAAATGTCTTTGAGGATACAGAAGCTGTTCTAACAAGGCAGAAGTCTTCCAAGTGGGGCATGTACACAAAACTCCCTATACAGTGAGGTGTTCTATTCTACTCATCTTGGTGAAGGCAAAGCTTGGCTCATGTTGGGATGTTCTGTTTTCAGAACAACCAAAAGCATTTCAATTTAGTGAAGCTAATTAAAAGAAAATTAACTGGAATGTTTCCAGGGACAAAAATTTCAAGTTACATTGAATATAATATCCAGGTAACTGGTTAGAATTGGTGCACATTCTTCATTAAGATAATTAAAACTTATCTGAGTGATGTAATGGAATAATTATTCCATGAACAGCCTACCCTCATGTCACCTTATAAGATGTATGGTTTCTACCAGTAAATAACATAAATGTCTTCATGTTGAAAAATTTCAGGTGTCAACTTAAAATGAGTGAGGTAGTGGTACAAAGCTTTTCAAAATTATTTGGGAGTCTCCCAAACAAAAGTGTTTTAAGATGACTATAATATTGCCTATACCTAAAGGGCCTCCTGATGACAGAGGAGAGTGAAAAAGTTGGCTTAAAGCTCAACATTCAGAAAACTAAGATAATGGCATCCAATCCCATTACTTCATGGCAAATAGATGGGGAAACTGTGGAAACAGTGTCTGACTTTATTTTTGGGGGCTCCAAAATCACTGCAGATGGTAATTGCAGCCATGAAATTAAAAGATGCTTACTCCTTGGAAGGAAAGTTATGACCAACCAAGACAGCATATTGAAAAGCAGAGACATTACTTGGTCAACAAAGGTCCGTCTAGTCAAGGCTATGGTTTTTCCAGTGGTCTTGTATGGATGTGCGAGTTGGGCTATAAATAAAGCTGAGTGCCGAAGAATTGATGCTTTTGAACTGTGGTGTTGGAGAGGACTCTTGAGAGTCCCTTGGACTGCAAGGAGATCCAACCAGTCCATCCTAAAGGAGATCAGTCCTGGGTGTTCATTGAAAGGACTGATGTTGAAGCTGAAGCTCCAATACTTTGGCCACCTGATGTGAAGAGCTGACTCATTTGAAAAGACCCTGATGTTGGGATAGATTGAGGGCAGAAGGGGACGACAGAGGATGAGATGGTTGGATGGCATCTCCGACTCAATGGGCATGGGTTTGGGTGGACTCCAGGAGTTGGGTGATGGACAGGAAGGCCTGGCATGCTATGGTTCATGGGGTTGCAAAGAGTCGGACACAACTGAGCGACTGAAATGACTGAACACACACACATAACTCAGACTTCTTATGTCTTAGCTAGTTTCAAGATTTATGAAAAGCTGTTTTGGCCATTTCCTAACTCACAAAGTGAAAGTGGCTCAGCAACCCCATAGACTATACAGTTCATGGAATTCTCCAGGCCAGAATACTGGAGTGGGTAACTATTCCCTTGTCCTGGGGATCTTCCCAACCCAGGAATCAAACCCAGGTCTCCGGAGTTGCGAGTGGCTTCTTTACCAGCTGAGCCACAAGGGAAGCCCTCCTACATCATAAAATAGAGGCTAATGGAAAAAATTCATCTACTAGATCAGAAGTACACATATTAAGCTTCTTGGTCAAGGTCCCTCGCCCTGGGGAGTAGAGTAGAGTGACTTTGCTATTTGCTGAGACTCACTCGCAGGTCTCTGCTATCCAGCATAATACAAGTCACAGATGGAATTTAAAATTTCCTACTAGCCACATTTATAAAGTAAAAATAAATGGGTACAATTAATTTTTAATATTACATTTAAAAAAGATGACCAGTTCAACATGTAATCAAGATACAAAAATTTTTGTGAGATATTCCATGTTTTTTGCACATAAAGTATTCTAATCTGATATTTTTTTACCTTTACAGCACAGCTCAATTCAAACTATCCACAGTTCAAGTGCTCACTAGCCACGTGGCTGGTGGGTACCATTTTGAACAGCCACACCTTGGACCTCTGTACATAATCTGCATGTGCCTGGCAAAAACCTATTTTCTCGCATCACTGGGTTTCATTTCAGTCACTGAGTGCAAGCTTGTGAGTGGTCATGTTCAACTTTTCCATAACTTTAATGCTGTCAATTAATTAACGAGAGATGCAGTAAAATGTCACTCACGGTTCTTCTGGAATGTGTCAATTTCTTCTTGTCCTCCTGTTAACTTTAGTTTTACTTCTTTTGGGATTATGTTGTTAGGTGCATCTGAGTTTAGAACTATTTCATCATCCTGGTTATTCCTTTTTCATCTGTGATGACATTTATTACTAACAGTGCTTTTTGACTCAAAAAGTTTTGTTTGGTGGCTCATGTGGCTAAAAGGTTTCTTGAGTTAAATCCCTAGTATATCTTTCCCCACCCTTTTGCTTTCACGTTCTGAGTCTTTATTCATTAGAAGTGGGTCTCGTGAACATAGCATAACATCTTTCTTCTTAACTTTTCCTGTGCTACAGATAATTTGCTTGTTCCTATTTTTTCTGCAGTATGCTATGCTATGCTAAGTCACTTCAGTCGTGTCTGACTCTGTGTGACCCCATAGACGGTAGCCTACCAGGCTCCCCCGTCCCTGGGACTCTCCAGGCAAGAACACTGGAGTGGGTTGCCATTTCCTTCTCCAATGCATTAAAGTGAAAAGTGAAAGTGAAGTTGCTCAGTCGTGTCTGACTCTTTGGCGACCCCATGGACTGCAGCCTGCCAGGCTCCTCCATCCATGGGATTTTCCAGGCAAGAGTACTGGAGTGGGGTGCCATTGCCTTCTCTGTTTCTGCAGTAAAACATACTTAAAAGCATATTTCTTAACAATTTCCCTCAATCTAAACCACCACTAAGCCTTTAGGTTTTATTGACTCTACATTCCACAATGGGAGTCCTGACATTAATCAAACACTTGCCTGGTGCTGGTCCATTTCATCCTCAAAGCCATCTTTTGGTTTCACAGAAAGGGATACTGAGGCTCAAAGTTATTCAGGTGTGAACAGAGAGCATGCGTTTGAGTCCAGGTTTGTATGTGTTACTCCAAAGAGACATTGCCTGACTGAAGGTGTGTCTTGGGGGTACCACGGTGGTAGAGGTCAGGGAAGGCTTCCCCAAAGAAGTAACATCTGGGTAGGTCTTGAAGGATAAGTAGACATCTAAGCCCCATTCAAAGCTGGGGGAAGGGTATTCTGGGCAGAGAGGTGGAGCAAAAGGGAGCTTGGTGTATGCAGTCATAGAGCGTACTAAGTCACTTCAGTCCTGTCTGACTCTGTGCAACCCTATGGACTGTAGCCTCCTCTGTCCATGGGATTCTTCAGGCTAGAATACTGGAGTGGGCTACTATGCCCTCCTCCAGGGGATCTTCCTGACCAGGGATCGAACCCGAATCTCGTGTCTCCTGCGTTGGCAGGCGGGTTCTTTACCACTAGTGCCACCACGGTAAAGGCAGCTAATTATCTAGAGTGCTTTCTGTGGCCCGAGAGCTGTTCTAAGCACTCAGCATGTATCTCTTCTCAATCTCAGCTCTACTGACATTTTGGGCAAGCTAGTTCTTTGCCATGGAGGCTGACCTGTGTGTTAGAGATTTAGTAACATTGCTGGTCTCTGCCTACTGGATGCCAGTACCCCAACCCCAGTTGTGGGTCAAAATCATCCCCAGTTGAGAACCACTGCTCTCCTCCTCTGAAGGCTGGACTATTTCATCCCCTACAGGTGAGGAAATGTAACTTAGCCACATTCACACAACCAGATCCCAGGATCTGAATCAGGCTGCCTCCATCCTTAACCACCACATTCCACAGCAGCAATTTCCTGCCTGAGCTCAGTGCTCCTTGGGGTGCAGATAAAAGGAGGAGGCAAGGAAGGAGAGGTAGGCCAGGAGCAGCTCAAGACAGGCCATGAATACCTTGCCTGCTCTGTCCCAGGCCTTCTGCATGGGGATGCTATGGATCCAGATACAAACCCAACTAAACCCTTCTCTTGGAAAGTACCCAATCCAAAGAGACAGTGAAACGGAGACAGCCACACCCAAGGTGACAGGGCCTCTGACAAAGCAAGGGACCAAGGGCCATGGGAGCCCAGAGGTGGCTTGTTAAACCAGGGCAGGGGAGGAGGGGTCCTGTGGGCTTCTTGGGGGAAGTATACCCACATGGCCATCTGGATGAGAAAGAGGAATCAGGGTGTTGGGGGAGGAGGGGTGTGGGACAGAGAGTCTTCACAAGAAGAGACAGCGTGTGCAGACATCTGGCAGAAAAAGTTCTTCCTCTGGAAAATATGGGGGCCTGCCAGACATGCAGGGTGAGAGGTGAGGCTGAGAAGTCATCAGGGGCCAGGTCACTAACACGAAGCTGAGGGACTCAGTCTTTACCCTGCAACGATGAGAAGCTGCAGCCATCCTCCAGAAGCCCCCGACAGCAACTCAGTCTTGCCCTTCAGAAACAAAGTTAATGAGTACTGAGCTGCGGCCCCGGGAAGAGACATACTGCCCTCCGCTCTTTTCACAGCACTTAAAGAAGCACCAGGCACGGTTTGGGGTGCTTTGAAAATATGAAATCCTCTAGTTCCTCCAACAGCTGCTATTTTATCATCCCCACTGAATACAGGAAGCCCAGGAAGGTCAAGTCACTCACTCAAGGTCACAGAAACTAAGCAAGGGGCATATGGAGTCACCCTTGCAGGCCAGCTTTCACATCTAGTTTCTTTTTTTCAATGGCATCCAGTGTAAGACAAACTTTTTTTTAAACTAACTTCTCACTCAAAAGTATGTGAGTGGTGTGGAGAGCCACTAAAATACTTAAACAAAGAAACTTTCAAAGCCAGAGACTAAAATCAACACAGGAACACCTGAATGTGCATACTGATTTGGGGGCTGAAAACCTAAGCACAGCAGAATACCTCTTAAGTCAGGGCCCCTCCGCCTCAGCACTACCGTTATGTGGGGCCAGATGATTCTGCGTTGTGGAGACCATCCTGTGCAGCATATGTTTACCGGCAACCCTGGCCTCTGCCTGCTGGGTACCGGCCACACTCTGCCCCTTGCATCATAGTTGCAACAATTAAAAATGTCTCCAGACATCACCAAATGTTCTCTTGGGGATAAACTCACCCTCAACTGAGAACTGCCTTAGACTCTCTGTAGGTTGGTTGTCTAAGGTTTTGAAATGCCCAACTCAAGACTTCCTTTAAAAGAAAACTTAGACATGTTCCAGAAATGGGAGCCACGACCAGTTATGAAAATTAAGTGAAAAAAAAAAAAACAGAAAAAAGTTGTTTTTTTTCCCCCAGTAAACACTTCCCTACTAACTCATTTATTTTCACACACACTGTGATGCATGTACCATTATCATCATCCCCATTTTATTGACCAGGAACTTGAGATAGTGCGAGGGACGTGCAGGGGATGAGTGTCTGGCACACTGCTGACTCCTTACTAAGTGTAGTCCCGCTCCCTTACCCCCACCCCATACCCTGGTCAGCAGCACCGGTCACCTCTGGACTCCTGCAGCCCCGGTCATCTGCCCCTCCACATCAAGCTTTGCCATCCTTATCTCTCCAGCCAGGCCTGGTACGCCCAGAGGATAGTACCCGGCACACAGGAAGCCCTAGGAAATGATTGACAAATGAATGAACCCGATGACCACGCTTCTGCCAATAGGTTCAGACACTCAAACGTCCCCCATCCCTACCCTCTCAAGGGTCTCACAGGGGTAGAGATAAGAGAATGTCAGACTATAACAGCCAGGAAAGGGGGCAGTTTGGGAGCTGGAAAGAGGCTGAGGGCTTGGACCTTGGGTGCAGGGCTCCGGCTGATTCTTGGGAAGGTGCTCCGGCTTTTGATTTCGGGGACCCTCCGTCTCACGCGTCTCACCTGCCCTCCATCCGGAGCTCGACCTTCAACTCCAACAGGCAGGAGGCGTGAGCAATGGGCTCTCAACAAGCGTGAGCGTAACTGCTCACCGCGTTCTTGACCTGAACCCGGTGCACGCGTGTAAGAACCGCAAACTGCTATATTTCTGCTCCGCATAAGCATAACACCTCCAGGCCGCACCGTGGCAGCCTGGGCCGGGCGCGCGCGCGCGCAAGAACCCAAACTGTAAGCCCGAACCTTGATATCGGTCCAGCGCCCTCGCTACCTCTCCCTTTCGCACCCCATCCCCATCATACCCCACTCCGACCCCTCTCCACCCCCACCACAAATTCCACCATGCTCCCACAAGAGCACAAAACTTGAAAAGTACCCATCTTTGGAATAAACCACACACGGAGCGCTACACAGGCAAGCACAAGAACCACAAGAGCCACAGACCGTACCTACGCAGGCGCACGAAGGGCTCGCGCAGGAAGCAAGGAGCACTTTGGGACCTGTGGGCGGAGCTAGAGACGTCGCCACGAGGACCGCCGGGAGTTGTAGGTCCAGCTCGTCCGAAGGCAGTAAGCGCCACCGACTCAACCGCCGCATGGGTACCTGGGAGTTGTCGGCGGGCAGACCACAAAGCCTTCTGGAAGTCGTAGTTCTATTATCTGTTTCCGCGCTTTCTCGGAGCCTGGACCTTCCGCGTGGGTTCTATTCAGGTGAGTGCCTCCTCCCACCTTTGTAGCACTGCAGTGGAGGAGTTGACGGTCTTTATGGGGAGACAGCACTCCCCTCCATAAACCCCCAAAGCCTGTCTCCCGGCGGCCCTCCAGGCAGGAGTGCCCTTAACAGCTGGCGTTCCTGATTTGAATTCTGCCGGCCGGGTCTGACTCCTTGTTCCCACCCACCCCCGCCCCAAGCTGGGTGCGGTGCGAGCGCACCCTCTTCAGTCCCGATTACAACCTAGAGTGGTCGGGGCGCGGGTAAAGGCGGGGATTAGGTGGCCGTGGAAATCTAGAGGCGGCGGCGCACCCAGCTCAGGGTTCTGAAAAGACTTGCAGAGCAAAGAACCTCAAATCTACCATGCCCAAACCCCCCTCTCACAGTATTTCCCCATTCTTCCCCAACCCCCACCTCCTCTCTACTAAATGGTCCCACTCACTACCTTCCAAGTGCTCAAGACAAAACAAAACCTGAGGTCCTGAGTCCTGTTTCTTTCATCCACTGCCCTCCCCCAAGGCTTGTAAAAGTCCCATCTGCTCTGTCTCCGCCACAGATCGGTCGAATCTGACCACTTCTCTCCAGTTCCACTGTCTCCACTCTGCTCCGAGCTACCGCTGTTGCTTACCTGGATCACTGCAGGAAGCTCCTCACTGGTCTGCCCATGTCGGTCCTTTCCACTCTCCACTCTCTACTCACACGCAGGCCAAGGGATCCTGTTAAAATAAAAATTAGATTCTGTCACTATAGAGCTTAAAACCGTCCAACCGTTCCTATTTCTCTCAGAATAAAGTCCAAGCTCCTTACGCTGCCAACCTCCAAGGCCCCGGAGCCTTTCCCGCCTTCGACCACAAGGCACTTGAACATAGACAGGACCTGCCCTTTCATGTCCTGTGTATTTGCTCTTAACACTTATTAGGAAAATCCTCCCGACTGATCTAAATGCCTGACTCCTCCTTCTGGCCTTAGCTCAGAGGGTAATTCTCTCATATTATTACTTTTCATATCTGGAAAGTATCTTGAGTCGGCTCTTCCACTAGAATTTAGTGCCTGCAACCTTTCCTGTTTTGCTCATTGCTGTGTCCCCAATTCCTAGAGAACGTTGGGCACCTTGAAGGTACTGAGTGGACTTGAAGGTACTGAGTGGATATTTGCTGAATGAAAGAATGAATGAGTGATTGAAAGGCTAAGATGAGACTTGAAGGTGCCAGGCCTGCACAGTGCTGTGGGAAAGAGTTACAGACAATGGATTTACTCTGGGCACTATCTGTGAAGCCTCCCGGGAGGCAAGCAACGACCCCCGCAATCCGGAATCCACGTGTAACCCGCCTCCCCTCTCCACCCATCCAGGAGAAGCCGACCCCTCCCGCCTCTCCAGGACCCCACGATGCCCGCCCCACAGTGCGCCTCTTGCCACAAGGCGCGCGCCGCCCTCCGCCGTCCGCGCTCGGGCCAGGCTCTGTGCGGCGCCTGCTTCTGCGCCGCCTTCGAGGCCGAGGTGCTGCACACGGTGGTCGCGGGCCGCCTGCTGCCCCCTGGCGCCGTGGTGGCCGTGGGGGCCTCGGGCGGCAAGGACTCCACGGTGCTGGCGCACGTGCTGCGCGAGTTGGCCCCGCGCCTGGGCGTCTCGCTGCACCTCGTGGCGGTGGACGAGGGCATCGGCGGCTACCGGGACGCGGCGCTGGCGGCTGTGAGGCGGCAGGCGGCGCGCTGGAAGCTCCCGCTCACCGTCGTGGCCTACGCGGACCTCTTCGGGGGCTGGACGATGGACGCCGTGGCCCGCAGCACGGCTGGCTCTGGCCGCAGCCGCGCCTGTTGCACCTTCTGCGGGGTGCTGCGGCGCCGCGCGCTGGAGGAAGGGGCGCGCCTCGTGGGAGCCACACACGTCGTGACCGGTGAGCGCAGGCGCGGCCCAGAGGGGGGCGTGGTGGGAGGGGCGCATGCACAGGATAGGACACCGTAAGGGTGCTGGAGTGCGTGCCCAAGTGGTAAAACGGAGGCTTAGTGTGTCTTAATTGGAGAATCTAAATAGCAATAAGGGGATATGCACGCTCACTGAAGGTTCATGGGCATATTGTGTGCACATCTTTACAAGCTTTTGAGTCACTGCCTTTATCTGGTAACATTCATGGATGCCAAGTCGCTTCAGTCGTCTCTCTTTGCAACCCTATGGACTGTAGCCGACAACAACCAGGGTCCTTGGTGCATGGGATTCTCCAGGCAACAATACTGGAGTGGGTTGCTATGCTCTCCTCCAGGGGATCTTCCCAACCCAGGGATAGAACCTGCGTCTCCTGTGGCTTCTGCACTGCAGGCGGATGCTTTACTGCTGAGCCACGGGGGCTCACATGCTGGCACACACATGCTGGCAAATAGGGGTGCAAGAGTACTCTCTGGGGCTAGGGCTGTGGTTTTCTGCAGTTTTTTAAAATGACATTCTCTGTGTCCCTTTTCATAAAAGGAGGGGCATGGCGGGGTATCACCCATCAAAAGCCATCTATAGTCTGAAACGCAACTGTGTCTTTTAACCCCTTTTGTCTTTCATTCTCTTTCTGCTAACTTTGTCTCTGTCCCAGTCATTACTTCAACAAATAATTATTGACCATTTATTTTGTACCACATGCAAGCAAGCTATGTACCAGAGAACAAACTACCTAACCTCAGTTTCCTCTCCTATATAACAGGGCTATTAATATTATCCAGATCCTAGACTTACTGGGACTTAGATGAATTATGTATGAAACACTCAAACAAGAGACTGAGAAACAGTAAACCTATAAACATTTGCTGCTATGATGATGCACAAGCCAGTGTCTGATCGTGTCCGTTTCTCACATACATAATTACAACCTGATAAGTGCTGCTAACGCAAGTGATGCAGGAAGACCTAGTGAAGGGAGAAAGGAAGTTTCCTGAGTAATCAGAGACCTGAAGGCTGAGTGGGTCCTTAGATGAAGGACCAAAAGGGGATTGAGAGAGATTCTGAGCAGAGGAAACAGCAGAGGCCCTCAGGAGGGAAGGTATGGTCGGGTTGAAAAGCCCTAAGACCCATTTTTACTATAGACTCAAGTATGAGCATTCCATAGACAGAAGCGCCTGGCGGGCTCCATGGGGTCGCAAAGAGTTGGACACGACTTTCACATACACACACACACAAATAAGATGACAAGTTGCAGAATAAATTGAGCTTCAGTTTTACAGTGACTGTTGTGTAAATGCACACTTAACTTCCTCCTGGTCTTCTAAACACCATGATCTGCGTTCCCAGGGGCACTTGTGTCAACAGCCCACTTGAGAGTCTCCATCAAAGGCCATTTGGACGTCTATGCAGTCTGAAGTACACTTTTCACTGAGATTGAAATGAGATTTGTTGCTTAAAGCGCTTTTACTCCATACATGAAAGGGCGTCTAGCAGAGGGCCTGGTCTGCGATAAGTGAGGGGTAAGTGAGGCACCCCGGGTTGCTCCACGGGAGCCTGGGTGCGTCGCCCTGTTGTTTCTCGCCGGGTCCCCCCGCAGCCTCCCGCAGGCCGCCCCGCGGTGCCCCGAGGTCTCCTCCCGCGGCCCCGCCGGCCCCGGACCCCTCCTCACGGCCCCCGTCTCCCCTCCCCCCAGGACACAACGCGAACGACTTGGCGGAGACGGTGCTCATGAACTTCCTGCGGGGCGACGCGGGCCGGCTGGCGCGGGGCGGGGGCCTGGGCTCCCCGAGCGAGGGGGGCGCCCTGCCGCGCTGCCGCCAGCTGCGCCGCCCGCTGCAGCTGGCGTCGCAGAAGGAAGTGGTGCTGTACGCGCCCTTCAGCCGCCTGGACTACTTCTCCGAGGACTGCGTGTACGCGCCCGAGGCCTTCCGCGGCCACGCGCGCGACCTGCTCAAGATGCTGGAGGTGGCGCGGCCGTCGGCGGTGCTGGACCTGGTGCACTCGGCCGAGCGCCTGGCCCTGGCCCCGGCCGCGCGGCCCCCGCCGCCCGGCGCCTGCTCCCGCTGCGGGGCGCTGGCCAGCCGCGCGCTCTGCCAGGCCTGCGCGCTCCTGGACGGCCTGAACCGCGGCCGGCCTCGCCTGGCCATCGGCAAAGGCCGCCGGGGGCTGGACGAGGAGGGGCCGCCGCGGGAGCCGCAGCCGTCCCGACCGCCAACTTCCGAGCCGGTCCCCGACTTCTAGAGACTCCAGTTCCCCGCGGGGATCCTGCGCCGTGGGGGAGCCGGGCCGCCTATGAACGACACGGAATGAACCCGAGTTACCTGAGCCCGGGCTTCGTGTGCAGCTGGGAGAGAGACGGAACCTGTTACCTGCGATCCTGCAGACGCTGGGGCTCTGGGCTCCTGGGGCTGGGGGCCGGGGACTCCTGGGTCTCGGAGAGGGAGCACTAAACGACCTTCCATTCCTGAGCGAGTGGGAATTAGGCGGCTGCTTGCCTGTACCTCTGTGGGGTTCTGGA
Organism: Tragelaphus eurycerus; assembly: GCA_935064755.1. NCBI lineage: Eukaryota > Metazoa > Chordata > Mammalia > Artiodactyla > Bovidae > Tragelaphus > Tragelaphus eurycerus. Next base: position 962,337 of record CAKXYN010000227.1, on the reverse strand, counting down.
CGTGCTCAGATAGCCCTAACACTTCTCGATCGCCTACTGCCCGCCTGATGTTCGTGTTTGCCTGTAGTAGGATAAGCAAAACCACGCAGCTGGGTGGACATGTCAGTTACAGCACTCATGGTGTTTCCGTGTGAGCGCTGGGTGTACTGCAGGTGCTGGGCCATCTCATTTCACCCGCACCACAATCTCATTGGCTGTAGCCCGAGGCCCAAAACTGGCCTGGGGTCACGTCTCTGGAGCCTCACCTGGGGGCTCACACCCAGGTCCACCTGGGGCTCTTCAAGACGGTGGAATTAGTCCTTATCCCCACTAGCACCTGAATCTCTGATGGATGAAGAGCAACTGGGGCGGCTCTCCAGACTTCAGATTCTAGAGGCAGAGCTGGGTGAGCTTGGGTCAGTGACTTAACCTCTCGGATCTTCCATTTGCCCCGCTGAAAATGGAATCAAGGTCTCCCACCAAAGTACTGTTGTGAATGTTTGATAAAGCGTCAATAAATGTGTCCGACTTGGCTGTTCACACTAACGTTTGGCCACCAGGGGGCGCCCGATTTCGGGGTTGCTGCCCTGCCGACCAGACGGGTGTGAGGCTCGGAAACTGTCTGCCCGACTCCTGAGGAGGCTTGGGGTCCTCAGTCCCATCTCCAAGCTTTGCTGGGTTGCTCCTATGTTAGAAATGCCCTCCTTTCCCATCTTCCTGCTCACGACCTCCAGGAGCCTCCTGAAAGTGTCCCTGAATCTCATCTCCCACCCTGCCCAGGCCAGGACATTGGGACTCTCTCAAATCCCAGCCGCTGGGTCCTGTTGTTACCGTGTAGCCATTCAGCCCTTTGGGGTCTTGTTCTTCCTAATTGATCTGAACTCTGGGGACATAAAACAGATCTATATTTCCACTGGATAACACAACATCATTCTTTCCACATTTATGGAGCCCTTGATGTCTGCAAGGGCATTTTCTAGACATCGGTGGGAGAGAAAGTTAAAAAAAAAAAATTAAAACCATTTGGTTGCGGAGTTTACAATCTTGTGGGAGAGAGGTAATAGGCAAGTATGCAATATGAAGTCATAATGATGGGTGCTATGAATAGAAAACAAAACAAGGGGAAAGGGAACGAAGAGTCCTATTTTAGTTTTGAGAAGCCAAAGCTTCTTTGAGAAGGTGACTTTTGAGCAAAGACTAAAATAAAGCAAACAAGGCACTTCCGTGGTGGTCCAGTGGATAATACTCAGCACTCCCAATGCAGAGGGCCTGGGTTCGATCTCTAGTCAGAGAACTAGATCCCACATACCACAAGGAAAGATCCAGTGTGCCCTAAGACTTGGTGCAGCCAAATAAATCTTTAAAACAGTGCCAAATAAAGCAAACAGGGTTTCCAGCCTTAATGGAATATCTCATGTCAGCATAACACTTCCACTAAGACCAACTAGGAACACACACACACAAGCTATTTGAACACATCAAACAGCTACCAAGACAGCTAAGAGGCCAGAAAAAAGAGCAGCTCGCTCAGCAGGAGGGGCCAGAAGGCAGAGAAAGCAAGCAAGCAGAAAGCATAAGCTCTGGAGATAGAAATGGAATGTGGGGCCAACGAGGCAGGCAGGACTGGAGGGGCCAAAATCCTGGGCAGAAGGGAAGAGCATTGGGATCAGCCCATTGTGAGGAATGGTTGTGACAAGAGACACTGCCTTGCCAGTTGTTGGGTGTCCTACCCCCTCACCAGACCCTAGCATGGGGTTCAGGATCTCCTTGTGCCTTGACTCCGGGGTCGCCAGGATGCAAAGATCAGGTATTAGGGTCAGCACCAAGGAGGGGCAGAGAGAACCAGAGCTTGAAAAGCATGACAGTAATGAGAGGCTGGAACTGAGAAGTGAGGTGCTGGCTCCAGCCCAGAATTAGATGTGATGTTTGCAGGTTTCTGGGGTCAATTTGAGTTCAGAAAGCCACTTGATTTGTAGATGGCTCTCAGTCGATTCTAAGGTTTCCCATGAGTCCTGTGATCACACCTTGAGAACGAGTTCTAACTTCTTATCAATTCCTCCAGTCCCAGAAAACCTTCCCTCTTTATAGCATCTATCGAATCTTCTTCTCCTTATCCCACTACTACTTTTTCTTGACCTAGCCTGGCTTTCTCTACTCTTCATAATTCTCTGTGCAGTGGTCCATTGAGGCCCCAAGATCCTTTCCCCACTCTGAATATTTACCATTCATGTAGAATGAAGGAAAACTTAGAATTTACCTTAGTGACCTATCAGTTAAACCAGATTTCTGAGACTTCATTCCTTTATTTAGGCTGAATCAGGACTTGGCAGAGCACCAGGCACAGAAAATGATCATAATCATGTTCTTATCATCCAGAGTCCCATGGCAGTATAACAAAGGGGTTAAAAACAAGTGCAGAATATCAACCTACTGGAAAGTGAGGGGAGTAAGGGGAGAAACCTGACAAGATTTTCTGCAAAGTGTGAGTGTAGTCAGTCCTGAGGGAAAAGGAACTCAATGGCCTGTAAGAAATGCATTGTGTGTCTGAAGCTAAGTCCCCTACCCCCCTGGAAGAGGAGGTTTTCAGGGGAGACTGAGGAGGAGGTTGGCTGTCCCCTGCCCAGCACCTCTGTCCTGAGGGACAGAAGGCCACCAGTCCCGTTTCGCAGCCCTCTTTCCTCTGCATTTGAGACTAGTCAAGGATCTGCCCCCAGGGGGCACTCCAGTCACCTTGCCAGACCCCCAGAGCGTCTAGCCAAAGGGCTGTCGCTGTCCATGGTCCTGGAGCGTAGCTGGGGTCCCAGTAATGGATTCTACGAATCCATGTCCTCTTAGACCACACTAGAACTATTAACTTCTTTCCTCACAGGCACTTGATAAAGTTTAGGAAATAATTTATCCTTGTTTAGGTAATTGTTTTGTGTTGTGCGGGTGTACTCGCCAAAGCCCACACTACTTGGTGAAAGTGCAAGTCGCTCAGTCGTGTCCAACTCTTTGCGACCCCATGGACTATACAGTCCATGGAATTCTCCAGGCCAGAATACTGGAGGCGTAGCCTTTCCCTTCTCCAGGAGATCTTCCAAACCCAGGGATCGAACCCAGTTCAGTTCAGTCGCTCAGTCGTGTCCGACTCTTTGTGACCCCATGAACTGCAGCACGCCAGGCCTCCCTGTCCATCACCAACTCCCAGAGTCCACCCAAACTCATGTCCATTGAGTTAGTGATGCCGTCCAACCATCTCATCCTCTGTTTTCCCCTTCTCCTCCTGCCCTCCATCTTTCCCAGCATCGGGGTCTTTTCAAATGAGTCAGCTTTTTGTATCAGGTGGCCAAATTACTGGAGTTTCAGCTTTAGTATCAGTCCTTCTAATGATTACCCAGGACTGATCTCCTTTAGAATGGACTGGCTGGATCTCCTTGCAATCCAAGGGACTCTCAAGAGTCTTCTCCAACACCATAGTTCAAAAGCATCAATTCTTCAGCACTCAGCTTTATTTATAGTCCAACTCTCACATCCATACATGACCACAGGAAAAACCATAGGCTTGACTAGACGAACCCTTGTTGGCAAAGTGATGTCTCTGCTTTTGAATATGCTATCTAGCTTGGTCATAACTTTCCTTCCAAGGAGTAAGCGTCTTTTAATTTCATGGCTGCAGTCACCGTCTGTAGTGATTTTGGAGCCCAGAAAAATAAATTCTGATACTGTTTCCACTGTTTCCTCATCTAGTTCCCATGAAGTGATGGGACCGGATGCCATGATCTTCGTTTTCTGAATGTTGAGCTTTAAGCCAACTTTTTCACTCTTCTCCTTCACTTTCATCAAGAGACTCTTTAGTTCTTCTTCACTTTCTGCCACAAGGGTGGTGTCATCTCTGTATCTAAGTTATTGATATTTCTCCTGGCAATCTTGATTCTAGCTTGTGCTTCTTTCAGCCCAGCGTTTCTCATGATGTACTCTGCATATAAGTAAACTAAGCAGGGTGACAATATACAGCCTCGATGGAACCCAGGTTTCCTGCATTGCAGGCAGATTCTTTACCAGCTGAGCCACCAGTGAAGCCCGTGGGGCCAGCCCCTAAAGAGATTCCTCGACGAGAGCCAATGTTGTAGATGGGCTGGCCCCTGTTCTTATTATGACTGCAAGATACACTTCAGCAAAAACTATCAGGAAACTTTGAAAAAAGCAAGGCTTACTGCTTATAAATCCTGGAGGATACACAGCGCACACCAGGGCCAGGTGTACGAGGTGGGAGAGAGCATGGATCCTTAGCTCTGCCTTTATTGGGGTACACGGTGGGGTCCCTAGGGTATCATGGGTTCACTTTTATTGGCGAACTTAAAACATAGGAACTGGAATTAGGGTGTAAGAAGGGAAAAACAGGCTCACACAAGAGTCAGTTATCTAGTTCACCCAGAGCTTTCTAAACAGGAACTTCAGGGACTTCTCTGGAGGTCCAGTGGTTAAGGCTTCTCCTTCCAGTGCAGGTTGGGGTGTGTGTGTGTGTGTGGGTTCAATCTCTAGTTAGGAAGCTAAGATCCCACATGCTTTGTGGCCAAAAACCAAAATATAAAAGAGAAGCAATGTTGTAACAAATTCAATAAAGATTTTTAAATTGTCCCCATCAAAAAAAAAAAAAAATTTAAAAGGGTTCATGGGTGGGGTCACCTGACTCTTTAAAGTCATAGCTGTCAATGTTTATTTGAGATGAATTATTTGAGCTGGATGCCTCTGAAATAGATGCCTGGGCAATCAAAAGTTTAATGTCAGGCATTTACATTCAAAAAGCTTAAGCTTATTGTCAGGCACTCACACTACACAGGTGCTGGTGAAATACTGTCTATTTTTGCATTAGTGCTTTTTCCTTTAAAAATTAATTAATTCAATTTTAGAGGAGGAGGATTCATACTCTCAATCCAAATCTGTCGACAAGCTCAGGTTTGAAGTTTGAGATGGTGGAAACAGATGAAAGCCAGGCAGCATGACCTCCAGGAAAGAGATCTCAAATTGCAAAGACATTTGTATGAACCAGCCTGGAAGGCATAAGGAAGAATGGACCAAGAGGAGAGGGTGGGTGAGTAGATAGCAGTGAGGTTGTCAGTCAGTCAGTCAATTCAGTTGCTCAGTTGTGTCCAACTCTTTGCGACCCCATGGACTGCAGCACACCAGGCTTCCCTGTCACCAACTCCCGGAGCTTGCTCAAACTCATGTCCATCGAGTTGCTGATGCCGTCCAACTATCTCATCCTCTGCCATCCCCTTCTCTTCCTGCCTTCAGTCTTTTCCAGGGTCACGGTCTTTTCCAATGAGTCAGTTCTTCACATCAGGTGGCCAAAGTATTGGAGTTTCAGCTTCAGCATCAGTCCTTCCAATGAACACCCAGGACTGATCTCCTTTAGGATGGACTGGTTGGCTCTCCTTGCAGTCCAGGTGACTCTCAAGAGTCTTCTCCAACGTCACATTTCAAAAGCATCAATTCTTTGGTGCTCAATTTTCTTTATAGTCCAACTCTCTATAGACAGTTTTAGTGTGGTGCTAAGAGGGAATAGGTTTGTTCAGGAGAGTCGGGGTCAGCTCTCTGGCTGTTGGAAAGATCTGTTTAGGGTCTATAAATGAAATAAGGAAGGGACTGGAGGTCAGCAGGTGAAGAAATATGCTGGAAGAATGGACAGATAAACGTGAGGCAAGGAGATAACCCCAGAAAGATTATAAGATGCTGTATTATGAACCGAATGCCAGGCTGAGGGGCTAGTCTTTCCCTGGGGAGACTCCAAAGAGTTCCAGGATGGAGAATGACATCAGTAAGTTGCCACTGTCCTCTGTTCCTGGTGTAAAAATGAATAAACTGAAGCCTGAGTTAGAGTCCAGAAGGGGGCACTTTCACTGGCAGTGATGATACCAGAGCCCAACAGGAAGAAGGAAGACTCCTTCCTTCCTGGCAAGGACTCAGCCAATGAAAAGCCATGGACTCACTCTTTCCTCTAGCCCTCAACTTCCTTTGCTCCTCTCTAAAAGCGGTCTCCTTCCCTCCTTGAATTGGAACTTGCACATGGCTCTCCATGGTTACAGACCCCAAGCTGCAATTCTGGGCTAATGCCAAATTAAACCCATCTTTGCTGGGAAATAGCTGGCTGTCTACTTGTTTCCAGTCAACACTAGTCACCCTCAGAAGAACTTGATGGGATGACCTTTCTGTTCAGGAAGAGGAACCAGCAGACACTAGGCACACGCCATGTGATGGGACCTCTGTTCGTTGGTTTTAATATGTTCTTCCTTTTTTTCCTTTGAGGTTTTTCCCCTTTATTTTTTTCTTTTTATATGTTCTTTCTTTAACGTTCACCAAGTTAGAGGTAAGACACATGATCTCTGATTTACAGAACAGAAAACTGAGACACAGACAGGTGGGCTGAATTACTTGATGACGATGCCTTAGGAAGTGCTGGAACCTGCCTGTAGCCTGTTTCTCTAATCCCACCACCTGTCTTCTTTCTGTTCTACCTGGGGACACTCATACAGTAGTTAAATATTGCCACCAAGGCTTCATCAACTAGTCCCTGACCTCTCCTTGTCCCCATAGAGGCTGTGGTTCCCCCAGCTGGGACTGAGGTCTGGATGAGTCCTCATTAGCTTGTTTTGATCTCAGAGTACTCGGTGCTGGTGGCCTCCTGGTCCTGAGGCTCCCGAGATGTCATCTCATGAAAGTTGAGAGAGGCATAATGGAGCTCTTCCTGTTCCCCTGGGGGTGGGGGCGCCCTCTGCAGGGGACAGCACCATCTGGTCAGGGGGGCTGTCTGAGCAAGGCTTTTGCCTGGAACCCTGAGGAAAAGGGAGAAAAAGGAGTCAGAGAAGGAGTAAGCAGGCATGAGCCTCAAAGGAAAGTTCAGTAGATGGGACGTTTATTCACTTGTCTTATTCCTCACATACTTTCTGTGAACTCAAATATTCACTCATTCATTTACAATTTTGCCAAGTTTGACTGGGCCATATTGTGGGCTTATGAATCCTATTTAACCTTCACAGAAACCCAGTAGGAGTGATATTCTTATTATTTCCACTTTACAGGTAAGAAAATTGAGGTGCGGGAGAGGTGAAGTAACTTTTCCAAGGTCACTCGTAGAGTGGATGGCAGAGCCAGGATTCAAACCCAGGCCTGCTGTTTTCTTGACAGTGTACCCTGTACCAAGTCCTGGGTGAGTGGCCAAATGAGCAGTGTGAGAAAACAGACACAAACCCTGACCTCAGGCATCTTGCAGTCGGCTAGGAGGACTGGATTAGAGACAAGTAAACACAGCTAATTTCTAACTCTGGTGTGACTTATGAACTAGCTTGTGCAGAAACCAGAAGAGATGTCAATTCTGGATCTTGGACCTGGGTCCCATAAAACAAAAATGAAAATAAAGCAAGACTCAAGTCTCCCAGAAAAGAGGGTACCCAGACACTGGTATGCCATTCTCTTTTTTCCAAGTCTGTCCACACACACCTACACCATCATTCTATAGATGAGTGTGTCAAAAGCAACACTAGTCTTCAAATGTTGCTGCTACTTCTAAGTCGCTTCAGTCGTGTCCGACTCTGTGCGACCCCATAGATGGCAGCCCACCAGGCTCCCCCGTTCCTGGGATTCTCCAGGCAAGAACACTGGAGTGGGTTGCCATTTCCCTCTCCAATGCATGAAAGGAAAAGTGAAAGTGAAGTCGCTCAGTCATGTCTGACTCCTAGTGACCCCATGGACTACAGCCTACCAGGCTCCTTTGTCCATGGGATTTTCCAGGCGAGAGTACTGGAGTGGGTTGCCATTGCCTTCTCCAAATAGTAGCTCATAAAGAAAAGAAAAAGAACTCTAGGTTAGGAAAAAACAGTTTCACAACCTCAGGAAAAAAAAAAAAAAAGCATATCTAGACAGAGCTGTCCATATTAGGCATGAGCAAGATGGAATGACAAAACAGCTAGGTGTATTGACACTTCTGTAGCCAAAGAGGGAGAAATAAGAACATGTGTCTTAATAGCCTTACCATATGGAGATTAAGAAATGGGTCTTGCCTACCATATATAAAAGGGGATTGAATTGATCCTCATAAGACAACATGGGCTTCCCAGGTCACGCTAGTAGTAAAGAATCCGCCTGCCAGTGCAAGAGACACTGATTCCATCCCTGGTCAGGAAGATACCCTGCAGTAGGAAGTGGCAACCCACTCCAGTATTCTTGCCTGGGAAATCCCATGGGCAGAAGAGCCTGGTGGGCTGCAGTTCATGGGGTTGCAAAGAATCAGACACGATTAGGTGACTGAACACGCATAAGACAAGATGCAGCTCAGATGAATAAACAGGAGAAAGCAATAAGTTCATTCCTTCATCCAACACCTCTTTGCTGAGTGCTGGTTATGAGCTAGGTGCCATTAAGTGCTGTTCCTTCAGGAGGACATAAGAGGAAGTGAAACAGCCCCAAATACCTGCCTGCATGCCCAATTCCTTATAAGACAAGGGAATAGTAACATTAGGTAAGAGTTGTAAGCAATTTCCCATGACCTAGGCATATTTCTACACACTTCCTGTAGCAACCCAATGAAACATGTACCAGCATAGCAATGGCCTCATTTCCAGAAGAGAAAATAAAGAAGCAGAGAGGTTAACTAACTTGTCCAAGGTCACACAGCTTGAAAGTGGTTGAGTCCAGGACTTGGACACAGGAGGATGAACTCCAGGGACTATGCAGCTCATTGCTTTACTATTCTGCCTACAGTATCAAAGTTACAGAAAGGTTGAGAGAGTTGACTTATCAGGGAAAAAAACCCTGATGCTGAGAAAGATTGAAGGCAAAAGGAGAAGTAGGGGGAGAGGATGAGATGGTTAGATAACACCACTGACCCAATGGACATGAATTTGAGCAAAGTCCAGGAGATAGTGGAGGACAGTCCATGGCGTGCTGCGGTCCATGGGGTCGCAAAGAGTCTGACACGACTTAGTGGATGTACAACAACAACAACATAATGGGGAAAACAAAGCTCTATCAGGGTTCCTGTCAAGATAGTGAATTCACACATACCACTGGCTCTGTTCACCAAGATCCAACAATCAAAAACTGTAGATGGAACTACGGGATGACAAAATTTTATAATCAATTGTCGATTGATTAATCACCTTGAGGTTACTAGGGGGAAGTAAAAGCTAATTTGAACACATGGGGCTGGGGAGGTAACATGCTACAGCCCAGGGCTAGGGAAGCTGGCTTGTTGACAAGAGGAAGAATAGCTTCTCTCAGATGTGCTTGAATTCTGCTCCCTTCTCTCCTCCACCCTCGCCTTGGGACAATCATTGCCTGCAGAAATCATAGAGCGTGGACAAGATGGTTATGTGCATGTGTCCAGAGGTAAAAACACTGAAGGTACCACCCCAGGGAGCACCGAAGGCTCCCTGGGGTGAAGAGAAGGAGAGACGCCATGGAGCCTCACTGGCCTTTGGGATTCTTGTCCTCCCTTTCTTCTTTCCCAAACTCCAGAGTCTGGTAGATCAAAATCCATAAAGATTTTGGATCAAAATCCAAAGCTCCTTCTCCTTGAGGTTGGAAGGCAAAGGGGTGACTTACACTGCTTTTTCAGTGGGGTGGGAGGTGGGGACAGGAAGTGGGACTGGTGGACAGTGGTTGTGGTGCCCAGGGCACTCCACCCTGCGACTGGTCCCCATCACTCCTTTGAGCCAACACAGGCCAGCATCTGCCCTTCACCTTCACCCAGTCAACAGTCCAGACCAAATAGCTAACATCCCTGAGGAATATGAGCCCCGCCCCCCGCCAGGTCAGAGGACTGAGCACCTGCAAAGTGTAAATGTCCTGGAAGAAAAACCAACCAAAGGAGGCTGGGAACATCATGTATCTTCAAAAAACAAGTATTAGAACACTTTGATCAAGAGTTTTAAACTAAGCATGATAAACGCACTAAGAGGAGTAAGTGCTGACGTTACATTGTGAACGTGAGAATAAGAAATTACCCTACTCTCTCAATCCCTCCCATCCTTTTCTTCACCAGCAGTGTCTAACACGAGTCTGTTCTCTCTCTGTATTATCATATGTAAACTAGATAGCAAGCGGGAAGTTGTTGTATAACACAGGGAGCTCAACCTGGTGCTCTGAGACAACCTAGAGGGGTGGGAGGGAGGTTCAGGAGGGAGGCAACACATGTATACTTGTGGCTGATTTACATTGTTAAATGGCAGAAACCAACACAACACTGTAAAGCAATTATCCTCCAAATTAAAAAAAAAAAAAAACAGGAAAAGAAATGTACATCATTCAGTAACAATGTAATATCTCCGAGTGGTGACATATTATAACTAGACAGCATGGTGATCATTTTGAAACAGAAATATCGAATCACTTATACTTCAAAAACAAGAAACAAGCAAACCCCCAGAAAAAAGAGATCAGATTTGTGGTTGCCAGAGGCAGAAGGTGGGGATGGGGAAACTGAATCAAGGTGGTCAAAAGGTACAAACTTCCAGTTATAAGATAAATAAGTACTAGAGAGGTAATGTAGAACGTAATCATTAGAATTAACTCTGCTGTATGTTATATATGAAAGTTATTCAGAGTAAATCCTAACTGTTCTTATCGCAAGGAAAATATTTTTTTCTATTTCTTTAATTTTTTATCTATAGGAGATGATGGATGTTCACTAATCTTATTAGGCTAGTCATTCATGAGGTATGTAAATCAATTCATTATTCTGTACACCTTAAATTTATACAATGCTATATGTCCAATATATCTCAGTAAGACTGGAAAAGAAAATTATACACATCAGTAATTATGTACATAAGATGTAGAACAAGAAGTTATGTAATCATGTAAGTTACATAAAAAGGAAATGTGTGTGCAGTTCTGTAAAACATGGAAATATGATGTCTGAGATATAAAAATAGGAAGAATCCAATGGTGGGATGAAGAATAGAATAAATACAATTGAAGTACATCAGGGAGCTAGAAGAACCTTTGAGTCTCCCATAGAAGGAAGCAGGGGAGGATGAAGAACAGAATACATGAAAATGAAAGTTATGGTGACGAAGGAACTAGAAAATCTCAACATTCAGTTGATAATAGTCCCCAAATGACATGCTTTCTGGGGGGGCCATGCCACCGGCATGTAGGATCTTAGTTCCCCGGCCAGAGAGCAAACCTGTGCCTCCACACTGGGAGCATGGAATCTTAACCACTGAACCAACAAGGGAAGTCCCAGTAGTCCCCAAATAAGATAAAAATGAAACCAAAAGAGGAAGAGATATTTGGACAAAGATAGTGGAGATAAAATTGTCAGAATTACAGAAAAAGTGAACCACGTCAGCACAAAGTACCTCGCAAACACAAGAAAAAAACAAGGAGAAGCCCACAACCAAATACAGTACAGTTCATCTCAAGACTGTCAAAACCAAGGTGAAACATGCAAATGTTTCCAGGGAGAATGAGTGGATTACCTGCCAATGTGTGAGACTTGAGACCTCTAACAGGGATACCCAGTACAAGAAACAGTGAATCAAGTGTTCAGAGTATCCAAAGGAAATCACCTTGATCCTGGAATTGAGAGCCTAGCAAAAGAAATTCAATTGTAGGGGCATAAAAATATTTCAGATACAAGTCTCGATACGGGAAATACCAAGTTAAAAACACGTTAGGAGAAAGAACTCAAATACAAAGAATGCAAATAAAAATAAGAAAACTAAGAAACCACATACAATGAATATAAGATACAAAGGTGATCAGATTACCTCAGTAAAATGTGTAGCTGTCTATTTTTTTTAATGACCAGAGAATAGAAAAATGTTGAGTGTGTTCATAATTATGCAGAATGAAAACTGGAGATCTAGAGAAAGAACCAGCATGGCTGTAGAAGGTGGATGGGGGGGACACCAAAAGATATAACAGCACTCGAGTTCTTTTTGTTAGGTGTAAGACAGAGATGTTACATTTTTTTTTAATAAGAGAGGAGAAAATGAAATGTTAAAAAAAATGGAACCAAGCAAAAGGAGAAGGTAAAATAGCACAAAGAAATCCACGTATATCAAGAACCACAATAAATACAAATAGCGTGAACTTGATACAGGATGTCAAGTTGGATTTTCAAATACCTGGTTATAGGGCTTCCCTGGTGGCTCAGTGGCAAAGAATCTGCCTGCCAATGTAGATTCGATCCCTGAGTCCAGGTAGATCTCACATGTCTCATGGCAAATAAACCCTTGCACCAGAATTACTGAGCCTGTGCTCTAGAGGCTGAGATTCACGACAAGAGAAGCCATTGTAATGAGAAGCCTGTGCAACACAGCTAGAGAGTAGCCCTTGCTGGCCACAGCTGGAGAAAAGCTTGTGCAGAGTGAAGACCCAGCACAGCCAAAAATAATAAATAAAATTAAGAAAAAACAAACTTAGTCATATACTACTCAAAAGAATCATTACTAAAGCATTAAAAAAAAATGTTAGAGGCGAGTGGGGAGAGGAAAGGATGGAAAAATACCAGATATCTAACTAACCGATGACAAAGCGGTGTGTCCATCTTAAGATCTAACCAAATAGATTTGAAACAAAAAGTATCACTAGGGACAGAGACAATCACAAGGTGTGGTTAAACGTGAGAAGATACGATACTACTAAACTATACACTTTTAGTTTAAAAGTACATCATCTGTAAGAAATATATTTGATAGAACTCCAGGGGAAAATTGACAAGTAAACTATCATAAGAGTTCAGATAATGAAAGTTCAGGAAAACCTATTAGTAAAGATTTGGATTTGAACAATACAATGAACATTCACTGGCTTATTGACAAAGATATATATATATATATACCCCCCTTAGGAACTATTTACAGAAATTCTTCACATAACCAAGTCACAGATAAAGTCTCAACAAAGTTAAAAAGTAAATATCATCAAAACAAATTGTACTCTGACAAAACTCAATTTAGTTAGAATTTAAGGATGGAAAGATGTTTTAAAATCCCCATACATTTGGATTTTTTTTTATTAAAAATTTTTTTAAATTTATTTATTTGGCTGCACTGGGTCTTGGCTGCAGCATGTGGGATCTAGTTCCCTGATCAAAGATCGAACCTGGGCCCCCTTCATTGGGAGTTCAGAGTCTTAGCCATTGGTCCACCAGGGAAGTCCCCTACATTTGAATTTTTAAAAATCCCCAATAATTTAAGATTCCAAAAAAAGTCACAATAGGTTTTCGCAATGTTTCGAACTGAATGGTATTAAAATAACACATTTCAAAATGTGTGAGGTGAAATTAAAGTGCTGTTCTGAGAGAAATTTATCCATAAAAACTTTTATAATGAGAGAAGGGTGCTATATATTAATAAGCTAGGTTGTTGTTGCTTAGTTGCTAAGTCCTGTCTGACAAACTCTTTTGCCAGAGTACTATGAAGTGTAGCCATACCAGGCTCCTCTGTCCATGGGATTTTCCAGGCAGGAATACTGGAGTGGGTTGCCATTTCCATCTCCAGTCAGTTTTACCAACCCAGGGATCAAACTCGGGTCTCCCTCATTGCAGGCGGATTCTTTTCACCAGGGAAGCCCCCAAAGGGGAATTAACCCTAATTAAACAATATGCAATTAAGAGAATACTACTCATAACCTTTTGTCAACAAATTATAAAACTTAGATGAAATGAACAAACTGTTATCTCTAACACACTGTTTGTGTGTTAACAGATACACAAAATGACTAAGTTAGAAAAACCACGTATAAAGACAAGGGCAGCCCCAGGCGGCCTATACAAGTGATACTTATTAATCATTCAAGAAGCAGATCATTTCAATTTTACACACTCTCAGATAATATTAATAGAAAAAATGGGAAGATTCTACAATTCCTTAATATTATCTTGATACCCAAACAAGAAAATGACAACAGGAGAAAGGAAGGCAGGTCCATTTCACTCGTGCATACAGATACAAAAGAGCTCAGCAAAATATTAACAAACTGAATCTACTAGAGTTTTAGAAAAAGAAAAAAAAACACTCACTGTGAACAATTTCATCTTTTCTCAGGAATGCTAGTTTCAAAATAGAAAATGTTGAACCGTTTCGCTCACCACTGGTAACAGATTATAGGGAAAATCATATCAGTGGATGTATCTGAAAAGTTCAACTGAGATGTATGATATAAACTTAAAGTTATTTAGTGATAGAAAAGAACCTCCTTAGCCTGATGAAGACTATCCATACAAGCCATGACAGTTAAAAGCAAGAATATCACAAATTTTTTAGATGGTATCTTTATCTCTGAAAAAGGATGGTTCAGCAGGGTTACAAGTAAGATATAAGAATTTTCCAGCTGCCCAGGCAACAAGAATCTAAATGACACTTAAGACCAATTTGAGATTTTTTTTTAAATTACAAAATAAACCCTCACACTTAAAAAGAATTATTTTTCATTCTGCATATAGCAATGAGCAGTCAGAAAAAAGCATGTACAGTAGTAGCAATAACTAGTATTTAGGAAGAAAACAAATTTTATTTTATTTATTTATTTTATTTAAACAAATTTTAAATACAGTTATTGTTATAGAATAACTGGAATAGCAAAAGATGACCAAGACCTGTGTGAAGGAATTCTCCATCTTTCTTGAAAATATTTTTTTTTAAAGACTTAAATGAATAGAGATAATCTGTTCTCTTGTATTAGAAGACTTGAATTCACAAACAAATACACTCTTCCTGGATTGACCTATAGGTTCAATGAAATCCTGATCAAAACTCCAACAGGAGTATTTTGGGGAACTTGACATACTGATTTTAACATTTAAATAGAACAGCAGAGGTCCAAGAGTAGTCAAGACAATTTTGAAAGAAGAATCTGGAGAAGGACTTGCTCTATTAGATACCAGGACTTATTTTTGAGCTTATAGACTGTTGAATGTAGACAGTTCTGACTCAAGGACACTAAAATTGATCATTGGAATAGAAGAGGTCACAGAAAGAGGACCACCCACATTTGGAATTTTGATGAATGGCAGATCCACAGGGGAGGAAGTGAAGGCATATTTTGCAAAAAAAAAGGAACATATATAGGTCAACACTGTATACCACACAGAAAAATCAACTTCCCATAGATGAAGTCTTTAAATGCCAAAAGGAAAACAGAAAACTTTTAGTAGAAACTATCCTTGAATATCTTTCTACATCTTAAGATGGAAAAGAATTTCTTAAACCCCAAAGTTCTTATTACAATTAAGAACTTATCATCAAATGTTACCTTAAAAAGGTAAAGTACGAGCTACTCACTGGGAGAAGATATTTACAATGTATATAATCTTTTAAAAAGCAGAAAAATGTATAAAACTCTCAAATTTATTAAGAAAAGATCAAACATTCAGTAGGAAAATGGGCTGTCAATGAGATCAGGCCTTTTATGGAAAAGATGTTCATATGCCACTGAAGCTGTAGAGAGATTTTCATCTTCACTGGTAACCAAGGAAATGCAAATCAACACCACAGTGAGAATGTGAGATGACTGAAAAAAAAAAAAAATGAGAAAACCAAGTGTTGGAGAGATTGTAGATCAACAGAATCTGATAGGCATAGATGAGAGTATGAGTGAACACAGTTTCTTTGGAAAATATTGTCATGATCTTCTAAATAGGAAGATCTTTACAGACTCTATGACTTAGTAATTAAATTCCTAAGTATTGCTAAAGGAAAACTCTTGCATGTGAATACAATGAGACACAAATAAGGAATGTTTGTAATTGCAACACCAGGAAACAACTCCAATGTCCATCAATAGAAGCTTAGATAATAGACATAATCATAAAATGCATCATTATACAGTGGGGAACTGCAACTTTGTGCAAAAACATGAATGAATCTTTGCTATATAAGACTGCGTCTACAAGGCAAGTCCAAGAAGCGTACCTGGCACATGACACCCTTGGAAGGTTCAGAAGCAATTAAACTAAAGAGTGTATATTTTGGGTAAACATATATGTGGTAACACCAGCAACAAAAGATTCAGAACAGTGGTTACTGGGGGCGGGTCAGAGTAGAAGGGTAGATGAAAGTTATCATCAGTGTTTTAAGTCTCAGGTTGGATGGTAGATTTACACGTGTTTATCATATCATGTGTAACGATGAGTAAGTAAAAGTGAATACTCCTTGTTCCATTGATACTAGCTCGGTGATGAACAAAGCATTTTGGATAATTCCATTTGGGGCAACACAAGCCCAGTTTTTAAAAAGGGAACAGGGGTCTTGCTGGACAGGGATGGTGTGAGAGAACAGCCCTCGTTCTCAAGGACTTTACATATACGATGAGAAGGTGGAGACAGGTCAATGCAGTGATGTTGTGTGATGTAACACAGGATGTCGGGGATGGACACAGGACTCGGTGGATGGAGAGAAGGAAGGGAGAAGACAAAGGTTCCCAGAATAAGAGATGCTGAGCTTGCAGCTGGAAGGAGGCTGCGAGGTGGATGGTTGAACTGCGAAAGGGAGGGCAGCTCAGGTAGTGAAGGGAAAGTTGCTCAGTCATGTCTGACTCTTGGCAGCCCCATGGAGTGTATAGTCCATGGGATTCTCCAGGCCAGAATACAGAGTGAGGTAGCCATTCTCTTCTCCAGGATATCTTCCCAACCCAGGGATCAAACCCAGGTCTCCTGCATTGCAGGTGGATTCTTTACCATCTGAACTACCAGAGAAGCCTAGTTCAGGTAGAAAGAACTGTATATTCAAAGGCTCTGAGTCATAAGGGAATAGATCTCTCTGGAAGGGAGAAGGCCAGTGTAGCTGGACACGAGGGCAGGACCAGTGGCTGGAGCGGCCGTCAGGGGAGGCCCCAGGAAAGACATCATATATCAGACCAACGATTATGACTTGATTCTCTAAACAGTGGGAGCAACAGCTTTGAGACTCCAGAATGGCTGGAAAGTACTGGTTTGGGGGGAGATAGTTCTAGCAGCCTGTATCCAGTAAAGAAGTGAATAGGCTCAGTGGTCAGCAGGCCACCACTGGGCCTGGGAGATGAAGCGGAAGAATGGAAGGGAAGCCAGCTCCCAGGTGTCTGCCTGGAGGAGCAGGCAGGAGCAGGAACTACTGACGGACTTAGCCTGAGTCTGCCAAATGGACATGCCTGGGGCCCCCATGGCCAGAGAAGATGCCCGCATCACTCACCCAGGCGACGGTACCCATGACCGGGTCTTCATCGTCCACACCCTCTGGTCTCGTGGCTGCCTGCTTTCTGCGGGCTTTCAGTCTAAGAGAAGAAACCAGTGTGTTGCAGTCAGGGCGGCTCAGACAAAGGTGGGCAAGCTGCCTTCCACTGCCCCCCCACTGTCCCCAGTATGATGGCTCGGGTATCCAGACCCTGAAACACTGGACCCAGAGGCCTTCCTGACACGGAAGTAAGTGCTTCATCTTCTTGGATGACCAGGACTTTGGCCAAGACTGAATTTCCATCACTAGAGACTTGACTTATAAACTTGTACATGAATGTCATTATTATTGACACATGGTGGCCAAAACAACCCAAATGTCCATCAGTGGATGAACGGATGAGTAGAATGTGCTCCATTCATCCAAGGGAACATTGTTTGGAAATAAAAAGAATGATGGAGACGTCCCTGATGGCGCAGGGGATGAGAATCTGCCTGCCAATGCAAAGGACACAGGTTCGATTCCTGGTCTGGGAAGATTCTATGTGGCTCTGAGCCACTAAGCCTGTGCACCACAGCTACTGAGCCTGCGCTCTAGAGCCCTTGAGCTGCAATTCTGGAAGCCCACACACCTTAGAGCCTGCGCTTTACAATAAGGGAAGCCACGGCAAAGAGAAGCCTGTGTACCACAACCAAGACCCAGCACAGCCAAATATTAATGAATTAATTTTTTTAAAAAAAAAGGAGTGAAGGACTGCCATGCATGAACCTTCAAAACATCATGCAAAGTGAGAGAAGTCAGTCACATGGGACCACATATTTTATGATTGCCCTCATTTGAAATGTCCAGAACAGACAACTCTAGAGAGATGGGAAACAGCCTACTGGTTGCCTAGGGCAGAAGGTGGAATGGAGGGGATGATCAGGGCTGTGGATTTCCTTTTGGTTTCTCTTTCATTTGGGGCTAATGCAAAAATTCTGTCAAAATCACTGTCAAAGACATGCAGCTCTGAATAGACTAAAAGCCAATGAACTGTGCACCTTAATGCATGGGAATTATATCTTGCTAAGGCTGTTACCCAACTCTGAACCTAATCTACGCTTCTCCGCATTTCTGGGATTAAGAGACCTCTTTGCACACTCCCTACCACACACCTCCCTATACCTCTCCCAAGAACACACACTTACATGTAGAAGAAAAGGAGGCACAAGCACAGGGACAGCAGGGCCATGGCACCCGCGCCTCCAAGAGCCCCAGCAACCAGGAATGCAGGCTTCCCTGCAGGGAAGACAGCCAGGAGATGATCACGATCCCAAGATCAGTCTCTTGCCTTCCTGCCTCCTTGCAGAACTTTCTGGAGAGCCTCTTCCGGCCTGAGAAGGAGCCCCCTGTCCTAAAAAGCACCTTCTGCCCTGACCCCAGCCCCTCTCCCCACCAAGCGTCATCTTCTCTAGGATGGAGACCCCTGTCTCCTCTAAGCCTCTTCCCCCCAACAGACCCCTGACCTGGCAGCAGCAGGACAGACCCGCTCTGGGCCCCGTGGACGTTCAGGGCCTCGCAGCTGAGGCTGACACCAGAGCTGAGCCCCTCGCGGAGGCTCAGGGAGCTGTTGGCCCACAGCCCGGCCGAGCTGGAGCTGACCTCGAAGGAGGCGTTGCTGAAGTTCCCCTCCAGCAGCCCCTCGCCCAGCCTCCAGCGCAGGGAGGGGGCCGGCCAGGCTTGGGAGGAGCAGCTGCAGCGCAGACCCTCGTCCTCCTGGGAGCAGAAGGGGCCCAGCAGCTGCGGGGGGCTGTGGGAGAGATGGGAGGGATCAGGGGTGCCCCTCCCCTCCCTGGAACCCCTGCATCCTGTCCCTAGGGGACCCCACACTCACAGACCACGAAGAGGCTCAGGGAGATATTTTTGGAGCCCAGCATGTTCTGAGCCCGGCAGGTGAGCTCTGCTTCTGTAGTTCCTAAATACGACAGCTCCAGGACCTCGGTGCTGGACATGGGGGTGGCCTCCAGGGTGGGAGACCCTTGGAACCAGCTCAGCTGTGCAGGGGGGTTGCTGTCAGCAACACACAGCAGCTGCAGCGCCTGGCCCTCTGAGATGAGAATAGATGAGGTTTTCTGCAGAATCTTGAGGGCTTTGGGGGAAAGCGCAGTGGGAGAGCTGGGGGAGGCTGAGGTCTCCTCCTCCCTCCTTCCCAGGATCTCCTGGCTTTGCTCTCTCCTCCCCCGGCTGGCCAGCTGGGTTCCCTGTGGTCCCAGGGCTGGACCTTCACACCCTAAGCAGGCTGAGCCAACGTGTCTGGGCCTCGTATCTTCAGGGGAGGCTTGGTGTCTCAATGGGACAGGCCTGGGCTGTTTGGTGGAAAGAAAACCCAGAGCCTCAAGGCTTGAAAAGTTGATTCAGTGAAGGCAGCAGGGGATGGGACTAAGGAGGCTTTTGTGGAAGAAAGCCACATAATAGAACCATGGTGAAGGAAATGGGCTTTGGACAGGGTGTGTGAGTGTGTATGTGTGTGGGGTGTATGTGTGTGTGCCTGTGTGTATGTGTGCACGAGTGTACTTGTATATGTCCGTGAGTGTATGTGTGCATGATGGGAGCCTGTGCTGTGGGTATATCTCTGTGTATATGTGTACATGTGTGTTGTATATGTGCCTGTGTGTATGGGCGTTTCTGTGCGTGTCTCAGTGTCTGTTCATGTGTATGTACTATATGTGTGTGTGCCTGTGTGTGTGAGTCTCAGTGTGTATTGCATGTGTGTGTGGTCTAGTGCTTGGGAGGTGGGGCAGGGTGGTGATTTTCTCCTTGCTCTTCCCCTATCTGATCACATTCAAGGCCACTCCCCTGCCTCACCTCGGAGCCAGTCCCAGGAGCAGGACCCAGCCCTGGAGAGGAGAGGTCCTGTCCTACCTGTGACATTTCTGAAGGAGAGGCTGATGCGGAGGTTCCTCGGAGCATCTGGGGCAGAAAGACATGGGCTTGCTGCAGAGGGAGGAGTGGGATGGAAACTGACCAGCACCCCAGGAGGGAAACCAGGAATGGGGGGCTGTCCTTCACGGCCACTCCCCACCTCAGCTCCCAGAGCGCAGACCCATAGACCAGTAGACTGGCCTTCTCTCTACACACGCACACACACGCACACACCCACACATACCACACCGCTCTCAGGGACCCCGCCGCCCCTCCACACTCACAGGAGACGTTGAGCCGGACGGTTCTCTCCAGGGCCACTTGCGATCCCTGGAGTGTCACCTGACAGGTGAGGTTGGTGCCGTGGTCCTGGGGCCTCGGGGTGAGGGTGAGCTCCGGGGAGTGGAGGGTGTCTGGGTTCATGGCATCAAGGGCGTCCCCCGTCCAGGAGAACAGGAGAGGGTGTGGCCGATCACAGGCTAGTGACAGTCTGCAGGTCAGATGTGTGGGGCGGCCGGACTCCAGAGGCTCCAGAAACTGGATGTCGGGTTTCCCTGGAGAAAGGGAGATGAGGACACAGAGGGACATGCCTGGAGGCAGGGGCGTGGGGACCCAGAGGGTCAGGGTCACAACTCCTTCCCAGTTCTGGGTCTCTCCTGAGCCCTCAAACCCCAAGACCTGGAGCAGGGAGGGCTGCCATACCCTGTTCCCGTTCTAATAGAGGAGTCTCCATGGGCCAGGGTCCTCTCCTGGGCCCCCTGTCATACCTGTCACCTGCAAATTCAGCTTCTTCTCTTTGTAACTGTATTTCACAGATCCTCTCTCCACTCGCAAGTAGTAGACTCCTGAGTCGCTCAGCCTGGCCTCTCTGATGCTCAGGGAGCAGTCGTTGATGCTGAGGTACCTGAGAAGGCTGAATCGGCTCTGGGTCTCTGGCTTCACTCGTTTCCTTGGGTCATTTGTGGCCACAAGATCATCGGGTGGGTGGTCTTTTTCCCGGAACCAGTAGATGAAGTTCGCCAGAGGAATACTGACGATATCCCGAATTCCAGGGGTAGGAGAAGGAGCAGGGCACGCGGACGTCCATGCACGCCTGCACCGACACTGATTCCTGCACTCGGAGCTCGTACCCTGGAAGCTCCTGCAGGGACCCTGGGGGACACACAGGCTCAGCTGCAGCTCCAGCCCCTCCCCACGCGTGCTCCCCTCCCCCAGCCGTGAGCCCCGTCCCCCACCCTCCCCCACTCACCCTCCCACAGCAGGGGCAGCAGCAGCAGGGGCACCATGTCAGCATCCGCCTGCACAGAGCTAGTTCAGGTCCCTCTGCTGGGGAGGGAAGCGCCCGAATGTGGGGAGGGAACGAGGAAGCCCCAACAGGAAGCCAGAGGGTGACAGAGACAGAGCCTTGGCCAAGCACAGAAGGGGAACTTGGACGCCCCAGGCCATGGAGGAGGGGCGGCCCTGAGAAGGCAGAAGGTCCCACCCCACACTCCACACCGCAGGGGGAGATCCTGAGGCCCCCAGAGGCCGAGAGACTTCACTGCACGTGGTTCTGACATGACCACCCGTCCCGTGATGCTCGGGTCCACGGTGGGAACAACCAGAAAAGAGAAACCGGGTCCAGCCCTGGTCATCAGTTGGGACCGACCCTGCAACAGAGAAACACTGAACTTTGTGGAAAAGAACATTGAAAGATTTCTCAAAACCGTTCAGACTTGGGCAGGAAGACTCACACACGCTGGAGGGTGGAACCCAGGAAGGAGAGCTCAGTATGAAAAGCTCCTTTGCCCAGAAGGGTTTTCAGAACAGGGCACATGGGGTGTGCGTCTTCATGGATCTGAGGGTCTGTGGGACCAGCCGACCCGGACACAGGCCCATGCAAAGTGGGGTGGTAAAGGAAGAACTTTGCCCCATTCAACTGGGACCCCAAAGTCCAGACCTCACACAGAAACACAGTTCAGACTCCCTCACTCTGGATGGCCTTCTTTTCAAAGCCACATGAAGGCTTAAGTCACTTGTGGAAAAAACCTGTGAACTTGCTGCCCTTTCGGGAAAAAATTCTTTAAGATTCGGAAGTTTGACTATGATTGTAAACGTTTTAGACACTTTCAGGAAGAAGCTATGGGACTGATGGAAAGTTTCTTTTATAGTTAGATAGAAATATTAATATATTTTTTTACTTTTTTAAACTACAGAAACAAAAAGAAATGCTCGTCAATCAATCGTGCCAGTGGAAATACTGTATCTTCTGTCTACTCTATTTTAGATATAATATAATTAATCTTATTTCCTCATATAATGGGCTTCCCTGCTAGCTCAGATGGTAAAGAATCTGCCCTCGGTGTGAAGACCAGGGTTTGATTCCTGGGTCAGGAAGATCTCCTGGAGAAGGGACTGGCAACCCACTCCAGTATCCTTGCTTGGAGAATTCCACGAACAGAGGGCCCTTGCAGGCTACAGTCCACGGGATCACAAAGAGTCAGACATGGCTAACTAACACTTTATTAGTAGAATATGCATATTAATTAATATACATGATTATTCTCCTAAAAAGAGGCAATCAAAGAGATCAGGCCAAAAGTATGGGGAACAGGTGTTATGCAGGTGTGATAGGTGTGTCTGACTTCTGAGAAAAATGGTATGGTGGCCCAGTGCTTAGCACTCTGCACTCTCACTGCCTCTGGCCCAGCTTCAATCCCTGGTCTGGGAACTAAGACCCCACAAGCCCTAGGTCATGGTTTAAAAAAAAAAAAAAGGAAGAAAGAAAAATAGTCTGCAATAACTGTCTTATCTTTTGGTTTCAGCATTTTGTTTTGTGATTGATTACATAGGTTTCTCATTTTGAAAGAAACTCAGATGTGATGTGCCTGTGATATTTAGACTTTTAGGAAATATATATTTGGCCTTCATCCACAGTTCCTGGCTCACAGATTCATGCGTTCTTGGAATTTACTGATTGATAAGAGATATGGCAGCTTCTTTGCTCATTTGCTCTTTGTTCTCAGTCCCTGAAAACACTTCAGGGCCGCACCGGAGACCTGAGGGTCACATTTTGTATTTGGGAGCCATGTCTGTATTGTATGCAGTGACACCGTTTTTTTTTTGTTTTGTTTTGTTTTGTTTTTGCCTAAGGAGGGATCCGAACACTTGAGTCAATGTCAGGCCCCACAGAACCTTGGACTGGCCCTGCCCAGGGTCCAGGTGAACAAGAGGGGATGAGCTCTCTCCCTCACTCCTCACCTGTTGCGGGAACATTGCTGGACAAGCAGGCACTGGAGAAGGCCAGGATCCGCAGGGCTGTGCAGCACACCTTCACAGCGGCTGGTGTCCAGCAAAGGTCAAGCTGGGATGGTCAAAGAAGAAGAAACAAGCAGTGTTGGTGAGGATGTGGAGTAAAGGGAACACTTGGGCTGCTGGTGGGAATGTGAATTGGTGTGGCCATTATGAGGAACATTCTGCAGGTTCCTCAAAACTAAAAATAGAACCTCAAGCACTTTCACTTTTGGGCCTTTAAAGAAAATGAAAATGGCAATTTGAAAAGATATATGCACCACATGTTCATGGAAGCGCTATGTACATTATTGAAGACATGGAAACAACTTCCATATCCAATGATGAGAGACTGAATAAAGAAACTGTGGTGTGTGCATACTCGTGATCATTCTTCAGCTATAAAAGAGAAGGAAATCCTGCCTTTACAATACATGGATGGTACGCAAGGGCATTAGGGTAATGAAATACGTTAGACAGTGGAAGAAAAATACTGTATGATCTCACAGGTAGGTGGAACTGAAAAAAAAAAAACAAACAAAATAAAGTCATAGATAAAGAGAAATAACTGGTGGTTCTCAGAGGTAGAGAGTGGGGTCTATGGCAAAATGGGCAAAAGTGGTCAGAGGTACACTTTTCCAGGAATAAAATAAATAAGTCATGGACATGTAATGTACATCATGGTGACTATATTTAAAATGTTAAGGACAATAATACAGTTAACGATACTGTACTATATATTTGAAAGTTGCTAAAAGACAAGATCTTAAAATTCCTCATCACACAAAAAAATTTTAGCCTTATAGATATAAATGTCAATTAGGCATATTTGGTGATCATTTTGTAATATGTACATACATTAAATCATTATATTGTACACCTGAAACTAACACAATGTTATACCTGTATCTCAGAGAGAATATATGTCTATGTGCGTAAAAGATTTGAAAAACTCAATTGGGAGCTTGGATTAGAGTGGTCCCAAACTAAGAGAGTGTTCCCTGCTTGACAGGCTCCACTGGCCCTTCAACACCTGCATAATCGATTACTTATGTTACATTTCCTCTGTGGAAATATACAATACGTAGTGTGGCTTCTAGTGTGGCTACTGTCCCTGATCTACTGATTAAATCTCCAGAGATGACAACAATGAACACTGGATGATTGCAAATGCCTTTGTGATAAAATTCACAGTGCATTGGAAATAAAAGAGAAATTCCCTAAAACGATGAAGGGTGTCTTTAGAAAATATCATACTTAATGGAGTAGCATAGGTTCCACCCTAGCAAGTCAACAAATATCGGTAAAAGGTATAACAATTCAAAGGAAAAAAGAAAGCTTTATGTTTATAAAAGTTCTGCATGTAGAAAAATCCAAAAGTTTATACAAATACATTTAGAGGTTTAACAAGGGAGCACAATGACTTGAGACAAATTCAAATTTGAAAAATCCATTGCAGACTTCCTGTGGTCCAGTGATCAAGCATCTGCCTTCTAAGGCAAGGGATGGGAATTTGATCCCCGGTAAGGGAACCAAGGTCCCACATGCCTTGCCACTCGGCCAAAAAAGATCAATTACTTTCTCATATCACAGTAATATAAAACTGTATGAGAGCCATTGACAGTTGCATCAAAAATTAGGATATACCTGGAATCTATCTAACATTTAGAAAGGTATACAACAAAAGGATATACAAAACCTCAATGGAGAAAATTATAAATCTGTCTTGAAGGACATTAAAGATATAAATAAATGGGAAAATACACCACATTAGGGGTTTGCAAAAAGAATATAAATATCCATTCTACTCAAACTAATGTGCAGAATCAAAATGTATGTCACCACATCCCAAGTGGACATCTGTGGAACTCAGTAACTCCACTGTAAAATTTATAAGGAAGCAGACATTTCAAGGAAGGCAAGGGTGCCTCGAAAAGAACAATGTGTGAGGCCTGGCTCTGCAAGTTGTGAAGATACATCACAACCTGCCTGCTTGCTTAGTTGGACAGTCGTGTCTGACTCTTTGCCACCCCAAGGACTGTAGCTCACAAGACTCCTCAGTCCATGGGATTCTCCAGGCAAGAATACTGGATTGGGTTGCCATTCTCTTCTCCAGGGTATATTACAGCATAGTAGAACAAAACTTTTGGACTGAAAGAGGGATGGTCAGGTAGACTAGTGAAACAGAAAAGGGAACCTAGAAATAAACCTCAACCACAGGAAGCATCATGTGTAATAGAAAAGGTGATAGAAAGAAGTGACAAAGAGATAGGCATTTCAGTCTCTCTGTGGGCGACAGGGATCTGAACCCAGTCAAATGAAACTGCACCCCTAGCTCATATGGGAACCAAAATCAAGTGCTGATGGGCTGAAGATCTTTTTAGAGAGACAAACAGTAGAGCTGCTGCAGGATACTGCAGCAGGTGTCTCCATGAACTGTGGTGGGGCAGGATTCCTGAACAACACAGAAAGAACACCATCTCTAAGACAGACACTGAAATCCTGAGCTGTATTAAAATGAAGAACTCTTCATAACAGACATCCCTAGGAGTGCCGAATTGAAAGCCATCAGGTGGGAGAAGATACTGATGACACAGATAACCATCAAAGTAACAGTAGCCAAAATATGAGTTTCTAAAATGCCTAAGGTAAAAGAAATATACAGAAATGGGCCTAAATGAACAGGGATTTCATTGGGGACAACCTATAAGGAGACCATCAAGGAATGGAAAGCTGCCCCACGTCACTGTGGTCAGGAACCTGCACATTAAGACGCTAATAGGGTATGACTATACGTGCTCCAAGTAGCCAGCTATTAAAGTCTCTCAAAACACCAACTGCTGGGAAAGTGTGGAGCAGTGGTTGTTGAAATGTAAGTTGGCCCACTCATTTGAGAGGAAAACAGCTTCTTACAGCAAGCCGAGCTTGTTCTTACATGAGGACCCAACACTTCCACTCCTTGGATGCATGTTCTAGAGCAGCCATGAATAACGGTTGCCAATCTCCACAAGTTGCAATTGAAGGGTTTAAAGCCAGTTATAAGACTGGGTGTTGGGAGGGGCCACATGAAGTGCTGTAAGGTGAAATGACACTGGGTTTCCAGATTTAGTACAAGAAAATGACTGTAGATGATTCTGGGCCCAATTCCATCATGTCTGTCAGTTGGACTACATCACGCACAAGCAATTCTGAGACACCAGCAGTGCATCTCAGAGTTCAACTCAACTCAATCCAACTCAATGTTGACACAGTCTGCCTGTAAATAGCATCACATCCTACAAGACTTCAGTCCTTCCAGACTGCCCTTCCAGTTTCATATGCCTGTTTCAAATCCAGGTTGTCACATGTACACCTGATCTGCTGATTACTCATGATTCATTCAGCTCAGTCATTCTGTCATGTCTGATTCTTTGAGATCCCGTGGACTGCAGCACGCCAGGCCTCCCTGTCCATCACCAACTCCTGGAGTTTACTCAAACTCAAGTCCATTGTGCCAGTGATGCCATCCAACCATCTCATCCTCTGTTGTCCCCTTCTCCTCCTGCCTTCAATATTTCCCAGCATCACGGGCTTTTCCAATGAGTCGGTTCCTTGCATCAGGTGGTAAAGTATTGGACTTTCAGCTTCAGCATCAGTGCTTTCAATGAATATTGAGGACCGATCTCCTTTAGGATGTGTGGATGGATGTCCTTGCAGTCCAAGGACTCTCAAGAGTCTTCTCCAACAGCACAATACAAAACCATCAATTCTTCAGCAGTCAGCTTTCTTTATGGTCCAACCCTCACATCCATACATGACTACTGGCAAAAACATGGCTTTGACTAGACAGACCTTTATCGGTAAAGTAATGTCTCTGCTTTTAAATATGCTGTCTAGGCTGGTCATAACTTTCCTGCCAAGGAGTAAGCGTCTTTTAATTTCATGGCTGCAGTCTCCATATCCAGTGATTTTGGAGCCCCCCAAAATAAATTCCTCCACTGTTTCTACTGTTTCCCCATCTGTTTGCCATGAAGTAATGGGACCAGATGCCATGATCTTAGTTTTTTGAATGCTGAGTTTTAAACCAACTTTATCACTCTCCTCTTTCATTTTCATCAAGAGGCTCTTTAGTTCTTCACTTTCTGCCATAAGGGTGGTGTCATCTGCATATCTGAGGTTATTGATATTTGTCCCAACAATCTTGATTACAACTTGTGCTTCATCCAGTCCAGCATTTCTCATGATATACTAGGTATATAAGTTAAATAAGCAGGGTACAATATACATACTTTATGTACCTCTTTCCCGATTTGGACAGTCTGTTATTCCATGTCCAGTTCTAACTGTTGCTTGCTGTTCTGCAGACAGATTTCTCAAGAGGCAGGTCAGGTGGTCTGCTATTCCCATCTCTTTAAGAGTTTTCCAGAGTTTGTTGTGATCCACACAGTGAAAGGCTTTCCTATAGTCAATAAAGCAGAAATAGTTGTTTTTCTCGAATTCTCTTGCTTTTTCGGTGATCCAACAGATGTTGGCAATTTAATCTCTGGCTCCTCTGCCTTTCCTAAATCCAGCTTGAACATCTGGAAGTTCACAGTTCATGTATTGCTGAAGCCTGGCTTGGAGAATTTTGAGCATTACTACTAGTGTGTGAGAAGAGTGCAATTGTGCAGTAGTTTGAGCATTCTTTGGCATTGCTTTTCTTTGGGATTGGAATGAAAACTGACCTTTTCCAGTCCTGTGGCCACTGCTGAGTTTTCCAATTTTGCTGGCATATTGAGTGCAGCACTTCCACAGCATCATCGTTTAAGACTTGAAATAGCTCAACTGGAATTCCATCACCTCCACTAGTTTTGTGATGCTTCCGAAGGCCCACTTGACTTCCCATTCCAGGATGTCTGGCTCTAGGTGAGTGATCATACCATCGTGATTATCTGGGTCATGATGTTTTTTGTACAGTTCTTCTGTGTAATCTTGCCACCTCTTTAATATCTTCTGCTTCTATTAGGTCCATACCATTTCTGTCCTTTATTGTGCTCATCGTTGTATGAAAAGTTCCCTTGGTACCTCTAATTTCTTGAAGAGATCTCTAGTCTTCCCCCATTCAATTGTTTTCCTCTATTTCTTTGCATTGATTACTGAGGAAGGCTTTCTTATCTCTCCTTGCTGTTCTTTGAGACTCTGCATTCAGATGGGTATATCCTTCCTTTTCTCCTTTGCCTTTCGCTTCTCTTCTTTTCTCAGCTATTTGTAGGCCTCCTCAGACAACCGTTTGCATTTTTGCATTTCTTTTTCATGGGGATTGTCTTGATCACTGCCTCCTGTACAATGTCACGAATCTCCATAGTGCATAGTTCGTCAGGCACTCTGTCTATCAGATCCAATTCCTTAAATCGATTTCTCACTTCCACTGTATAATTGTGAGGGATTTGAGTTAGGTCATACCGGAATGGTCTTGTGGTTTTCCCCACTTTCTTCAGTTCAGTCTGAATTTGACAATAAGGAGTTCATGATCTGAGCCACAGTCAGCTCCTGGTCTTGTTTTGCTGACTGTGTACAGTTTATCCACCTTTGGCTGCTAAGAATATAATCACTCTGATTTCGGTGTTGACCATCTGGTGATGTCCATGTGTAGTCTTCTCTTCTATTGTTGGAAGACGGTGTTTGCTATGACCAGTGCGTTCTCTTGGCAAAACTCTATGAGCCTTTGCCCTGCTTCATTCTGTATTCCAAGGCCAAATTGCCTGTTACTCCTAGTATTTCTTGACTTCCTACTTTTGTATTCCAGTCCCCTATAATGAAAAGGACATCTTTCGTGAGTGTTAGTTCTAAAAAGTCTTGTAGGTTTTCATAGAACTGCTCAACTTCAGCGCTTCAGCATTACTGGTAGGATCATAGAGTTGGATTAATGTGATATTGAATGGTTTGCCTTGGCAATGAACAGAGATCACTCTGTCATTTTTGAGATTTCATCCAAATACTGCACTCAGACACTTTTGTTGACTATGATGGCTACTCCATTTCTTCTAAGGGATTCTTGTCTGCAGTAGTAGATATAATGGTCATCTGAGTTAAATTCGCCCATTCCAGTCCATCTTAGTTTGCTGATTCCTAAAATGTCAATGTTCAGTCTTGCCATCTCCTGTTGACCACTTTCAATTTACCTTGATTCACAGACCTAACATCCAGGTTCCTATGCAATATTATTCTTTACAGCATTGGACTGTACTTCCATCACCAGCCACATCCACAACTGGGTGTTGTTTTTGCTCTGGCTCCGGCTCGTCATTCTGTCTGGTGTTATTTCTCCACTGATCTCCAGTAGCATATTGGGCACCTACTGACCTGGGGAGTTCATCTTTCAGTGTCCTATCTTTTTGCCTTATTATGCTGTTCATGGGGTTCTCAAGGCAATACTGAAGCAGTTTGCCATTCCCTTCTCCGGCGGACCACGTTTTGTCAGAACTCTCCACCATGACCCGTCTGTCTTGGGTGGCCCTACATGGCGTGGCTCATAGTTTCAATGAGTAACACAAGGCTGTGGTTCATGTGATCGAATTGGTTAGTGCTCGCCCACTGAAACGTGAAACTGAGTTCTGTTATGATGCTGGGATGGGAATTCACTTGGCTAATCAAGACAACTCTTTGAGGCTGCCTTCTAGAATTAAATAAATGCTGGCCTTATGGCAAAACACTTCCATACCCACCAGGAAAAAAGTGCTGTGCTGCTGTGATGTGCTTACTCTCTCAGTCATGTCCTACACTTTGTGACCTCATGGACTACAGCCCGCCAGGCTCCTCTGTCCATGCGGATTCTCTAGGCAAGATCACTGGAAGTCAGTTGCCATGCCCTTCTCCAAGGGACCTCCCCAACCCAGGGATCAAACTCCGGTCTTCCCCATTGCAGGTGGATTCTTTACCAGCTGTCACCAGGGAAGCCCAAGAACACTGGAGTAGGTAGTCTATCCCTTCTCCAGGGGAACTTCCTGACCCAGGAGTTGAACCAGGTCTCCAGCATTGCAGGCAGATTCTTTCCTGACTGTGTGGATCACAACAAACTGTGGGAAATTCTTCAAGAGATGAGAAGACCAGACTACCTTACCTGCCTCCTACAAAACCTGTTTGCAGGTCAAGAAGCAACAGTTAGAACCAAACATGGAACAAGAGACTGGTTCAAAATCGGGGAAGGAGTACGTCACAGCTGCATATTGTCACCTTGCTTTTTAAACTTATATGCAGAGTACATCATGAGAAATGCTGGGGAGGATGAAGCACTAGCTGGAATCAAGATTGCCAGGACAAGTAACAATAACCTCAGATATGGAGGTGACACCACCCTTATGGTGGAAAGTGAGAAGGAAACTAAACAGCTTCTACATGAAGGTGAAAGAGGAGAGTGAAAAATCTGGCTTAAAACCCAACATTCAAAAAACTAAGTTCATGGCATCTCATCCCATCACGTCACGGCAAATAGATGGGGAAACAGCAACAGACTTTATTTTGGGGGGCTCCAGAATCATAGCAGATGGTGACTGCAGCCATGAAATTAAAACATGCTTGATCCTTGGAAGAAAAGCTATATTTCCTTCCAAACCTAGACAGCATATTGAAAAGCAGAGACATTACTTTGCTGATAAAGTTCTGTATAGTCAAAGCTATGGTTTTTCAAGTAGTGTATGTATGTGAGAGCTGGACTATAAAGAAAGCTGAGTGCCAAAGAATTGATGCTTTTGAACTATGGTGTTGGAGAAGATTCTTGAAAGTCCCTTGGAATGCAAGGAGATCCAACCAATCCATCCTAAAGGAAATCAATCTTGAATATTCACAGAAGTGTTGCAGGGAGGGGGACCCCTTCCAGGGCCTGAAACTGTGCTCTTGTCTAACACACAGAAATGGATTGTCCGAAGAGACACATGTGCTGACAAAGCAAGAGATTTTTATCGGGAAAGAGCACCCAGGTGGAGAGCAGCAGGGAAAGGGATCCCAGGAGAACAGCTCTGTCACATGGCTTGCAGTCTTGGGTTTTATGGTGATGGGATTAGTTTCCAGGTTGTCTTTAGCCAAACATTCTGGCTAAGAGTCCTTGCTGATGGTGCATTCCTTGTTCAGCCAAGGTGGATGCCAGAGAGAAGGATTCTGGGACATGGTCACATGTGGTGTCTCCATTTGACCTTTCCAGAACTCTTCTGGTTGGTGGAGGCTTATTAGTTCCATGTTCCTTACCAGGACCTCCTGTCGTAGAACACCTCATGGAAATGGTTACTATGGTGCCTGGCCAGGATAGGCAGTTTCAATCAGTGTGCTTCCCCTAACAGAAGGAATGATACTGAAGCTGAAGTTCCAAAACTTTGGCCACCTGGTGTGAAGAGCCAACTCCTTAGAAAAGGCCCTGATGCTGGGAAAAATTGAAGGCAGAAGGAGAAAGGGACAACAAAGGATGAGATGATTGGATGGTGGATGGCTAAATGAAAAAGAGTTTGAGCAAGCTCAGGGAGATGGTGAAGGACATGGAAGCCTGGCATGCTGCCCTGCAAAGAGTCGGACATGACCGAGCAAGTGAACAACAGCAAGAGACAATAGTGTCTCTCCCGTGGAAACTCGAAGAAAGGCTTCCATGCCCTCCTGCTCCTTGAGCACAACCTCATTCTTCCCCCTGGGCCCTGCCCTGATGAGGGACCGTGTATTCTTGGAAAATGAAAGTAATAAAAGTCTCTTTTCAGTGGACTTTACTCTTTGGGTTATCACACAGTCACCTCTACAAACTAAAAGATTAAAACCCTCGGGTGGAAAGGTGACAGATTTGAAGTCAAGCATTTCCAGGGGGAAGCTCGCAGTGATGTCTGCACGTCTGTCCTCTGGAAACTTGCTGGGAGCCCAGAGGGTTCTGAGCTCACCAGGTGAACTCTCTTTCTGCAGGTTCTCAGCCCTGCATCTCCAGGATCCTGGTGCTGGAGATGAGGGCAACATCCAGGGTGGAAGACCCTGGACCCCAGCTCAGCTGTGCAGGAGGGTTGCTGTCAGCAACACAGAGCAGCTACAGTGCCTGGCTCTCTGAGATGAGAAGGGACGAGGTGTTCTCCAGAATCTTGAGGGCTTTGGGGGAAAGCCCAGCAGGAGAGCTGGGGGAGGCTGAGGTCTCACCATCTGACCTTCCCAGGATCTATTAACATCTGTGCATATGTCTTCATGTGTATTGCATGTGTGTGTGGTCTAGTGCATGGGAGATGGGGCGGGGTGGTGATTTTACCCTTGCTCTTCCCATATCCAATCACACTCAAGCCCATTCCCCTTCCTGACCTTGGAGGCAGTCCCAGGAGCAGGACCCAGCCCTGGAGAGGAGAGGTCCTGTCCTACCTGTGATGTTTCTGAAGGAGAGGCTGATGTGGAGGTTCCTTGGAGCATCTGGGGCAGAAAGACATGGGCTTGCTGCAGAGGGAGGAGTGGGATGGAAACTGACCAGCACCCCAGGAGGGAAACCAGGAATGGGTGGCTGTCCTTCATGGCCACTCCCCAGCTCAGCTCCCAGGCCGCAGACCCATAGACCAGTAGGCTGGCCTTCTCTCTACACAGTCTCTCTCTCTCTCTCTCTCTCTCACACACACACACACACACACACACACACACCCCACTGCCCTCAGGGACTCAGCCACCCCTCCACACTCACAGGAGGCATTAAGCTGGATGGCGCTCTCCATGGTCACCTGAGATCCTTGGAGATTCACCCAACACGTGAGGTCAGTGCTGTGGTCCTGGGGCCTTGAAGTGGGGGTGAGCTTCAAGGAATGGAGAGTCTCTGGGTGCAGCAGCAGCAGCAGTACCATGTCTGCATCCTCTAGCCCAGATCCAGGTGCCTCCCAGGGAGGAAGTGTCTTGAATGTGGGGAAGGAAGCCCTAACAGGAAGCCAGGAAAGCAGCAGGTGATGAAGACTGGCTGGCGAAGAAGGGGAGGTGGACTTCATAGGCGGGTCTTGGGGGCATCGATGAGAAGTCACACTGTTTCACATTCTCCCTCCAACCTGTCCCCCTCCCTCCTGCCACAGGCTGCAGGGGAGAGCATGAAGCCCCCAGAGCTGGCGAGGTTTCACCAGATGTGACTCCGAAATATTGTTGTTTACTCACTATGTTGTGTCCAACTCTGGAACCCAGGAACTGTAGCCTGCCGGGCTCCTCAACCCATGGGATTACCCAGGCAAGAAATCTGGAGTGGGTTGCCATTTTGTTCTCCAGGGGATCTTCCCAACCCAGGTACTGAACCCACATCTTCTGCATTGCAACCTGACTCTTTACCACCGAAATACCAGGGAAGCCCGGATGTGACATTATCACCTTCCAAATGATTTTCATGTTCACCATGGGATCGCCCCTGGAGCAGCGAAACCAGAAAAAGAGAAATGAAGTCCAGCCCCGGTCATCTGGCTTGACCCACCTGCAGCTGAAAAACACCCAACAATCTGGAAAAGAATATTGAAAAATGTATCAAAACCATTTCGCTTCAGGCATGAAAAAAGTTTCCAGACCCCAAACAGTGGAGAATGGAGCCCAGGAAGGAAAACTTGAGCATTAAAGCTCCTTTCCCCAGAAGGGTTTTCAGAACATGGCATAGGCCTACGGGTTTACGTGGACCTGAGTGTCTCTAGGACCAGCCCCCAGGGCCCTGTTGCTGCTGCTGTCACTTCAGTCGTGTCCGACTCTATGCGACCCCATAGACGGCAGCCCACCAGGCTCCCCCGTCCCTGGGATTCTCCAGGCAAGAACACTGGAGTGAGTTGCCATTTCCTTCTCCAATGCATGAAAGTGAAAAGTGAAAGTGAAGTCGCTCAGTTGTGTCCGACTCTCAGCGACCCCATGGACTGCAGCCTTCCAGGCTCCTCCGTCCATGGGATTTTCCAGGAAAGAGTATTGGTATGGGGTGCCGTTGCCTTCTCTGGGACACAGGCCCATGCAAGACGGGGTGGCTGACGTGAGTGCCTTGCCCCGTGAGTGCGGACCCCAGAAGCTCGGACTTCACAAGAATGGCATTCAGGACCCCTCACACTGCATGCTCTTGTTTTCAAAGCCACATGAAGGCACAAGCCATGTGTGGAAATAACCTGTGATCTCAATGCTCTTTAGGATTGATATTTCGTAAGGTTTCCTAAATTTGACAGTGCCCCTAAACATTTTACACCCTCCCAGTAACCAGTTCTGGAAACAAACAAACAAAACTTCCTTTAATGTTTATTTTGAAATACTCTGTTTACATTTGTTAGTGTCTTAAGATATAAATTTCTTAAAATTTTCTCAGAGGGAGGAAGGATAAATCGGGAGACTGGGATTGACAAATACACACTACTGTATCTAAAATAGATAAGTAACAAGGATCAAATGTACAGCTCAGGGAACTGTGCTAAGAATCTTGTAAAAATCTATAATGGGAGAGAATCCAAGGAGAATATACTTATATAACTGAATCACCTTGCTGTGCTGTGAAACTAACACAGCATTATAAATCAATTATATTTTAATTTTTAAAAAGTCACATCCAGACTAAAGAATTCAAATTAACAATAAAAAGACTGCCCAATTTTTATTTTAAATGCGCAAAGATCCAAACAGGAATTCCACTAAAGAAGATATTCAGATGGCTCAACGTCATTGCACATGAGGGAAATAAACTAAAAAGGCAAGGAGATACTGCCATAGTGGAGTGCAGTGCTGACAATTGACCATGTAGGTAACACAAGTGCTGCTGAGGGTGTAGAAAGCTCAGAACCCTCATATATGACCATGGAACATAAACTCATTTAACTACTTAGAACTCTCTGAGGCTACCTTCTCAAACTAAATATATGCCAAATTTATGATGAAGCAGTTCCACACCCACCAGGAGAAAAGTGCTAGCCCTCCTATTTTCATCACACCATTCACATCAACGTTACTTTGAATGAGCCAAAATTTGCAAATGAAGGCAATGTTATCGTATTTTAGAGTCCATACATAACTGGAGGAATAGTCATATGTAAAATACTATTTTCAAGACAAAACCAAGCAAAACCAACAATGAGTTATTGACACATGTAAAACCATGAGTAATCTCATGCTAAGCGAGGTAAGTCAGAAAGTCTCCTTTCAATGGTATTGACTCTTCCTACTGTCACGCAGTCATCTCCACAAATAAAGGCTCGTGGATGCAAATGACACAGGATTGGAGGCGAGAGTTTCCAGGGAGAAGCTCGCAGTGATGTCCCCACATCTGTCCTCTGGGCTCTGCATCCTCAGGTGAATCTCGTCATGACAGGGACGGCCACATCCCTCAGCCCAGCTCCTAGTGGCCACCACACCTGCAGAGCCAACAGAGTCTCAGGTCAGAGAGGCAGACCCATTTCATTCATTCTGGGCTCTGCCTCAAGGCATGTGCGATCTTAGGTCCCCAACACAGGATCGAACCCCTGCCCCCTGCAGTGGAAATTTACAGGCTCAACCACTGGACCGACAGGGAAGTCCCTGCAGAGTCACACGGTTTAGCTGCAGGCAGGACAGGACCGCCCAGCCCCACCGGCAACTCGAGAGCCATTCCCCGGACTTCCCTGCAGGGAGACAGCTGTGCTCACCTGGTGTAGTAGGTCCAGGTGAGGCCATAGGTGAGGAGGAAGCCAGCCCCCATGAGGGTCCCTCTGATCAGGGTGAGGACCAGGGGCCAGGACCCCTGCTGCTCCTCAGTCTCACAGCTGCAGGGAGGGGGGCCTTCTGGGGAAGGGAGAGTGGGTGAAGCTCAGTCCCCAGGCCCAGCTCTCCCAAAGGCACACACCTGCCCATGCTGCTCACCCCCAGCACCTGTCCTGCAACTCACTCTGCACAGAGAAGCTGAAGGAAACTTGCTGGGAGCCCAGAGGGTTCTGCGCTTGGCAGGTGACTTCTCCAGCTGCTACTTGTATCTCCAAGACCCCGGTGCTGGAGATGGGGGTGGCCTCCAGGGTGGGAGACCCTTGGAGCCAGCTCAGTTGTGCGGGGGGTTTGCTGTCAGCAACACACAGCAGCTGCAACGCCTGGCCCTCTGAGATGAGAATAGATGAGGTGTTCTGCAGAATCTTGAGGGCTTTGGGGGAAAGCGCAGAGGGAGAGCTAGGGGAGGCTGAGGACTCCTCCTCCCTCCTTCCCAGGATCTCCTGGCTTTGCTCTCTCCTCCCCCGGCTGGCCGGCTGGGTTCCCTGTGGTCCCAGGGATGGACCTTCCCACCCTAAGC
This sequence comes from Tragelaphus eurycerus, assembly GCA_935064755.1. Taxonomy (NCBI): domain Eukaryota; kingdom Metazoa; phylum Chordata; class Mammalia; order Artiodactyla; family Bovidae; genus Tragelaphus; species Tragelaphus eurycerus. Next base: position 925,851 of record CAKXYN010000227.1, on the reverse strand, counting down.
AGGCTGAGCCAACGTGTCTGGGCTTTGTATCTTCAGGGGAGGTTTGGTGTCTCAATGGGACAGGCCTGGGCTGTTTGGTGGAAAGAAAACCCAGAGCCTCAAGGTTTGAGATGTTGATTCAGTGAAGGCAGCAGGGAATGGGACTAAGGAGGCTTTTGTGGAAGAAAGCCACATAATAGAACCATGGTGAAGGAAATGGGCTTTGGACAGGGTGTGTGAGTGTGTATGTGTGTGGGGTGTATGTGTGTGTGCCTGTGTGTATGTGTGCATGAGTGCACTTGTATATGTCCATGAGTGTATGTGTGCATGATGGGAGCCTGTGCTGTGGGTATATCTCTGTGTATATGTGTACATGTGTGATGTGTATGTGCCTGTGTGTATGGGCGTTTCTGTGCGTGTCTCAGTGTCTGTTCATGTGTATGTACTATATGTGTGTGTGGCTGTGTGTGTGAGTCTCAGTGTGTATTGCATGTGTGTGTGGTCTAGTACTTGGGAGGTGGGGCAGGGTGGTGATTTTCTCCTTGCTCTTCCCCTATCTGATTACATTCAAGGCCACTCCCCTGCCCCACCTCAGAGCCAGTCCCAGGAGCAGGACCCAGCCCTGGAGAGGAGAAGTCCTGTCCTACCTGTGACATTTCTGAAGGAGAGGCTGATGCGGAGGTTCCTCAGAGCATCTGGGGCAGAAAGACATGGGCTTGCTGCAGAGGGAGGAGTGGGATGGAAACTGACCAGCACCCCAGGAGGGGAAACCAGGAATGGGGGGTTGTCCTTCACGGCCACTCCCCACCTCAGCTCCCAGGGCGCAGACCCATAGACCAGTAGGCTGACCTTCTCTCTACACACGCGCACCCACGCACATACCCACACACACCACGGCCCTCAGGGACCCTGCCGTGTTGGGGGCTGGCGTGAGGCACTCCTCCCGTGGCAAAGGTCATGAGGAAGGAGGCTCAACACATGCAAAGGCAGGATCGAGCCTCAGGAGTTCCCCCTGGATATCCTCAAGCATCTACCCCCATAACCAGAGCCTGCCTACCTTACTACTTTGTGCTCTCACCTACACCTCTGACTTTACGGAGGCTGTCCCCCACCACCTCTTTCAGAAAAGGAGTTAACTTAGTGCTCCAGTTAATAAAAATTCCTGGGCGTGACAAGGGTGTTTTAACCTACAAACTCCTCTGAAGGTTCTCTAGCCCACCTGACAGGCTTGTCCGGCCACATGTGATTACTCACAACCCCCCAACCGTGGGAGGCACGAGATGCTTAACCTTCTAAAAACAGATTCTTTAGAGAAGTTAGAAAACTATTAGTATGAGTATAATGGGCTGATTAGAAATTGTATTCGTAAAGGGTTTTTCATTTGCTGAGCCAATGATTGCTGCTAAGTCTCCACTTCCCCTGCTCTTATACCCATTAATGAAAACATAGAAGAAATAAGTATTAACCTTTGATAGTAATCACATTAGACCTTAGGCTAAGTAAATTCTTTCCCTGACTAAAACCCACTACGCCCTCACCCTATAGGAATGTAAATTTATCTAGTGGAGTCTGTTTTAAGAATAATCACCCCTGGAGAAATAAGTCCTGGTTGAGTGACCGCTGTCACGAGAGGGTCATAAATTGTCAGCAGGCCCCCTGGCCAGAAGATGATGTAACACCCCTAAAACCTCTGTATACATTTGAAGCACCCGACTTTGATAAAAGTCAGGGCTGCTGACCCCACGTGACTTTTGTATAACATCTCAGTGTATAAAAGTAGACCATGGAAAATAAAGAATTGGGATCAGTTCCTTGAAAGACTGGCCTCCCCATGTCGCTCTCTCTCTCAGACTCTGGCTGAGTTTCCATCTGGGATGCAGAACCCACGAAGCTTACTAATTTTGCCTGGGCTTCTAAGATCTGACCGGGGAGGCCTCAGTGTCTCCTCTCCTTCGGGAGAACAGAAGGACGCCTGTGGCCTACGTAAGTGGTGCAAACTTCTTGTCTGGAAGTTTTATTGGTCTCCTGCGCAAACCAAGCTACTCAGCCTCTTTTCTCCACTGAGTTTTCCTACTGAGCTATCCTCGTTCTATTATTCTTTATATCTCTAATTATAACTATCGTGTCCTGACCCCCACCGACGCCGTCCTCGCTTCGAAGTCCGTGTATCAGCTGGGGCTGGTCCCCAGCACCGCCGCCCCTCCACACTCACAGGAGACGTTGAGCCGGACGGTTCTCTCCAGGGCCACTTGCGATCCCTGGAGTGTCACCTGACAGGTGAGGTTGGTGCCATGGTCCTGGGGCCTCGGGGTGAGGGTGAGCTCCGAGGAGTGGAGGGTGTCTGGGTTCATAGCATTAAGGGCATCCCCCGCCCAGGAGAACAGGAGAGGGTGTGGCTCATCACAGGCTAGTGACAGTGTGCAGGTCAGATGTGTGGGGCGGCCAGACTCCAGAGGCTCCAGAAACTGGATGTCGGGTTTCCCTGGAGAAAGGGAGATGAGGACACAGAGGGACATGCCTGGAGGCAGGGGTGTGGGGACCCAGAGGGTCAGGGTCACAACTCCTTCCCAGTTCTGGGTCTCTCCTGAGCCCTCCACCCCCAAGACCTGGAGCAGGGAGGGCTGCTATACCCTGTTCCCATTCTAACAGAGGAGTCTCCATGGGCCAGGGTCCTCTCCTGGGCCCCCTGTCATACCTGTCACCTGCAAATTCAGCTTCTCTCTGTAACTGTATCTCACATTAAGTCCTCGCTCCACTCGCAAGTAGTAGACTCCTGAGTCGCTCAGCCTGGCATCTCTGATGCTCAGGGAGCAGTTATTGTTGCTGGGGTCCCCGAGGAGGCTGAATCGGCCCTTGGTCTCTGGCTTCACTCGTTTCTTTTGGTCGTTTGTGGCCACAGCATCATCATGTGGCTGGTCTTTTCCCCGGAACCAGTAGATGAAGAGTTCGGGATAGGAATACCAGCGATATCCCGAATTCCAGGCGTAGGAGAAGGAGCACGGCACGTGGACGTGCATGCACGCCTGCACCGCGACTGATTTCTGCACTCGGAGCTCAAACCCTGGCGATTCCTGCAGGGACCCTGGGGGACACACAGGCTCAGCAGCAGCTCCAGCCCCTCCCCACGCGTGCTCCCCTCCCCCAGCCGTGAGCCCTGTCCCCCACCCTCCCCCACTCACCCCCCCACAGCAGGGGCAGTAGCAGCAGGGGCACCATGTCAGCATCCGCCAGCACAGAGCCGGTTCAGGTCCCTCTGCTGGGGAGGGAAACGCCCCGAATGTGGGGAGGGACCGAGGAAGCCCCAACAGAAAGCCAGAGGGTGACAGAGACAGAGCCTTGGCCAAGCACAGAAGGGGAACTTGGACGCTCCAGGCCATGGAGGAGGGGCGGCCCTGAGAAGGCAGAAGGTCCCACCCCACACCCGACACCGCAGGGGGAGATCCTGAGGCCCCTAGAGGACGAGAGGCTTCACTGCCGTTGGCTGTGACATGCCCACCCGTCCAGTGATGCTCGGGTCCACGGTGGGATCGCCCAGCGGCCGGCACAACCAGAAAAGAGAAACCGGGTCCAGCCCTGGTCATCAGTTGGGACCGACCCTGCAACAGAGAAACACTGAACTTTCCAGAAAAGAACATTGAAAGATTTCTCAAAACCATTCAGACTTGGGCAGGAAGACTCACACACGCTGGAGGGTGGAACCCACGAAAGAGAGCTCAGCGTGAAAAGCTCCTTTGCCCTGAAGGGTTTTCAGAACAGGGTATATGGGCTGTGCGTCTTCATGGATCTGAGGGTCTGTGGGACCAGCCGACCGGACACAGGCCCACGCAAAGTGGGGTGGTAAAGGAAGAACTTTGCCTTATTCAGCTGGGACCCCAAAGTCCAGACCTCACGCAGAAACACAGTTCACGACCCCTCACTCTGGATGGCCTTCTTTTCAAAGCCACATGAAGGCTTAAGTCATGTGTGGAAAAAACCTGTGAACTTGCTGCCCTTTTGGGAAAAAATTCTTTAATTTTCACAAGTTTGACTATGATCATAAACGTTTTAGACACTTTCAGGAAGAAGCTATGGGACTGATGGAAAGTTTCTTTTATATTTAGATAGAAATATTAATATATTTTTTACTTTTTTAAACTACAGAAACAAAAAGAAATGTCCGTCAACCAATCAATTATCTTCTTTCTACTCTATTTTAGATATAATATAATTAATCTTATTTCCTCATATAATGGGCTTCCCTGCTAGCTCAGATGGTAAAGAATCTGCCCTCAGTGTGAAGACCAGGGTTCGATCGATCCCTGGGTCAGGAAGATCCCCTGGAGAAGGGACTGGCAACCCACTCCAGTATCCTTTCTTGGAGAATTCCATGGACAGAGGGCCCTTGCAGGCTACAGTCCATGGGATCACAAAGAGTCAGACATGGCTAACACTTTACTAGTAGAATATTCATATTAATATACATGATTATTCTCCTAAAAAGAGGCAATCAAAGAGGATCAGGCCAAAAGTATGGGGAACAGGTGTTACGCAGGTGTGATAGGTGTGTCTGACTTCTGAGAAAAATGGTATAGTGGCCCAGTGCTTAGCACTCTGCACTCTCACTGCCTCTGGCCCAGCTTCAATCCCTGGTCTGGGAACTAAGACCCCACAAGCCCTAGGTCATGGTTTAAAAAAAAGGAAGAAAGAAAAATAGTCTGCAATAACTGTCTTATCTTTTGGTTTCAGCATTTTGTTTTGTGATTGATTACATAGGTTTCTCATTTTGAAAGAAACTCAGATGTGATGTGCCTGTGATAAAGAGACTTTTAGGAAATATATATTCGGCTTTCATCCACAGTTCCTGGCTCACATGAATCTGTGAATTCATGAATCAGATTCATGAATTGTTGGAATTTTCTGATTGATAAGAGATATGGCAGCTTCTTTGTTCAAACATTTACTCTTTGTTCTCAGTCCCTGAAAACACTTCAGGGCCGCACCAGAGACCTGGGTGTCACATTTTGTATTTGGGGGTCCATGTCTGTATTGTATTCAGTGACATCATTGTTTTGCCTAAGGAAGGATCTGAACACGTGAGTCAATGTCAGGCTCCGCAGAACCCTGGACTGGCCCTGCCCAGGGTCCAGGTGAACAAAAGGGGACGAGCTCTCTCCCTCACTCCTCACCTGTTGTGGGAACATTGCTGGACAAGCAGGCACTGGAGAAGGCCAGGATCCACAGGGCTGTGCCACACACCTTCAGAGCAGCTGGTGTCCAGCAAAGGTCAAGCTTGGACGGTCAAAGAAGAAGAAACTAGCAGTGTTGGTGAGGATGTGGGGTAAAGGGAACCCTTGGGCTGCTAGTGGGAATGTGAATTGGTGCAGCCAGTATGGGGACACTGTGCAGGTTCCTCAAAACTAAAAATAGAACCTCAAGCACTTTCATTTTTGGGCCTTTAAAGAAAATGAAAATGGCAATTTGAAAAGATATATGCACCCCATGTTCATGGAAGCATTATGTACATTATTGAAGACATGGAAACAACTTCCATATCCAATGATGAGAGATTGAATAAAGAAATAGGCGTTTCAACAAATCTGGGCAACAGGGGATCTGAACTCAGTCAAATGCAACTGCACCCCTAGATCATATGGGAACCAAAATCAAGTGCAGATGGGCTGAAGATCTATTTAGAGAGACAAACAGTAGAGCTGCTGCAAGATACTGTCTCCATGAACTGTGGTGGGGCAGGATTCCTGAACAACACAGAAACAATGCCATCTCTAAGACAGACACTGAAATCCCGAGCTGTATTAAAATGAAGAACTCTTCATAACAGACATCCCTGGGAGTGCCGAATTGAAAGTCATCCGGTGGGAGAAGATATTGATGACAAAGATAACCATCAAAATAACAGTAGCCAAAATATGAGTTTATACAAATACCTAAGGTAAAAGAAATATACAGAAATGGGCCCAAATGAACAGGAATTTCATTGAGGACAACGTACAAGGAGATCATCAAGGAATGGAAAGCTGTCCCACGTCACTGTGGTCAGGAACCTGCACATTAAGATAACAAAAATGTATGAATGTACGTGCTCCAAATAGCCAGCTATTAAAGTTTCTCAAAACACCAACTGCTGGGAAAGTGTGGGGCAGTGGTGTTGAAATGTAAGTTGGCCCACGCATTTGAGAGGAAAACAGCTTCATCCAGCAAACCGAGCATGTTCTTACGAGAGGACCCAACACTTCCACTCCTTGGATGCATGCTCTAGACCAGCCATGACTAATGGTGTCCAATCCCTACATGTGGCAATTGAAGGGTTTAACGCCGGTTATAAGGCTGGGTGTTGGGAGGGCCCACATGAAGTGCTGTAAGGTTAAAAGACACTGGATTTCCAGATGTAGTACAAGAAAATGACTGTAGATGATTCTGGGCCCAATTCCAATGTGTCTGTCCATTCGACCACATCACGCACAAGCAATTCTGAGATACCAGCAGTGCATCTCAGAATTCAACTCAACTCAATCCAACTCAATGTTGACACTGTCTACCCATAAATAGCATCACATCCAGCAAGATTTCAGTCCTTCCAGACTGCCCTTTCAGTTTCAGACGCTTGTTTCACCTCCAGGTTGTCACATGTATACCTGATCTGCTGGTTACACATGATTCATTCAGTTCAGTCACTCTGTCATGTCCAGTTCTGGGACATCCCATGCACTGCAGCACGCCAGGCCTCCCTGTCCATCACCAACTCACAGAGTTTACTCAAACTCATGTCCATTGAGTCGGTGATGCCATCCAACCATCTCATCCTCTGTTGTCCCCTTCTCCTCCCACCTTCAATCTTTCCCAGCTTTAGGGGCTTTTCCAATGAGTCGTTTCTTTGCATCAGGTGGTCAAAGTATTGGAGTTTCAGCTTTAGAATCAGTGCTTTCAATGAATATTGAGGATTGATTTCCTTTAGGATGGACTGGGTAGATCTCCTTGCAGTCCAAGGACTCTCAAGAGTCTTCTCCAACAGCACAATACAAAAGCATCAATTCTTCAGCAGTCAGCTTTCTTTATGGTCCAACTCTCACATCCACACATGACTACTGGCAAAAACATGGCTTTGACTAGACAGACCTTTATTAGCCAAGTAATGTCTCTGCTTTTTAATATGCTGTCTAGGCTGGTCATAACTTTCCTGCCAAAGTTTCCTGACTAAGCGTCTTTTAATTTTATGGCTGCATTCTCCATATCCAGTGATTTTGGATCTCCATATCCAAAAATAAAGTCTGCCACTGTTTGTACCGTTTCCCCATCTGTTTGCCATGAAGTGATGGGACCAGATGCCATGATCTTAGTTTTCTGAAGGTTGAGTTTTAAGCCAACTTTATCACTCTTCTCTTTCACTTTCATCAAGAGGCTCTTTAGTTCTTCTTCACTTTCTGCCATAAGAGTGGTGTCATCTACATATCTGAGGTTATTGATATTTCTCCCAGCAATCTTGATTCCAGCCTGTGCTTCATCCAGTCCAGCATTTCTCATGATATACTAGGCACATAAGTTAAATAAGCAGGGTGACAATATGCAGCCTTGATGTACTCCTTTCCCTATTTGGAACCAGTACGTTATTCCATGTCCAGTTCTAACTGTTGCTTGCTGATCTGCAGACAGATTTCTCAACAGGCAAGTCAGAGGGTCTGCTATTCCTATCTCTTTAAGAGTTTTCCAGAGTTTGTTGTGACCCACACAGTGAAAGGCTTTGGCATAGTCAATAAAGCAGAAGTAGATGTTTTTCTGGAATTCTCTTGCCTTTTCGGTGATCCAACAGATGTCAGCAATTAGATCTCTGGTTTCTCTAACTTTTCAAAAGCAGCTTGAACATCTGGAACTTCACAGGGCATGTATTGTTGAAGCCTGGCTTGGAGAATTCTGAGCATTACTTTACTAGCGTGTGAGATGTGTGAAATTGTGCAGTAGTTTGAGCATTCTTTGACATTGTCTTTCTTCAGGATTGGAATGAAAACTGACCTTTTCCAGTCCTGTGGCCACTGCTGAGTTTTCCAACTTTGCTGGCATATTGAGTGCAGTGCAGCACTTTCACAGCATCATCATTTAGGACTTGCAATAGCTAAACTGGAATTCCATCACCTCCACTAGATTTGTTCGAAGTGATGGCTTTCTAAGGCCCATTTGACTTCACATTCCAGGATGTCTGGCTCTAGATGAATGATCACACCATCATGATTATCTGGGTCATGAAGATCTTTTTTGTATAGTTCTTCTGTGTATTCTTGCCACCTCTTTAATATCTTCTGCTTCTGTTAGGTCCATACCATTTCTGTCCTTTATTGTGTCCATCTTTGCATGAAAAGTTTCCTTGGTATCTCTAATTTTCTTGAAGAGATCTCTAGTCTCTCCCATTCTGTTGTTTTCCTCTATTTCTTTGCACTGATCGCTGAGGAAGGCTTTCTTATCTCTCCTTGCTATTCTTTGGAACTCTGCATTCAGATGCGTATATCTTTCCTTTTCTCCTTTTCTTTTCACTTCTTTTCACAGCTATTTGTAAGGCCTCCCCAGACAGCCATTTACTTTTTCTGCATTTGTTTTCCATGGGGATGGTCTTGATCCCTGTCTCCTGTACAATGTCACAAACCTCCATCCATAGTTCACCAGGCACTCTATCTATCAAATCTAGTCCCTTAAATCTATTTCTCACTTCCACTGTATAATCATAAGGGATTTGATTTAGGTCATACCTGCATAATCTAGTGGTTTTCCCTACTTTTTTCAATTTCAGTCTGAATTTGGCAATAAGGAGTTCATGATCTGAGCCACAGTCAGCTCCTGGTCTTATTTTTGCTGACTGTATAGAGCTTCTCCATCCTTGGCTACAAAGAATATAATCAATCTGATTTGGTGTTGCCCATCTGATGACGTCCATGTGTAGAGTCTTCTCTTGTGTTGTTGGAAGAGGGTGTTTGCTATGACCAGTGCGTTCTCTTAGCAGAACTCTATTAGCCTTTGCCCTGTTTCATTCTGTACTCCAAGGCCAAATTTGCCTGTTACTCCAGGTATTTCTTGATTTCCTACTTTTGCATTAAGTCCCCTATAATGAAAAGGACATCTTTCTTGGGTGTTAGTTCTAGAAGGTCTTGTAGGTTTTCATAGAACCATTCAAATTCAGCTTCTTCAGCATCACTGGTTGGAGCACAGAATTGGATTAATATGATATTGAATGGTTTGCCTTGGAAATGAACAGAGATCATCCTGTCGTTTTTGAGATTGCATCCAAGCATTTCAGACACGTTTGTTGACCATGATGGTCACTCCATTTCTTCTAAGGGATTCTTGCCCACAATAGTAGATAAAATGGTCATCTGAGTTAAAGTCACCCATTCCACTCCATTTTAGTTCACTGATTCCTAAAATGTCAATGTTCACTCTTTCCATTACCTGTTGACTACTTCCAATTTACCTTGATTCACGAATCTAACATCGAGGTTCCTATGTAATATAGTTCTTTACAGCATTGGACTGTACTTCCATCACCAGTCACATCCACAACTGGCTGTTGTTTTTGCTTTGGCTCCGGCTCTTCATTCTTTCTGGAGTTATTTCTCCACTGATCTCCAGTAGCATATTGGGCACCTACTGACCTGGGGAGTTCATGTTTCAGTGTCCTATCTTTTTGCTTTTCATACTGTTCATGGGGTTCTCAAGGCAATACTGAAGCGGTTTGGCATTCCCTTCTCCCTTGGACCACATTTTGTCAGAACTCTCCACCATTACCCATCTGTCTTCGGTGACCCTACATGACACGGCTTGTCATTTCATTGAGTTAGACAAGGCTGTGGTTAATGTGATCGGATTGGTTAGTTATCTCTCACTGAAACAAGAAACTGAGTTCTGTTCCCCAAACCAAAGAATGAATTCCACAGATTCAAAAATACTCACACGGGCAAAGTTTATTTTAAAAGATAGAGATACAAAGTTCTCAGCATAGACAATGAGAGGTTGTGACATAACCACAAAGATGGGAATAACAGCAGATTTTCATCTTTATTAGAATTGATCTTTTCTTATTTGGTTTGCTCAGGGCCAGATGTGTGTGATTTCTGACCAATCAGTTTAAATGTCCCAATGTCCAGTGTGTCATTTTTATGCCTTTCTTGGATCCCCCATTTTCTCAGTATCTCCAGACATTGCGCTGCCATCCGTCGACCCTTTCTCAAGACCCCAGATCATTATTTAGGAACCAAATGAATCTTTAAGTGGAAATGCCCATCCTAATAGAAAATAAAATAACCCAAACAACAGAACTGGGGACATGAAGTAACCATTTCTACCTTCAGATTGATTCAGAAAATCAACCCTGAATATTCATTGGAAGTGTTGCAGGAAGGGGGACTTCTTCCAGGGCTTGAAACTGGGCTCTTATCCAACACTCAGAAATGAATTGTCTGAGGAGACACATGTGCTGACAAAGCAAGAGACTTTATCGGGAAAGGGCACCCACGTGGAGAGCAGCAGGGTAAGGGAACCCAGGAGAACAGCTCTGTCACATAGCTTGCAGTCTTAGGTTTTATGGTGATGGGAGTAGTTTCTGGGTTGTCTTTAGCCAAACATTCTGGGTAAGAGTCCTTGCTGGTGGTGGACGCCTTGTTCAGCCAAGATGGATGCCAGAGAGAAGGATTCTGGGACGTGGTCAGATGTGGTGTCTCCATTTGACCTTTCCAGAACTCTTCTGGTTGGTGGAGGCTTATTAGTTCCATGTTCCTTACCAGGACCTCCTGTCGTAGAACACCTCATGCAAATGGTTACTATGGTGTCTGGCCAGGGTGGGTGGTTTCAATCAGTGTGCTTCCCTTAACAGAAGAAATGATGCTGAAGCTGAAGTTCCAATACTTTGGCCACCTGTTGTGAAAAGCCAACTCCTTAGAAAAGGCCTGATGCCGGGATAAGTTGAAGGCAGAAGGAGAAGGGGATAACAGAGGATGAGATGGTTGGATGGCTAAATGAAAAAAAGTTTGAGCAAGCTCTGGGAGATGGTGAAGGACATGGAAGCCTGGCATGCTGCCCTGCAAAGAGTCGGACATGACCAAGCAAGTGAACAACAACAAGCCTTGTCTCTCCCGTGGAAACTCAAAGAAAGGCTTCCACGCCCTCCTGCTCCTTGAGCACAACGTCATGCTTCCTCCTGGGCCCTGCCCTTATGAGGGACCGTGTATTCTTGGAAAATGAAAGTAGTAAAAGTCTCTTTTCAATGGAATTTACTCTTTGGGTCATCACACAGTCACCTCTACAAATTAAAAGATTAAAACCTTTGGGTGGGTTCCAGAAGACCCAGATAGCGCCTCCCAGCCACGCTGAACCGGCTTAGGTTTTCGCCACGCCGCGTCCCCTTATCTTCCTCTGCTGGGTCAGCTATGGCGGCTGTGAAGACCCTGAACCCCAAGGCCGAGGTGGCCCGAGCCCAGGCGGCGTTGGCGGTCAACATCAGCGCGGCCCGGGGGTTGCAGGACGTGCTGAGGACCAACTTGGGGCCTAAGGGCCACCATGAAGATGCTTGTTTCTGGTGCTGGAGACATCAAACTCACTAAAGATGGAAATGTGCTGCTTCATGAAATGCAAATTCAGCACCCAACAGCCTCCTTAATAGCCAAAGTAGCAACAGCCCAGGATGACATAACTGGTGATGGCACCACTTCCAATGTCCTCATCATCGGAGAGCTGCTGAAGCAGGCGGATCTCTACATTTCTGAAGGTCTTCATCCCAGAATAATTACAGGATTTGAGCTGCAAAGGAAAAGGCACTTCAGTTTTTGGAACAAGTCAAAGTAAGCAAAGAGATGGACAGGGAAACACTTATAGACGTGGCCAGAACATCTCTACGTACTAAAGTTCATGCTGAACTTGCGGATGTCTTAACAGAGGCCGTAGTGGACTCCGTTTTGGCCATTAAAAAACAAGATGAACCTATTGACCTCTTCATGGTTGAGATCATGGAGATGAAACATAAAACTGAAACAGATACAAGCTTAATCAGAGGTCTTGTTTTGGACCATGGGGCACGACATCCTGATATGAAGAAGAGAGTAGAAGATGCATACATCCTCACGTGCAACGTGTTATTAGAATATGAAAAAACAGAAGTGAATTCTGGCTTTTTTTACAAGAGTGCAGAGGAGAGAGAGAAATTAGTGAAAGCTGAAAGGAAATTCATCGAAGACAGAGTTAAAAAAATAATCGACCTGAAAAAGAAAGTCTGTGGTGATTCAGATAAAGGTTTTGTTGTTATTAATCAAAAGGGAATTGATCCCTTTTCCTTAGATGCTCTTGCCAAAGAAGGCATAATAGCTCTGCGCAGAGCTAAAAGGAGAAACATGGAAAGGCTGACTCTTGCTTGTGGTGGGATAGCCCTAAATTCTCTTGATGACCTAAATCCTGATTGTTTGGGACATGCAGGACTTGTCTATGAATATACATTGGGTGAAGAGAAGGTCATCTTTATTGAGAAATGTAACAATCCTCGCTCTGTCACATTATTGATCAAAGGACCAAATAAGCACACGCTTACTCAAATCAAAGATGCAATAAGAGATGGCTTGAGGGCTGTTAAAAATGCTATTGATGATGGCTGTGTAGTCCCAGGTGCTGGCGCAGTGGAAGTGGCAATGGCAGAAGCCCTGGTTAAATCCAAGCCCAGTGTAAAGGGCAGGGCCCAGCTTGGAGTTCAAGCATTTGCTGATGCATTGCTCATTATTCCCAAGGTTCTTGCTCAGAACTCTGGTTTTGACCTTCAGGAAACACTAGTTAAAGTTCAAGCAGAACATTCAGAATCCGGTCAGCCTGTGGATGTGGACTTGAACACTGGTGAACCAATGGTAGCAGCAGAAGCAGGCATATGGGATAACTACTGTGTAAAGAAACAGCTTCTTCACTCCTGCACTGTGATTGCCACCAACATTCTCCTGGTTGATGAGATCATGAGAGCTGGAATGTCTTCTCTAAAAGGTTGAATTGAAGCTTCCTTTGTATCTGAATCCTGAAGACTACAGAGTGATCCCAATAATACAGCTATGGAAGTTTGGTCCAAGCTTCAAATGATCTTCAAAGGATTTTCTTTTCCCATATTAAAAAAGGAGAGAACACTGGCACCTATTCAGATTCTCAAGTTCTGAAATTTTAATTACAGTATTTTTCAAATTGCACTGCAGTGTCCACATACAGCAGGTCATACTTACCCAGTAAACAGGACATTTTGCTTTACCCTCAGTGATATAAAAATATTAGATAAGCATATGTTATCTACATTGTTATTAAATATTCATTGAAAACCAAATTTTAATAGTTTAATAATTTCTTCTAAAGGATGTATTTTAATTTATTTCCAATAGTTCCCTGTCATTAAGCATAAGACTTAAATAACCTAAAGTTTTGAAGCATTCCTGCTTCCCGAGCATACTTTGGACTTTTCATGCTTTTAAAGTAGCTTTGCTAAAATGCTTCCCGAAGTGTTAAGTTATTGTGAGTAGAAAGATGGAACTAGAGGCAAGAGGGATTCAAAGAGCTGAAAGTATAAAGTGGCAAAATAAAGGCAGAGGTTAAAAACACGACTGAAAATATGGTGACTAAGGACTAGTGAGGTAGATTTTCGGCAAGATTGTTATTTTCACAGCTCAGAACCTTTGCTTATACTGATACCCTTCTTAAATCCTCCAGTGTCCTGTTTAAAAACTGTTCTTTTCTACATGTTCGCACAAAATACAGTAGGTATATCTGAAGCCCTTGAAAGTGAAGTTGTGTTGCTAAACTTTGTGTTTTGAGGACTTGGCAGTTGCCTACAGTGAGTGTGTAATAAATATGAAGTTAAAACCTGAAAAAAAAAATAAAACCTTTGGGTGGAAAGGAGACAGATTTGGAGTCAAGCATTTCCAGGGAGAAGATCACAGTGATGTCTGCATGTCTGTTCTCTGGAAATGTGCTGGGAGCCCAGAGGGTTCTGAGCTCACCAGGTGAACTCTCTTTCTGCAGGTCCTAAGTCCTGCACCTCCAGGATCCTGGTGCTGGAGATGGGGGCAGCATCCAGAGCAGGAGACCCTGGAACGCAGCTCAGCTGTGCAAGGGGGTTGCTGTCAGCAACACAGAGAAGCTGCCGTGCCTGGCTGTCTGAGATGAGAAGGGACAAGGTGTTCTGCAGAATCTTGAGGGCTTTGGGGGAAAGCACAGTGGGAGAGCTGGGGGAGGCTGAGGTCTCAGCCTCTGGCCTTCCCAGGATTTATTAACATTTGTGCATATGTCTTTGTGTGTACCGCAGATGTGTGTGGTCTAGTGCATGGGAGGTACGGGGGGTGGGAGGGTGATTTTCTCTTTGCTCTTCCCATATCTGATCACATTCAAGTCAACACCCCCCTCCTTGGAGGCAGTCCCAGGAGCAGGACTCAGCCCTGGAGAGGAGAGGTCCTGTCCTACCTGTGACATTTCTGAAGGAGAGGCTGATGCGGAGGTTCCTTGGGGCATCTGGGGCAGAAAGACATGGGCTTGCTGCAGAGGGAGGAGTGGGATGGAAACTGACCAGCACCCCAGGAGGGAAACCCAGGAATGGTGCGTGACTGCTCTTCACGGCCACTCCCCACCTCAGCTCCCAAGGCACAGACCCAAGATGAGTAGCCCGGCCTTCTCTCTCTCTACACACACACAGACACACACACACACACACACACACGCACACACACACATTCCGCAGCCTTCAGGGACTCAGCCACCCCTCCACACTCACAGTAGACACTGAGTTGGATGGCTCTCTCCATGGTCACCTGAGATCCTTGGAGATTCACCCAACAGGTGAGGTCGGTGCTGTGGTCCTGGAGCCTCGGGGTGGGGGTGAGCTTTAAGGAGTGGAGAGACTCTGGATGCAGCAGCAGGGGTACCATGTCCTCATCCTCCAGCCCAGATTCAGGTGCCTCCGTCAGGGAGGAAGTGACCTGAATATGAGGAAGGAAGGAAGAAGCCCCAACAGGAAGCCAGGAAGGCAGCAGGTGATGAAGACTGGCTGGCGAAGAAGGGGAGGTGGACTCCATAGGCGAGGCTGGGGTGGGGGGTCGATGAGAAGTCAGGCTGTTTCACGTTCTCCCTCCAACCCCTCCCCCTCCCCTCGCCGCAGGCTGCAGGGAACAGCTTGAAGCCCCCAGAGCTGGCGAGGTTTCACCAGATGCTACTCTGACCCCAGGGACTGTAGCCTGCTGGGCTTCTCAAACCATGGCATTACCCAGGCAAGAATACTGGAGTGAGTTGCCATTCCCTTCTCCGGGGGATCTTCCCAACCCAGGAACTGAGCCCTCATCTTCTGCATTGCAGCCTGACTCTTTACCACCAAGATAACAGAGAAGCTCAGATGTGACATGATCACCTTCCGAATGATTTTCATGCTCACCATGGGGTCGCCCTGAGAGCAGCAGAACCAGAAAAAGAGAAACGAGGTCCACCCCGGTCATCTGGCAGGACCCACCTGCAGCTGAAAAACATGGAACGTTCTGGAAAAGAATATTGAAAATTTTATCAAAATCATTCCACTTCAGGCAGGAAAAAAGTTTCCAGACCCCAAAACAGTGGAGGATGGAGCCCAGAAAGGAAAACTTGAGTATTAAAGCTCCTTTACCCAGAGGGGTTTTCAGAACATGGCACAGGCCTACAGGTCTTCATGGACCAGAGGGTCTGTAGGACCAGCCTCCGGGGCACAGGCCCATGCAAAATGGGGTGGCTGAAGTGAGAGCCTTGTCCCGCTCAGTGTGGACCCCAGAAGCCCGGACTTCACAAGAATGGCATTCAGGACCCCTCACACTGCATGCCCTTGTTTCCAAAGCCACATGAAGGCTCAAGCCATGTGTGGAAATAACCTGTGATCTCAAGGCTCTTTGCTCCTGCTGCTAAGTCGCTTCAGTCATGTCCGACTCTGTGTGACCCCATAGACGGCAGCCCACTAGGCTCCCCCGTCCCTGGGATTCTCCAGGCAAGACTACTGGAGTGGGTTGCCATTTCCTTCTCCAGTGCATGAAAGTGAAAAATGAAAGTGAAGTCGCTCAGTCGTGTCCGACTCTCCGCGACCCCATGGGCTGCAGCCCACCAGGCTCCTCCGTCCATGGGATTTTCCAGGCAAGAGTACTGGGGTGGGGTGCCATTGCCTTCCCCGCAATGCTCTTTAGGATTGATATTTCATAAGGTTTCCTAAATTTGACAGTGCCCCTAAACATTTTACACCCTCCCAGTAACCAGTTCTGGAAACAAACAAACAAACAAAACTTCCTGTAATGTTTATTTTGAAATATTCTGTTTACATTTGTTAGTGTCTTAAGGTATAAATTTCTTAAAATTTTCTCAGAGGGAGGAAGGATAAATCGGGAGACTGGGATTGACAAATACACACTACTGTATCTAAAATAGATAACCAACAAGGACCAACTGTACAGCCCAGGGAACTGTGCTAACAATCTTGTAAAAATCTATAATGGGAGAGAATCCAAGGAGAATATACGGATATAACTGAATCACTTTGCTGTGCTGTGAAATGAACACATTATAAATCAATCATATTTTAATTTTTAAAAAGTCACATCCAGACTAAAGAACTCAAATTAATATGAAAAAGACTGCCCAATTTTTATTTTTAAATGGGCAAAGATCCAAACAGGAATTTCACTAAAGAAGATATTCAAATGTCTCGACATCATTGCACATGAGGGAAATAAACTAAAAAGGCAAGGAGATACCTCCACAGTGGAGTGCAGTGCTGAATACTGACCATGTAGGTAATACAAGTGCTGCTGAGGTACAAAGCTCAGAACCCTCATATATGACCATGGGATACAAACTCATCTAACTACTCAAAAGAACTCTCTGAGGCTACCATCTCAAACTAAATATATGCCAAATTTATGACGAAGCAGTTCCACACCCACCAGGAGAAAAGTGCTAGCCCTCCTATTTTCATCACACCATTCATATCAACGTTTCTTTGAGAGCCAAAATTTGCAAGCAAATGCAATGTCATCGTATTTTAGAGTCCATATATAACTGGAGGAATAATCATACATAAAATACAATTTTCAAAGCAAAAACCAAACAGAACCAACAAGGAAATTATTGATACATAAAAAAACATGAATAATCCCATACTAAGCGAGGTAAGTCAGAAAGTCTCCTTTCAATTGTATTGACTCTTCCTACTGCCACACAGTTATCTCTACAAATAAAGGCTCGAGGATGCAAATGACACAGGGTTGCAGGCGAGAGATTCCAGGAAGAAGCTCGCAGTGATGTCCCCACATCTGTCCTCTGGGCTCTGCATCCTCAAGTGAATCTTGTCATGATAAGGAGCGAGGCTCAGCCACACCCCTCAGCCCAGCTCCCTAGTGGCCGCCACACCTGCAGAGCCAACAGAGTCTCAGGTCAGAGAGGCAGACCCATTTCATTCATTCTGGGCTCTGACTCAAGGCATGTGTGATCTTAGTTCCCTGCAGTGGAAACTCACAGGCTCAACCACTGGACTGACAGGGAAGTCCCTGCAGAGTCACACGGTTTAGCTGCAGGCAGGACAGGACGGCCCAGCCCCACCGGCAACTCCAGAGCCATTCCCCGGACTTCCCCGCAGGGGAACAGGTGTGCTCACCTGGTGTAGTAGGTCCAGGTGAGGCCATAGGTGAGGAGGAAGCCAGCCCCCATGAGGGTCCCTCTGATCAGGGTGAGGACCAGGGGCCAGGACCCCTGCTGCTCCTCAGTCTCACAGCTGCAGGGAGGGGTGCCTTCTGGAGAAGGGAGAGGGGGTGAAGCTCAGTCCCCAGACCCAGCCCTCCCAAAGGCACACACCTGCCCATGCTGCTCACCCCCAGCACCTGTCCTGCAACTCATTCTGCACAGAGAAGCTGAAGGAAACTTGCTGGGAGCCCAGAGGGTTCTGCGCTTGGCAGGTGACTTCTCCGTCTCCAGCTGCTACTTGTATCTCCAAGACCCCGGTGCTGGAGATGGGGGTAGCCTCCAGAGTGGGAGACCCTTGGAGCCAGCTCAGTTGTGCGGGGGGGTTGCTGTCAGCAACACACAGCAGCTGCAGCGCCTGGCCCTCTGAGATGAGAATAGATGAGGTGTTCTGCAGAATCTTGAGGGCTTTGGGGGAAAGCGCAGTGGGAGAGCTGGGGGAGGTTGAGGACTCCTCCTCCCTCCTTCCCAGGATCTCCTGGCTTTGCTCTCTCCTCCCCCGGCTGGCCAGCTGGGTTCCCTGTGGTCGCAGGGTTGGACCTTCCCACCCTAAGCAGGCTGAGTCAACGTGTCTGGGCTTTGTATCTTCAGGGGAGGCTTGGTGTCTCAATGGGACAGGCCTGGGCTGTTTGGTGGAAAGAAAACCCAGAGCCTCAAGGTTTGAGATGTTGATTCAGTGAAGGCAGCAGGGGATGGGACTCAGGAGGCTTTTGTGGAAGAAAGCCACCTAATAGAACCATGGTGAAGGAAATGGGCTTTGAACAGGGTGTGTGAGTGTGTACATGTGTGGGGTGTATGTGTGTTTGCGGGTGTGTACGTGTGAATGAGTGCACTTGTATATGTCCATGAGTGTATGTGTGCATGATGGGTGCCTGTGCTGTGGGTATATCTCTGTGTATATGTGTACATGTGTGTTGAGTATGTGCCTGTGTGTATGGGCGTTTCTGTGCGTGTCTCAGTGTCTACTCATGTGTATGTACTATATGTGTGTGTGCCTGTGTGTGTGTGTCTCAGTGTGTATTTCATGTGTGTGTGGTCTAGTGCTTGGGAGGTGGGGCAGGGTGGTGATTTTCTCCTTGCTCTTCCCCTATCTGATTACATTCAAGGCCACTCCCCTGCCCCACCTCGGAGCCAGTCCTAGGAGCAGGACCCAGCCCTGGAGAGGAGAGGTCCTGTCCTACCTGTGAGATTTCTGAAGGAGAGGCTGATGCGGAGGTTCCTCGGAGCATCTGGGGCAGAAAGACATGGGCTTGCTGCAGAGGGAGGAGTGGGATGGAAACTGACCAGCACCCCAGGAGGGAAACCAGGAATGGGGGGCTGTCCTTCATGGCCACTCCCCACCTCAGCTCCCAGGGTGCAGACCCATAGACCAGTAGGCTGGCCTTCTCTCTACACATGCACACACACACACACACCCACACATACCACCCCCTCGGGGACCCCGCCGCCCCTCCACACTCACAGGAGATGTTGAGCCGGACGGTTCTCTCCAGGGCCACCTGCGCTTCCTGGAGTGTCACTTGACAGGTGAGGTTGGTGCCGTGGTCCTGGGGCCTCGGGATGAGGGTGAGCTCCGGGGAGTGGAGGGTGTCTGGGTTCATGGCATCAAGGGCGTCCCCCATCCAGGAGAACAGGAGAGGGTGTGGCCGATCACAGGCTAGTGACAGTCTGCAGGTCAGATGTGTGGGGCGTCCGGACTCCAGAGGCTCCAGAAACTGGATGTCGGGTTTCCCTGGAGAAAGGGAGATGAGGACACAGAGGGACATGCCTGGAGGCAGGGGTGTGGGGACCCAGAGGGTCAGGGTCACAACTCCTTCCCAGTTCTGGGTCTCTCCTGAGCCCTCAAACCCCAAGACCTGGAGCAGGGAGGGCTGCTATACCCTGTTCCCGTTCTAATAGAGGAGTGTCCATGGGCCAGGGTCCTCTCCTGGGCCCCCTGTCATACCTGTCACCTGCAAATTCAGCTTCTCTCTGTAACTGTGTTTCACATTAGGTCCTCTCTCCACTCGCAAGTAGTAGACTCCTGAGTCGCTCAGCCTGGCATCTCTGATGCTCAGGGAGCAGTTATTGTTGCTGGGGTCCCCGAGGAGGCTGAATCGGCCCTTGGTCTCTGGCTTCACTCGTTTCCTTGGGTTGTTTGTGGCCACAGCATCATCATGTGGCTGGTCTTTTCCCGGAACCAGTAGATGAAGAGTTCGGGATAGGAATACCAGCGATATCCCGAATTCCAGGCGTAGGAGAAGGAGCACGGCACGTGGACGTGCATGCACGCCTGCACCGCCACTGATTCCTGCACTCGGAGCTCGAACCCTGGCGATTCCTGCAGGGACCCTGGGGGACACACAGGCTCAGCAGCAGCTCCAGCCCCTCCCCACGCGTGCTCCCCTCCCCCAGCCGTAAGCCCTGTCCCCCACCCTCCCCCACTCACCCCCCCACAGCAGGGGCAGCAGCAGCAGGGGCACCATGGCAGCATCTGCCAGCACAGAGCCAGTTCAGGTCCCTCTGCTGGGGAGGGAAGCGCCCCGAATGTGGGGAGGAAACGAGGAAGCCCCAACAGGAAGCCAGAGGGTGACAGAGACAGAGCCTTGGCCAAGCACAGAAGGGGAACTTGGACGCCCCAGGCCATGGAGGAGGGGCAGCCCTGAGAAGGCAGAAAGTCCCACCCCACACCCCACACCCCACACTGCAGGGGGAGATCCTGAGGCCCCCAGAGGCCCAGAGGCTTCACCGCACGTGGGTGTTACATGACCACCCGTCCAGTGATGCTCAGGTCCACGGTGGGATCGCCCAGCAGGCGGCACAACCAGAAAAGAGAAACTGGGTCCAGTCCTGGTCATCGGGTGGGACCGACCCTGCAACATAGAAACACTGAACTTTCCGGAAAAGAACATTGAAAGATTTCTCAAAACCATTCAGACTCGGGCAGGAAGACTCACACACGCTGGAAGGTGGAACCCAGGAAGGAGAGCTCAGTGTGAAAAGCTCCTTTGCTCAGAAGGGTTTTCAGAACAGGACACATGGGGTGTGCGTCTTCATGGATCTGAGGGTCTGTGGGGCCAGCCGACCCGGACACAGGCCCACGCAAAGTGGGGTGGTAAAGGAAGAACTTTGCCCCATTCAGCTGGGACCCCAACGTCCAGACCTCACACAGAAACACAGTTCAGGACCCCTCACTCTGGATGGCCTTCTTTTCAAAGCCACATGAAGGCTTAAGTCATGTGTGGAAAAAGCCTGTGAACTTACTGCCCTTTCGGGAAAAAATTCTTTAAGATTCACAAATTTGACTATGATCATAAACGTTTTAGACACTTTCAGGAAGAAGTCTATGGGACTGATGGAAAGTTTCTCTTATAGTTAGATAGAAATATTAATATATTTTTTACTTTTTTAAACTACAGAAACAAAAAGAAATGTCTGTCAATCAATTGCCTTCTTTCTTCTCTATTTTAGATATAATATAATTAATCTTATTTCCTCATAGGCTTCCCTGCTAGCTCAGATGGTAAAGAATCTGCCCTTGGTGTGAAGACAAGAGTTTGATTCCTGGGTCAGGAAGAACCCCTGGAGAAGGGACTGGCAACCCACTCCAGTATCCTTGCTTGGAGAATTCCACGAACAGAGGGCCCTTGCAGGCTACAGTCCATGGGATCACAAAGAGATATGGCTAACTAACACTTTACTAGTAGAATATTCATATTAATTAATATACATGATTATTCTCCTAAAAAGAGGCAATCAAAGAGATCAGGCCAAAAGTATGGGGAACAGGTGTTACACAGGTGTGATAGGTGTGTCTGACTTCTGAGAAAAATGGTATGGTGGCCCAGTCCTTAGCACTCTGCACTCTCTCTGCCTCTGGCCCAGCTTCAATCCCTGGTCTGGGAACTAAGACCCCACAAGCCCTAGGTCATGGTTTTAAAAAAAAAAGGAAGAAAGAAAAATAGTCTGCAATAACTGTCTTATCTTTTGGTTTCAGCATTTTGTTTTGTGATTGATTACATAGGTTTCTCATTTTGAAAGAAACTCAGATGTGATGTGCCTGTGATATTTAGACTTTTAGGAAATATATATTTGGCCTTCATCCACAGTTCCTGGCTCACAGATTCATGCGTTCTTGGAATTTACTGATTGATAAGAGATATGGCAGCTTCTTTGTTCATTTGCTCTTTGTTCTCAGTCCCTGAAAACACTTCAGAGCCGCACCGGAGACCTGGGGGTCACATTTTGTATTTGGGAGCCATGTCTGTATTGTATGCAGTGACACCGTTTTTTTTTTTTCCTTTCTTTTTTGCCTAAGGAGGGATCCGAACACTTGAGTCAATGTCAGGCCCCACAGAACCTTGGACTGGCCCTGCCCAGGGTCCAGGTGAACAAGAGGGGATGAGCTCTCTCCCTCACTCCTCACCTGTTGCGGGAACATTGCTGGACAAGCAGGCACTGGAGAAGGCCAGGATCCGCAGGGCTGTGCAGCACACTGTCACAGCGGCTGGTGTCCAGCAAAGGTCAAGCTGGGATGGTCAAAGAAGAAGAAACAAGCAATGTTGGTGAGGACGTGGAGTAAAGGGAACACTTGAGCTGCTGATGGGAATGTGAATTGGTGTGGCCATTATGAGGAACATTCTGCAGGTTCCTCAAAACTAAAAATAGAAACTCAAGCACTTTCACTTTGGGGCCTTTAAAGAAAATGAAAATGGCAATTTGAAAAGATATATGCACCACATGTTCATGGAAGTGCTATGTACCTTATTGAAGACATGGAAACAACTTCCATATCCAATGATGAGAGATTGAATAAAGAAACTGTGGTGTGTGCATACTCGTGATCATTCTTCAGCTATAAAAGAGAAGGAAATCCTGCCTTTACAATACATGGATGGTACGCAAGGGCATTAGGGTAATGAAATACGTTAGACAGTGGAAGAAAAATACTGTATGATCTCACAGGTAGGTGGAACTGAAAAAAAAAAACAAGCAAAATAAAGTCATAGATAAAGAGAAATAACTGGTGGTTCTCAGAGGTAGAGAGTGGGGTTTATGGCAAAATTGGCAAAAGTGGTCAGAGGTACACTTTTCCAGGAATAAAATAAATAAGTCATGGACATGTAATGTACATCATGGTGACTATATTTAAAATGTTAAGGACACTAATACAGTTAACGATACTGTACTGTATATTTGAAAGCTGCTAAAAGACAAGATCTTAAAATTTCTCATCACACAAAAAAATTTTAGCCTTATA
Organism: Tragelaphus eurycerus; assembly: GCA_935064755.1. Lineage (NCBI taxonomy): Eukaryota > Metazoa > Chordata > Mammalia > Artiodactyla > Bovidae > Tragelaphus > Tragelaphus eurycerus. The sequence continues at coordinate 902,909 of CAKXYN010000227.1, read as the reverse complement.
GATATAAATGTTACTTAGGCATATTTGGTGATCATTTTGTAATATGTACATACATTAAATCATTATATTGTATGCCTGAAACTAACACAATGTTATACTTGTATCTCAGAGAGAATATATGTCTATGTGTGTAAAAGATTTGAAAAACTCAATTGGGAGCTTGGATTAGAGTGGTTCCAAACTAAGAGTGTTCCCTGCTTGACAGGCTCCACTGGCCCTTCAACACCTGCATAATCGATTACTTATGTTACATTTCCTCTGTGGAAATATGCAATACGTAGTGTGGCTTCTAGTGTTGCTACTGTCCCTGATCTACTGATTAAATCTCCAGAGATGACAACAATGAACACTGGATGATTGCAAATGCCTTTGTGATAAAATTCACAGTGCATTGGAAATAAAAGAGAAATTCCCTAAAAAGATGAAGGGTATCTTTAGAAAATATCATACTTAATGGAGTAGCATAGGTTCCACCCTAGCAAGTCAACAAATATTGGTAAAAGGTATAACAATTGAAAGGAGAAAAGAAAGCTTTATGTTCATAAAAGTTCTGCATGTAGAAAAATCCAAAAGTTTATACAAATACATTTAGAGGTTTAACAAGGGAGCACAATGACTTGAGACAAATTCAAATTTGAAAAATCCATTGCAGACTTCCTGTGGTCCAGTGATCAAGCATCTGCCTTCTAAGGCAAGGGATGGGAATTTGATCCCTGGTAAGGGAACCAAGGTCCCACATGCCTTGCCACTCGGCCAAAAAAGATCAATTACTTTCTCATATCACAGTAATATAAAACTGTTTGAGAGCCATTGACAGTTGCATCAAAAATTAGGATATACCTGGAATCTATCTAACATTTAGAAAGGTATACAACAAAAGGATATACAAAACCTCAATGGAGAAAATTATAAATCTGTCTTGAAGGACATTAAAGATATAAATAAATGGGAAAATACACCACATTAGGGGTTTGCAAAAAGAATATAAATATCCATTCTATTCAAACTAATGTGCAGAATCAAATGTATGTCACCACATCCCAAGTGGACATCTGTGGAACTCAGTAACTCCACTGTAAAATTTAAAAGGAAGCAGACATTTCAAGGAAGGCAAGGGTGCCTCAAAAAGAACAATGTGTGAGGCCTGGCTCTGCAAGTTGTGAAGATACATCACAACCTGCCTGCTTGCTTAGTTGGACAGTCGTGTCTGACTCTTTGCCACCCCAAGGACTGTAGCTCACAAGACTCCTCAGTCCATGGGATTCTCCAGGCAAGAATACTGGATTGGGTTGCCATTCTCTTCTCCAGGGTATATTACAGCATAGGAGAACAAAACTTTTGGACTGAAAGAGGGATGGTCAGGTAGACTAGTGAAACAGAAAAGGGAACCTAGAAATAAACCTCAACCACAGGAAGCATCATGTGTAATAGAAAAGGTGATAGAAAGAAGTGACAAAGAGATAGGCATTTCAGTCTCTCTGTGGGCGACCGGATCTGAACCCAGTCAAATGAAACTACACCCCTAGCTCATATGGGAACCAAAATCAAGTGCAGATGGGCTGAAGATCTTTTTAGAGAGACAAACAGTAGAGCTGCTGCAGGATACTGCAGCAGGTGTCTCCATGAACTGTGGTGGGGCAGGATTCCTGAACAACACAGAAAGAACACCATCTCTAAGACAGACACTGAAATCCTGAGCTGTATTAAAATGAAGAACTCTTCATAACAGACATCCCTGGGAGTGCCGAATTGAAAGCCATCAGGTGGGAGAAGATACTGATGACACAGATAACCATCAAAGTAACAGTAGCCAAAACATGAGTTTCTAAAATGCCTAAGGTAAAAGAAATATACAGAAATGGGCGCAAATGAGCAGGACTTTCATCGGGGACAACCTATAAGGAGACCATCAAGGAATGGAAAGCTGCCCCACGTCACAGCAGACAGGAACCTGCACATTAAGACGCTAATAGGGTATGACTATACATGCTCCAAGTAGCCAGCTATTAAAGTCTCTCAAAACACCAACTGCTGGGAAAGTGTGGAGCAGTGGTTGTTGAAATGTAAGTTGGCCCACTCATTTGAGAGGAAAACAGCTTCTTACAGCAAGCCGAGCTTGTTCTTACATGAGGACCCAACACTTCCACTCCTTGGATGCATGTTCTAGAGCAGCCATGAATAACGGTTGCCAATCTCCACAAGTTGCAATTGAAGGGTTTAAAGCCGGTTATAAGACTGGGTATTGGGAGGGGCCACATGAAGTGCTATAAGGTGAAACGACACTGGGTTTCCAGATTTAGTACAAGAAAATGACTGTAGATGATTCTGGGCTCAATTCCATCGTGTCTGTCAGTTGGACTACATCACACACAAGCAATTCTGAAACACCAGCAGTGCATCTCAGAGTTCAACTCAACTCAATCCAACTCAATGTTGACTCTGTCTACCGGTAAATAGCATCACATCCTACAAGACTTCAGTCCTTCCAGACTGCCCTTCCAGTTTCATATGCCTGTTTCAAATCCAGGTTGTCACATGTACACCTGATCTGTTGGTTACTCATGATTCATTCAGCTCAGTCACTCTGTCATGTCCGATTCTTTGAGATCCCGTGGACTGCAGCACGCCAGGCCTCCCTGTCCATCACCAACTCCTGGAGATTACTCAAACTCAAGTCCATTGAGTCACTGATGCCATCCAACCATCTGATCCTCTGTCATCCCCTTCTCCCACCTTCAGTATTTCCCAGCATCAGGGGCTTTTCCAATGAGTCTGTTCCTTGCATCCGGTGGTAAAGTATTAGAGTTTCAGCTTCAGCATCAGTGCTTTCAATGAATATTGAGGACCGATCTCCTTTAGGATGGGTGGATGGATGTCCTTGCAGTCCAAGGATTCTCAAGAGTCTTCTCCAACAGCACAATACAAAAGCATCAATTTTTCAGTAGTCAGCTTTCTTTATGGTTCAGCCCTCATATCCATACGTGACTACTGGCAAAAACATGGCTTTGACTAAACAGACCTTTATCAGCAAAGTAATGTCTCTGCTTTTAAATATGCTGTCTAGGCTGGTCATAACTTTCCTGCCAAGGAGTAAAGTGTCTTAGTTTCACGGCTGCAGTCTCCATATCCAGTGATTTTGGAGCCCCCCAAAATAAAGTCCTCCACTGTTTCTACTATTTCCCCATCTGTTTGCCATGAAGTGATGGGACTGGATGCCATGATCTTAGTTTTCTGAATGCCAAGTTTTAAGCCAACTTTATCACTCTCCTCTTTCACTTTCAAGAGGCTCTTTAGTTCTTCACTTTCTGCCATAAGGGTGGTGTCATCTGCATATCTGAGGTTATTGATATTTGTCCCAACAATCTTGATTACAACTTGTGCTTCATCCAGTCCAGCATTTCTCATGATATCAGATCAGATCAGATCAGATCAGTCGCTCAGTCATGTCCGACTCTTTGCGACCCCATGAACCGCAGCATGCCAGGCCTCCCTGTCCATCACCAGCTCTCGGAGGTCACTCAGACTCACATCCATCGAGTCAGTGATGCCATCCAGCCGTCTCATCCTCTGTCGTCCCCTTTTCTCCTGCCCCCAATCCCTCCCAGCAGCAGAGTCTTCTCCAATGAGTTAACTCTTCGCATGAGGTGGCCAAAATACTGGAGTTTCAGCTTTAGCATCATTCCTTCCAAAGAAATCCCAGGGCTGATCTCCTTCAGAATGGACTGATTGGATCTCCTTGCTGTCCAAGGGACTCTCAAGAGTCTTTTCCAACACCACAGTTCCAAAGCATCAATTCTTCGGCACTCAGCCTTCTTCACAGTCCAGCTCTCACATCCATACATGACCACAGGAAAGACCATAGCCTTGACTAGGCAAACCTTTGTTGGCAAAGTAATGTCTCTGCTTTTGAATATGCTATCTAGGTTGGTCATAACTTTCCTTTCAAGGAGTAAGTGTCTTTTAATTTCATCTCATGATATACTAGGCATATAAGTTGAATCAGCAGGGTACAATATACAGGCTTGATGTACCTCTTTCCCAATATGGAACAGTCTGTTATTCCATGCCCAGTTCTAACTGTTGCTTGCTGTTCTGCAGGCAGATTTCTCAATAGGCAGGTCAGGTGGTCTGCTATTCCCATCTCTTTAAGAGTTTTCCAGTTTGTTGTGATCCACACAGTGAAAGGCTTTGGCATAGTCAATAAAACAGGAGTAGATGGCACCCCACTCCAGTACTCTTGCCTGGAAAATCCCATGGATGGACGAGTCTGGTAGGCTGCAGTCCATGGGGTCGCTAACAGTCGGACACGACTGAGCAAATTCACTTTCACTTTTCACTTTCATGCATTGGAGAAGGAAATGGCAACCCACTCCAGTGTTCTTGTCTGGAGAATCCCAGGGATGGCAGAGCCTGGTGGGCTGCCGTCTATGGGGTCGCACAGAGTCGGACACGACTGAAGTGACTTAGCATAGCATAGCATATCAGATGTTTTTCTGGAATTCTCTTGCTTTTTTGGTGATCCAACAGATGTTGGCAATTTAATCTCTGGTTCCTCTGCCTTTCCTAAATCCAGCTTGAACATCTGGAAGTTCACAGTTCATGTATTGCTGAAGCATGGCTTGGAGAATTTTGAGTATTACTTTACTAGCGTGTGAGAAGAGTGCAATTGTGCAGTAGTTTGAGCTTTCTTTGGCACTGCCTTTCTTTGGGATTGGAATGAAAACTGATCTTTCCCAGTCCTGTGGCCACTGCTGAGTTTTCCAACTTTGCTGGCATATTGAGTGCAGCACTTCCACAGCATCATCGTTCAAGACTTAAAATAGCTCAACTGGAATTCCATCACCTCCACTAGTTTTTTGATGCTTCCTAAGTGATGCATCCTAAGGCCCACTTGACTTCCCATGCCAGGATGTCTGGCTCTAGGTGAGTGATCATACCATCGTGATTATCTGGGTCATTAAGGTTTTTTTTGTACAGTTCTTCTGTGTTTTCTTGCCACCTCTTTAATATCTTCTGCTTCTATTAGGTCCATACCATTTCTGTCCTTTATTGTGCCCATCATTGTATGAAAAGTTCCCTTGGTACCTCTAATTTCTTGAAGAGATCTCTAGTCTTCCCCCATTCAATTATTTTCCTCTATTTCTTTGCATTGATTACTTGGAAGGCTTTCTTATCTCTCCTTGCTGTTCTTTGAGACTCTGCATTCAGATGGGTATATCCTTCCTTTTCTCCTTTGCCTTTCACTTCTCTTCTTTTCTCAGCTATTTGTAGGCCTCCTCAGACAACCGTTTGCATTTTTGCATTTCTTTTTCATGGGGATTGTCTTGATCACTGCCTCCTGTACAATGTCACGAACCTCCATAGTGCATAGTTCGTCAGGCACTCTGTCTATCAGATCCAATTCCTTAAATCCATTTCTCACTTCCACTGTATAATCGTGAGGGATTTGAGTTAGGTCATACCTGAATGGTCTTGTGGTTTTCCCCACTTTCTTCAGTTCAGTCTGAATTTGACAATAAGGAGTTCATGATCTGAGCCACAGTCAGCTCCTGGTCTTGTTTTGCTGACTGTGTAGAGTTTATCCACCTTTGGCTGCTAAGCATATAATCACTCTGATTTCGGTGTTGACCATCTGGTGATGTCCATGTGTAGTCTTCTCTTCTATCGTTGGAAGACGGTGTTTGCTATGACCAGTGTGTTCTCTTGGCAAAACTCTATGAGCCTTTGCCCTGCTTCATTCTGTATTCCAAGGCCAAATTGCCTGTTACTCCTAGTATTTCTTGACTTCCTACTTTTGTATTCCAGTCCCCTATAATGAAAAGGACATCTTTCGTGAGTGTTAGTTCTAGAAAGTCTTGTAGGTTTTCATAGAACCGCTCAACTTCAACACTTCAGCATTACTGGTAGGATCATAGACTTGGATTAATGTGATATTGAATGGTTTGCCTTGGCAATGAACAGAGATCACTCTGTCATTTTTGAGATTGCATCCAAGTACTGCACTCAGACACTTTTGTTGACTATGATGGCTACTCCATTTCTTCTAAGGGATTCTTGTCCGCAGTAGTAGATATAATGGTCATCTGAGTTAAAGTCGCCCATTCCAGTCCATCTTAGTTTGCTGATTCCTAAGATGTCAATGTTCAGTCTTGCCATCTCTTGTTGACCACTTTCAATTTACCTTGATTCACAGACCTAACATCCAGGTTCCTATGCAATATTATTCTTTACAGCATTGGACTGTACTTCCATCACCAGCCACATCCACAACTGGGTGTTGTTTTTGCTCTGTCTCCGGCTTGTCATTCTGTCTGGTGTTATTTCTTCACTGATCTCCAGTAGCATATTGGGCACCTACTGACCTGGGGAGTTCATCTTTCAGTGTCCCATCTTTTTGCCTTTTCATACTGTTCATGAGGTTCTCAAGGCAATACTGAAGCAGTTGGCCATTCCCTTCTCTGGTGGACCATGTTTTGTCAGAACTCTCCACCATGACCCCTCTGTCTTGGGTGGCCCTACATGGCGTGGCTCATAGTTTCATTGAGTTAGACAAGGCTGTGGCTCATGTGATCGAATTGGTTAGTCATCTCCCACTGAAACGTGAAACTGAGTTCTGTTATGATTCTGGGATGGAAATTCACTTGGCTAATCAAGAGAACTCTTTGAGGCTGCCTTCTAGAATTAAATAAATGCTGGCCTTATGGCAAAACACTTCCATACCCACCAGGAAAGAAGTGCTGTGCTGCTGTGATGTGCTTACTCTCTCAGTCATGTCCTACACTTTGTGACCTCATGGACTCATCCCGCCAGGCTCCTCTGTCCATGCGGATTCTCCAGGCAAGATCACTGGAAGTCAGTTGCCATGCCCTTTTCCAAGGGACCTCCCCAACCCAGGGATCAAACTCCGGTCTTCCCCACTGCAGGTGGATTCTTTACCAGCTGTCACCAGGGAAGCCCAAGAACACTGGAGTAGGTAGTCTATCCCTTCTCCAGGGGAACTTCCTGTCCCAGGAGTTGAACCAGGTCTCCAGCATTGCAGCCAGATTCTTTCCTGACTGTGTGGATCACAACAAACTGTGGGAAATTCTTCAAGAGATGAGAAGACCAGACTACCTTACCCGCCTCCTACAAAACCTGTTTGCAGGTCAAGAAGCAACAGTTAGAACCAAACATGGAACAAGAGACTGGTTCAAAATCGGGGAAGGAGTATGTCACAGCTGCATATTGTCACCTAGCTTTTTAGACTTATATGCAGAGTACATCATGAGAAATGCTGGGGAGGATGAAGCACTAGCTGGAATCAAGATTGCCAGGACAAGTAACAATAACCTCAGATGTGCAGGTGACACCACCCTTATGGTGGAAAGTGAGAAGGAAACTAAACAGCTTCTACATGAAGGTGAAAGAGGAGAGTGAAAAATCTGGCTTAAAACCCAACATTCAAAAAACTAAGTTCATGGCATCTCGTCCCATCACGTCACAGCAAATAGGTGGGGAAACAGCAACAGACTTTATTTTGGGGGGCTCCAGAATCATAGCAGATAGTGACTGCAGCCATGAAATTAAAACATGCTTGATCCTTGGAAGAAAAGCTATATTTTCTTCCAAACCTAGACAGCATATTGAAAAGCAGAGACATTACTTTGCTGATAAAGTTCTGTATAGTCAAAGCTATGGTTTTTCAAGTAGTCGTGTATGGATGTGAGAGCTGTACTATAAAGAAAGCTGAGTGCCAAAGAATTGATGCTTTTGAACTGTGGTGTTGGAGAAGATTCTTGAAAGTCCCTTGGAATGCAAGGAGATCCAACCAATCCATCCTAAAGGAAATCAACCTTGAATATTCACTGGAAGTGTTGCAGGAAGGGGGACCCCTTCCAGGGCCTGAAACTGGGCTCTTGTCTAACACGCAGAAATGGATTGTCTGAAGAGACACATGTGCTGACAAAGCAAGAGATTTTTATCGGGAAAGAGCACCCAGGTGGAGACCAGCAGGGTAAGGGATCCCAGGAGAACAGCTCTGTCACATGGTTTGCAGTCTTGGGTTTTATGGTGATAGGATTAGTTTCCAGGTTGTCTTTAGCCAAACATTCTGGCTAAGAGTTCTTGCTGATGGTGCATGCCTTGTTCAGCCAAGATGGATGCCAGAGAGAAGGATTCTGGGAGGTGTTCGGACATGTGGTGTCTCCACTTGACCTTTCCAGAACTCTTCTGGTTGGTGGAGGCTTATTAGTTCCGTGTTCCTTACCAGGACCTCCTGTCGTAGAACACCTCATGCAAATGGTTACTATGGTGCCTGGCCAGGAAAGGCAGTTTCAATCAGTGTGCTTCCCCTAACAGAAGGAATGATACTGAAGCTGAAGTTCCAAAACTTTGGCCACCTGGTGTGAAGAGCCAACTCCTTAGAAAAGGCCCTGATGCTGGGAAAAATTGAAGGCAGAAGGAGAAAGGGACAACAAAAGATGAGATGATTTGATGGTGCATGGCTAAATGAAAAAGAGTTTGAGCAAGCTCTGGGAGATGGTGAAGGACATGGAAGCCTGGCATGCTGCCCTGCAAAGAGTCAGACATGACCGAGCAAGTGAACAACAACAAGCCTTGTCTCTCCCGTGGAAACTCAAAGAAAGGCTTCCACGCCCTCCTGCTCCTTGAGCACAACGTCATGCTTCCTCCTGGGCCCTGCCCTTATGAGGGACCATGTATTCTTGGCAAATGAAAGTAATAAAAGTCTCTTTTCAATGGAATTTACTCTTTGGATCATCACACAATCACCTCTACAAATTAAAAGATTAAAACCTTTGGGTGGGTTCCAGAAGACCCGGATAGCGCCTCCCAGCCACGCTGAACCGGCTTAGGTTTTCGCCACGCCGCGTCCCCTTATCTTCCTCTGCTGGGTCAGCTATGGCAGCCGTGAAGACCCTGAACCCCAAGGCTGAGGTGGCCCGAGCCCAGGTGGCATTGGCGGTCAACATCAGCGTGGCCTGGGGGTTGCAGGACGTGCTGAGGACCAACTTGGGGCCTAAGGGCACCATGAAGATGCTTGTTTCTGGTGCTGGAGACATCAAACTCACTAAAGATGGAAATGTGCTGCTTCATGAAATGCAAATTCAGCACCCAACAGCCTCCTTAATAGCCAAAGTAGCAACAGCCCAGGATGACATAACTGGTGATGGCACCACTTCCAATGTCCTCATCATCGGAGAGCTGCTGAAGCAGGCGGATCTCTACATTTCTGAAGGTCTTCATCCCAGAATAATTACAGAAGGATTTGAAGCTGCAAAGGAAAAGGCACTTCAGCTTTTGGAACAAGTCAAAGTAAGCAAAGAGATGGACAGGGAAACACTTATAGACGTGGCCAGAACATCTCTACGTACTAAAGTTCATGCTGAACTTGCAGATGTCTTAACAGAGGCCGTAGTGGACTCCGTTCTGGCCATTAAAAAACAAGATGAACCTATTGACCTCTTCATGGTTGAGATCATGGAGATGAAACATAAAACTGAAACAGATACAAGCTTAATCAGAGGTCTTGTTTTGGACCATGGGGCACGACATCCTGATATGAAGAAGAGAGTAGAAGATGCATACATCCTCACGTGCAACGTGTTATTAAACTATGAAAAAACAGAAGTGAATTCTGGCTTTTTTTACAAGAGTTCAGAGGAGAGAGAGAAATTAGTGAAAGCTGAAAGGAAATTCATCGAAGACAGAGTTAAAAAAATAATCGACCTGACAAAGAAAGTCTGTGGTGATTCAGATAAAGGTTTTGTTGTTATTAATCAAAAGGGAATTGATCCCTTTTCCTTAGATGCTCTTGCCAAAGAAGGCATAATAGCTCTGCGCAGAGCTAAAAGGAGTAACATGGAAAGGCTGACTCTTGCTTGTGGTGGGATAGCCTTAAATTCTCTTGATGACCTAAATCCTGATTGTTTGGGACATGCAGGACTTGTCTATGAATATACATTGGGTGAAGAGAAGTTCACCTTTATTGAGAAATGTAACAATCCTCGCTCTGTCACATTATTGATCAAAGGACCAAATAAGCACACGCTTACTCAAATCAAAGATGCAATAAGAGATGGCTTGAGGGCTGTTAAAAATGCTATTGATGATGGCTGTGTAGTCCCAGGTGCTGGCGCAGTGGAAGTGGCAATGGCAGAAGCCCTGGTTAAATCCAAGCCCAGTGTAAAGGGCAGGGCCCAGCTTGGAGTTCAAGCATTTGCTGATGCATTGCTCATTATTCCCAAGGTTCTTGCTCAGAACTCTGGTTTTGACCTTCAGGAAACACTAGTTAAAGTTCAAGCAGAACATTCAGAATCCGTTCAGCTTGTGGGTGTGGACTTGAACACTGGTGAACCAATGGTAGCAGCAGAAGCAGGCATATGGGATAACTACTGTGTAAAGAAACAGCTTCTTCACTCCTGCACTGTGATTGCCACCAACATTCTCCTGGTTGATGAGATCATGAGAGCTGGAATGTCTTCTCTAAAAGGTTGAATTGAAGCTTCCTTTGTATCTGAATCCTGAAGACTACAGAGTGATCCCAATAATACAGCTATGGAAGTTTGGTCCAAGCTTCAAATGATCTTCAAAGGATTTTCTTTTCCCATATTAAAAAAGGAGAGAACACTGGCACCTATTCAGATTCTCAAGTTCTGAAATTTTAATTACAGTATTTTTCAAATTGCACTGCAGTGTCCACATACAGCAGGTCATACTTACCCAGTAAACAGGACATTTTGCTTTACCCTCAGTGATATAAAAATATTAGATAAGCATATGTTATCTACATTGTTATTAAATATTCATTGAAAACCAAATTTTAATAGTTTAATAATTTCTTCTAAAAGATGTATTTTAATTTATTTCCAATAGTTCCCTGTCATTAAGCGCAAGACTTAAATAACCTAAAGTTTTGAAGCATTCCTGCTTCCCGAGCATACTTTGGACTTTTCATGCTTTTAAAGTAGCTTTGCTAAAATGCTTCCCGAAGTGTTAAGTTATTGTGAGTAGAAAGATGGAACTAGAGGCAAGAGGGATTCAAAGAGCTGAAAGTATAAAGTGGCAAAATAAAGGCAGAGGTTAAAAACACGACTGAAAATATGGTGACTAAGGACTAGTGAGGTAGATTTTTGGCAAGATTGTTATTTTCACAGCTCAGAACCTTTGCTTATACTGATACCCTTCTTAAATCCTCCAGTGTCCTGTTTAAAAACTGTTCTTTTCTACATGTTCGCACAAAATACAGTAGGTATATCTGAAGCCCTTGAAAGTGAAGTTGTGTTGCTAAACTTTGTGTTTTGAGGACTTGGCAGTTGCCTACAGTGAGTGTGTAATAAATATGAAGTTAAAACCTGAAAAAAAAAAACAAAAACCTTTGGGTGGAAAGGAGACACATTTGGAGTCAAGCATTTCCAGGGGGGAAGATCGCAGTGATGTCTGCATGTCTGTTCTCTGGAAATGTGCTGGGAGCCCAGAGGGTTCTGAGCTCACCAGGTGAACTCTCTTTCTGCAGGTCCTAAGTCCTGCACCTCCAGGATCCTGGTGCTGGAGATGGGGGCAGCGTCCAGAGCAGGAGACCCTGGAACCCTGCTCAGCTGTGCAAGGGGGTTGCTGTCAGCAACACAGAGAAGCTGCCGTGCCTGGCTGTCTGAGATGAGAAGGGACAAGGTGTTCTGCAGAATCTTGAGGGCTTTGGGGGAAAGCACAGTGGGAGAGCTGGGGGAGGCTGACGTCTCAGCCTCTGGCCTTCCCAGGATTTATTAACATTTGTGCATGTGTCTTTGTGTGTAACGCAGATGTGTGTGGTCTAGTGCATGGGAAGTACAGGGGTTGGGGGGGGGGGTGATTTTCTCTTTGCTCTTCCCATATCTGATCACACTCAAGTCAACACCCCCCTCCTTGGAGGCAGTCCCAGGAGCAGGACTCAGCCCTGGAGAGGAGAGTTCCTGTCCTACCTGTGACATTTCTGAAGGAGAGGCTGATGCGGAGGTTCCTTGGGGCATCTGGGGCAGAAAGACATGGGCTTGCTGCAGAGGGAGGAGTGGGATGGAAACTGACCAGCACCCCAGGAGGGAAACCCAGGAATGGTGCGTGACTGCTCTTCACGGCCACTCCCCACCTCAGCTCCCAAGGCACAGACCCAAGATGAGTAGGCTGGCCTTCTCTCTACACACACACACACACACACACACACACACATTCCACAGCCCTCAGGGACTCAGCCACCCCTCCACACTCACAGTAGACACTGAGTTGGATGGCTCTCTCCATGGTCACCTGAGATCCTTGGAGATTCACCCAACAGGTGAGGTCGGTGCTGTGGTCCTGGAGCCTCGGGGTGGGGGTGAGCTTTAAGGAGTGGAGAGACTCTGGATGCAGCAGCAGGGGTACCATGTCCTCATCCTCCAGCCCAGATTCAGGTGCCTCCATCAGGGAGGAAGTGACCTGAATATGGGGAAGGAAGGAAGAAGCCCCAACAGGAAGCCAGGAAGGCAGCAGGTGATGAAGACTGGCTGGCGAAGAAGGGGAGGTGGACTCCATAGGCGAGGCTGGGGTGGGGGGTCGATGAGAAGTCAGGCTGTTTCACGTTCTCCCTCCAACCCCTCCCCTCTCCCCCCGCCGCAGGCTGCAGGGAACAGCATGAAGCCCCCAGAGCTGGCGAGGTTTCACCAGATGCTACTCTGACCCCAGGGACTGTAGCCTGCTGGGCTTCTCAACCCATGGCATTACCCAGGCAAGAATACTGGAGTGAGTTGCCATTCCCTTCTCCGGGGGATCTTCCCAACCCAGGAACTGAGCCCTTATCTTCTGCATTGCAGCCTGACTCTTCACCACCAAGATAACAGAGAAGCCCAGATGTGACATGATCACCTTCCGAATGATTTTCATGCTCACCATGGGATCACCCTGAGAGCAGCAAAACCAGAAAAAGAGAAACGAGGTCCACCCCGGTCATCTGGCAGGACCCACCTGCAGCTGAAAAACATGGAACATTCTGGAAAAGAATATTGAAAATTTTATCAAAACCATTCCACTTCAGTCAGGAAAAAGTTTCCAGACCCCAAAACAGTGGAGGATGGAGCCCAGAAAGGAAAACTTGAGTATTAAAGCTCCTTTGCCCAGAGGGGTTTTCAGAACATGGCACAGGCCTACAGATCTTCATGGACCTGAGGGTCTGTAGGACCAGCCTCCGGGGCACAGGCCCATGCAAAATGGGGTGGCTGAAGTGAGAGCCTTGTCCCGCTCAGTGTGGACCCCAGAAGCCCGGACTTCACAAGAATGGCATTCAGGACCCCTCACACTGCATGCCCTTGTTTCCAAAGCCACATGAGGGCTCAAGCCATGTGTGGAAATAACCCGTGATCTCAATGCTCTTTGCTCCTGCTGCTAAGTCGCTTCAGTCGTGTCCGACTCTGTGTGACCCCATAGATGGCAGCCCACTAGGCTCTGTCCCTGGGATTCTCCAGGCAAGACTACTGGAGTGGGTTGCCATTTCCTTCTCCAATGCATGAAAGTGAAAAATGAAAGTGAAGTCGCTCAGTCGTGTCCGACTCTCGGCGACCCCATGGGCTGCAGCCCACCAGGCTCCTCCGTCCATGGGATTTTCCAGGCAAGAGTACTGGGGTGGGGTGCCATTGCCTTCCCCGCAGTGCTCTTTAGGATTGATATTTCATAAGGTTTCCTAAATTTGACAGTGCCCCTAAACATTTTACACCCTCCCAGTAACCAGTTCTGGAAACAAACAAACAAACAAAACTTCCTTTAATATTTATTTTGAAATACTCTGTTTACATTTGTTAGTGTCTTAAGGTATAAATTTCTTAAAATTTTCTCAGAAGGAGGAAGGATAAATCAGGAGATTGGGATTGACAAATACACACTACTGTATCTAAAATAGATAACCAACAAGGACCAACTGTACAGCCCAGGGAACTGTGCTAACAATCTTGTAAAAATCTATAATGGGAAAGAATCCAAGGAGAATATACATATATAACTGAATCACTTTGCTGTGCTGTGAAATGAACACATTATAAATCAATCATATTTTAATTTTTAAAAAGTCACATCCAGACTAAAGAACGCAAATTAATATGAAAAAGACTGCCCAATTTTTATTTTTAAATGGGCAAAGATCCAAACAGGAATTTCACTAAAGAAGATATTCAAATGGCTCGACATCATTGCACATGAGGGAAATAAACTTAAAAGGCAAGGAGATACCTCCACAGTGGAGTGCAGTGCTGAAAACTGACCATGTAGGTAATACAAGTGCTGCTGAGGGTGTAGAAAGCTCAGAACCCTCATATACGACCATGGGATACAAACTCATCTAACTACTCAAAAGAACTCTCTGAGGCTACCTTCTCGAACTAAATATATGCCAAATTTATGATGAAGCAGTTCCACACCCACCAGGAGAAAAGTGCTAGCCCTCCTATTTTCATCACACTATTCATATCGCGTTTCTTTGAGAGCCAAAATTTGCAAGCAAATGCAATGTCATCGTATTTTAGAGTCCATATATAACTGGAGGAATAATCATACATAAAATACAATTTTCAAGGCAAAAACCAAACAGAACCAACAAGGAAATTATTGATACATATAAAAACATGAATAATCCCATACTAAGCGAGGTAAGTCAGAAAGTCTCCTTTCAATGGTATTGACTCTTCCTACTGCCACACAGTTATCTCTACAAATAAAGGCTCGTGGATGCAAATGACACAGGGTTGGAGGCGAGAGATTCCAGGGAGAAGCTCGCAGTGATGTGCCCACATCTGTCCTCTGGGCTCTGCGTCCTCAAGTGAATCTTGTCATGACAGGGAGCGAGGCTCAGCCACACCCCTCAGCCCAGCTCCCTAGTGGCTGCCACACCTGCAGAGCCAACAGAGTCTCAGGTCAGAGAGGCAGACCCATTTCATTCATTCTGGGCTCTGCCTCAAGGCATGTGCGATCTTAGTTCTCCAACCAGGGATCGAACCCCTGCCCCCTGCAGTGGAAACTCACAGGTTCAACCACTGGACTGACAGGGAAGTCCCTGCAGAGTCACACAGTTTAGCTGCAGGCAGGACAGGACTGCCCAGCCCCACTGGCAACTCCAGAGCCATTCCCCGGACTTCCCCGCAGGGGAACAGGTGTGCTCACCTGGTGTAGTAGGTCCAGGTGAGGCCATAGGTGAGGAGGAAGCCAGCCCCCATGAGGGTCCCTCTGATCAGGGTGAGGACCAGCGGCCAGGAGCCCTGCTGCTCCTCAGTCTCACAGCTGCTGGGAGGGGGGCCTTCTGGGGAAGGGAGAGTGGGTGAAGCTCAGTCCCCAGGCCCAGCTCTCCCAAAGGCACACACCTGCTCAGGCTGCTCACCCCCAGCACCTGTCCTGCAACTCACTCTGCACAAAGAGGCTGAAGGAAACTTGCTGGGAGCCCACAGGGTTCTGCACTTGGCAGGTGACTTCTCCATCTCCAGCCGCTACTTGTGGTATCTCCAAGACCTCCGTGCTGGAGATGGGGGCGGCCTCCAGGGTGGGAGACCCTTGGAGCCAGCTCAGTTGTGCAGAGGGGTTGCTGTCAGCAATACACAGCAGCTGCAGCGCCTGGCCCTCTGAGATGAGAATAGATGAGGTGTTCTGCAGAATCTTGAGGGCTTTGGGGAGAAGCGCAGCAGGAGAGCTGGGGGAGGCTGAGGTCTCCTCCTCCCTCCTTTCCAGGATCTCCTGTCTTTGCTCTCTGTCCTCCCCCGGCTGCCCAGCTGGGTTCCATGTTGTCCCAGGCCTGGACCTTCCCACCCTAAGCAGGCTGAGCCAACGTGTCTGGGCCTCGTATCTTCAAGGGAGGCTTGGTGTCTCAATGTGACAGGCCTGGGCTGTTTGGTGGAAAGAAAATCCAGAGCCTCAAGGCTTCAGAAGTTGATTCAGTGAAGGCAGCAGGGGATGGAACTAAGGAGGCTTTTGTGGAAGAAAGCCAGATAATAGAACCATGGTGAAGGAAATGGACTTTGACAGGGTGTGTGAGTGTGTATATGTGTGGGGTGTATGTGTGCCTATGTGTATATGTGTATGAGTGCACATGTATATGTCTATGTGTGTATGTGTGCATGCGGGGGTGCCTGTGCTATGGGTATAGCTATGTGTACATGTGTGATGTGTATGTGCCTGTGTGTATGGGTGTTTCTGTGCGTGTCTCAGTGTCTGTTCATGTGTATGTATTATGTGTGTGTGTGCCTGTGTGTGTGAGTCTATGTGTGTATTGCATGTGTCTGTGGTCCAGTGCATGGGAGGTGGGGCAGGGTGGTGATTTTCACCTTGCTCTTCCCATATCTGATCACACTCAGCCCATCCCCCCACTCCTCAGAGGCAGTCCCAGGAGCAGAACTCAGGCCTGGACTGGAGAGGTCCTGTCCTACCTGTGATGTTTCTGAAGGAGAGGCTGATGCGGAGGTTCCTCGGAGCATCTGGGGCAGAAAGACATGGGCTTGCTGCAGAGGGAGGAGTGGGATGGAAACTGACCAGCACCCCAGGAGGGAAACCAGGAATGGGGGGCTGTCCTTCACGGCCACTCCCCACCTCAGCTCCCGGGGCGCAGACTCATAGACCAGTACGCTGGCCTTCTCTCTACACACACACACACACGCACACACCCACCCACACACACACCACCCTCAGGGACCCCGCCGCCCCTCCACACTCACAGGAGACGTTGAGCCGGACGGTTCTCTCCAGGGCCACCTGCGCTCCCTGGAGTGTCACCTGACAGGTGAGGTTGGTGCCGTGGTCCTGGGGCCTCGGGGTGAGGGTGAGCTCCGGGGAGTGGAGGGTGTCTGGGTTCATAGAATTAAGGGCGTCCCCAGCCCAGGAGAACAGGAGAGGGTGTGGCTCATCACAGGCTAGTGACAGTCTGCAGGTCAGATGTGTGGGGCGGCCGGACTCCAGAGGCTCCAGAAACTGGATGTCGGGTTTCCCTGGAGAAAGGGAGATGAGGACACAGAGGGACATGCCTGGAGGCAGGGGTGTGGGGACCCAGAGGGTCAGGGTCACAACTCCTTCCCAGTTCTGGGTCTCTCCTGAGCCCTCAAACCCCAAGACCTGGAGCAGGGAGGGCTGCTATACCCTGTTCCCGTTCTAACAGAGGAGTCTCCATGGGCCAGGGTCCTCTCCTGGGCCCCCTGTCATACCTGTCACCTGCAAATTCAGCTTCTTCTCTCTGTAACTGTATTTCATGGGTCCTCTCTCCACTCGGAAGTAGTAGACTCCTGAATCACTTATCCTGGCCTCTTTGATGCTCAGGGAGCAGTCGTTGTCCCTGGGGTCACCAAGGAGGTGGAATCGGCCCCGGGTCTCTGGCTTCACTCGTTTCTTTTGGTCGTTTGTGGCCACAGCATCATTGTGTGGGTTGTCTCTTTCCCGGAACCAGTAGATGAAGGGTTCAGCAGAGAAATATCCCAAATTCACGGGGTAGTAGTAGAAGGAGCAGGGCACGCGGATGTCCATGCACACCTGCACCGACACTGATTCCTGCACTTGGAGCTCGAACCCTGGAAGCTCCTGCAGGGACCCTGGGGGACACACAGGCTCAGCAGCAGCTCCAGCCCCTCCCCACGCGTGCTCCCCTCCCAAGCCGTGAGCCCCATCCCCCACCCCCTCCCCCACTCACCCCCCCACAGCAGGGGCAGCAGCATCAGGGGCACCATGTTGGCATCCGCCAGCACAGAGCCCGTTCACATCCCTCTGCTGGGGAGGGAAGCGCCCGAATGTGGGGAGGGAACGAGGAAGTCCCAACAGGAAGCCAGAGGGTGACGGAGACACTTCTGGTGCCTTGGCCAAGCACAGAAAGGGAATTTGGACACCCGAGGCTGTGGAGGAGGGGCGGCCCAGAGAAGGCAGAAGGTCCCAACCCCCACCCCCACACCCCAAGCCGCAGGGGGAGATCCTGAGGCCCCTAGAGGACGAGAGGCTTCACCGCCCTTGGCTGTGACATGCCCACCCGTCCAGTGATGCTCGGGTCCACGGTGGGAACGCCCAGCGGCCGGCACAACCAGAAAAGAGAAGCGGGCTCCAGCCCTGGTCATTGGGTGGGACCGCCCCTGCAACAGAGCAACACTGGACTTTCCGGAAAAGAATATTGAAAAATTTCTCAAAACCATTCAGACTTGGGCAGGAAGACTCACACACGCTGGAGGGTGGAACCCAGGAAGGAAAGCTGAGCGTGAAAAGCTCCTTTGCCCAGAAAAGTTTTCAGAACAGGGCACACGGGCTATGCGTCTTCATGGATCTGAGGGTCTGTGGGACCGAACGACCCGGACACCGGCCCACACAAAATGGGGTGGTAAAGAAAGAACTTTGCCCCATTCAGCTGAGACCTCGAAAGTCCAGACCTCACACAGAAACACAGTTCACGACCCCTCACTCTGGATGGCCTTCTTTTCAAAGCCACATGAAGGCTTAAGCCATGTGTAGAAAAAACCTGTGAACTTGCTGCCCTTTCGGGAAAAAATTCTTTAAGATTCGGAAGTTTAACTATGATCGTAAACATTTTAGACACTTTCAGGAAGAAGCTATGGGACTGATGGAGACTTTCTTTTATAGTTAGATAGAAATATTAATATATTTTTTACTTTCTTAAACTACAGAAACAAAATGAAATGTCCATCAATCAATTGTGCCAGTGGAAATACTGTATCTTCTTCCTATTGGATTTTATACATGATATAATTAATCTTATTTCTTCGTATAATGGTCTTCTCTGCTAGCTCAGATGGTAAAGAATCTGCCCTCAGTGCAGGAATTCAAGGTTTGATCCCTGGGTCAGGAAGATCCCCTGGAGAAGGGAATGGCAACCCACTCCAGTATCCTTGCTTGGAGAATTCCATGGACAGAGGACTCCTACAGGCTACAGTCCATGGGATCACCAAGAGTCAGACACAACTGACTAACACTTTATTAGTAGAATAGGCATATTAATTAATATACATGACTATTCCCCTTAAAAAGAGGCAATCAAAGAGGATCAGGCCAAAAGTAAGGGGAACAGGTGTTATGCAGGTGTGATATTTATGCCTGACTTCTCAGAAAAATGGTATGGTGGCCCAGTGCTTAGGACTCTGCACTCTCAGTGCCTTAGGCTCAGGTTCAATCCCTGGTCTGGGAACTAAGACCCCACAAGCCCTAGGTCATGGTTTTTAAAAAAAAGGAAGAAAGAAAAACAATCTGCAATAAATGTCTTATCTTTTGGTTTTCAACATTTTATGTTTTGTGATTGGTTACATAGGCTTCTTATTTCAAAAGAACTCAGATGTGATGTGCCTGTGATATTGAGACTTTTAGGAAATATATATTTGGCTTTCATCCACAGTTCCTGGCTCACAGATTCATGAATTGTTGGAATTTTCTGATTGATAAGAGATATGGCAGCTTCTTTGTTCAAACATTTGCTCTTTGTTCTCAGTCCCTGAAAACACTTCAGGGCTGCACCAGAGACCTGGGGGTCACATTTTGTATTTGGGGGTCCATATCTGTATTGTATTCAGTGACACCATTTTTTTTTTTTTTTGCCTAAGGAAGGATCTGAACACTTGAGCCAATGTCAGGCTCCACAGAACCCTGGACTGGCCCTGCCCAGGGTCCAGGTGAACAAGAGGGGACGAGCTCTCTCTCTCACTCCTCACCTGTTGTGGGAACATTGCTGGACAAGCAGGCACTGGAGAAGGCCAGGATCTGCAGGGCTGTGCAGCACACTGTCACAGCGGCTGATGTCCAGCAAAGGTCAAGCTGGGACAGTCAAAGAAGAAACAAGCAATGCTGGTGAGGACGTGGAGTAAAGGGAACCCTTGGGCTGCTGATGGGAATGTGAATTGGTGTGGCCACTATGAGGAACATTCTGCAGGTTCCTCAAAACTAAAAATAGAACTGTTAGGTGGGTAGAATAAGGAAAAGGAGTCCAAAACGGCGGTGGCTAAAAGACAAGGAAGGGAAAACCCTGCGAAAATAGAACAAAGGAAGGTCCGAGGACCAGAGTGAGGACCTCAGGTAAAACAAACAACACTCCTGCCTGGCCCAATTTACATAGGACAGGCCCAGGGAGAGAAAAACATATAAAAAGAGGAGCCAAAGCTAGCTCTTTCTCTCTCTCTCTCTCTCCCCGCGCGCTGGGGCGATCTTCCCTTTCTGTCTTTGGATCGATGTGCCCTCACACCTTGAAGATGGATTTTCCTGCTATCTTCTAAATGAAATAGAGCTGTAACACTGAGCTGTAGCACTGATTTGTCTAACAGCTATAACACGTTCCTTTTGCGACCTGAGAGCTATAACACAGTCTATCCAAGACCCAAGAGCTGTGACACGCGGAAGGGGCTTTAATGTCCGTCATTCCAAATCTTTGTTGTGACGAGACAAAGAACCGAGGAACATACACTCGCATGACAGAACCACCAAGCACTTTTACTTTTGGGCCTTTAAAGGAAATGAAAATGGCAATTTGAGACCCCATATAACGTTCATGGAAGCGTTATGTACAGTGTCAAAGACATGGAAACAACTTCCATATCCAATGATGAGTGAGTGAATAAAGAAACCGTGGTGTGTGCACACACGTGATCATTCTTCAGCTATAAAAGAGAAGGAAAACCTGATTTTACAATACATGGATGGTACGCCAGGGCATTAGGGTAATAAAATATGGTAGACAGAGGAAGAAAAATACTGTATGATCTCACAGGTAGGTGGAACTGAAAAAGAAAAAAAAAAAGTCATAGATGTAGGGTAAGGGAGTTAGAGAAGGCGAGGTTCAGGAAAAGAACGAGACCAGCACTTTACAAGAACAGATCACCTTTAATTAGGCGGGAAGGGGCAGCAGTCAGATTAGTGAACTGCTGCACTAACCCAAGAAAAGACAAAGTATATAGAGGCATCAGATCAGATCAGATCAGTCGCTCAGTCGTGTCCGACTCTTTGCGAACCCATGAATCCCAGCATGCCAGGCCTCCCTGTCCATCACCAGCTCTCGGAGGTCACCCAGACTCACATCCATCGAGTCAGTGATGCCATCCAGCCATCTCATCCTCTGTCGTCCCCTTCTCCTCCTGCCCTCAATCCCTCCCAGCATCAGAGTCTTCTCCAATGAGTCAACTCTTCGCATGAGGTGGCCAGAATACTGGAGTTTCAGCTTTAGCATCATTCCTTCCAAAGAAATGTCAAGGCTGATCTCCTTCAGAATGGACTGGTTGGATCTCCTTGCAGTCCAAGGCACTCTCAAGAGTCTTCTCCAACACCACAGTTCAAAAGCATCAATTCTTCGGCACTCAGCCTTCTTCACAGTCCAGCTCTCACATCCATACATGACTGCAGGAAAGACCATAGCCTTGACCAGGCGAACCTTTGTTTGCAAAGTGATGTCTCTGCTTTTGAATATGCTATCTAGGTTGGTCATAACTTTCCTTCCAAGGAGTAAGCGTCTTTTCATTTCATGGCTGCAGTCACCATCTGCAGTGATTTTGGAGCCCAGAAAAATAAAGTCTGACACTGTTTCCACTGTTTCTCCATCTATTTCCCATGTAGTGATGGGACCAGATGCCATGATCTTCGTTTTCTGAATGTTGAGCTTTAAGCCAACCTTTTCACTCTCCACTTTCACTTTCATCAAGAGGCTTTTTAGTTCCTCTTCACTTTCTGCCATAAGGGTGGTATCATCTGCATATCTGAGGTTATTGATATTTCTCCCAGCAATCTTGATTCCAGCTTGTGTTTCTTCCAGTCCAGCATTTCTCATGATGTACTCTGCATATAAGTTAAATAAACATGGTGACAATATACAGCCTTGACGTACTCCTTTTCCTATTTGGAACCAGTCTGTTGTTCCATGACCAGTTCTAACTGTTGCTTCCTGACCTGCATACAGATTTCTCAAGAGGCAGATCAGGTGGTCTGATATTCCCATCTCTTTCAGAATTTTCCACAGTTTATTGTGATCTACACAGTCAAAGGCTTTGGCATAGTCAATAAAGCAGAAATAGATGTTTTTCTGAAACTCTCTTGTTTTTTCTATGATCCAGTGGATTTTGGCAATTTGATCTGTGGTTCCTCTGCCTTTTCTAAAACCAGCTTGAACATCAGGAAGTTCATGGTTCACATATTGCTGAAGCCTGGCTTCGAGAATTTTGAGCATTACTTTACTAGCGTGTGAGATGAGTGCAATTGTTCGGTAGTTTGAGCACTCTTTGGCATTGCCTTTCTTTGGGATTGGGATGAAAACTGACCTTTTCCAATCTTGTGGCCACTGCTGAGTTTTCCAAATTTGCTGGCATATTGAGTGCAGCACTTTCACAGCATCATCTTTCAGGATTTGGAATAGCTCCACTGGAATTCCATCACCTCCACTAGCTTTGTTCGTAGTGATGCTTCCTAAGTCCCACTTGACTTCACATTCCAGGATGTCTGGCTCTAGGTCAGTGATCACACCATCATGGTTATCTGGGTCGTGAAGATCTTTTTTGTACAGTTCTTTTGTGTATTCTTGCCACCTCTTCTTAATATCTTCTGCTTCTGTTAGGTCCATACCATTTCTGTCCTTTATCGAGCCCATCTTTGCATGAAATGTTCCTTTGGTATCTCTGATTTTCTTGAATAGATCCTTAGTCTTTCCCATTCTGTTGTTTTCCTCTATTTCTTTACATTGATCCCTGAAAAAGGCTTTCTTATCTCTTCTTGCTATTCTTTGGAACTCTGCATTCAGATGTTTATATCTTTCCTTTTCTCCTTTGCTTTTCGCTTCTCTTCTTTTTCGCTTCTTTTTCTTCTTTTTCACTTCTCTTCTTTACATATATATATGCCTTCTATATAGAGGCATAGATGTGGAAATCTACTGTTGTAACAGGGTCTGTTCTTCCCCAAGGTTGTTCAGAGTTATCTTAGTTATCTCTGAGTTATCTGAGTTCGGAGTTGTTTGAGTTATCTCTCAAACAGCTCAGGTAAGGAATTCTGGAGATCAGCCAGAGTCTGGAGTCTCTGGGAGCTGAGCATAATCAACCTTAACATCCATTTCTTTTTTCTTTGGGTGAAAGAGTTCTCTGTTTTGCATAGAATGGTGGGGAGGACCTGGAGGGGAGTTTTAACTCCAGGCTATTTTGAGCCATGTAACTTTCCTTCATTTTAGACCCTAAGGAATATATACAAAAGCAGAAAGAGAGGTGGGCACCATTAACGTTCAGGGCTTCCTCGTGCTGATAAATGAGGGTCAGGGGTTTGTGGTCTGGGAGGAAGGAAATCTAAGGCCTGTGGTGTTGATTTTCTATTCTAGCCATCAGGGTCTCAAGCAAAAGTACAGTCTTGACTTGGTCTCGAGAGATGGCCTGAATCCATTCTTGGAGAAGCCTTTGAAAGAGATTGAAGAGACAAGGTCCAAATAAAAGGAATATAATGACAAGTACCAATGGTCCCAAGAAAGGCAACGACCAAGGGAGGGCCTGTTGGAACAGGTTTTGGGGAGAGTAAAGGTTTTGTAACTCTTTTCTGCGGTGTTTAATTTTGTCTCTAAATTATTTGACTCTGCCCTGGACTATGCCTGTTTCATTAACAAAATAGCTGCAGCCCTCTCCTAGGAAAAGGCAGGTCTCTCCCTTTTCTAACGTGAGAAGGTCCAGGGCTTGCCTATTTTGTAGGGCCAGAGAAGCTAATGGGTTAATTTGTCTTTGGACTGAAATGAAAGACTCCACTACCTGCTTCATATCCTCATTAAGTTCTTGGGACAGCTTGTGAAAATGGGCCGAGGTTGAGATGCCCCCAATCCCGGTGTCTAGGGCTGCTGCTATGCCGGTCCCAATCAGGAGGGGACCTAAGACAGCTCGTCTTTTCCTTGGAAAAGTTCCCGTTGTGGGTAGACTATTTGTTCTACCTCTTCTTCTTTGAGGAATGTTAGACCCGGGGTCAGGAAGACCAAGATGCAAGGTCCAGGGGAGTCCAACGGGAGACATGAATATGCATAGGTCCCACAGAGAATGAAGATTCCCAGATTGGTGCAATTATTTATGTTGTTCCAAAGAACCCAAATGGAACAGAAGGAGGGAGTGGAGTTTGTAAGACCAGTGTAGTTGGGACTAGAGTAGTTGATACAGGTTAGGTTTGAAGAGGCTGAGAGTAGGACATTGTCAGAGACTGGCCCAGTGAATTGTGTAGTTTTTTGTTGGGAAGGGCAGGTATAGTTGCCCTGTGACAGCCATGTTGAGGGTAAGGGAATTGCTATGTGTGGTGAGGGAGACAGTGACATGCATATCCAACACTGGGATGTGTGTTGTGTGTACTGGAAGAGTTGGAAGGAAGAGTTGAGAAGGCGAGTAAGGTGTTGGTTGCCAGAGGGAGGTTTTAGGAGAGGCCGTAATTGGGAAAGGAGGTCTAGGCATTTTTAAGGCTCAGGGGTTGCCTGTAACTGGGAAATTAAGTTCTTTATAACTTGTTCTGGGTATCTCCTCTCGGCCGCTCCCCCCAACCTCGAGCGGGGTAACTCCTCTCGGCCGTTCCTGCGCCATCACAGTCTGGTACTCTCAGCCGCTGCCCCTGACCTTGGATGTGGGGTAACTCCTCTTGGCCGCCGCCCTTCCGGCATGGGGTCCTCCTGGCTTCTGCCCCTGACCTCGGACGTGGGGTGGCTTCTCTCGGCCGCGCTTAGCGCGCCCAAGATTGCCGGGAGAAATATCAATAACCTCAGATATGCAGATGACACCACCCTTATGGCAGAAAGTGAAGAGGAACTAAAAAGCCTCTTGATGAAAGTGAAAGTGGAGAGTGAAAAAGTTGGCTTAAAGCTCAACATTCAGCAAACGAAGATCATGGCATCTGGTCCCATCACTTCATGGGAAATAGATGGGGAAACAGTGGAAACAGTGTCAGACTTCATTTGCGGGGGGGGCTCAAAAATCACTACAGATGGTGACTGCAGCCATGAAATGAAAAGACGCTTACTCCTTGGAAGGAAAGTTATGACCAACCTAGATAGCATATTCAAAAGCAGAGACATTACTTAGCCAACAAAGTTTCGCCTAGTCAAGGCTCTGGTTTTTCCAGTGGTCATGTATGGATGTGAGAGTTGGACTGTGAAGAAGGCTGAGCGCCGAAGAATTGATGCTTTTGAACTGTGGTGTTGGAGAAGACTCTTGAGAGTGCCTTGGACTGCAAGGAGATCCAACCAGTCCATTCTGAAGGAGATCAGCCCTGGGATTTCTTTGGAAGGAATGATGCTAAAGCTGAAACTCCAGTACTTTGGCCACCTCATGCGAAGAGTTGACTCATTGGAGAAGACTCTGATGCTGGGAGGGAAGGGGGGTAGGAGGAGAAGGGGACGACAGAGGATGAGATGGCTGGATGGCATCACTGACTCGATGGACATGAGTCTGAGTGAACTCTGGGAGTTGGTGATGGACAGGGAGTCCTGGCGTGCTGGGATTCATGGGGTCGCAGAGAGTCGGACACAACTGAGCGACTGATCTGATCTGATCTGATCTGATAACTTGTTCTTGTTTCTTTTCCCGATATTGATCTAGTACCACCTGCCATCTGACTACCCCCAGTGGGTAATGATATAGAAACATGTGTTTCTTCCATTTGGCTTACAGCAGGTGCTCATGAAACTCCCTCTCTTTTGTACTTTAACAGTGAGTAGGGGTTTGGACTTCCCACCCCCAAGGTTCATGGTGCATGGTCTTGGAGCCATATTATAACATGAGGAATGAAGATAGGAATAAATGTCTGAGCAGGGTCAGGGACTAGCCAGAAGGCTGGGGAGTGCAGCAAGGATAAGGAACAGGGGCGTCATGGGTCTGTTAGTTAGGCAGTGCACCCCACTCCAGTACTCTTACCTGGAAAATCCCATGGACAGAGAAGTCTGGTAAGCTGCAGTCCATGGGGTCGCTAAGAGTCGGACACGACTGAGCAACTTCACTTTCACGTTTCACTTTCATGCACTGGAGAAGGAAATGGCAACCCACTCCAGTGATCTTGCCTGGAGAATCCCAGGGATGGTGGAGCCTGGTGGGCTCCCATCTATGGGGTCACACAGAGTTGGACACAACTGAAGTGACTTAGCAGCAGCAGCAGCAGAGGAAGTGGTGCCCTAGGAGTAGAACACAGCTAACAATGTAGGTGATACTGATGGAAAGATGAAGGATAGGTGGCCAGTTCTGAGGGGAGACAGTTACTAGGCCTATAGCAAGGACTAGCATTAAGAGTGCAGTTATGGTTAGAGAGACGGGGAGAGGCCAGTCAGGGCGAGGGGCGGAAGGCCCCAGGTTGGTGGTTGCTTGAATCTGAGGAGGAACAGTGTTCATTCGGATGAAGAATGATGTAGAGAATGAAAGCAAAGAAATCAGTTTCATCTGGAATCAGGTTGTAGAAGGTTTCCTGAAGGCACAGTTGAGATACCAGCGTGGTCAAGTTTTCAAAGGTGGTTCCTCTTGGGGCGCTGGTCCAGAGATCTTGTAGTAGTTGGGTCAGGAACAGTTGAAGGTTGAAGAGTGTCCAGGTCATTCAGTGTCTTCATCAATGGTCGACAGAGGTTGTCGCCAGGTGATTTTTAAGGAAGTGGGCCCTGTGAGGGAGACCTGATAGGGGTCAGTTAAGGAGGGTGGTGCAGGATCGGAGGTGACCTGTTTTAGGAGAGAGAGGTGTACCCAGGAGGTGACCTTCTCGACTTTAGCTGTAGTTGGGGTAAAGAGGATAATTTTGAATCAGTTCAGTTCAGTTGCTCAGTCATGTCCGACACTTTGTGACTCCATGAACCACAGCATGCCAGGCCTCACTGTCCATCACCAACTCCTGGAGTCCACCCAAACCCATGTCCATCGAGTCGGTGATGCCATCCAACCATCTCATCCTTTGTCGTCCACTTCTCCTCCTGCCCTCAATCTTTTCCAGCATCAGGGTCTTTTCAAATGAATCAGCTCTTCGCATCAGGTGGCCAAAGTATTGGAGTTTCAGCTTCAGTATCAGTCCTTCCAATGAACACCCAGGACTGATCTCCTTTAGGATGGACTGGTTCGATCTCCTTGCAGTCCAAGGGACTCTCAAGAGTCTTCTCCAACACCACAGTTCAAAAGCATCAATTCTTTGGCACTCAGCTTTATTTATAGTCAAACTCTCACATCCATACATGACTACTGGAAAAACCATAACCTTGACTAGATAGACCTTTGTTGGCAAAGTAATGTCTCTTTTTTGAATATGCTATCTATGTTGGTCATAACTTTCCTTCCAAGGAGTAAGCATCTTTTAATTTCATGGCTGCAATCACCATCTGTAGTGATTTTGGAGCCCAGAAAAATAAAGTCAGCCACTGTTTCCCCATCTATTTCCCATGTGATGGGACCAGATGCCATGATCTTAGTTTCTGAATGTTGAGCTTTAAGCCAACTTTTTCACTCTCCTCTTTCACTTTCATCAAGAGGTTCTTTAGTTCTTCTTCACTTTCTGCCATAAGGGTGGTGTCATCTGCATATCTGAGGTTATTGATATTTCTCCCAGCAATTTTGATTCCAGCTTGTGCTTCATCCAGCTTGGTGTTTCTCATGATGTACACTGCATATAAGTTAAATAAGCAGGGTGACAATATACAGCCTTGACGTACTCCTTTTCCTATTTGAAACCAGTCTGTTGTTCCATGTCCAGTTCTAACTGTTGCTTCCTGACCTGCATACAGATTTCTCAAGAGTCAGGTCAGGTGGTCTGGTATTCCCATCTCTTTCAGAATTTTCCACAGTTTATTGTGATCCACACAGTCAAAGGCTTTGGCATAGTCAATAAAGCAGAAATAGATATTTTTCTGGAACTCTCTTGCTTTTTCCATGATCCAGTGGATGTTGGCAATTTGATCTCTGGTTCCTCTGCCTTTTCTTAATCCAGCTTGAACATCTGGAAGTTCACAGTTCACATATTGCTGAAGCCTGGCTTGGAGAATTTTGAGCATTACTTTACAAGCGTGTGAGATGAGTGCAATTGTGCGGTAGTTTGAGCATTCTTTGGCATTACCTTTATTGGGGATTGGAATGAAAACTGACCTTTTCCACTGCTGAAAAGGTCACCAGTGGCCACTGCTGAGTTTTCCAACTTTGCTGGCATATTGAGTGCAGCACTTTTAAATCTGATTTCGGTGTTGACTATCTGGTGATGTCCACGTGTAGAGCACTTTCCACGATTTGAAATAGCTCAACTGGAATTCCATCACCTCCATTAGGTTTGTTCATAGTGATGCTTCCTAAGTCCCACTTGACTTCACATTCCAGGATGTCTGGCTTTAAGCGAGTGATCACACTATCATGATTATCTGGGTCGTGATGATCTTTTTTGTACAGTTCTTCTGTGTATTCTTGCCACCTCTTCTTATTATCTTCTGCTTCTGTTAGGTCCATACCATTTTTGTCCTTTATTGAGCCCATCTTTGCATGAAATGTTCCTTTGGTATCTCTAATTATCTACAAGAGATCTCTAGTCTTTCCTATTCTATTAGTTTCCTCTATTTATTTGCATTGATCGCTGAGGAAGGCTTTTTAAATCTCTCCTTGCTATTCTTTGGAACTCTGCATTCAAATAGCTATATCTTTCCTTTTCTCCTTTGCTTTTCACTTCCCTTCTTTTCACAGCTATTTGTAAGGCCTCCTCAGACAGCCATTTTGCTTTTTAGCATTTCTTTTTCTTGAAGATGGTCTTGATTCCTGTCTCCTATACAATGTCATGAACCTCCATCCATAGTTCATCAGGCACTTTGTCTGTCAGATCTAGTCCCTTTAATCTATTTCTCACTTCCACTGTATAGTCATAAGGGATTTGATTTAGGTCGTACCTGAATGATCTAGTGGTTTTATCCACTTTCTTCAATTTCAGTCTGAATTTGGCAGTAAGGAATTCATGATCTCAGCCACAGTCAGCTCCTGGTCTTGCTTTTGCTGATTGTATAGAGCTTCTCTATCTTTGGCTGCAAAGAATAGAATCAATCTGATTTCGGTGTTGACCATCTGGTGATGTCCATGTGTAGTCTTCTCTTGTGTTGTTGGAAGAGGGTGTTTGCTGTGGCAGTGCGTTCTCTTGGCAGAACTCTGTTAGCCTTTGCCCTGCTTCATTCTGTACTCCAAGGCCAAATTTGCCTGTTACTCCAGGTGTTTCTTGACTTCCTACTTTTGCATTCCAGTCCCCTATAATGAAAAGGACATCGTTTTTGGATGTTAGTTCTAGAAGGTCTTATAGGTCTTCATAGAACTGTTCAACTTCAGCTTCTTCAGCATTACTGGTTGGGGCATAGACTTGGATTACCACAATATTGAATGGTTCGTCTTGGAAATGAACAGTCATCATTCTGTCATTTTTGAGATTGCATCTAAGTACTGCATATCAGACTCCTTTGTTGCCCATGATGGCTACTCCATTTCTTCTAAGGGATTCCAGCCCACAGTAGTAGATATAATGAGTTTAATTATAACTCACTTATAATTAAATTCACCTATCCCAGTGAATAGGTAAGTTAAATTCACCTATTCCAGTCCATCTTAGTTCACTGATTCCTAGAATGTTGATGTTCACTCTTGCCATTTCCTGTTTGACCACTTCCAATTTGCCTTGATTCATGGACCTAACATTCCAGGTTCCTATGCAATATTGCTCTTTACAGCATCGAACCTTGCTTCTGTCAACAGTCCCATCCACAAATAGGTGTTGTTTTTGCCTTGGCTGCATCCCTTCATTCTTTCTGGAGTTATTTCTCCACTGATCACCAGTAGCATATTGGGCATCTACTGACCTGGGGAGTTCATCTTTCAGTGTCCTATCTTTTTGCCTTTCCATGCTGTTCATGGGGTTCTCAAGGCAAGAACACTGAAGTGGTTTGCCATTCCCTTCTCCAGTGGACCACATTCTGTCAGACCTCTCCACCATGACCCATCCGTCTTGGGTGGCCCCACAGGGCATGGCTTAGTTTCACTGAGTTAGACAAGCTGTGGTCCGTGTGATCAGGATGGCTAGTCGTGTGATCGTGGTTTCAGTCTGTCTGCCCTCTGGTGCCCTCTCTCAGTGCCTGCCGTCTTACTTGGGTTTCTCTTACCTTGGATGTGGGGTATCTCTTCACAGCTGCTCCTTACCTTGGACCTGGGGTAGCTCCTCTCGGCCGCCACCCCTGACCTTGGATGTGGGATAGCTCCTCTTGGCCGGGCTTCTGCGCCTTCCGTAGCAGCTGCCGCGCTTCTGAATAGTCAGAATTGAATGACCATTCAATTTTTGACCACTGAATGACTATTAATTTTGAATGGTCCCTGCCATTTTGGGGTTAGGTCTCCCTGGGGATTACCAGACAGGTAGACTATGTCCCCAGTTTGTAAAGGGGGCAAGGGAGCTTGGAGGTCAGGGGCAGGCAAGTTGTGGTTGATGTATTTCCAGAGGGCATTGCGGAGTTCGGCCAGCAGAAGGGAGTGTAGGAAGCTTGGTATGGGAGGAGGTTCGGGGGGAGTCCAGGAGGAAGCATGGGCCTTCCATACGTCACCTCAGAGGGGCTCAGCCTTGGGGGCTTTCTGGGCAAAGCCCGCACTTTGAGGAGAACAATCGGCAAAAGTTTAGTCCAATCCAGATGTACCTCGAGGGTTAGTTTGGTAAGAATCTTTGATTATTCTGTTCATCATTTCAACCTTTCCTGAGGACTGGAGATGATATGGAATGTGAAATTTCCAGGGTATCTGTAAGAATTGGACATGTTGTTGGGTGACCTTGGATGTAAATTCCAGGCCATTATCAGACTGTAAGGATGAAGGCAGGCCAAACCTGGGGATAATTTCTGTGAGGAGGATTTGGGCCACGCTGTGGGCTTTTTTGTTTGTAGTGGGAAATGCTTCTATCTATCCTGAAAAGGTGTCCACAAGGACCGGGAAGTATGTGACTCTCCAAACCAGGGGCATATGAGTAAAGTCTATCTGCCAGTCCTGTGCTGGGAGGCTGCCTCACATTTGATGAGTTGGAAAGGAGGTAGGTTTAAGGTTGGAACTGGGATTAGTACATTGACAAGTTTGACAGGAGTGGGTAAGGTTATCTAAATATTGTTGGTCAGCAGTGGATATGGGGAAGTGGTTATGGAGGAACTGTTGGATTATCTCGGACGAGGGATGAAAGAGTGAGTATAGATGAGAGGATTTCTCTGGTGGTGGAGGGGTCGGATGGCGTCAGGGCTAAGATGACAGGGGACTGGAGGGAAGGATGGGACAGGGCTATCTCCTTGGCCTTCTGGTCTGTGACATTCCCTTTTGATGTCCCCTATGGTGGAGGATGGTGACTTTGTTTGGTAAGAGTGCTGCCTCTAGAAGTTTGTGGATCAGGTCTGAATTAATAATGGGGGATCTCTTTTGGGTTAGGAAACCTCTTTCTCTCCATATTAGGATGTTTGAGTAAAGTATGTTATAGGCAAATTTGGAGCCTGTGTAGATGTTAACCCTTAGAGTTTTAGCCAGAGCCAAAGTTCTGGTGAGAGCTATCAGTTCTGCCTGTTGGGAGGTGGTGTGAGGTGGCAGAGGTGAAGCTTCAATTGTCTGGGTTTCATGATTGTGACAAAGGTCCCCCTGGATGATGGCATATCCTGCCGCAAAGGGTGGAGATTTTTGAGAGCTGCCATCAATGAACCAGTTTGAGTCTTGGATGGGCTGATGTGTTAAATGTTGAAAGGGATTTTGGGTAAGATCTACTGTTAGGCTGCAGCTATGTAGGAGGGGGTCTGTTGTAGAGGATGTGGGTAATAAGCTGGCAGGGTTAAGGGGGGAGCAGGGGGAGAATGAGAGCCAAGGGTCGAGGAGAAAGGCATGTAGGACCTGTACCCTGGAAGGGGGAGGGGAGAGGAAGGCCCGATGTGATAGTAAGTCTCAGAAGGTGTGTGGAGAACAGACTGTTAAAGGGGCATGTCTAGAGAGTTTATTTGCTTCGGGTACAAGGGCTGCGATAGCAGCCATGGCCTGTATGTAGGGAAGCCCCCTCTTGGTCACCATGTCAAGCTGTTTTGACAGATAGGCTACGGGAGCCCAGGTGTCTCCAGCCTGCTGACACAGAAGTCCCAGAGCCTGTCCTTGGTTGGAATGTGCAAAGAGAAAGACTGGTCTGGTGTGATCTGGCAGGTGGAGAGTTGGCACTCGGAAGAGGCTCTGGGTGCGCTGGTGAATGGGACTGGCTAGCGAGGAGGGGTTAAAGAGGGGCTCACCCAGACATCCATTAGTTGCCTCATAGAGTGGCTTTGCAAGGAGGGAGAAGATAGGAATCCAGATACGGAAAAAGTTTAGGAGGCCAAGGATAGACAGGAGCTCCCTTTTGGTTTTTGGAAGTAGACAGTTAATTAAGGCCTCGATTCTATCTGGGGAAATAGTTCTTTATTGGTGGCATATGGAGAGCCCCAGGAAGGTGACATCTGTCTGGGCTATTTGGGCCTTGGACCAGGACACCCGATAACCCCAGGATCCCAGGGTCCCGGGGAGTTTGGCAGTATGTTGGAGGCAGAGTTTTCGGGTTGGGCTACAAAGGAGGAGGTCATCTATGTATTGGAAGAGATGACTTGGGGCTAGGTTGAGTGTCTGTAGGTCTTTTTGTAAAGCCTGTCCAAAAAATTGGGGGCTGTCTCTGAACCCCTGGGGGAGAACTGTCCATGTTAGTTGTTGGGAAACTTGAGTCTCGGGGTCTTGCCTGGTGAAGGTGAAAAAGGGTTAGGAGAGGGGGTGGAGGGGGATGGTGAAAAAGGTGTCTTTGAGATCTAATGCTGTGAAGTGGGTTGCAGTCGGGGATATGGCAGACAGAAGGGTGTAAGGGTTAGGGACTACTGGGAAAGTTGGTGTGATAGCCGCATTGATTTTTCACACATCCTGGACCAGTCTCCAAGAGTTTGGTCCCTTCCTTACTGCCAGAATAGGGGTGTTGTGTGGTGAATGGGTAGGAATTAAGATAGAGGCTTGAAGAATATGGTCTATGACAGGTTTAATTAAGTTCCTTGTGGGCTTCCAGGGTGAGAGAGTACTGTTGTTGGGTAATTATAGTCGAGGGGTCTTTTAGGGTAATGTGGACTGGGGGATGATGTTTGGCTATGGATGGGTGATTGGTGTCCCAGACTTGGGGGTATAAGGCGGGTAGATCCAAGGGAAGGTCAGGGGTGAGGTATAGAGACAGTCCAGGTGCCATGCAGAATATAGAGACTATATTGAGGGGGTGGAATGGTAATAAAGACCCCCTATTTGGATAACAGATGTCTCTAGGAGTGCCATTGGGCACTTAGGCATTATGAGGAAATGAGTGTATGAGGGTTGATTTTTCAAATTGACAGAGTAATGAAGGGCTGATTTTTGGCCTTAAGGGGGCTCCAGAGACCCCCTTGATTGTGAGTTCTGAGTCTTGAGTTGGGCCAGAGCAGGAAGTTAAGAGAGAGAGTAACTCCAGTGTCTTCTATAAAGATCTTTTTTCCGGCCACTACCTTGTCTACCCTAAGTTCCAAGCTTGTGTCCGGGACATGGGCCAGGGGGTTGGAACTCAGGCCCTGTCATTGGAACAACTCTTGTAGGGTTGGGTTGGGGTTCTGGGGAGAAGTGGGGATCTCCCCAGGGGTGCCAGGGCGTCCTTGTAGACATTCCACTGTGCATTTCTGGGAGGTGGGGACCTCCCCAGGGGTGTCAGGGTGTTCCTGGGGACAGTCCATCTTCCAGTGTCCCCACTGACCACAGGTTGGGCATGTTTTTGTGCGGGGCCACAGGGTTGGGCATGTCTGCCCAGTGTCCTGACTGGTTGCATTGGAAGCAGGGTCCGAGGGGTGGGTCTTAAGTCCCAGTCTGGGATGACTTTGGCTAGACTGATCTCTTCACTTAATTGCTCCCACCAAAAGGGCATATTTAGCTTTGCTCTCATGGTCTTTTTCTCTCTTAGCCTCCCCCTCTATATTATTGAACACCTTGAAGGCTACTTCTAGAAGATCTCTTTGGGGGGGTCTCAGGGCCCTTCTCTAGTTGTTGAAGCTTGCGTTTAATGTCAGGGGCAGACTGGCTGATGAATTGAACTTGAAGGTAGAGTAACCCAGCAGGGGTGTTGGTATCTAGGTTGGTATACTTCTGGACTGCCTCGTGAGGCCTGCCAAGAATAAGGCTGGATTTTCATCTGCCCCTTGGGTGATTTTCCTGACTTTGTCTTAATCCATGGACTGTCCCCATGGATATGAATTTTTTTTTGCATTCCTTCTAGAAGGCAGGTAATCATATGATTGAGTCTCCTGATACCCGGGTCACCGGGCTGGGACGTCCAGTGGGGCTCTAACTGAGGCACTGCCTCATCAGCAGCTGGGCTATCCCGCTCTTGGTTATGTAAATGATCGATGTGGGCTTTTGCCACTTGCCAGATATGGTCTTTTTCACCTGGGGTGAGAGTGGCATTTAGGATATAGTATACGACGTCACTCCATGTGAGGTTATAGGCCTGGGAGAGTCTCAGGAATTCTTTCCTGTATCTGGTAGGATTTTCAGATCAGATCAGATCAGATCAGTCGCTCAGTCGTGTCCGACTCTTCGCGACCCCATGAACCGCAGCACTCCAGGCCTCCCTGTCCATCACCAGCTCCCGGAGGTCACTCAGACTCGCATCCATCGAGTCAGTGATGCCATCCAGCCATCTCATCCTCTGTCGTCCCCTTCTCCTCCTGCCCTCAATCCCTCCCAGCATCAGAGTCTTCTCCAATGAGTCAACTCTTCGCATGAGATGGCCAAAATACTGGAGTTTCAGCTTTAGCATCATTCCTTCCAAAGAAATTCCAGGATTGATCTCCTTCAGAATGGACTGGTTGGATCTTCTTGCAGTCCAAGGGACTTTCAAGAGTCTTCTCCAACACCACAGTTCAAAAGCATCAATTCTTCGGCGCTCAACCTTCTTCACAGTCCAGCTCATTTTCCTTCAATTTGGCTCATATCAGAAACTGAGAAAGGCACATGAACCCAAGTAGGGCCCTGTGGTCCCGCTGCCTCTCTGAGAGGAAACATGTGTTTGTTTCAGGTCCTGGCCGATGGAGGGCAGGTGAAAATCTCTTTTGGGGTTTCCGAGTCATCACTTCCTGTTTTGGAGGAGGAAGGGCTAAAGGATGGGGTCTCGTCTCCGGAAGCTTTTTTTCTGGGGCAGTAGGGAGGAGGCTCATCTGCCTGGTCAAAATCGGGGGCTGAGGGTTTAGGAGGCCTTGTAGAGGCTTTAGATTTGGATTCTTTTGTAATGCAGGGGGAGAGGGAGCGGAGGAGGATTTGATAGGTAGAACAGTCCTTGCAGAGAGAAGGACGGTTTCTAAGGTCCCAGAGGCTTGAATACAGGGGACCTCCGACCATTTGCCATTCCGTTTGAGGAAGTTAGTGAGATCTGATAAAATATTGAAATCGAAAGTCCCGAACTCAGGCCAGCAGTTTTGGTTATCCAGTTTGTATTGAGGCCAAATTTGAGTGTAAAGTGACTCGAGTTTATGAACCTTGACATCGGTCAAGAGTAGATGTTTGAGGTTTCGTTTTAGCAGGCCAAGGGAGAGTCCCGTGGGATGGATTGGCTTGACCTCATAGCAAATGGCTAGCGACTGTCCGGTCGAGAGAAAAGGTCATCACTTAATCTTTTGATCGGGCAAAGAGAGAAAGACTCTGAAGGAGAGAGGGGCGTCCCCCAAGTACCTCCCCAGAGGACCTCTTGGCAGGAGGGTTCCCCAGGAACCCAGAAGGGACGATAGTCTGTGGTGCCCTAGAGTACCGTCCGAGCTTACCTGGGCTACTGGGTCAGGCGAGAATTCATGGTGGGTGGAGGGAGGTCGAATGGCAAAAGGCCTCTGGAGTTGGTTGGTCTCATGGAAAAGAAAGTGTAGAGAAAAGAGGAAGAGAGGGAGAGAGACCAATATTCCTCGGGTTATGTGGAAAACCAATAAAGTCCTTACACAGGACTTGTACTGCTCATGAAGGCACGGAGTGTCCTCTCGAGGAGGTCTTGAAAGCCCAGGCGGGAAAGTGAGCTCAGCAGTCATCCACTCTCTGAAGAGCTGGCTGTGGAGAACAAGAAGAAACCTCAATCTCCTGGGTTTCAGCACCAAAAAATGTAGGTAAGGGAGTTACAGAAGGCAAGGTTCAGAAACAGAAAGAGACCGGCACTTTACAGGAACAGATCACCTTTAATGAGGCGAGAAGGGGCAGCAGTCAGATTAGTGAGCTGCTGCCCTAACCCAAGAAAAGAGTAAGTATATATAGGCATAGATGTGGAAATCTATGGAGGCCTGTTTTTCCCCACGGTTGTTCGGAGTAGTTATCTCTCAAACGGCTGGGGTAAGGAATTCTGGTGATCGGGCCTGAATTGGCTGGGAAAAAAAGTGAAAATGAAGTCGCTCAGTGTGTCCGACTCTTTGCGACCCCATAGACTGTAGCCTACCAGGCTCCTCCGTCCATGGGATTTTCCAGGCAAGAGTACTGGAGTGGGTTGCCATTTCCTTCTCCAGAGGATCTTCCCGACCCAGGGATCGAACCCTGGTCTCCCGCACTGTAGGCAGACACTTTACAGTCTGAGCCACCAGGGGACCGCCTGGGAGTGGGGTGCAATCAACCTTAATGTCCATTTTTTTTTCTTCAGGTGAGAGAGTTTTTTGTTTTGCATAGAATGTTGGGGAGGACCTGGAGAGGAGTTTTAACTCCAGGCTATTTTGAACCATGTAACTTTCCTTCAATAGATACAGAGAAATAACTGGTGGTTCTCAGAGGTAGAGAGTGGGGTCATTGGCAAAAATGGGCAAAAGTGGTCAGAAGGTATACATTTCCTGGAATAAAATAAAAAATTCATGGACATGTAATGTACGTCATGGTGACTATATTTAAAATATTAAGGACATTAATACAGGAAAGTTATGACCAACATAGGCAGCATATTAAAAAAGCAGAGACATTACTTTGTCAACAAAGGTCCATCTAGTCAAGGCTATGGTTTTTCCAGTAGTCATGTATGGATGTGAGAGTTGGACTGTGAAGAAAGCTGAGCGCAGAAGAATTGATGCTTTTGAACTGTGGTGTTGGAGAAGACTCTTGAGAGTCCCTTGGACTGCAAGGAGATTCAGCCAATCCATCCTAAAGCAAATCAGTCATGGATGTTCATTGGAAGGACATGTTGAAGCTGAAAGTCCAATACTTTGGCCACCTGATGCGAAGAGCTGACTCATTTGAAAAGACCCTGATGCTGGGAAAGATTGAGGGCAAGAGGAGAAGGGGACGACAGAGGATGAGATGGTTAGATGGCATCACCGAGTCAATGGACATGAATTTGGGTAAACTTCAGGAGTTGATGATGGACAGGGAGGCCTGGCATGCTGCAGTTCATGGGGTCGCAAAGAGTCAGACACGACTGAGAGACTGAACTGAACTGAATATAATTAATAATACAGTACTGTATCATTGAAAGTTGCTAAAAGATTAGATCTTAAAATTTCTTATCAGAAGAAAAAATTTTAGCCTTATAGATATAAATATTAATTAGGCACATTTGGTGATCATTTTGCAATATGTACATATATTAAATCATTATATTGTACATCTGAAGCTAACACAATGTTATACCTGTATCTCAAAGAAAATATATATCTATATATATGAAAGATTTGAAAAATGTCAGGTTGGGTGCTTAGATTAGTGTGGTCCAAAGCTAAGAGTGTGTTCCCTGGTTGACAGGCTCCACCAGACTTTCAACACCTGCATAATCAATTACTTGTGTTACATTTCCTCTGTGGAAATATACAATATTTAATATGTATACATATTAAATATTGTATTTTTAATATGTTAATATTAATATTTTAATATACAATATGCAGTGTGGCTTCTAGTGTGGCTACTGTCCCTGATTTACTGATTACATCTCCAGAGATAAAAAAATGAACACTGTATGGTTGCAAATGCCTTTGTAATAAAATTCACTGTCCATTGGAAATAAAAGATAAATTCCCTAAAAAGATGAAGGATGTCTTTAGAAAACATCATACTTAATGGAGTATTATAGGTTCCACCCTAACAAGTCAATAAATATCATTAAAAGGTATAACAATTGAAAGGAAAAAGAAAAGAGGTTTCTCTTCAAAAAAGTTTGTGCATGTAGAAAAATCCAAAAGTTTATACAGATCCATTTGAAGGTTTAACAAGAAAGCATGTTGACTTGAGACAAATTCCAATTTTAAAAATCCATTGCAAACTTCCTGTGGTCCAGTGATCAAGCATCTGCCTTCCAAAGCAGAAGATGGGGATTTGACCCCTGGTAGGGAACTAAGCAATGGCACCCCACCCCAGTACTTTTGCCTGGAAAATCCCATGGACAGAGGATCCTGGTAGGCTCCAGTCCATGGGGTCGCTAAGAGTCGGACACGACTGAGCGACTTCACTTTCACTTTTCACTTTCATGCATTGGAGAAGGAAATGGCAACCCACTCCAGTATTCTTGCCTGGAGAATCCCAGGGATGGGGGAGCCTGGTGAGCTTCCGTCTATGGGGTCGCACAGAGTTGGACACGACTGAAGCGACGCAGCAGCAGCAGCAGCAGCAGCAGCAGGGAACTAAGATTCTCACATGAATATTCTTGCCTGGACAATCCCATGGACCGAGAAGTCTTGTGAGCTACAGCCCATGGGGTGGCAAAGAGTCAGACACGACTGTCCAACTAAGCAAGCAGGCAGGTTGTGATGTATCTTCACAACTTGCAGAGCCAGACCTCACACATTGTTCTTTTCAAGGTACCCTTGCCTTCCTTGAAATGTCTGCTTCCTTATAAATTTTACAGTGGAGTTACTGAGTTCCACAGATGTCCACTTGGGATGTGGTGACATACGTTTTGATTCTGCACATTATTTTGAGTAGAATGGACATTTATACTCTGTTTTCCAAACCCCTAATGTGGTGTATTTTTCCATTTATTTATATCTTTAATATCCTTCAGGACCAATTCATAGTTTTCTCCACTGAGGTTTTGTATATCCTTTTGTTGTATACCTTTCTAAATGTTAGATAGATTCCAGGTATATCCTAATTTTTGATGCAACTGTCAATGGTTCTCATACAGTTTTATATTACTGTTCTATGGGAATGTGATTGATCTGTTTTGACCTCGGTCCATGGGATTGTCTAGGCAAGAATACTGGATTGGTTTGCCATTCTCTTCTCCAGGGTATATTACAGCATAGTACAATGAAACTTTTGTACTGAAAGAGAGTTAGTCCAGTAGACCAGTGGAACAGAATAGGGAACCTAGAAATAAACCCCAACCACAGGAAGCATCATGTGTAATAGGAAAGGTGATAGAAAGAAGTGACAAAGAGATAGGCATTTCAGTCTCTCTGTGGGCAACAGGGGATCTGAACCCAGTCAAATGAAACTGCACCCCTAGCTCATATGGGAACCAAAATCAAGTGCAGATGGGCTGAAGATCTATTTAGAGAGACAAACAGTAGAGCTGCTGCAAGATACTGCAGCAGGTGTTTCCATGAACTGTGGTGGGGCAGGATTCCTGAACAACACAGAAAGAACACCATCTCTAAGACAGACGCTGAAATCTCGAGCTGTATTAAAATGAAGAACTCTTCATAACAGACATCCCTGGGAGTGCCGAATTGAAAGCCATCAGGTGGGAGAAGATACTGATGACACAGATAACCATCAAAGTAACAGTAGCCAAAATATGAGTTTCTAAAATGCCTAAGGTAAAAGAAATATACAGAAATGGGCCCAAATGAGCAGGACTTTCATCGAGGGCAATGTGTAAGGAGACCATCAAGGAATGGAAAGCTGCCCCACATCACAGCAGCCAGGAACCTGCACATTAAGATACTAATAGGGTATGACTATACGTGCTCCAAGTAGCCAGCTATTAAAGTCTCTCAAAACACCAATTGCTGGTAAAGTGTGGAGCAATGGTTGTTGAAATATATGTTGGCCAACACATTTGAGAGGAAAACAGCTTCATCCAGCAAGCTGAGCCTGTGCTTACATCAGGACTCAACACTTCCACTCCTTGGATGCATGTTCTAGAGCAGCCATGATGAATGGTGGCCAAAACCCACATGTGGCAATTGAAGGGTTTAAAGATGGTTATAAAGCTGGGTGTTGGGAGGGGCCACATGAAGTGCTGTAAGGTGAAATGACACTGGGTTTCTAGGTTTAGTATAAGAAAATGAATGTGGGAGTTTTTGGTATTCTGGGGCCAATTCCTACATGTCTGTCATTTCACCCACACCACCCACAAGCAATTCTGAGACACCAGGAGTGCATCCCAGAATTCAATTCAACTCAATCCAACTCAATGTTGACACTGTCTACCTGTAAATAGCATCACATCCTACAAGACTTCAGTCCTTCCAGACTGCCCCTCCAGTTTCATATGCCTGTTTCATGTCCAGGTTGTCACATGCACACCCGATCTGCTGGTTACACATTGTTCAGTTCAGTTCAGTTGCTCAGTCGTGTCTGAGTCTTTGAGACCCCATGGACTGCAGCACACCAGGCCTCCCTGTCCATCACCAATTCCAGGAGTTTACTCAAACTCATGGTCATTGAGTCAGTGATGCCATCCAACCATCTCATCCATTGTGGTCCCCTTCTCCTCCCACCTTCAATCTTTCCCAGCATCGGGGTCTTTTCCAATGAGTCAGTTCTTCACATCAGGTGGCCAAAGTATTGGAGTTTCAGCTTCAACATCAGTCATTTTAATGAAAACTTAGGACTGATTTCCTTTAGGATGGACTAGTTGGATCTCCTTGCAGTCCAAGGGACCCTCAAGAGTGTTCTCCAACACCACAGCTGAAAAGCATCAATTCTTCGGCACTCAGCTATCTTTATAGTCCAACTCTCACATCCATACAACTCTCATGTCCATTCATGACTACTGGAAAACCATAGCTTTGACTAGACAAAACTTTATTGGCAAGGTAATATCTCTGCTTTTTAATATGCTGTCTAAGTTGGTCATAGTGTTTTTTCCAAGGAGCAAGTATCTTTTAATTTCATGGCTGCAGTCACTATCTGCAGTGATTTTGGAGCCCCCCAAAAATAAAGTCTGTCACTGTTTCCCCATCTATTTGCCATGAAGTGATGGGACCAGGTGCCTTGACCTTAGTTTTCTGAATGTTTAGTTTTAAGCCAACTTTTTCACTCTCCTCTTTCACTTTCATCAAAACGTTCTTTAGTTCTTCTTCACTTTCTGCCGTAAGGGTGGTGTTATCTGCATATATGAGATTGTTGATATTTGTCCCAGCAATGTTGATTCCAGCTTGTGGTTCATCCAGTCCACCATTTCTCATGATGTACTCTGCATATAAGTTAAATAAGCAGGGTGACAATATACAGCCTTGACACACTCCTTTCCTGATTTGGAACCAGTGTGTTGTTCTATGTCCAGGTCTAACTGTTGATTCTTGACCTGTATGCAGATTTCTCATGAAGCAGGTCAAGTGGTCTGGTATTCCCATCTCTTTAAGAATTTTCCAGAGTTTGTTGTGACCCACACAGTGAAAGGCTTTGGCATAGTCAATAAAGCAGAAGTAGATGTTTTTCTGGAACTCTCTTGCTTTTTTGATGATCCAATGGATATTGGCAATTTGATCTCTGGTTCCTTTGCTTTTTCTAAATCCAGCTTGAACATCTGGAAGTTCACGGTTCAGTACTGTTGAAGCTTGGCTTGGAGAATTTTGAGCATTACCGTACTAGCATGTGAGATAGTGCAATTGTGCAGTAGTTTGAGAATTTTTTGGCATTGCCGTTCTTTGCGATTGGAATGAAATCTGATATTTTCCAGTCCTGTGGCCACTGCTGAGTTTTCCAAATTTGCTGGCATATTGAGTGTGGCACTTTCACAGCATCATCTTTTAGGATCTGAAATAGCTCAACTGAAATTCCATCACCTCCCCTAGCTTTGTTCATAGTAAGGCCCACTTGACTTCGCATTCCAGTATATCTGGCTCTAGGTGAGTGATCACACCATTGTGATTATCTGGGTCGTCAAGATCTTTTTTTTTTTTTTTTTAAATCATTCTTCTGTGTATTCTTGCCACCTCTTCTTAATATCTTCTGCTTCTGTTAGGTCCATATCATTTCTGTCCTTTATCGTGCCCATCTTTACATGAAATGTTCCCTTGGTATCTCTAATTTTCTCGAAGACATCTCTAATCTTTCTCATTCTATTGGTTTCCTCTATTTCTTTGCACTGATCACTGAAGAAAGCTTTCTTATCTCTCCTTGTTATTGTTTGTGACTCTGCATTCAGACAGGTATATCTTTCCTTTTCTCCTTTGCCTTTCACTTCTCTTCTTTTCTCAGCTATTTGTATGGCCTCCTCAGACAGCCATTTTTGCCTTTCTGCATTTCTTTTTCTTGGGGATTGTCTTGATCACTGCCTCCTATACATTATCACAAACCTCCATAGTCCATAGTTCTTAAGGCACTCTGTCTATCAGATCAAATCCCATGAATCTATTTGTCACTTCCACTGTATAATCATAAGGGATTTGATTTAGGTCATACCTGAATGGTCTAGTAGTTTTCCCTACT
This sequence comes from Tragelaphus eurycerus, assembly GCA_935064755.1. Classification (NCBI taxonomy): domain Eukaryota; kingdom Metazoa; phylum Chordata; class Mammalia; order Artiodactyla; family Bovidae; genus Tragelaphus; species Tragelaphus eurycerus. Next base: position 860,373 of record CAKXYN010000227.1, on the reverse strand, counting down.
TTCTTCAATTTCAGTCTGAATTTGGCAATGAGGAGCTCATGATCTGAGCCACAGTCAGCTCCCTCTCTTGTTTTTGCTGATTGTATAGAGCTTCTCCATCTTTGGCTGCTAAGAATATAATCAGTCCTATTTCGGTATTGAGCATCTGGTGTTGTCCATGTGTAGAGTTTTCTCTTGTGTTGTTGGAAGAAAGTGTTTGCTGTGATCCGTGCATTCTCTTGGCAAAACTCTATTAGCCTTTGCCCTGCTTCATTCTGTACTCCAAGGCCAAATTTGCCTGTTACTCAAGGTATTTCTTGACTTCCTACTTTTGCATTCCAGTCCCCTATAATGAAAAGGACATCTTTTTTGGATGTTAGTTCTAGAAGGTCTTGTAGGTCTCCATAGAACCGTTCAACTTCAGCTTCTTCAGCATTACTGGTTGAGGCATAGGCTTGGATTACTGTGATATTGAATGGTTTGCCTTGGAAATGAACAGAGATCATTCTGTTATTTTTGAGATTGCATCCAAGTATTGCATTTCAGACTCTTTTTTTGACTCTGTTGGCTACTCTATTTCTTCTAGGGCATTCTTGCTGACAGTAGTAGATATAATGGTCATCTGAGTTAAAGTCACCCATTCCAGTCCATTTTAGTTCACTGATTCCTAGAATGTCGATGTTCACTCCTGCCATCTCCTGTTGACCACTTCCAATTTGCCTTGATTCATGGACCTAACATCCAGGTCGGAGAAGGCGATGGCACCCCACTCCAGTACTCTTGCCTGGAAAGTCCCATGGATGGAGGAGCCTGGTGGGCTGCAGTCCATGGGGTCGTGAAGAGTCAGACACGACTGAGTGACTTCACTTTCACTTTCATGTATTGGAGAAGGAAATGGCAACTCACTCCAGTGTTCTTGCCTGGAGAATCCCAGGGACGGGGAAGCCTGGTGGCCTGCCGTCTATGGGGTCGCACAGAGTTGGACATGACTGAAGTGACTTAGCAGCAGCAGCAGCAGCAACATCCAGGTTCCTATGCAATATCATTCTTTACAGCATTGGACTTTACTTTCATCACCAGCCACATTCACAACTGGGTGCTGTTTTTGCTTTGGCTCAGGCTCTTCATTCTTTCTGGAATTATTTTTCCACTGATCTCCAGTAACATATTGGTCACCTGCCCCCGTTCATCTTTCAGTGTCCTGTCTTTTTCCCTTTCTACACTGTTCATGGGGTTCTCAAGGCATACTGAAGTGGTTTAGCATTCCCTTCTCCAGTGGACCACGTTTTGTCAGAACTCTCCACCATGACCCATCCGTCTTGGGTAGCCCAAATGGCATGGCTCATAGTTTCATTGTGTTAGACAAGGCTGTGGTCCATGTGATCAGATTGGTTAGTTATCTCCCACTGAAACTCAAAACTGAGTTCTGTTTCTGGAGCCGAAGAATGAATTCCGCAAACAAGAAAACACTTACACAGGCAATGTTAATTTTAAAAGATAGAGATACACAGTTCTCAGCATAGACAATGAGAAGGTGTGAAGTAACCACAAAGACAGGAATAACAGCAGATTTGCATCTTTATTAGAATTGATCTGTTCTTATTTGGTTTGCTCGGGGCCAGAGGTGTGTGATTTCTGACCAATCAGTTTAAATGTCGCAATGTCTAGTGTGTCATTTTTATGCTTTTCTTGGATCCCCCAGTTTCTCTGTATCTCCAGATGTTGTGCTGCCATCCATCAATCCTTTCTGAAGACCCCACATCATTATTTAAAGACCAAATGCATCTTTAAGAGGTAATGCAGATCCTAATAGAAAATCAAATAACTCAAACAATTGAAGTGGGGACACGAAGCAACCATTTTTACATTCCAAAAGCGTTACAACTTCCTATCAGTGAAAATTGTATATATCACACTTTAAAAAATATTTATTCATGTATTGACTTGTTTTTGGCTGTGCTGGGTCATAGTTGCAGGGAGCAGGGGTCTACACTCCAGTTGTGGTGTTCCCATTGCAGTGGCTTCTCTCGCTGTGGGAAACAGATTCTAGGCCCACAGGCTTCAGTCGTTGTCACTGTGGGCTCAGTAGTTGGGGATCATGGACTTGGTTGCTCAAGGACATGTGGAATCTTCCCAGACCAGGGATCAAACCACTATCCCCTGCATTGACAGGTGCATTCTTAACCACTGGACCACCAGGGAAGTCTCATGCATAGATTTTTAAAAAACAAATTAATAGTAATATTGTATCGAGGTGGTATTCACATGACATGGAAGTACTAATGATAGCTTTGGATGTGTAAACTTTTAGAAGATGAGATAGAGGAAACTAAATGACATTGGATGATTAAGTAATGTGGACCTGGACCCTCCCTCCCTCTTGTGGAGGAAAGAGGAAGTGCTGTTGACAGTTCTAGACCACAGAACAGTGGGAGGAGAACTGGGGAGATGACTCTTGGCCCCACCAGTGTGGGCACCAGACAGACATTCCGGAAAAGGCCTTCTCTGCTGAGAATGAAGGGTGAGTTTTTGCAACATGATACCTCTTAAAGATGCATTTGGTCTTCAACATGATTGAAGCTATTTCCTGTCTTCAAGGACCATTTTTTTCCTGCTATCCCCAATACATACACAAAATACAATTGTATGTAGTGCTGGGGAAATGAAGGAAGATATCTATCAGAAAACATTTTAAAACATTCCCAAGATTGTAATGATAACTCTATATGCGAGACAGCAAAAGAGACACAGTTGTATAGAGCAGTCTTTTGGATTCTGTGGGAGAAGGCAAGGGTGGGATGATCTGAGAGAATAGAATTGAAACATGTATATTATCATATATGGAACAGATCGCCAGTCCAGGTTCGATGCATGAGACAGGATGCTCAGGGCTGGTGCACTGGGATGACCCTGAGGGATGGGATGGGGAGGGAGGTGGGAGGGGTGTTCAGGATGGGGAACACATGTACACCCATGGCTGATTCATATCAATGTATGGCAAAAACCACTACAATATTGTAAAGTAATTAGCCTCCAACTAAAATAAATAAAATAAATATATAAAACATTCTCATGGATAATTGCATCAAAGAGAATAAAATACCCAGGAATAAATTTCATCAAGGAGAAGAGACATAAGCCATTGATGAAAGAAACTGAAGAAGACACAAAGAAATTGAAAGATATACATGCTCATAGATTAGAAGAATGAATATTGGGAAAATGTCCATTGTAGCCTTGCAATACAGATTCTATGCAATCCTTATCTAGAATACCCATGGCATTTTGAACAGGGCCAGAACAAATAACCCTCAAATTTTTATGACGCCATCAAAGACCTCGAATAGTCAAAACAATCTTGAGAAAGAAGAACAAAGCTGCAAGCATGATACTCTCTGATGTCAACCCTACTACAAAGCTGTAGCAATTGAATATAGTCATTAACACTGTCATCATTGTATATGCTGGCAGATGGTAACTAGGTCCAGTCAGGGTGATCATTTTGTAACATATTCTGTGCTGCAGCATGCTGTTGTTCACCTGAAACTAACATAAATTTACATATCATCTATACTTTAATTTTAAAAAGATATTGAGCTATGCAAAGATTCCATAATTGGACAGCCAGCACACTGCATACAAATGAAAACACTGACGAGAGGATTTCATAAATAATTTTTTATGAAATTAAAAATAATATAATAAAATAATAAAATAAAGTAATATCATAAAATAATTCTTTGCACAGCAAAGAAGAGAGAAAGAAGAGGGGGAAAGAAAGTCACAAGTCAAAAGACTCACTTTGTAAAGGGACAAATTAGAAGTTTGGAATTAACATGTACACACTATTATATATAAAGTAGGTAACCAACAAGGACCAAATATATAGCACAGGGAACATTACTTGGCACCTTGTAGTAAGCTATGATGGAAAACAACTTGAAAAGAATATATATGTTTTATATATTATACATGGAAAAGAACCTGAATAGAATATATATAAAACTGAATCACTTTGCTACACTGTGGAACTAATACATTATAAAAATCCATTAACTTCAATTTTTTAAAATACACATACAGAATAAAGAATTCAAGTTACTTTTTTTCCAAAAAAGACTGCTCAATTTTTATTATTAAATGAGCAAGAAATCAAACAGGAATTTCACAAAAGCAAATATTCAAATGGTTCAACAGCATTGCGTGGAAGGGAAATAAATGAAAAGAGCAATGAAATACTACCACAATGCAGTGCAGAGCTGAAAACTGAGCCTGCAGGTAACACAAGTGCTGCTGAGGATGTAGAAAGTTCAGAGCCCTCATATATGATGCTGGGATGGAAATTCACTTGGCTAATCAAGAGAACTCTTTGAGGCTGCCTTCTAGAATTAAATAAGCATCAGCTTTATGACGAAACACGTCCATACCCACCAGGAAAGAAGTGCTGTTCTGCTGTGATGTGCTTGTTCCTTCAGTCATGTCTGGCACTTTGCGACCCCATAAACTGTATCCCGCCAGACTCCTCTGTCCATGGGGATTCTCCTGGCAAGAATACTGAAGTCAGTTGCCATGCCCTCCTCCAAGGGATTTCCCCAACGCAGGGGTCAAACCCCAGTCTCTTGCATTGCAGGAGGATTCTTTACCGGTTGAGTCACCAGGGAAGTCCAAAAACACTGGAGTGGGTAGTCTATCCCTTGGAACTTCCTAACCCAGGAATTGAGCCACGTCTCCAGCATTGCAGGCAGATTCTTTACCAACTGAGCTCCCTGGGAAGCCCAGAGAAGGGCTAGCCTTCCTATTTTCATCACAACGTTCATATCAAAGTGGTTTTGAAAGAGCCAAAATTGGGAAACAAATGCAATGTCAGAGTATTTTAGGCTTGATACATGACTGGAGGTGTAGTCCCACAGAAAATATTATTTGAAAGGCAATTAATTATAGCAAAACCAAAAAGTCCTTGATACATGTAAAAACACTGATAGCCTGTAAAACACAGTGCTGAGACACAGCACAGTCTGGCTCACGGATCTGTCAGGAGAGACAAAGGAGAGCCTGACACTCAAGGTTGCAAAGCATCTGACCTGCTTTCTGTCAACCACTGTTGTGTCTCTGCTGCTCCTGGACCTTCCTGCCAAGCTGGAGACATAGGTGCCTCTCCCCTCACGCTACAGGCTGTCACACCTCTTAGCACATCACCATCTGAGCTGCCCACCTCCTTCTCTTTACTGTGAGAACTGCTCCTCCCGCTTCCAGTCTCAGCCCAGCCCCATTCTTTCTGCCAGTGTGAGCTGACCACCAGGGGAAGGTGGGAAGAATCTGCTTGCTGAATTTTGTGGTATAAGCATGGTGTGTATATACATAAACCTTCATCCAACTGTACTCTTCAGAACTGCAACTTTGCTCAATTTAAGGCAGGCATCAAAAAGAAACAGGAAACCTTCATGGAAACAGATCAACCGAAAATATTGGTGCAATAAGAGATTATTTTGCTTTAAAAAGTCTCACAGGAAAACCAAATGGTAAGATCGATTTTCATATTTGTATATTGCTTAATAAAATGCTTAAATTATAAATGTTGTGATAATTTATTCCAGTTATGAATAAGTAGGTGACTTGACACCAGAAAGAAAAACTGTGTTACTGATTCTACTCTGTGTGGACCTGCACACTGATAGGGAAGTTGAAGACTGGAAACTCAGGTGTTAACCAAATAATTTTTGGGTCATAAGGGGAGAAGGTCATGTAGGGCTTGACATGTAGGGAGAGGATCAGGGAGGGAGGGCGGGATCAAGCAGGACCAAGACCAGAAGCAGGTAGTAGATGGTCAGTGGACTTCAGAAACATGATGTAATAGTGGGCGGGGCTCAGCGTATTCAATAACCATATTTTATTTTCTATTCCTTATGATGATTTTACATCTTAAAAATCATGATGGTCCATAAAGGACACTGCCTCCAAGGGTCAACCAAATTCTTAGAAACAGAAAAGGGCTCTAACAAGACCGCATCCTTCAAAACCAACCAATCCATACCCCACAATGCCCAATCACCCCCTTTGATCCACCCGTCAGTCCCAAATTCACTATTTCCCTTACCTTAAATCACCCACTACAGACACCAGCTACTGTAGGTCACCCCTTCAACTCAGAGCCCCAAAAATTCTCCCTTTCAAGCTTTGCCTCCTTCTTTGGGATTGGAATGAAAACTGACATTTTCCAGTCCTGAGGCCACTGCTGAGTTTTCCAAATTTGCTGGCATATTGAGTGTAGCACTTTCACAGCATCATCTTTTAGGATTTGAAATAGCTCAGCTGGAATTCCATCAACTCTACTAGCTTTGTTCGTAGTGATGCTTCCTAAGGGCCCACTTGCCTTGCACTCCAAGATGTCTCGCTCTAGTTGATAGATTGCACTATCCTGGTTATCTGGGTCATTAAGATCTTTTTTGTACAGTTCTTCTGTGTATTCTTGCCACCTCTTATTATCTTCTGCTTCTGTTAGGTCCATACCATTTCTGTCCTTTATTGTGCTCTCATTTGCATGAAATGCTTTCTTGGTATCTCTAACTTTCTTGAAGAGATCTCTAGTCTTTCCCATTCTATTGTTTTCCTCCATTTCTTAGCATTCTTCACTAATGAAGGCTTTCTTATCTCTCTTTGCTATTCTTTGGAACTCTGCATTCAGATGTATATCTTTCCTTTTCTCCTTTGCCTTTCGCTTCTCTTCTTTTCTCAGCTATTTGTAAGGCTTCCTCGGACAACCATTCTCCCTTTTTGCATTTAATATTCTTGGGGATGGTTTTGATCACCACCTTCTGTACAATGTTATGAACCTCCATCCATAGTTCTTCAGGCCCTCTGTGTATCAAATCTAATCCCTTGAATCTATTTCTCACCTCCACTGTATAATCAGTCATAGGGATTTGATTTAGGTCATATCTGAATGATCTAGTGGTTTTCTCTACTTTCTTCAATTTAAGTCTGATTTTTGCAATAAGGAATTCATGATCTGAGCCACAGTCAGCTCCCAGTCTTGCTTTTGCTGACTATATAGAGCTTCTCCATCTTCAGAGGGAAAGAATATAATCAATCTGATTTCAGTGTTGACTATCTGGTGATGTCCTTGTGTAGAGTTGTCTCTTGTGTTGTTGGAAGAAGGTGTTGCTATGATCAATGTGTTCTCTTGGCAAAACTCTGTTAGCCTTTGCCCTGCTTCATTTTGTACTCTAAGACCAAACTTGCCTGTTACTCCAGGTATCTCTTGACTTGCACTTTTGCATTCCAGTCCCTTTTAATGAAAAGGACATCTTTTTTGGTGTTAGTTCTATAAGGTCTTTTAGGTCTTCATAGAACCATTCAACTTCAGCCTCCTCAGCATTACTGGTTGGGGCATAGACTTGGATTACTGTGATATTGAATGGCTTGCCTTGGAAACAAACCGACATCATTCTGTCAGTTTTGAGACTGCACCAAGTTCTGCATTTTGTACACTTTTGTTGACTATCATGGCTACTCCATATCCTCAAAGGGATTCTTGCCCACAGTAGTAGATGTAATACTCATCTGAATTAAATTTGCCCATTCCAGTTTATTTTAGTTCACAGATTCCTAAAATGTTGATGTTCACTCTCGCCATCTCCCGTTTAACCACTTCTAATTTACCTTGATTCATGGACCTAACATTCCATGTTCCTATGCAATATTGTTCTTTACAGCATCGGACTTTACTTTCATCACTAGATATATCCACAATTGGGTATTAGTTTTTGCTTTGGCTCCATCCCTTCATTTTTTCTGGAGTTATTTCTCCCCTCTTCTCCAGCAGCATATTGGGCACCTACCGATCTGGGGAGTTCATCTTTCAGTGTCCTATCTTTTTGTCTTTGCATATTGTTCATGGGGTTCTCCAGGAAAGAATACCGAAGTGGTTTGCCATTCCCTTTGTCAGAGGACCACATTTTATCAGAACTCGCCACCAAGTCCCATCCATCTTGCATGGCCCTACAAAGCATGGCTCATAGTTTCATTGAATTAGACAAGGTTGTGATCCACATGATCAGTTTGGTTAGTTTTCTGTAACTGGTTTTCATTCTATCTGTGATCTGCTAGTTGAGGATAAGAGACTTGTGCAAGCTTCCTGATGGGAGGGACTGGCTGTGGGTAAAAGTTAAAGTGCTCAACTCAATATGCTAGCAAGTTTGGAAAACTCAGCAGTGGGCATAGGACTAGAAAAGGTAGTTTTCATTCCAATCCCAAAGAAGGGCAATGCCAAAGAATGTTCAAATTACCGCATCATTGCACTCATTTCACATGCTAGCAAAGTAATGCTCAAAATTCTCCAAGCTAGGTTTCAACACTATGTGAACTGAGAACTTCCAGACATTCAAGCTGGATTTAGAAAAGGCAGAAGAACCAGTGATTAAATTGCTAACATCGATTGGATCATAGAAAAAGCAAGGGCTTTCCAGAAGAACATCTACTTCTGCTTCACTGACTACGCTAAAGCCTTTGACTGTGTGGATCACAACAAACTGTGGAAAATTCTTCAAGAGATGGGAATACCAGACCACCTTACCTGCCTCTTACAAAATATGTTTGCAGGTCAAGAAGCAACAGTTAGAACCAAACATGGAACAACAGACTGGTACAAAATTGGGAAAGGAGTATGTCAAGGCTGTATATTGTCACTCTGCTTATTTAATTTATATGCAGGGTACATTATGCAAAATGGTGGGCTTGATGAAGCACAAGTTGGAATCAAGATTGCTGGGACAAATATCAATAACCTCAAATATTCAGATGACACCATCCTAACAGCAGAAAGAGAGGTGGAACTAAAGAGCCTCTACATGAAGGTGAAAGAGGAAAGTGAAAAAGCTGGCTTAAAAGTCAACATTCAAAAAACTAAAATCATAGCATCTGTTCCCATCACTTCATGGCAAATATATGGGGAAACAATGGAAACAGTGACCCACTTTATTTTTTTGGACTCCAAAATCACTGCAGATGGTGACTGCAGCCATGAAACTAAAAGATGCTTGATCCTTGGAAAAAAGGCTATATTTCCTTACAAAGCTAGACAGCATTTTGAAAAGCAGAGACATTATTTTGCTGATAAATATCCACCTAGTTAAAGCTATAGTTTCTCCAGTAGTCATGTATGGATGTTAAAGCTGGGCTATAAAGAAAGCTGAGCCAAAACAATTGATGCTTTTGAACTGTGGTGTTGGAGAAGATTCTTGAAAGTCCCTTGGACTGCAAGGAGATCCAACCAGTCCATCCTAAAGGAAATCAATCCTGAATATTCATTGGAAGGACTGATGCTGAAGCTGAAACTCCAATACTTTGGCCACCTAATGCCAAGAGTCAATTCATTAGAAAAGGCCTTGATGCTGTGAAAGATTGAAGATGGAAGGAGAAGGGAACGACATGGTTGGCTGGCATCACCAACTCAATGAAAAAGAGTTTGAGCAAGCTCTGAGAGACAGTGAAGGACATGGAAGCCTGGCATGCTGCGCTGTAAGAGTCAAACACAACTGAGAATTGAACAACAACAACAAGCCTTGTCTCTTCCGTGGAAACTTGAAGAAAGGCTTCTCCACGCCTGCTCCTGCTCCTTGAGCACAACCTCGTGCTCCTTCCTGGGCCCTGCCCTGATGAGGGACCATGTATTCTTGGAAAATGAAAGTAATAAAAGTCTCTTTTCAATGGAATTTACTCTTTGTGTCATCACACAGTCTCCTCTACAAATTAAAAGGTTAAAACCCCTGGGTGGAAATGAGACAGATTTGGAGTCAAGAGTTTCCAGGGAGAAGCAGACAGTGATGTCCCCACATCTGTCCTCTGGGCTCTGCATCCTCAGGTGAATCTCGTCATGGCAGGGAGCGAGGCTCAGCCACATCCCTCAGTCCAGCTCCCTAGTGGCGACCACACCTGCAGAGCCAACAGAGACTCAGGTCAGAGAATCAGACCCATTTCATACATTCTGGGCTCTGCCTCAAGGCATGTGCGATCTTAGTTCCTCAACCCGGGATTGAACCCCTGCCCCCTGCAGTGGCAATGCAGAGGCTCAACCACTGGACTGACATGGAAGTCCCTGGAGAGTCACACAGTTTAGCTCCAGGCAGGACAGGACCGCCCAGCCCCACCGGCAACTCCAGCCATTTCCCCCCACACCCCCACCCGCCGCCCCCGGATTTCGCCACAGGGGAACAGCTGTGCTCACCTGGTGTAGTAGATCCAGGTGAGGCCATAGGTGAGGAGGAAGCCAGCCCCCATGAGGGCCCCTCTGATCAGGGTGAGGACCAGGGGCCAGGAGCCCTGCTGCTCCTCAGTCTCGCAGCTGCAGGGAGGGGGGCTTTCTGGGGAAGGGAGAGGGGGTGAAGCTCAGTCCCCAGACCTAGCCCTCCCAAAGGCACACACCTGCTCAGGCTGCCCGCCCCCAGCACCTGCCCTGCAACTCACTCTGCACAGAGAGGCTGAAGGAAATTTGCTGGGAGCCCAGTGGGTGCTGAGCTCTGCAGGTGACTTCTCCTCCATCTCCGACCCCGACACGGGGTATCTCCAGGACCCCGGGGGCTGAGCGCTGGGAGAGACTCAGGGGTTTTCCCTCCCAGAGCCAGCTCAGCGTGGCAGGGGGGTTGCTGTCAGCCACACAGACCAGGCGCAGGAACTGGCCCTCCAGGATGGGCAGTGACGTGCCATTCAGATCTGGATGAGAGATGCACAGATGAGTGGGTGGAGCCAAGGGCTGTCTCACCCTCGCTCCGCCCACTTCCTGATGCACAAGGACGGCCGGGTGACAAGGACCAAGGATGAGCTCACTGAGGCCGATGAGGCAACAGTCCTGGGGGTCTTTGCAGGCTCCCAGAAGAAATGGGAACTGATCTGAGGATGGAAAGGAGAGAAGTGGGTGGGAAGCTGACGGGAAGATGTGCCAAAGACACGTGGTCTGCATCGCGGCAGAGAGGACCCAGAGCAACAGAGACACGATAAGAGTGGGAGAGAGAAGGGAGGGGCAGATGTGCTGGAGCCCTGGCAGCAGGGCTGAGAGCGCTGGGCTTTGCTCCAAGGTGATGGGCAAGCAGTAGGAGCCTGTGAGGAGGGGAAGCTTCAGCGTCGGCACCGACTCTCATAGGACCCTGCTGGGGCCAAGTGGGTCCTGGACTGCACATGAGACAGAGGGTGGGGAGGCTGAGGGGGGAGGCTGAGGGAGGAGGCTGATCAGTGGCCCAGGGTCCAGAACAAGACTGCAGCTGGCTCTGGGGCCAAGGCATGGAAAGGGGGAAGTGATTTGAGCAGTGAAGCTCTGCAGAAGTCCCTGAGCCATGGGTGCAGCTGGTGAGAAAGGGTGATGGATAGAGGGCCGTCCAACCACAGCCTGGTTAAGTGGGGACAGGGTGCAGTTGACAGGCATCAGCAAGAGGTGGTTCTGTGCATGCTCAGTCAAGAGTCATGTCTGACTCTTTGGGACCCTATGATCTGTAACCTGCCAGGCTCCTCTGTCCATTGAATTTTCCAGGCAAGAATACTAGAGTGGGTTGCCATTTCCTGCTCCAGGGGATCATCCCAACCCAGGGTTCCAACCCCTTTCTCCGGCATCTCTTGCATTTCAGGTAGATTTTTACTGTCTGAGCCACCAGGGAAGCCCAGGAAACAGGGGTGGCTCCTGGCAAAGATGGTGAAATCAGAGCTGAAAGAGGGCGCAGGTCATAGGAGATGAGGACAGACAGAAAATTTTTTTACAAAGAGCAGAAAACATACACAGTAATACAAATCACAGAGACAAAAAGTGGAATGCTGGTTCCCAGGGGCCGAAAGGGGGAGGGGGTGTGGAGGCTATATCTGATGGGTTTCGAGTTTCGATTCTGCAGAATGGACAGGGCTGTGTGGATGGGTTGCACAACATCCAGCCTAGATGGACTTCCCGCAGCTGGGCTCTACCCTTAAAAGCGGTGAAGATGGTAACTCTGTTCTTCTGTGTGTTTTCTCACAGTTAAAACTAAAATTTTAAACAGAATAAAAGGGAAAGGAGCAGGCAAAAGTAATAGTCCATGGATGTGAGACATAGGGGAGAGAGGAGGACAGGTCCAGAAGAGTGAGGGACTATCTCATCTCCAAGCCCTGAGCCCTGAGCTGGCAGAGACCTGCTCCCATCACAGCCCCCAGAGGAGAGACCATCCTTTCTACCTGTCAAGCTTTCCTGAGATATTCTCATGGTCACGAACTGTGGAGCATCTGGGAGGAAAACGGGAGAGGTAGGAAGCCATCAGTACTCCACTCCAGGAGCCACCTGAGAGGATGAGCTTTATTCCCCCAATCTCAGCTGGAAAGGGATGCAGAGACGCCACCTGCCTCCTGCCAACACCGCCCCCAGGGACCCCGCTGCCCCTCCACACTTACAGGAGATGTTGAGCCGGATGGTTGTCTCCCGGGTCACCTGAGATCCTTGGAGTGTCACCCGACAGGTGAGGTTGGTACCGTGGTCCTGGGGCCTTGGGGGTGAGGGTGAGCTCCGAGGAGTGGAGGATGTCTGGGTTCATGATGTCAACTGCCTCCCCGACCCAGGAGAACAGGAAAGCGTGTCCCTCACCAGATGCTGGTGACAGGCTGCAGGTCAGCTTTGTGGGGCGACCAGCCTCCAGAGGTTCCAGAAACAGGATGTAGGGTTTCCATGCTGGGGCTGAGGAAGAGAGACGGAAATGCCTGGGCCCCATGGGGGCGTGGGGACCCAGAGGAGGACCCTCAGAGGGACCAGTGCTAAGGGCCACAGCTCACTCCCAGTCCTGGGTCTTTTCTGCACTCGCACACCCCAAGACCTGGGGTGGTCCTACGTCCTGTTCCTGTTCTAACAGGAAGGTCCCCAAGTCCCAGGGTCCTCTCCTGGGCTCCTGCCATACCTGTCACCTGCAAATTCAGCTTCTTATCTCTGTAACTGTATTTCACATCGTCTCTCTCCACCCGGAAATAGTAGACTCCTGTGTCACTCATCCTGGCGTCTCTGATGCTCAGGGAGCAGTCTTTGTCGCTGGAGTCCCTGAGGAGGCGGAATCGGCCCCGGGTCTCCATCTTCACTCGCCTCTTCGGGTTGTTGGTGGCCACAGGATCACTGTGTGGGCCGTCCCCTTCCCGGAACCAATAGATGAAGGGTTCCATAGAGGAATACCAGGAGCTCCAGGGGTAGGAGAAGTTGCAGGGCACGAGGACGCCCAGGCCCGCCTGCACGGTCAGGGATTCCTGTACTCGGAGCCTGTACCCTGGATTCTCCTGCAGGGATTCTGCGGACACGGAGGCTGAGCTGCAGCTGCAGGCCCCTCCCCACCTGAGCCGCCCCTCCCCTACCGGTGACCCCCCCTCCTCCCAAGGCGCTCACCCGCCCACAGCAGGGGCAGCAGGAGCAGCAGGGGCACCATGTCCGAGTCCCCCGGGGTCCAAGTCTCTCTGTCGCGGAAGTTAGTGCCCAGAATGTGGGGTGGGAACCAGGAAGCCCCAACAGGAAGTCAGTTGCTGCCAGAACAGAAGGGAAATTCGGAAGCTAAAGGCTGTGGGGTTGGGGTGGGGGCTGCAATGTCATGCCACCCTCCACCCCCCCCACCGCCTCCCCATCCCCCCTATACCGCAGTGGGTGATCATGGGACCCCCAGAGTCCCAGAGGCTTCCCCGCACTGGGCTGTGACATGATCGCCTTCCCAATGATGTTCGCATCCACCGTGGGTTGCCCAGCCTGCAGCGCCGCAACCAGAAAAGAGAAATGAGATCGGGAGCATTCAGAGCCACTCACCCTCCAGCAGAAAAACTGGACTTTCGGGAACAGATATTGAAAATTTTATCAAATATGTTCCACTAGGGGCAGAAAACAAGCTTCCTGACCCAAATGCAGTGGAGGGCGGAAGCCAGGCAAGAAAGCTGAAGGTGAAAAGCTCCTTTGGCCAGAAGGGTTTTCATAACATGGCAAACGGGGCTGTGGGTCTTCCTGGATCTCAGGGTCTGTGGGACCAGGTCTGGGTCAAAAGACCATGAAAAACAGAGTGGGCTCCATAATTGGGGACCCTAGGCTAGACCTTACCTGAAACACAATTCAGGACCCATCACTCTTTCTTCACCATTAAGAAGGCTGAGTGCAGAATTGATGCTTTCAAACTGTGCTTTTGGAGAAGACTGTTGAGAGTCCCTTGGACGGCAAGGAGATCAAACCAGGCAATCGTAAAGGAAATCAAGCCTGAATAGTTATTGGAAGGACTGATGCTGAAGCTGAAGCTCCAATACTTTGGCCACCTGATGTGAAGAGCCGACTCATTGGAAAAGATCCAGATGCTGAAAAAGCCCTCAATGCTGGGAAAGATAGAAGGCTGGAGGAGAAGGGGATGACAGAAGACGAGATGGTTGGATGGCATCATCGACTCAATGGACGTGAGTTTGAGCAGGCTCCAAGAGATAGTAAAGGACAGGGAAGCCCTCCTGCTGCAGTCCATGAGGTCTCACCAAGAGTCAGACACAACTGCGAGACTTAAAAACAACAATCTTCACAGCCTTGTTTTCAAAGCCACAGGAAGGGCTCGAGCCACATGTGGAAACAACCTGTAATGTTACTATTCTTTAAGGGAGAAATTTCATGAAGATTTCCTAAATATGACAATAAACATATACATTTGAGACACTCCCAGGAACAGGTTGTGAGAACAAACGAATATTGGTTTTATATTTATTTGGACATATGTTTACATCTTTGTTTCTTAAAAAATAAACACTTTTAAAAGAAGGAGGGATAAATTGGGAGATTGGGATTGACATATACACACAACTGTGTATAAAATAGATAACCAACAAAGACCGACTGTATAGCACAGGGAACTCTACTCGGTATCTTGTAATAACTTATAGTGGAAATGAATCTGAGAGAAATATACATATATAGCTGAATCACTTTGCTATACTGTGAGACTAACACTACATTATATACCAATTATACTTCAATTTTAAAAATCATACCCAGAACAAAGAACTCAATAAGAAAAAGATTGCCCAGTTTTTATTTTTAAATGGGCAAAAACTCAAACAGGAATTTCACAAAAGAAGATATTCAAATAGCTCAATATCACATTGCACATAAAGGAAACAAAAAGGTAAGGAGACACTGCCACAGTGGACAGAAGGACTGAAAACTGAGCCTGCTGCTAATACAAGTGATGCTGAGGATACAGACAGCTCAGAATCCTCACATATGATGCGGGGATGGAAATTCACTTGACCACTCAAGAGAACCCTTTGAAGGTACCTTCTAGAACTAAATATATGCCAAACTTATGACGAAGCAGTTCCATACCCACCAGGAAAACTTGCTAGCCTTCCTATTTTCATCACAAAATTCATATCAACAATATGTTGAAAGAGCCAAAACATGGAAACAAATGCAATGTCATCGTATTTTAGGGTTCATACATAACTGGAGGTATAGTCATACATAAAATACCACTTTCAAGACAAAAACCATAGCAAAACCAACAATGAGTTATTGATATAAAAACATCGATAATCTCATACTAAGTGAGGTAAGTCAGAAAGTCTCCTTTCAATGGAATTGACTCTTCCTGTTGTCACACAATCATCAGCACAAATAAAAGCTCATGGATGCAAATAACACAGGGTTTGGCTGGAGGGCTTCCAGGGAGAAGCACCCAGTGATGTCCCCACATCTGTCCCCACATCTGTCCTCTGGGCTCTGCATCCTCAGGTGAATCTCATCATGACAGGGAGCAAGGCTCAGCCACACACCTCAGCCCAGCTCCCTAGTGGCCACCACACCTGCAAAGCCAACACGGTCTCAGGTCAGAGATACAGATGTATTTCACTCGTTCTGGGCTCTGCCTCAAGGCAGGTGGGATCTGGTATCCAACCCCTGCCCCCTGCAGGGGAAACTTGGAATCTTAGCTACAGGACCAACACGGAAGGCCCTGGAGAGTCACACAGTTTAGCTCCAGGCAGGACAGGACCTCCCAGCCCCACCGACAATTCCAGCCATTCCCCCGGACTTCCCCGCAGGGAGACAGGTGTGCTCACCTGGTGTAGTAGGTCCAGGTGAGGCCATAAGTGAGGAGGAAGCCAGCCCCCATGAGGGCCCCTCTGATCAGGGTGAGGACCAGGGGCCAGGAGCCCTGCTGCTCCTCAGTCTCGCAGCTGCAGGGAGGGGGGCTTTCTGGGGAAGGGAGAGGGGGTGAAGCTCAGTCCCCAGACCTAGCCCTCCCAAAGGCACACACCTGCTCAGGCTGCCCGCCCCCAGCACCTGCCCTGCAACTCACTCTGCACAGAGAGGCTGAAGGAAATTTGCTGGGAGCCCAGTGGGTGCTGAGCTCTGCAGGTGACTTCTCCTCCATCTCCGACCCCGACACGGGGTATCTCCAGGACCCCGGGGGCTGAGCGCTGGGATAGACTCAGGGGTTTTCCCTCCCAGAGCCAGCTCAGCGTGGCAGGGGGGTTGCTGTCAGCCACACAGACCAGGCGCAGGAACTGGCCCTCCAGGATGGGCAGTGACGTGCCATTCAGATCTGGATGAGAGATGCACAGATGAGTGGGTGGAGCCAAGGGCTGTCTCACCCTCGCTCCGCCCACTTTCTGATGCAGAAAGACGGCCGGGTGACAAGGACCAAGGATGAGCTCACTGAGGCCGATGAGGCAACAGTCCTGGGGGTCTTTGCAGGCTCCCAGAAGAAATGGGAGCTGATCTGAGGATGGAAGGGAGAGAAGTGGGTGGGAAGCTGACGGGAAGATGTGCCAAAGACACGTGGTCTGCATCGCGGCAGAGAGGACCCAGAGCAACAGAGACACGATAAGAGTGGGAGAGAGAAGGGAGGGGCAGATGTGCTGGAGTCCTGGCAGCAGGGCTGAGAGCGCTGGGCTTTGCTCCAAGGTGATGGGCAAGCAGTAGGAGCCTGTGAGGAGGGGAAGCTTCAGCGTCGGCACCGACTCTCATAGGACCCTGCTGGGGCCAAGTGGGTCCTGGACTGCACATGAGACAGAGGGTGGGGAGGCTGAGGGGGGAGGCTGAGGGAGGAGGCTGATCAGTGGCCCAGGGTCCAGAACAAGACTGCAGCTGGCTCTGGGGCCAAAGCATGGAAAGGGGGAAGTGACTTGAGCAATGAAGGTCTGCAGAAGTCCCTGAGCCATGGGTGCAGCTGGTGAGAAAGGGTGATGGGTAGAGGGCTGTCCAACCACAGCCCGGTTAAGTGGGGGACAGGGTGCAGTTGACAGGCATCAGCAAGAGGTAGTTAAACCTGCAGAACATCTCTGGATGGACAGAGTAGGGACAGGACGGGGGGTTCAGGATGCGGGCACGACCACAAGTGGAGACTTGGGATGGGAGGAGTCCACCCAGGAAGGTAAAGAGAGGTTGGAATGGGTTCCAGGGTGGAGCTGTGGGCGATGGGAACAGGAGTCCCTCTGAAAGATGATGACATCAGAGCTGAAGGAGGGTTCCTGTCATAGGAGTTGATGACAGCCAGAAACATTAAAAAAAAAAAAAAAAAAGCAGAAGCTAGAGTAGTCCAAATCACAGACACTAAAAGTGGAAAGCTGGTGGCCAGGGGCTGAAGTGGGAGGGGACGGGAACACTGTGTCTGGTGGGTTTGGCATTTCGGTTCTGCCAGTTGGGAAGAGCTCTATGGATGGGTTGCACAGCACTGTCAGTGGACCTCACCCTACTGAGATCTACCCTTTAAAGTGGTGAAGATGGTAACTTTGATCGTCTGTGTGTTTTCTCACAGTTAAAACTAAAATTTTAAACTGAAGAAAAGGAAAGGGAGCAGGCAAAAGTAATAGTCCATGGATGTTAGACATTGGGGAGAGAGGACAGGTCCAGAGCTTGGGGGCTGAGGAGTGAATGACCGTCTCATTGCCAAGCTCTGAGCCCTGAGCTGGCAGAGACCTGCTCCCATCACAGCCCCAGAGGAGAGACCATCCTTCCTACCTGTCAAGCTTTCCTGAGATATTCTTGTGATCACCAACTGTGGAGCATCTGGGAGGAAAACGGGAGAGGCAGGAAGCCATCAGTACTCCACTCCATGAGCCACCTGAGAGGATGAGCTTTATTCCCCCAATCTTAGCTGGAAAGGGATGCGGAGATGCCACCCGCCTCCTGCCAACACTGCCCCCAGGGACCCCACCGCCCCTCCACACTTACAGGAGACGTTGAGCCGGATGGTTGTCTCCCGGGTCACCTGAGATCCTTGGAGTGTCACCCGACAGGTGAGGTTGGTGCCGTGGTCCTGGGGCCTTGGGGTGAGGGTGAGCTCCGAGGAGTAGAGGGTCCCTGGGTCCATCTTGTCAAGGGTGTCTCCCACCCAGGAGAACAGGAGAGGGTGTCGCTCATCACAAGCTAGTGACAGGCGGCAGGTCAGCTTTGTGGGGCGCCCAGACTCCAGAGGCTCCGATGTCGGGTTTCTCTGCTGAGGTTCAGGAGGAGAGAGGGAGATGCCTGGCCCCTGGGGTGTGGAGACCCAGAGGGGGACCCTCAGAGGGACCAGTGCCTCATGGCCACAGCTCACTCCCAGTCCTGGGTCTCTCCTGAACTCTAAAACCCCAAGACCTGGAGCAAGGAGTGGTCCTACATCCTGTTCCTATTCTAATAGGAAGGTCCCCACGTCCCAGGGTCCTCTCCTGGGCCCCCTGTCATACCTGTCACCTGCAAATTCAGCTTCTTATCGCTGTAACTGTATTTCACATTAGGTCTTATCTCCACTCGAAAGTAGTAGATTCCTGAGTCACTCAGCCTGGCCTCTTTGATGCTCAGGGAGCAGTCGTTGATGCTGGGGTCCCCAGCGAGGCGGAATCTGCCCCGGGTCTCTGGCTTCTGTTGTCTGTTTGGGTCGTTGGTGGCCACAGGATCACTGTGTTGGCTGTCCCCTTCCCGGAACCAATAGATGAGAGGTTCCATAGAGGGATACCAGGGATACCATTGGTAGGAGAAGGAGCAGGACACGCGGACATCCATGCACGCCTCCACCGTCACTGATTCCTGCACTCGGAGCTCGTACCTTGGAAGCTCCTGCAGGGATCCTGGGGGACACAGAGGCTCAACAGCAGCTCCAGCCCCTCCCCATGTGTGCCCCCCTCCCCCAGCAGTGAGCCCTGTCCCCCACCGCTCCCCCACTCACCCCCCCACAGCAGGGGCAGCAGCAGCAAGGGCACCATATCGGCATCCGCCAGCACGGAGCCTGTTCAGGTCCCTCTGTTGGGGAGTGAAGCGTCCTGAATGTGGGAAGGAGAGAAGGAAGCTACAACAGGAAACCAGAGGGTGACGGAGAGATAGCTCTTAAGATCCATGGAAGGGGAAGTTAGTTACCCCGGACCAGGGGTGGGGGCTGTCTGAGAAATCTCATTTCCCCATCTCTCCCATTTGCACCTTCAAACTGTGAGCCTAAAACATGAGGCTGGAGACTCCCAGGGCCTGGTCGCTGCCTGCGGTTCCCCCGTGTACCGCTTTCTACACGGGGTAGGGTGGAGGGTCACCTGGTTAGCTCCCCAGGGATCAGAGCCCCTGGGACCTCCAGGAGCAAATTCATGATCAGGTGTGGAGAGGAGCCCAAGCTGAGCATCCAGGAGACGAAGGGCTGCCCCCAACCCAGGAGAGATGCTAAGATCTCAGGGACAAGTGCATCTAGATCCCCTGAGATACGGTCCCCATCGTGAGCCTGGAGCCTCCTGACCCCTTGGAGTTGGGTCCCCATCCCCATCAGTGCCCTGGTCCCAGACAGGCTCAGATTCTGGTCCTGCTGTTGGCGGTTAAAGCCGACCTGAGCACTCGGGCATTTGGAATGCAGAAGCTGAGGGCATAGAGTGCCCGAGTGGGAACCCAGACGCCTGCCACTTCACCTGCCACGTATTCAATTTTCCCAGAGTGACTTCGCCTCTCTGTGCCTCAGTTTGCTCATCTGAAAAACAGAGAAAGTAGCAGAAATGCCAATTAAATGAGTTCATGTGTGTCACATGCTTAGGACAGAACCTGGCACTGGTACTTGTTCATTCAACTAAGGCTTTGGGGACACACAGCTTCTGCACATTCTCAGGCTCTGTCGTCTAGGCGGATAGAGAGCAGAGCAGGGCCAGCCCCACACCCACCTCGCCTACCTTTGGGGGTTACCTGGTCATTAGCAGGGAGGGCAGAAGCATCGCTAGGCTGGAATGTCAAGACCCTGCCCTTGAGACAGACTGGGACCTAGGACCCTTTATGGCAGTGCTTGTACCTGGACAAACATCTCCCAGAGTGACAAAATACAAAGAAACTATAAGGGACTAAAAATAACTCCAAGCATCTGCAGTTGGTACAAATCATGACCAATAAGATACAAAAAGACCAAAACCTAACTGCCCCTTCTGCTGTGTAGGGAGCAAAAACAAGGTACTGGGCCTGATCCCTGCACACAGCACTACAGAGGTGTGGGCAGACCACCTAAACTATGCCTCCCGCCCCACCCACTGATCCACCCACCCCCATCCCATTTAAGGGACCAGCTCTCCCCACCTCGGAGTCTCAATAAAGCCTGTCCTGAATTTCTTCTCTGGCCTCTCATCCATTTCTTTTGATTGGAGAGCCCAAGGACGCAGTTCTATAACACTCTGTGATTATGTCATTCTCTTACCCCACGCTCTGATTCATCTGTCAGAGGCGGGAACACAGACAAGATCAGTTTCTATCTGGAAGGAAGTTGCATCTAGAAGCCACAACCTGTAGAAAGAAGGACCATGATTTTGAACAGAAAAGGAAATGTTCTTGCAACCTTGTTACTGAAAACAAGTTGGCCTGTCTGAGGAACAGTCAAGTGTCGGAGTTTGAAGGGAGAAAGGTTTGCTGCAGGGCCATGGAAGGAGACAGATGGCTTCTGCTAAACCACCCCCTGAAATCTACAAAGGGTTTCAGCAAACCATTTTTAAAGGTCAAGTGAAGGAGGGTTGCCCAGGGTGTGATCAGCTTGTGCACAATTCTTTGATTGATTGATGGTGATCAATACTTAGGTGTCAGAAGGTCTGGGGGCTACTTGCTCCCAATCTTCAAGTAGTTAATTTCTTCACTTTGGTGGCAGTTTTTAGCATCTGAAAAAATTTAGGAAGCTGGGAAGACACCCTGGAGGGGGAAATGGCAACCCAGTCCAGTATTGCCTGGAGAATCCCATGGACAGAGGAGCCTGGCAAGCTACAGTCCATCAGGTCACCATGAGTCGGACACGAGGGAGTGACTTAGCACTCATGCACACACGGATGAGATCCTGCTGTCTGGATACTTCAGAGAGGGGCTAGAGCAGAGGGTGTGGGCGAGGGTCTCTCCCAGGAAGGCCCCACAGGGTGCTGCTCAGTCGACAACATCTCTAGGGAAGGAAGAGTGTGGATTGGAAGTGTTCAGAGCTGAGTATGTGGTGAGAGCCTGCCTGAGAACAGGGCCAACAAAGCTACAGGGTTAATAACTTTTTTTTAACATATTATATATTTTCCTATGCTCTTTAAAAAAAAAAAAAAGTCTGTTTATTTATTGGCTGTGGTGGGTCTTCGTTGCTGCACAAGGACTTCCTCTAGTTGGGGCAAGTGTGGGGCTGCCCTTCATTGTGGTGTGTGGGCTTCTCATGGCTGTGGCTTCTCTCTTGTAGTTCAGCACAGGCTCTAGAGTCGGGGCTCAGTAGTTGTGGCCCATGGGCTTAGTTGCTCCTCCTCATGTGGGATCTTCCCAAACCAGGGATCAAACCCGTGTTCCTTGTGTTGCAAGGCGAATTCTTAACCACTGGACCACCAGGGAAACCCCCCCCAGTTTTTTTTTTTTTTTTTTTTTAAGGAACTTGGTGACATTGACCAAGTTCCGAAGCCCTCAGTATCTGAAGCCATTGTGTCTGTGTGTGTGCATTTAGCAACTCAGTTGTATTCGACCCTTTGGACGATAGCCCACCAGGCTTCTCTGTGCAGGGGATTTTTTAAACAAAAAACTACATATACATGATGGAATACTACTTCGTCATGAAAAGGAAGGCATTTGAGTCAGTTCTAATGAGGTGGATGAACCTAGGGCCTATTACGCAGGGTGAAGTAAGTCAGACAGAGGAAAACAAATATCATATATTAACACATATATATGGAATCTAGAAGGCTGGTACTGATGAATCTATTCCCAGGGCAGTATTGGAGATGCAGAAATAGAGAATAGATTTATGGACACGGGCCAGGGGGAGGAAGGAGAGGGGGAGACGAATTGGAGAGAGTAGCATGGATGCACATACACTAACATATGGAAAATAGACAGCCAATGGAAATTTGCTGTCTGACTCAGGGAGCTCAAACTGGGGCTCTGCAACAACCTGGGAGGGGGTGGGAGGGGGTGGGAGGGGGTGGGAGGTGGGAGGGAGGTTCAAGAGGGAGGGGACATATGTACACCTATGGCTAATTCATGTTGATGTACAGCAGAAATGAAACCTATAATTTAAAGCAATCATCCTTTAATTAAAAATAAATAAATTTTATTTTAAATAGAGTTTTAAAAGGAAAAAAGAATACTGCAATGGGTTGCCACTTCCTACTCCAGAGGATCTTACTGACCCAGGGGTCAAACCTGAGTCTTCTGTGTCTCCTGCGTGGCAGGTGGTATCTTTACCCGCTGAGCCCTCAGGGAGCCCAAAGCCCGTACACTTCAGAGATCTTCAAGTTAAGTGAGTCAACACTCTGCTTTGTTTTCCCGGTCAGGTCAACTGGAGCTGGAATGATCTTGCATGTGCCTAACATAACCTTGCCCCTGACCGCCAGGCCCGCACACCCATACCTATGAGTACCAACTGCCCCACCCCTCCCCACAAAACTTGCCTTCAATTTCGCAGCTCACAACCCTTCCACGGACTTCTGGGAAACCTGCTGACATATGTTCATGTTTTTTAGCAAGTCCTTCTCTGATGCCCATTAATATACAATCAGATCAGATCAGATCAGATCAGTTGCTCAGTCATGTCCGACTCTTTGAGACCCCATGAACCCCAGCACGCCAGGCCTCCCTGTCCATCACCAGCTCCCGGAGGTCACTCAGACTTGCATCCATCGAGTCAGTGATGCCATCCAGCCATCTCATCCTCTGTCGTCCCCTTCTCCTCCTGTCCTCAATCCCTCCCAGCATCAGAGTCTTCTCCAATGAGTCAACTCTTCGCATGACGTGGCCAAAATACTGGAGTTTCAGCTTTAGCATCATTCCTTCTAAAGAAATTCCAGGATTGATCTCCTTCAGAATGGACTGGTTGGATCTTCTTGCAGTCCAAGGGACTCTCAAGAGTCTTCTCCAACACCACAGTTCAAAAGCATCAATTCTTCGGCGCTCAGCCTTCTTCACAGTCCAGCTCTCACATCCATACATGACCACAGGAAAGACCATAGCCTTGACTAGGCAATAAAAGTTACCAAAACCTGCTGTAGAAAGAAATAAGGAGCAGTGTCTTAGTTGGTTCAGGCTATCATAATGAAATACCAAATCTGGGAGGCTTAAACCAAAAGGAATTTATTTCTCACGGTCCTGGAGGCTGAAAAGTCCAAGAGCAAGGGGCTGGCTGATTCAGTTCCCTGGTGAGGCAGCGCTTCCTGGCTTGCAGACAGCCAGCCTCTCACTGTGTCTTCCCACAGGGGATCGAGAGAGAGTGTTCTTTCTTTTTTGCCATGGACTGCAGCACATCAGGCCTCCCTGTTTTTCACTGTCTCCCACAGTTTTCTCAAACTCATGTGCATTGAGTTGGTGATGCCATCCAAACATCTCATCCTCTGTCGCCCCCTTCTTCTCCTGCCCTTGATCTTTCCCAGCATCAGGGTCTTTTCCAATGAGTCAGCTCTTTATATCAGGTGGGCAAAGTATTGGAGCTTTAGCTTCAGCATCAATCTTTCCAATGAATAATCAGGGCCGATTTCCTCTAGAATTGACTGGTTTGATCTCCTTGCATTCCAAAGGACTCTCAAGAGTCTTCTCCAGCACCAGAGTTGGAAAGTATCAATTCTTCAGTGCTCAGCCTTCTTCTTCTTCTTCTTTTTTTTTTTTTGTGCTCAGCCTTCTTTATGGTCCAACTCTCACATCCGTACTAGAAAAACTATACCTTTGACTATAGGGACCTATGTCAGCAAGTGATGTCTCTGCTTTTTAATACGATGCCTAGGTTTGTCACTGCTTTTCTTCCAAGGAGGAAGCATCTTTTAACTTCATGAGGGTAGGACCTCCACGATGAAATTAATGTCCTTATTATCATAAATACTAAAACCAAATCCAGGTGCCATTTGTCAGGACACGTGCCCACTTGTCCTTCTTACACACTTCTACTTCATTCATTTACCATAACTGCCTTATCCATGTAGGGGGTTGATCAGGGAGGCCCTGAAACAACCAACAAAAATCTTACAAGCTGGAGTGTTTCTCTCTACCTGGATTTAGCAGCGGTTGATCACTTTCACTTTTCACTTTCATGCATTGGAGAAGGAAATGGCAACCCACTCCAGTGTTCTTGCCTGGAGAATCCCATGGACAGGGGAGCCTGGTGAGCTTCCGTCTATGGGGTCGCACAGAGTCGGACACGACTGAAGCGACTTAGCAGCAGCAGCAGCAGATCACACCTTGAGAAAGGAGAAGAAACCGAAGCTCAAGAGCTCCTTCTGCTGGACATAATGAACTTAGCACTTTTAACGTATTTCAGAGGTTAAGTTTAGAAAGTTTCTTAGTTCCTTTTTTCAAGAGGCAGTAGTCATGTATGGATGTGAGAGTTGGATCATAAAGAAGGCTGAACACTGAAGAATTGATGCTTTCCAACTGTGGTGCTGGAGAACACTCTTGAGGATACCTTGGGCTGCAAGAAGATCAAACCAGTCAATCCTAAAGGCAATCAGTCCTGAATATTCATTGGAAGGACTGATGCTGAAGTTGAAGCTCCAATACTTTGGCCACCTGATGCTAAGAGCTGACACATTGAAAAAGACCCTGATGCTGGGAAAGACTGAAGACAGGAGGAGAAGGGAACGACAGAGGATGATATGGTTGGATGACATCACCAACTCGATGGACATGAATTTGAGCAAGCTCCAGGAGATGATGAGGGACAGGGAAGCCTGGCATGATGTAGTCCATGGGGTTACAAAAAGTCAGACACTACTGGGTGACCGAACAACAACAAAGTTTAGGAAAACCATGTTCTCAGTTTGCAGATGGGTAAGGTCCAGTCTCCAACAAAAATAAAAAATATTACACACACACACACAAACAAAAATAATATAGCAAGAGACTTCTTGTTTCAGTCCTAACATTCAAATTGCTTGAAAGTTGTCACTTTTATTCTTACAATTAGAAAATGTGAAAAAACTGGGGGATCAATTACTTTTCTTAGACTGATCAGAGAACTGAGATCACAGAGCAAGGCATCATCCTAAAATCTAGACACACTGGAAAATCCAGGAAGCTAAAATCCAGCTGAGATCTTTCTCTTCACTTTCTGCTCAGTTTTGCTGTGAATCTAAAACTGCTCTGAAAAATTGTACATTACAATAGCACCACTACTACAGTCTAAGGAGACAAACCAAGAATCATAACAAGACTCTGACATGACCCAGGTGTTGGAATTATCACACAGGGAATTTAAATTAGCCATGATTACTGTGTTAAGGGACATCCCTCGTGGCTCAGTAATAAAGAATCCGCCTGCCAATGCAAGAGACTCATCCCTGGGTATGGAAGATCCTCCAGAGAAGAAAAGCCACACACTCTGGTATTCTTGCCTGGTAAATCCCACGGACAGAAGAGCCCAGCCGGCTACAATTCATGGGGTCGCAAAGAGTCAGACATGACTTAGCAACTAAACAACTATGTTAAAGGTTCTAAAAGAAAACGTAGACAACATGCAAAAACAGACGGGAATGTCGCAGAGAGGTGGAAGCTCTAAGACAGAATCAAAATGAAATGCTAGAAATCAAAAACACGGTAACAGAAATGAAGAACTAACTCCTCTCCTCAGCACTGAGATGGGTCCAGGAGAGAAAAACCTTCAGCAACTATGGTCCTGGGCTTGAGGAAGTACTGACTTTTAAAAAATATTGAATATTCTAATTCCTGAATATATCTCTTCTTTAGGGCTTCTTTAATTTCTCTCTGCAATATTTTCCAGTTTTCAGTGTAGAGGTCTTCAAACTATTTTACTAGTTTTACTTTTAAACATGGTGGAGTTTTATTGTGTTTTTTTTTTTTTTTTAAAAAAAGGATGGTACTTTAAATTTAATTTTCTTCTATGGCTAATATGGACACACAAGTAATTTCTGTATGCTGATTTTGGATAAGCTACTCTGTTAAATTGCATACTAATCCCAATAGTTTGCTTGTATATTTTGTTTTCTCTGTTCACTATCTCACCATTGGAAACAATGAGGTTTTACTTCTCTCTTTCCAATCACTATGCCTTTTATTCTTTTCATTCCCTGCACCCTCTAGTAATTTCATTACAATGTTGAGTCAAAGTGGTTGGGAAGGATATCCTTGTCTTTTCCTTGACCTCAGGTGGAAGTATTCATTATTTCACTATTTAGTATAACTGAAAGCCCATGCTACATAAGTACAGTGAATCCAGGGCTATTCACACACACAAAAAAAAATCTAGATCATAAATTGTATTGAGTTTACACACAGGATTTTCTTAACATTTATTTATTTGTTTGGCTGCGTCAGTTGCGACACTTGGGTAATGCAAGAATTTTCCTCGTGGCATGCGGGCTTAGTTGCCCTGCAGCATGTGGGATCTTAACTCTTCAACCAGGGATTGAAGTTCCCCGATCAGGGATAGAACTCGAGTTCCCTGAATTGCAAGGCAGATTCTTAACCACTGGACACCAGGGAAGTCCCTTTGTTGTTGTTGTTCAGTCACTAAGTCGTGTCGGACTCTGTGACCCCATGGACTGCAGCAAGCCAGGTTCTCCTGTGCCCTAGTATCTCCTGGAGTGTGCTCAAACTCATGTCCATTGAGTCGGTGAGGCCATCCCACCATCTCAACCTCTGTTGCCCGCTTGTCCTGCCCTCAATCTTTCTCAGCATGAGGGTCTTTTCCCCTGATTCAGCTCTTCGCATCAGGTCGCCAAAGTATTGCAGCTTCAGCATCAGTCCTTCCAATGAATATTCCGGTTGACATATGCTCTTTATCTGTCACAGTTTAACATCTGGACACATCTCACAACACTCTGAATGGCTAACTTCTCTTGAAAATGTTGACTCGCTGGCATTCCCACGTGGTAGACATCAGGTGGGCTGAGAAAGAGCTGTCCGCCTTTATTCTGCCACATTCTCCCAGCAAGTGAGTGCTACGGTCTCCCCGGCTCAGGCCAAAGTTCAGGTACCATTTGTCAGTACACTTGCCCTGTTGTTCTTCCTACCCCAGGCCTCCTGCATCATTTTTATACCTGCTTTGCTACCGTGGGGACTTAATTTTGCATCTCCTGGAAAAATAGATACACTGACTCATCTAACAAAAATCCCTCCAGCCAGCGGCTTGCTTTCTAACTTCCTTTCTCAGAAGGGAATTTGCTCGTGCTGAGGCACGAAGACAAAGTCCAAGACTGCCCCCTGCTGGACGATGTGCACTCAGCAAACTCGACTGGTAAATTCAAGGAGACCAAGATCTCCAGTTTCTTCCAACGCATTCTTTAAAAAAAAAAAAAAGTATTTATTTGGCTGCTCCAGGTCTTAGCTGCTGCGCTTGGGATCTTTAGTTGTGCATGTGGGATCTAGTTCCCTGACCAGGGATTGAACCTGGGCCCCTGGCATTGGGACCACGGAGTCTCAGCCACTGGACCACCAGGGAAGTCCTTCAACACATTTTCGAAAAATAAAATTTTATAGAAATTTATTTTATTGAATTGTAGTTGATTTACAATACTGTGTTAATTTCTATTGTACAGCAAAGTGATTCAGATACATATATACATGTATACATATATAACGATATGCAAATCGTTCCCAGTGGTATACAGTACAAGGCTGTCGTTCATCTATCCCATATGCACAGTAGTTTGCATCTGCTAATCCCAAACTCCCCATTCATCCCTCCCCCACCCTCCCTCCACATTTTACAAATAATAAAACACAAAAGGAATGTAGCATGAAACAAACTGTGGAGTATTTTAATTGATTAACCTTTTCAAGCAAAAGATGGTAGATTTTGCAGCTTTGCACTTATTGGAAATTAAAGAAAATCACCTTTTTAGATATAAGCAATGATGCAGCCTACTCCAGCATTCTTGCCTAGGCAAGGCATTCTTGCCTGGAAATCCCACGGACAGAGGAGCCTGGTGGGCTACCGTCCATGGGGTTGCAAAGAGTCAGACCTGACTTAGTGACTAAACAATAATAAAAAACAAAATGGTAAGACAACAAAATCAAAACAGAACTAGAAATGCTCAGGGAAAAAATAACAACAAATAAAAATGAACGTACTTACAAGAATAAAATACAGTATTTGGAACAGAGAAAATGAAAACCAGTGGCATAGACGCCAAGGTCTGTACAATCACACAGTGTGCAGAAGAAAGAACCAAGCATGAAAGTGGTAAGAGAGAAGGGGATAGCTCTGGAGGAACCTAATTACTCAGAGAATTCTTTGCTCAGTTCATTGCTAAAAACTAGAAAGTTGGGGATAAATGGATGATCTTTTAGGGCCATGCAAATTTCAAAAATATTCTCAAGAAGAGATGAAGATGTTAAATAGATTGTGCTCAGTAACTCAGTTGTGTCCAACTCTTTGCAACCCCATGGACTATAGCCTGCCAGGATCCTCTGTCCGTGGGATTATCCAAGCAAGAATACTGGAGTGGATGCCCATTTCCTTCTCCAGGGATTAAATAGATGAGTAACTATACAATAAGCTGACAGAATCATATCAAATTATTTCAAACTGTCCCCAAACAGACGATGCCAATTCAATGTAAACTAAAGATAAAAATTAAAAGTTGGGGTGGGGTTGGGAGGCAGGCTCAAGAGGGAGGGGGCATACGTATACGTATGGCTGATTCATGTTGATATTTGGCAGAAAACAACAAAATTCTGTAAAGCAATTATCTTCAATTAAAATAAATACATAACATCAGAAAAGTTGGGGTGGGGTGGGAGGGAGGTTCAAGAGGGAGGGAACATATGTATCAGATCAGATCAGATCAGTCGCTCAGTCGTGTCCGACTCTTTGCGACCCCATGAATCGCAGCATGCCAGGCTTCCTTGTTCATCACCAACTCCTGGAGGTCACTGAGACTCACATCCATCGAGTCAGTGATGCCATCTAGCTATCTCATCCTCTGTCATCCCCTTCTCCTCTTGCCCTCAATCCCTCCCAGCATCAGAGTCTTCTCCAATGTATACTTATGGCTGATTCATGTTGTTGTATGGCAGAAACCAACAGAACACCCTAGAGCAATTATCCTCCAATTCAAAATAAATTTTTAAAAAGAATGAAAAGCTGAGGACATCCCTCGTGGTCCAGTGGTGAAGGCCCACCCTGTGTGTCCACCAACAAACTGGGAATGAATGGTGGTTGAGATAGAGAACAAGTTACACTCAAGATAAACTAATCAAGGGAATTTACTGGTGGTCCAGTGGTTAGAACTCTGAGCTTCCAGGCTCGGGGGCTTGGGTTCAATCTCTGGTCAGGGAGTAAGCTTCTGTGTACCATGTTGTATGGCTGCAAAAAAAAAAAAAAAAGAGGAATGAATCAAATAAGTAAACACATTATGGATAATGGAGAACTGGTTTCCCTTTCTTAGAGAAGGGATTTACACATATGGGAAGGCAGAAGACCAGAATGACCCAATTGGTATTGGGTTGGATCTAGAGGTAAAGGAGTGAACTCATGAATTTCAATATGTGTTTTATGAATGAATTAATGACTGTGTACAGACAAGAGACTATTTCCAACTAAGTCAGAAACTAGACAATTAGCTCACTATCACAATTAATGGGCTTCCCTGGTAGCTCAGCTGGTAAAGAATCCGCCCGCAATGCAGGAAACCCCGGTTCCATTTCTGGGTCAGGAAGATCCTTTGGAGAAGGGTTAGGTTACCCACTCCAGTATTCTTGGGCTCCCCTGGTGGCTCAGATGGTAAAGAATCTGCCTGCAATACAGGAGACCTGGGTCTGATCCCAGAGTTTGGAAGATCCCCTGGAGGAGGGCATGGCAACCCCCCACCCCCAGTATTTTTGCCTGGAGAATCCCATGGACAGAGGAGCCTGGCGGGGTACAGTCCATGGGGTCACAAAGAGTCAGACACAACTGAGTGACTAAGCAAGCAATCACAATTACTGTTTAACATTCTCACTGTGGGATTCTTGGTTGTGAAGGAAACCAATTTGGGTTAACTTAAGCAAAAAGGGGGTTCATTCATAGGACACTGGGCAGCTGACAGAGAGGATGAGAAAGCTAAACTTCCAAGTTTATAAAATGGGTCAAAACCCAAGGAAACAATGGGAGGAGAATCATAGCCAAGTTTTCCAAGGGACAGCCTGGTTCAGTGCCAAGGCCATTAAAGGGCGCACAGGACCCTTCCTGATGTCTTTGTTGTTGTTTAGTCAGTAAGTCGTGTCTGACTCTTTTGCAGCCCCATGGACTGTAGCCCGCCAGGTTCCTCTGTCAATGGGATTTTCCAGGCAAGAATACTGGAGTGGGTTGCCATTTCCTACTCCAGGGGATCTTTCCAACCCAGGGATTAAACTTGTGTCTCCCGCATTGGCAGGTGGATTCTTTACCACTGAGCCACTTGTGAAACCTCCTGAGGTCTTTATAGATTCTCAGCGCTGACATATGCACACTAGTCACTCAGTTTCAGGAAAAGCAAGTATCTAGCCTTTAAGTCCTTGGTGGCAGGAAGTAGAATCTTAGGCAATGATGGAATTCCCAAACAGAGAAGTATCATTCAGTTCCTCAGTGGAAACATTGTTTGGAGAATGCTCAGTTCAGTCAGTCGCTCAGTTGTGTCCAACTCTTTGCGACTCCATGGACTGTAACACGCCAGGCTTCCCTGTCCACCACCAACTCCCGTAGCTTACTCAAACTACGTCCATTGAGTCGGTGATGCCATCCAACCATCTCATCCTCCTCTGAGAGTGCTGGCTAAATGCAATTACAAAACAGAACCAAATAAGAGGAATAAACACTGGGAGGATGTATCCTTATCATCTGCAGTTAGTATGATTATATACCTGGGACATCCAAAAAATAACTGGAAATCTATTAGAAGCAATACAATAACTCATTAAGGTGTCATGTTACACCACAGTTTTTCCACTTTAACACTATGGGTATTTGGAACTCGGCAATCCTTGTTCTGGGGCAGACGGAAGATGTCCTATAGGATATTTTGCAGTATCTCCATCCTCCATTCACTAGATTCCAGTAGCATCCCCCTCCCTGACTCAGCTGGGACAAACAAAAACGTCTCCAGCCTGTGCCAAGTGTCCCCTCGAGGGAGAACAAAATCACTCCCATTAGCAGCAGATTAATTCATTTGTCAAATTCGATCACTTTCTTCCATTAAAAAATAGTGGAAAATTATTTTTGTCCCACCTGGAATGACATTGCGTGTGGTGTGAGACAGGGATCTAATTTTATTTGTTGCTTCTTCATCAGATCTAAACTAGTGTGTATAACTTATAGTTTGCCAACTCAAAGAACTTGATAATGAGTTCTATTTTTCTATAAATTCTCTTGGGCTTTCTCAGTAAGGGATCTTATCATTTGCAGATGATGACACTTTTGTCTTTTCATTTCTCACATTTACACTGCTTGTTTCAATTTCCTGTCTAGCTGCTTTTCCTGGCACTTCAGGAGCAATTATCATCATGTTAATGGTGAAACTCTGCCTCACTATTAATGATAGCCAACATGTGGAAACAATCAAAGTGTTCATCAACAGATAAATAGATAAAGAAGATGTGGTGTGTATACACAATGGAATACTGCTGCTGCTGCTGCTTGGTCGCTTCAGTCATGTCAGACTCTGTGCGACTCTATGGACCGTAGCCTGCCAGGCTTGTCTGACCATGGAATTCTCCAGGCAAGAATACTGGAGTGGGTTGCCATTTGCTCCTCCAGGGGATCTTCCCAAGCCAGGGATCGAACCCAGGTCTCCTGCATTGCAGGCAGATTCTTTACCACCGAGTCAGCAGGGAAGCCCAATGGAATACTACTTAGTCATTTAAAAAAAAGTTGAAATGATGCCATTTGCAGCAATATGGATGGACCTAGAGATTATCATACTAAGCGAAGTCAGTCAGACAAAGATAAATGTCATATGATATCCCTTACATGTGGAATCTAAAAAAAGTCATACAATTGAACTTATTTACAAATGAGAAATAGACCCACAGACAGAAAACAAGCTTATGATTACCAAAGGGGAAAGGGGGGATAAATTAGGGCGTTGGAATTAACACATACACACTACCATGTATAAAACAACAAACAACAAAGACCTTCTACATAGCGCAGGGAACTGTATTCAATATTTTGTAATAATCTATAAGGGAAAAGATATAATTGAATTGCTGTACACCTGAAACTAACAAAGTGCAAATCAACATTTCAATAAAAGTTTTAAAAATATTTTAAAAGATGAAAGAATCTTAGATTCTAGTCATCTCTGCTAGGAGATCACAGATGAACGATCGTTCTGATTGGCCCATATTGGGTCACTTGTCCGGGGGGAGGAGGAAGGGCATTTTACCAGAACATTCTTGTTAGAGTCACCTGGAATGGGTCTCTCATGGGAAAGAGAACTCTATCACCAGATAGAGTTCTATCACCAGAGGACTCTATCACCAGAGGAAGAAGTGGATGGCTGATGAGCTTGAAAAAACAGTATCCGCTCCCACTCCACTCTCCATGAGCCACAGAACCATCCTCTCTCCCATTTGCTGAGATGTGAAGAATGGAATATTTGAAGGCCCTTCACCATTCAGACAACTAGAAAGCATGGCTGTAAGGGAGAGAAATAGGCCATGGAGAAACCCTCCCTTAAAAACCACACCAACCCTCCACCCAGGAAAGAGTTAATAGTGGGAATAAGTTTTGTCATCTTCTGGGGCTTCCCCGGTGATCCAGTGTTTGAGAATCCACCTGCCAATGCAGGTGATCCTTGGTCTAGGAAGATTGCACATGCCACGAGGCAACTGGACCTGCGAGCCACAACTGCTGAGCTTACACACCCATGCTCGGCAACAAGAGAAGCCACCGCAATGAGAAACCTGCACACTGTAACTAGAGAAAGTCCTCACACAGCAACAAAGACCCAGTACAGCCAAAAGTAAAAAATAAATTGAAAAATTGTTGTCATCTTCTTCCCACCACCAGCCTACACGCACAGAAAAGGTGGCCCCCTCCCCAGTTCCTAAATCCATTGGGGTAAGTTGCCATTTGGGATTACGTAACAGCATGATGGGAACACCGGTTGCATTTGGATCGTCTGGTATTAATATTTTGGGTGATCTGCCATCTGAGGATTATCACACCTGTAGGGATTAAGTGGTGCTGTGGGGCACTGTCTTGAATTTGGAAGCATTCTCTGATGGTGCTATAGGATTATATCAGGTTTGGGGTTTATCCCTCCCATGGAAGGATTCTCTGCTACTTCGAAGTTATTCATAACCTTCGTGTCCCCGTTTCTACAGCATTAATAAGTGAGTCCTTGATTCAGACCTACTTCAGAGCAGGTTGAAGTGTCTTCCTGGCTCAGTTTCTGTTCCAGGGAATTGCGGATGGCCTTGTGAAGGGCGGGGAGTTTTTATTTTCCATTGGCATGCTGTTCTAAAGGGATAATAAGAAAGGTGGAACTTCTGTCTCAGGAGCTGATGGGAATGGTGGTCGCCCTGTATTGTAGTGGGATAGGAATTATGGATATTGGGTATCAGGGACTGACAAGAACGGTGGTACTGTGTGTCAACGGCAGATGGGAGTGGTGGACCCTGAGTCTCAGGGGCTGATGGGAACGAATGGTGGATCCCGAGTCTCAAGGACTGATGGGAATGAACGGTGGATCTTGAGTTTTAGAGATGTGTGGCAATGGCAATATTTCAGTATTAGGTGTCAAGGGAGTTATGAACTCTGTATATCAAAGAATGATGGAAACAGTGCTTCCTATGAGTCACTAACAAATGGTAACGGAGGCCTTATGCTTCAGGAACTAACGGGAATTAAGTTCTTTTATCCCAGAACTTAGGCAAGTCTCAGCCTAACCCATAAACCACGTGTTATTCATCCATCTCTCCATTCATTCATTTGGCAAACGTTTTCCTGAGCCCTTCCTCTGAGCCACACCCTATGCTGAGTGATACTGAGGACATCGAGATGACTCAGACCTCCATGGTGCCTTCAGTGAACTCTCAGAGACAGACCCAGATGGCGAGAATCACCAAACAAGGGAATCAGGGCAAGTACAAGAAGACAGCAGGGTGGTGTGGTTTTTGTCCTGATATGAACGCAGGGCATCTGAAGATGAGAACAGATTGACAGTCATTCTGGATGCCAAGTCAAGGTGTAGGGTCTGACAAAAGATCCTTTTATCAAGTGTGAATCTGTGTGCATGAGAAGTCTAAGCCATGCTGGACAGCAATCCCAGGCAAGTTGGACGTTTTCACAGAGGCAGGCAACCCACTCCAGTGTTCTTGCCTGGAGAATCCCAGGGACGGGGAAGCCTGGTGGGCTGCCGTCTATGGGGTCACACAGAGTTGGACACGACTGAAGTGACTTAGCATAGCATAGCCGGTCTCCAAAGAAAGGGCATAGCACTTGGACCCAGAGAGGCCTGGGTTCGAATCCCGGCTCTGCCATTCACTTGTAAGCATGGGAAACTCACTATTCAGAATCTCAGTTCTCTCATCCTTACATGGACATAAAACAATTCTTAAAAATAAGACTGCTACTGGGAAGTCCCTGGTGGTCTAGTGGTTAAGACTCCATGCTTCCAATGCAGGGGGCATGGACTTGATCCCTGGTGAGGGAACTAAGATCCAACAAGTAGCAGGGTGTGGCCAAAAAACCCAAAAATGTTGACTGAGATAATGTATAACAAATACTCAGCCCAGAGACTGTCCTTAAGTAGACATTCGAGAAAGGATTGCCATTTGTTATCATTTCTATCATTAGTAACTATCGACAAAATTTAAAGAACCTAGAAGTATTTATCAAATATCTGGGTCCAGAGGCTTCAGAGCATTGGAAGAAATTAGTTTTTTAAAAAACAGTAATTTGCATATCCCTAAGCATTAGTTTTTTTATGTGAAAAATCCCTCCTAGAATCAAGATTGCCAGGAGAAATATCAATAACCTCAGATATGCAGATGACACCACCCTTATGGCAGAAAGTGAAGAGGGGCTAAAAAGCCTCTTGATGAAAGTGAAAGTGGAGAGTGAAAAGGTTGGCTTAAAGCTCAACATTCAGAAAATGAAGATCATGGCATCTGGTCCCATCACTACATGGGAAATAGATGGAGAAACAGTGGAAACAGTACCAGACTTTATTTTTCTGGGCTCCAAAATCACTGCAGATGGTGACTGCAGCCATGAAATTAAAAGACGCTTACTCCTTGGAAGGAAAGTTATGACCAACCTAGATAGCATATTCAAAAGCAGAGACATCACTTTGCCAACAAAGGTTCACCTAGTCAAGGCTATGGTCTTTCCTGTGGTCATGTATGGATGTGAGAGCTGGACTGTAAAGAAGGCTGAGCGCCGAAGAATTGATGCTTTTGAACTGTGGTGTTGGAGAAGACTCTTGAGAGTCCCTTGGACTGCAAGGAGATCCAACCAGTCCATTCTGAAGGAGATCAGCCCTGGGATTTCTTTGGAAGGAATGATGCTAAAGCTGAAACTCCAGTATTTTGGCCACCTCATGCGAAGAGTTGACTCATTGGAGAAGATTCTGATGCTGGGAGGGATTGCGGGCAGGAGAAGAAGGGGACGACAGAGGATGAGATGGCTGGATGGCATCACTGACTCGATGGATGTGAGTCTGGGTGACCTCCGAGAGCTGGTGATGGACAGGGAGGCCTGGCGTGCTGCAGTTCATGGGGTTGCAAAGAGTTGGACACGACTGAGCGACTGATCTGATCTGATGGATGGATAAGGGTTTCCCAAGTGACACTAATGGTAAAGAACCCGCCTGCCAATGAAAGAGACATAAGAGACGCTGGTTTGATCCCTGAGTCAGGAAGATACCCTGGAGGAGGGCATGGCCAACCACTCCAGTATTCTTGCCTGGAGAATCCCATGGACAGAGGAGCCTGTTGGGCTACAGTCCATGGGGTCACAAAGAGTTGGACATGACTGAAGTGACTTAGCACACACACATGGATGAATAACACAGAATACAGTGTTTTTTAAAAAAAAAAAAGCAAAGCATAGAATAATATGATTCCACCTGGGGACGAAACGGAGGGGGTTAGTATAATACATGTGTGAAAGTGAAAGTCGCTCAGTCGTGTCGGACTCTTTGCAACCTCGTGGCCTATACAGTCCATGGAATTCTCTAGGCCAGAATACTGGAGTGGGTACCCTTTCCCTTCTCCAGGGGATCTTCCTAACCCAGGGATTGAACCCAGGTCTCCTGCATTGCAGGCAAATTCTTTACCAGCTGAGCCATAAGGGAAGCCTGGTATACAAGTACAAAAGGATATAATTCGTCTGGAAAGATTCATAAGAAACTGGTAAGCATGAGCTGTCCCCAGAGAGGAGTGGGTGGCCAGGGACAGGGCAGGAGGAGACCGCATTTTTCACTGTTGGAACCCGAGGACTCTACACTCACCACTGCCTCAATATGTCCTCTGGCCCCTAATGTCTACTAGGTCCCAACTGGCACACAGCACCTGCCCTCTTTTGCACCCACTTCTCCCTCTGGCTCCCCATCCAGAACAACTCCTGTTCCCCGCAGTCTCAGGGCCACACTCCTGGTTGTTGTATCTTCCTGACCTCTTTCATCCTCATCCTCATCACCCTCCTCACATTCTCTGTCCCGCCCCCTCCTCTGGGTCCCCAGGGTCCCAGCCTCGGATCAGGCAACCACCTCACCAGCCTCCAGCAGTCTCTTCCCCCCAACTCATCCCCCACAGGCCCCAGAGGGGTCACTCTGACACCCCAAATCTGACCCTGCCCCTACCTTTGCTCCCAGACACCCACACGGGAAAGTTCCCCGCCCCCGGCCAGCCGAGCGCTGGGCACCTGGCCCCGCCCACCACCTCAGCGCCTCTTGCAGGCTCCTGAGTTCCCATCAGACTTGACGCCTGCCCTTCTCCCAAAATCTCCCCCCTGGTTTCCTCTGGGCCTCTGCTTCAGCTGTGCCCTCCGCCTGCAACGCCCTTACGGCCGCCTCTCTCTCTCTTTCTCACAATTCAGATCTAACTTCTCCTAGTTCTTGGAGGTCACAACCAACGGCTTGTCTGGAGGCCCTTTCGGCTATCGCCAGCTGAAAGGATTCCTGCCCCCTACCCCGGGGCTCCCACAAGCCGCTGGACCCTCCCTTCGTCATACCCCGATCGCCCAGGATTGGAACTGTCTGCGTCTGGGTCTGTCTCCTCCATCAGACTGTGAGCTCGGTCTGCAAGGGCAGATCTGGGTCTGATTCACCTTTCTGTCCCCCATTGAGTGGGCGGGTGGAGAGACCGAAGCGGAGGGAGGGGAAGGAGGCTGGGAGAGCAGAAAGGGGGAGACAGAGCGAGGAGAGAAGACCCTGATTGGGGTGGGGGTGGGGGGCGTGATATAAGGAGAAAGAGAGGCGCGGAGACGGAGACACGGGGGCGGGGGGTGGTGTGGGGGGATCACAAGGCCAGGAGGAGGCCGGCAGAGTGAAGGAAAGGGAGGAGAGGTGGAGGGTACGAAAGAAAGCAGAGAGTAGAGAACTGGCCCCGGCCGAGGGAGGAGGGAGGGAGGAACGGGAGCGCCGCCGGCTCACCCTACCGCCTCCCGGCCCCTTTTGTCCCTTCCCTCCTCCCTGCGTCACGCTCCCCGGCCCGGCCTCCCCGCCCCGCTCCCTCCTCCCCGGGGCTGGATGGAATTTTTCCCCTGGACCGGGGCCAGCTCCGGGGCAGGGGCGGGGGTGGAGGGGGGGGGGGGGGGGGGGGGCGGTGGCGGTGGTGGAAGCCAGGCCGGCCGGACTGGGCCGGGCGGCGGGGAGGGGCCGGGGCGGGGGCCCCCTGGGGAGGGGGCTGGTCCGCCGGGGTCCAGAGCTGGGGAGCCGGGCCCGCAGAACCGGGAGGAGGCCCAGGCCGGAGGGAGTCGGGGAGGAGGGAAGGAGGATGGCGGGGACGCCGGGAGGAAGGGGAGAGGCCGTCGGGCGGCGGAGGCGGGGAGAGGATGGAGAGCTGGCGGCGGCGGCGGCGGCGGCAGCGGCAGCGGGGCCCGGCTCGGCCCGGCCCCGGGGGACTGCCCGCCGAGACCCTTCCCCCGACGCGGGAGCGGTGGAGCCGTGAGTCTACGGAGAGGCAGGGGCGTAGGACCCGGGGCCCGAACTCCAGGGTCCCTGGATTTCTGGGTTCCTGGAGGAGGAGGAGGGGGCCGGGGACCCAGAGTCCCGAATCATTGGAGCTGGGGACTGGGGGGGCCTGGATTCCGGGGTTCAGGAGGAGGAGCGGGCCAGGAGCACCTCCTGGATTCCACTAGGAGGCGAGAGATGGGGCTGGGGTAGCTAGAGAGGCTCGGAGCCTGAGGAGACGCGGGAGGGATGCCCTCCCGCGCCCTCAGGGGAGCTCAAGGGAGAGGCTGGCTCTGGAGGTGCCTCTGGCCGAGGAAGGGTTAACGTCTGGCTGGAGGGACGGGGGAGGGGCAGGGAAGGGGCTGCGGGGCT
The DNA here is from genome assembly GCA_935064755.1 of Tragelaphus eurycerus. Lineage (NCBI taxonomy): Eukaryota > Metazoa > Chordata > Mammalia > Artiodactyla > Bovidae > Tragelaphus > Tragelaphus eurycerus. The sequence goes on along the minus strand of CAKXYN010000227.1, from coordinate 821,565 downwards.
CTGAGGGGTCAAGGGTGAGCCGAGCCAGTGGGAGGGGGCTGCCGAGGAGGGGGTAGGTTGTCTGGGCTGCCAGACAGGCCAGGGTCAGCGGCGGGGGCAGGGGATGTCTGGCGCAGGAGAGGCCCAGCGTCCAGGCTCCCTTGGGGACCAGGATTCCAGTCCCCGGCCCCCTCCTCCCTCAGACCTGGGCGTCCGTGACCCGGCCCCTCCCGCAGAATTCCAGCGTCCGAACCCCAGCCCCCTTTTTTAGCCCCGTACCCTGGAGTCTGGGCCTCCAGCCTCTTCTTCCCTCAGCCCTTAGCGGGGAGGAAGCGGGGGCCGGGTCCACATTCCAGCCCCCTGATTCTCCACGAAATCCCAGAGTTCGGGCCCCCAGACCCTTTCTACCCCGAACCCAGGCGTCCCCACCTCCTGTTCTTTGGCCCCAGCTGGAGTTCAGCCCTCTGGGGGTTAAGGGGGCGGGGCCACTGGTTGCCATGGTGCCAGACTGTTTGGGTCTGCTCTCTGACCCTTGGGGGCTCCCCAGGGTCTGCGGAGAGGGGGAGGGGGCCCAGACCTGGGCGAAGTCCTGCGCCAACCCTTTCCCCGGGTCGGGCCTGCGGGCCCGGGGAGTCCGCGTCTCCACCGAGGCCCGATGTGGTGACCTCGAGCGGGTCCTGACCCCCGCCCCCCCGCCCTCCGCTCTCTGCGGGCCTCAGTTTCCCCAGGAGAGACGTGCCGGAGCCGCAGGGCGATGCTGCAGTCCCGCGAACCCTGAGGACGCTCGGCTTCCCTCGGCTCGCACCCCCTCCCCAGGCCCCCGGCAGCCCCGGGGCATGCTGGGAGCCCGGGCCTGGGCTCCGGGCCAGGTTGGGGGGGCCGGGGGGCGGGGGCCGCCTCCTCCCTTCCCCCTTCCTCCCCACCTTGGCCCGGCTCGCGCCCCCGCCGGAGGGTCGGGGAGGCCGGGAAGGAGGGAAGCGGGATGCGAGCGGGGTCCGCGGACCCGTCCCTGGGCCCCCCCCTCCGCCCCTTCCCCCCGGCCTCCCCCGCCCCTCCGCGCCTCCCCGCCTCCCCAGCAGGTCGCTACCCCGGCCCTGGGCCCCTGCGCGAACCACCCCCACCCCACCCCCAGCTCCAGACCTGGCTCCGAGCTGCGGCGAGGGGGAGGGAGAGAAGGAAGGAGAAAGGGGGGAGGGGGGGGGGGAGGGCGAGAGACCCGGGAGGGAGAGAAGGAGAAAGAGAGAGAGAGAGGCAAGGAGGGAGACGGAGGGGGAGAAGGAGGCCGGGAGATGGAGAGACGAGGGAGGGAGGCAGGCAGGGGGAAAAGGGTGTGGGGGTGGGGGAGGAGAGTGAGACGGGGAAATCGAGGGAGAGACGGGAGGAGAGGGACAAAGACAGAGGGAGGGGGGCGGAGCAGGGGAGGGGGCAAGACCGGAGGGAAAGGGAAAGAAGCAGAAAGGAGGAGAGGAGAGAGAGCAAGGCGGGGGAGGGCGGAGAGACATGGCCTGAGAAAGGCCCCTGCGAGCCGGGGACGGCCGCGCGCGGGGGGAGGCGCGGATGGGCAGCGCAGAGCCGGGGAGGAGCACACGGAAGCTGCAGGAGATGGGGACCAGGTGAGGCCGAGGGCGAGCGGGCCAGACCGGGAGAGAGGACCGGGAAGATGGAGCTGGAGCGGGAGACGGCGGGAGCGAGACCGCCGGAGCCCTGGACCGAGGCGGAGGTTCTCAGGTGCAGACTCAGCCCCGGGCTGGGGAGGGCGGGCGCTGGGCCCTCGTGCCTAGAAGGCCTGGCCCCTCCCACTCCTGCCCCCGCCACACCACCCCACCCCACCCCAGCCTACGGCTGGCTGGGGCTCAGCCTTCCCACCTGCGAAATGGGGGTGCCGATGGCACCTCGCGCTCCGCCGGAGAGATGACACAGGCCTGGGGCGGCATCCGCAGATGTCAGTGTGGTACTTGATGAGAGGCCAAAAGCAGGGGTGTGAGAGGAGCAGATACCCAGACAGGCTTTCACGGGTTTACAGCCCCTGGGCAGCCTCCGCCCCGCTTCTGGATTTCCGATTATCTGACAGGTAGGGTCAGAGAGGGAGCTGGCCCAAGCGGCCAAACTCTGAAACTGGTGAGGTTCCCTCGGCCCCGGGATCCAGGAAGCCGGGCTGCGTCTTCTCCAAAGGAGGCAGGCCTGGCTGGATTCCCAGGACTGAGGGAGGGGCCGGGGGCCTGGCCTCCTGGGTCCCCTGGAGAGAAGAGGGGCTTGAGGACTCGGACTTTTGAACCTCAGGGAGCAGTGGGGGCTGGAGGGCCTGGATTCCGGGGACCTTCGGGGAGGAAGGGACTGAGAGACTGACTCCTGGGTTCCTTGGGGAGGAGGGGGCCGGGGGCCCGGATTCCTGGGTCCTGGCACCCACCCGTAGAACCGACCTTGCGGGGCCTTCGCCGCACACAAGCTCGTGTCTGTGGGTCCGTGTCGGGGGCTCACCATCGCGGCTGGGGCCTCCCCCGGCCCTCCCCCGCCCTCCCTGGCCCCCGTCTGTCCGTCCATCCGTCTGTCTGTCCACCTGCCGCGCCCCCGGGCTGAGGTAGGAGGTTGTATAGTTGAGGAGGACACCCAAGGAGATCACTATACGGCCTCCTAGCTTTCCCCAGGCTGCGCCCTGCACGGGACGGCCCGGTGGGGACCCCTGGACCCTGGTCCCCTGCCCCACTCGGCCAGGCTGGGGAGGGGGTTGCTGCCGCAGGGACCCTGGAAGAGAAGCAGGGCTGTCCCTCCTGTCCTTGTCCCTTTCCTTTCTCCCCTTTCCTTCAGAGAGTTTCTCTCCCATCCAGAAATCTGCTTGGCTTTCTCTGTCTCTCCATCTCCAGTGGGTCTCTGTGCAGTGGCCTCTGAAACTCTGTCTCTATTAGTCTCTTATGGTGCTTTCTGGATCTCTGGCCTCCCAGTGTCTCCCTGTGGCCCAGTTTCTGTCTTTCGGGCCCTTACGGTGTCTCTGTTCCATGTTCATTTCCCTGGCACCCCCCCCACCCCAGGGCCTGGCAGGCCCCCCACACACACACAGCGCACTGCCGGCCTCTGTGTCCCTGAGACCCTTTAACCTGTGAGGACGTCCAGGGTCACAGGTGAGGTTCTTGGGAGCCTGGCGTCCGGCCCAACCACCAGCCTGGGGCTTGCCAGCCCAACCCCCTGTCCCCTTCCTCCCAGAAAACCCCCACAGGGGGAGCCTGACATTGGATTGGTGACTGAGACCTGACCTCTGACCCCTGCATCTTGAGCCCCTCCCCCGCACCACAGTGACCTCACAAAAGTCACCAGCTTCTCCCCCAGGCTGTGACCCTCCGCCATGGCCTGGCTGGCCCCTTGGAGTGCCATCCTGTCCTCCCTGGTGGCCTTTGCTGTCTTTGGGGCTTCAGCCTGGGCCTGTCTCCTCTGCTTCACGTCTTACGAGGAGCGTCTCCAGATTTGCCAGATCTTCGCCGGCCTGGACAGCCCTGACCTTGGGAAGTGTGAGGAAGCCTTCGCAGATGCCTTTAAGGGGCTGCTGGACACAGAGATCAGTGAGGAGACCGTCCCCTGCTCCCCAGCATCCTCCCGGTGTGGGGGGGCCCAGGGGTAGGTGGAGGGAGGGACCCAAGAGGCCTGTAGAGGCTGAGAGGGACGAGCTGCAGAGATGGGAGAATGGAGACGTGGGGAGCAGAGATCGGAGACAGAGGGATGACCACCTCGGGGACGTGATGCCGGGGAAGCAGTTTTCCCCTAGCCCCTGCCTCCCACCGCCAGACTACGAGGAGAGGGGCCAGCTGCACGATGCCTTCACCCAGATGACCCACTCCCTTCAGGAGATGGCTGCTGCCCAGGGTGAGTGGGGCGGGGTCTGTGGCGCTGGGATATGGACGTCTGAGCCTTGGTGGGGTGGGGGGCAGTGGAGAGAAAGCCCAGAATGTGACAGTGATCTTGATGGTAGGATGTCGAGGGAGCTCGGTGACCTTGTCAGGGAGCAGAGATGGGCAGGGCCTGGTGGGTTCAAGGCAGAAGGAACTTGAGAGTCTGAGGCCAGTGGGGTCAGGGAGGTGAAAGCCTGCCCTCCCTGTGCGGCTTGCCCTCTCCCTGGCTGTGAGATTCTGGATGCATCACTGCCCCCATCCCCAACTTCGGGCCTCAACTCACCCATCTGAGAAAGGGGACAACTGCTTTGCCTTCTGGCAAGGTGTGGGAATTCAGTGAGACAGAGGGGGCTCCAGCAACGGAGACAGACTTCAGGGAGGAGAGCTTCCGCTAGCATAAAATGTGTTGCCTACAGTTAGCAAAGTGATTCCACATCTTTGACCTGTGGAGGCTATTATGGGGCCTGGAAGACAGGTGGGAGCAGGGAGGGAGAGGATCACTGGGGAGACAGGCACATGTGACAACCTCAAGGGAGTGAGACATGCTCAACACATGTGTGTGACAGTGTGAAGGAACCTCAAGGCTGGGGTGACCCTTGTGGCCAAGGGGCAGTGTGAACAGTGATCACACCAGGCCATGGTGGTCACACGATACAGGACTCCCCCCAACCCCTGCCCCTGCATGCTGGAGACTGGAACTATGGGTGGGGGAGTGTTCATGGCCGTGGTCTGGGGGCTCCACACTTATTTCTACATCTCAGTTCTATTACTTCTTTTGCTCCCTACTCTTACCTCTGAGCTTTTTGACAAACATGATCCCCAAACATGAGGAGCTTCCCATCCATCCGGGGGGCTCCCAGGGCAGAGGGGAGGTGCAGCATGAAGACTTCAGCTGCAGGTTCTCCCACCCACAAAGGGAGAGCTGAGGAACTCAGAGCTGGGGGTGGGGGTGGGGGGTAGAATTCCCAGAGGTGCCCTTCTCCCCTACGTCAGAAGGTTTCGAAAAGAGCAGAAGCAAGTCCTGCTCTGGGTGCAGAAGACCCCCGAGGGCAGTGTATGGGACCAACCGGAGCAGGGGAGGAAGTGGAGGCTGGGAGGCCCAGGGTGGAGGCTGTGGTGAAGGAGGCCAGACCTGCGGTGGGGAATCTGTGAAGGTGGAGAAGAGAGGACCGGGCCTGGGTCTTACAAGCTGTTCAGGGAGAGGGGAAGAGGAGGGTTAGGGACTGTGTGCCGGGTCTGGCTCCGTGTCTGAGTGGTCAGTGGTCATCTCTGGGAGGAAGAGCAGGAGAAGGGGTAGATGGCCAGCTGGGTGAGGCTGCAGTGAGTGCGACGGGCCTGGGGGACGTCCAGAGTTCAACTGGGAGTCAGGGAGATTTGAGACTGTCTCCAGGGAACAAGGCTGTGAGCTGGGGAAGGGCAGGGTCAGCTCAGGGTATAGAAAGATCCTCGAGGGCCATAAGGATGGACTGGAGGGAGAGTCTGGGGGCTGGGAGAAGCTGGGGCTTTACGTTCCACGGGTATTTACTGACTGTGCCAGGAACACGGCTGTGACCCAAACTGCAAGCCACCTGCCCTCAGGTTGCTTGCATTGATTATTAAACGTAATCAGTGAAATGCCATAGATGTCAGCTGGTGATCCATACTATGGAGGGAAACAAAAGGGGGACAGAAAGGGGGATGGCCAGTGGGGTGATCGTTACTAAACAGGTTGATCAGGGGAGGTGCAAATGAAAAGATCCAGTTATGCAAAGACTGGAATGAGGGGAACAGAGAGAGCTGTACAGGTGACCTGGGAGAGAGCTTCCAGGTGGTGGAAAGAAATCAGTGCAAAGGCCCTGGGGCCAGTGGGGCTGGAGTGGACCATGTAGGCCAGTGGTTCTCCAGCCCCACAGTGTATGTCAGAATCTCCTGGGACCTTATTAAAATGCAGGCTCCTGGGCCCCACCCTCTGTTTCTGAGCCTTAGGTCTGAGGTGGGGCCCAGAAATGGACATGTCTAACAAGTTCCCAGGTGCTGCTGCTGCTGTGTTGGGAACACACTTGGGGAACCGCTAGGGTGCGTCCTTGAGCCAGCTTCAGCCAAAGGACCCCCTCTTTCCAGCTCATACCCAATGATCACTTCAGCTCTTGCTCTTGATGTGGGGAAACCCTTTGGAGGATTTTACAGGAAGGAGGCCATGTGGGTCAAGGGCAGAAGCAGAAGGCCCAGGGAGGAGACGGTCAGGGGTGACTTGAACCTGTTGTGATGGTTGGTGGGGGCTGAGATGAACCTGCCTCTTGCATGGAAGATGCTGTGTCTGCAAAGAGTGATTTATGTTAATAATCCTCCTAAAAGATGTACTGGCCCCATGAGGTGGAGTTTTATAACTCCATTTTCCAGATGGGGAAATTGGGGCTCCCCTGGATGGACCCAGGGGATGTCTGGACCAGACGTATGTAGGATGATGGGGATGGGAAGAATTGGGATGACTCCTGGGTCTCAGCCGAATGGAGGCCCAGAGAGATGGACAGGTGGACTCAGAGTGGCTCCCGATGGTGGCCGCTGACACTGTTAGTGTGGTGTTGGGGGCAGTGTGTCTACTGCAGATGGTGGCCACCCGTGGGGGCTCTGGAGCTTGGCCACATGGGTTCCAATCTAGCTGTGTGACCTTGGCCAATTTCCTGACCTCTCTGTGCCTGGGTTTCCCCATCTCAGATTAGGGGATGATAATGCCAGTGGTTGACTCTTCTATAACACAGACATTATCCCATTATGGTCATTTAATGGTACCTAGCACGTAGTTTGGGAGGAGGAGGCTTTTATATTGTATCACATGAAATCTTCACCACCAGTGCTGTGAAGTAGACACGGATATTGCCTCCATTTTATGAGGAAACCAAGGATCAGGAAGGTTAAACACCCAGCCAAGGTCACTTAGGGAGGAGTGCATGTGATGGGTAGCGTGGAAGTGAGACAGGTGTGCAACATAGTTGGGAGAGACAGGACTCAAACTCAGATGATCAGCAAGTCAAGGCTCCCAGTGAAGCACCTCTTTGGGGAGACTATAACTCGTGCCCTTTTGTGGTTAACACAAGCCTGCCTCTTGCCCCTTTGGACATTTCGCTCCATCCCTATTTACTCGCATGCTTCTCCCCTGCCCCCTGGCTGACTTGGTATATCCCACACCGTCCCCCAAGAGTCATTTGGTTTGGCCCATAGATATTCCTTTGCTGCCTTCTCCAACATCATCCCGGCCTCTCATTTGAGCACGCCACTCGGACCACAGCCTCCTGACCATACAGCCATCACCAGACCACAGCTCCTGCCTGCCTTGTGGCCAAGGAGAGACTGCTAAGTCCTTGACCCCTCATTTTGCACCTGCTTCCTGGCTTCAGAGCCCCCTTCTCTCCAGCTTCTACCATCACTTCTATGATCATTACTTCAGCCAGATTCTTATCAGAATCCTCAATTCCCTCCCTTTATGTATGGTTTAACCTAAGGTTAAAACCTGCAGTGTCTTAAGCAGGGTATAAGTTTATTTTTTCCATATAAAATAAGTCTTGAGGTAGGCACTTAAGACTAGTATGGCAGCTGAATTTTCCTGGGGACTCAGTACCCTTCCAGCTTTCTGCCTTACTATCCTAGGATATGCTACTTATCCTCATGGTCCTATATAACTGCTAGAGCAGCAGCCATCAGATCTAAGTTTCAGGCAACAGGATGAAAGAAGGGGAAAGAGGCCAATAAAATGGCACCATTTCTCTTTTAAGGCTACTTTCTGTGACTCACACATCACACTTAAACTTATATCTCAACCATCAGAACTTGGACACATGACCACAGCTAGGTCACATGACCACAGCTAGCTACAATGGAGGTTGGGAAATGTAGTCTTTTAACTGGGGCAGGGTTGGGGTGCTTTCTCAGCTGAACGTGGTGATATGTTATTAAGGAGAAATTAGATATTTTGAGGCAACTGGCAATCCCTGTGTATTACTTTGCTAGGACTGCTGTAACCAAAAAAAAACACAAAACAACAACAAAAAAAAACAGACTGGGTGGCTTAACTAAAAGAAGTTTATTTGCTCACAGTTCTGGAGGCTAGAAATACAGGATCAAGGTGTCAGTGTCAGCAGGGTGGGTTTCTTCAGAGGCCTCTCTCCTTGACTTGCAGAATGACTGTCTTCCTTCCGTGTCTGTGTCCAAATTTCCTTCTCTCCCAAGGAAATCAGTCATGTTGGGTTAAGGCCCACCCAAAAACCTCATTTTAATGTCATTACCTCCTTAAGATTCCATCTCCAAATACAGTTACATTCTGAAGGACTAGGCTTAGGACTTTACTGTATGAATTTGGAAGAGACGAAATTCAGCCCATAGCACCCTGCCACATGAGCTCTGGTGGCTCAGTGGTAAAGAATCTGCCTTGGTGCAGGAAATGCAGGTTCGATCCCTGGGTGGGGAAGATCCCCTGGAGAAGGAAATGGCACCCCATTCCAGTATTCTTGCCTGGAGAATCCCATGGACAGAGGAGCACGGCAGGCTACAGTGCACGGGATCACAGAATTGAAACCTGACTTAGCAACTAAATAACAACAACAAAATCCTGCCACGTTTCTGACTTCCAAAGCCACCTCCACCTGTAAATCATTGCAGCCATCCACTTTGAGAAAGTCCTCCAATTTTTTTTTTTTGGAATGCCATTACGGTGGTGAAAACTCAAACATCCATAAGAGCAGAGAACATAGAAAGAGTGAAAGAGGGGTAGAAATGAAGAGACTGGGAACTCTGGAAAAGTGGGTGTATGCTTTGTCGAAAGTGGGTGGCTGCTGCTAAGCCCTGGCCAACTGCTGCCTCATGGAAATACTGCCTCTGTTACAGCTCTTCCAGATTTCATAAAGGGATGCCAAACATTTTATGTGACTTTTCCCAAACTTTACATGATGGCAACTGGGTCATTTTTAAAAAACACTTTTCAGGCCAAATATAACACATCCAGCGGATGAATTGTGGCCCCAGGCTTCCAGCTGTGGTGCTCATTCCAGTTGAATCCTGGAATTCATTCTCCACATACTTATTCCTAAGACTTGGGGGCCCTTTCTTGGTTTCTGAGGACACAGCACTAAAGAAGGACTTGTTTGCTTACTTAAGAGACAGTCTTAAATGCTCACTATGTATATATGAATATATGTATTTGCAAACTGGTGAGAGCTATGAATGGAACAGATGGAGCACTGGTAGAGACAAAAATAGGGGATTGGATTAAATTAGATTTGTGGTCAGAGAAAACCTCTAAGGAGGTGACATGGGGGATGACAGGAAAGAAGAGTAGGAGTAGGGGGGGAGGTGTGCTGGAGACTGAAAACAGCATGTACAAGGGCCCTGAGGTGGCAGAAAGCATGATACTTTCCTTATTAGGGGAAATGAACTGCAGGAAACTTAAGAGTTGCGGCTTCCATACCTGGGTCAGGAATATCTCCTGGAGGAGGACATGGCAACCCACTCCAGTATACTTGCCTGGAGAATCTCCATGGACAGAGGAACCTGGTGGGCTACAGTCCATGAGGTCACAAAGAGTCGGACAAGACTGAAGCGACTTAGCATGCAGAGAGGGAGACGAGACTAGGCCAGACTATACAGGGCCTCCTAGGCCATGGGAGAAATTTGACCTTTATCCTCCCTTTTCTCCTTAACAAGATAACACAGATGCGGAGGAGTTCTGTCAGTGATTAGTCCAGAGGCAGCAGAAGGAGATTTGGGGGTGTGCCCACCATCCAGATAGAGTAGGAGGCTGTGGCATATACCGGAGACCTGGGGAAAGCAGGGGCTGGGGGAGGGGCACAGACGTGATGACAGCCAGGCCTGTCGAGCTCCGGCCGCCCTGGGGAAGGGTCTTTACTACAAGGACTCCCTCCACCCTCCAGGGTCCTTTCGGGTTGCCTTTCTTCATGCCGCGGAGAAAATGCAGAAGATTGTATTGCAGCTTAAGGAAGGTAAAATAGACTGTCTTCTTCCCCCAGGCACAATTAGCAAACCCACCTTCGAACACCCGACTGTCTTCTTCCCCCAGGCACAATTAGCAAACCCACCTCCGAAGACCTCCGTCCGCTCCCGTCAAGCCAACCCCCGGCCTGATCTCTGAGCCGAGCTTCCCTTGCGGGTCACTCTGGGCACAGCCTCTTACCCTGCTGGGACCACTCTGGGTCCGGCCCCGCCTCCGATGCAAGGTTACTTCTAGCTGGGACCGCTTTGTAGGACAGTCCTGACCCAGACTAGCTCGGGCCTCTTCATGGATCTGTGTCTCACCCTGGGTACCCTGTGACAGGTTTCCTTTCCATCCCGGGCGTCTTAGTGGGCTACGTCCAGCCTGACCGCACCTCTCACTGGGCCCCCTAATTAGGCTCTGTCCCCTCCGATGGAGAAGGCAATGGCAGCCCACTCCAGTACTCTTGCCTGGAAAATCCCATGGACGGAGGAGACTGGTGGGCTGTAGTCCATGGGGTCGCCAAGAGTCGGACACGACTGAGCGACTTCACTTTCACTTTTCACTTTCATGCATTGGAGAAGGAAATGGCAACCCACTCCAGTGTTCTTGCCTGGAAAATCCTAGGGATAGGAGCCTGGTGGGCTGCTGTCTATGGGGTCGCACAGAGTCGGACACGACTGAAGTGACTTAGCAGCAGCCTCCGATGATCGCCCGGGATCTAGGCCCGGCCTGCTCGATGGAATACACCGGGGCTGGACCTGCCTCCTGGGTGCCAGCAGCAGGCATGTGCCTGACGTCTTAATGGAATGCTGCAGGGCTGGTAGGGTCCCCAGGTGAAGTACCGCAGGCCTGGCCCCGCCTACAGCGGGGAAGCTGCAGGCTTGGCCCCGCCCCTTTGGTGGAGCGCGGCATACCTGGCGCCGGTCCCTTGGAGGAATGAATGCATCCGGCCCCGAAATGTTTCCTCTAGGGGAGTTTCAAGTGGGCACCTGCCGCGACTTACAGGGTGGTAACGCTTCTTCTCTCTCCGCAGTGCAGGCCTGCATTCCTCCCTGCGGTAAGCACGTTATTCAAAGCTCAGAATTGCGGGGGGGAAGGGCGGTGGTAAGGGCCGAAACCTGGAACTCTTGAAAGAGCACGGGTGCCTCTGATCCGAAGGGGCCAATGCGAGCCCAGGAGAAGAGGAGTAAGAAAACCAGTTCACAAACCTCACGAAAGGCGGGTCCGGAAAAAAAACAAACCAACAACAGCCCAAGGGAAACCAATAGGGATCCTAGAGGCTGGAGAGTGGTGAGAGCCAGCCAATGAGCGCGGGAAAGGCGGGGTCCAGATTCTGTCTAGCAGGTAGAACCCGGGAAGTTAAATAGACCATATGGTGGCCGAAGGGACCCTGGCTAGGGGAGGCAGATGGACCCCACACCCAGCGTTCCCACCCCACAGGACTCCAGGAGGTCACCCGGCGTTTTCGCTGCCGCGGATGCTACTCCAAGGTCTGCGACCTCCCGCTGGACTGCCCAGGTGAGGGGCGTGGCCTTGAAGGGCGAGAAACCTGAAAAACTGGAAGAGAGGGCTGAGCGAGGAAGGGGCTGGGGGCGGGGGGAGGGTTGGACGTAGGCGGGCCGAGGTGGCGATGCGAGACCTGTCTTCAGTTCAGGACCTGACGGTGACTCGGGGTCGTCAGGCCCTGTTCTCTTGCACTGTGAACTTCCAGCTGCCTAAGGAAGAGATCACCTATTCCTGGAAGTTCGCAGGAGGTGTGAGTCGGGGCGGGTCCAGCGTGAAGGGCTTTAGGAGGCGGTTTATGCTTCACTAGAGGATGGAGAGTCAGGAGGCAGGGAGTGGGATTCGAGGAGGCTCGGTCTAGACTCATGCTTCGTGCAAGGGGACGGTCCCGGCATTTGGGGGCAAGGGTCAAAGCTCAAAATGCAGTAATAGAGCCCAGGGGTGGGTTATCCATACGGGTTTCAGGCGGGAGAGCAGACACTAGGCCTACGAGGCGGAGACAAGGCTTAGGGGGCGGGGCCATGCCACGCGTGAACGCTCGGCGAATAAAGAGGGTGAGGCCGGGGCTCGGGGGGTGGGGTGGCCTGGCTCAGGGGCGAGGCTTCACGTAGCGGTGTGACCAGTCAGGGGGAGAGACTCCCTTCTGCGCTCGGGGCGGGGCCGGCCGCTCTCGGCCTCTCGCTGCTTCAGCCCGAGCGTCCCGCAGCTCCGGACTCAGGATCCAACCTACTTCCGAGATATTCCGCGGGCCCAAGGTTACCTGGCGCGGATCCGGCCGGTACAGCCCACGCACCGCGGGACCTTCTCTTGCGTGATCACGCACGACCAGCGCCCCCTGGCGCGGCTTTACTTCTTTCTTAACGGTGCGGGCCGGGCGGGGCCCCGCGGCTGGACGGGGGGCGGGGCTGCGCGGCGGGGGGTGGGGCTGGCGCTCGGCTGACGTGCGCGTCCCCGCAGTGACCGGCCCGCCGCCGCGCGGGGAGACTGAGCTCCAGGTTTCTTTTCGGGAAGTGTTGCGCTGGGTTCCGCAGGAGGCGGAGATGATCGAACCCTGGAGGCCCAGCCTGGGCGAGCTGCTGGCCAGGCCCGAGGCTCTGACGCCGGGCAATCAGTGCCTGCTTGCGGCCCTTGTGGTCTTAGCATCAGCCAGTGTGACCGTGCTGGCGTGGTGAGTCCCCGGGACCCCGGAGTCCCCAGCCTCTGGCTCTCTCCTTACGGAGACTGGGACGTTTGGGTTTCTCAGCCCCTCCTCCCTCAGATCCGGAACTCCGAGTCGCCAGCCCCCTCCTACTCAGTAGTCATAACTCCCAGCCCCTGGTTTCTCAGATCCAAGAGGCCAAGCCCTATCACCCGCCTTGGGAACCTAGGCTCCAGGACCCAAATTTCTGGTCCCCAGCCTCTTCCCCCGCCACACACTAAATCTCCTTGTTTCCCTAGGATGTTTTTTCGATGGTACTGCAGCGGCAACTAACAAAGGTATCTTTTTTTTTTTTCCTTATCCTGTTTTCATCCTTAAAATAAAGAATGTATTTTGCTCTCTAGATTCTTTCATCGTTGCAAGTGATCGCTACAAACAACTTAGGGGGAAGGGTGGCATCTGCCTAGGTGCACATGCCTCCATAATGATGGTGAGAGGCACAGCTGTGGCAGTGCAGGGCCCAGTGCTGAGGGCTTTAGGTGCACGCCCAGGCCCCTTCCCAGATTTCCGGCAGTGTCCTGGACATCTACGCCTGCATCTGCTGCTGCTGCTGCTAAGTCGCTTCAGTCGTGTCCGATTCTGTGCGACCCCATAGATGGCAGCCCACCAGGCTCCCCCGTCCTTGGGATTCTCCAGGCAAGAACACTGGAATGGGTTGCCATTTCCTTCTCCAATGCATGAAAGTGAAAAGTGAAAGGGAAGTTGCTCAGTCGTGTCCGACTCTTAGCGACCCCATGGACTGCAGCCTACCAGGCTCCTCTGTCCATGGGATTTTCCAGGCAAGACTACTGGAGTGGGGTGCCATTGCCTTCTTCAAATAAAGACCTTCGTGTCGCCCCAAAAGCCTGTTCGTCCCCCAAAACTTTCTTGCTGTCATCAAGTGCATCCCCATCCACCCAGTCGCTCGACTGGAAACCTAAGTTGTGTTTAATTTCTCCTCCATGTCTCACCTATTTCCAAGTCTCAGCCTTTTCAATTCCTAAATATCTCATGGAGTTGCTCCCTCTCTGTGATGCACCACCATCTCTTGCCTGGATCTCTGCAGCAGTATCCACACTGGTCTCCCTGAGAGTGGGTTCAGCCTTGTCCCAGTGCAATCCATTCTCCACAAAGCAGCCAGAGTGTTCTTTCTTTCTTTCTTTCTTTTTTTGGCTATTTTGGCTAAGGTTTTAATTTTTAAAATTAATTTTTATTGGAATATAGTTTATTTACAGTGTTGGTTAGTTTCTGCTGCACAGCGAAGTGAATCAGTTATACATATACACATATCCACTCTTTTTTAGGTTCTTTTCCCATATATGTCATTACAGAGTATTGAATAGAGTTCCCTGTGCTATATAGTAGGTTCTTATAAGTTATCTCTTTTATATATAGTAGTGTGTGTATGTCAGTTCCAATCTCCAGAGTGATATTCCAAAGTTTGTCACGTCAGGTCACTCCTCTGTCCAGAACCCTTGTTGTTCCCCATTGCTCCTGGGCCAAAATCCACCTCCCCTCAAGGTCTCCAAGCACCCTCTGTATTCACCATTATTCCTCTTGTTCTATCCAGGATCTAGGGTACATACTATTTTCTTCCTAGAATCATGTTTCTTCTCCTTTCTGTCTAGTTAACTCAGTTATGATTTGTCCCGAACAGCCTTTGTACATTAACCTATTTGATCTCCAGGACAACTCTGTGGGCAGGCACTGTGTTGGTGTGCCTGACTCCCCTTCTCTATTACCCTCCTCTTTACTCTCTAACCCACTGGCCTTCTTTGCAGGTCCCTGGAACATACAAAGCTCAGTCCTGTCCTTGGGCCTTTGCATGTGCAGTTCTTCCTACTTGAAATGAGATTACTCTGACCCTCACGAAGCCACCTCCCTCTCACTTCACAGGTCTCAGCTCAGATTACACCTCTGACTATTTCCCTCCTCCCACATGATACCGCCCCTCCCCATTTTATTTTTATTTTTTGTGTGACTGGCTTGTGGGATCTTATTTCCCCTGACCAGGGATTGAACCTGGGGCCCTTGGCAGTGAAAGCTTGGAGTCCTAACCACTGGGTAGCCTGGAAAATCTTAACATCCCCCTATTTTTGCTTGTGCACAGCATTCACTCAGACCTGATGTAAACTTATTTTTTTAATTTGGTTTTATGGCTTCCCCACCTTAAAGGTAAGCTCCCTCATAGTATTCTTCACCAGTGTATTCCCTTTCACTGATCCATTCAGTCAGAAAATATTTACTGAGCGTTTATTGTGTGTCAGGCATTTTCAAGGCACTGTAGACACAACAATGAAATCAGAACAGACAAAAATCTGCACCCTCAAGACAGGTGCAGGGGATTAAGAGATACAGACTATTATGTGCCTGTTAGTTGCGCAGTTGTGTTCGACTCTTTGGGACCCCTGTGGTCTGTCCAAGGAATTCTCCAGACAAGAATACTGGAGTGGGTTGCCATTCCCTTCTCCAGGGGATCCTCCCAACTCAGGGATCAATCCAGGTCTCCTGCATTGCAGGCAGATTCTTTACCATCTGAGCTACCAAGGACTAATGGATTATGTTCCTGAGAATCCTTAACTAAGGATAACACTGTTTTTGCTTAATGGAATAGGAGCTCCTGGAAAGCAGACTCAGACTCTTAATAGCTTCTGTATTTGCAAACCTGGCAATGTGTGTAGAATCCAATAGGAACTTGGTAAAGGTGGTAGCAGCAGCAGCAAAGGTGTTTTGTGGTTGACTGACTGAATCAAAGAATGACTGAAGTGAAATGACAGCGTCCAGCAGATAGTAGGTGCTCCATAGTACCTGAATGAGGAATTGAGAAATTCCACCTTCAAAACAAGCCCAACCCATGGCATTCCTATCCCTGTTTTCCAAAGAGGACGTCCAGGCTAAAAGAAAGGAGGGTATCCTGTCTAGTTTCAAACAGGCTCCTCTGTCCCTGGAATTTTCCACAGAAGAATACTGGAACAGATTGCCCTTTCCTTCTCCAGGAGACCTTCCAAACCCAGGGATCGAACCCGTGTCTCCTGAGTCTTCTGCATTGACAGGTAGATTGTTTACCACTACGCCACAATGGCACCTGACTCCAGTACTCTTGCCTGGAAAATCCCACGGACCGAGGAGCCTGGTGGGCTGCAGTCCATGGGGTTGCTGGGAGTCCGACACGACTGAGCGACTTCACTTGAAAGTGAAGTCACGTTTCATTTTTCACTTTCATGCATTGGAGAAGGAAATGGCAACCGACTCCAGTGTTCTTACCTGGAGAATCCCAGGGATGGGGGAGCCTGGTGGGCTGCCATCTATGGGGTCGCACAGAGTCGGACACGACTGAAGTGACTTAGCCGCAACGCCACCTGGGAAGCCTCAAGACCCAGCCAGGAGTCCTCAGTTCTCAACCATGCAGCCCCCCTTAGTTCGGGGGGGGGGGGGGCAGAAGAAAAAACAGTAGGCTGAGAAGAAAATAAATAAAATTCTTTATTCTAATACACAGTACAAATGGAGGTTAAATAAGAACAGAGAAATCAGGGGACCCAGGACAGCTTGTGGGGACCCCTTTCGCCCTGCCCCTAAAAATCCACACCCTGATCAATAAATACCCCTCCCAAGAGACCCAGAAGTCCCAGCCCGCCCCACCCCCCAAAAGAGTCCAGGCTGAGAAGTCTTGGGTCGAGCCCCTCACTTCACAGAGGAGGGCCACTGAGGCCCAGGGGGTCACCCAGCAAGTGCGTCGCTCCGGGAACCCCTTTAAGTCCCCTCTGGCCGCTCTCCGAGCCGGCGCCCCGTGCACCCAGGCTCACACCTGGACGCGGTAGCCTCCCGCCCGCCGCCGGCAGAGCCTCCGCACGCCCACCCAGTAGAGGGTCAGCATGACGGCCCAGTAGCCCACGTAAGCGCCGGCGCCCGCGGCCAGGTGCTGGGCCTCGGCCGCCCGGGAGGGGCCGCTCCAGTCGGCCCGGGCCTCGTGGACCACACTGCGGACCAGGCCCCCGAGCAGCAGCAGCGCCCAGAGGGCCAGGGGCAGCACCGGCACGTAGTTGGCTGCCAGCTTGCGGCGGCCCGACGTGCCCCAGCCGCTCTGGTTCATGGTGGCCAGCGCCAGGAACTTGGCCGGCAGGAGGCCGCCCATGTAGAGGGGCGCGTAGAGCGAGAGCAGCAGCATCCGCAGGCAGCCCCGCAGCCAGGCCGCGAATGCCGCCTTGGCCAGCGCCACGCCCTGCACGCACAGCAGCACCCAGAGCAGCGCCCAGGGGCGGCCCGCGTAGAAGAGCCGCAGCACGGTGGCCGCCACGAAGAAGGGGAAGAGCCCCGAGACCACCGCCTCGTAGGTCATCCACGCGTGGTGCCGGTGCCACCAGAGCGCATTGTACAGCCACTCGCGGAAGTACGACTTGGACCAGCGCGTCTGCTGGCTCAGCCAGCGCAGGAAGGACGAGGGTGTCTCTGAGTAGCAGCGCGACCGCGAGGTGTACCTGGGAGGGAGGGGAAGAGACGGGGCTGCGGCATGGCTCTTCTTGGAGCCCACGGGGACAGATCTAGGGCACGTGTGCTCAGCCTCTCTTGGAGAAGGAAATGGCAACCCACTCCAGTATTCTTGCCTGGAGAATCCCATGGACAGAGGAGCCTGGTGGGCTACAGTCCATGGGGTCGCAAAGAATGAGACACGACTGAGCAACTCTCTTTCTGGACCTCAGGGTTTTTGATATCCACCTGGGTCCCTGGACTTTTTATCTAAGTGTGTGCACTCTTTGGGACCCCATGGACGGTAGCCCGCCAGACACCTCTGTCCATGAATGCGATTCTCCAGGCAAGAATACTGGAGTGCGTTGCCATTTCCTTCTCTAGAGGATCTTTCCGACCCACGGATCAAACCCACATCTCTTGTGTCAGCTGTACTGGCAGGTGGATTCTTTACCACTGTGCCACCTGGGAAACCCTTCTTTATCCAACAGGAATTGATTAAAAGGCCAGTGGAAGAATTCAGGGAAGCCTTTACTGGGACTCCTGCTGCAAGTAACACATTTCCTTGCTTGCTCCCTCTCCTGTGGGGCTGGGGAGGCGCTGGTCCCTTAAATGGGATGAGGGTAGGAACGGATCAGTAGATCAGGTGGATGGGGTAGTTTTGGTGGTCTGCCCACCCCTTTGGTGGTGCACTGTGCAGGGATCAGGCCTGGCACCCCTCCTTTTGCTCCCTACACCTCAGAAATGGCAGTTGAGTTTTGGCCTTTTTGTATCTCATTGTTCACAAGTTGCCCCGGCTGCACATGCATGTGGGTTACTTTTAGTCCCTTATACTTTCTTTGTATTTTGTTACTGAAGGAGGCCTTTGGGTGCAAGCACTGGTATAGCGTCTGCCTACAGTGCAGAAGACCCGGGTTCAATCCCTGGGTCGGGAAGATCCTCTGGCGAAGGAAATGGCAACACACTCCAGTACTCTTGCCTGGAAAATCCCATGGACAGAGGAGCGTGATAGGCTACAGTCCAAGGGGTTGCAAAGAGTTGGACACGACTGAGCAGCATCACTTTCACTTTCAATGCAGTAAAGGGTCCCAGGTCCCAGCCTGTCTCATTCTCATATGTAAAATGGGGTCAACAATGTTTCCTACCTAATAGATGAGGGTTGAAGGAGGATTAATGCCAAGTGCTTAAGACCAGTATATTGTACTTGCTCAACTGATGGTGGCTATTACAACTATTTTTACTATGACTAATGTAACTTGGCATTACTACTATCACTGCAGTGGCCAACACTGTTACTAATACTATACTAATACTATCACTAATCTATTACGAATACTGTTTTTGGCAGACCTCAGGGTGAGGAAGGAGCCAGGCATGGTTCCTACTTGGGATAGCCCTTGCCTTAGAGCTTCTCAAGGGAACTATTAAGCTCCCTTCCTGTGGCCCTGGCAGACATTACTAATCAATCCAGGTTTCCAGCCAAGCCCCCACAAAGCTAAAATCACTTATGTGAGACATCATCGAGGTGGCCTCCAGCAGTCAGCTTGTTAGGAGGGATTAAACCATTCTGTCCCCAGGGGCATTGTTTGATAGTGTCCAGTCTCCTCTACCTGTGCCACCTGGGATCCTCAGTGACCTCCGTGGTAATCCTCTTCCTTCCGCAGTCCGTACTCAAAACAGCTTGGAGGGGTCCTGTTACAACAGCATGCTACCCCTCTGCTCAAAACCGCCAATGGCTCCCTCTCCTTAGTTCACAATTCTTGACCACAGAGGCTCTCATGAGTGGACCCTCCACCCCGTGAGCTCTCTGTCCTCTCCTGACGCTCTCTCCCTTGCTATTGGTCCAGCTGCTCTATTTTCAGCCCCCATTCCTATCTTATCCTAATTTATCATTTCACTCTCTACCTGGAAACTTCTATCCGCCTTCCTGGCTTTATATGTCACCTTAGCATGTGCTGTTGCTCAGTTGCTAGATGTGTCCAACACTCTGCAACCCCATGGATTGCAGCATGCCAGGCTTCCCTGTCCTCCACTATCTGCTGACATTTTCTCAAACTCATATCCATTGAGTCAGTGATGCTATCTAACCATCTCGTCCTCTGTTATCCCCCTCTCCTCCTGCCTTCGATATTTCCCAACCTCAGGGTCTTTTCCAATGAGTTGGCTCTTCGCAGCAAGTGTCCAAA
Organism: Tragelaphus eurycerus; assembly: GCA_935064755.1. Lineage (NCBI taxonomy): Eukaryota > Metazoa > Chordata > Mammalia > Artiodactyla > Bovidae > Tragelaphus > Tragelaphus eurycerus. Next base: position 802,416 of record CAKXYN010000227.1, on the reverse strand, counting down.
GTATTGGAGCTTCAGCATCAGTCCTTCCAATGAATATTCAGGACCAGTTTCCTTTAGGATGGACTGGTTTGATATCCTTGCAGACCAAGGGACTGTCAAGAGTCTTCACCAGATGTATCATTCTCTAATAGGCTATATTTCCAACTTCTATGCTAAGTCACTTCAGTCGTGTCTGACTCTGTGTGACCCCATAGACGGCAGCCCAACAGGCTCCCCTGTCCCTGGGATTCTCCAGGCAAGAACATTGGAGTGGGTTGCCATTTCCTTCTCCAATGCAGGAAAGTGAAAAGTGAAAGTGAAGTCACTCAGTTGTGTCCGACTCTTAGCGACCTCATGGACTGCAGCCTACCAGGCTCCTCCATCAATGGGATTTTCCTGGCAAGAGTACTGGAGTGGGGTACCATTGCCTTCTCCATTTCCAACTTCTACCTTTTACTTATTGTCTATCTCCGCAATCAGTGTAAGCATGAATTTGCAGTTCTTTTGTTTGCTGCTGCATCCCCAGAGCTGAAAACATGGGAGGCACTTGAAGAATATTTGTCAAGTGCATAAAGGTATGGGTTCCCTTGGTATATGCTGAGTTCTCTCTGGCGCTGTCACTGGTCTAACTTTGTAGAAATATCTTTCCCCGGTATGTCACCTGGTCTAGCCACACTCCCCCGAATCTCCTTCAGTTACATCCCTTCTTCCTGAAGCACTTATTGGGGTTTAGGCGCTCCCCTCCTCTCCCACGTGAATCTTCTCACTCTCTCACTAGCTGATCTCACTCTGTTGATGTCTTTCTCTTCCTACAGACTGGGGAGTCTGTGCTCTCCGTGGTGGAGCCATCTTGCCCAATTTCATGTTGTATCTCCCACCCTCACCTCACCCTACTTGGCAGAGTCCACTGGGTCACATGGTTCCATGTAAAGGCCACCCCTGGCCCTATGGTATCTTCCACTCTCCTCTGGTGTCTCACTTGATGCATTGGATTGGCCAAAAAGTTCACTGGTAATGTGTTACGAAAAACCCAAATGAACTTTTTGGCCAACATTATAGCTCATGATTCAATGCAAGTGCCCCATCTGTTCTTCATGGTTTCTCTCTGTTTCCTCTGAAATCTTGCTAGAGAGACCCAAATGCCCTCTGATTTACTTTAAGTTTGGAGTAACCCCAACACACACACTCGAGAAGGCAATGGTAACCCACTCCAGTATTCTTGCCTAGAGAATCCCATGGACAGAGGAGCTTGGTGGGTTGCTGACTATGGGGTCGCACAGAATCGGACATGACTGAAGCGACTTAGCATGCATGCATGCATTGGAGAAGGAAATGGCAACCCAATCCAGTGTTTCTGCCTGGAGAATCCCAGGGACAGAGGAGCCTGGTGGGCTGCCATCTATGGGATCGCACAGAGTCGGACACGACTGAAGTGACTTAGCAGCAGCAGCAGAAACAACACACACACATTTGCTGAGATACTCATTGGCCCCCGCACAAACCCAACCACCCAGTGCCCTCAGCTTACTTGGTGGCATAGCCCATGCTGAGCATGCGGTTGGTGAGGTGACGGTCATCCCCAAAGGTGCAGTGGGTGCCCAGGAACTTCTGGTTGTACCAGGCCTCAAGGAACTGCTGCAGGAGGTTGTTCCTGTATAGGCCTGGGTGGGGGAGGGGCACACAGGAGCCTCAGCTGCTGCTGTTGCCAGCACCACCCCCAGTCCAACTCATTTCCAATTCCAACCCTATCCTTTCTCTAAATATTTATTTCTATTTATTTATTCAGCTGCTCTAGGACTTCGTTGTGGCATGTGGGATCTAGTTCCCCTACCAGCGATTGAAGCTGGGCCCCCTGCCTTGGGATGATGGAGTCTTAGCCACTGGACCATCATTGTAGGCCCTCCAGCCCCATCTTTAACCACCTCAATCCCATTCTTAACCCTGTCTCCAATGACAACTCCAGCCATGATCCTGTTCTCAACCTCACGTCTTTCCTCAACCCCACACCCATCCCAAACTTGCCCCAGTCCCATACCTGACCCACAGCCACTTTGACTGCAAACCCATCCCCAATCTGGTATCCATTCTCAGCTCCACCCCTACTCCTCATCATCCAAAAAACCCATCTCCAGCCTCAAGCCTAGCACCAACAGTGTTCTTAAGTTCCAAACCCATCTCATCCCCTTCCCCAATCCTTTGCCCAGCCCCAGTCCAATCGCCATCCACATGCTTTCTCTAGACCATTCCTAACACCAGACACCATCCCCACCTCCAGCTTCCAGTCATACCCCATCCCCAGTTCCTACCCCAGCCCCATCTTTGTCTCCTGTCTCAATCCCATCTTCAACCCATCTGGCTCCTCTTCTCCCTTCCTTCTCCACCCTATCCACGGCCCTCCCAGCCCTACCCCTGCTCACCTAGGGGTCCACTGATGCAGGAAACGCAGTGGAAGTAGCTCTGACAAGCCCGCTCCACATTGAAGGCCACCCAGTACCGCAGGCTGCTTAGGAAGCTGACCCAGGAGTCCAGAGGGTTCAGGATCCGTACATCGCCCCCAACAGCCCCTACACGGGGGTCCTCGTCCAGCACCCGCACCAGCTCCAGCAGCGCCATGGGGTCCAGCCTCGTATCTGAGTCACAGACCTGACAAATGGAAGGGGCCAAGATTCAGGCAAGATCCTTGCACAGGGCTGGCAACTGAGGGACCATTGGGATGGTCCCTTACAAAGGATGAGGACCAGCTCAGACACTCTGCAGCCAATCTGAACATAACTTTGAGTCTTTTAGTCATGTTCAATGTTTTGTCACATTTTAAGACGACCGCCCCCCTCCCACACACACACCCATGCTCTTGTAAAATACCCTCCTCTGGTGCGTGGGCAAGATCTGTAACTTGCTTCTAACCTATAGAATATGGCCAATGGCCAAAGTGATGATATAGAACTCCCGTAACTGTATTCTCTTATTTGGAAATGGTGAAGGAGTTTTGCAGTGTAATTAAGGTTCCTAAGCTGTTGGCTTTAAGTTAATCAAAGGGAGAATATCCTGGGTGGGCCTGACCTAATCAGGTGAGCCCTTTAAAAGAGGGTCTAGAAGTCAGATTCTTGCTGGTCTTCACAAGGCAAGCTGCTATGAGTTCTATGGTTGCAAAGAAACAAATTCTGCCAACAAACATGCGAGCTTGGAACGGGTCCTGGAACCTTTGATAAGACCCAGTACCAACTGACACCATGACTGCAGCCTTATGACACCCTGAACAAGGGATCCAGTCAAGCTTTGCCCAGATTCCTAACCCATGGAAACTATGAGATAATAACAAATGTGTTTTGTTTCAAGCTGCCAAATGTCTGGAAGTTTGTTATGCAGCAGTATTAAAAAAAAAAAAAAACTGTTGCAATGCATTAATGAATAAATCACTGCATTGAATGGATGAATGAATGATGAAATGAACAAATAAATCTCTATACTGATAGGTAAATGGATGGATAAACAAAGAATCTCAACACTGAATGAATGAAGAAACAGAATGAACCAATCTCTACATTTAATGACTTAATTTAAGTGAATGAGTAAATGAATGAATGATCTCCATATTGGATGGACAGATGGATGCATGAAAGAATGAGTGAAATAAAGAATTTCTACCTTGGATGAAGAAAAGATGGCACTTCTGTATTGAATGGATGAATACATAAAGGAGTGAATGATCTCTGTAGTGGATGATAAGATAAATGAATGATGAAAAGATACAATGAAAGAAGGAAGAGACATTCTATATTGAATGGGTAAATGAATCTTTATATTGAATGGATGGATAAATGGATGGATGTGTTAATGAGAGTTTCTGCATCAAATGGATGAATGAATGGAAAAGGAAGGAAAGAAGGAAGAAATTTCTTCACTGAATGGATAAATGAATGAACAAAACGAATGCGTAATATCCCTAATGGTTAGCTGGATAAACGGAAGTATGAATGGTGGAAGGAAGGAAAGAATCTCTCCATTGAATGGATGAATGAATAAAGGAAGCAGAGAGGTTCATTCTAATTGAATGAAGGATCCGAGGGAAGTGGGATGGGGGTGTTAGGGTCACAGACGCGGCGGGGACGCCTGCCACTCACCTGCACGTAGTCCACCGAGTCGCCGAGAGCCTTGAAGGCCGTGTACATGACCTCGCGCTTGCCGCCCCAGCGCTGCGCCACGCACACGCACCTGCGCGTCTTCACCAGCGCCTCCACCGCCAGGCGCCCAGGGTCCTCGGCCTCCACCTCGCGGTAGGCGCCCTCGCCCGCCGCACCCGCCGCCGCGGGCTCCCAGGGCTGGTGATAGTTACCGTCCCACACATAGGTGGCGGGGTCCTCGTCGGCGAAGACCTCGCGGAACATGTCGACCATGTACAGGTCCTCGGCGCGGTTGCCGTCCACCACCATGAGGACGCGCAGGCGCGTGCGCGGGTACACCAGGCCCCGGGCCGACACCAGGCACTGGCGCAGGTACGCGGGGTCCTCCTGGTACGCAGAGATGGTGAGCGCCACGCTGCGCGCTGTGGCCGCCTCCGGGGGCCCCCGCGCCGCCGCGCGCCGCGCCGCCGCCGCCACCCGCCGGTGCTCCAGGTAGGCGAAGAGGCTCTGCGCCACCAGGTGCGCCGAGAGGAAGGCCCCGTACAGGCCGAAGGCCAGGAGGCCGTAGCGATCGGAGGCCAGCGGCACGCCGGCGGCGTAGGCCCAGGTCATCAGGCCCAGGATGAGCAGCGCGAAGGCGATGGTCAGCACCCGGCGGACCAGGCCGGAGCAGTGGGGGGCTGCCTGGCTGGGCTTGGGCACGTCCTTCGGGAAGAGAAAGGGGGAAAGAAGAGTCCTGAGATGCTCTCAGGGAAGGGAAGCCCTCCTGGCTTTTGTTTCCAGAACTAAGGTCACATCTCCTTTTCATAAAGAGAATGCCCTGGGTACTGTACAGTTACTTTCATTCATGAAAGTAAATGTGGCTAACAGTTATCAAGACTGAATACCTGTTTTCCGTGCTTCTGATGCTATTTTCCTCCACATGTTTAACAGCTTTAAAATCCACAAGGATTACACTCAGTGGAGTGTCACAGTTGAATTAACAGGGGTTCCCTGCTTCCTTCTAGTGGCAGGGAAAATGATTCATCTCATAAAGCTTTCTTAGTGTTAAGATAATAATAGTGATAAAAATAAACATCTCAGAGAAGAATGCAATGTGCTTTAAACGTTTTACAAAAACTAACTTATTTTCTTCACAACAGCCCTGTGAGGTGAAGTGAAGTGGCTCAGTCGTGTCCGACTCTTTCTGACCCCATGGACTGAAGCCTACCGGGCTCCTCCCGTCCATGGGATCTTCCAGGCAAGAGTACTGGAGTGGATTGCCATTTCCTTCTCCAGAGGATCTTCCCGACCCAGGGTTCGAACCCAGGTCGCCCGTAGTGTAGGCAGATGCTTTACCGTCTGAGCCACAAGAGAAGCCCCTGCCCTGTGAGGTAGGTACTATTGCCCTGTGAGGTAGGTACTATTATTGCCCTGTGAGGTAGGTACTATTATTGTGTGTGTATGTGCTAAGTCACTTTAGTTGTGTCCAACTCTTTTCGACCCCATGAACTCTAGCCCTTCAGTCTCCTCTGTCCTTGGGATTTCCCAGGCAAGAATACTGGAGCGGGTTGTCATTTCCTACTCCAGGGGAGCTTCCCAACCCAGGGATGGAACTTGTGTCTCTTGCGTCTCCTGCGTTGGCTGGTGGATTCTTTACCATTGAGCCACCTGGGAAGTCCCATCCCCATTTTACACGTGAGGCATCTGAGTCACATAGAGGTGCAGCGACCTGCCCAAGGTCTGCCTGGAAAGCAGAGTAGTCAAGCCTTTGTGTGTTTTCTTTGGGGGGGGGGATGGGTGTTGGATTAAAAATTATTTTTATTGAAGTATAGTTGATTTACAATGTTGTGTTAATTTCTGCTGTTCAGCACTAATTCAGTTAAGCATTATATTCCATTATAATTTATCACAGGATATGGAATACAGGGTCCTAGACTATACAGTAGGACCTTGTTTCTCCATTCTATATATGACAGTTTGCAACTGCTAATCTCAAATTCCCAACCCTTCCCTCTGCCACCTCTCTTCCCATTTGGCCACCACAAGTGTGTCAGAGAAGCCAAGATTTGAACCACAACCTTATATATTGGCTTTACTCCACACCAGCACCCCAGGGGGTGGGGGCAGGCGGGGGACAGATAATCTTTCCTGCCACCACCATCAGATCAGATCAGATCAGTCGCTCAGTCGTGTCCGACCCTTTGCGACCCCATGAACTGCAGCACGCCAGGCCTCCCTGTCCATCACCAACTCCCGGAGGTCACCCAGACTCATACCCATCGAGTCAGTGATGCCATCCAGCCATCTCATCCTCTGTCGTCCCCTTCCCCTCCTGCCCCCAATCCCTCCCAGCATCAGAGTCTTCTCCCATGAGTCAACTCTTCGCATGAGGTGGCCAAAATACTGGAGTTTCAGCTTTAGCATCATTCCTTCCAAAGAAATCCCAGGGCTGATCTCCTTCAGAATGGACTGGTTGGATCTCCTTGCAGTCCAAGGGACTCTCAAGAGTCTTCTCCAACACCACAGTTCAAAAGCATCAATTCTTCGGCGCTCAGCCTTCTTCACAGTCCACCTCTCACATCCATACATGACCACAGGAAAGACCATAGCCTTGACTAGGCGAACCTTTGTTGGCAAAGTAATGTCTCTGCTTTTGAATAGAGATGGCAAAACCAAGTACTGATTAGCCAGAAGGAGTGGCTGGCAGGACCAGGTGCCCAGTACATGTGACTGGCAGAGCTCATAATTGAAGGGAAGGAGGTGCCTGTTTTCTTGTCTGTAAAATGGGAGTTTAGCCCCTTCCACATGCGGAGCCCTGGTAAGGTGAATACTGTTAACGCTTCCTATTACAGATGAGGAAACTGAGACCCAGGTGGGTGTGTTCTCTCATCCAAGGTCACTCAGGCTCCAGCCTCTGGCTCCACCATCCTCTACGCTAAACTGCCTTCTCCCTCTGTCACCAGTTCGCACCTCTTGGGCTTATTATGAGTTAAATGAATCACTAAAGCTATAGATCCACACTGTCCAATACGTGACCCATGGGCCACCTGTAGCTATAGACCGCTTGAAATGCAGTGGGTACCACTGAATTTTTAATTGTATTCAATTTAAATGTTTGAATTCAGAAACTGGGACTTTCTCTGTGGACCAGTGATTAAGAATCTGCCTTCCGATGCAGAGGACATGGGTTTGATCCCTGGTTAGGAAACTAAGCTTGTGTGGGGCGACCATGCCACAACTAGAGAGAAGCCCATGTGCCACAACTAAGGCCTGACACAACCAAAAACACATAGATAAATATTTTTTGAAATAAAAATAAATTTAAAACAGATCCTTAATTCAGTCATTGGAAGGCTTTTACACATGTTTGGAACAAGTAGGATCTGTGAAGCTTCATTTTCAACTAAATGTTATGAAATCTAAAAATAAAGATCAAGCATCTCCAGTGAAAATATAGCATCTGCATGAGATGTGCTACACATCTTGATTGTGAAGCCTGAGTGTGGAAAAAGGAAAGTAAAGCACTGCATTCATGTGTTTGTACTGAAATGATAATTTTTTGATATATATAGCAGGGAGTCGGCCCCTTACGGCCTTTTGGACCAAATGCCTGCCTCCTTTTTCACTACAGCCTGGCAAACTAAGATTAGTTTATATGTTTTTAGAAGGTTGAAAAAAGTCAAAACAAGAATAATATTTTGTGGGACATGAAAATTATATGAATACACACACTGCTATGTATAAAATAGATAAACAACAAGGACCGGCTGTATAGCACAGGGAACTACACTCAATATTTTATAATAACCTACATGGGAAAAGAATCTGAAAGAGTATATATATATATAATCGGAGAAGGCAATGGCACCCCACACCAATACTCTTGCCTGGAAAATCCCATGGATGGAGGAGCCTGGAAGGCTGCAGTCCATGGGGTCGCTAAGAGTTGGGCATGACTGAGCGATGTCACTTTGACTTTTCACTTTCATGCATTGGAGAAGGAAATGGCAACCCACTCCAGTATCCCAGGGACAGAGGAACCTTGTGGGCTGCCGTCTATGGGGTCACACAGTTGGACACGACTGAAGTGACTTAGCAGCAGCAGCAGCATACATATAATTGAATTACTTTGCTGAACACCTGAAACTAACATGACATTGTAAATCAACTTCTTGTTGTTTAGTCAATAAGTCATGCCTGAGTCTTTTGTGACCCCTGTGGGCTGTAGCCGGCCAGGCTCCTCTGTCCATGGGATTTCGCAGACAAGAATAATGGAGTGGGTCATCATTTCCTTCTCCAGGGGATCTTCCCGACCCAGGGATGGAACCTGTGTCTCCTGCATTGGCAGGCAGATTTTTTACCACTGAGCCACCTGAGAAGCCCTGTAAATCAATTATACTTCATTCAACAAAAATAAAGGAATAAAGAAGATTACATGAACTTCAACTGTTATCGTTCTTAACATTGTTTCCTTGGCACACCATACACATCTGGTTACATATTGTCTACAGCTGCTTCCTCATTATGCCAAAGTTGTGTAGTTACAATGGAGACCATATGGCCCTCAAAACCCGAATATTAACTGCCTGGCCTGGTACAGAAAAAGTTTGCTGACTCCTGATACCATGGGTTAAAGAAACTTTATTATTAAAATTAATCACACTTGTTTCGTTTTCCTTTTTAATGTGGCTACTAGAAAATTTTAAATGATGTCTGCGACTCATTTAATGTTTCTCTCGTGCTGGTGCTAAGTCGCTTCAGTCGTGTCCGACTCTGTGTGACCCCATAGGCGGCAGCCCACCAGGCTTCCCTGTCCCTGGGATTCTCCAGGCAAGAACACTGGCTGTCCCTGGGATTCTCCAGGCAAGAACACTGGAGTGGGTTGCCTAGGGCAGAGCTAAGTTACAGCTTTTAGCCAGGTGCTAGTAATTGCTCAGTATTAACCACTGTTATTATTTCTTCTGGAATTTTACTCCTGAGACCCTTTGGCCCAAACCTAACTGTGGCTGAGTTCCTGGGGGTGGGCCAGTTCATGGTGGGGATCCTAGGGACAGGTGGGCATCCGGAGAATCCTAGCCCCAACAACAGTCACAGTCACATACCACCATGGACACACACCCCAAACAAGATGACCCCAGACACCTGCCCGTAGAATTTAGTGATCCTGAGACAGCCACACAGGTGAACTCGAGGACAGTGCCCTTCAGCAGATAAGAACACCACCACCAGCAAACACACACACACACTCACCCAGCAAGATCGGGAAAAAAGTTAACAGTTGAGATTGAATCATAGGAAATTGCCATTTTCATCAGTCAAAAGTGACCAGAGATGGGCGATTTCATTTAGTCCACCTTAATATTTACTGAATACAAGAAAATAGAAATCTAGACCCACGTGTGGTGCAAAGACAGCTCTTCTCTGCCCGGTCCGGTCCGGGGCACAGGGACCTACACGGATTTACAGGCATGTTGGACCTGACATGCGTTCAGGCCAGAAGGCACACGGACTCACAGGGCCACTCTCACGCACAGGAGCACACATGCGCACAAACGTGCGGGGAGGCCTCCCGCCCGGCCGCAGTCTCACGCGTGCCCACGCACACTCACGCACACACCTGTGTCATCGCTGCGGCTCCGGTGGCCTCTCTCCTCGTCAGCTCGCTGCTCCCCAGTCTCCCTGCTGCCCCTGAGCTCGGGGCAGATTTGAAGAGCCGGGCGGGCGGGGGCGGGAGGAGGGGCTGACGTCAGGGCTGAGCTGGGCCAGGGGCTCTGAGGTCACGGCGGAGACTCCGGCAGCCACACCCGCTTCCCGCCATCACCCCCGCCCCCTGTACCAGATGGGCCTCCCCTTTCAGCCCCCCATTCTCGCTACCCTTCCCTCTCCTCCCGAAGCCCCCAACACCCCCACTCCTGGCCCCGTCTCTCCCCTCCATTTCTCCTCCTCTCTCTCTGCCTTCATCTTGTCCCTCTATTTCTGGACTTCTCTCCATCCTTTTCGTTCTCCCCACTCTGTCTCTCTCTACCCCCTTTTCCCCCTCTCTCCCCCATTTCTCTCTCTTCCCCGCCACCCCCAGCCCCCCTTGCCTCCTCTCTTATCTCCCCCCGCAACACACAATGCCCACCTGTCCCCTCGAATCCTTGGAATCTCTCCCATGTTGGCTTCCCTGGGGAGTGGCCACTGGCAGATGGAATGAGAGGCACACATGTGCGTGCTGGTGGGTGTGACTGTGCGTGCCCTGGTCTGGGAGGTCGGCTGTCTGGAACTGGAGCAGTGAGTGAATGTCTGAACGTTCCGTCCTGGTTGATTTCAGTCCGTGCGTGTGCTTGCATGCGGATGTGTGTGTGTTTGTGTGTGTGCATGCGTGCACAGGGCACGCGCTTAAGTGCCAGGTTCTGGGGAGGTGGCTGGGGCATTGGGGTTTGACTCCCCAGGGTCTCCAGGGTGAACTCAGAGTTGTGGGTCAGCTGCCCCAGGGAGTCTGGGCAATTGAGTCAGAGAGAGCACAGACAGAAGTAGAATGGGGATTACTGGGGAGTCTGAATCCCCGATTTCTTAGAACCAGAAGACTCATGTTGTTGTTTCTATGCCCTTGTTTTCATGATTAAAAAAAAAAATCTATGGAGGTGATGGAATTCCAGTTGAGCTGTTTCAAATCCTAGAAGATGATTCTGTGAAAGTGCTGCACTCAATATGTCAGCAAATTTGGAAAACTCAGCAGTGGCCACAGGACTGCAAAAGGTCAGTTTTCATCCCAATCCCAAAGAAAGGCAATGCCAAAGGATGTTCAAACTACCACACAATTGCAATCATCTTACACACTAGTAAAGTAATGCTCAAAATTCTCCAAGCCAGGCTTCAGCAATACGTGAACCGTGAACTTCCAAATGTTCAAGCTGGTTTTAGAAAAGGCAGAGGAACAAGAGATCAAATTGCCAACATCCGCTGGATCATCGAAAAAGCAAGCGAGCTCCAGAAAAACATCTATTTTTGCTTTATTGACTATGCCAAAGCCTTTGACAGTGTGGATCACAATAAACTGTGGAAAATTCTGAAAGAGATGGGAATTCCAGACCACCTGACGTGCCTCTTGAGAAACCTGTATACAGGTCAGGAAGCAACAGTTAGAACTGGACATGGAACAACAGACTGGTTCCAAATAGGAAAAGGAGTACGTCAAGGCTGTATATTGTCACCCTCCTTATTTAACTTATATGCAGAGAACATCATGAGAAACGCCGAGCTGGATGAAGCACAAGCTGGAATCAAGATTGCTGGGAGAAATATCAATAATCTCAGATATGCAGATGACACCACCCTTATGGCAGAAAGTGAAGAACTAAAGAGCCTCTTGATAAAAGTGAAAGAGGAGAGTGAAAAGGTTGGTTTAAAGCTCAATATTCAGAAAACTAAGATCATGGCATCTGGTCCCATCACTTCATGGCAAATAGATGGGGAAACAGTGGAAACAGTGCAAGACTTTATTTTTCTGGGCTCCAAAATCACTGAAGATGGTAATTGCAGCCATGAAATTAAAGGATGCTTACTCCTTGGAAGGAAAGTAATGACCAACCTAGACAGCATATTAAAAAGCAGAGACATTATTTTGTCAACAAAGGTCCACCGAGTCAAAGCTATGTTTTTTCCAGTGGTCATGTATGGATGTGAGACTTGGACTATAAAGAAAGCTGAGCACTGAAGAATTGGTGCTTTTGAACTGTGGTGTTGGAGAAGACTCTTGAGGGTCCCTTGAACTGCAAGGAGATTCAACCAGTCCATCCTAAAGGAGATCAGTCCTGGGTGTTCATTGTAAGGACTGATGTTGAAGCTGAAACTCCAATACTTTGGCCACCTGATGTGAAGAGCTGACTCATTTGAAAAGACCCTGATGCTGGGAAAGATTGAGGGCAGGTGGAGAAGGTGACGACAGAGGATTAGATGGTTGGATGCCAACTCGATGGACATGGGTTTGGGTAAACTCCAGTAGTTGGTTATGGACAGGGAGGCCTGGAGTGCTGTGGTTCATGGGGTCGCTAAAAGTCGGACATGACTGAGCGACTGAACTGAACTGAGTTCTCTCTGGATAACCCTAACCCTAACTGCTAACATCTCTCTGTGACCCTATGTTTCTGTGTGCCTGATCATCTCTTCTCTCTTTAGATCTGTCTTTCTTTAAATCTCACACTTTGTCTCTTTCTCCCTGGCTTTGTTTCTCTGTCTGTCTGGTTCTTTCTCTCTGTCTTCCAGTCTCTCTCTATGGCTCCCTCTGTGTATGTGTGTGTGTCCATTTCTAATTGCTTTCTTCTGGGTTTGCATCTTTCTGTCTCTTAATTTCTGACTCCGCACCTCCTGACTTCCTTTTTCTGTTGTCTCTTTCTCTCTTTCTTTTCCTTTTTCTCTCTTTCTCTATTCCTCACTCTCTGTGGGTTTCTCTCTGCCCCTGTCTCTCTTTGCGTACATCTATCTCCTTCTCTCTGATTCTATCTGGATCCTTAACTCTGTTTTTTCCTGTCTCCCAGTATTTGATTCTCTTTTTCTCCTGGATCCTCTCAGTGGCTGCCTGTTTCTCTTTTGTCTGTGTGTTCGTCTGTCTGTCTGTCCATCTGTGTGTGTGTCTCCTCTCTAAGTCTCTCTGCATCTCTGTGTATCTCCGAGGCTCTGTGTGTGTGTGTGTCTCTCTCTGACTCACACACTCTCTCTCACACTGTTTGTCTCTGTTTTCCTGTCTCCAGGTCCTCGTATCTCCCTGCTGCTCCATCTCTCCCCGCCTGTTCTGGCACTTTCCCCTGCAAGGTGCCAACTTCTCACTCCCTGAGTTTCCCCAGACAGGCAGGGTGTGGGGGAGCCCCGGCCAGGTTTGGCCTCTGCCTGAGCCTGGCTGTCAGGGAGAAGAAGGCTACTTCAGGCCCCAAGTCAGGGGTACCCCGCCCCCTCTCCAGGGCAGGGCGTCTCTGACGCGGTTGCTGGGAGCCCAGCCGCCGCCTGGTGTCTGGCCGTGTCAGGGTGATGGGTCCTCCGGTGGGAGCCCAGCCCAGAGCATGAGGGGAGGGCAATCCCTCTACCCCGGGGGGAGGCTGGGGGAGCCCGGGCTCCACTCAGAAGCTGGGCATTTGGCTGCCCAGCCCCCACCCCGCCCTGCCGGGGTGGAGCAGCTGTATAAAACGAGCTGTTTCTAAAACCAGAGTGCCGACGAGGAAGGAGGGACCAGGACTTTAGATGCAATGGTGTCTTTCTCCAGGACCCAGGATTTGGGGCCCCCAGCCCCTCCTCCCTCAGACCCAGGGTTCCAGGACCCCAGCCTTTTCCTCCCTCGGATCCAAGAGTTCAGGATCCTAATGCTATCCTCCTTCGGACCTAAATGGCCAGTCTCCCAGAATTCCTTGCAGAGAGAGATGACCAAGGCTGGAAACAGCCAAGCCAAGAGCTCAAAGAGAAGGACAGATAAAATGGGCACTCGCACAGGAGGCAGCACAGGGGCTGACAGTGGCAGGACCACCCCCTGCTCCCCTCACTAACGGCCATCTCTCCCAGAATCCTCCACTGCAATGGTGGCCCTCGGGTCCCTGCCCTGGGTCCACAGTGACCCTCCCAAGATTTCCATCATCATCGAAAAACTCAGGATGTGGTTTACAGAATGCAGGATGGAAAGAGCGAAAGCGAGGAGACCATAAGGCTGAAGCAGAGAAAAGGCAGCGGGAAGGACATGTGCTCACTGGAGGGACATCTCCTGTGCCCCCAGCTCCTGGTGGGGCTGGGCTCTCAGCTGGGCGATGCCTGGCACACAGAAATGACTCAGACCCGGGCCCTGCCCTTGAGGAGATGCCAATCTGGTGGAGAAGACAGCTGTGTAAACAGAGGATCACAGACAAGTGCGAGCAAGGATGCACGAACCCAGCAAGAGAATCAGGGAGGGCTTCCTGGAGGAGGTGATATCCTGGAGGAGCCGAGTCCTTGAGTGTGGAGGAGTTAGTCAGGGTAAGGGTGGTGGGGGTGGGGCTGGGGGTTGAAAGATGGAACAAGAATGGCATCCAAGGCAAGGAATGTCCTAGATAGTTAGGAAAGTACCTGGGAGTTGATGTTGCGGAAGCTGAAAGGGTGAAGCACAGGGCTGGGTGCATAACACAGTCCACCCTGGGCAGGGCTTTGAATACCAGCTTCAGAGGCTGGGACTTTGTCCTGGGTGCTGGGGAGCCTGGGGAGGGCTGGGGGCAGGGGAGGGACAGGGTCTGCTCTGGGTGCCTGTGAGGAATACAGGGAATGGAGAGACTAGGAGCGTTCGGCCAGGGTGTGTGCGTGGCGGGTTCACCTCAGCATCTTCTCTGGGAGGAAGAGAGCATGGAATGTGAGCTGGGATGCAGGCAGCAGCTGCGGGTCTGGAGGAGCATCGGGGATCTGCAGAGCTGGGGGAGCAGTGGCCAGAGGGGAAGCCCTGAGGGTGGCTGAGAGAGGGAGGCAGACAGCAGATGTGGGGGTGGACACACTGACCCTCTTTGTCTGAGCTCCTTGCTTGATTTTTGCATATTTTTTAATTAGAAATCTAGCATTCTACTCATACGAAGTCAAACAAGTGGAATCAAAATGTCATAAATTTTTTAGTTAGGTAAAAATTCATAAGCTTTCTAAAATACATATATTATACATATTATTTATATACGTATAAAAAATTTTCTATTGCATAAATGCTTGAGAAACAACATTCAAAAAAAAAAAGAGACGGAGAAGTTGGAAAACATAAACTAAATGAGATGGGAGCACTGAGTAAGAAATAGAAAAAGTGAAACAAACTAGATAAAAGTAAATGATCATCATCTAGTCCAGTTGTTCTTAAACAAGACTGCTCATTAGAAACATATTTCGTGAGCTCCTTCTTTTAAAATTTTTCTTAAATGTTAATAGTTTGATCACACTGCAAGGCATGTGGGATCTTAGTGGGTCTTAGTGCCCCTGTTCCCCCTGCATTGGCAGCTCAGAGTCTTAACCACTGAACCAGCAGGGAAGTCCTCTTTCTGAGCTCCTTCTGACGATGACGTTTGCCTCCCTTCAGAACTAGGAAGGGTGCCGGGCCTAGGGAGGCAGCTTGAAGAAGTCTGTGTTTTGTTAGATGCTTGAGTCCAGGCGAATGACTTCTCTGCAAGGAGTCCTGGGTGGGAGGGAAGTGCTTTGGGAGAATTTAGACACTGAGAGTCAGAGGAGAAAGGAAGAGAGGGAGGAGGAGGGGAGGGAAGAGGAAGAAGAGGAGAGTAGGGAAGGAAGGAAGGGAGGAGGGGAGGGAGAGGAGGAGGGGGAAGGGAGGAGAGGAGGGACGCTGGTTAGCCTGACCACCCTATTTAATACAGAAAGCTGTTGCACTCTGGGTCTCCTGAATCTCACTGCCCTCTAATTCTCTTTTTTTCCCCACAGCATATACTTCTATATAAAACATAACTTGTCCATGGAGTCTCTTTCCTGTATAACCTGCCTCTCCTTTGTTGGAATGCCAGCTGCTCATAGACAGTGGTCTTTGCATCGTCAGTGACTCCTTTCCTTGGGTCTGGCCGGGTACCTGTTGTGTAGCAGGTGTTGGATGGATAAATACAGGGTGAATGAGTGAGTGAGACTGGGATGGAGAGTCAGAACGCTGGGTGGAGGCAGGAGAGAGGACGAAGACGGAATTCCCTGGGGGCCCCGTGGTTAGGCCTTCACGCTTTCACAGCCAAGGGCTGGGGTTCCATCCGTGGTTGGGCAACTACAATGCTGCATCCCACAAGCCTCTGGGTGCGGTCGAAGAAAGAAAAATAAAAAAAGGAAGAGAAAGAAGAGGAGGAAAAGGGGGAGGGGGACAGAAAGGAAAGGAGGGAAGGAGAGGAGGGAATGGGAGGGGGAGGGGTAAGGAGGAGGGCAGAGGAGGAGGAGGGAGATGGGGGGAGATGGGGGGAGATGGGAACGTGATGCGTTGTGGGGGAGAAGGCCCAGATCTGAGGACCCCCCCAGCTACCCGCAGCTCTGGAGGGATGGGAGGAGGTGTTCCCAGGAAGGTGGGACCCTGGACAAGGCTTCCCAGGATGAGTGAGGATCCGAATACGGCCATGGCCTTCCAGGAGTTCCAGGCTTAGGTCCCAGTGCTCTGAGCTCAGCCCTGGACAGGCTGCAGTTGGTTCTGCTGGCCATTCCTCCCACTCAGCCATGTTCTGGGAAACACCTAGGCCTCTAGATTCTGCAGAAATCCTGGGAGAGGGAGGGGAGGGCAGAGGAAAGGGGATGATGGCCACAGGTCCGCCCTCTGCCCTTGGGAGAAGCTGGGGGACCTCTGAGGCCTGAGGAGAGGGCTGCCCGGTCAGGCTGTAACCCTCCCTCCAGCTGCAGACATCCGCACAGCACCCCCCCACCCCCTCCACTGCCCCCGCCCAGCTACAGGGCCAGGCTTCCCAAATCAGCAGCTCTCTTCTCTTACAGGAAAACAAGAGAGGAGTCTCATCTTGAGAGATGGAAGCTGAGGCCTAGGAGGAGCTGGTTCCTGGTCAGACGGATACAGCCTGGGGACAACAGAGGCTGGTGGAGGAGGACTGGAGGGAGGAGGGGCTGGGGGCCTGGACCCCCACTCTGAGGGAGGAGGGGCTGGGGGAGGAGGACTCTTGGGTCTGAGGCAGGAGGGAGCTGGGGGTCTGGACCCCTGGGAGTGAGGGACGAGGCATTGAGGATCTGCACTCCTGTGTGCTAAAGAGGAGTCCTGGACCCCTGGTCCTTTGAGTCCATCACCTTCTGAGCTCTGACAGAGCTGTTGGAGCCATGTCACTCTGTACATATGACTTTGGTTCTGTGCCTCCCTGGCACCTTTCCCGAGCAATGTTCCCATTGTCCACGTTGAGTCCTGCCTGTGCCTCCACACACACCAGGGCCTGAAGAGCCTCCCAGGAGAGAAACACAATGATCGGAGTCAGAAGACAGGATGATGGGGACCAGGAGGGACCACCTGGGCCCCCCAGGTGGGAGTCAGCCACTTGCGTGTTCTTGAGTCCCTGACCCTCTCTTTCTGTATCTATAAAATGAGAACATCTCAAGTTGTCCCCCGTGCTTCCCTCGTGCCTCAGGGGTAAAGAATCCACCTGCAATACTAGAGATGCAAGAGACGCAGGTTCTTTCCGACCCTGGAGAAGGAAATGGCAACCCACTCCAGTATTTTTGCCTGGAGAATTCCATGGACAGAGGAGCCTGGCGGGCTAGTCTATGGGGTTGCAAACAGCCAGACATGACTGAGTATGCACACACGAGTTGTCCCTCACGGATAGCCCTACAGGTTAGGAGAGCGTATGGAATTGGAGGTGAGTTTTAGCTGTTCCTGAGCCAGCCACAGCTGAGTGGCTGCATGACTGCCTCAGGCTGCAACAGGCGGGCCCCCGACCTTCCCCTGGCAACCTCAGCACAGACCTGGGGATCAGACCAGCTGACGGAAGGCACCCAAAGCTCAGACCCAGAAACCTGCTCTAACATCTGCTCTTATCATCCATCCAAGCGTCCTACAGAGTGGTCTAGGGGCCTCAGAGCGTCCACTGTGTGCATTTGCTAAAAATACAGATTTCTGGGCCCTGCTCCAATATATTCTGACTCAGTGAGCTCAGGACCCCACAAATGACTCAAACATATGCCCCATAGAGTCCCTTGGACTGCAAGGAGGTCCAACCAGTCCATCCTAAAGGAAATCAACCCTGAATATTCATTGGAAGGACTGATGCTAAAGCTGAAGCTCCAATACTTGGGCCAACTGGTGGAAAGAGCTGACTCATTGGAAAAGACCCTGATGTTGAGAAAGATAGAAAGCAGGAGAAGAAGGGGGCGACAGAGGATGAGATGGTTGGATGGCATCACCAACTCAATGGACATGAGTTTGAGCAAAGACAATGAAGGACAGAGAAGCCTGGTGTGCTGCAGTCCACAGAGTTGGAATGAGTCTGACATGACTTAGTGACTGAACAACAAAACATCAGGGTGTTCCCTGGTGATCTAATGGTTAGGATTCCAGGCTCTCACTGCTGTGACCTGGGTTCAATCCCTGGTTGGGGAATTGAGATCGTGTAAGCTGTGCAGTGTGGCAAAAAACCCCACAAAAACCCCAAAAAACCCTACAGGGTTCTTAGACTCTGTGAAGTTTGAGAACCATCTGACTAGGGAAAAAATGATTTCTGAAGTGGCATTAGCCCTGCACCCTCCCCAGGCTCCTGTTTCATGCTTAGCATTGATCTATGTGCTTACCCTCATTTAACTGCTTTGAAAACCTTTTGAAGCAAGTATTATAATCCTCATTTTACTAATAAAGAAACTAAGGTATTGATACACTCAATGTTCTGCAGAGAGCTAGAGGTCCCAAGCCCAGAAACTGCCTTAAATGAGCTTCCAAACTCATGGATAATTTGTTATTTACAGGAAATAGTTGCACAAGATTGCTTTCTGGGCCTGTGAGTAATTTGCTTCATCCTGGCTCAGATGGTAAAGAATCTGCCTGCAATGTGGGAGACCTGGGTTCCATCCCTGGATTGGGAAGATCCCCTGGAGTAGGAAATGGCAATGCACTCCAGTATTCTTGCCTGAAGAATCCCATGGACAGAGGAGCCTGGTGGGCTGCAGTCCATGGGGTCACACAGAGTTGAACACAACTGAGCCACTAAGTGCAGCACATTCACTCACTCATCACTGTCACCGAAGCCTTCTGTGGGACAGAGCATGGAAGAGCAATAGGTTGGAGGGACCTGTATTCTTTTTTTTTTTTAGAAACAATTATTTAATTTTGGCTGTGCTAGGTCTTCCTTGCTGCGAGCTTTTCCCTAGTTGCAGTGAGCCAGGACTACTTTTCACTGTGGTCCTCAGGCGGTCATTTCACTGCGGCCATTCTCTTAGTGCAGAGCGCAGGCCCTATGCCCACAGGTTCAGTAGTTGTGGCTCATGGGCTTAGTTGCTCGGAGGCCTGTGGAATCTTCCCGGATCGGGACTTGAACCTGTGTCCCCTGGATTGGCCGGGGGACTCAACTACTAGACCACCAGGGAAGTCCGGCTTTTTAATTAAAAAAAAAAGGGGGGGGAAGGAAAATCTTTATTTTAAATTAATGAATTAGTTTCTGGTTGCACGGGGTCTTTGTTGCTGTGTGTGGGCTTTTCTCTAGTTGGGGCCAGCGGCGGCTGTGCCCTAGTTGGGGTCCTGGGCTTCTCGCCGCGGAGGCGTCTCTTGTTGCGGAGTGCAGGCTCTAGGCGAACCGGCTTCAGGACTTGCAGCGTGCTGGAGGAACCTGTATTTTAAGCCCACATCTGACAGAAGCGTGTGGGTTTAGAAAAGTGATTTGTTCACTCATAGCCTCAGTTTCCTGCCTCGGACATCATTTTGGAGTGCAGTTTCATGAGAGGGTCGAGTCCCCAGGTATCCTGGGGTGGCTGGTGGCCCCTGACCCCAGAGTCCTCACCCCCTGTACCTGTGAGTGTGACTGGGGTGACTGGTGCCGCCCCCCGCCCCCAGAGTCCTCAGCCCCTGTACCTGTGAGTGTGACCTCAGGTGGGAAAAGTCTTTGTGGGTGTGATGAGGTTAAGGATTTTTACGTGAGATCACCCCTACCTAAATCCAATGCCGGAATCCTTACAAGAGTGAGGCACATATGTTAACGCATGTATATGAAATCTAGGAAAATGGCACAGATGAACCTATTTCCAAGGCAGAAATAGAGACGTAGACATAGAGAAAGGACATATGGACACGGGGAGAGGGGAGGGTGGGACGAACTGGGAGAGTAGCATGGAGATATAGACACGTCCAGCTGTGAAATGGATAGCTAGAGGGAAGCTGCTCTTATAGCACAGGGGGCTCAGCCTGGGGCTCTGTGAGGCCCTGGAGGGGTGGGGTGGGGGTGGGGGTGGAGGGGGGCTCAAGAGGGAGGGGATATATGTATTCATACAGCTGACTCACGTTGTTGTAGGGCAGAAACTGACACACACATTGTAAAGCAACTATATTCCAGTAATAAAATTTTAAATACAATGAGTGACCAAGTTAAAAAAAAAAAAAAAAAGAGTAAGGCTGAGGGAGATTAGTAAATAGGAGACACAAAGGAGAAGGTGATGTGAAGACAGAGGTAGAAATTGGAGGGATGTGTCTGTCAGCCAAGTGTATTCATTTTCCAGGACTTCTGTATAGCTTACCGCAACCTTTTGGCTAAAATAAGAGAAAGTTGCTGCCCCATAGATCTTGAGGCTGGAATGCTAAGGTCAAGGTTTTGGTCAGGTTGTGACTCTGAACTGTGAACTGTGGTGTTGGAGAAGACTCTTGAGAGTCCCTTGGACTGCAAGGAGATCCAACCAGTCCATCCTAAAGGAAATCAGTCCTGAATATTCATTTGAAGGGCTGATGCTGAAGCTGAAGCTCCAATATTTTGGCCACCTCTGATGTGAAAAACTGACTCATTGGAAAAGACCCTCATGCTGGGAAAGACTGAAGGCAGGAGTACAGGGGGCCAGAGAATGAGATAGTTGGATGACATCACCATCCCATTGGATGGATGTGAGTCTGAGCAAGCTCCGGGAGTTGGTGATGGACAGGGAAGCCTGTCGTGCTGGGTCCATGGGGTCGCAGAGTCAGACATGACTGAGCAACTGAGCTGAACTGTGACTCTGAAGGCTCTGAGTCTTTTGGGGCCTTCTTCTTGAGTTTTTGGTGGTTTGCTGGCAACCTCTGTCTCCCTCGTTTTGTAGAAGCATCACCCAAATCTCATCTTCACATGACGTTCACCCTGTGTATGCATCTATGTGCCGGTTCCCCTTTTCCTAAGGACATCTGGTCATACTAAGGGCTGACCAGACTTCATGATGACCTCATCTTAACTGAAATGACTATATAGGCAACAACCTCATATCCAAATAAGGTCACATTCAGAGGTGCTGGAGAGTTAGAACTTCAACTTAAGAATTTGGAGGAGCGGGGGTTACAATTTAATTCATTGCATCAAGGATGGCTGGGAACCACTAGAAAGGAGGAGGAAGTCTTGAACGGATCTCCCTGAGAACCATCAGAAAGAACCCCTCCCCACCCCCACCCCCCACACACACACCTTGATTTCAGACTTCTAGGCCCCAGAGCTGTGAGAGAATACATTTCTGTGGTTTGAACCCACCCGGCTTGTGGTCATGAGTTACAACAGTCCTAGCAGACCAACACATCAGCCTGATGCCTGGCCTGCAGTAAACCAGGAACTGGTCTTTGCCCTGGAGAATTTTACGGGGACCCTCCTCTTCTCAGGCAGCAGGGACCAGAACGGGTTACAAGGAAGGTGTCCCCTTGCCTCCCTCCCCAGGTCTGAGGCGTCACAGTAAATTCTGCTGAAGGATTTGCCCCTGTGTTGACTGCCAGAGGGTGGGGCCAGAGGAAGGAAGGCTGTGGGGAGGAGGGGGAAGGGCATGTCATTGTGGTCTGGATCTCAGCGGGCTGAAAAGGCAAGAGGGAGAACAGGCTTGTCTCCAGCAAGTCGAAATAGCCATACCTTAGAGGGTGCCGCGATACATGCCAAGTCCACATGGGATATATACATACCCACTTCATATTCAACGTTGTTGTTCAGTCGCTCAGTGACTCTTTGTGACCCCATGGACTGCAGCACATCAGGCTTTCCCATCCTTCACCACCTCCCTGAGTTTGCTCAAATTCATGTCTACTGAGTCTATGATGCCATCCAAGTATCTCATCCTCTGCTGCCCCCTTCGCCTCCTGCCCTGAATCTTTCCCAACATCAGGGTCTTTTCCAGTGAGTCAGCTCTTCACATCAGGTGGCTGAAGTATTGGAGCTTCAGCTTCAGCATCAGTCCTTCCAATGAATATTCAGGATTGATTGCCTTTAGGATTGACTGGTTTGATCTCCTTGCAGTCCAAGGGAATCTCAACAGTCATCTCCAGTAGCACCATTCGAAAGCATCTATTCTTCAGCACTCCACCTTCTTTATGGTCTAACTCTCACATCCGTATATGACATTAGCTCCAGCAAAACATTGACCTCAGTTATAATAGCTTCCATATTAAAGAAGAGAAAAACTGAAGTTCAAAAAAGTGGGGATGAGGTCAGAGCCAGGGTTTGAATGTAGCTCTTCCAGAATCCCAAGCACAGGTGCTGTCTGGACTGTGGTATGCTGGTAAACATTAACAGCCAGCTCTCGAGGGAAAAAAAGTAGGTCTGTATATAAATATGTATATTTAGAATACATTTTACTGATTATAAATGATACATAGCAGATACTTTGGGGCTTCCCTGGTGGCTCAGTGGTAAAGAATCCACCTGCCAGTGCAGGAGACTCAGGTTCGATCCCTGGGCTGAGAAGATTCCTTGGAGGAGGGCACGGTAACCCACTCCAGTATTCTTGCCTGGAGAATCCCATGGACAGAGGAGCCTGGTGAGCTAATAGTCCTTGGGGTTGAAAAAGAGTTGGACACGACTTAGCAACTAAACAAAAACAACAACAAAGCAGACAGCTTACAAATCAGACTTCAACACACAACACTCTGCAGTAAATTCCATACCATGGTGGTTTCTGGGCAACTTGCTACTTCTTACAATCGATGATGTGAGTGTCTGTTGGTATCTTTGTTTATGTTAATAAGAGGGAAACGTGAAACACGGAATATGGATGTTGAAACTTCAAGGGTCCATCAAAATGTAACAAAGTAATTAGGAAGGGCTGAATCTGACAATTTGTTACCTTTGTTTCGACTATCACTTATTCATTGTAATTTTATAGGACTGATTTCTTTTGTAAAAAATATTTATTTAATTTTTAAAAATTATTTATTGGCTGCACTGGGTCTTAGTTGTGGCACCCAGGATCTCCGATCTTCCTGGAGGCATGCGTGCAGGATCTTTAGTTGCTGCATGTAAGATCTAGTTCCCTGAACTGGAGTTGAACCCCAGGCCCCTGGCATTGGGAGCAAGGAGTCTTAGCCACTGGACCGCCAGAGATGTCTCTACAGGATTGATTTCTAATAGTGGCTCATAAAATTCCTGACATGTTAATGGCTTTCTGGAAGCCATCACGAGCCATCTCAACACACGGCTGGTGTTGCCCCCTCTCATATATGAGTGGGTGGGTGGGAGGGTGTCTGTCATGTCGGAGTCCCAGGAGTCATGTGCCCCGGCTACTTTGAGGCTTAGGAGATGGAGGCCAGCTCCAGCCCCTGGAAATAGTCTTGACAACAGAGGACAAGGGTCCACAGTGCCTTGTCCTCTCTGCCTCGGGTGCTGTCCAGCTGCCCCAGGTCACTGGTGATTGTGCTCGGAACTCGGATATTTCTGTCTGTGGTGCTGGTGTTTCTCCCAGCCTCCAGGTATGTGGATGGGGCGGGAGTGGGGGAGGATAAGAAAGTATTTTCAGTGACTCTACTGAATGCCTGTATCCACTCACCCCATGTCATCCGTTCAGCTGCAGAAGATGCTAAAACTCACTGCCCTTTACATTTGCTGTTCCAGGAAATAGCTTCTTCCACCCCTTCCTCCCTTCTCCATCCCTCTGTCCCTCCCTCTCTTTTTTCTCTCTCCCTTTTTCTTTCCTCCATCTCCTATCCCTCACTCCTTCGCTTCTCTCTCCATCTCTCACCTTTCTCCCCTCTCCCTCCTTTTTCCTCTCAGTAAAATTTTCACTGAAATGTAATATACACACAGGCAATTGCGCATGTCATAAATGTTCCACTTATTCAATATTCTTGAGAGTCCCTTGGACTGCAAGGAGATCCAACCAGTCCATCCTAAAGCAGATTAGTCCTGGGTGTTCATTGGAAGGACTGATGCTAATGCTGAAACTCCAGTACTTTGGCCACCTCATGCGAAGAACTGACTCATCGGAAAAGACCCTGATGCTGGGAAAGATTGAGGGCAGGAGGAGAAAGGGACGACAGAGGA
Source organism: Tragelaphus eurycerus (assembly GCA_935064755.1). Classification (NCBI taxonomy): domain Eukaryota; kingdom Metazoa; phylum Chordata; class Mammalia; order Artiodactyla; family Bovidae; genus Tragelaphus; species Tragelaphus eurycerus. Next base: position 778,445 of record CAKXYN010000227.1, on the reverse strand, counting down.
TGAGATGGGTGGATGGCATCACCAACTCAATGGACATGGGTTTGGGTGGACTCCGGGAGTTGGCGATGGACAGGGAGGCCTGGCGTGCTGCTGTTCATGGGGTCACAAAGAGCCGGACATGACTGAGTGACTGAACTGAACTGAACTGAACTGATTCAACATTCACAATTTCAACACCTCTGAAGAACCAGCACCCAGAGAAGCACAATGTTCCCACTGCTCCCATCCAGATATCCTACACACACACACACACACACACACACACACACACACACACACAGGCTGTGGTCCCCTTTGCCTGGCAAAGCAATAAAGGTACTCTTTTCTACTTCTACCTCTGTCTCCAACATTTTATTTGGCACCTGTTTGCAGAGGGCCCTCACTACAGTTCAGTTCTGACACGGTCTAGATTCCACATTGGATTCCATCAGGTTAAGAAGGGCTCAGTCCCCTCAAGACTGCTCTCTCCCTCACTTTACACGCTGGTCCCAACTCCAGGTTGTCACTTGTGCTTCTGACCGACTGACTATAAACCGGAGTTTCCTGTGGCATCTCCTCTCTGGGTTTATTAATTTGCTAGAGCAGCTCAGGGAACTCTGGACCCCCATTTATTCACAACATTACTGGGTTATTACAGAGGATATGAATCAACAGCTAGAGACACATAGGGTGAGGTCTGAACAAAAGGTCTTCTGTGCTGTTAAACAACACAAATCCAACTGAGTGATTTAAAGCTCAAACTGGCTTGCTCGAACAACTCATGAATCAGACAGCATCCCATCTAGCAAATGGAAAGGAACTTCACTGAGCCGCAGGAAAGGAAAGGTTTTTAAAGGCGGAGGTAGTGGGCAAGGAGGTGGGGATTATTAGCAAAGAATGCATTGTTTCAGGTAAGGTCAACCCCTGTGCCAGGCAAAGTACCCTGCCTAACTTGTTGCCTGACCACTTTGTTTTGAAATAAATCAATCTGATAAAGGACTTGGTCTTTTCCCTGCTTTCTGCAAAGGATCACTCACAAATTGCCCTTCATTGTGTAACGCGCATTCTTAATGCACTGGCAAAAGAAAGAACTCAAAATGAGTATCACCTGGTCTTGTTATCAAACGTCCTTCACCCACTCCACTGTTTTTCCTCCATCATCTTCTCTCCCTTCATGTCACCCCTAAAGTTTTTGCATTTTCAATGCAAAGAAGTTTACCCATCTCATTTACACTCTTGACTCCTAGAAAAGCATTTTAATTTCCAAGAAATGTATACTCTTCAATGCCCAAATAAGATGTGGCTATGGAAAATAAGGAACAACTAATAAAGTCAAGAGGCTTCCCTGGTGGCTCAGTGGTAAAGAATCCACTTGCCAGTGCTGAGACAAGGGCTCCATCCCTGCCTGGAGAAGGAAATGGCAACCCACTCCAGTATTCTTGCCTGGGAAATCCCCTGGACAGAGAAGCCTGGCATGCTACAGCCCATGGGGTCACAAAAGAGTCAGACATGACTTAGCGACTAAACCACAACAATAAAGACGAGAGAGCAAACTAGGAGACTTGAAAGAGAGTAAGTGTTCCAAAGCGGCCGCTAGGGCAGGGATATATCTGCTGTACAACAACATGAACTAGCTATTTTTGTTCAGTCGCTAAGTCGTGTCCAACTCTTTGCAACCCCATGGACTGCAGCACGCCAGGCTTCCCTGTCCAACACTGTCTCCCACAGTTTGCTCAAACTCATGTCCTTTGAGTCGGTGATGCCATCCACCCATTTCATCCTCTGTCTCTCCCTTCTCCTCCTGCCCTCATTCTTTTCCAGCAGCAGGATCTTTTCCAATGAGTCGTCTGTTTGCATCAGGTGGGTAAAGTATCGGAGGTTGAGTTTCAGCATCCATCCTTCCAATGAATATTCAGGGTTGATTTCCTTTAGGATTGACTGGTTTGATCTCCTTGCTTTCCAAGGGACTAGCAAGAGTCTTCTCCAGCATTGCAATTTTAAAGCATCAATTCTTTGGTGCCCAGCCTTCTTTATGGTCCAACTCTCATACCTGTACATGACTACTGGAAAAACCACAGCTTTGACTATATGAACCTTTGTCATCAAAGTGACGTATAGAATACTCACCACAAATTTGCCTCAGCTGGTAAAGACTATGCCTGCAATGTGGGAGACCTGGGTTTGACCCCTGGGTTGGGAAGATCCCCCAGAGAAGGGAACTGCTACCCACTCCAGTATTCTGGCCTAGAGAATTGCATGGGCTGTATAGTCCATGGGGTTGCAAAGAGTAGGACACGACTGAGTGACTTCTAGACCTGATTGAGTCTAAAACTCTAAAATAAAACTTTGGCGCTGTCCTCCTTAGAAAGGATGGGTCTACTTCTATTTGAGGACAAGAGTATATAAAGGTGCTGGGTAGACAAAAGGGTAGGATGCGGTATAGACTGGCAGCTTCCTGCTCAATATTCCTGCCTCTTCCTTGTGGCCAGATGTGGGTAGAAATTCATCTGCCTAAAATAATAGGTTTTTCAGCCATCCTTTCAGTTCAGTTCAGTTCAGTTGCTCAGTCGTGTCTGGCTCTTTGCGACCCCATGAATCGCAGCACGCCAGGCCTCCCTGTCCATCACCAACTCCCGGAGTTCACTCAGACTCATGTCCATCAAGTCAGTGATGCCATCCAGCCATCTCATCCTCTGTCGTCCCCTTCTCCTCCTGCCCCTAATCCCTCCCAGCATCAGAGTCTTTTCCAATGAGTCAACTCTTCGCATGAGGTGGCCAAAGTATTGGAGTTTCAGCTTCAGCATCAGTCCTTCCAAAGAACACCCAGGACTGATCTCCTTGAGAGTCCCTTGAGAGTCCAAGGGACTCTCAAGAGTTTTCTCCAACACCACAGTTCAAAAGCATCAATTCTTCGGCACTCAGCCTTCTTCACAGTACAACTCTCACATCCATACATGACCACTGGAAAAACCATAGCCTTGACTAGACGGACCTTTGTTGGCAAAGTAATGTCTCTGCTTTTTAATATGCTGTCTAGGTTGGTCATAACTTTCCTTCCAAGGAGTAAGTGTCTTTTAATTTCATGGCTGCAATCACCATCTGCAGTGATTCTGGAGCCCCCAAAAATGAAGTCTGGCACTGTTTCCACTGTTTCCCCATCTATTTCACATGAAGTGATGAGACCAGATGCCACGATCTTAGTTTTCTGAATGATGAGCTTTAAGCCAACTTTTTCACTCTCCTCCTTCACTTTCACCAAGAGGCTTTTTAGTTCTTTTTCAGTTTCTGCCATAAGGGTGGTGTCATCTGCATATCTGAGGTTATTGATATTTCTCCCAGCAATCTTGATTCCAGCTTGTGCTTTATCCTGCCCAGCATTTCTCATGATGTACTCTGCATATAAGTTAAATAAACAGGGTGACAATATACAGCCTTGATGTATTCCTTTTCCTATTTGGAACCAGTCTGTTGTTCCATGTCCTGTTCTAACTGTTGCTTCCTGACCTGTATACAGGTTTCTCAAGAGGCAGGTCAGGTGGTCTGGTATTCCCATCTCTTTCAGAATTTTCCACAGTTTATTGTGATCCACTATGGATCACAATAGTGATCTATCCACTATCCACAATATCCACTATCCACTATCCAAAGGCTTTGGCATAGTCAATAAAGCAGAAATAGATGTTTTTCTGGAACTCTTTCTTTTTCCATGATCCAGTGGTTGTTGGCAATTTGATCTCTGGTTCCTCTGCCTGTTCTAAGACCAGCTTGAACATCTGGGTGTTCACGGTTCACGTATTGCTGAAGCCCGTCTTGAAGAATTCTGAGCATTACTTTACTACCGTGTGCTGCTGCTGCTGCTGCTAAAGTCGCTTCAGTCGTGTCTGACTCTGTGCGACCCCATAGACAGAAGCCCACCAGGCTCCCCCATTCCTGGGATTCTCCAGGCAAGAACACTGGAGTGGGTTGCCATTTCCTTCTCCAATGCATGAAAGTGAAAAGTGAAAGTGCAGTCGCTCAGTCGTGTCCAAGTCTTCGAGACCCCATGGACTGCAACACACCAGGCTCCTCTGTCCATGGGATTTTCCAGGCAAGAGTACTGGAGTGGGTTGCCATTGCCTTCTCTGCATAAAGCTTTCTTAGTGATAAAAATATACATCTCACTACTAGTGTGTGAGATGAGTGCAATTGTGCAGTAGTTTGAGCATTCATTCCAAGCAATGAGATGCAACTGTTGTATCACATCAATTCATAATTAGGACGGGGAGAGCTGAGGGGTCAGATGGCAGCAGCAGTGAACAATCCTGGCATAACTCGGTTTGGTGTGGTGTCGCTCAGTTTGTCCCAACGGGTAATGAAAACTAACTCGTTAGGAACCGAGTGCCACCTGGTGGCTCCTAAGACACAAAGCAGGGAAATATGAGTCGCCTCACCCTCAGTTCTCTGAAGCTGAAGCTCCAAAATTTTGGCCACCTGATGCGAAGAGCCCACTCATTGGAAAAGATCCTGATGCTGGGAGAGATTGAACGCAAAAGGAGAAGGAGGTGACAGAGGATGAGATGGTTAGATAACATCACTGACTCAATGGATATGAATCTGAGCGAAGTCTGGGAGATAGTGAATGACAGAGGAGCCTGGCATGCTGCAGTCCATGGGGTCGCAAAGAGTCAGACACAACTTAGCGACTGAATAACAACAACAGCTCTCTGACTTCATTGGGAGAGAACGTTTAGGAGAGTTAAATTATTTTCCATGGGAGCTTCTAGAGTGAATCTCTAAGTACATCTGAACGAGAAACTTTTTTTTTCCCTTTCCCTTTATGGTTTATCGCAGAATAATGCAGTACAATAAGACCTTGTTTATCCAAGGAACTTTTTTTAAAAAAGTAATCTAGGAAGTCCCCTTCATTCCAGAATGTATGTTAGAAACTGGAGATCTCTCAAGCATCTCATCCCACCCTAAGGGTTACCACAGCTGTAACATAAGAGAGAACCTAGGCAAATGTTTCATAACCTCGGGACGCTGTGGATTGTTCAACTGTGTTTTTCCCCCTCACATTCCCATCTCACGCCCCTCCAGGTGGCAAATACCATCCAGGTAACTGTTTCCCAAAAGTTGATTTACAGCCGATGCTGCTCCATCAAAATCGCCTGAAGGGGGGTATTTTTTTTTTTTTTTTTTAACTAATTAAGTACATTATTTATTTTTGGCTGTGCTGGAACTTGCTTCCTGTGTGGACTTTTCCCTACTCATGGAGAGCGGGGGCTACTCTCTAGGTGTGGTAGCAGGCTTCTCATTGCTTTGGCTTCTCTTGTTGAGGAGCACAGGCTCTAAGATCCATGGGCTTCAGGAGCTGGGGCTCCCGGGTTCTAGAGCACAGGCTCAATAGTTGTGGCGCACAGGCTTAGTTGCTCCTGGCCTGTGGGGTCTTCCCGGATCAGGGATTGAACCCCTGTCTCCTATATTGTCAGGTGGATTCTTTACCACCAGGGAAAGCCGGGAGGTACTTTTTAAAAATATAGGTTAGGGACTTCCCTGGCAGTCCAGTGATTAAGATGCTGCAGTTCCACTACAGAGGGCATGGGTTCAACCCTGGTCAGGGAACTAGGATCCCACGGACTCATGTCCTGACCAAAAGATAAAAATAAATACACTAATTAGAAACCCGAAGGCTCAAAAGACAGCAAAAGTAAAACAGCTCTGGTGTGACCTGATAATGGCACTCATGTCACCTTTCTTTGTCCCAAGAGCAGATGAAAACTCAGATTAGAACTCAGTTTCCACCTAGGCTTCCCTTGTGGCTCAGCTGGTAAAGAATCTGCCTGCAATGTGGGAGACCTGGGTTCGTTTCCTGGGTTAGGAAGATCCCCTGGAGAAGGGAAAGGCTACACACTCCAGTATTCTGGCCTGGAGAATTCCATGGACTGTATAGTCCATGGGGTCGCAAAGAGTCGGACACGACTGAGCGACCTTCACTCACTTCCACCTAGTGGTTGCTTGGAGCTAGGACACATGATTAAGGAAGTTTTGCTAAATGTCACTGAGAGAGCCTCAGGAGAACCTTACAGTTTCTGTCAGCTTCTCCAGAGTGAGTTTTCAGGGACGTCCAGAATAAATAACCGTCCAAGAAATCTCAATATCCTAACCTGGAATGTATTTCAGGAGATTGGCCCTCATCTCACCCGAAAACTTACTGTTACTAGACAGATGAAAATTATTATTATACACTTTATGGAGATCTATGACTTTTTTTTTCTTCTGTCTGTGCTGTGTGGTATGTAGGATCTCAGGTCCCCAACCAGGGATCGAACCCTCAGCCCCAGCAGTAGAAGTGTGAAGTCTTAACCACCGGACTGCTAGGGAAGTCCTTGTGATCAGTGATCTTTGATGTGGCAATTGAGAAGAAAATTATGACTTGCTGAAGTCTCAGGTGATGGTTAGTATTTTTTTAGTGAAAAATCATTTTTAATTGAAACATAGTTGATTTACAATATTATTTCAGGTATACAGCAAAGTGATGTAGTTATATTTATACATAATTTTTTCAGATAAGCAAAAAACATATTTTAATCTCAAGGTATGTAAATTGCTTTTAAAGGTATAATACCGTTGCACACTTAACCCACTACAATATAATGTAAACATAACTTTTTTTTTTTTTTTGCCATGATAGCAGGATCTTAGTTCCCTGACCAGGGATTAAAACCAAGGCCATGGCAATGAAAGTGCCTAGTTCTAACTAACCACTGGACCACCAAATATCTCCCCAAGCATAACTTTTATATGCACTGGGAAGTCAAAACTTTTGTGTGATTCACTTTATTGCAATATTATCTTTATTACTGTGATCTGGAAAAAACCTGCAATATCTCTGAGGTATTCCCTGTACTCTGCTTATTAGCCTTTCTTTGGGTTCACAATGTTTTTTAGTCATTCTATTTTTGCTCTTTACTTTTTCCCTTGACTGGTTTGGAAGACACACATCCTGCTTCTACTCTGTTAATGATTAAACATGTATTCTTTAAAAAATATTTTTTTTTTTTACTGAAGTAGAACTGATTTACAATGTTGCATGAATTTCTGCTGTACAGCAAAGGGATTCAGTTATACATACAGATATATTCTTTTTCATATTCTTTTCCACTATGGTTTATCACAGGGTATTAAATAGAGTTCCCTGTGCTATACAGTGGGCCCTTGTTTATCCACTCTATATATAAGTTTCTGAGTAGTACTCAGTTATCTAACAATGCTGCTGCTGCTGCTAAGTCACTTCAGTCATGTCCGACTCTGTGTGACCCCATAGATGGCAGCCCAACAGGTTCTGCCGTGCTTGGGATTCTCCAGGCAAGAGCACTGGAGTGGGTTGCCATTTCCTTCTCCAATGCATGGAAGTGAAAAGTGAAGTTGCTCAGTTGTGTCTGACTCTTCATGACCCCATGGGTTGCAGCCTACCAGGCTCCTCTGTCCATGGGATTTTCCAGGCAAGAGTACTGGAGTGGGGTGCCACTGCCTTCTCCATATCTAATGATGAGATAGCAAGAACTGTGAGACAATTTTATGTCATCACCATTATCATTGCCTAAGTATTCATCATGCAGAATATCATGTGCAAGACTGGAAGTGGACAGACTATCCTTACATAGGCCTAAGATGAGTGATATTTAGTATAAAATTAATGTGTTAGTTTTCTGATTTATAACTTTGCTTCTCTTTCATTGTTGGAGAAACTGAGAATCAGCCTATCACCACAGGTGTTTTTTGTTTGTTTTTTTGGACCACACTTTCTGGATTGTGCGGTGTTACAGGGATTGAACCCAGGCTGTCAACAGTAAGAGCATAAGAATCCTAACCACTGGATTGCCAGGGAATTTCCCCTTATGACTTTCTTAATAACATTTTCTTTTCTCTAGTATATAAAACATAAAAAATATGTGGTTAGTCAACTGTTTATGTTATTGGTAAGGCTTCTGGTCAACAGAAATCCATTAGTAGTTAAGTTCTGAGGGAATCAAGTTATATATGGATTCCCAAATGCATAGGGGATCAGCACCTCTAAACCTTGCATTGTTCAAAGGTCAACTGCACTAGCTCTTTAAAAAAAATAACTTATTTATTTATTGGCTTTTCTGGGTCTTCGTGGCTTTGCGTGGCTTCATGACATGACTAAGTGACTGAGCATGCAGGCAGGAAGACGGAGCCTTCAGGACTGGTGAGGTAGAAATCGATTTATTTGAATGGGAAAACAGACTTATAGAACTTGACACTTTTATCTAAATTCACACAAACCAGTGGAAAATTGACATAAAAAGCTAGGATTCATTTGATTTCAAGCACTTACAAACACATGTGTACACTGGCTGACTCACACACACGTAAACTCATATATTTACGGCAGTTCAGTTCAGTTGCTCAGTCTTGTCTGACTCTTTGTGACCCCATGGACTGCAGCACACCAGTCCTCCCTGTCCATCACCAACTCCCGGAGTCTACTCAAACTCATGTCCATCGAGTTGGCAAAGCCATCCAACCATCTCATCCTCTGTCGTCCCCTTCTCCCGTTTTCAATCTTTCCCAGCATCAGGGTCTTTTCAAATAAGTCAGCTCTTTGCATCAGGTGGCCAAATTATTGGAGTTTCTGCTTCAACATCAGTCCTTCCACTGAATATTGAGGACTGATTTCCTTTAGAATGGACAGGCTGGATCTCTTTGCAGTCCAAGGGACCCTCCAACAACACAGTTCAAAAGCATCAATTCTTCAGCATTCAGCTTTCTTTATAGTCCAATTCTCACATCCATACATGACTACTGGAAAAATCATAGCCTTGACTAGACGGACTTTTGTTGATTTTAACAATTCGTGGATCTAAGTGGCAGCTATACTGCAGAACATTTTGCTATTCTTTCAATATTTCCGTATGCTTGAAATTCTTCAGTCTAAAATGTTGGGAAATAAAGTACCCCAGTGCTCAGTATACACCCAAATATCTGTCCACCTGAGGTCTCTATGCTCCAACCCCTCTCAGCCTTTCCTAAGGATACCCACACAGCTCCCCACCCTGCACTTGACTGTAGCACCCATTCACGGTTCCCCAGACACCTCTTTTCATCTGGACCACTAGGCCCTCTGAAGCTCAAACCCCAACAACGGGTATTCCAATGAATGACCCCCAAGCCCTATTCTCAACAACAGCACCCAGACGGGTCCCTTGATCACTGGCTCTTCCATTGCCTCTCTCCACTGCCTGTGGGCTGGGGGCTTAGGGACTAGGAGGTGCGAGCTGGCGCTGACCTGTCACTGTCAACAGCAACGGTCTCTGGTGTCTTCCTCAACCCCACTCCCCAAGACTGATGCCGGCCCAAACCACCCACAACGCCCTTCAAACTCCGAGGATGCCTTAAACAATAATCATCCACGAGTACTCACCACACACCACATCTCAAGCCACAGAATTTCCACTACGAGGGATTCTAAAAGCCACTCGCAGAAATCTCAAGTAACCTCAAAGACCTTAAGCTCGGGGAAGCCAAGCTTCCGACAGTTCCGTTTCCGCCGACGTGAGTGGCAGGTCTCTGCTGTCACTCACATTCCAGGCCACTTTGGAAGTGAGCGATGGTTTCTGACGCCTGGAGAGAACCAGCGCCGTGCAATATGGCCGCGTCAATGCCCTTACGTTATGATTGGAGCTGCCATCTTGGCTAGTGCGTTGCCGTTCTGGATCACGTGACCTACTGAGCGCTGAGTTGGACACTGGGGCTGACCAGGCCGGCAACGTGCCAATCCAAGCGATTCTTTCTCTTTGACGTTTTTCATTTTGGGCACTTCCATCTAGCATTTCGGCAGCCAAATAAATAAATATTACAAAAGAAAAATCTTAAAAAGAGAGGGAGTACTATCCTAAGACCTACCACATATCCTCCTTCTCTTTCACCTGTTGGGTCTTCAGTGATGAACTCAATGGTTTTAGTCTTTTTCTACAGGCATTAGAGAACTTCAGTCTTAAATCTGACCAACCTAAAGGACTGTGGTTGTCCGGTCCCAAGATCTGATAACCACGTGGAAGTTTACATAGTGGGGGGCCTGATTCTGAACCTGGTAGTATGATTTTCAAATATAATGAAGGCTCTGTTGTTGCCTTACATGGTATATTTGTTTTTTTCGCCTTTTTGGATTCAGGAAGCCTCATTGTGGCTTTCTTGGCTAAAACTCTTATTGAAACTAGGCTTCTCTTTTTCAGTTTGCAGATGTTCTTCAGTATCTGGTCCTCTTTCTTTCCCAATACCACACTCTCAAAAGACTGGCATCATGAAGACCTTGTGGCTTGTAGGAGAATATTTTTATTATTAGGAGATTCTAATTGAGGTATTTGGGAGTGAAGGATCGTGATGTCTGCAATTTACTTTCAAAATAGTTCAGCCAAAGTAAATTGGATAGAAGACAGAGGGAGATGGATAGATACATGATAGCTAGAAGATATACACAAAGCAAAATGGCAAAATTTAACATTTATTGAATTTATGTGATAGTATAAGGATGTCCATGGTATTATGAGTTTCTATATATGTAAGAACATTGTTATAATAAGAAACTTGTGAGAAGCTACTGGTGATTGGTTTTGGATGATATGTAACTGATTTGGAAGTGATTTGGTTTTTGTGTGGCAGGAAGTTGGAGAAGAAAGTAGAGTTTCTATTTATCATATCTCAGATCACTGTAGAAATGTTCTCAGCATTCATCCAATAAGAACCCATTTTGTACCCATCTCTGGAAAGAACCAGTTTCCTGTTTAGTATCCTGAAATTAAAACCTTTGAGGAAGAAAATAATTTGATGCTATTTGGAGTTTGTGGACCTAACTGTATACATAGATTGCTTTCATCAAATTTGGAAGTTTTTTTTTTTTTTTTGCCACACTGGGTGGTTGCAGGATCTTAGCTCTTCAACTGAAGACTGAACCCAGGCCCTCAGCAGTGAAAGTGCAGAGTCCTAACCACTGGGAATTCCCTTTGTCATTATTTCTTCAGATGTTCTTTATGCCCACTATTATCTCTCCACTGCTTCTAGGACTTCCATTATATATATGTCGGTATGCTTGAGAGTGTACCATGGATTTCTGAGGCTCTGTTTACTTTTTCAGTTTTTTCTCTTTGACTTTACCCTGTTTCTCACACTGGATAATCTTTATTGACTGATCTTCATGTTTACCTATTCCGTCTTCTACAACTGAAATCTGCTGTGAAGCCCCTCTAGTAAATTCTCTTTTTTTTCATCATCTCTTTGTTGATATCCTGCATTTCATGAAACATCATTGTCATATTTTCCTTCAGTTTTTCAGAGATGGTTTCTTTTAGTTCCTTGACTATATTTATAATAGCTGATTTAATGTCTTTGTGTAGTAAATCTAATATATGAGACTGCTCAGTGACAATGTCTATGGATTACTTTTTTCCTGTGTAAAGGTAAAAAGTAATACTTCCCTGTGCTTTGTGTATCACAACTTTCTATTGAAGCTAGACATTTTATTATTACTATTTTTGGCCACACTGTGCATTATGTGGAATCTTTAGTTCCCCAACTAGAGATTGAACCTATCCGTGCCCCTTGCATTGGGAGGCAGAGTCTTAACTGGAGGAGAAGACCCTGAATACAATTCAATAATTGCCCTAGTAAACCATTCAAAGTTTTGATGTGTCCCCAAAGTATGTCCATCCAATTTCACTTTGATCAACTGTTTCAAAGAAAAAACAATCACAAAGCATCAAGATAATACTAACACCTATATAGAATTGTATTCATTTGATTATTTGTCTGCCTTCTTAGTGAAGCTGAACGCTTCTATATGGTTAAGTCAGTGTCTTCTAAATCTTTCCATCGTCATCAAGATACATTCCAGTATCTTGAGTGCGTCACGTGCTAGACATACATATATCCTTGTTTTGAGTAAGTGAATAACCAGATTATTTGAAGAAAGGAGAAACTGTTGTGAATGGCCTATTAGTCATTTGAGATTTTTTCTTTTCACCATTTAACAGCAGAATCTTGGTGCTTGGAGATCTCAAAGCAACAATATCAGGGGGCCAGGGAGGGATAACATGCAGCTAGAAAGGTGGTAGTGTGCTGCACCCAGAGGTGAGACTTGGAAAAAACATTATAGATTGTAAGGAGAGAATTGGTGAAGTAAAACAAAATGAAGGTGCTTGCTAGAAGCAGGACGGTTTGAGCGGCTTTTGCCTCAGGAGAGAAGCTGTGGCAGTTTCTGAGGGTGTGAATATGCTTCACTCGCTGGTGGCGTCTATGCAGGAGAAGAACCCTTTATACACTGGCCCCAGTCACGAGTTCCATGAACACAGCATCTGGGAAAGTCATGATAATGGTGTATTTTGCAGCACTAGACATTTCAGAATTTTTAAAGAACACAGCCCATAATCCTGTAGCTTGATTGAATTGTCAGTATGCTGATAAGCCTCTAAATTTATAGGGACAAAGACATTTATCAGCAGGTTGGAGATCCAACAAAGGAAGCAGGAAGAAAGGATGTTCTTCCAAGCTCTGTCCTTGAGCTTCATTCACCCAGCAGTTCTGGGGCTGATGGTGATTTCCTGAAAACTGCTCAAGAGGCAAGTGGTGCAGACAGAAAGACCTCAGGATAGTCTATGGATGTAATAGACAAGTTTACACCCCGTGTTTCCCAGGATGTGTGTCATTTCCCAGATAAAAACCATCTGGGGGATCCCCTTGAAGAGAAGAACCAAAAAGTTGGCCACTGCCATGTTGGTGATAATCAAGTGTATGGGCTTCAGGGCACAGCCAGTGCAGGATGTAGAAGCATAAGTTGAGAGCAGAAAGTTGTTTCCCAGGACCCCAAGCCCCGTCTGGACCAGGAAGAGTAGCCTCAGGATCGAGTCACCAAAAATCATTCTCATGAGATCATGGGAGGAAGCAGCTCAGAAAAGAACCTGAGGGTCATGAAGTTAGAACTCAGAGTGATAGCACTAATCACAGATCGGCTCCACTATTCCCAGTTCTGATAGGGAGTCTTGGGCCCTTAGGAACTCCCTTTCTGAAGATAGAGATTAAATCACCACTCAGAGTAGCCATCTTGGCATATGTCTACTTATGCTCACACAGCCATGCAAAATGGTTCATTATTTAGTCCATTACCCAAATCCTTCAGTGTATGTGTTGAGGTCATAAGCTCCAAGGTATAAACTCTTATATTTCATTAAAAAAACTCTTCTTAAACATCTACTATCTGCCAGGACAGGTTGTCAGTGCACAGATATACAAAAATTAGCTGACCTGGATCATTGTTCCAAAGGGCAGGGAGCCTAGTGTGGGTGACACCTATATAAAATACAATAAGATAAAATAGAAATCACGCAAAAATGAATAAAGGATATAAATAGTATTGTGAAAACGTGTGTCAGAGATTCCAGCGCTTAAATAATCTGTGATAATATATAGACATTTTAATTGATTTAGTAAAACTGCTCTCCCAAATTATTAAACTAATATGTGCATCTCCTATTAAGGAATAAAATAATTACAAAGATATAGAGAGGAAAAAGTTCATCTGTGTCCTCTGTCTCTCATTTCTAGTCTTATTCCTCTCTCCCCTGAGATAATCATATATTTTAGGTGTGCATTCTTTCACACCCATTCACACAAAAAGTGTGCATGTGTGTGTGTTAGTAATCAGTAATAATAAGTATAGGACTAAATGTGCCACTTATGTTTAGAAATTTAAAACATTCTCTCTCATAAAACATGGACCAAAGGGGGGCAAAAATCATACTGAAAACCCGACATTAAGAAAACAACATACCGTGGCGACGTGAGACAAGGAATGCAAGAAATTTTATTACCGATTCAGCATATATAATATACATATATATCTTGATATTATAAAATCCACTTGATATATCTAAGAAGAAAATTCATATGACTATCTTCATTGATGTTAAAAAAGCCTTTGACAAAAATCAACCACATAATTTTTTAATAAAAAAACCACTCTAGGATATAGGAGTTTATGGATACTTCCTTCGCATGATTATGAATTTATATACTAGCACTTTACTGAAGGGGAAATATTGCCAGAACAAAGCAAGGAGGAATGGTATTTCAATTAGTAATTCATATTGTTCTCTAAGTGTAAGTCAATATAATTACACAACAGAAAACAAATAAGCATAAGCATTTTAAAAGAAGTAAAATTATTCTTGCGTATGATATGATGGTATAGCATGAAAACCCTAGAGAATCCATGTTGAAACTAATTCAACTAATAAAATAATTTATGGGAATTCCCTGGCAGTCCAGTGGTTAGGACTCTGCCCTCTCATTGCCCATTGTGGAGAGCCTGGATTCAATCCCTTTTCAGGGAACTAAGATTCCCTCAAGCCCCATGAATAAACAAATAAATAATAAATTTTGGAAGGTAGAAAGCTTTAAAATTAATATATGAGTCATATACACATATAACAATCAGTTAGATTATGTAATGGAAGAGAAATTTTATTTACAAAACCAATGAAGATTTATAATTTTTTAAGGATAAACTTAACAAAAACAGAAAATATCAAAGTAATATCAAAGTCAATATTATATCAAAGAAAATATCAAAGTAATATCAAAGTCAATATAATATCAAAGAAAATATCAAAGTAATATCAAAGTCAATATAATATCAAAGAAAATATCAAAGTCAAGGGAAAGGACATTCCATGCTTTCTAAACATTCTAAAGACATCAGTTCTCTCTAAGATAATTTTAAAATTTAATGGACCTAGTGAAAATAACAACAAGCTTTTTTTTTCTGGAACCAAATGAGTTGGTTTTTTAAATTACATGGAAAGTAACATGCAAGATTAGGTAGGAAGAGCATAAAAGAAGTGTGATGGGCTATGGAGTAGTTCTAGCAGGTGTTAAAACATAATTCAAAATCTCTGTAACTAAAAGGGTTATACTCGCATGTTTGTGTGTGTGTCCTCAGTCATGTCCAATTCTTTGCAACTCCAAGGACCGTGGCCTGCCCGTCTCCTCTGTTCATGGGATTTCCCAGACCAGAATACTAGATGGGTTGCCATTTCCTTCTCCAGGGGATCTTCCCGACCTAGGAATCTAACCCACATCTCCTGCACTGGTAGGTAGTTCTTCACCACTGAGCCACTAGGGAAGCTGAACTAACTGTATATTCATTAAAAAATATAACATATATATAATATACAGGCTTCCTTGGTGGCTCAGCTGGTAAAGAATCCGCCTGCAATGCAGGAGACCTGGGGTCAATCCCTGGGTTAGGAAGACCCCCTGGGGAAGGGAATAGCTACCCACTCCAATATTCTGGCCTGGAGAATTCCATGAACTGTGTATCCCACGGGGTCACAAAGAGTCGGACATGACTGAGCAACTTTCACTTTTCTTTCATACAATGTACGTATAATATAATATACATAATTATATAATATATTTAGTATATATATCTTATATTGCATGTGGGTTCTTTACCGCTGCTCTACGTGGGAAGCCCGTATAAACATACAGATGGACAAACTGAGCAGTAGAACAGATGAAAGATCAAAATCTTTTAAAATGGAGCCCTTGATATATTATGTATAAGAGACTATAGGTGAATTCCTCTATGACCCGGACATAGGGAAAGGCTTTATTATGACTGAATATCAAAAGACAATAAAATATTGATAAAATCAACTATATAAAGGTTAAAAAGAAGAAAGTTTTCATGAAACACTATAAGTAAAATAAAAGACAAAGAACAGTTTCTGCTTCTGTTAATATCTGGGCAAATTCTACAAATAACAATCATAGACCTTGGAGAAAAGATAAATATATACACATATTTATTTATTTATGTTATATTATTTATATTTTTAAATGAGTATCTATAGTGTTAGTTCAGCTTCCCTGGTGGCTCAGTGGTGAAGAACCGACTGCCAATGCAGGAGATGTGGGTTAGATCCCTGGGTTGGGAAGATCCCCTGGAAAAAGAAATGGCAACCCACTCCAGTATTCTCGCCTGGGAAATCCCATGGACAGATGAGCCTGGCGGGCTACAGTCCATGGGGTCACAAAAGAGTTGGACACAACTGAGAGACTAAAAAACAACAGAAGTAGTTCACTAAAGAGTGAACAACAGCAGGCAAATCCTGCTGGGATGACACTTGGAAGAAGCAAGAGTTTGCTTTTCTTTCTTCGTTTTTTTAAATGACTTCCTGAGGGCAAGCTGTAGCTAGCATCATGCCTAAAGCCCAAAGAGATTCCCCATAATCCTACTGGTCTAAAGAATCAAACAACAGGATAACCACAGAGGCTGCAAAGTAAAAAAAAAAAAAATCTCAAAAAAGGAAGAAAAGAAAAAAAGAGAGCCAGAAAACTGTGACCATAAATCTTAACCAGTCTTAATCCAAGACTCTGGCTGACCCCTGAATGTGCTGGCATGGGGCCAGACAGCCAACAGTCCACCATAGTGTGCTGCAGTCCAGAACACTTCTAGAACTGCAGGTTCTAAGGATCCTGTCTTTACCCACTTTACTAGAAATGATACGTTTCTGCAATAGGACTAAAGATGTCTCTTGATTTTGCCTTTTCCACTGGATGCTTGGTGCTTCAGGGGTTTCTCTTTATGGAGAAAAAAATTAAACTGACAGCAAGGACAAGGGGAAAAAAGAGTCTTGAGTGTTTCAAGTGCCACAAGGGCAAGCATCGGGCAGAAATAAATATGAAAACAAAAATGGAATTCTGAAGGTCAGGTCAAGCACTGGTGAGTCAGGCCTGGTTAGACTTGCTCTTTGGAGTCGGGGACTGTGACATTTGAGAAAGATGCCAGCTGAAAGAGCACTGGAAATAAACCCTCAATCTTTGAGACCGACGTGAAGACAGTTTAAAAAAAAAAGGGAAGAATGGCCTTAGAAGAGGCCTATTCACCCAAAGGGGAATTCTTTGAGGGGTAAAAGAACTGGAAGTGACTAGGAAGACAGGAGTGATTAACAGAGCTACCAATTTCTGTAGCCTCCCTGGTAGCTCAGCTGGTAAAGAATCCACCTGCAATGCAGGAAACCTGGAATCGATCACAGGTTTGGGAAGATCCCCTGGAGAAGGGAAAAGCTACCCACTCCAGTATCCTGGCCTGGAGAATTCCACGGACTGTACAGACCATGGAGTCCTAAAGAGCTGGACACAACTGAGTGACTTCCACTTTTTCTTTTCACCAACTTCTGTATTTTTTTTTTTTTAATTTAATATGCGCAGGCTTAGTTGCTCTGTGGCATGTGAGATCTTCCCAGATCAGGGATCATGTGTCTCCAGCACTGGCAGGCAGATTCTTTACCACTGAGTCACAAGGGAAGCCCCAATTTCTGTATTTTTAACTCACTTCCCAATAAGTGGCTCACAGTCCATTCAGAGAATATACCAGGAGATTCAATTTATTGATGAGCTTTTGCACATAGGGCCAAGAATAGGCCCTTATAAGTTAATATTGAATGTTCAGTGTCAAAGATCATTATCCGATGAATATTATTATCCTATTTTACATGGATGGAAAATGAGCCAGAGAGACTTTTTTTTAACCTTCTCAAGGTCACTTAGTTCCAGTAAATTGCAGCCTAGCTCTGATCTGACCCAAGGTATGTACTCCTGATTTTTTAAAAACTAAATTCATTCTTTAGTCTTGAAGCCAGATTGGTTTCTCCTTTGCTACTAAAGTTTACTCAATATGTTGACTGAATCAGTGGGTAATTCAAATCCTACTAGCCAATTTTAAGAAGGCAATTTTTTTTTTTTTTTGCTGCACCACTTGGCTGCAAGTGGGGTCTTAGTCCCCCAACCAGGGATTGAACCAGGGCCCTGGCAGTGAAAGTGCTGAATCTTAACCACTGGACAAGGAATTCCCAGAGGCAGTTTTCTGTCCTACCCTGTTGTTTATGCTACTGTATAGCACAGAGAACTAAATTTAATATCCTGTGATAAACCATCATGGAAAATAATTTATAAAGTTATACATACACACACACACACATATAACCGAATCACTTTGCTGTACAGCTGAAATTAATACTGTATATCAACCACACTTCAATAAATTTTATTAAAAAGCAGTTCCCTCTCCGACCCCACTCCTGCCTTTTAAGGTCTAAGAGGCACTTTCACAAAGTTAAAGCAAAAAAAAAAAAAAAGAAAGAAAAATACTGATCTATGTGTTGTAAAGGGGTTATTCTTTTCTACTATGGAAATTTTTGCTAAGAGGAAACTCCTAAACACATCAATAGCCTTCTTTACTGAGTAAGACATCATGTTTGGATGTACTGTCTCATTTTTCATAAGTATTTTAGGATTAAATCACTGGTAGGCTGGTAAATGTGGGCATGGTCTAGGCAGTCTTTCTGTCTCTGTCTCACACACACAAATACACCAAGTCATTCAGATCCATCCCACAAAATCTCCAAAACACCATCAGATGGAATTGGGAAATCAATACAGAATCCCCGAGATGGGGTGGAATTTGATGAGTTGTTGCAGTGTGTGTTTGTCTAGCTGCAAAATATTGGCTCATATTTTGAGGATTTGCTCATCATGCAGGTGAGACCATCATGACCACCATTTACCAGACTTGCTGTGCACCCGCCTGGCACCCTCTTAAACATTCAGCCACCCTGCTCACTATTCAGTCATATTGTCCTAATCCCGGCTCACTGGCTGGGAGGCTGAGACTTGCTGTCAGGAGTCCCCGGTCCCCCAGATTGTAGGAGGCAGAGCTAGGCATTGAAGATAAGCTGCTCCTGCCCCCCAAAGACTAGACTCTTACTCAGTGTTGCTTTGAAGCTGTGCCTTTTGGTGGCAAAGAAAAGCATGTATGATATTACAACCCCACTAGGTCCCATGCCCGTCCATTTCTCCAGGTCCTTTCAGATTGTGGAATTGGTCTGTGAGGCAATAGTGGAGCCGTATGAGTGTGAGTGCCCACGTGTGTGCAGAGAACAGGGGCCACGGCTCAAGAGTCTACATGTTAACCCTGAACTCTAGACATCTCTGGGTCCAGCGCTGAGTGGAATGGGTTGATGGAAAAATCTCGTCTCCAATCTTAAGGGGCAAGAGCAGGAGGAAGAAAAGCAACCCTTACTCTCAGGCCGGGCACAGCGTAGGCAATGCCCATCCCCCTTCCAGCTGAGTACCCACCACCCTCCCCTGCCTGCTCTGGGGGTCTCCTGTTGTTACACCTGCCCCGTCACTCACTCAGCCCAGGAAGGAGTCCAGCTGAGACAAAGCTGTCCTGAGACACAAGGGGGAAAAGCTGCTGTCCCACTCAGTTCCCCAGCTGCCCTCTCCTCCTGGACACTGTCCCCCTCACCTTGTTGGAGTCTGAGCCATATGGACATACTCACCAAGGTAGATCACTGCTGCTGGAACGGGCAGCAGGACTGTGGCTATCAGTAAATATGTGCCGTGCAAGCCATGGCAACTATGTGTCTTGAGATCCCCTGAGTTCATCTGCCCCACTAAAGAGTTGCAATTACCCTGGCACTTGCAAGGCACGGACAGCTTCTGCAGAGGGAACAAGGTACATCTGCAAAGAAGCTGTCAATGTTAGTCCCAAGACAAGTCGGTATCTGCAGTTCCTGGGGATTAAGACAGAACTAATTAAAAGCAGGTGCAGCTGAGGGCAACATTTTCCTGCCCCCACTGCAGTGAATCCTGTGTGTCCAAGGGAGCACAGGACAGACAGGGCACTCAGCGCTGTGCTGGGATGGCAAAGTAGATCCTCAAATCCTGCCCCCTCTCCCCGCCGCTGGGAACCAGGGTCACAGAGATGAGACCTGTCATGTCCATGCTGGACTCTGAGCTGTGGCGTTGTAAGAGGGAAGAGTAAATCTGACTCCATATTAGATCTGTTTCTTCCTAAACATTGTGCTCTGTTGCCTGTGCTTAGTCATAATGCACATTTTGCAAAAGAATGTTGCCTAGAATCTGAAATATGTAGGACAGCAAATCCTCAAGACTCTGACCATTAAGCCTGTGCTCTACAACAGGAGAAGCCACAACAATGAGAAGCCTGTGTGCCGCAACTCGAGAGTAGTTCCCACTCTCTGCAACTAGAGAAAGCCTGCACAAAGTAGTGAAGACCTAATGCAGTCAAAAATAAATACGTATGTTATTTTTTAAATGTTTTTAAAAAATCAATGATTGCTTCATAAAGTGCTCCAATCTTTTTTTTTTTTAATTTAATCTCACTTGAATCTCACTCTCTTGAGAGTCCCTTGGACTGCAAGGAGATCCAATTAGTCCATCCTAAAAGAAATCAGTCCTGAATATTCATTGGAAGAACTGATGTTGAAGCTGAAACTCCAATACTTTGGCCACCTGATGCAAATAACTGACTCATTGGAAAAGACCCTGATGCTGGGAAAGATTGAAGGCGGGAGAAGGGACAACAGAAGATGATAGTTGGATGGCATCACCAACTCAATGGACATGAGTCTGAGTAAACTCCAGGAGTTGGTGATGGACAGGGAGGCCTGGCATGCTGCAGTCCATAGGGTTGCAAAGACACGACTGAGCAACTGAAATGAACTGAACTGAAACGGAAATGAACGATGGTACTCCTTTGGTGTAGATTCAATGTCAGACACTTTCTGTTGTCCACTAGCAACATTAAAATAGGAAGCAAGAATGAAATATTTAAAAGGAAATAAAAGATCCATATATTTTACTCCCTTTGTTAAAAAAAAAAAAGCCAATTCATATAAAAAGTTGCAGAAGAGACAATGACCTTTGTCTTGCTGGAGGTTTACAGGAACAAAGTGAACTGACCTATGTGGACAACAGCTGCAAGAAGCAAGGATGCCCACACCAATAAGTCTGTAATAACTAACCATGCCCCTCCCTCACCTTGCCTTTAAAAGGGCTTTGCTGAAACCCTTAAAGGAGCTGGGGCTTTACTGAGCACGAAGCACCTGTCTCCTTCATAGCCCTGCAATACAATCTTCTCTGCTCCAAACTCTCACATTTCAGGTTGTTTGGTTTCACAGTGCGTAGAGCACATGAACTTGCATTTGGCTAACAGTGTGTCACTGTTAAGGACACAAGCTGTGTCTGAGGTGCTGGATTGCTGGGAAGGCTCTGGCTGGATCTTATTCTCGCTTGCAGGAGCCCTGATTACTCCTGCCAGTCCCTCCACCTTTCATGCCCAAATCTGCCTTTTTGAACCATCTTGGGGCCAAGTCAACAAAAGTGACCCAATCACTTTTGAAATTGCTTCTGCCCTGACTTGTTGAGTGCCTACTCTGTAATGATACAATTCGTATAGTTCCACTTGCTCTTTTTTTCCTTCCACTGCCCAGGGTTAACTGTACACTTGTCTTCATGTTTCTTTTTATAGTTTATGTGTATGTGAAATAAAATTCACACTTTATGGTAACACAAGAAATATGTTTTTTATATTATTATTTTTTGGCTGTGGCATGAGCCTTATGGGATTTTAGTTCCCCAAGCAGGGATCAAACTCCAGCCCTTGACAGTGAGAGCATGGAGTCCTCACCACTGGACCACCAGGGAATTCCCAGAAACATTTAAACATAAAAAATTTTTCCTACCTGGTGGCCTTCCCTCACCCCCGACTGTGCCTTGTATACCTACATTAGGCATCCGACCAAACCTCCCCCATCAAGAGAAATACCGGCTCAACCATTAACAGCAACATCCTCCCAGCATTAAGACAACTCCTTAACACTCCTTCTTGACCTTGTAAGGGACCACAGTGATGCTTAGATCTGGGTTGTGTAAACTGTCAACAGTATGCCATTTAACGTACAGCCATCTATCTCAGAAAATATGTATGTGTGTTTTGACTTCCAATAGGTAGAACAGGTTTTGGAACTTTCTGAGCGGCTGTTCCTGGGTTATAATTCTCAATTGGGCTCGAATAAAATTTTCCTTAGATTGACTTTTTGTTGACATGTACTTGTCCTCTATTTTTTTTTTTATGTCAGCTTAGATGATATCTAGCTTGCTTCCTAAAGTGATTAGACCAATGTTCATACATTACCTTTTCTGATCCCACTTCGCTCCCAATAGTTGATTTACAATGTTAATTTCTGCTGTACAGCAAAATAACTCAGTTATACACATACATTCTTTTTTATACTCTTTCCCAATATGGTTTATCACAGGATATTGAATATAGTTCCTGTGCTATGCAGTGGACTCTCTTTTTCTACATGGTTGTCTATGGGTTCTCATCTCTCCACATAGGCAATCAAATCATCTGCAAATAATGACAATTTTGTTTCCAATTTTTAAACCCATTAGTTGTTATTATTGTCATGCTATGTTGGTTAAGACCTCCAGCAGTGTTTAGCAGGAATAGAGACAGCAGATTTGTGTACTTCACTGGTGAATAACTAGAGAATATCTTCAAAATTTCATCATTAAATATGATGTTAGCTATAAAGTTTTGGTAGCTAATATCTATTAAGTTAAAGACTATATTTACACTGGTTTTGCTGTGCAGGGTTTTTGGTTTCTTTTTTTTTTTTTTCCTGTTAAGTATCATCACTGATTCAATGGACATGAATTTGAGCAAACTCTGGGAAATAGTGAAGGACAGGGAAGCCTGGTGTGACCATAGGGTCTCAAAGAGTCAGACATGAGTTAGCTACTGGACAACAACAATTGATTTTTACTTGCATTTTGAATGCCAAGGTTCTTGCAATGTTATTCGTCTCAAATATTTTTTTATTGATGTAAAAATTCATAAAATATAGTTAACCATTTCAAACTATTCAGTGAGCATTTACTACACTGAGAATGTTATGCACTCACCACCTCTATCTAATTCCAAAGCATTTTCATCATTCTAAAAGAAAACTCTGTAGCCATCAATCACTCAGTCTCTATTCCCCGTTCCCCCCAGGTCCTGGTAACCACCAATTTCCTTTATGCCTCTGTGTTGTTCTTAGTCACTCAGTCGTGTCTCTTTTGAGACCCCATGGACTGTAGGCCACCAAGCTCATCTGTCCATGGGATTTTCCAGGCAAGAATACTGGAGTGGGTTGCCATTTCAGGGGATCTTCCAGACCCAGGGATCGAATCTGGGTCTCCTGAATTGGCAAGTGATTCTTTACCACTGGGCCACCAAGGAAGCTCTTATGTCTCTATAGATTTATGCATTCTGCACATTTTATAGAAATATAATATGTGTTTTTTTTTTTTTTTCTAGTTGGGTGGCATGTGGGATCTTAGTTCCCCATCCAGGGACCAAACTCATGCTTCCTGCATTGGAAGTGCAGTCTTAACTAGCGGACCACCAGGGAAGTCCCAATGCATGGTATTTTGGGTCTGGTTTCTTTCACTCAGTGTACTGTTTCTAAGGCTTATTCATTTTATAATATGTATCAATAGTTCACTTGACTGTTTCTAAGGCTTATTCATTTTATAATATGTATCGATAGTTCATGTGTATGAGTGATTAATACTCTATTACATATATACATGTATTTTGTTTATCCATTTAGCCACTGATGGGCATCTGGGTTGTTTCCACCCTCTGGTTTTTGTGAGCAGTGTGCTGCTATGAATATTCTTATGCAAGTATTTAATTGCCTGTTTTCAACTTTATTGGGTATATACCCAAAAGTGGAATTCCTGGGTCATTGCTCACTTGCTAAGTCATGTTTGACTCTTTGCGACCCATGGACTGCAGCGTGCCAGGCTTCCCTGTCCTCCACTATCTCCCAGAGCTTGCTCAAACTCACGTCCATTGAGTCGGTGATGCCATCCAACCATTTCATCCACTGTCACCCCCTTGTCCTCCTGCCCTCAATCTGTCCCAGCATAAGGGTCTCTTCTAATGAGTTATTCTTTGAATCAGGTGGCCAAATAATTGGAGCTTCAGCTTCAGTATAAGTCCTTCTGATGGATATTATGTGTTGATTTCCTTTAGGATTGACTGGTTTGATCTCCTTGCAGTCAAAGGAGATCATCTACATTAGGGAGGTACTACATTTACTACATTAATAAGGCTCTCCTCCTCTCCGGGTTTGTTGATGTAAGGAAGATCTTACATCATATTGATGTGGGAAGACTACCATATTCACCACATCCATAGGATCTTTCTCCTGTACAAGATGATCAAAGAGTTTTCACTTTTCTAAGGGATATTGTCATTATCAAACCATTCCTGAAACTTCCATTTTTATGTACAATGATTTGTGACTTTTCTTAGCTTGCTTGTATTCACTGCAACTGCAGGGTCCCTCTCCTGAATGAATACCCTAATGTATAATCAACATGACTTTAAAAAGAAAATTTCCCACTTTCCCTGCACCCACAGGGGCTGCCTCTTAAATGTATAGCCTGTGACTTTCAAATAAAGTCTTCTGATAATCGTTGCCTTTTATACTACATTGCATGCTCAGTCATGTCTGACTCTGTGTGACCCCATGGACTGTAGCCTGCCAGGCTCTGCTGCCCACAGAATTCACTAGGCCAGAATACTGGAGTGGGTTGCCTTTTACTATTCCAGGGGATCTTCCCGATCCAGGGATCAAACCTGCATCTCCTGCGTTGGAAGGCAGATTCTTTATAGCACTGCACCACCAGAAAAGCCCATTGTCGCTGACTTTATAATGTTTCTTTTTTTGGCAAGATCCCTAAGGTATGATCAAACAAGGTGAATGTCTTCAGATGGAAGATGTACAATTTTCGTTCCATGTACAAGGTCTCTTTCCTATTAAGGAGTTCCAGAATGGTCTGTATAATGAGAACACTTACAGCATTTTCATTCTGTGTGAGTTCTGTGAGTAGATAAGGTTAATCGAAAGAGCTCTGTCACGTTCTCACAGTCACTGTGCACAGGATTTTCCTCTATGCTGAGTTCGCTGATGATTAGCAAGCACTGATTTCCGAAAGAAGGCTTTCTGACATTCACTGCATCCATAGGGCCTCTCTCCTGTGTGAGTTCTCCGGTGACTGATAAGAGCTGACAGAGTAGTAAACGCTTTCTTACAATGGGGGCATTCATATGGTTTCTCTCCTGTATGAATTCTCTGATGTACGGTGAGATAGGATTTGGCTGTGAAAGCCTTATCACACACACTGCATTTGAATGGTTTTTCACCTGTGTGGGTTCTCTGATGTATAATGAGCGTTGACTTACATGACAGAACCTTCCCACATTGGGGGCATTCACATAATTTCACTTTGGCATGACAATTTTTTAGATGGTTAGTGAGACCTGACTTCTGGATGAAAGCCTGCGGACATTCACTGCATCCATAAGGTCTTTCTCCTGTGTGAATTCGTTGATGGATCATGAGATACGCTTTAGTGGAGAAGGCCTTCTCACAGTTTGGGCATTCATACGGTCTCTCTCCTGTATGAACTCTCAAATGGATAACGAGATGTGCTTTTGACGTGAAGGCTCTATCACATGCACTGCATTTGAAGGGCTTCTCGCCTGTATGGGTTCTCTGATGTACAATGAGAGTTGACTTAGAGGACAGAATCTTCCCACATTCACTGCATTCGTGGGATTTCTCTGCTACATGATGACTTTTCTTATGATCGCTGAGATCTGACTTCTGGATGAAGGTTTGCTGACACTCACTGCATCCATATGGTCTCTCTCCTGTGTGGATTCGCTGATGAATTAGGAGCTGAGTCTTTTTTGAGAAGGCTTTCTCACAATCAGAGCATTTGTATGGCTTCTCTCCCGTGTGAGTTCTCTGATGTACAGTGAGATGTGCTTTCACCATGAAGGCTTTATCACAAATTCCACATCTGAAGGGTCTTTCTCCTGAGTGAGTCCTCTGATGTAAGCTGAGCTTTGACTTCAAGGAAAAGCTTTCCCACATTTGCTGCATCTGTGGGACTTCCCTTCTCTGTGTCGGGTCTTCTGATGATAGGCAAGTGCTGACTTTGTAATGAAGGCTTTCTGACATCGACTGCATCTATATGGGTTTTCTCCTGTTTGAGTGTCCTGATGAGTAACCAGCTTTAACTCACTGGGAAAGGTTCTCTTATAATCACGGCATCCATAGGAATTATTTCCTGCGTGAGTTGTCCAAGGCATGGTTGTGCATGGTTGACAAGTATCCACTGCATTTTGATTGCATCCATATAGTTTCTTGCCTAAAGAAGTTGAGTTATAATTAGCAAACCCTGACAGCTAGATGAAAGCCAGAGTACTCATAGCAGAATGAACAATATAGCAAGTAAAGGTTCAGAAAAAGGTTTTTTTTTTTTTTTTTAATTATTATCAAAATAAGAATGAGATAATTAGTAAAATTTGAGGAAACTCTAGATTGGATAATAGTTCTGTATAAGTAGTAATATTCTGATTTTGATAACTATTCTGTTTATGTTTTTTAAATTACCCGTTTCTAGGAAATACACAGTTATGTATTTATAAAGGGTCATTATTAGGGGTCAAGAGTTCAGGAAAGCAATATGTACGTGTGTCTGTGTGTGTAAAATGACAGATTACAATAAAGAAAATGTGGTAAAATGCTACCACTTAAGGGAATCTGCAAAAACAATGTACATGAAATCTGTGTATAATCTTGGGATTTCACATGAAGTCTAAACTATTTAGGAATAAATATTTTCAAAAGGAAAAAATAGAAAATAAAAGAAGACATTTGTATTAAGTTATATAGGAGGATTACTCATAATGGCCTGAATGCAGAGTGACTAAATTGTTTTAGATTCCCACAATGGCATCTTGCACAGTACTCTACTATTTCTGATCTAAATGCTGGTTACATCATGGGTTGATTGGAAAAATTAACTTCATTATACTTCATTTTCACATAAAGAAGTAAAAAAGTTGGCAGTAGTCAGGAAATGCTCACATGTAGGAGGACTCTGGAAGGAATTCAGATATTATATTATTAATAACAGTAACAGGATGCCATTCAAGGTAATACTAGGAGAGAGACGACTTAGCTTTCACTTCAAAAATGTCATCCTTTGTGTATGTGAATTACAAGGTCTTAAATATTGTGATGTAACATTGTTTTTAGGCTTGTGGACTGTGGTTATAAAAACTGGTAATGATCTGCTATGTCATATAGCATTGTTCTTAGATTACACTTTAGATTTTGCGCTCTACCCTCCCACTCAGAAGGTTGTTCTACATGATGGTTTATCCTGTCATTCCCCATTTTTTCAGTCCAGGTAACTGTCAAAACATTGTGTCTTTAATAAGCCAGATGTTTCTGAAACTTATGCTCATGACTGTTGTGGGGGGTGGGGTGGTGAGTAGCTAGAAATACTGACTTTCCTTACTTCCTTTTTATAAATAAATAAAAACAGCAAAATTTTTGAAAAAAATCACTTGATTACTGTGTGGAGAACAGAGAGAAGCAAGATTAAAGAAGTCAAGAGTATTTTCAGGAAAACTATAACATTTTTGGCAAAAAATACTGGATATCGATGTGTGAGTGAAAACAATAGTAACAGAAAAGAGTGGAGCCCTTGGGATATAGGAGACAGTGAGACCAAACTTGCTGATAGATTAAATTTGTGGTGTGAGCAAAAAGAGGAACAAAAAGTGATGTGATTATGAGGTAGGTATCAGATCTCTGAGTGCAGAAAAGAAGTATCAGGTGACTATATGAGGATGAGGGAAGGTTTGGTCAGTAGACAGAAATTTGGGGGTCTTCAGCAAATAATTAGTATTGTTAAGGCCATGAAATTTAATGAATTTACACTGGTTAACAAATGACAGAAACAGGCAAAGATGAAGCTACATGCTTTTCAACTCTGAAGACTTTAGGAGATGCCCAGAGTATGGAGAAGGTCCATTCATCAGGCACAAACAATGACTACAAAGGAAAGATGCCAAGTTAAGTCTTGAACAAACATCTGGGGGAAGCACTTTAGAAAGAAGGATCCTCAGCTTTTAAAGTGTATTTACCCTATCTTACTGATTCTCTCTTGTCTAATTAATTCTGCAGGCAATAGACAATGAACCCTCCCGAAACTCTAATATCACATTTACAGACCACCACTGTGGTCAATATCCCCACCTTGTGGTTTTCTCGGATACATTCTCACACAGCCCACAGAAAGCCATTGGCACTGGTGCTGCTGTATTAACCGGAAGAATTGTGGCATTATTTGATCAGGTAAGTAAGTGTTAGTCACTCAGTCGTGCAAGGAGCTAAAGAGAATGTGGAGAAAGGAAGTGTCGCTGCCAAAGAGGAAGAAGAAGGAGGAAGTCTGGATGCTGTAAGGAAACTAACTACTGAGCACTGAGTCAATCTGAGAGAGAAAAAGAGGCACATTTTCCTGGAAACAGCATGCAAGAGAGCCTCATCGATGATTTAGGTGTTTGTAAAGACCTTCAGAGTCCCTTGGACACCAGGGAGATCAAACCAGTCCATCCTAAAGGAAATTAAACCTGAATATTCACTGGAAGGACTGATGCAGAAGCTGAAGCTCCAATACTTTGGCTACCTGATGCAAAGAACTGACTCACTGGAGAAGACCCTGATGCTGGGAAAGATTGAGGGCAGGACAAGGGGGCAACAGAGGATAAGATGGTTGGAGGGCATCACAGACTCAACAGACATGAGTTTATTTTCACTCTGGGAGACAGTGAAGGACAGGGAAGACTAGCATGCTGCAGTTCATGGGGTTGCAAAGAGTCAGACACAACATAGTGACTAAACAACAACAACCCGCAGAGTTTTAGCCTTGCTAAACACATTCAGAAGGGTCAACCTTTCATGTCCAACTACTTTCAAGGTCTCCCATCTTGCAGCTTCTCAGCTGCTTACTTACCTGAAAAGTACTGATGCTGCATTTCATCTTCTACTTTCCATGGCTCTTCTCTGGGCTCGAATTTAAGGATCACAACTGGTGTGGTAGCTTGATAGCCTGTTTAAGGGAAATGACAAAGACCTGGATGCTTACAATTGGACTTGGTGGGGGATGTCTAGGAAGAGCACAAAAGGAACAGACACACTATCACCTTGGCAGATTAAAGAACTAATGAAGACGAAAGCACATTAAGTTCTGATGGGAACAGAAGGACTGAAAATCGATTGTCTATAATCTCAACTCCAGTATCTTGAGGCTCTTTGGACGTTAGGGCAACTAAAAAAGGAAAGGCTATTGGCTGTGTTCAGAATGACACAGGGCAATTATTGTTAACTAGTGTCACAGGTTACTAGAATTCTCCAGTAACACATCCTGATGTTGGCTCTTCTAAGCAGAATCTAGTGACTACCACTCCTCCCAGGTAAAGAAATAGAAGTGAAGTTGCTCAGTCATGTCCAACTCTTTACGACCCCGTGAACTGTAGCCTACCAGGCTCCTCTGTCCATGGAATTTTCCAGGCAAGAGTACTGGAGTGGGTTGCCATTTCCTTCTCCAAGGGATATTCCCGACCCAGGGATCAAACCTAGGTCTCCCTCATTGTAGGCAGACATTTTACCATCTGAGCCAAAAGGGAAGTCCCCTTCCCAGGTGAAGTCCATAGAAATATTCTCAAATGACACTAGTCCCTATTAATTATCACAGATTCTTCTTCCAGTGTATGGTGATCATTGTGAGTGTGTGTCTATGTGTGCTCAATTGTATCCGACTCTGTGATCCCATGGACTATAGCCTGCCAGGCTCCTCTTTGCATGGAATTTTTCCAGGCAAGAATAGTGGAGTGGGTGGCCATTTCCTCCTCCAGGGGATCTTCCTAACCTAGGAATTAAACACATGTCTCTTGAGCCTCCTATGTTGGCAGGTGAATTCTCTCCCACTGCACCACTTGGGAAGCCAGTAATGATCATTACTAATAAACAAAAGATCTACAGGTGTATGTTCTGGCTGTTTTCACCATAAGTTACCAAGGCTATCTCTTTCTGGGTAACAGTTTTCATTAGTTACTATGAAAAGAAGTAAAATGCCCTAATACCAATTTTGCAATTGAACACTTAATTATCAACTAGTCTAGTAAATCAGAAGTTTCTGAAAAGCATATTCACTATATCTTACAGGTAAAATATCCCTAAAACAGAGATATAAGATGTCTCTATAAAACATTTCAGACAACTGTTTAAAAGGTGAAGAAGAACTAAGTGCTAACATATAAACACAGCAAAAATCTGCCCTCAAGGAGCTTTTGGACACTTTTCAACAGATAGAACTAATAACAGAATCAGATATGAAATGACTACACATGCAGGAATTATCAGCACAAGATATTAATATGAATGTTTAATACAAAGGTTTACTGTATTGAGAAACAGGAAATCTAAAATATGTGGAAGGGATATTATTAAAATGATCATTTAGAGGTACATAAACCAGCAGAAAAATTTAAAAATAAAGTTCAGTTAGTTCTCATTATTCATGGATTTACTGTGAATTCACCTGATTGCTAAAATTTCTTTTTAACCCCAAGTCAATAATCACAGCACTTTCACGAACATCTGCAGACATCTGCATAGAATAATTTGAGCAACAAATAATTTGAGTTGCCCAATGGGTATGATCCCGGCTGAGTGTGAACAAAATGATGTTGTCTTATTTCAGTTCTCCTATTGCAAATAAGCACCCTTTTCATGGTCTACTTAGTGTCATGTTTCTCATATTTTTATACTTTTTTTTGGTAATTCTGCTGATTAAAATGTTCCCAAGCACAGTGTTCAAGCACCGTCTAATGTCTTCAAGTGCAAGAAGGCAGTGATGTACCTTATGGAGCAAGTATATGTTAGATAAGTTTTGTTCAAGCAAGAGGTATAATACAGGGCTTCCCCTGTGGGTCAGCAGTGGAGAATCTGCCTGCCAATGTGGGGGACACGGGTTCAATCCCTGATCTGGGAGGATGCCACACGTCACAGAACAACTAAGCCCGTGTGCTACAACGACTGAGCCTGAGCTCTAGAGCTTGTGGCCTGCAACTACTGATCCCATGTGCCCTAGAGCCCCTGCTCTGCAAAAAGAAGTCACTGCAATGAGAAGCCTGGGTACCACAACTAGAGAAAGCCCGCACACAGCAACAAAGACCCAGCTCAGCCAAAAATAAATACAAATTTTAAAAAGAGATACTGCGCAACTGGCCATGTGCGTGTCAGTTGTTCAGTTGTGTCCAACTCTTTGTGACCCCATGGGCTACAGACCACTAGGCTCCTCTGCCCATGAGATTCACCACGCAAGAATACTAGAGAGGGTAGCCATTCCCTTTTCCAAGGGATCTTCCCGACACAGGGGTTGAACCAGGTCTCCCACACTGCAGGTGCATCTTTACCCTGTGAGCCACCAGGGAAGCAATCTGTCCCTTTCTTCATGTGGAGAGAATCCCACAGAAGATTATAATTTCCATAATGCACTTGACACAGCCTTCTTGACCATATATAACATTTATAATAACTATTTTAACATCATTTTCTACTAATTCTATCACCCATGTCATTTCTGGGTCTCTTATTACTTTTTTCCTCTTTTTAGATTTATTGTTTTCTACATCGTTATTGTTTTTAAGAAATATTTTTTTATTTTTTGGGTCTCTTTCTACAGACTTTCCTTCACGTTTATGGGTCCTATTTCCTGTTTCTTGGCATACATGCGTAGGTTCTGATTGGATGTCTGACTTCATGAAATTAACATTATTGATTGATCCATGCCTGCTGAGTCATGTCCTACTCTTTGCGACCCTGTGGACTATAGCCCGCCAAGATCCTCTGCCCATGGAATTTTGTATGTGGATATATTAATCTATTCAATTTCAGAATAGATACAAAGGTATGTTTGGTAGTATTTCCAGCAGCAAAAATCTCATGTTCCATTAGGAGAGAGCTCTTTTCCAGTGCTGTGAATCTGATTCTTGTGTTTCAAGAGCATTCCATGGTGTTCACATCTAAGAATTAGTACAAGATTCTCTGATTAAAGAAAAAAAAATGTTAATGTACTTAGATCATAATTATTTTAGATAACTGCTTCACTGGGAACATGCTGTTTCAAATTTATTTAAGGGGTAGGCAGGAATTTACTGAAGTGCAAACTCTCTGAAATCTAATGCTTTTGTGGTAGGCAATATCATGGCAAATCCCAAAGATGTTCATGTCCCAATTCCCGGAATCTGGAAATCTGTTACACTGTACGGTGAAGGGGAATTAAGGCAGAAGATGGCATTAAGTTATTTTAGGGCCAAATAAATTGTTTCTAGAGTTTTAAGGTTCACAGAGAGAAATGGTGCTCCAGGGCAGATTATACCCAGAGGCTCACCAATACTAGCTTTAGAAGGTGAGATTTGGCACTCCCGAGTGGATCCGTTTTAGGTGAGATTTTGGACTCTGAGTTGGTCCTGTGACAGGTTGAGACACTTGGAGATGGTGGGATAGGGTGAATCTATTTTACATGTGGGATGGACATGAATCATTGAGTGCCAAAGGGTGGCCTTCGGTAGGCAGCATAATGGCCTCCCAAAGATGTCTACATCCTTATGTCCAGGACTTGTGAATATGCTGTATTATAAGGCAAAGGGGACACAAGTTAGCGATGAAGTTAAAGTTGCTAATTGGCTGATTTTAAGATAGGAGATTATTTTGAATTTTCTGGGTGGGCCCAATGTAATCACAAGGGTCCTTAAGCATGGACGGAAGAGGCAGAAAAGTGAGAAATGAAGAGTTGACCAGTCATCACTGGCCTTAAGGAAGGAAAGGGGCCAAAAGTTATGGAATGTGGGCAGCTTCTAGAAGCTGGGAAAACTAAGAAACCGAGTCTGCTCTAGAACCTCCATAAAGAAATGTGACCCTGCCAACAACCTTGTTTTTAAGCCCAGAGAGATGCATTTTGGATTTCAGATCTCTGGACTAATACACTGTGTTATTCTGAAACACCGAGTTTGTGAAAATTGGTTACAGCAGCCACAAGAAATTAATACAGCTGTACATTTACACTCATTATATTCTGAGGTTTTCACTCCATACTGCATTTCCTGACACCTAAGATTTCCTTTACTTAGAGAAGTCTCTCCCCATTTCCCAAGGTAAAATTGTGATACAAGACTTAATTTGGAGATACAATTTCCTTTTTTTTTTTTGGCTTTCAGGGGATTTCTCTTTTCTATGAGTTCTTCCACTTTATAAATGTGTTTTTTCCACTTTCAGTGCCTCTAGAGTTGTCTTTCTATGCTTCTCTGACAAGTCAGATCAGATCAGTCGCTCAGTCTTGTCCGACTCTTTGAGATCCCATGAATCGCAGCATGCCAGGCCTCCCTGTCCATCACCAACTCCCGGAGTCCACTGAGACTCACATCCATGGAGTCAGTGATGCCATCCAGCCATCTCATCCTCTGTTGTCCCCTTCTCCTCTTGCCCCCAATCCCTCCCAGCATCAGAATTTTCTCCAGTGAGTCAACTCTTCGCATGAGGTGACCAAAGTACTGGAGTTTCAGCTTTAGCATCATTCCTTCCAAAGAAATCCCAGGGCTGATCTCCTTCAAAATGGACTCTGACAAGTGAGAAGGTATAATTGATCACTGAAGACCATCACACTCTTTCCTAAGATTTCAGTCCCATGGGAACTCTTTGAAACCCACTAGGTATCACTTCTGGGAAAAAGGTTCCCCACAAGAGCTACATTTCTGCTCCATATGATCTCACTGATACTAAGTCTAATTTCTCATGGAAGTGTTCTACACAACCACTGTATCCACGGCATTTCTGTCCCGAAATCAACTCTTTATATTTTTTTTGGCTGCATCCCACAACAGCTTGTGAGATTTTAGTTCCTCAATCAGGGATTGAACCTGTGCCCCTTGCACTGGAAGCTTGGAGTCTTAACCACTGGACTGCCAGGGAAATCCAGCATTTCTGCCCTAAGTGAGCACTGACACAAATGAATGTGGGAAAGATTCTGGCTCAAGGCTTTCCCCCATCTCTCATACCCAAAGATTTTTCTTTCTATGTAGTATCTGTAACATATAAGACATAATTTATTACTGAAGGGGTGATCACATTCACTGCATTTCTGAGGCTTATTCCCTGGGTAAACCCCCAATTATCTACTGAGGCCTGACTTCTTAGAAAAGGCTAGGCCACAATCACTCTGTTTCTGCCCATTAGCAGCTCGCTGTTTAATAAGGACTGGGTTCCCAAAGACACCATCTCTGCAGGCACTGTGTTAACAGGACTTTGCTCCTGTACAAGTTCACTCAGGCATAAAGAGCTATGACACCCAGAGGAGGGTTTCTCCAGCTCTGGGGATTCTACAGCTTTCTCTCCCCAGTGAGTCTTCTTATGTTTGATGAGAACATGTGGGCTAAGGCTTTGCTGCATTCACTGTAGCCATACGGTCTCCCTCTGGTGTGAGTCCACTGGTGCTGAATGAGCTTTGCCTTGCTTTGGAAGGCCTCTTTGCAGTCACTGCACTCACACAGTTTCTCTTCCCTGTGAATTCTCTGATGCTTGGTCAGGTCAGACTTAAAAAAAAGAAGGTTCTTCCGCATTCGTGGCACTCATAGGGCTTCTTGCCTGTATGGAGTCTCTGATGGGCAATGAGGTCAGCCTTTTGGGAAAAGGCCTTCCCCCACACACCGGAGCCATACAGTTTCTCCCCAGTGTGAGAGCGCTGATGTCTCTTGAGCAGGTAACCTCCGACTGAAGGCTTTTCCACACTCACCACATCCTGTAGGGTTTCTCTCTTGTGTGACTGCTCTTGAGACCCACGAGCTGCAACCTTCTGGAAAAGGCTTTCCCACATTCATTAGGTTCATGGGGCTTCTCTCCCGTATGAGTTCTCTGATGTTCAGTGAGCTGAATCTTCATGAATGCTTTCCCACATGTGTTGCATCTGTGGGGCTTCTCTCCCCTTTCAGTTCTCTGATGTCTAATGAGCCATGCCTTCTTGGAGAATGCTTTCCTGCACTCACTGCGTGCCTATGGCTTCTTTCCTGAACAAGTTTTCTGACGGCCACTGAGCGGTGATTTAGTGCTACTGGGTTTCACACAACCATGGTATTTGATTCCACTAAGAGTTTTATTATCTTGGAGGCAGACAGATGATTTCCCAAACCCACTGAACCCATCAGAGTCCTTTCCTGCGTATCTTCTATTCTCGACAACAAAACCTAACTGTGACTTCAAACTTTTACAGTGTGAGCCAAACTTATTGTGTTTTTGTGTTAAAGGAACAAGGCTTTTGCATAAATCAAAATTATTTGCATAACTTTGTGGACATCTTTCCAAAGTTTTAATCCTGTTTTGGTTTTCTGGGTTCCACTGCATAGGATCAATCTCCCACATTTCTTCTAGGAAAAATAACAATGAAAACATCCATGATAATTCTAGGTGTAGGAAACAGAGTACAGAAATGCCATGGTTTGAGTTAGGTCTTATAAGATCCCAGTCTAAGAGAAATGTCTACTATGGAAGTGTATCCTATGCTCTGTGAAAAAAATGACAGTATTATAAAACAAAATTCAGTAGGAACAGCAGTTAGTGTTAGTCACTCAGTTGTGTCCAACTCTTTGTGACCCCATGGACTGTAGCCCGCCAGGCTCCTCTATCCATGGAATTCTCCAGGCAAGAATACTGGAGTGGGTAGCCATTTCCTCCTCCAGGGGATCTTCCTGATCCAGGGCTCGAACCCAGGTGTCCTACATTGCAGGCAGATTCTTTTACCATCTGAGCCACCTGGGAAGTCCAAAAGAAGGCACCTGTAATTCATACAGAAGGCCTTTAAAAATTTTTTTGGCCATGTCCTGTGCCATGTGGGACCTTAGTTCCCTGACCAGGGATAGAACCTGTGTGCCCTGCAGAGGAAGCATGGAGTGTTAACTACTGGACCACCACAGAGACCTTCAGAAATAATAAATAGGAAAGACTCAAGGTAACTGAAAGGCAGAGCAATATGGTAGAACCTAAACAAAATGCATGGGGAAGAAAAGAATTCACCAGGAGGAAAAATGACCTCATTCATGAAACTGAAGGAAAAAGTATTTTGCAGGACAATTACTTTGGATGCAGGCAAAATGCAGAATCAGAGGGCAGATTAGACTATAGAAAGAGAGTTGTCAACCCAGGAATATCTGTCAGAGAGCTTAAATCTTCCAAATGTGTGAACACACACTCTGAGGGTGAAGACAGGATCTGGGAGAAAAGAGGATTCTGGTCTCACACACAGGAAGTAGAACATCACAGGTCAGTGGCCCTGGTGGCTGGCAACACACACAGAGTTAGAGTGCAGGTCAGACGTTAGCAGGAGTCAATCTGGGGCCCTCCAGCAGAGAACAGAAAGCTAAGGCCTTGAGACTGAGTCAAACTTTTAACAGAAGATTGACAACAAAACCCTTAACCTGAAAGCTGGGGAAGCAGAGGGTCAATCAGTAGTCAGAAGTCCCCTGGGAGACAAGGTGTGTGTGGTTTTCAGATGAATTAAGGTGAGGTGGGTTGTCAGGGAGGGAGAACAGCTCTGTCAAAAGGAGAGCTGATACTGCAGAGGCAGGGAGCAGCACTAAGTGCAAAGTGATTTGTATGGGTGGTGAGAGAGACCTCACAGTGAGTAAGGTGGAGGACAGAAGTGAGCCCCTGTAGACAAAGGAAGGGGAAGGCACGAGGGAGTATGCTGGGAGGCACGGAACCAGCTTAAGACCTCAAGGTCTTGGATGAGACAAACTACAGTAAGATCCAGAAAACTGTAAAAAAAAAGACATCATCCTTTAATAGCAAGCAAAGAAGAACAGCCCTAATAACAACATGCAGAAAGGTGTTAGGTTATTGGGTCACCAACTGGCGTCAGGGAAGTTCCCTACATAATACTTCAGAAATGTCAACCTGTCACTGACTAACTGAATTTTCGTGTCATTTCGTTCCACCTTCTTGGTTTGCGCTCACTCACCTGGGCAGGTTGGACTCAGGGCTGCTCCCTCGACTGTCCACGGGGGTCCTCCTTGTTCCAACTGAAAGAGTGAATCTGGTGTGGGAGCCTGATATCCTGTAAACGGGAAATCACGGGATGGCTGGTGCTGAGCATTTGAGCCGGGGTGATCTACAAGAACTGTACAAAGTTCGATTTTGAGGACCACATCCCTTATACTTCGGTAAAGTAAAAACCTTTAACTTGGAAAGGGAGAACATGCATTCTAGGACCTACGGTGCTTTAGTCCCAACCATAAAATACAACATTCCAGGAACCCTGCAGATTTCACTGAATGAGAAAGAAAAGGCAACTGACTACAATGCTGTCTGCTAGGCTGCACCTTGCAGTCCTCCAAGCCAAGCCCTGGACTCACTCAACTTCAAACCAAAGAAAAAGAGCCCAGAGTCCGTGATCGAGACATCAATGGTTTAACGGAGGGAGGAGCTTACTTCTCTGATGCAAGGTCCTAGAGCAATACCCCACTGTGTGCGGTACATGGCAGGTAGGACATGACAGCAGTCTTTGCTGGGGTGGGGGGTGCATTACCAGTTACAGGGGAAACTGATGTCAGGTTGGCTCATTGGTTACCAGGGAAATCAGCAGAGAGGCATGCCCGTCACCACCCTTATGATAAGCTCTCATAGTGGAGATGTTCTGACCTAAAGCTAGAATGGGCATTAGCTGGGGCCGGGGTAAGTTTGTAGACAGGGAGGTCAGTCATTTGAGAAGGGTATAAGTGAAGCAGGCATGGGTTGAGCCAGAGATGGACAGAGAGCAGGAGAACGCCATCCTGGGTGGCCTGAGCACACGCTGCCCTTACCTACTGACACTAAGTTGCAGTAGTTCTCCAACATGACGTCCCAGTACAGGGCCTTCTGAGATGGTCCCAGTATCTGCCACTCCTCCTGGCTGAAGCCCACAGCCACATCCTCGAATGACACAGAGCCCTGTAATAACAAATTCCAGTGCAATTCACGATGGAACATATGATGTGGAAAAAGAATAAGAACATGTGTTTTTTTTTTTTAATAATTCAGAAGAGATCTTATTTTTATTTTATTTTTTGGCCATATGACATAGCTCATGGGATCTCAGTTCCCTGACCAGGGACTGAACCCAGATCACAGCAGTGAAAGCCTGGAATCCTAACTGCTAGATCACCACGGAAGTCCGAGGAACACGTTCTGTTTATTTTCCCCATGATAAAAAAATTATGTGCACTGTGGCTGTGGCTATTTCACATAGGATAGACCATGTGTCTTTTTTAAAAAAAAATCTGTATTTATTTATTATTTTTGTGCTGTGTCTTTGTTGCTGCATGGGCTTTTCTCTACTCGTGGGGGCCACGCTCTAGCTGTGGTGTGTGGGCCTCTCACTGTCACGGGCTCTCCTGTTGCAGAGCACAGGCTCTAGGCCAGTGGGCTTTAGCAGTTGTGCCTCCCGGGCTCCGGAGCACAGGCTCAGTGGTTGTGGTGCTCGGACTTAGCTCTGTGGCAACGTGGGATCTTCTGGGCCCAGGAATTGAACCTGTGTCCCCTGCATTGGCAGATGGGTTCGTTACCACTGAGCCACCAGGGAAAGCCCGTGACTGTGTTTTAGTCCACTTGGGTTGCTATAATAAAATACCACAGACTGCATAGCTTATAAAAACAAATTTATTTCTCACAGTTGTGGGGGCTGGGAAGTCTGGGATCAAGGGCCATCATGGCCACCTTTTAGTGAGGGCCCGCTCCCTGGTTCACAGTGGGAACCTTCAAAGGGAAGGGCGAGAGATCCCTGTGCATTCTCTCTTAAAAGGACACTCATCCCATTTGTGAAGACCTCACCCTCATGACTGATCTACACACCTCCAAATGGTCCCACCTCCTAATACTATCATCTTTGATTGGTTAAGATTTCAACAATGAATTGTAGAGGCACACAAACATTCAAACCACAGCCCTGTGGAATTCTACAAATTAGTCCTTCCCAGCCTAGAAAAGAACTAAAATAATATTTGCATAGAAATAAAAGACACTGTGCAGTAAGAACATCTTTGTTTATATGAGTGAAAAATCTGTCATTAATTTAGAAGTCTATTAGAGGCAGACAGGGTATCCTAAACCTCCATGCTATAAAATATTATGCAAACATTAAAATCAATGAGATGGATTTAAATACACTGGTATCAATGATCTTCAAGGCATTCTCTTAAATGAAAAGAATCAAGCCCCCAAATAGTTTAGTCTATATAGTATATAGTCTCATCCCAGACATATGAAAAACTCTTAATAATATATTCAGTTACATATCTATAAGTTTACGTATGTGTGTGCATAGAAATGCATATATTAAGATATACATAAATTAATCTAAATATAGATATATTTTACCAAACATGAATTTGGTGGGAGACCCAAATTATTAACATGTTACCCTTCGGGTACCCTTTGGGGTGGGCCTTTGGTGAGAAAAAGGCAAAAGAGGATATTCTCTTTTGGTGCAAAGACTTTTGTGTGCTTAAACCTTGTGCAGGCGAATGGAACTATGTATCATTTGTGTAAGTAAAAATACAAACATCACCCAAGAATAATTGGCTCTGACTTCATTTTTTGAAACTGGGGTTAAGAAGTTATAAGTGAAGAATTTGCCTCTATTTAAGATTTTAGCCTAAACTTACCGTTCAGCAGATCCTAATTTTTATTAACATATACTCTTGTCAGGGCTTTCCTGGTGGCTCAGAAGGTAAAGAATCTGACTGCAATGGAGGAGACCGGGGTTCTGTCTCTGAGTTGGGAAGATCCTCTAGAGAAGGGAATGGCTAACCACTCCAGTATTCTGGCCTGGAGAATTCCACAGACAGAGGAGCCTGGTGGGCTACACTCCATGGGAGCCACAGAGTCTGACACAACTGAGTGACCATCACTTTCACTTTTCACTTCATACTCTTCTCATTTCACCAGACTGCTTTTTGGAAGCTTCCACAAGTCCCCTGGGAAACAAAGGATTAAAACAGATAACACAAAACTCACCTGGACCTTGCTCATCTTCTCCACTTCTTAAGAAAGGGCGTGTAACTCGAGGCTGTGTTCTGTCTTCTTTCTTTCTAGGCCTGCCTGGAGGTTATGGTCAGGGGTCTCAGGTCAGGCTGCTGCCAGAATCCATGCTCTCTCAAGCCTGGAGCCTCCTTCTTCTATTACTGAAGATGTTCCTGTAGACTAGAAGCTGTGGATTCAAGAGCAAATTCAATGACTGCACCTATGGCCACAGCTCTCTCTAGCCACGAGTACTCATTCAAACAGAATGTCCCAATAATTCAAGTCTCTTTAACTCCCTGAAAGCTTTTCTATCATGGGGTTAGGTCCCACAGAAACATATGAAATGGGTGAGAAGAATGCCTTTTTTGACAAAGTTGGAAGAGAGTGAAAGTGGAAGAGAAGACGGGAAATAAAAAACAGCTCATGGTCTTGTCCATGGCTCAGATCTCACATAGATCCAGTTCAGGAAAAATGAAGTACGAAAATGTTGGCTCTATAAACAACAAGGTTCTACTGTATAGCACAGGGGAACTATATATTCAGTGTCTTATGATAAACAGTACTGGAAAAAGAATATAACAGTGTGTGTACATATATATAATATAGTGGAGTAGGAAATGGCAACCCACTCTAGTTTCTTGCCTGGAGAGGCAAGAGAATTCCATGGACAGAGAAGCCTGATGGTTACAGTCCATGGGTTTGCAAGAATCAGATATGACTGAGCAATAAAAAGAAATGAGATGGTAAAGAATCCGACTGCAATGCAGGAGACCTGGGTTCGATCCAAGTTGGGACGATTCCCTGGAGAAGGGAATGGCTATCCATTCCAGAACTCTTGCCTGGAGAATTCCATGGGCAGAGAAGCCTGGGAGGAGGCGGGAAAGGCTACAGTGCATGGGGTCGCAAAGAGGCAGACACAACTGAGGGACTACCAATTTCTTTTACTTTCATACAGTGGAACACTAACAGCAATGAAAAGAAATAATCTATTGCTACATGCAATAACTTAGATGAATTTCACAACAAAATATTGAACACAAGAAGCCAGACACAAGAGAACATGGATGTATGATTCTACTTACATAAAGTTAATAGGCAAATTTAATATGTTTTTAGGAAAGTAATTGCCTCTGGAGAGGAGGGAGATTAGGAGGTGCAGGCTTCTAGGGTACTGGAATACTCTATTCTTTTTTTTAGCCATGCTGTTTGGCATGTGAGATCTTAGTTCCCTAACCCGGGATGACCAGGAATTGAACCCATGCCTCTGTAGTGGAAGGGCAGAGTCTTAACCACTGGACTGCCAAGGAAGTCCCTGTAATATTCTATTCTTTATAATTTGGTTTTTATTTTATTTCTGTAACATTCTAGCCTTTAATTTTGAGTGTTATACTTGAAAAAAGCTTTTAAAGAAAAGTACATATCAGTTTAACTTATACATTTTCACAATTTTTTAAAAAAAAATTTCAAGCAAAAGAAAGAACAGTAATTTAAACCTCATGTACAAAAAACCCTCATAGAGAACAGTGTACTCAGGGACCCTCCTGGTGGTTCAGTGCTTAAGAATATGCCTGCCAACGCAGGGGATATGGGTTCGATCCATGGTCCAGAAAGATTCCACATGCTTTGGGGCAACTAATCCCAGGCACACACTACTGAGCCCGTGTGCCTAGAGTCCATGTTCTGCGACGAGAGAAGCGACCTCAGTGAGAAGCCAAGTGCACCACAATCAGAGAGTAGATTCCACTTGCCGCACAAGAGAAAGCCCGTGTGCAGCAATGAAGACCCAGTGCAGCCATAAACAAACAAACAAACAAAAAAAGAACAGCATAATCAAGCTCCACATATCCACTGTGTGACTTCAGTAATTA
The DNA here is from genome assembly GCA_935064755.1 of Tragelaphus eurycerus. Classification (NCBI taxonomy): domain Eukaryota; kingdom Metazoa; phylum Chordata; class Mammalia; order Artiodactyla; family Bovidae; genus Tragelaphus; species Tragelaphus eurycerus. The sequence continues at coordinate 736,702 of CAKXYN010000227.1, read as the reverse complement.
TCAACTCAAACCTAATTTGTTTTATCTACACCTCCATTCACTCCCCCACCACCACTGGATTATTTTGAAGCAAATCCAAAACATTTTTTTATTTCTAGGTGCAAAAATATTAGATAAACTATAAGCAAACAGAATTCAGTCTCATGTTAAAAGAACAAATCATTATGAACAGGTATGGTTTATTCCCAGAATATAAAATATTGAGAAATCTCACAACATAAAGAAAACTTTAAAGAGAAAGAAATTATCAATGAAAATAAAATTTAAAAGCCTTTTAAGGGGACTGTAATGTACAGCATGGTGATTACAGTTAAATACGTATTAGATGTGGGTTCAATCCCTGGGTTGCAATGATCCCCTGGAGGAGGGCATGGCAACCCATTCCAGTATTCTGGCCTGAAGAATCCCCATGAAGAGCAGAGCCTGGAGGGCTACAGTCCATGGGGTCGCAAAGTTGGACACGACGGAGCAACTAAGCACATACACTTGAAAGTTAATAAAAAAAGTAGATCTTCAGTGTTCTCACCACTAAAAAGAAATGGTAATTATGTCACATGATGCAGATGTTGGCTAACTTATGGTGGTGATCATTTTGCAATACGTCAGTATATAAAATAAACACAACTGTACATCTTTAAACTTACAGAGTTAAATATGTGTATGCCAATTACACCTCGGTAAAGTGTGTGGGACACCTTTGAGAAAGATTAATAACTTGATAAAGTGCAGGTACCATTTATTCAGATCAGCAGGCATTCTGCTTTGTACTCAAAGAACTTTTGCTCATTCCATCTTTCTAACAGCTATGACGTGGGAATCATGACAGCTTTTTTCACAAGTGATGAAGCCTGAATCAAAGATTAACCTACCCAAGTTAGAGGGAGAAGAAGGTTCTTCTTACTCCAGTCCATAAACTTGCCATCTGGCCAACTCTATTTGCAGATGACAGAGATCCTCAACTAGAAAACATAAAGGAATCAATTTGAAGGAATCAATTAGTAATATGAGTGGAATGGATGACAAAATAAGTATATCTTTTTAATTTTTGCTCTTGTTCATTACATAAAACTAGAAGACACAAAATTGAGGGAGCTGGGTCATATGGGGAAAAAAATGACACTATTTACAGCTACAACAAAAGTACAACCTGTTTACAAACAAACATAATAAAACATGTCCAAAACACATATAGAAAAACATCACAGCTGGTCAAAGACACAAAAAAACTTGAGTTAAAAGAAATCCATTTACATGTTCCTACACATGGACACCACCAGATGGTCAACACCGAAATCAGACTGATTATATTCCTTGCAGCCAAAGATGGAGAAGCTCTATACAGTCAGCAAAAACAAGACCAGGAGCTGACCGTGGCTCAGACCATGAACTCCTTATTGTCAAATTCAGACTTAAATTGAAGAAAGTAGGGAAAACCACTAGACCATTCAGGGATACCTAAATCAAATCCCTTATGATTATACAGTGGAAGGGAGAAATAGATTCAAGGGACTAGATCTGATTGATAAGAGTGTCTGATGAACTATGGACAGAGGTTCGTGACATTGTACAGGAGACAGGGATAAGACCATCCCCATGGAAAAGAAATGTAAAAAATGAAAATGGCTGTTTGGGGAGGCCTTACAAATAGCTGTGAAAAGAAGAGAAGTGAAAAGCAGAGGAGAAAAAGACAGACATAAGCATCTGAATGTAGAGTTCCAAAGAATAGCAAGGAGGGATAAGAAAGCCTTCCTCAGCAATCAATGCAAAGAAATAGAGGAAAACAGAATGGGAAAGATTAGCGATCTCTTCAAGAAAATCAGAGATACCCAACTCCAGTACTCTTGCCTGGAAAATCCCATGGATGGAGGAGCCTGGTGGGTTGCAGTCCATGGGGTCGCTAAGAGTCGGACATGACTGAGCGACTTCACTTTCACTTTTCACTTTCATGCATTGCAGAAGAAAATGGCAACCCACTCCAGTGTTCTTGCCTGGAGAATCCTAGGGATGGGGGAGCCTGGTGGGATGCCATCTATGGGGTCGCACAGAATCGGACACGACTAAAGCGACTTAGCAGCAGCAGCAAGGGAACATTTCATGCAAAGATGGGCTCGATAAAGGACAGAAATGGTATGGACCTAACAGAAGCAGAAGATATTAAGAAGAGGTGGCAAGAATACACAGAAGAACTGTACAAAAAAGAGCTTCACAACCCAGATAATCATGATAGTGTGATCACTCACCTGGAGCCAGACATCCTGGAATGTGAAGTCAAGTGGGCTTTAGAAAGCATCACGACAAACAAAGCTAGTGGAGGTGATGGAATTCCAGTTGAGCTATTTCAAATCCTGAAGGATGATGTTGTGAAAGTGCTGCACTCAATATGCCAGCAAATTTGGAAAACTCAGCAGTGGCCACAGGACTCGAAAAGGTCAGTTTTCATTCCGATCCCAAAGAAAGGTAAAGCCAAAGAATGCTCAAACTACTGCACAATTGCACTCATCTCACATGCTAGTAAAGTAATGCTCAAAATTCTGCAAGCCAGGCTTCAGCAGTACGTGAACCGTGAACTTCCAGATATTCAAGCTGGTTTTAGAAAAGGCAGAGGAACCAAAGATAAATTGCCACCATCTGCTGGATCACTGAAAAAGCAGGAGAGTTCCAGAAAAACATCTATTTCTGCTTTATTGACTATGCCAGAGCCTTTGACTGTGTGGATCACAATAAACTGTGGAAAATTCTGAAAGAGATGGGAATACCAGAACACCTGACCTGCCTCTTGAGAAACCTATATGCAGCTCAGGAAGAGTTAGAACTGGACATGGAACAACAGACTGGTTACAAATAGGAAAAGGAGTACATCAAGGCCATATATTGTCACCCTGCTAATATATTTAACTTATATGCAGAGTACATCATGAGAAACGCTGGGCTGGAAGAGGCACAAGCTGGAATCAAGACTGCCAGGAGAAGTATCAATAACCTCAGATATGTCGATGACACCACCCTCATGGCAGAAAGTGAGAGGAACTAAAAAGCCTCTTGATGAAAGTGAAAGAGGAGAGTGAAAAAGTTGGCTTACAGCTCAACATTCAGAAAACTAAGATCATGGCATCTGGTCCCATCACTTTATGGGAAATAGATGGGGAAACAGTGGAAACAGTGTCAGACTTTATTTTTGAGGGCTCCAAAATCACTGCAGATGGTGACTGCAGCCATGAAATTAAAAGACACCTACTCCTTGGAAGGAAAGTTATGACCAGCCTAGATAGCATATTGAAAAGCAGAGACATTACTTTGCCAACAAAGGTCCATCTAGTCAAGGCTATGGTTTTTCCAGTGGTCATGTATGGATATGAGAGTTGAACTGTGAAGAAGGCTGAGCGCTGAAGAATTGATGCTTTTGAACTGTGGTGTTGGAGAAGACTCTTGAGAGTCCCTTGAACTGCAAGGAGATCCAACCAGTCCATTCTAAAGGAGATCAGTCCTGGGTGTTCTTTGGAAGGAGTGATGCTGAAGCTGAAACTCCAATACTTTGGCCACCTCATGCGAAGAACTGACTCATTGGAAAAGACTCTGATGCTGGGAGGGATTGGGGGCAGGAGAAGGGGATGACAGAGGATGAGATGGCTGGATGGCATCACCGACTTGATGGACATGAGTTTGAGTGAACTCTGGGAGTTGGTGATGGACAGGGAGGCCTGGTGTGCTGTCATTCGTGGGTCACAAAGAGTCGGACACGACTGAGTGACTGAACTGAACTGAACTGAAAAGTGTAGTACCTACATCTGTATTGCTTCTTCCCAAATTAAAATACTCACTTGATGGAACATAATTGCGATAGTTTTTTTAAAAGAAAAGAAATAAAACTTTCAAATGGTTATGATAGGATGTTAGATTTAGATTAAAATGTATAAAATCATACCAATACCTACACATCTAGTCCCAACGCTAAAAATGAAATATACTAAATTTTAACAAGACTTGCTTTCTGGAAGAGTATTTAAAGTGTGTTAGTGCTCAGTCGTGTCCAACTCTTTGTGACCCCATGGACTGTAGCCTGTCAGGCTCTTTTGTCCATGGGATTTCCAAGCAAGAATCAGATCAGATCAGATCAGATCAGTCGCTCAGTCGTGTCCGACTCTTTGCGACCCCATGAACCGCAGCACGCCAGGCCTCCCCGTCCATCACCAGCTCCTGGAGGTCACTCAGACTCACATCCATCGAGTCAGTGATGCCATCCAGCCATCTCATCCTCTGTCGTCCCCTTCTCCTCCTGCCCTCAATCCCTCCCAGCATCAGAGTCTTCTCCAACGAGTCAACTCTTCGCATGAGGTGGCCAAAATACTGGAGTTTCAGCTTTAGCATCATACCTTCCAAAGAAATTCCAGGATTGATCTCCTTCAGAATGGACTGGTTGGATCTTCTTGCAGTCCAAGGGACTCTCAAGAGTCTTCTCCAACACCACAGTTCAAAAGCATCAATTCTTCGGCGCTCAGCCTTCTTCACAGTCCAGCTCTCACATCCATACATGACCACAGGAAAGACCATAGCCTTGACTAGGCGAACCTTTGTTGGTAAAGTAATGTCTCTGCTTTTGAATATGCTATCTAGGTTGGTCATAACTTTCCTTCCAAGGAGCAAGCGTCTTTTAATTTCATGGCTGCAGTCACCATCTGCAGTGATTTTGGAGCCCAGAAAAACAAAGTCTGACACTGTTTCCACTGTTTCCCCATCTATTTCCCATGCAGTGATGGGACCAGATGCCATGATCTTTGTTTTCTGAATGTTGAGCTTTAAGCCAACCTTTTCACTCTCCACTTTCACTTTCATCAAGAGGCTTTTTAGCCCCTCTTCACTTTCTGCCATAAGAGTGGTGTCATCTGCATATCTGAGGTTATTGATATTTCTCCCGGCAATCTTGATTCCAACTTGTATTTCTTCCAGTCCAGCATTTCTCATGATGTACTCTGCATATAAGTTAAATAAACATGGTGACAATATGCAGCCTTGACGTACTCCTTTTCCTATTTGGAACCAGTCTGTTGTTCCATGACCAGTTCTAACTGTTGCTTCCTGACCTGCATACAGATTTCTTAAGAGGCAGATCAGGTGGTCTGGTATTCCCATCTCTTTCAGAATTTTCCATAGTTTATTGTGATCCACACAGTCAAAGGCTTTGGCATAGTCAATAAAGCAAGAATACTGGAAAGTGAAAGTTGCTCAGTTGTATCTGACTCTTTGCGACCCCATGGACTATATAGTCCATGGAATTCTCTAGGCCAGAATTCTGGAGTGGGTAGCCTTTCCCTTCTCCAAGGGATTTTCCCAAACCAGGGATCAAACCCAGGTCTTCTGCATGGCAGGTGGATTGTTTACCAGCTGATCCACAAGGGAAGCCCAAGAATACTGGAGTGGGTAGCCTTTCCCTTCTCCAAGGGATCTTCCCAACCCAGGGATCAAACCTCGGTCTCCTGCATTGGCAGGCAGATTCTTTACTGCTGAGCACCAGGGAAGCCCTGATTTTAGGATGAACCTGAAAACCAAGTATTTTCAATAGGAATATACAATAAACATGGATGCAAGACCGGAAACTCCATATCTAAAATTAAACATGCAATAAGCCCCCCAAACGCTGTCCCTAACGCGGACACAAGTTCCAATCCCCCAACAACAGACATCCCAAATGTTATTCTCCAGCAAAGATCTTCCAATTTGTCAGGCTGTTAATCATGTTCAAGATACAGCAAAGCCAAACAAACTGAAACGCTGTTGTCTGGAACAGTGAAAGGTTTATTTCAAGGCCTTGCAATGAGACAAGACAGCTCTTGCCCTAAAACGTCCTAAAATGGGAAGGGATCTGGCAAAGCACTTTTAAAAGCCAGGTGCGGGAGGGAGGGGGTTTGCAGGGTCTAAGATCAGCTTGTGCACAATTCTTTAATTGGCTTTTGGTGAGGTAGCAGGATGGTTTCACAGGGGTTAACATTATCAGTCCTTGGGTTCCAGGAGGCCTGGGGTTCTACGCCCTACCTCACTAAATAGTTTATTAATATCTTCCTCTTTGTTGGAGAGGGAGAGTTGTGTTTTTTTTTAACCTCTGCAAAACAACTCATGAAATGTACATCAAGTACTATTTAGGTACTTCAGGGAGGAGCTGAAATACAGGATGTGAGGGGAGGCCTTTGCCAGGAAGGCCTGGTGGCGTCCAGCTAGGTTACAGATCCAACATGATAACCGTGCTCCCCAACCAGAGAAAACTCTCAACATGAATCCCCAGGTTGGTCCACAAACACAAAAGGTACCAGCTGGCACGACCATTCGCGTCACCCCAACGCCTACCCCATTACGCAATCTGGAACAACAACAACAAACACCCTAAGGCGCTCTCCCTGGCCCTGAAACACGCCCAGAAACCAACTCTGACCTGATGGATGACTTCTGTTTTCACCGCTGGAGGCAAATCACAGGATAGACGTTTAAAAACCAGGCGACCAGCCTCTGCCGCAGGCAAGACACCTGGAATCTGATAGGATGGCGGCCGACGAGGTTCACAAGCAGCTGTTCCAAAGACCCGGATCCTGGCTTCTCGCGAGCCTTCGATGACGCAATATTTCCGCGCCGGGTTCGCGCCTCTTTACCAGTAGCAGCCGTTTTCCCACCTAGTTCCGTTTGACCGGTGACGGCTTCGTTTTTCTTCCTTTCGCGGGAAGGTGTAAAACGGTGAGAAGCTATCGAAAAGGACTTATTTCACCCTATTTTCGGCCCACCTGACCCATTGGGCCATGATTTTGAACATTCGCCAGGGGCGCTGCACAAACGCTTAGCTTCTCACTTGGATCTCTGCAGGCTGGGCAGAGATGTTCGCGGACATGAAGGCCCTTTGATTTAAAGATGAAGAGACGCTAAGAAGCGCGGCCATCTCAAAGAAACCCAACAGGGAGGGATCCCAAGCCAAACCTAGCAACAATAGAAGGACAACCGAGCAGTATTCTAGGAATGCGGACTGCAGAGGGTGTTGTAGGGTTTAGAAAACCGTTCAGGAGGGCACAGGTCTGAGAGTGGGTAAAACGGCAGGATTATACAGCTCTTGTTATGACTGGTGTGGAGGGAAATGGGAAACACTTTTGATCAGGGGCAAAGCCAAAGGAGAAGCATGGCTCTCCCTTCGACAATGGGATGAGCCAAAGATGGGGTAAGGTTCCTTGCACAAAGGTGAGAAATACTTGAATCAAAAGCTCTGAGGGAAGTGATTCTGTTGAGTATTGTGACGCAACTGATGAAGCACTGCTCCCTAAGTCAGGAAGGTCAGAAAAGGAAATGGCAACCCTCTCCATTATTCTTGCCTGTGAAATTCCATGGACAGAGGCTCCTGGAGGGCTACAGTCCGTGGGGTCGCAAAAGAGTCGGACACGATGTAGCGACTAAACAACAACCCTGTAATTATAGAACTTGGTTCAGAGAACGTTCAAGCTAAAGGGGTTATTTATTTATTGACCCAGCAGATGTTTATAAAATGCATCCTCTGTGGCAAACAGGGATCTGGGTGCTGGAAATATAAAAGGTATAAATGCAGGAAAAATAACATGGTTTCATTGAGCTGTACATTCTGTTACTGACCAAGGTTCTTGGATTCTAGCCAATAGAAATTGGTAAGAGGCCAGATAAATTCAGACAATGCTTTATTGGGCCTGGTGCTGTAGCAGGAGGAAGTGAAAACAAGTAACAGGTACCCTTTCTTGCTACGGGGCAGGTGGTGAGCTGGTCCATTAAACGGTGTGAGTAGGGCAGGTCCAGAGGAGGGGTGGCTTGGGTGGTCTGCCCATTCCTTTTAGGGCTGTTTGCAGGGAACACACATAGGATCCTGCTTTTGCTCACAGTACCTCAGAAGTAGTGGTTGGGTTTGGGTCTTTGTGTATCTTGTTCATAATTTGCTCCTATTGCCTATGCCAGGCAGTTATTTTTAGTCCCTTATGCTGCTGCTAAGTCGCTTCAGTCGTGTCCGACTCTGTGCGACCCCATAGACGGCAGCCCACTAGGCTCCTCTGTCCCTGGGATTCTCCAGGCAAGAATACTGGAGTGGGTTGCCATTTCCTTCTCCAATGCATGAAAGTGAAAAGTGAAAGTGAAGTCGCTCAGTCGTGTCCGACTCTTAGCGACCCCATGGAGGAGCCTACCAGGCTCCTCCGTCCATGGGATTTTCCAGGCAAGAGTACTGGGGTGGGGTGCCATTGCCTTCCCCGTAGTCCCTTATAGTTCCTCTGTATTCTGGATCGGCCGTTTGTCTAGGGGCAGGCACTGCAGCCAAGTGTCCTGGGTCCCAGCCTGTCTCAGTACTGATGCGCAGAATGTAAAAGGCAAGTTGTTGGTTTGTCTTCCTCATTATATCAAGAGTTTTGATTCCCACCTACAATGTGATCTACAGTGCCTGGAGGGCAGAGCAGTGAACCAAAGACATTAGCCCCAAGATTTAATGGAATTTGTTTCTGTAGCTTTTAGACTTGCTTGGGACCAGTCACTCTTTTTTCCTTAAGAACATACCTTACCTGGTTTCACGGGTCCAAAGATGGAGAGGAATTTTTCCTCAGGGTGAATTGTACATCACGTCTCACCTATATTTGGCTCAGATGAGACTTTGGATATAGACTTTTTTTTTTTTTTAAGGTATTTGTTTTTGGCTGTGTTGGGTCTTCCTTGTTGGGCAGGGGCTTTATCTAGTGGCAGTATGTGGGCTCAGTAGTTGTGGTGCACAGGCTTAGTTGCCATAGGCATGTGGAATCTTCCTGGACCAAGGGTCAAACCCATTTCCCTTGCATTGGCAGGTGGATTCTTAACCACTGAACCACCAGGGAAGTCCTGGATTAGAGTTAATCCAGGGGGCTATTGGGATGAAATGTATGTATTTTGCATGCGAGACGGGCGTGGTTGGAGGGGACAGGGCCAGTGGTGGAATTTTAAGGACTGAATGTTTATGTCCCATTAGATTCACATGCTGAAGCCCTGAAACCCACTGTGGCTCTATTTGGAGATGGGACTCCTACAGTAAGTAATTCAGGTTAAATGAAGTTGTAAGGGTGGGGCTCTACTCCAGTTGTATCTGCTGGAACCTTGACCTTGGACTTCTAGTCTCTGGAACTATGAGAATATTAACGTCTGTTTAAGCTACCTGTGCTGGTATTTCAGTACGGCAGCCAGAGCAGTGTAATACAGGAATGTTTATGTATGACCTAAGATCTTCATATATTCCACATTAAAACCCTTAAGAAAACAATTGAAATGTTCACTCCAAGTGAGTCTTAAGTTTTCACATCATGTATTAGTTTTTAAAGAATATTTACAATGACTTCATCTACTTACATGCCTCTACTGCTCAGATCAGATCAGATCAGTCGCTCAGTCATGTCCGACTCTTCGCGACCCCATGAACCGCAGCACGCCAGGCCTCCCTGTCCATCACCAGCTCCCGGAGGTCACCCAGACTCACACCCATCAAGTCAGTGATGCCATCCAGCCATCTCATCCTCTGTCGTCCCCTTCTCCTCCTGCCCTCAATCCCTCCCAGCATCAGAGTCTTCAATGAGTCAACTCTTTGCATGAGGTGGCCAAAATACTGGAGTTTCAGCTTTAGCATCATTCCTTCCAAAGAAATCCCAGGGCTGATCTCCTTCAGAATGGACCGGCTGGATCTCCTTGCAGTCCAAGGGACTCTCAAGAGTCTTCTCCAACACCACAGTTCAAAACCATCAATTCTTCAGCGCTCAGCCTTCTTCACAGTCCAGCTCTCACATCCATACATGACCACAGGAAAGACCATAGCCTTGACTAGGCGAACCTTAGTTGGTAAAGTAATGTCTCCGCTTTTGAATATGCTATCTAGGTTAGTCATAACTTTCCTTCCAAGGAGTAAGCGTCTTTTAATTTCATGGCTGCAGTCACCATCTGCAGTGATTTTGGAGCCCAGAAAAATAAATTCTGACACTGTTTCCACTGTTTCTCCATCTATTTCCCATGTAGTGATGGAACCAGATGCCATGATCTTCGTTTTCTGAATGTTGAGCTTTAAGCCAACCTTTTCACTCTCCACTTTCACTTTCATCAAGAGCCTTTTTAGCCCCTCTTCACTTTCTGCCATAAGAGTGGTGTCATCTGCATATCTGAGGTTATTGATATTTCTCCCAGCAATCTTGATTTCAACTTGTGTTTCTTCCAGTCCAGCATTTCTCATGATGTACTCTGCATATAAGTTAAATAAACATGGTGACAATATGCAGCCTTGACGTACTCCTTTAGCCTCTACTGCTAGCTTCTCCCTAATGGACGTGACAAAATGCCCTTCCTCAAACCCAGTTTTCCAGCAGTAGACTTGGCCTGAACCTTATGCCAGTCACTACTGACATTACCCCTGGCTACAGCTCAGTGATTATAGAGATTCGTAAAACATTTGCCAGATTGGTTAAAGGCCTGTAGTATTCCAGTCTAGAACCAGATTCAGCCCACTCTTTCAGAGCTTCTCGACTCATTCCCAATCTGATTCAGTCTCTCCAGCTCTGTGGAGCATGAGGTAACAGGCCAAAGTTGATTCTACAAAATCTACTTCTCTCTTCCTCATGTGACTCCCAAACATGTTAGATTCAAGAGTGCCTGAGTTAGGAGGAAATGGAACCACCCACCTTTCTTCCTGGCATCAGTTTCCATCCCATGAGTGAAGCAAAAGATGGTGTTAGGGAACTATGTCCAGAAGGAAGAATGCAGCTGAGTTAACCAGTGTAGACTTTCATATTTCCAGGATTCTGAGAATAATCTGGACAACCAGAGAAGGGAAGAGCTAGGAGAGAAGCAATCTTAATTTGTGTTCAGATTGCCCATCTTTTCATGTTTTAGGGGAAAAAAAAAAAAAACACCAAGGTCTGTGTTGCAATGGATTTTATTATCTAATTTATAGGTTTAAATTGCTAATTGTCTTTGGGCTTTCAGTTCACTTTGCAAACCATTTCACTACCTTTTCAAGTCTAGAAAAATCTTAAAAACTACATTTAAAGTGACCTTTATTGTATAATGCTTGGTCTTATTTATCAGTTGAAGTTAAGCTCATTCAAGGACATTAAGTTGCATTTATGACCTTAATATTCATTTTTCTTATTCGAAAATTCAATTTTCTGAAATAATATTTAAATAAACTTAGAGTCAAAGAAATGTAGCAGCTAATTATCATGTACTTGGTGGGCGTTGAAGATAATTTTTTTCAGTTGGGAGAAATGAATGAATATCAGTTCAGTTCAGTTCAGTCTCTCAGTTGTGTCCAACTCTTTGCGACTCCATGAATCGCAGCATGCCAGGCCTCCCTGTCCATCACCAACTCCTGGAGTTCACTCAGACTCTTGTCCATCGAGTCAGTGATGCCATCCAGCCATCTCATCCTCTGTCATCCCCTTCTCCTCCTGCCTCCAATCCCTCCCAGCATCAGAGTCTTTTCCAATGAGTCAACTCTGCATGAGGTGGCCAAAGTACTGGACTTTCAGCTTTAGCATCATTCCTTCCAAAGAAATCCCAGGGCTGATCTCCTTCAGAATGGACTGATTGGATCTCCTTGCAGTCCAAGGGACTCTCAAGAGTCTTCTCCAACACCACAGTTCAAAAGCATCAATTCTTCGGCGCTCAGCTTTCTTCATAGTCCAGCTCTCATATCCATACATGACCACAGGAAAAACCATAGCCTTGACTGGACGAACCTTTGTTGGCAAAGTAGTATCTTTGCTTTTGAATATGCTATCTAGGTTGGTCATAACTTTCCTTCCAAGGAGTAAGCATCTTTTAATTTCATGGCTGCAGCGATTTTGGATTTACTCCAAATCTGTAGTGATTTTGGAGCCCAGAAAAATAAAGTCTGACACTGTTCCCACTGTTTCCCCATCTATTTCCCATGAAGTGATGGGACCAGATGCCATGATCTTCATTTTCTGAATGTTGAACTTTTTCAACATTCAAAAGCCAACTTTTTCACTCTCCACTTTCACTTTCATCAAGAGGCTTTTGAGTTCCTCTTCACTTTCTGCCATAAGGGTGGTGTCATCTGCATATCTGAGGTTATTGATATTTCTCCCAGCAATCTTGATTCCAACTTGTGTTTCTTCCAGTCCAGCGTTTCTCATGATGTACTCTGCATATAAGTTAAATAAACAGGGTGACAATATATAGCCTTGACAAAATCCTTTTCCTATTTGGAACCAGTCTGTTGTTCCATGTCCAGTTCTAACTGTTGCTTCCTGACCTGCGTACAAATTTCTCAAGAGGCAGATCAGGTGGTCTGGTATTCCCATCTCTTTCAGAATTTTCCACAGTTTATTGTGATCCACACAGTCAAAGGCTTTGGCATAGTCATTAAAGCAGCAATAGATGTTTTTCTGGAACTCTCTTGCTTTTTCCATGATCCAGCGGATGTTGGCAATTTGATCTCTGGTTCCTCTGCCTTTTCTAAAACCAGCTTGAACATCAGGAAGTTCACAGTTCACATATTGCTGAAGCCTGGCTTGGAGAAGTACAACAGAATCTCAATTTCAGAAAGGATGTTGGAAAGGGATTTTCTTGGAGGGAAGATGGTTCTAGTGTCTCACACAAAAAGTGTGAACTTACTGGGAGTTGCCATAGAGACAGATAAAATATATGGAAGCAGCAGCTGTATTAGACATTGTTATGGGACATGAGCCAGAGAACAAGGGCTTAACACATTTAAATAAGGTTTTATAGTCTATGAGAGCAGAAGATGACAACAGAACCTTTGAAGCAGCTCAGAGTGGGAAAAAAAGAAAAACAAACATAAATACATATTAAAAGACCATGTCACCATGAGAGTAAAGGCTTCCAAGGTGCGACTGGATGTCATAAGGAGAAATATTTTCCAATGGGGCAGGAACGTGTATATGCATCAGAAGATAATGATGATTTCAAAGTTTCCTCTTAGAAGTGAGACACAGAAGGAGGAGTTTCATATCAAGAGACATGAAAGGAACCTAAAATCATTCTCTGACAAATGATGAAGTATGGGAAGATTTGAAAATCCAAGGAAGACTGTGGGGTGTGGCAGGGAGGAATGTTGACATCTAAGGAGAAATAAATGGATTCTTTCCAAGAAGAGGTAAAGGGGTATATTTTCCTTTAAATTCCCAGCCAGAAAAAGCTCTCATATGGAGAGAGGGATACATAGAGGCTGTTTCTGTGTCCTCTGCACCCCTCCCCACTGGGATGCCTTCTCTAAGAAACTGAAAGGTGATTTCCACAGCCTTGCCCATCTTGCTGCTTCTCTCTCACCTACCTGGATGGGGGTGACGGGAACTTCATCATCTACGGTCCATGGTGGTTCTCATTCCAACTTGGAGAGTACATCAGGTTTGCTAACTTGATACCCTGTTCATGGGAAATGCCAGAAGACTCAGGCTCATCAGATGTCATCAGGGATCTGTGATGCTGAGAACAATATGCTTTTTAGGGACTACACAATTTGTATGTTTGTAAATTAAAGGCTTTTCTTTAAAATGAAAAGAGAGTATACCTTCTCATCTGGGACAAGAGATGAGACTGCAAATCTACCACTTCAGAGCATGACAGACACAACAAAGCCTTCAGAAGCTGAAGAAAGAAAAGGCACTGTCCTCACCCACAGACACCAAGTTGCTATAGTCCTCCAGCATTACGTCCTGGTACAAGGCCTTCTGAGCGGGAGCCAGGAGCTGCCACTCCTCCCACGTGACATCCACGGCCACATCCTCCAGTGTCAGCGATCCCTGTAACAACACAGTCCCCTGTAATATGAGTGTTTCTCTTATTACTAAAATGGAGGTGTGAAATAATAGAGGTTTCTATCCCTGGTTGATGGCTTAGAGATCCTAAAACCCTTATAGTCTCCTAAGTGGTAAAAGCACTAGGAACATCTTTGGTTCTAATATTTGGTCTTCAGCTTCAACCCTAATCTGACACTGACAACTCAGAGTTAGCATCAGGCTCCACAGGCCAAAGGGCTCAGTATCACAAGAGTGCCTTCAGTTCAGATACCGGTCCAAAGTCCCAGGTTCCCTGTGTTTGTGTCCAGCTTGGCTACAACTCAGGGGTTCCCATAATTTCCCTGCTAAGGTTAGGTAAATTGCTAGAACAACTGACAGAACTGAGGACAATGTTATGCTTACCTTTATAGTTTATTATCAAAGATAAAGGGCTTCCTGTGTGTGTGGCTCAGTGGGTAAAGAATCCACCTGCAATGTGGGAGACCTGGGTTCAATCCCTGGGTTGGTAAGATCCCCTGGAAAAGGGAAAGGCTCCCCACTCCAGTATTCTGGCCTGGAGAATTCCATGAACTGTATAGTTCATGGGGATGCAAAGAGTCAGACACGACTGAACGACTTTCACTTTCATCAAGGATATTAATGAACACCCACATGAAAAGGTAAAGAGAGCCAAGTGTAAAAAGGTCCTGAGTGCAAGAGCCTCTTTCCCCATCAAGTTGGAATGAGTCACCCTCCCAGCACGGGGATCAGCCTGCCTCCTTGGAAGTTCTCTGAACCCCGTTTAGGGTTTTTATGGTGGTTCTATTACACAGGAATGATTGATTAAACCCCTGCCTACTAGTGACAGAGTTCAATCTCTGGTTCCTTTCCTGTCTACTGAGATCAAAGGGTAGAGCCCAACATTCCAGTCAAGGCTTGGTCTTTCTGGGATCAGCTCCCATCTTAAAGTTGTCTAGGGACCTCTCCTGACTCACCTCGTTAGCATACACTCACAGATGGTTCAGAGGGTCTTGTTATGAATAAAAAAGGGATACTCCTCTATTTTTCAGGAAACTGCAGATGTTTTAGGAACTCTGTCCCAAGAACCAGCGTCAAAGACCAAGTACATACAAAGACCAAATATGTGGCAGTAAGTCATTTGTGTAATTAAAGACAATACAGGGGGTTCCCTGATGGCTCAACAGGTAAAGAATCCGCCTGCAATGCAGGAGACACAGGTTGTTGACCACAAGTTCATGTGCCAGATACAGAGTGAGGCCAGACAAACCAAAATGTTGCAGTTTGGAGCAGAGAGAGGTTTACTGCAGGGCCGAGGAAGGAAAAGGGTGGCTTGTGCTAAAAAAAACCTGAACTCCCTGATGGTTTTGAGGGAAGAGTATTTGTTTCTTTTGAGTTTTTAAAAATATTTATTTATTTATTTGGGTGCATCAGATCTTAGTTGAGGCACGTGGGATCTTCATTGCAGCATGGGAGCTTAGTCACCATGCTTAATTGAAGCATGTGTGCTCTTTGTTCCCTGACCAGGGATCGAAACTGCATCCCCCATGTTGGAAGGCAGACTCTTAACCACTGGACCATCAGTGAAGTCCCTGTTTGTTTTTAAATTAATTAATTTTTGGCTGCATTGTGCCCTTGTTGCTGTGTGCTGGCTTTCTCTAGTGGCAAAGTTGGGGCAGTTCTTCAGTGAATGGGATTCTTATTATGGTAGCTTCTCTTGTTGCAGAGCAACGGCTCTAGGTGCAAGGGCTTCAGTAGTTGAAGCTTGCCAGCTCAGTAGTTGTGGACCACAGGTATGTGGAGATCCTCCCAGACCAAGGATTGAACCTTTGTCCCCGGCATTGGCAGGAGGATTCTTATCTACCAGACCACCAGGGAAATCTGGGGGAAGAGTTTTTAAAGGCAAAATTCAGGGTGGGGGCTACAGGATATGTGACTTTCTTCTGTTTGGTTGGTGGTGAGGTAATGGATAGTGTTCCAGGAATGTTGTGCTCAGCCAAAAGCTGAAAGATATATTGTTATGTATATCCTTGGAGGAAGAACCAGGACCCTGCTTTATTGCTGCAATATTATTTCTTAACTGCTTTTCCTTTGTTACTGAGTTTCCTTACTTCCTTAATTAGAAAAACTATTTCAATCTGCCCTTTTGAACTCCTGGAAAGTCAAGGAGCCCAAAGCCTTTTTCCTATGAACAGGAAGCCCCACAGGTTCTGGTAGGTCTCAAAATACACACAACCATTCTTTCTGGGACAATATCATTAAGGCCTTAGCACCTCTGCTTTCATCTAAGATTATTGAGAGACAATTCTGGGGCATCTTTGTGCTGTTTTGTCACTTTTTAATGTCCAGCCAAAAATATCCAGCCACCTGATGTGAAGAGCTGACTCATTTGAAAAGACCCTGATGTTGGGGAAGATTTAAGGCAGGAGAAGGGGATGACAGAGGATGAGATGGTTGGATGGCATCACTGATTCGATGGACATGAGTTTGGGTAAACTCTGGGAGTTGGTGATGGACAGGGAGGCCTGACGTGCTACGGTTCATGGGGTCGCAAAGAGTCAGACACGACTGAGTGACTGAACTGAACTAATGTACAGCCCCTTCTCTCTGTTCACCCCTCACCCTATCCGTGCGTCTTAGTCCAAGCTTCTTCCAGCTGTAGCAGCAGTGAGCTGTGGTTGCAGGAGAAGGGAGGAGCAAGAGAATGGTCACATCCCAGGTCTCAGGAAAGTGAGCCATAGTAAAGTGAAAGTGAGTTTATTCAGAGAAATACACATGCCCTAGGCAAGTGAGAAGCCTAGGGGAAGACGGTTGTTAGTTTTTATGGGTTGAATAATTTTATAGGCTAACAAGTGGGAGGATTATTTAAACTATTTGTGGGGAAAAGCAGATTTCAGGAATTGGGCCACCACCCACTTTTTGGTCTTTTAAAATGGTCAACCTTGAAACTGTCCTGGCACTGGTGGGTGTATTATTTAGCATAATAATGTACTACTGCTGCTGCTAAGTCACTTCAGTCATGTTCGACTCTGTGCGACCCCATAGATGGCAGCCCACCAGGCTGCCCCATCCCTGGGATTCTCCAGGCAAGAACATTGGAGTGGGTTGCCATTTCCTTCTCCAATGCATGAAAGTGAAAGTGAAGTTGCTCAGTCATGTCTGACTCTTCGCAACCCCATGAACTGCAGCCTACCAGGCTCCTCCACCCATGAGATTTTCCAGGCAAGAGTACTGGAGTGGGATGCCATTGCCTTCTCCGTTAATGTACTACAGTGAGTGTATAATGAGATTCAAAGTCTATGGGAAGTTGTATAGGCTGGTCAAAGCCTTGTGGGTTCTAACCAGTTTGTCATATCTTCAATGGCTGTGTCATTCTTGTAATGGCTGTGCCCTGCCCTCTTCCATCCTGTCATACTTTGGCAGAGACAAATCAAATGTTCCTTACAAATTTTTAGGATACTATAAGTCAGTCAGCTGTCACTTTACAGATATGTCCCCCCAAACTATTAAAACTATCCTATCCAAAAATAATAATAATAATAAATAAATAAAACTATCCTATCCAGTAGGAATTGCTATAATTTTTAAGATAAGTAAAATCTGAGAATTGGCTGTCCAAAAATGGGCCTGCTTTCAGTTAAAAATGCAGTTTAGTGTCTTTTCATGTTAATTGGGTATTCAGAATCATCTCTTCTATGGATATTTACCTATTGATTTTTACTCTGTTTTTTTCTTATTAATCTATTGACTGGAAAACACACAAAATAACAGTTGTGAGCTTTAAGTTTTATTCAGGTTCTTGCTAAGGACCACAGCCACCCAGTTAGTGTAAGCATATGGGTTAGGGAGATTTCTCAGAGAAAGAGAACCAGGCATGGCTTTCTTGACATGAGAGAACCCATTTTAGCCTAAGCCGTTTTGTCATCTGAGCCTGGCCATAATTCTTGCCCTTGAACAGTCTCCATAATCAATGATGTTAAGGGGACAATGGGGCTTCCCAGGTAACGCAGTGGTAAAGAATCCACCTGCCAGTGCAGGAGCCACAGGAGACATGGGTTTGATCCCTGAGTCAGGAAGATCCCATGGAGAAGGGAATGGCAGCCCACTCCAGTATTATTGCCTGGAGAATTCAATGTAGACTGGTGGGCTGGAGTCCATGGGGTCGCAAAGAATTGGACACCACTAAGCAACTAAACTTTCACTTTCACTAGGTGAAGGACCAAATTGATCATCTTGACCCTCTGACTTCTACTAAAGCTGGACACTCAACTTTTGTCCAATTTTATGCTAAATTCTCTGCTCAAGCCCCTTCCTGAATGTGCATGTGCCCTTAGCTTAAAACTTCTTCACTTTTGCAGTTCCCAGGAGCCAATGCTTTGGGAAAGATGCGTGGTGTTCATACTTGCTGCAAGTAATAAATCCTTCCTTCTTCCATACTTTGGTTTGGGTGTACCTATTGACTTGACACCCACTTAAAGGTGAACCCAGTTTTGGGATGACATTAGCTCTGAGGAAATTGCTCCGAAAAAGTAAGGGAGAAGCCCGTTTATATATGCTTTCTGGATAGGAAATACATGCAATTAGGCATACATCTTGGTAAAAGATTTACTGCTAATCATAAAGGGAAAAAAATGTCTCAAGTTAATCTTTTTAAGGCTTATCTCTGTATGGGAAGATGCTAGAATCCAATGTCACTAAAATTCTTCCTGAGATATACATCTAACAATCTGTGAGCCCTGCCTGCCTATTCACTTGCATTCTAAGCACAGAATGCCTGTTGTTTTACCTATTTAAATTCTTCTCAGTGCACTGTCTGTAACTGCAGTGGGTTACAACTTAACCCCCTGTCAGAACTGGATGGTGAGCAACCCTCTTTGTCTTAATGATCCCAATTTTTCTGCACCCACAGATTCATAAGATTCATACACTCTAAGTTTTCATCTTTTTCAGTTAAGTGTTGCGATATAGTCTTCCAGTTTGCGGATTGTTCTTTGAGGTTTGTGTTTTATTTTAATGTAAAATGTGCTTCAAAAAGAAACCAAAGTCAAGCTCCTTGTAACTTAAGAGTTTAATTCCCATTTAAGAAAAAAAAATGAGATTTTGTATTACATTCTAGAAAGGGATTAATAAAAACATCTGTAAAGTTTGGTTTATACTCTTTCAAAAGGAAGTGCATCTTGTGCTGTATGGGGGAAATATTTTATTTGTCCTTAGGAACAAACCACACATCCAATCAGGCAATACCAGGACTCAAGCTAATATTTAATTTTATCTTCTGATACCAGGGACTTTATCTCAAACTGTTCAGAATTCAAAGGGGGGTATATAAAACCTATGAATAGTCATCATCTTCAAACCCTAAATATCTGGCTGGCTTAGAAGAAAGACTATTATAAAGATGATGATTTCTACTGTATTTTATCCAATCTAAGGTACCTTTGGTTGTATGATACACTAATATTTTATGTACCCAGTTCTCCATTTAAATATGTCAAGCAATCAACTGTGTGCTGCATTTTCACTTAAGCATTATTAATACATAGACCAATTTTTCTATCTTTGGATCAATGAAAACAAAAGTTTTACTCAAGAAAGACTCAGAAATTTCCAGGCCTACTTACTAATAAAGCATACAGTGGGGGCATGGTAGAGGTGGCAAGATATTGAGTCATAAGATTCTTTTACTAAAATAATGAACCATATAGTTCAGTTATAATTCATGTAGCATTATGATGATACAAAGACTCAGTGCAGATATTCTGTGGTAAAGTTTTATGACATTTAAGCACAGGAACTAGGGAGTCACAATCGTTAATGCTCACACACACAATTCCCAAATACAAAAATAATGTTATTATTAAAATAGGTACAGAACACTTACATATTTTCACATGGTTCTGCTATAATTTTTGCTTTGTTTTCTAACTACTGTATTTATTTACATATTTAATAATTTCTGTAATGCTGTGTATTATGTCAAAATTACAGGGAATGAATTCCCTCATAAATGATACCATGAAAGCATGACTTTCCCCCTAAATGTCAATTCTCTGTAGCTGAATTTCATACCGACAACATCCCCACCATTAATACATACATAGAAGTTCCTATTTGTTCCCTCTAGCCTACATTCAATTGACATTTATCGGGAAAGGTATTTCCTCCTGCCTGGCATTATATGTAGTACCATTGTCTGATAAAAGTAACATGGTACGAATCTGGAAAGTGTCCAAATCTGCTTCAGTCTTAAGGTTTCACTCCTACGTAAACTCTGGAGTGTAATGAGCTATTTCCTTTCAATGACAACTTTTGGATATTAACTTTCTTCATGACTTTTCTCGATGAGTTTTCTGATGTAAAATGAGGCTAAATTTGTGGGAGAAAGTTTTCCAGCACTCACTGCATCTGTAATGTTTCTCACCTGTGCGAGTTCTTTGAGGTATAATAAGATGTGACTTCTGGGCAAAAGATTTGACACTCATGGCATTTGTGAGGTTTTTCTCCCATATGTGTTTTCTGATGTAAAACAAGGCTAAACTTCATAGAGAAAGTTTTCCCACATTCACTGCATCCATAGGGTTTCTCTCCTGTATGGATTCTCTGATGAATGATGAGGCTAAATGTGTGAGAGAAAGTTTTCCCACATTCGTGGCATTGATAAGGCTTCTCTCCAGAGTGAATTCTCTGATGAATAAGGAGATACGACTTCTGGCTGAAGGCTTTGTGGCATTCACTGCATTTGTAGGGTTTCTCTCCTGTGTCAGACCTCTGATGAATAGTGAGATGTGACTTTTGGGTGAAAGCTTTCTGACACTGATGGCATTCAGTAGGGTTTCTCACCTGTATGAATTTTTTGGTGTAGGATGAGACTAAATTTGATGGAGAATGTTTTTCCATATTCATTGCATCCATAGGGCTTCTCTCCTGTATGAGTTCTCCAGTGAGTGTTGAGGAGTGACTTTATACTAAAGCCTTTTCCACATTCACTGCAATTATAAGGTTTCTCTCCTGTGTGAGTTCTCTGATATCTGATGAGCTCAGATCTCTGGATGAAGGCTTTCCCACATTCACTGCATCCATAAGGTTTTTCCACTGTATGTGTTTTTTGATGTAAAATGAGGCTAAACTTAAGGGGAAATGTCTTTCCACATTCATGGCAACCATAGGGTTTCTCTCCCATGTGAGATCTCTGATGAATAATGACCTGTGACTTATTGCCGAAGCTTTTCTGACATTCATCACATCTGTAGGACTTCTCTCCTGTATGTGTTCTTTGATGTAATGTGACTTGTGACTCATCACTGAAGCTTTTCTGACACATGCAGCACTCAAACCATTTTTCTCCTGTGTGAGGTCTCTGGTGCTTATTAAGGCATGACTTATCAGTAAAAGCTTTCCCACATTTGTTGCACTCATAGGGCTTCTCTCCTGTGTGGGTTCTCTGGTGTAAAATGAGATGGGACTTCTGGCTGAAGGCTTTCTGACACCTACTGCACCCGTAGGGTTTCTCTCCGGTGTGTGTTCTCTGATGCTTAATGAGGTCTGACTTCTGGGAAAAGGCTTTCCCACAGTCAGTGCAGCTGTAGTGTCTCGCTGCCATTTGAGCTTCCCAGTGTTTAATAAGCTGTGACTTATGGCTGAAAGCTTTAATGTGTTCACTATATTCGTCGTATTTTTGTCTATTAAGAATTTTCTCATGCTTAGTGTAAAGAAATAACTTGTCATATTGATTAAATCCCACTTCATTTCTTGCATAGCTTTTATTCTGAGTAATACACTCTAGATTAGGTTTCAAGTATTTCCCAAGTATGTCAGGTATATGAGATACTTGTGCTAAAGAAACTTCAAGGTTTAAGCTCAGAGAAGATACTTTTCCAAATGCATTATCTCTGTGGTGACTCTCCATAGTTTCCAGGTTGCCATGGTTTACTTTGTGCCAGTCTCTGTAATTGTCAACTTGCCAGGTGTCTTTTAGAAACAGACCAATGAATCCACAATGACCATGTAACAGAAGGAAGAGAATCTCAGCAAAGGCCAAGGAGAAAAGAGGAAGGGAGACTGTGAGTATAAACCTAAAGTCTGTGACATTTATAGATTGTGACATTTATAGATCTCACAAATAAAGAGATTTAAAGATGAAAAGAAAAAAGGAATAAACTACAAGCATCTTCCCAGGTGACAATAGAGGTAAAGAACTCGCCTGCCAATGCAGGAGATGCAGGTTTGATCCTTGGGTCTGGGAGATCCCCTGAAGAAGGGCATGGCAACCAACTTCAGTATTCTTGCCTAGAGAATCCCATGGACAGAGGGGCCTGGCAGGCTACAGTCTATGGGGTCACAAAGAGTCGGACATGACTGAAGCAACTTAGCATGCATGCACAAGGGGCATGAGAGATATACAGAATGAGAAGAATGGAGAATTTATGTATGCTTGAATATATAAGAAAAGAGAGCTATTAATATAAACATGGATTAAGGAGATGGAGACAAGGAGAAGGCAAGTACACTGAGGATAACAGAGAGAAAGATTAATTAGGAGAGCAAGTTCCAAGATGGACTAGAGAGGGATCTGATCAGAATATCTAAAATAAAGAAGTGTGTGTGTGTGTGTGTGTGTGTGTGTGTGTGTGTGTGTGTGTGTGTGTTTTAAACCAGGGCAAAAGAGACCTAATACAGGTTTCCCAGGTGGCTCAGTGGTGAAGAATCTACCTGCCAACGCAGGAGACCTAACATGGAGAGATTAAAATGTGAAGTCACAGCACTTTCACTGCCAAGGGCCCGGGTTGGATCCCTGGTGGTCAGGGAACTAAGATTCCACAAGCCATGCTGCATGGCCAAGTAAAAGAGAAAAGGAGTCAATGTTCACGTTAGGTGGGAACTCAGGTCAGCTGTTCTGAGTCATATTGAGAGCTTAAAAATTTCAAGAAGATTTCTCCAGATATTTTTGAGGTGCCTCCCTCTTTCTGGCCAACAAAGATTGACACTTCCATTTATCCCATGGAGCTGGTTTTTCACTTAACAGGATGAGTCTGACTCTGGATTTTTTCCCTGTTATCCATGGTGCTTCTTGTTGCAACTGGTAGAATGCATGTGCTTTGGTAACATCATACCCTACTCAAGGGGAATTACAGAGGACCCACAGACCCAAATACAAGTCCTCTGTAGAATAAGGTTATATTTAAGGGGTTGAACAAATTCCAACTTGGCCAAGTAAAGGACTTTTGCTTTGGGAGTGGGAGAAGGAAACTAAGAGGCCAGAAGGTACTAAAATCTTTGATGTATGAAACTCAAGTCTAGAAAAGTAAGGCAGTTGTAAGACCCCACCCCTTTCATCCCTGAGAAAGAAAAGGCAGTCCACTGCCTACAGTACCCAGAATGCTCTTCTTACCCACTGATACTAAGTTGATAAAATTTTCCAGCATCACATCTTGATACAAGTTCTTCTGAAGGGGGCCCAGTAGCTGCCACTCCTCCCAGGTGAAAACCACAGCCACATCCTTGAATGACACCGAGCCCTTTAATAGAACATTCTTATTCATTCTAAAGTAATTATCATTGATTACTACTATGAAGATAAATAGGAATGTCTCAGAAGTTTTCCTGTAAGTTTTCCCATGATGAGCTATTTGACTGCTTTCTGTGTAACAAGTTTTGCATTTTACTTTGTAGGAAAAGCCAATTTTTTTTAAATTTAAAACTGAAGCAACTAGCAGACACACAAGATGTGTTCTTACAAATCATTGTTGGGAAAAGGGAACAAAATCCATATGACTTCATTGAGACAACAAGAAGCTTCTGCTGGGTGTCTTCTGCCTGTGCTTCTATTCAATCATTCTGAGACTCATATGTTCATCCATTCACAAAAGAGGACTAGAACAGAGAACATCCTTAAATCTTTAATCTGGGATCCATGTACAGCATATGTGTATGCACCTATGACAGACAATGTATTAAGCATCCCTTTATTAGTAAGACTTGCTTTTACCCTGAAAGAACACACTAGCTTACAGAGAGAGAAATATAACACATTGCTCTTTTGAGTCCTGTGAGGTCTTCTAGAGAATCACTGAGTTTAAGTCATGGCCCTCAACTCAAATTCATACAAATAAACATTTACGTATGTGAGTACTGACACAGGAAGTCAGAAGAATATACATAAAAGTTTTTGGATTATTTATCTTGCAGGTAAAGAAAAAGGACTGATGGGGGACATATGGGTTTAACTCTATAAACTTCTGGACTACATGAAACTTTGACGCTGAGAATATCTTAAGCTTCACTAATATCAATGTGATTTATATTAGAGGTCTTGAGCCACATTGTAGCAACTTGACTTCTGAAAGTTGCTTAACTTCTGAAATTGTCCACAGGCTGGACACCAATGTCAGCCACTGATGTAGTCAGCCTTCCCTATGTGACCCACTGCAAATAAAAGGCCTAGACACTAATTCTTGCCTGGAGAATCCCAGGAACAGAGGAGCCTGGTGGGCTGTCGTCTATGGGGTCGCACAGAGTCGGACACAACTGAAGTGACTTAGCAGCAACAGCAGCAGCAGGACCATCAGGGAAGCCTTTAGAATTGTGTTTTTTAAAAAGTGCTAGTCCTGGAATCGGAGAAGGCAATGGCACCCCACTCCAGTACTCTTGCCTGGAAAATCCCATGGACGGAGGAGCCTGGTGGGCTGCTAAGTCCATGGGATCGCTAAGAGTGGGACACGACTGAGCAACTTCCCTTTCACTTTTCACTTTCATGCATTGGAGAAGGAAATGGCCACCCACTCCAGTGTTCTTGCCTGGAGAATCCCAGGGACGGTGGAACCTGGTGGGCTGCTGTCTCTCGGGTCGCACAGAGTTGGACATGACTGAAGTGACTTAGCAGCAGTAGCAGACACTAATTAGTAATATCGGAGATGTGTTGTTGGGCTTCCCAGGTGGCGCTAGTGGTAAAGAACCAAAGAATCCACCTGCCAGTGAAGGAGATGTAAGAGACGCGGGTTTGATCCCCAGGTCAGGAAGATCCCCTGGAGGAGGGCACAGCCCATTCCAGTATTCTTGCCTGGCAAATCCCATGGACGGAGGAGTATGGTGGGCTACAGTCCATAGAGTCGCAAAGAGTCGGACACAATTGAAACAACTGAGCACACACAAAAGATGTGTTCTTAGAAATCATTGTTGGGAAAAGGAAACAAAATCCATATGAATTCATTGAGACAACAGGAAGCTTCTGCCTGGTGTCTTCTAAGACCTGGCCTTACGCACTGTTCTCTGTTGCTGATTTTAATCTGTATCCTTTTGTTGTAATAAATCATAACCATGAGAATAAATGTTTTGCTGATTACTATTGAGCTCTTATAGCAAAGCACTGAAACTGAGGATGGTCTTTGAAACCTGAAAAGATACACGCCATTGCCATAGGGCCCATATGGCCCGCTGAATTGTTCATCAGATGTAAAATTATATATATATATCAGGTCAGATCAGATCAGTCGCTCAGTCGTGTCTGACTCTTTGCGACCCCATGAACTGCAGCACGCCAGGCCTCCCTGTCCATCACCAACTCCCGGAGGTCACCCAGATTCATACCCATCGAGTCAGTGATGCCATCCAGCCATCTCATCCTCTGTCGTCCCCTTCTCCTCCTGCCCCCAATCCCTCCCAGCATCAGAGTCTTCTCCAATGAGTCAACTCTTCGCATGAGGTGGCCAATATACTGGAGTCTCAGCTTTAGCATCATTCCTTCCAAAGAAATCCCAGGGCTGATCTCCTTCAGAATATACCTTCCTGCATTTTTGAAGCATAAAGTAGTACATTGTACATATCTGTAAGCTAGTATATTTGTGTCACCATTTGTAATGTTTAAGAAATTCTCACTCATTATAGAACAAAAGTATTATGTATCCAAAAAAACACTCCAGGATACTTAATTTTTTTTTCCAAAATTTGTAATGTGTTGCTCCTACATAAGCTCTCTAGAAACAACCATAACTAATGGGACACATGTAAACACTCAAAGATCCATCCTAGAATTCAGTGTCACACAAAAACAGTGTATGGACAGAATATTTATACCCACTGAATCCATGAGGATTATAAATGTTTACCACTAGATTTTGGGGTGACTAACAAGGCAACAATAGATAAGTGGAAAAACAGGATACCAGAGACAAGTTTGTACTCTTTATTTATTTATTTTGGCACACTGTGAGGCATGGTGGGATGTTAGTTTACTAACCAGGGATCAAACTCATGGCCCCTGCAGTGGAAGCACAGTCTTAAGCCACTGGACTGCACAGGACCCCCATGTGCTCAATTTTACTAAACATTTAGAGCCTCACAGGCTATAATCTATGTTCTAACTTCAAACGATTTATATAAACATCAGATCAGATCAGTCGCTCAGTCGTGTCCGACTCTTTGTGACCCCATGAACTGCAGCACACGAGGCCTCCCTATCCATCACCAGCTCTCGGAGGTCACTGAGACTCACATTCATCGAGTCAGTGATGCCATCCAGCCATCTCATCCTCTGTCGTCCCCTTCTCCTCCTGCCCCCAATCCCTCCCAGCATCAGAGTCTTCTCCAATGAGTCAACTCTTCGCATGAGGTGGCCAAAATACTGGAGTTTCAGCTTTAGCATCACTCCTTCCAAAGAACACCCAGGGCTGATCTCCTTCAGAATGGACCGGTTGGATCTCCTTGCAGTCCAAGGGACTCTCAAGAGTCTTCTCCAACACCACAGTTCAAAAGCATCAATTCTTCGGCGCTCAGCCTTCTTCACAGTCCAGCTCTCACATCCATACATGACCACAGGAAAGACCATAGCCTTGACTAGGCGAACCTTTGTTGGCAAAGTGATGTCTCTGCTTTTGAATATGCTATCTAGGTTGGTCATAACTTTCCTTCCAAGGAGTAAGCGTCTTTTAATTTCATGGCTGCAGTCACCATCTGCAGTGATTTTGGAGCCCAGAAAAATATGCTTTATAAATTCTTATTTAAAAATTTAATAAAATTTATAAATTATAAAAATAATAAAATTTATAAATTTATAAACTTTACTGTGAAGTTGATCTTTTGTCTAAGTACTTTTTTGTGAATTCAGACATTCATCTTTCCATGCTGTGTCTGGTATAGAGTAGCCTTCATAAATACTGAATAAACATTTTCTCTTAATATATGTATTATTTAACCTCCTAAAATCCACTAGAAAGCCAAAAGGAAAATAAATATGCAGGAAACTACTCACTTGGCACGCAGGCATTTCCTGGAGCCCTAGGTTCAGCCAGCGCCTCTCGTGTCTGCTCTGTTGTGGGTTCTGGCTGCTTCCCTGCAGCTCCAGTACAAAGTCTCTGGTGAAGGACGCCAGGCTGCTCTGGCACCTTCAGTTCCCTCCCTCACTGGAACTGTTTCATCCCAGGAAGCCACGACCTGGGGGATTACAGAAATTCACTCCTGTGACAAACTATAACTGGGAGCACAATATTTTTCTGAGTTGTATGAGTTTTTATTTGTATGTGGTGGTAGGTTAACATGATAGTTTAAGGAGGAAAAAAGTGCCATATACTACCTGATGGTCTATTTTACAAGAAACACAAGCAACAAAGCTATCTTCATCAAATTATGTAATTGTGCCTAAACTGTATTCAAAACTAAATCTACATTTAGAGAAGGGTTACTATAAAGAAAATTTTTTTAAAACTAAATTTTTAAAAGGCTAAAATCCAGAGAAACAGTATATATATATGTGTGTGTGCTAAGTTGCTTCAGTCATGTCCAATTTGTTGCAACCCTATGGACTATAGCCTGTCAGGCTCCTCTGTCCATGGGATTCTCTAGGCAAGAGTACTGGAGTGGGTTGCCATGCCCTCCTCCAGGGGATCTTCCTGGCCCAGGGATCAAACCCAAGTCTTTTATGTCTCCTGCATTGCAAAGTGAGTTCTTTATCATCAGAGCCATCTGGGAAGTATGTGTGCATGTAGGTGTGTGTGTGGGTACTTGAATAGTGCTTGCTAACCTCTCTTGGGTACTTACTATGTGCTAGGTATTCTAAGTATTTGAATAGTTAGTACTAGTAGTTTTGTAACCAAATAGGAAAAGCAGCATAGGTTGAGAAATGTAGTAAGTGGCAGAATATGAATAAAAACCTAGGTGTGCCCAAATCTGAAGTCCATATTCTTTTCTCTGAGTTAAATTTATCTGCAGGTGTTCTGACTGCTCACCTGGAAAACCTAAAAAAGGATCAGTTAAACACATTCATAATAAAAGGAGTTCAGTAAGGCTATGCTGCTGCTAAGTCACTTCAGTCATGTCCGACTCTGTGTGACCCCATAGACGGCAGCCCACCAGGCTCCCCCATCCCTGGGATTCTCCAGGCAAGAACACTGGAGTGGGTTGCCATTTCCTTCTCCAATGCATGAAAGTGAAAGTGAAAGGGAAGTCGCTCAGTCATGTCTGACTCTTCGCAACCCCATGGACTGCAGCCTACCAGGCTCCTCCATCCATGGGATTTGCCAGACAAGAGTACTGGAGTGGGGTGCCATTGCCTTCTCCTCAGTAAGGCTATGGAAGAGGAAAAAAGTTGATTATTTTTATACCTATAAAATAAAAATAATTGAAGTTTCAAAAGAAAGAGAAGCTGTTTGCAATGGCAGCAAACATAGATAAGATCTAGGCATAAACTTAACAAGCAATGTCCAGACCTATGTGAATATTTCAAAGTCATGTCTATCCAAATTAGTGCAAAGAATATAGCATCAGTCAACACTGCAAGGAGATTCACATTGTAGAATACTACGCAGCTATCAATAAGACTTTGTACCAAAAGTCAGTAATCTGGAACAATTTTACCATATAAGGTTAATTTTCATTTTTTGAAGGTTTTGAAGTTTCTTTAAAAAGCCAAATTATAAGCGATTTATGCACTGTTATCACATTTTTGTAATAAAATGAGTCATAGAAAAAAATTGGAAAAGGAAACATATCAAAATTTTAACAATGTGTATTTCTAGTTACCAAGATTTTGGATGTAGGAAAGTCCTCTCATGCATCAGAAGGATGAAAAAAAGGGGGAATCCCAGAGAAATATGCAGTAAGTTTGAAAATTAGAGGGGCAGATACCACATCCTTCAGAATAAGCATTTAACCTTAGCTTTTATGTAAATCTTGGTCATTACAGAGCACTGTGAAGACAGCGAGAGGAGGAGGTGATTTAGAGGACAGAGGAAAGCAGGTTTTTATGAAGTAGTCAATGGGCTTTAAAACACTAAAGTCCTCTAAAATGCAGAAACCTCTCAAGTTCCAACTCCCATAAATTTCTTATGTATCAATGCCTAACAACATCATACCCAAAATATGGACCACATGGCTATTTCATAGTTCATGACTTCTAACAGATTATCATTTGTTTATCCAGACTCAAACACATAGATCCCCATGACTCTCAGTGACCACTGGGGACTCAAAGACAATAAACAGTTGCCCCAAGCACTAACGTCCCTACAAGGCCACCCAGAAGGATATTCCAAACACTGAACCCCCCACTAAGTACATCCCAAATATTCGCCTAAGCCAAGAACATCAAAAACACCGAACTGCCGACCAAGGATGTCTGAATCACGGACCTGTCGTTGTGGACACTTCCGTGAGAGAACCTCCCCAAAGACGTCTCAATCACTGTCTTATGCCCAAAGATTCCCCAGTCACTGACCTTCCTCCAGGAAAGCTCCAATCGCTGACATCCCTCTAAGGCTCTCCTAAGAATTGATCTTCCTCCAGAAGACGTTTTCAGGCTCTGACACACTCTTGAGCGCAATTTCTGACTTCCTCCAACACCTCATGTCATTCACCCCCAATCAATAACATTCCCCCAAAGGATGACCCAAATCACTGACCTAGCCCTTAAGTGCATCCCAATTGCTGACTACCCCCCCAAACCATGCCAAACACTGGTTTGCCTCCAAGACCGCAAAGTCACTGACCTCTCACATAAATGCTAACCCCAAGCCACCCCAAATCTGTCTCCACGCTACTGCAATGCCCTGACCCCCAGGGCTGCCTCATTTCTGACCATTCTGTTCCCTCGTTAACGGAACGCATCCCCTCCCCAACAAGGGCTTGCTCTTCCCAAAGACTCCCCATAGGCCGCCCTTACCTCAAAGCGCATATCTCCACAAAGCTCAAGCTGATTTTGCTCCCAGAAAGCGAAACTGCTGCTGCTGCTGCTAAAGTCGCTTCAGTCGTGTCCGACTCTGTGCGACCCCCACAGATGGAAGCTCACCAGGCTCCCCTGTCCCTGGAATTCTCCAGGCAAGAATACTGGAGTGGGTTGCCATTTCCTTCTCCAATGAATGAAAGTGAAAAGTGAAAGTGAAGTCGCTCAGTCGTGTCCGACTCTTAGCGACCCCATGGACTAGAGCCTACCAGGCTCCTCCGTCCATGGGATTTTCCAGGCAAAAGTACTGGGGTGGGGTGCCACTGAGACCCCTTAATAGATTCTTCACGCAACTCTGGGTGGGTAGCAATAGGCACAGTCCATCACTTTCTTCAGAGTCACAAGCCCTGCTGTTCCACTTCGCAGGTCAAGTTTATTCTCTGTAGCACCCGAGTCTGCAGGCCGACAATTGTCACCCCGGGGCGTCCTAACACCAACGAAAATTCCATTTAGTTTTCGCGTCTTTTAAACAAAGACACTATGACAAGAGTATGCTGCTGCTAAGTCGCTTCAGTCGTGTCCGACTGTGTGACCCCAGAGACGGCAGCCCACCAGGCTCCCCGGTCCCCGGGACTCTCCAGGCAGGAACACTGAAGTGGGTTGCCATTTCCTTCTCCAATGCATGAAAGTGAAAAGTGAAAGTGAAGTCGCTCAGTCGTGTCCGACTCTGTGTGACCCCATAGATGGCAGCCCACCAGGCTTCCCCATCCCTGGGATTCTCCAGGCAAGAACACTGGAGTGGGTGGCCATTTCCTTCTCCAATGCATGAAAGTGAAAAGTGAAAGTGAAGTCCCTCAGTCGTGTCCGACTCATGGCGACCCCATGGACTGCAGCCTACCAGGCTCCTCCGTCCATGGGATTTTCAGGCAAGTGTACTGGAATGGGGTGTCATTGCCTTCTCCGTGACAAGAGTATGGCGGCACCCTATTAGTTGGTATATATGGGGCCCGCCATTTTGGAAGGCCAGCCGTACAACCAGTTTTCCTGCCCTACAAAACTTGTCTTGTAGCGATTGTTACGCCAATCGCTAGCGTTGCAAAGGGGGATGAGCATGCTCTAGTCCATCTCGGCGGAATACTGGTGTCCTTCTAGTAAGGCGCACTAAACCCAAACACGTACGCCTTCGCTTGGCCGCTAGTACGTGCGAGGTACAAAACTTAACAGTGGGCGCAGCCATATTTAAAAAGGTGCGCGTGACCGTACCGCAAAAGGCGCCCTCCTTTAGGAGGGCAATGCAGGAGGCGAAGGCAATGGCACCTCACTCCAGTACTCTTGCCTGGAAAATCCCATGGATGGAGGAGTCTGGTGGGCTACAGTTTATGGGGTTGCTAAGGGTCGGACACGACTGAGCGACTTTACTTTCACTTTCCACTTTCATGCACTGGAGAAGGAAATGGCAACCCACTCCAGTGTTCTTGCCTGGAGAATTCTAGGGATGGGGGAATCTGGTGGGCTGCCGTCTATGGGGTCGCACAGAGTCGGACACGACTGAAGCGACTTAGCAGCATGCGATCTATTGGAGAAGGCAATGGTACCCCACTCCAGCACTCTTGCCTGGAAAATTCCATGGATGGAGGAGCCTGGTGGGCCGCAGTCCATGGGGTCGCTAAGAGTCGGACGGGACTGAAGCGAGTAAGAGGCAGCAGCAGCAGGAGCGATTTCAGGGAACGGTACAGGGTTTGGAGAAGCCAAGGTGGTAGAGGAAGGCAGCATGCCTTTCTGCGGACACACAGGAAGCACATTTAGTTGAAAGAAAAGGTCTTCAATCAAAGTTGGGGGTGGAAGTTTGATGGCATCCCTAGGGTGAAAGGTGAGAGGGTTGCTGGGAGTGTTGAGCTAAGAGGGAAGGGTTTTGTTCTAAGATGGAAGGTAATGAACTGGGGAGGAATAGAAGATCAGAAAATCTGGGTACAGAATCCGTCTGCAATGCAGAAGATCGGATTTGATCCCTGGGTCAGGAAGATCCCTGGAGAAGGGAATGACTACAGCCACTCCAGCATTCTTGCCTGGAGAATCCCATGGATAGAGGAACAAGAGTGGGGCAGCACTGAGTGATTAACACACTTTCTTTTTCAGGCCAGAAATTGTTGGGAGAAATTTCTGTGCAGGCTTTATTTCAGTTGAAATGTTTTCACATTTGTCTAGTGAAGAATTGTTTAGAATTGGAGTTGTTGAAAGAGTCAGAGAGAATGAAAAGTTTGAATTGGATTGAATATTCCAGGTTGTTGTCCAAAACTCTTCTATTAGTTGAGTCCACTTTACTAATCTATCCTCCCCCAAGAGCTACAGCTGAAAAGTAAGAGCTGCTGCTGCTGCTAAGTTGATTCAGTCGTGTCCGACTCTGTGCAACCGCATAGATGGAAGCCCACCAGGCTTCCCGGTCCCTGGGATTCTCCAGGCAAGAACACTGGAGTGGGTTGCCATTTCCTTCTCCAGAAAAGTAAGAGCTAATTTTTATTAAATGTATGCACATTTTTTTTGATTAGGGGAATATTTCAAACATTGTAATTTTATTATTTTACTTAATATTATGAAAGCTGTCAATAGTGGGCAGAAATATTATCCTCATTTTAGATATGGGGAAAAAAAGGTCTAGTTCTATCAGAGCGCATGTTTTCTAAATATCTCATCCATCTTTTAGTCTTGTTCTAAAGAGTGAAAAAATATCATTTTAACTTTGCTTATTTATTTTATTTGATAACATTGATTAAGTCTTTTGTTGTTTTCTTCGTGTGGTGGAGGTTTTGGGAACCTTGGTCCCCAACCTGGGATTGAACCCCGGCCCCCTTCAGTGGACCACTGGACCACAAGGGAATTCTTTTATTTATTTTATAAATTATTTATTTTCTTATGTCATTATTGCTTTTTTGTTTTAGGTTGATTATATTTTTCTTAATCATATTGTGGATATTTATAACTATCAATTCTGCCTCCATTCTCCCCATCTTTTAGTTCAGTTCAGTTCAGTCACTCAGTCATGTCCGATTCTTTGCAACCCCATGAACTGCAGCATTCCAGGCTTCCCTGTCCACCAACTCCCACAGTTTACTCAAACTCATGTCCATCGCATTGGTGATCTCATCCAACCGTTTCATCCTCTGTCGTCATCTTCTCCCGCCTTGAATCTTTCCCAGCATCAGGTTCTTTTCCAATGAGTCTGTTCTTCTCATCAGGTGGCCAAGGTATTGGAGTTTCAGCTTCAGCATCAGTCCTTCCAATGAATATTCAGGACTAATTTCCTTTAGGATGGACTCGTTGGATCTCCTTGCTGTCCAAGGGACTCTCAAGAGTCTTCTCCAACACCACAAAAAGCATCAGTTCTTTGGTGCTCAGTTTTCTTTATAGTCCAACTCTCACATCCATACATGACTACTGGAAAAACCATACCTTTGACTAGACGGACCTTTGTTGGTAAAGTAATGTCTCTGCCTTTTAATATGCTGTCTAGGTTGGTCATAGCTTTTTTTCCAAGGAGTAAGCATCTTTTAATTTCATGGCTGCACTCACCATTTGCAGTGATTTTTGAAGCCCTCCAAAATACAGTCTATCACTGTTTCCATTGTTTCCCCATCTATTTGCCATGAAGTGATGGTACTGGATGTCATGCTCCCCATCTCTCAGATCAGACCAGATCAGATCAGTCGCTCAGTTGTGTCCGACTCTTTGCGACCCCATGAACTGCAGCATGCCAGGCCTCCCTGTCCATCACCAACTCCCGGAGGTCACTCAGACTCACATCCATCCAGTCAGTGATGCCACTAAGCAACCACTAATGTACTTTCTATCTCTAGATTTACCTACTCTGGACATAAATTCGATCATATAATATGTAGTCTTTGTAACTGGCTCCCTTCACTTAGCATAAACTTTCAAGGTTGGTTTTCCATGTTGTAGCATGTTTCTGGCCTTATTCCTTTTTATACCTGAGTAATACAGTCTAGGGGAGAAGGCAGTGGCACCCACTCCAGTTGTCTTGCCTGGGAAATCTCATGGATGCAGGAGCCTGGTGCGCGACAGTCCATGGGGTCATGAGGAGTCGGACATGGCTGAGCGACTTCCCTTTCACTTTTCACTTTCATGCACTGGAGAAGGAAATGACAATCCACTCCAGTGGATTGCCTGGAGAATCCCAGGGACGGAGGAGCCTGGTGGGCTGCCGTCTATGGGATCACACAGAGTTGGACACAACTGATGTGCTTTAGCAGCAGTGGCAACAATACAGTCTAGGAGGTTGCCAAGACTCAGACACTACTGAGCACATGCACACACAATATCCTGTTATATGGATATAGCACATTTTTATTTTTTCAGTTGATTGAGTTTTGAGTTGTTTCCACTTTTGGGTGCTACCAATAATGCTGCTGTAAACATTTATGTACAAGTTTTTGTTTGGACATCTGCCTTCATTTCTCTTCGATATAAACCTTGGAGTGAAATTGTTGGGTCATATGGTGGCAAGAATACACAGAAGAACTGTACAAAAAAGAACTTCACGACCCAGATTATCATGATGATGTGATCACTGACCTAGAGCCAGACATCTTGGAATGTGAAGTCAAATGGGCCTTAGAAAGCATCACTACGAACAAAGCTAGTGGAGGTGATGGAATTCCAGTGGAGCTATTCCAAGTCCTGAAAGATGATGCTGTGAAAGTGCTGCACTCAATATGCCAGCAAATTTGGAAAACTCAGCAGTGGCCACAAGATTGGAAAAGGTCAGTTTTCATCCCAATCCCAAAGAAAGGCAATGCCAAAGAATGCTCAAACTACCACACAGTTGCACTCATCTCACACGCTAGTAAAGTAATGCTCAAAATTCTCAAGCCAGGCTTCAGCAATATGTGAACCGTGAACTTCCTGATGTTCAAGCTGGTTTTAGAAAAGGCAGAGGAACCAGAGATCAAATTGCCAACATCCACTGGATCATGGAAAAAGCAAGAGAGTTCCAGAAAAACATCTATTTCTGCTTTATTGACTATGCCAAAGCCTTTGACTGTGTAGATCACAATAAACTATGGAAAATTCTGAAAGAGATGGGAATACCAGACCACCTGATCTGCCTCTTGAGAAATCTGTATGCAGGTCAGGAAGCAACAGTTAGAACTGGTCATGGATCAACAGACTGGTTCCAAATAGGAAAAGGAGTACGTCAAGGCTGCATATTGTCACCATGTTTATTTAACTTATATGCAGAGTACATCATGAGAAATGCTGGACTGGAAGAAACACAAGTTGGAATCAAGATTGCTGGGAGAAATATCAATAACCTCAGATATGCAGATGACACGACTCTTATGGCAGAAAGTGAAGAGGGGCTAAAAAGCCTCTTGATGAAAGTGAAAGTGGAGAGTGAAAAGGTTGACTTAGAGCTCAACATTCAGAAAACGAAGATCATGGCATCTGGTCCCATCACTACATGGGAAATAGATGGGGAAACAGTGGAAACAGTGTCAGACTTTGTTTTTCTGGGCTCCAAAATCACTGCAGATGGTGACTGCAGTCATGAAATTAAAAGACGCTTATTCCTTGGAAGGAAAGTTATGACCAACCTAGATAGCATATTCAAAAGCAGAGACATTACTTTACCAACAAAGGTTCGCCTAGTCAAGGCTATGGTCTTTCCTGTGGTCATGTATGGATGTGAGAGCTGGACTGTGAAGAAGGCTGAGCGCCGAAGAATTGATGCTTTTGAACTGTGGTGCTGGAGAAGACTCTTGAGAGTCCCTTGGACTGCAAGAAGATCCAACCAGTCCATTCTGAAGGAGATCAATCCTGGAATTTCTTTAGAAGGAATGATGCTGAAGCTGAAACTCCAGTATTTTGGCCACCTCATGCGAAGAGTTGACTCATTGGAGAAGACTCTGATGCTGGGAGGGATTGAGGGCAGGAGGAGAAGGGGACGACAGAGGATGAGATGGCTGGATGGCATCACTGACTCGATGGGTATGAGTCTGGGTGACCTCCGGGAGCTGGTGATGGACAGGGAGGCCTGGCATGCTGCAGTTCATGGGGTCGCAAAGGGTCGGACACGACTGAGCGACTGATCTGATCTGATCTGATCTGATGGTAAATTTGTTTACTGTTTGGGGA
The DNA here is from genome assembly GCA_935064755.1 of Tragelaphus eurycerus. Classification (NCBI taxonomy): domain Eukaryota; kingdom Metazoa; phylum Chordata; class Mammalia; order Artiodactyla; family Bovidae; genus Tragelaphus; species Tragelaphus eurycerus. The sequence continues at coordinate 700,639 of CAKXYN010000227.1, read as the reverse complement.
ACTGTGAGGCTGTTTCCAAAGTAGCTGTGCAAAAGGAATACTGACTAAAGGAAAACTGTTTTTTATACCTTAGGATACTTCAGATACCAAACATTTGGTGGAGTCCAGCCACCGAAGTCCATTTTTCAAATGAGGTTCTATTTGTTAATTTTCACATGATGATTAAAAAATATATATAATAGTCGCACAGTCACGTCTGACTCTTTGTGATCCCATAGACTGTAGCTTGCCTGGCTCCTCTCTCCATGGAATTTTCCAGGCAAGAATTCTGGAATGGGTTGCTATTTTCTTCTACAGGATCTTCCCAAACCCAGGGATGGAACCCAGTTCTCCTGCATTGCAGGCAGATTCTTTACCAACTGAGCCATAATGGAGCTTTATTTTGGGGATATTGTCTCTCTTCTATAACACCTCTCTTACAAACACAAACAGCTCTCTTCACACAAGCATTTCCTTTCCCTCATTCTTCCAATAGAGTTATATTATGGGTTGGCCAAAAAGTTCTTAATTATGATTGGATCAGATTTAGTGTTTACATTATGTTGCTTGTGCGCGCATGTCCTCAGTCACTTCAGTCGTGTCCAGCTCTTTGTGATCCTATGGATTGTAGCCCACCAATCTCCTCTGTCCGGGAGACTCTCCAGGCAAGAATACCGGAACGGGTTGCAATGCCCTCCTCCAGGGGATATACCCGATCCAGGGGATCGAACCCACGTCTTCTGTGTCTCCTGCATTGCGGACGGACCTGGGAACTATAAGTAGTATTTATTTATATATGACTATATACTACTATATACTGTACACTGCTGCTGCTGCTGAGTCGCTTCAGTCGTGTCCGACTCTGTGCGATCCCATAGACGGCAGCCCACCAGGCTCCTCTGTCCCTGGGATTCTCCAGGCAAGAATACTGGAGTGGGTTTCCATTTCCTTCTCCAATGCATGAAAGTGAAAAGTGAAAGTGAAGTCGCCCAGTCGTGTCCGACTCTTAGCGACCCCATGGACTGGAGCCCACCAGGCTCCTCCGTCCATGGGATTTTCCAGGCAAGAGTACTGGGGTGGGGTGCCATTGCCTTCCCCCTACTGTAGTTTAACCACTGGTATACTATGATTACTTTTCCTTTCTTGTAAGACTTTTTTTTTCTGCCCAGAGTTATCTTATTTATTACTTACAAAATTTCTGGACTCTTGTTTTCAGAAAGCCCGACCCTTGATACCGGCTCAAGCTTTGCCCGGTATCAGGGGCAAAAAATTCCCCAGACGTTGGATTCCCTTTTCCCATTGGCTCCTGACTACTCTCCTCCCCCTTTCTTGGCGGAAATCAGTGTAGTTTGCGGAGGAGTGTTTAAGGTGCAAATCACTGGCAGCTCAGCGTGAAGAATACTCCTGTAATATAGGAGACGCGAGTTCCATTCTTGGGTTGGGAAGATTCTTCGGGAGAACAAATTGCAGAACCCACTCCAGTATTCTTGCCTGAAAAAAAAAAAAAAAAAAAAATCCCATGGACAGAGGAGCCTGTCGGGCTACAATCGGACGCGAAGGAGCAAAGAGGAGCCAGAAGTGAGGGTGGTTTGGCATTTGTCACTTCCGTGCTTGTGCCTGGCTTTCTGTACGGCAATTCCTAAAAGATGGCAGCCTCGGGTTCCGTGGCTAGCAGGGCGCAGACATTAGCTCCCTGGAAAAGCCGGAAAACAAACAAACAAGTGTGCCTGCTCCGTACAAATGCCGCAGCCCCTAGTCGGCCGCCGTAGTCCGGCTAGGGCGCAGTACTAAAAAGAATTCTCGGAAGTGCGGGTTCGAGGAGGTCGCGGTGGGACCAGGAGAAAATCAGGGTAGTGTGTGGATTTCTGCGAGGAATAGGATGAGAGGACTGAGGTTTCGTTCGCGTCTGGGTGGGGTGGAGCCATGCTGTCCGTAGAGGGAGAGGAAGGAAGTGGGAGAGGAAGCAAGTGGGAGTTGGTGACTGGGCTATTTATGGTTGGGGTGATATTGGAGTCAGTTCTGAAGGATTCTGGTGTTTAGTCCAGTCGAGATAGAGTATTGAAAATCCGTAATCGGGGTTTTGTGTCTCTTAGCTGTGCTTGATTGAGGACTGCGGCAGGGAGTGAGATCTGTCAATAAAAGTGGTGTCTGGTTTGGATTCGGGATTTAGTAGGCGGTTTAATGACAGGATCGGGGGACTCCTGGTCAGCCAACCTGGGTGTCTAGTGCAGGTTTGGGGATGAATCCAATGTTTGCGGGACGGGGGTGGTGTCCAGGTGTGTCAGTCGTTGAGAGGTTTGTGAAAGCTGAAGCTGTTCGGTGGGTGGGTGTTTCAAACGTTACTTTCTCCTTCAGTTCCTCAAGTCCAAGGCTTCGTTTGTAAAATCGCCTTTGGCGTTTTGTATCTTTTCCTCTCGGACCGGTAGAAATGAGAGCGTTGTTGGAGACCGAGAACTAAGCATATCTAAAGTGGTAAGGTTTCTATTAAAAACGAGGATTTGGCCTTTTCTGCTCGTTTACTATGTGTATACATACACACACTTGTAAATATTTCCTTTCAGAGTTGTTCTAACAGGAGTACAATAGCATCTCTGTTACCCCTGATACCGGTTCTGTTCTCCAATGATCACGTTTTTTAAAGTTTTCATAAGTTTACTTTTTAGTCCTCATTTTTCTATGCTTGATTTTCACAAATCCAGTAAACTGCCAAAATATTGGTATAATAAGCCTCATTATTTAATTTCCTATCATAAATATTCATAATGAATGTATCATACAATTTTTTTCTGTGAAAATTCTTTTTAAAAATTCCTAAGAAAATACCAATGCCATTAATGACTGACATCACTCAATATGTACATTCATTTAGATAGAATTTAAATGCTTAAATAGTCAGCACTTTTGAGAACAGGTTATGAATTCTTGATTTACACAAGAGTGTGGTTCCCTGTCCCTCATCACCATCTTGATTTTTAGCTTTTTTGCCATTGTGAATAATGTCTTTTTACTTTGGATCTTTTTACTGACTTTTAATTTTCTATTGCATAGAAGAGCAATTATATTGAAAAGATTTGTTTTTTGCTCACCCTGCCTCATTATTATAGGCTTCCCCATCCCCCATATTTTTGTCATGAAAAATTTCAAACATATATCAAAGATTACAGAATTATACATTTGAATTCCTGTGTGCCTGTCACTTAGATTTTATCATCATGATTTTTTTGTGTTTCCTTTATTGAATATATATCACTCTTCTATTCATCATCAACCCACCTTTTTACTTTTTTGGGGGTATATTTCACTGTAAGTTGCATACACTTATGCATTTCCCTCTAAGTATTTTAGTATGCAAATAATTAGAGCTCTACTCATAGTTTTTTTCCTAATTTTTTTTATTCAAACATCATACAGTGTATCTGCTTCAAGTGTACAATTTAGTGATTTTTATTGTAATCACATTTCTTGAACTTGTTTTTATACTTTTACTAAATGAGTTATTGTTGTTTAGTTGCCAAGTCATGTTCAACTCTTTTGCTGCTCCACGGACTGTTATCCCACCAGGCTCCTCTGTCCATGGGATTCTCCAGGCAGGAATACCGGAGTGAGTTGCTATTTCTTTTTGCAGGGGATCTTCCCAACCCAGGGATTGAACCCTTGTCTCCTGTGTCTCCTGCTTGGCAGGTGAATTCTTTACTACTGAGCCACCTGGGAAGCCCACTAAATGTGGATATATCCACAAATAATAATCTTGATCTGTACACTTTAATTTTTTCCCCTTGGTTTTCCTTTGTTTGTTTCTTTCGCACTGTGGAGTAGTTCAGCAGGTCCATGAGCACACATTGTTTCCAGGGCAAAGCTGTCCAGGTTGTCATGTTTGTATATTCTCTTTCCAAAAACCGGCCTGTGATAATTCCCCTGCTGCGGGAGCTTCGTGTTGTTTTGGTTCTCTTTTCCCATCTCCCGTTTCACAGTCACCCCACTTCCACCTCACGGAAGGAAGAAGCACTATCCTCACATTTACAATCTTCTATTTTATTGCTCCAGCATGTATAGCCTCTGTGTCCCCAAATAAAGGGACAGGTGACCTTGAAATTAGGTCAGTGACAATATCAATGACAAACATCTGGGCCCTGAGGAAACGGACGCTCAAAAGAGAATTTACTCTTCACCCCACAGGTCCCTGATACATCAAGATGCAAGATACATCAAGTGACATGAGGAGGTTTCCCTTCCTAGACGTCATCACTTGCAGGGACATCACTGCCTTGGGACTAAGATTTCTAACCCAAAATTGAGGAAAGTCCAAAAGGAGACTCAGGACACATCCTAGTCTTTGTCCAGTTCTCAGTATATCAGAAGAAAATGATCAAGGACCAGGTAACTTTTTGGCTTGTCTTATTCCTTCCATCATTCTGTAATTGGTTTCTGGAGGGACTGTAAAACGCAATTGAATTCAATAGAAAATAACAAATTGGAAAAATAGGATTTGTGCAGAAATAAATTTAGATTTAAATTCAGCATCAAGGGAAAGTAGCATCAGGAATATATTGTTAGCGGGATCTACACTGAAGGACTAATGTTGGAACAACGTGTGTGATTGGAGTATCCTATGGGTTACACTTGCTGTCAACTTATATTTAACATTTTTTTTTTCTTTATAATTTTATTTATTTTTGGCTGTGCTGGGTCTTCATTGATGTGCAGGCTTTTCTGTAGTTGCAGCGAACAAGGGCTGCTGTCTAATTGCAGTGCGAGAACTTCTCGTTGCAGTGGCTTCTATCGTTGCAGAGCACAGGCTCTCAGGTACAGGTTCAGTGGTTGTGCTTAGTTGCTCCGAGGCATGGGGGATCTTCTCAGACCAAGGGTCAAACCCATGTCCCCTGCATTGGCAGGTGGATTCTTTACCACTGAGCCAGCAGGGAAGCCCAGGAGTTCACAGCCACAAGTAAATGATCCTGCCACATTGAAGACCCGGTGCAGCCTAATAAATAATAATTAAAAAAACCCTCCAGTGATTACGAAGTAACTCTAGCAGAAAGTAAGAGTCCTCTTCACAGGCTCCTTTCCTGATCCCCTGGTTTCATGTAACAAACAGGCAGGAGTACGTACTTCCAGTCACTGAGTTTGTCTACCTCTGTGTCTGTGCAGATGTTTGTGCGTGGATCTCGCTCAGCTCTTAGGCCTTTGGATAGTGCCCTTCTATGATTGTATTTATAGTTTCATAAACTGAGTTGGAGAATGTGAGATCTCCCTCAATCCTCTCTATTTATTGTTCTGGTTTTTATATATAGTCCATCATTATGTCAGTGCTGCATTTTGAGTAATTTCTTCAGATCTTACCATTCATTTTATTATCTCTTCAATGTATCTGATATGCTGTGAACCTGACTGGTAATGTAAATATAAATAATGTACATAGGTATGTAAGTATTTGTGTGTTTTTTGAAGGATGCTATTTATTTTTTAGTTTGCATAATGTGCTTTCCTAGTCTCTCACTGTTTGGACATGTTTTAGAAAGATGTCTTTATTCCTCCTAACATACATATCTTGTAATTATAGTGTGTGGCGTTTCTTCACAGTTGATTCTGATAATGGTTACAAAGATTCATGGTGAATGTAGGAATGTGTTCTATTCATCCTGGTGTCACTAGAATATACTTAGTGCCTGGTACATATATACTTGCTTCAAAAAAAGTTACATATGTAGCAAATGGTACAACTCTATATTGCAAATGTTTCTAGTTTAGCAAAAGGATTTGATGAAGACTTATTATAGAAACTTCTGATTTGTTGAATGATGGTTGACTGAACAGTTACAGAATATTTTGGGAGATAGGTTTGAACATGGTTAGATTTTGCTTCTATGACAATGTAGTTTAAAAAAAAAAATCAAAACACCTCTGTATATAGATGTAGCCTAAATGGTAAAAGGAAAGAGAGCAGAACAACTTCCTTCACATGCCTTCCATTATGGTAACCAGAGAAACAGTCTAGCAGGACTGTGTTGTTACAGGGATCACTGACACTGGAGGATGTGGCCGTGGACTTCACATGGGATGAGTGGCAGCTCCTGGCCCCTCCTCAGAAGGCCCTGTACCGGGACGTGATGCTGGAGAACTACAGCAACCTGGTGTCTGTGGGTGAGGATGGCTCCTCCGGGTCCCTCAGAGAGTCCGCAGTCAGTGGCCTTTCTTATTTCGGCTTCGGCTTCTGAAAGCTCTGTGGTGTCCGTGGTGCCCTGAAATGGTACCTGAGTCTCAGTTTCCTCTCTGGTCCCAGACTAGAGAGTGTGACATGCCCTTTCCTGAGAGATGAGCCTTCTCTTGGCTGAGCTGCACACTGTGTACTTCCTAAAATATAACTCCACGCTGGCAGACCACAACCCAAGTCAAGAGCCTGTCTGTCTCTCATTTCCCATGAACAGGGTATCAAGCCAGCAAGCCAGCTGCTCTCTCCAGATTGGAACGAGGAGAACCGTGGCCCATGGAGGACGAAGTCCACAGTCGAACCTGTCCAGGTGAGTGAGAGCACCAGCACTGGCTTGGCTGCAGGACTTACGTTCTCATCATTCAGGGATGTCACAGCCATGAGTGTCTGACAACATGGAAGCCAAGCTTCCACGACGCTCTCATAGAAGAGCTCTTTATCTTTAGGTGTGTCGAAGAATGTCTCTCTTCTTGGATTTCATCCCTGTTTATTTCATCTTGGTCTTGATTTTTTTTTCCTCTTAAGTTCCTGTTTAGAATTCTCAAATCTTCCTGTCCTGCCCCCAGCACTGTATCACTGACAGTTTCTTCTGTTTTCCTTGCTATGAAATTATAGCTTCCATGCCTCTCTCTGAAGAGACATGTTTAATTCTTTTTAAAAAATTTTTGCCATACAATTTTTTAGTCAGAACTTGTTTTAGGGAAATTTTTTAGTTCCCTAACCAGGGATCAAACCTGGGGCTCCTGCACCGGAAGCATGGAGTCTTAACCACTGGACCACCAAGGAAGTCCCAAGATTTTTAGCACTGTCTTCTGGCAACTGCACCTTCTTGCCCCTTTGGATAATATTTATTTCCAGACCTAACATTCACATCATCTTTGATTGGCAGATAGGGTTTCAACATATAAATTGTCGAGGGAGGAAAGATAAACCCTTAAGGCAGTCTCTGGAGCCTTCGCTTTTTTGCTTCATAGATCTGTGTTGCGAAAGCCTCGGTCTTGCTGTGTTTCTCCTCTGTTCTCACACCACTGCTACCCTTATAGCATTTCTGACACCAGATGTGTATTGGGTTTTCCCCATAATAAGCAGTTCTCTGTGACACCAGCTGTATGTTTGTGTGCTCAGTCGTGTCTGACTCTTCGCAACCGCATGTACTGTATAGCCCAGCAGGCTCCTCTGTCCATAGGATTTCCCAGGCATGAATACTGGAGAGGGTTACTGTTTCCCTCTCCAAGGGATCTTCCCGACCCAGCAATCTAATCTGCGTCTCTTGCATCTCCTGCATTTGTCGGTGGATTCTTTACCACTAGCACCCCCTGGGAAGCCTGACACCAGCAGAATGTCCTACAATTTAACTCAGTTCTGACACTGTCTTCCTGGAGAAAGCATCAGATCCCACAGGTTAAGGGCTCCATCACACCAGACACTCCCCCTCAACTCCACTTTCAAACACAAGTCCAGGTTGTACCCTGTGCTTCTGACTCACTTGCTCTAGACTGGGGCTTCCCAAGACTCCCTCCCCCTCAGGTTCAATTCATTTGTTGGAGCAGCTCAAAAAACTCAGAGAACCATTGCACTTACTAGATCACCAGTTTGTTATGAAAGGATCTAAGTTAGGAACAGCCAGATTAAGGAGGTGCCCAGGGCAGGGTGTGGGGAACAGGCTGAGGGACTTCCACAACGTGTCTGGGCATAATGTTCTCCCATCACCACCATGTGTTCAGCCACCCAGAAGCCCTCTAAATCCTGTAATTTGGTTATTTTTATGGAGACTTCATCCCCCTAGGCATGATTGATCACTGACTTTGTCTCCAGCCCTTCTCCCCTCTCTGGAGAATGGAGGTGGAGGTGAGACTGAAAATTGGATCAGATCCAAGCATCTGATCAGGGTTTGGTCTTTCTGGTGACCAGCCCTACCCAGCATCCCCCACCCCAAAATATAGGGGAAATAGAGCTTACAAAATAACATAGAATGAGAAAGCAATAGCCTGATACATAAAAGGCATAGGTGGGATTTAAGTAAAGATGATGGAGAGCAAAGAATGAAGGTGTGAAGTTGGAAACGTGCTAGGTCTTGAGGGAACTGTTGAAAGATTAGCCTGAAGCCCCTTGAAGGCTGGTTTTAGGAGACAGTTGTATAGGAACAAGTGGAATGTGTACATGGATAAATAAAGTAAATGTTGGTCATATAACTTTTATTTCCAGGCTAACTGTTCTGGTCTTTGTTAGTAGAGTTGACCCTGAATAACACAGGTTTGAATGGGTCCACTTATATGTGGATTTTTTTCCCATAAATATGTAATGGAGTGCTATGTTATCTGAGGTTGCTTGAATCCTTGACTACAAGAGGGATGTCTATAAAGTTGGTCTTTATAAAGTTAAATTGGATCTTGACTTCGAGGAGGGTCTGTACCCCTAACCCCGTGTCATTCAAGGGTCAGCTGTAATTGAGGTATAGTGGTGGCCTTGTGAGTTTGGTTTATAGTATCCTTGGATACGTAGTCTTACTTTTTAATTGGATGGCAATAGTGTGAGCTGTAGTTAAGTACATCCAATAGTTCTGAGACAAATGGCAGGTGAACTATCAAGAATCCTGAGATCAGTAGTGTGATCCTTTAGGATTCCTTCAATGATGGAAACCAGGATGAATATGTAGACTGTTGAAAGGAAATGCTATTAGTGGCAAGAGGTGGGCTTACGGATTGTTACAATGAAATGGGAACAATACATGTACAAAGGGTAAAAGAAAAAGGTGCCAGTTCCCTAGTATGAAATTGTGATATAAGATACATATATATTTTGGTCTTTGACCCTGGTTTAGTGCTCCTAAAACCCTTGTAGTTTCCTGAGTACAGGACTGCTTATTTCCTTTATCAGTATCAGTATAGTCAATGTTGAGTACTCCTCACTGGGCTTTTTAAAACTCAAAAGTCGTGAGACTTTCCTGTTGGTCCAGTGGCTGGGTCTCTGAGCTCCCAATGCAGGAGGTCTGGATTTGTTCCCTGGTCAGGGAACTAGATCCCACACGCTGCAACTTAAAAAAAAAAAAAAAAAATCCTATATGCTGCAACTAAGACACAGCGCAGCCAAATAAATAAGTAAATATTTTGAAAAAACCCAAAGTCTTAATGTTATAAAAACTATAAACTTCAACCCATGCCTTCATCTACTTTCAGTCGACACTTTTTTCCAAATATCTCATCCTATCCCCTATCCTTATATAATATTTATATACAGATGATTCCCACAGTGTTGTCTTCAGTGAGGACCTTTATCAGGATCTGTATGTTCAGTTGAATTCTTCATGTCTGCTTTGAATATGCAGAACCTACCTGAAGTTTGATATGCTTTGAAATGGACACTTGATTTAGCAACATTGTGAACCTCAGTGATAGTCCCCATCTCATTAAAAACCACTACTCATCTATCCAGTGGCCTAGGTCAGGTAATCAGGAATAACACTTGATTCCTTACATTTATCATAGCAACCATGAATGAACCTTGTTTTTTCTCTCTCTAGATTGAGAAGGCAATGGAACCCCACTCCAGTACTCTTGCCTGGAAAATCCCATGGACGGAGGAGCCTGGTAGGCTGCAGTCCTTGGGATCACTAAGAGTCGGACATGACTGAGCGACTTCACTTTCACTTTTCACTTTCATGCATTGGAGGAGGAAATGGCAACCCACTCCAGTGTTCTTGCCTGGAGAATCCCATGGACAGAGGAGCCTGGTGGGCTGCCGTCTATGGGGTTGCACAGAGTCGGACACGACTGAAGCAACTTAGCAGCAACAGATTATATCCTAATTTTTTCCACCTGGTTCTCTATTGCTTCCTCAAACCACTTTTCACAATTTGCTCCTGCCTTCTTAATTGTTGCTTTAATGTTCAGTTTTACCTTAACAGGAATTTATGCTCAGTGACAATAAGGACTTTGTTTCTATTTCCTCATCACTGGCATAATGCTTGATACATAGCCATAATTTAATAAAGATTTATGGATGTATGAAAGTGTGCCACATCATTTGGAAACAAATAGCCCTCTGTCTTTGTTCATAGTGAAAGTGAAAGTGTTAGTCATTCAATTATGTCTGACTCTGTGACCCCATGGACTGCAGCCCTCCAGGCTCTTCCATCCATGGAATTCTCCAGGCAAGAATACTGGAGTGGATTGCCACTTCTTTGTCCAGGAGATCTTCTTGACCCAGGGATTGAACCTGGGTCTCTTGTGTTGCAGGCAGACTCTTTACTGTCTGAACCTCATAATAACTTGATTTTATTTTACTATCTCTGCGTACTTTGTAAGTTCACAATTACAAAGCAGCCAAATCTGTATTTGCTCATTTTGAATGCTCTAACCTCCTTTGTGCCCTATTTTACCCTTTATTTTACCCTTTATTTATATTATTGTGTTATACTCTTGTCCAGGTAATACCAAACATATTTACTTGAAGTTTCTTTTTTTTTTTTTTTTGAGTTAAAGTATAGTTGATTTACAGTTTTGTGTTAATTTCTGCTACACAGTAAAGTGTTTCATTCTTTTTCATATTCTTTTCTGTTATAATTTCTCACAGTATATTGAATATAATTCCCTGTGCTATACAGGAGGACATTGTTGTTTATCCATCCTGTTTATAATAGTTTACATCTGCTCATCCCAAACTCCCAATCCGTCCCCTGCTTCCCTTTTGGCAACTACAAGTCTGTTCTCTATGTCTGTAAGTCTTTCTGTTTCATAGACAAATTCATTTGTGTCATATTTTAGATTCCACAAAAAGTGATATCATATCTTTCTCTTTCTGACTTACTTCACTTAGTTTGATAATTTCTAGGTCCATCCATGTTGCTACAAATAGCATTATTTCATTCCTTTTTTATGTCTGGGTCATATTACGTTATGTACCACATCTTCTTTATCCATTTGAATGCTGATGGACATTTAGGTTGTTCTCAAATTATAGTTTTTTCAGATATATGCTCAAGAGTGGGATTGCTGGATTGTATGGCAGCTCTATTTTTAGTTTTTTAAAACCTCCATACTGTTTTCCAAAGTGGTTACACCAATTTAATTTACATTCCCACCAACAATGTAGGAGGGTTCTCTTTTCTACTTGGAGTTTCTTTAAACTGAGGCCATAGTGTTGTCTGTAAAGAGCCCACCTACCCAAAGGCATTTGTTAAACAGTTTCACTCTGTACCAAGTTCATGGGAAGATTCATTCTTCTCTTCTTTCCTAGAAATGAGGAAAGATGACTGTCTTCTACAGGAGAACTTGCAAAATCAAAACTGTCCAAAAAGAATGGAAGGATGTCACGAACATAATGCACTTGGAAATGTTTATCAGAGCAAAAGTCATTGTCCTTTATGGCAAAATAATGATATACTTTACTTGCATGGGAAAACACTGAAACCAAACTTAAGTTCAATCAGCCAGAACAGAAACTATGAAGTAAAGAACCCCGTTAAGGCTAATGTAGATGGGAAATTCTTCCTCCATGCAAAGCATAAGGAATTTCACAGTGAAAGTAAGCTTCCTAAATGTGGAATTCCTATGAACACAAATTCACAGATCATTACGTGTCTACGAACTCAACAGATAAATAAATCTCACGTTTGCATTGAATGTGGGAAAGCCTTCATCAAGAAGTCCCGCCTCATCGATCATCAGAGAGTTCACACAGGAGAAAAACCCCACGGATGCAGTGTATGTGGGAAAGCTTTCTCTAGAAAGTCCAGACTCACTGAACACCAGAAAACCCACATAGGAGAGAAACAGTATGCATGCAATGAGTGTGACAAAGTCTTCCCTAAGAAGTCACAGCTGCTTATCCATCAAAAAACTCATACAGGTGAGAAGCCCTACATATGCGATGATTGTGGAAAAGGCTTTGTCAAGAAGTCTCGGCTCATTAATCATCAGAGAGTTCATACAGGAGAGAAACCTCATGGGTGTAGCCTGTGTGACAAAGCATTCTCCAGGAGGTCCAGGCTCATAGAACACCAGAGAACTCACACAGGAGAAAAACCTTATGAATGCACGGAATGTGACAAAGCCTTCCGCTGGAAATCGCAGCTCAATGCACACCAGAAAACTCATACAGGGGAGAGATCATATATATGTAGTGATTGTGGAAAGGGCTTCATTCAGAAGGGCAATCTCACTGTACATCAGCGAACTCACACTGGAGAAAAACCCTATGTATGCACTGAATGTGGGAAAGGCTTCATCCAGAAGGGCAATCTCCTGATACATCAGCGAACTCACACTGGAGAGAAACCCTATGTATGCACTGAATGTGGGAAAGGCTTCAGCCAGAAAACCTGCCTCATCTCACATCAGAGATTTCACACTGGAAAGACTCCCTTTGTGTGTACTGAATGTGGAAAATCCTGTTCACACAAGTCGGGTCTCATTAACCACCAGAGAATTCACACAGGAGAGAAACCCTACACGTGTAATGACTGTGGGAAAGCATTCAGGGATAAGTCGTGTCTCAACAGACACCGGAGAATTCACACAGGAGAGAAACCCTATTGCTGCAATGACTGTGGGAAAGCTTTCTCCCCACTGGTCATGCCTTGTGTATCACAAGGGGATGCTACATGCAAGAGAGAAACGTGGCGACTCAGTCAAGTTGGAAAATCCTTTCTCAAAGCATCTCAGCCCATCACGTCCAAGTGATATGGTACAGAGGAAAACCCCTGTTAGTGTGATGACTGTGCAGATGCCTTCTGTGGCAGCTCAGACTCCATCCCACAGTGATAAGCCCCATAGAAGATGAAAACATAACCCTTGTGGGACAGCTAGGGGGCAGATATGCACCCTCAGCAGATAATAGAATTTGCACAGAAGAGAAACCTAGTAAATGCAGTGAATGTTGTAGCACCCTCAGTGGTCAATTATGTCATATTTTTGTCACAAAAGACACACAAGAATAAACTCATTCAATCAAGCTGGAAAACCCTTGAATAAAACCTTCTAGCTCTTTGTATGGCAGGCGAGTGTATACTGAGACAAATAGTATAAACACAGAGACTGGGAAAGCCTCTCATGGAAAGATAGACCCTAACAGGGCTTTCATAGGTCACATATGTCAGTGAGGTCATAGTTGGCAGAAATGTAATGACTGTGGAGAAGACCTTCCCCAGAAATAAGATTTCAGTAGGTGTCAGAGTTCACACTGGAGAGAAACTATTGGACCTCTGAAGGCAGTAAATGGGTCAGTGGTATGTTCCTCATCGGTTGGCAGATGAAATCATGTAGAAATAAAACTCTGAACACACCAACTATGGCATGTCTTCAGCAAAATATCAGAAAGTGCATGAAGCAAATAGCAAATGAACCCTGTGAAAATGAATCTTTTAGAGATGTCTGTCACAATTTTAACATGATATATCAAATTGTATACATAGTGTGCACTCTAGGACAGTACACCTGGAATCAGATTCCTAGTTTTGATGTCAGTTCAGTTCAGTCGCTCAGTCGTGTCCGACTCTTTGCGACCCCATGAATCATAGCACACCAGGCCTCCCTGTCCATCACCAACTCCCAGAGTTCACTTAAACTCATGTCCATCGAGTCGGTGATGCCATTCAGCCATCTCATCCTCTGTCATCCCCTTCTCCTCCTGCCCCCAATCCCTCCCAGCATCAGAGTCTTTTCCAATGAGTCAACTCTTCGCATGAGGTGGCCAAAGTACTGGAGTTTCAGCTTTAGCATCAGTTCTTCCAATGAACACCCAGGACTGATCTCCTTTAGAATGGACGTGTTGGATCTCCTTGCAGTCCAAGGGACTCTCAAGAGTCTTCTCCAACACCACAGTTCAAAACCATCAATTCTTCAGCGCTCAGCCTTCTTCACAGTCCAGCTCTCACATCCATACATGACCACAGGAAAAACTATAGCCTTGACTAGACGAACCTTTGTTGGCAAAGTAATGTCTCTGCTTTTGAATATGCTATCTAGGTTGGTCATAACTTTCCTTCCAAGGAGTAAGTGTCTTTTAATTTCATGGCTGCAGTCACCATCTGCAGTGATTTTGGAGCCCCCCCTCCACCCCAAATAAAGCCTGACACTGTTTCCACTGTTTGTTTCCCCATCTATTTCCCATGAAGTGATGGGACCAGATGCCATGATCTTAGTTTTCTGAATGTTGACCTCAGTGACTCCTTAGTTGAAAGGAAGGCGTCTCTGTTGCACTTCATCTCTGAAAGTTATAATGCGGTACATTCCCCTCTGTGGGCTTGCCTGGTAGCTCAGATGGTAAAGAATCTGCCTGCAATGCAGGAGACCTGGATTCGATCCCTGGGTTGGGGAGATCCCTTGGAGAAGGAAATGGCAACCCACTCCAGTATTTTTGCCTGGAGAATCCTATGGACAGACTACGGGTTCACAGAGAGTCAGACGTGACTGAGCAGCTATCACAGAAAATAACTTTTTAACAACTGTTTCCCTTGACTTGGTCCTGTCCTAGGACCTAGAGATGATGACAGTGATGAACTTAAGAGGAAATCCTTTCCACCTTTGAGCTGGCAATTTTTTTAAGGCTAGATTTCTTGCCTATGGTAATTTTACCCACAGTCAAAGATAATCAAAGTATGCATACACCTACATGAGTTGAAAAGGACATGTAAGGAATAAATTATTTCTGATAATTTTCTGTTCAAGGTGAAAGGTTGTTGCGTGAAAGACAACAGGATTCTTGACCTCTGGAGTAGAGGAATTCAAGCCGGGGCCAGTGATGAGGCTTGATCACTCAGAACTTGTGTGACAAAGTTTTATTAAAGTATAAAAGTGATAGACAAAGCTTCTGACATTGACATCAGAAGGGGGCAGAAAGAGTGTCCCATTGCTAGTTTTTCACAAGCTGCCTTATGTCTGTTGCTGCTGCTGCTACTGCTAAGTCGCTGCAGTCGTGTCCGACTCTGTGCGACCCCATAGACGGAAGCTCACCAGGCTCCCCCGTCCCTGGGATTCTCCAGGCAAGAATACCGGAGTGGGTTGCCATTTCCTTCTCCAATGCATGAAAGTGAAAAGTGAAAGTGAAGTCGCTTAGTCGGGTCTGACTCTTAGCGACCCCATGGACTGGAGCCTACCAGGATCCTCCATCCATGGGATTTTCCAGGCAAAAGTACTGGGGTGGGGTGTCATTGCGTCTGTTAGAAAGCTATTAATCAGATAAGAGAGACACCTCAAGACTGAGGGAGTTTCACCAGGCCCTCTCCCACAGTATACATTTTTGAGATAGGGTGGAATGAGGTGTGTCATCCCCCAGCCATAAAACAATTGATATGAATACTGGTTTGTTGAGCTATTATCAGCCCAAGGCTTGAGAAAAGAAAAAGTTACGTAGAACCATTTTGAAGAAAGGCAAATGCCAAAGCAAATACATAGTTTCATTAACATAGCATAAGTAAAACATTTTCATAAGGAAAACGCATTGGTTAGCTCAAAGTTTGAGAAAAGTTCCATTCAGGTGGAAACAGGTATCATCATGGCAACACAGAATTTTATGAGAAACCTTTTATTTTTGTATAGAGAAGGAAAAAAATCTGACACCTGCTGCTCAAGGGAGAGAGAAAAAATTCTGACACTTGCAGCCTGTTTCCTCCCTTTGGAAATACCTGGCCTTCCTTCCTGTTACCCTCTCAAAGGGACATATTAGAAGAGAAAGGGGAAATAATTCACTTAATTTTACATAGAAAAGGGTATGGATACTTTTTAAAAAATGTTCACATTGTTCCACCTAGATTATAAATTCTTTGTTAGTTTATACATAATGATATAGTCCCCAGTTCATAGCAAAATAGGAAATGAATTATATATAGATTTGAAAAATTAATGACCTCAGGAACTAACCAAAGTTATTTTGTCGCTGAAGGAAAGGACCTACTGGAAAGTGATTCTCAGGGTCATAATTATTGCAAGAAACCTTTTTGAATAGAGGCTCCTTTCAGAATATAAGATGGGCAGATCAGAGAGGGAATAATGAGATATTTAATACTAATGTCTTAGTGTGACATAATGATGAATGTATTTGGTCACTGCTCTTGGTTCCTGACGCAAAGGTCATGAAACCCTTGGAATTTCCTGAGTGATAGGAGTGATAGGAACATCTTACACAGAACTGTTAAATCCTTGGAATTTCCTAGGTGATAGGAACATCTGCTCTCATAAAGTGACTCTGAGTGGGCTTCTGCCTATCTCTTAAGTGCAACTGGTCACCAGAAAGACCAAACCATGATTAGAAGCTTGGAACTTTCTACTTTATCCTCATATACTATGAGGATGGGAGAGGGGCTAGAAATTGAGTTAATAATTATTCATTAAAAAAAATAATATATATATATATGTCATCATTTGAATTTCCTATCTTTAAAATGTAGCCATGAGTCAATTATATCATTTTTTAAAGGAAAGGCAACATACATATGTATACGTTTAATAATATGTGTAATGATATATACATGTTTGTCAAAAAAGGACCTTCCATATTGTTTTGGGGGGCTTCCCTGGTAGCTCAGCTGGTAAAGAATCCACCTGAAAAGTGGGAGACCTGGGTTCGATCCCTGGGTTGTGAAGATCCCCTAGAAAAGGGAATGGCTACCCATTTCAGTATTCTTGCCTGGAGAATTCCATGGACAGAGGAGCCTGGCAGGCTACAGTCTGTGGGGTCACAAAGAGTCGGACACAACTGAGTGACTTTCACTTTCACTATTGTGTTGAGGGTCCCCAAGACCACCCTCATGTCTGATAATCTGCTAGAAAGACTGATAGAATTCAGAAAACTTGTTATCCTCAAGGTTACATGTATTATAGAAAGAATAGACACTGAAATCAGTAAGGGAAAAAGGAAAAACCACACCCACACTGATTTAGGGTGGAAGCTGTAGATCCCATGGTGTCAGTGGACCTCTGCAGGGACTGGAAACTAAAATTGGGCCTGTGGGTTTCCTTCCAGCCTGCTGGGATCCAGCCCCAGATAAAGACTGGACATTGGGGTTCAGGGGAGCTCCTGGTTGGTGATACCCCCAGCCTGCCTGCTTTCACACATTTATGTTAGGAAAGTAACCCTCACTATTATATATAAAATAGATAACCATGGGAATTCTCTGGCAGTCTCATGGTTAGGACTCTGCCCTTCTACTGAAGGGGACACAGATTCTATCCTTGGTTGGGGAACTACTATTCTGCAAGCCTCAAGGTGTGGCCAAACGAAAAACATAACCAAGAGCCTATAGTATAGGACAGAGAACTATACTGTGAAGAAGGCTGAGTGCCGAAGAATTGATGCTTTTGAACTGTGGGTGTTGGAGAAGACTCTTGAGAGTCCCTTGGACTGCAAGGAGATCCAACCAGTCCATTCTGAAGGAGATCAGCCCTGGGTGTTCTTTGGAAGGAATGATGCTAAAGCTGAAACTCCAGTACTTTGGCCACCTCATGGGAAAAGTTGACTCATTGGAGAAGACTCTGATGCTGGGAGGGATTAAGGGCAAGAGGAGAAGGGGATGACAGGATGAGATGGCTGGATGGCATCACTGACTAAATGGATGTGAGTCTGAGTGACCTCTGGGAGTTGGTGATGGACAGGGAGGCCTGGTGTGCTTCGATTCATGGGGTCGCAAAGAGTCGGACACGACTGAGCGACTGATCTGATCTGATCTGATCTGATTAAGGAAAAGAATCTGAAAAAGAATACATATTCGCGTATGTGCATGCTAAGTCACTTGAGTCATGTCTGATGCTTTCTGACTCTATGGACTGTAGACTGTCAGGCTCTTCTATCCATGGGATTCTCTAGGCAAGAATACTAGAGTAGGTTGCTATGCCCTCCTCCAGATCTTCCTGACCTGGGGATCAAACCTGAGTCTCTTATGTCTCCTGCATTGGCAGGTGGGTTCTCTACCACTAGCACCATGTGGGAAGCCCAATATATATGAATAATTGAACTGTTTTTCTATATATCTGAAACTAACACAACATAAATCAACTATACTTCAATTTTAAAAATTTAATATTTTTTAAATTAAAGGGATTTATTATGTATATGTCAAACTCTGGCTTCCCTGGTGGCTCAGATGGTAAAGAATCTGCCTGCAATTCTGGAGACCTGGGTTTGATCCTTGGGTTGAGAAGATCTGGAGAAGAGAATGGCAACCCACTCCAGTATTCCTGCCTGGAGAATCCCATGGACACAGGAGCCTAGCCGGCTGCAGTCCAGTGTTGCAAAGAGTCAGACACTACTCAGCGACTAACACCATGTAAAACTGAATCACTTTGATGTGCATCTGAAACTAACACAACATTGTAAATAAGCTATACTTCAATTAAAAAAAAGGGAGGGGGGAATAAAGTCACACTGCCCATGATTCCATTGTTGGAAAGGCAGCTGGAAGCTCCACTTGGAACTTCCCCAGAGTCTGCCCTGGAGAAGGCAATGGCATCCCATTCCAGTACTCTAGCCTGGAAAATCCCATGGACGGAGGAGCCTGGTAGGCTGCAGTCCATGGGGTCGCTAAGAGTCGGACACGACTGATCGACTTCACTTTGACTTTTCACTTTCACACATTGGAGAAGGAAATAGCAACCCACTCCAGTGTTCTTGCCTGGAGAATCCCAGGGACGGGGGAGCCTGATGGGCTGCCGTCTATGGGGTCACACAGAGTCGGACACGACTGAAGCCACTTAGCAGCAGCAGCAGACTCTGCCCTTCCAGTCTCTTCCCTTGGCTGATGTTAATCTGTGTCCTTTAGCTGTTATGAACCCTCACTCTGAGTAGAACAGCTTTCAGTAATCCTGAGCCCCTCTTACAAATTATTGTCGTTTTAGGGAATATTGGAAAATGGAACTAACTTCTTGCTATGACCTTTGGTTACATGACTATCAGTCACTTTCTGAGAATTGTTGTTGACATTGGCTATAGCGTTAAACATATTGAAGCCAACAGGTGAACCTGGGGTCTGTGCCACAGCCTATGTTCTCAAGAGCTGTTTCCTCAGGGTGAGTGAGTCTTCGAACTTAGGGCTGGGGTGATGGGAGAAATATGAGCTGGAGCAGGGCATAAAATGGGTAGTATCCCTGTAAATGACTGGCAAAGACTTCTTGGGGAGGTGAGGAAGTTGCACAGGACTGGGAAAACCAGTTGTTTGAGGTCATTGTTGTACACGGATATTCATAGTTCTATTTGCAGTATCAAAACAACAACAACAACAACAACAACAAACCAATTCAAAGGTCCACCCATTGGTGAATGATTATCCAATGAGTATCCAACAATTACTAAAGCAACAAAAAGGAACGAACTATTGATACTTTAGTAATGATGAATTTCAAAACTATGCTATTATGAAAGAAGCCAGAACCTACAGTACTAATTTTATGAAAAGAATGCAGACTAATGTATAGTGACAGAAGACTGTCCTGTGCTGCCTAGGATATGGCAAGTTTTGTATTTGGGCCGTGTAATTAGCACACTTGAGAAGTGGCTCACAACGTCCACTGTTTCTGCTCACATTGTGATAGCTATACTAATCAGTTTCCCAAACCTCGGTTTTCCTCAAACACTTAACCTGACAATTCCACGCCTAGCCCCGCCCCGCACGAAGCACTTGCTCTGAGTAGGGACACCGAACTTCTAAGATGGCTGCTTCCACGGTGCTCCTGCCCAATGGCTACAGAGCGCCTCTAGTTTTTGTTGTTTTTCCAGTCATCATGCTTAAGTTTTCATACGGTCTCTACATCTTTTCGGGGTTAAACCAGTGATCTAGATGTCCGGAAGTAATTTTAATTTCCCACAGAGCTGAGAAGCCACAGCCATTGACAGCCGCTTAGAATGTATGCCTGCACCCTTCTGGTCTTGATGGGCTCCGACCTTAGAAAGCGGGCCCTGTCCATTCAAACGAATTTACCCTCACGTCATGATTGCTTTGTATGAGCTCAAACCTCTTAAAATCGCCCCATTTTCCTTGGGCCAGGAAATAGAATTTCGGCCGTGGTTTCTCAGCAGACCCGTACGCCATCTATACGACAGATGCGCAAAGATGGCGGCCCCCAGGGGGCCGAGGCGGCAGTGGTGGCGCGTATATATTAGCTCATAAGGAAATGCCGGAAACGCCCTATCGTTCACCATAGAAACGGTAAAAACGCCGCTGACCCTTGACGGTTGGTGTCTGTAGAGGGGGCTGGGCGAGGGGACCAGAAGTGAAAAAATCTTAGGGAAGAAAGTTAGGCCCTGAAGAGGTGGCTGCAGGTTCAGGAGAGAACCAGGTGGGTTTGTGTGTCTGGCTATAAAAGGCGGGGACGGGGGCGGTCTGTCGGCCTTTATGTGGGTTGTGGCTCCTTCCAGCCCGTGAAGGTAGCACGAAGGCGGGTGGCGGTTTGATTTTGTTTTTAAGGGGAGCGTGTGCTGAACGTCCGTGATCGGGGTGTCTTTGGGGTCAGTCATGGGCTCTGGTGGTCACCGAAAAGTCTGAACAGATGAATTACCGAGAGTCCTGAGGTCAGGGTTTAGCATCTTGGCGGTTGACAACTAGTGCGGTGGGGATTGTCAGTGAATGCGGCGTCTTGTTCGGGTTTTCCAATAATTTGGAGCTCAAAGTCGAGGAACCATTAAGGGAGGTCAGTATACGTGTGTATCTGACCTGGTTTGGTATTAGTCGGGTGGGGGGTGGGGTGGGTACTGGTCAAGGGCTTTCCTGCAGAAATGCGTGACGCAGAAGGCTTGGAGGCTCAGGAGCCCTGGTAGGTTCGTGTGTTTAGCTCAGACTTTGGCTAATGAACATAACATTCCCCGAAAACTTCAGGTCCAAGTCCCTGACCCACCAGTTTTCTAGTCCCTTTAAATTTTGTCTTTATTCTTCCTTCTGCAAGTTGACTCCCTTATTCATCTCCCCAGTATTTATATTTTTGAATTGTTTTTATATTTGTATTTATAGCTTTAAAAAAATTCTTTTTATTTATTTATTCTTTTTTTTTTTGAGTTTTGTGGGTTTTGTTTTTTTTTTTCATTTTAATTGGAGGCTAATTACTTTACAATATTGTAGTGCTTTTTGCCATGCATTCACATGAATCAGCCATGGGTGTATATGCGTTCCCCATCCTGACCCTCCCTCCCCATCCCTTCCCTCAGGGTCCTCCCAGTGCACCAGCCCTGAGCACCCTGTCTCATGCATCGAACCTTGACTGGTGATCTATTTCACATATGATAATATACATGTTTCAATGCTATTCTCCCAAATTGTCCCACCGTCACCTTCTCCCACAGAGTCCAAAAGTCTGTTTTATACATCTGTGTCTCTTTTGCTGTCTTGCATATAGGGTCATCATTACTACTACTACTACTACTAAGTCGCTTCAGTCGTGTCCGACTGTGTGCGACCCCATAGACAGCAGCCCACCAGGCTCCCCTGTCCCTGGGTTTCTCCAGGCAAGAACACTGGAGTGGGTTGCCATTTCCTTCTCCAATGCATGAAAGTGAAAAGTGAAAGTGAAGTCGCTCAGTCGTGTCGGACCCTCAGCGACCCCATGGACTGCAGCCTTCCAGGCTCCTCCGTCCATGGGATTTTCCAGGCAAGACAACTGGAGTGGGTGCCATTGCCTTCTCCGAGGGTCATCATTACCATCTTTCTAAATTCCACATATATGTGTTAATATACTGTATTGGTGTTTTTCATTCTTACTTTGCTCTGTATAATAGGCTCCAGTTTCATCCATCTCATTCAGATCAGATCAGATCAATCACTCAGTCATGTCCGACTCTTTGCGACCCCATGAATCGCAGCACGCCAGGCCTCCCTGTCCATCAGCAACTCCCGGAGTTCATTAAGACTCACATTCATCGAATCAGTGATGCCATCCAGCCATCTTATCCTCTGTTGTCCTCTTCTCCTCTTGCCTCCAATCCCTCCCAGCATCAGAGTCTTCTCCAGTGAGTCAACTTTTCCCATGAGGTGGCCAAAGTACTGGAGTTTCAGCTTTAGCATCATTCCTTCCAAAGAAATCCCAGGGCTGATCTTCAGAATGGACTGGTTGGATCTCCTTGCAGTCCAAGGGACTCTCAAGAGTCTTCTCCAACACCATAGTTCAAAACTATCAATTCTTCGGCGCTCAGCCTTCTTCACAGTCCAGCTCTCACATCCATACATGACCACAGGAAAAACCATAGCCTTGACTAGACGAACCTTTGTTGGCAAATAATGTCTCTGCTTTTGAATATGCTATCTAGGTTGGTCATAACTTTCCTTCCAAGGAGTAAGCGTCTTTTAATTTCATGGCTGCAGTCACCATCTGCAGTGATTTTAGAGCCCCCCAAAATAAAGTCTGACACTGTTTCCACTGTTTCCCCATCTATTTCCTATGAAGTGATGGGACCAGATGCCATGATCTTCGTTTTCTGAATGTTGAGCTTTAAGCCAACTTTTTCACTCTCCACTTTCACTTTCATCAAGAGGCTTTTTAGTTCCTCTTCACTTTCTGGCATAAGGGTGGTGTCATCTGCATATCTGAGGTTATTGATATTTCTCCCAGCAATCTTGATTCCAACTTGTGTTTCTTCCAGTCCAGCATTTCTCATGATGTACTCTGCATATAAGTTAAATAAATTAGAACTGATTCAAATGCATTCTTTTTAATAGCTAAGTAATAGTCCATTGTGTATATGTACCACAGCTTTCTTATCCATTTGTCTGCTGATGGACATCTAGGTTGCTTCCATGTCCTGCCTATTGTAAACAGTCCTGCGATGAACATTGGGGTATACGTGTCTCTTTCAATTCCAGTTTCCCTGGTGTGTATGCCCAGCAGTGGGATTGCTGGGTCGTATGGCAGTTCTGTTTCCAGTTTTTTAAGGAATCTGCACACTGTTCTCCATAGTGGCTATACTAGTTTGCATGTCCACCAACATTGTAAGAGGGTTCCTTTTTCTCCACACCCTTTCCAGCATTTATTGTTTGTAGACTTTTTGATAGCATTTATTGTTTGTAGACTTTTTGATAGTAGCACCAGTGTGAGATAGTACTTCATTGTGGTTTTGATTTGCATTTCTCTGTTAATGAGTGATGTTGAGCATATTTTCAAGTGTTTGTTAGCCATCTATATGTCTTGTTTGGAGAAATGTGTATTTAGTTCTTTGGCCCATTTTTTGATTGGGTCGTTTATTTTTCTGGAATTGAGCTGCAGGTACTGCTTGTATATTTTTGAGATTAATTCTTTGTCAGTTGCTTCATTGGCTTTTATTTTCTTCCATTCTGAAGGCTGTCTTTTCACCTTGCTTATAGTTTCCTTTATTATGCAAAAACTTTTAAGTTTAATTAGGTCCCATTTGTTTATTTTTGCTCTTATTTCCATTACTCTGGGAAGTGGGTCATAGAGGATCCTGCTGTGATTTATGTCAGAGAGTGTTTTGCCTATGTTTTCTCTAGGAGTTTTATAGTTTCTGGCCTTTAATCCATTTTGAGTTTATTTTTAATCCATTTTGAGTTTATTTTTGTGTATGGTGTTAGAAAGTGTCCTAGTTTCATTCTTTTACAAGTGGTTGACCAGTTTTCCCAGCACCACTTGTTAAAGAGATTGTCTTTTCTCCATTGTATATTCTTGCCTCCTTTGTCAAAGATAAGGTGTCCATAGGTGCATGGATTCATCTCTGGGCTTTCTATTTTGTTTCATTGATCTATGTTTCTGTCTTGTGCCAGTACCATACTGTCTTGATGACTGTAGCTTTATAGTATAGCCAGAAGTCAGGCAGGTTGATTCCTCCAGTTCCATTCTTCTTTCTCAAGATTGTATAGCTCATATTCTTTTTCTGATTTGCTCATTGGCCCTCGTGTTGAAAATGTATTTAAGCAAGGGATACGAAAACTTTTAAAGAAGTGTCAGGGCAACAAAATTTAAAGGAAGAATTTTACACTTTCTCAATGCCCAGATGGCTTTGTCTGTATAACTGTGGTGACAATTACCTGCCACTGAAATGTAGTGCTGTGCTAATTCTCCTTGGCCACTTCCCCCGTCAAATTCATGCTACTCCCACATATTCAGGGAATTAGGTTTCACTGGCAGGAGGTGTGAAATTCTCTGGGAAACTAAATGGAGAGACAGAAATACTGGGGACTGTAGTATTAAGATGAGTGCACAGAAAGTAGGAATATAATCCTAAAAGTAATTTTGCTTCTCAACCCACAGGTTTAAACAACAGACAAGATATGAATAAAGAAAGAGGAGGTTCCAGGACCTAGATATTGTTATTTTGGGGGACACTCTGGCAGAAGCTCTGCGTTGCCAACTGTTTTCAGAGAACAGAGAATATGATCCAGGCACAGGTGTCTCATGTCTAATTTTATTCTCTCCTTTATTCCTTAATGGATTTGTAGAGCCTGTAAAAAAAAAAAAAAAAAAATCCAGTTGAGTAGAGAGAAATAAACTGAATCTAACCCCAACACCATGGCAAAGTGGGATTAAGAATGTAGTGTTTATGTGATTCCTGTGAAACTAGTGTTAGAACATCA
Source organism: Tragelaphus eurycerus (assembly GCA_935064755.1). Taxonomy (NCBI): domain Eukaryota; kingdom Metazoa; phylum Chordata; class Mammalia; order Artiodactyla; family Bovidae; genus Tragelaphus; species Tragelaphus eurycerus. The sequence goes on along the minus strand of CAKXYN010000227.1, from coordinate 675,956 downwards.
TGTGTATCTGTCACTGACTCTGTGTGCACAGCTGTAGATGTGTGTCTATTTACAAATGTATGTGGGTTCATGCACATATCTGTGTACACATTTGTTAGCATGTTTTGTGCAAAAAATTACAGTCTTAAAGATCATCCTATTGCCCTAAGATGATATAATTTAAACATCCAAACGAATAATGACTGCAATTGTTCAGTGAATATTAGCTGTATAAAATTCCATTTGTCTATGTGCTCTACTGTGCTTAGTCACTCAGTCGTGTCTGACTTTATGTGACTCCATGGGCTTTAACCTGCCAAGTTCCTCTGTCCATGTAATTCTCCAGGCAAGAATACTGGAGTGGGTTGCCATTTCCTCCTCCAGGGGATCTTTCCAACCCAGGGATTGAACCCACGTCTCCTGTGTCTCCTGCATTGCAGACAGATTCTTTACCCACTGAGCCATTTGTCTATAGTCATACTCAAAAAAACTGTGTTAAATTATGTAAAGAATTTAGAGGAGTGCCTGCCACATGGTAAGTACTGTGTGAGGTTATCCATGCCTTTAGTCTTTGACAGCACTTAATACTAGGATATTATCAAATTGTCTGATTTTCAGTAATCAGCTTTTTTTTTTTTTTTTTTTTTTTTTGCCGTATTTGGCATTACCTCATCACAGATGAGGTTGAAATTGGTCTTGTATATTAATTGATCAGCTGCATTTTTTTCTCTTGAGAAATGTCTGTCCTTATCATTTTTACATTAATAAGATTATCTTTTTCTTCTGATTAATGAATCATTCCTATGTACTATATATTGATTCTTTCTCTCTCTTTTATTTTAACCTCGCGACGTGGCATGTGGGACCTTATTTCCTTGACTAGAGATTGAACATGCACTCCCTGCAGTGGAAGCATGGATTCTTAAGCACTGGACTCCTGGAGAAGTCCTCTTTCTTTTGTTTATAAAAAATATTTTCCTGGCTTGTCACTTTTCTTTCCGCTTTGCTCATGATATCTTCTTTAAAATCTTTTTTAAATTGAAGTATAGTTGATTCAGAATGTTATGTTAATTTCTGCTGTATACCAAAGTGATTCTGTTATACATGTATATACATTGTTTTTTCATACGATTTTCTGTTATGGCTTGTCACAGTATATTCTCTGTGCAGAACATTAGAACTTTATTTATCCATTCTATATACATAATAGTTTGCATCTGCTAATCCAAACTCCCAACCCATTTCTCCTCAAGCTCCCACTTTGGCAACCATAAGTCTATTCTCTGTGTGAGTCTGTCTCTATTTTGTAACTAGGTTCCTTTTTGTCATATTTTAGACATGGGACTGAGCCTTTACCCTATGCCACGTGGTGCTCTCTTCAGGTTGATCGTGTCAGAATTCAATGATAGGACACACAGCTGGTGTCAGACAATTGCTTGGTGGTGTGTTTAAAAAAAAAATATACACATGAGAATTGGTGTCAAAATTGTACTTAATATGAGCAGGATAGCTTCCTTTATGTTCTTTATGAATGACTTAAAGAGAAACACTCATATTCAACCAGGAATCTGTTACTCCAGGAAATCTTGTCATTCAAGGATGTGGCTGTGGACTTCACATGGGAAGAGTGGCAGCTCCTGGCCCCTGCTCAGAAGACCCTGTACCAGGATGTGATGCTTGAGAACTATAGCAACCTGCTGTCCGTGGGTGAGGACAGCTCCCTTGGGTCCTTCACAGGGTCCCCAGTCAGTGGCTTTTATTTTCTCAGCTGCTTAAACTTTGAAATACTACAGTGCCCTATGGCAGATTCTTATTGCCTCTTCTAGCTCCTGATGAAAGGATATATACAAGGTGCTATGAACTGTTTTTATGCCCAACACGACTGACACCAAATGTCTGTTTTTTTTTCTATACAAGTAACCAGTTCTCCTACTCTCCATGTACAGCCTGGGTGTCCCACAATTCAATCCTCTTTTGACACTAACCACCCAAATTCAGCATCATACCCCAGAGGCTTACAGGCTCACTTCAGATGTAAGTTGAGCATATTAGGTGTCCAGGGTACCCACACTTCTGTCTGACTTGACTATAAACTGAGCCTTTGGGACTTCCCTGGTGGTCCAGTGGTTAAGATTTAGCACTTCAAATGCAGGGAGCACAAGTTTGATCCCTGGTTGGGAAACTAAGTTCCCACATGTCACAGGGCATGGCCAAAAAAAAAAAAAAAAAGAAAAAATTACATTAAAAAAAAAAAAAAATCAAGCATTCCCATTCTCCACCCCTCAGCATTTGACAGGTTGTTAGAATGGCTGACAGAACTCAGGAAAGCACTTAACTTACCATTACCAGTTTATTATAAAGGATAAAACTCAGGAATAGCCAAATGGAAGAGATGCTGGGGCAAAGTTAAGGGGGAGGGATCATGGTCCTTCCATGAGTGCTCCAAGTGTGTCACCTTGATGTGATCATCAACCCAGAAGCTCCCCTAGCCTGGTTGTGTAGGGGATTTTATGCCAATTTCATTGTGTAGGCATGTTTTTTAAAATCACTGGCTGTGGGTGGTTAACTCAGTCTCCAGTTCCCTCTCTCTGTGTGGTGGGGGTGAAAAGTGAAAGAAAGTAAAAGTCGCTCAGTCATGTCCGACTTTTTGCAACCTCATGGGCTATACAGTCCACAGAATTTTCCAGGCCAGAATAGTGGAGTGGTTAGCCTAGTGCTTCTCCAGCGGATCTTCCTGACCCAGAAATCAAACGGGGGTCTCCTGCATCGCAAGTAGATTCTTTACCAACTGAGATTTCAGGGAAGCTCATGGCAGGGGTAGGAGGAGATGAAATTTCTAACCTTCTGTTCATGCCTTGGTTTTTCTGGCAGCCAGTCTCCACTCTTAAACTCTCTAGGGCCCCTAGTCACCAGTAACTCTTTGAGACCAAGGATGTTGGAAGTTCTTGTGCCAGGAACTGGAATTTAAACCAAATGCTATAACAAAAGAGGTTTCTGCCATGCCTCTCACATAGGAAATTATAAGGGCTTCATTTTTATTTTAATTTTAAAAATATTTATTTGGCTGTGCCAGGTCTTTCCAGGTGGCGCTAGTGGTAAAGAACCTGCCTGCCAGTGTAGGAGATACAAGAGACTATGGTTTGATCCCTGGGTCAGGAAGATCCCAAGGAGGTGGTCATGGCAACCCACTCCAGTATTCATGCTGAAGAATCCCATGGACAGAGAACCTGGCGGGTTAGAGTCCGTAGGGTCACAAAGAGTTGGAACAACTGAAGTGACTTAGTACACACACCAGGTCTTAGTTGTGGCAAAAAGGATCTTTAAGCTCTGTTGTGGCATATGGGATCTTTAGTCGCGGCATATGGGATCTAGTTCCATGACCGCGGATCAAACCCAGGCCCTCTGCATTGGAAGCTTGGAGTCTTAGCCACTGGACCACCAGGGAAGTCCCTGTGAGGGCTGCAGAAGCTCTCTGCCAGAAACCAGGGGTGGAGACCAGAGAGATATCATCATATCATAACATCCCATGAGTGCAAAGCCTCTGGCAGATGTGAAAATCAATCCCTCAAATGTAAAATTCTCCTGTCTTGACCAGCCCCAGCCCAATTCAGTGGGACTAAATCTTCTATCATTTCCCATAAACAGGGTATCGAGTCAGCAAATCAGATGTGCTGTCCAAGTTGGAACAAGGGGAAGAACGATGGATGACAAAAGATGAAATCCACAGTCGTACCTGGCCAGGTGAGTGAGAACTGGTTGGTAACTGCAGATGTCCTGAGCTAAACAGGGAGAAGAGGCTGAGGAGTGTCTGAAAATGCAGAAATTGTGCCTCTGCATAGCTCTTCCCATAAAAGAACTTTTAGGCCTTGAGAGGGAAATATACCCATTTTTGCTTCTGAGATCTGATCCTTGATTTTATTTCACATCTTGATTTTTGTTTGCCTTGTTTTCACTTTCCTTGGATTTTATAACTCACTCCTTTGAACCCTGTCACAAATCCATTTCACTTCCCTGGCTGTGGTATTCCACCTTCCAGGCCTCAGCTCAAGAGGAAATCTTTGTGTGTTTTTTTTGTTTTATTTTTTTAAATTTTTGGCCACACTTTAAATTTTTTGTTTTTTAAAATTTTGGCATGTGGGATCAAACCTATGTGCCCTACAATGGAAGTACAGAGTCTTGACCACTGGCCCACCAGGGAAGTCCCTGTATTACTTTGGTTTTACCAATGTGTAAGAAATAAGGAACATTTATACAGGGAGTGTTTGTTTCATACTGTTATCATAAGGTTCCCACTAAAGTACCATTTTTAAAAAATACCAAAGAATTTTTTAACCAATTTTATTCCAAACAGGAATAAAAAGGATTCATTATTCTCTTCTTTCCTAGAAACTGGCAACATTGGTAATCATCTGCAGGTTGACTTGGAAAATAAAAAAATGCTGAAAGGTATTGAACAATACCAGGAACATAATACATTTGGAAATCCTGTTCCTCAAAGCCAAAGTTATTTCTGTTTCAGGCAAAATCATGATATGTTTGAGTTCTATATAAAAACTTTGAAGTCAAATTTAAGTTTAGTCATCCAGAGCCAAAACTATGAAATTAAAAACTCTACTAAATGTAATGGAGATGTGAAATCATTTCTGTTTGGTAACCATGAAAAATGTCATTCTCCAGTTAAATGCCCTGTAAGTGCAAAACCCATCAGCACTAAGTCCCAAGTCATTAAGCACCAAATAACTCACAACATAGAGAAAGCCCATATATGCAGTGAATGTGGGAAAGCCTTTGTTAAGAAGTCTCAGCTCACTGATCATCAGAGAGTTCATACAGGAGAGAAACCTTATGGATGCAATCTGTGTACAAAAGTATTCTCCCGGAAGTCCAGGCTCAATGAACATCAGAGAATTCATGAGAGAGAGAAATCTTTTATATGCAGTGATTGTGGAAAAGTGTTCACCACAAAGAGTCGTCTGATTGAACACCAGCGAACTCACACAGGAGAGAAACCTTATGTATGTAGTGACTGTGGAAAAGGCTTCCCAGGGAAGCGTAATCTCATCTTACATCAGCGAAATCATACTGGAGAGAAATGCTATGTATGTAGTGAATGTGGAAAAAGCTTCACTGGAAAGAGCATGCTCACTATACACCAGCGAACTCACACTGGAGAGAAACCGTATATTTGCAGTGAATGTGGAAAAGGCTTTACCACAAAGCACTATGTCATCATCCACCAACGGAATCATACAGGAGAGAAACCCTACATATGCAATGAATGTGGGAAAGGTTTCATCATGAAGAGCCGTCTGACCGAACATCAGCGAATTCATACAGGAGAGAAGCCATATGTGTGCAATGAATGTGGAAAAGGCTTTCCCAGGAAAGGTAATCTGATTGTACATCAGAAGACTCATACAGTAGAGAAATCCTATGTATGTAGTGAATGTGGAAAAGGCTTCACCGTGAAGAGCATGCTTACCATACATCAACGAACTCACACTGGAGAGAAACCCTACATCTGCAGTGAGTGTGGGAAAGGCTTCCCATTAAAGAGTCGGCTGGTCGTGCATCAGCGAACACATACTGGTGAAAAACCTTACCAATGCAGTGAATGTGGGAAAGGCTTCATTGTGAACAGTGGACTGATGTTACATCAGCGAACTCACACTGGAGAGAAACCCTATACATGCAATAAATGTGGAAAAGAGTTTGCCTTTAAGAGCAATCTTGTGGTACATCAGCGAACTCATACTGGAGAGAAACCCTTTACATGCAGTGAGTGTGGAAAAGGTTTCACCATGAAACGCTATCTCATCTTACATCAACAAATTCATAGGGGAGAGAAGTCCTATATATGCAGTGAATGTGGAATAGGTTTTGTCATGGAAACAGAGCTCATTTTACATCAGCAGATTCATACTGGAGAGAAACCTTATGCCTGCAGTGAATGTGGCAAAGGCTTCATAGTGAAAAGCCGTCTAGTGGTTCATCAGCGGACTCATACAGGAGAGAAACCTTTTGTATGCAGTGATTGTGGAAAAGGCTTCTCCTCAAAAAGGAATCTCCTTGTACATCAGAGAACACATAATGGAAACAAACCATAAAAGCGATGACTATAATCATACCTGCAGGAAGAAAATATGCTTTGTCCAACATCAGAGATTTCTAACCTTTATATATACTGACTGTGGAAAATCCTGTTCAGCATTGGTATTGGTCTCATTACCCACCAGAAAATTTACACAGGAGACAAACTGTATGTATGCAATTAACATGAGAAAGCCTTCTACACAAATTCAACACTCATTGTACCTCAAAGAACTCATAAAAGAGACAGACTATGAATCCAGTGATTGGGGGTAATCTTTTGTCAACCCTTGTTAATACACATGAGAAACATATAGGTCAAAGTATATAATTCTTTGTAGAAACTCTGAACTCATTATATACAAGTGAATTTTTTAGGATAAAAAAGATGATAGTTCAGTGAACTCATTAAACATCAGTGTGCTCCTACACACTATCGTCAGTGTAGATTAGCCTGCTGCTAGATTTCACCCTTAGGAAATATGAAATTTGCATAGGGGTGAAATTTAATGAATGAAGAGAATGTGCTAGTGCCTTCAGTGATCAGTTACCTCACATTGTATGTCTAAATTAACATGGAGGAAAAGCTCTGATACATTCAATGCAGAAAAAGCTCAAGGAAGCATTTTTAGGTACTAATTATATGTCTGAAAAGTGTATGCTGAGATAAATCCTATGAATGGAGAGGCTAGGAAAGCCTTCTATGGAAATAAAAACCCTATCTCATCCGTGATCATAATAGATCACCAGTGAGCTCATACATAGTAACAATATGATGATCGTGGGAAAGCCTTGCCTGGAAATAAAACCTCAGTAAGTTGCCTGATATTCATGCTGGAGAAAAATTTTCAGATGGCAATGAATATGGCAGGATTTCAGTGATATATTCTGCCTCATTGCTTTTCATGAATTCACACAGAAATAAAATGGTTGTGGACCCACTAAATATGGAGTAAATTTAGCAAAATATCAGAATTCTGAAGGAAGGAAACCTCATGAAAATGACATATACTTGAACTTTCTATCATAAGTCTAAATTTATTATACACCTGATGTCCGTTTTGGGGCAGAATACCTTGAACCATATCAATGATTCCATAATTTTAAAGTGGGCTAGTCTCGACACTAGAGAAGACTAGAGAAGACTGGAGAAGACTCGACACTGGAGAAGGAAATGGCAACCCACTCCAGTATTCTTGCCTGGAGAATCCCAGGGACGGGGGAGCCTGGTGGGCTTCTGTCTGTGGGGTCGCACAGAGTCGGACACGACTGAAGCGACTTAGCAGTCTCGACACTAATTTGTATTGTTATATACAATACAGGAGTGTTCTGTGCCCACTTTGTATTATTTTATGTTTCACTCTTGCATTTCTTAGGTTCTAAATTCAGCTCTGTCTACAATGTGCTTCAAAGTAAAACAGAATATATTCATAAATGTAATCCAACATCAGATCAGATCAGATCAGATCAGTCGCTCAGTCGTGTCCGACTCTTTGCGACCCCATGAACTGCAGCACGCCAGGCCTCCCTGTCCATCACCGACTCCCGGAGGTAATCCAACATAACGATGTATATTTATCTAAGTTTATAAGTAGCATTAAATTAGGTAGTTTATAAACACTTTAAAAATGATTTTTCTAAAATTCGTTTTGAAATAGTTTTAGACTCCCAAGTAATTACAAAATATACCAAGTTCCCACATACACTTACTCAGTTTCTTCAGTGTTATCTTACATAACCATAATACATCATCAAACCCAATAAAATGACATTGGTGCAGTGCTGTTAAGTAAACTGGATCTTATTTGGATTTTAGTAGGTTTTTGCATGCACTAATTTGTATGAAGTTTTTTGTTTTTAGTATATAGTTTTAAGAAATTTTATCTTATACATAAGGTTTCTGTAAACCCCACCACAATTGGGATGCAGAATTGTGCCAACACAAAGAAACATCCTCATGTTACCCCTCTGTGGTCACACCCTTCCCCCACCACTGGTCAGACGCCATCACTCCAACTTGGTTATTTCAACAGTGCTATTAAAATGGAATCATACCGTGTGTAGCCTTTGAAATAGGCTTCGTTTTACTCAGCAAATTGCTGTTAAGATCCATCCAGTTTTTTTTTGCTGTATAAATTGTTTTACTTGTTGTTAATAGTATTCTTTTGTATGGATGTACAATGACTATCTGTTCACTATTGATAGCTATCTGGGTTGTTTTCCAGTGTTTCATTGTTTTGAATAAAACCCTATGAACATTTATGGACCCAACTTTATGGGAAAGTATTTGTTCCTTTGAGGTAAATACCCAGCAGTCATATGTTACATTTGTGTTTAACTTTATAAGAAACTGCCAACTTTTTCTTTAGTGGTTGTACTAATTTACATTCTCACCAGTAGTGTATGAACACCCCGGATGTTCCATGTCTTTTCTAGCAGTTGGCACTGTCATACTTGATTCCAGCCATCCTGTCATGTATGTGGTAGTAGATAATGATGGCCTTAATTTACAGTTCCGTAACAGTGAATGATATCTCAACACTTCTACCTACACTGAGAACCATATCAGGTAAAGTTGTCATGTCTGCTTTCAACCACTCAATGTAATTTTAAAAAACTCGAAAGGAGACTAGCCTATTATATTTGATGATCTATTTACCCTTTTCATTCCTTTTTCTTCATTCCTGATGTCACATGTTTCCTTCTGTTATTTTCTTTTTGTCAATCTCCTTTATCAGTTCTTTTTGGGCAGGTCTGCTTACAACAGATTCTTAGTTTTCCAAGCAATAGATCTCTTCTCTTATCTCTGTCCAGTTATTTTCTTGATATAATAAGGATATTTAACCCAGTTTACAAATGATGAATCTTGCTTTTAGGGGAAAAAAAAAGGACATTTGCCATACAGTATTGTGGCAGTATTCAATATCCAACTGCATGGTGAGTAATTCATTCCTTTAAAAATATTTGTTAAGCATCTACATTTGGCCAGACACTGTTTTAGTCACCGGAGACTCATCAGTGAACAAAACAGGCAAAGCCACGGCCTTCGTGGAGCATACAGTCTAGTGAAGGTGACTGAGTAAATACACATCAGAATATCAGTTCTGATAAATGTTTTGGAGAAATATTAAGGCTAGTACATAGGCTGTCATGGGGAAGCTATTTTAGAAAGGGTTTCCAAGGAAGGCTCTTCTGGGCAAATGTAATTTGAATCAACACCTAAATGTATCAGGGGGAGCCAACAAGATCTGTTGTGAGCCAAGAACACTCTAGATGTGTTTCTAAGTATTTTCTCTGGGCTTCCTGCCTCAGGATTCTCTGAGAGGCTTGTAAAAGATGCAAGCTCTTGAGTCACACTGCAGACCCAAACCAGAACCTGTGAGACTGGGGACCCCAGACTCTGGGTTTATAAAATGACCTTTCTGATCTATACTTAAATTTGAACAGCTCTGCCCTAAATCCCGGATTAGTGCAGCCACTCCCACCCCACATTGTGGATGGATTCTGGGCAGATATTCTACAACAAAGAATCAGACACGAGGGCCCCACCTACCAGGTCCTCAGATGCTTTCTACTTCTTGTCCTTCTGTGAACCTACACATGCTGCCATGGCAGGGTCACAGCCGCTCATTCCTAAAACTGATCAGAGTCACAGAATGGGCTGCCCCGAGTTCTCTGGACCACATGTTCAACTCACCTTTCAGAGTTTGACATCTCAGGTGAATAGGGCTGAAATTTAATCCCTGAAGGGAATGTAATACTATTAAGAAATTATGAAAACAAATTCTTAATATATAAAAATTAAAAAGCATATATAAACAAATTCTATCACCCATATTGTACCTAAGAGCAAAATACTGTTAATGATATATTCTCCAAATTTTAAATGCAGGTAAGTATATTTTTTCAATCCTGTAATTTCTTTAGAAGGAATGATGCTAAAGCTGAAACTCCAGTATTTTGGCCACCTCATGCGAAGAGTTGACTCATTGGAGAAGACTCTGATGCTGGGAGGGATTGAGGGCAGAAGGAGAAGGGGACGACAGAGGATGAGATGGCTGGATGGCATCACTAACTCGATGGATGCGGGTCTGAGTGACCTCCGGGAGCTGGTGATGGACAGGGAGGCCTGGCGTGCTGCGGTTCATGGGGTCGCAAAGAGTCGGACACGACTGAGCGACTGATCTGATCTGATCTGAAGTATATTTTTTACAAAAGAAAAATGAGACAAGTCTCTATTTATTATGAACAGCTATATCATTCAGTATTCTAAAACTTATCTAAAATGGATATGTTTTTATAATAAAGTAAAACATAATTACTATACAGATATTAACAATGAAGAATTGCAAAAACTGGGAATGTGAAAATTTATGATATTCTCTACTCATAAGCACAAACCCTAAAGTAATGCAAGCTAAATATTTAACCAATCAGAATTTTCAAAAAGACAAACGTTTATGGTTTGTTCTCATAAAAGGATCAATATATATACACTATCCTGCAGATGCTTTTTATCTTCTGAATACTTCAGTTCAGTTCTGTTGCTCAGTTGTGTCCAACTCTTTGCAACCCCATGGACTGTAGCAAGCCAGGCCTCCTTGTCCATCACCAACTCCCAGAGTTTACTCAAACTCATGTCCATTGAGTCAGTGATGCCATCCAATCATCTCATCCTCTGTCATCCCCTTCTCCTCCTGCCTTCAATCTTTCCCAGCATCAGGGTCTTTTCAGATGAGTCAGTTCTTTGCATCAGGTGGCCAAAGTATTGGAGTTTCAGCTTCAGCATTAGTCATTCCAATGAATATTCAGGACTGATTTCCTTTAGGATTGTCTGGTTGGATCTCCTTGCAGTCCAAGGGACTCTCGAGAGTCTTCTGCAACACCACAGTTCAAAAGCATCAATTCTTCGGTGCTCAGCTTTCTTTATAGTCCAACTCTCATAACCATACACGACTACTGGAAAAACCATTTTCCTTATTTATACTAACAATCTTTAAATGTTATATACTGTGACACTGAGTGGATAGCCCATAATTTACCAAAGCATCTATTACTGTACACTTAGGCTTTTCCTTTGTTTACTACAAAAGCCTCTGTGGTTAATAAAACTTTTTACCAAATAAATTGTTGGAATTAGAATTGCTGGGTCAAAGAACGAAAACTTTAAATTGGATCTAGGTTGCCTTCTAAAGGAAATGGCAACCCACTCCACTGTTCTTGCCTGGAGAATCCCAGGGACGGGGGAGCCTGGTGGGCTTCCTTCTATGGGGTCGCACAGAGTTGGACACGACTGAAGCGACTTAGCAGTAGCAGTAGCAGTGCCTTCTAAAAATCATCTTTAAACCCTCTAGAGTTAAACTTCCCATGCCTACATAAAAATAACATTTTAAAGCATTGTTTTTTTATTTGTGAACTATGCCAAGTATGATAATTGCATTATCTCATAATTTTACATTCTCAAATGCCCCACTGTCACCATTTACTTTTTAAAACACGTAGTTCACACATCCCCTTACCCACTAGATGTCGCTATGGGTCCATCCCACGCGGATCTTAGCATTATTTTTTATTTTTATTTATTTATTTTTAAAATCTTTATTTACTTTATAGAAATATAGTCGATTTACAATATTATATTAGTTTCAGATGTACTACATGGTGATTCAATATTTTTCTAGGTTATACTCTATTCAAAGCTATTATAAAATGTTAGCTACATTCCCTGTACTGTACATTACATTCTTGTATCTTTTTTGTTTTATATTTAGTAGTCTGTACCTCTTAATCCTCTATGCCTATCTTGCTCCCCTCCCCACAGCCCTCCCCCTACTGGTAACTAGTTTGTTCTCTATATCTTTAAGTCTGTTTCTATTTCATTATTTTCATTTGTTTCTTTTTTGTAAAATTTTATTTTGTTTAACTCTACAATATTGTATTGCTTTTGCCATACATCAAAATGAATCCGCCACAAGTATACATGTGTTCCCCATCCTGAACCCTCCTCCCTCATTTGTTTCAATTTTTAGATTCTACATATAAATGGTAACATATAGTATATGTCTTTATCTATCTGACTTATTGCAGTAAGCTTAATATCCTCTAGGTCCATCCATGTTACAAATGGCAAGATTTCACTGTTTTGGCTAAGTAATATTCTGTGTGTGTTAGCATTATTTTTTAATCGAGATGTACCTTTAGCTATTCCCCCTGGTTTAGCCGGTGGCAAATAGGCGGACACGACTGAGCGACTGAACTAGAGGTAAACAATCTGCTTGAAATGCAGATGCCCAAGGTTCGATCCCTGGGTCCGGACGGTCCCCCGCAGAAGGGCATAGGAAGCCACTCTAGTGTTCTTGCTTGGAGAATCCCATGGACAAAAGAACCTGGTGGGCTACAGCCCATGGGATCACAAAGAGTCGGACATGACTGGAGTGACTTTGCATGCACACCTCTACAAAAGCTGTTAATTCTTCTAAACTACATAAGCCTTTACCCACTCCACATTTAACTGCTCTCTCCACAAACCTAAGATTATAAGTGATAACTACTTTTGTCAACTCAGTGGCCGCTGCCTCTCCAGAGAGGTCTCGGCTTCTATAATCTCCCCAAGTCACCGGGCGCCTGAGCCCTTTCCGTCGTACAGACACCTGCCTTCTAAGATGGCCGCGCCCGTCGGGCTCCAGCTCTAAAATTCACAAAGGGCGCTACCGTTTTTCTCTTTTCCTCAGCCGGCTGAACTTGCCACGTTGGCCTTGGAACGACATTGACCTCTGAAATCTTAACGCACCCAGGAGGTAAAAGCATTTAGGCTGCCAGGAATGATTTCAATTTCTTCCCACAGCCGTTAAGGCCTGTCTCGTCAAAAACGCCGAGGTGGGTGGGGCCATGTTACGTCATAAAGCGGAGTCCGCTGACGAAATCCGGAAATACGGCAGCGCTCCAAGGTCGTCAGCTGATAACCTGAACCAGCAGGTGTGCGTCCCGAGGGACAGTGAAAGGCGTCAGTAGAGAAAGTGGGCTCCAGCATTCTGTTGCTGCCAGTGGTGTCTGGACGGGTTTGGGATCAGGTGAGTCGGGTTCTGGGCTTGTATTCACGGCCTGTGGGGTCTGTGAAACTGGAGCATGTGTGAAGGACCGTAATTGGGATTTTATTTAGATTCGGCCTCAGAGACTTCTGGGAGTTAATGTTGAGGCCTTTGGCAATCTGTGATTAAGAGTCTGAAGAAATCATTGACCGAAGGTCCGACTCAGTCAGGGTTTGGATCGCTTTGCTTGTGGGGCTCCGTGATTGGGAACTGTGATGAAAGTTTGTATCAGTGAACGCGATGTCTCGTCCTGGTTAACCTGCGACGCTGTTAGAGACACCTGGGTTAGGGGCTGTCTCTTGGTTTCTTGGTCATGTTTGGAGTTTAATCTGGCATTTAGATGGCCTGGTGGAGGCTTTCAGTATTTGAGGAGGTCCGGAGTCCCTGGAGAATCCGTAGGCTTAGGGTCAAATGCCGGAAACAGACATGAAGACTGCATTTCCCCAGTTAATCCGAGTACAATTCTCTCCTTGTAGTCTGTCCTCAAGGACCCTACTAAAAACTTTGGCTCCCCGCATCACCACTCTTCTCACCGTCCTCACAAATTTCAGTGTGGTTGATGTAGTTATAAATTTACTCTTTTTAATGTAATCTAGTATAGTTTCCATTCCTCTTGTCCCCAGGTTTATTATACTTTTGGATATTTCCGCTTAGGGTCATTCTTACTCAAGTAAAAGCTTCTCCCTTACCCTATATTCTGTTCTGCAGTGCGAATTTTTTTAATAGGCGGTTTTATATCAAAGGAGTTTTTTTTTTTTTTTTAGCATTTTGGATTATCTGTGTAAGCATGATAGGTGACTATATCACTTAATTTCTCTGTTCTCAACATATTTGCATCTGAGATATTTATACTTTTTAAAAATAGTTCCAGTAGTATCAACTCAGGTTGGTGAACCACTGGCATGGTGTCTGGAATCAAATGTATTCATTAATGGAGGTAGTGTTGACATACAGTATTCAAAAGTATTCGATTATAATTTCATTAATCCATTTTGACTTTCTGATTCCTTTCTGATTCTACCACTTCACTTAAAAACTTATGGCTCCTTTTTTTTCTCTCCCCGAGATTTCTGGCTACTTGTATTTCTTGGTGAACTCTTTTCCTTGACCTTTTTTGGAAATTTCAGTTGATGGGTTCTTTCTTTGGTTGGTTTGGTTTTTTTTTTTTTTTTTACTGTAGAAAAGGAAGTCTTTTTTTATTGTAGTTTTATTTGCTGAAAAGTCACTAAGTACAAATATACACTTTAGTATGTTGAATTTCTAGAGTTACACAGTTCAATTTTAAAACATTTCTCACCCCAGAAATTTTCCTTGATCCTCTGTGCACTCAAGTTTCCACTCCCATATACTCATGAAAGTATTAACACCATGAAGACAGTGAACATACCTGTCATCTTGAGAAGTTTCATTGTGTTCCTTTTAATCTCTGCCTGTCATATTCCGCACACCTCCCCAGGCAACCACCCATCTATTCAACCACCAATCTATTCTACATTACAATAGGTTACTTTATATTTTTAAAAACGTTTATGTAAATTGAATCATACAGTGTACATTCATTTTCATACTAACTTGTTTGATCAGCATTCAGTTCAGTCGCTCAGTTGAGTCCGACTCTTTGTGACGCATGGACTGCTGCATGCCAGGCCTTCCTGTCCATCACCAACTCCCAGAGTTTACTCAGACTCATGTCCATTGAGCCGGTGATGCCATCCAACCATCTCATCCTCTGTCGTCCCCTTCTTCTCCTGCCTTCAATCTTTCCCAGCATCAGAGTTTTTCCCAATGATTCAGTTTGCATCAGGTGGCCAAAGCATTGGAGTTTCAGCTTTAGTATCAGTCCTTCCAATGAATATTCAGGACAAATTTCCTCTAGGATGAACAGGTTGTATCTCCTTGCAGTCCAAGGGACTCTCGAGTCTTCTGCAACACCACAATTCAAAAGCATCAATTCTTTGGTGCTCAGCTTTCTTTATAGTCCAACTCACATCCATGCATGACTACTGAAAACACCATAGCCTTGACTAGACGGACCTTTGTTGGCAAAGTAATGTCTCTTTTAATATGCTTTCTAGGTTGGTCATAACTTTTCTTCCAAGGAGTAAGCATCTTTTAATTTCATGGCTGCAGTCACCATCTGCAGTGATTTTGGAGCCCCCTAAAATAAAGTCAACCACTGTTTCCCCATCTATTTGCCATGAAGTTATGGGATTGGATGCCATGATCTTAGTTTTCTGAATGTTGAGCTTTAAGCCAACTTTTTCACTCTCATCTTTCACTTTCATCAAGAGGCTTTTGAGTTCCTTTTCACTTTCTGCCATAAGGGTGGTGTCATCTGCATATCTGAGGTTATTGATATTTTTCCCGGCAATCTTGATTCCAGCTTGTGCTTTCTCCAGCCCAGCGTTTCTCATGATGTACTCTGCATGTAAGTTATAAGTAGAGTGACAATATACAACCTAGACGTACTCATTTTCCTATTTGGAACCAGTCCGTTGTTCCATGTCCAGTTGTTGGTTTTTTTAAAATATAAATTTATTTATTTTAATTGGAGGCTAATTACTTTACAATATTTTATTGGTTTTGCCATACATCAACATGAATCCGCCACGCGTGTACACATGTTCTCCATCCTGAACCCCCCTCCCACCTCCCTCCCTGTACCATCTCTCTGGGTCATCCCAGTGCACCAGCCCCAAGCATCCTGTATCATGCATCGAACCTGGCCATGTCCAGTTCTAATGGTTGCTTCCTGACCTGCATATAAGTTTCTCAAGAGGCAGGTCAGGTGGTTTGGTATTCCCACTTCTTTTAGAATTTTCCACAGTTTATTGTGATCCACGGAGTCAAAAGCTTTGGCATAGTCAATAAAGCAGAAATGGATACTTTTCTGGAACTCTCTTGCTTTTTCAGTGATCCCACGGATGTTGGGAATTTGATCTCTGGTTCCTCTGCCTTTTCTAAAACTAGCTTGAACATCTGGAATTTCATGGTTCACGTATTGCTGATGCCTGGCTTGGAGAGTTTTAGGCATCACTTTACTAGCGTGTGAGATGAGTGCAATTGTGCGGTAGTTTGAGCATTCTTTGGCATTACCTTTCTTTGGGATTGGAATGAAAACTGATCTTTTCCAGTCCTGTGGCCACTGCTGAGTTTTCCAAATTTGCTGGCATATTGAGTGCCGCACTTTCACAGCATCATCTTTCAGGATTTGGAATAGCTCAACTGGAATTCCATCACCTCCACTAGCTTTGTTCGTAGTGATGATTTCTAAGGCCCACTTGACTTCACATTCCAGCATGTCTGGCTCTAGGTCAGTGATCACACCATCATGATTATCTGGGTCGAGAAGATCTTTTTTGTACAGTTCTTCTGTGTATTCTTGCCACTTCTATGCTTCTGTTAGGTCCATACCATTTCTGTCCTTTATTGAGCCCATCTTTGCATGAAATGTTCCCTTGGTATCTCTGATTTTCTTGAAGAGATCTTTCCCATTCTGTTGTTTTCCTCTATTTCTTTGCATTGATCGTTGAAGAAGGCTTTCTTATCCTTCTTGCTATTCTTTGGAACTCTGCATTCAGATGTGTATATCTTTCCTTTTCTCCTTTGCTTTTCACTTCCCTTCTTTTCACAGCTATTTGTAAGGCCTCCCCAGACAGCCATTTTGCTTTTTTGCATTTCTTTTCCATGGGGATGGTCTTGATCCCTGTCTCCTGTACAATGTCATGAACCTCATTCCATAGTTCATCAGGCACTCTATCTGTCAGATCTAGGCCCTTAAATCTATTTCTCACTTCCACTGTATAATCATAAGGGATTTGATTTAGGTCATCCCTGAATGGTCTAGTGGTTTTCCCTACTTTCTTCAATTTAAGTCTGAATTTGGCAATAAGGAGTTCATGGTCTGAGCCACAGTCAGCTCGTGGTCTTGTTTTTGCTGATTGTATAGAGCTTTTCCATCTTTGGCTGCAAAGAATATAATCAGTCTGATTTCGGTGTTGACCATCTGGTGATGTCCATGTATAGAGTCTTCTCTTGTGTTGTTGGAAGAGGGTATTTGCTATGACCAGTGCATTTTTTTTTGCAAAACTCTCTTAGTCTTTGCCCTGCTTCATTCCGTATTCCAAGGCCAAATTTGCTTGTTACTCCAGGTGTTTGTTGACTTCCTACTTTTGCATTCCAGTCCCCTATAATGAAAAGGACATCTTTTTTGGGTGTTAGTTCTAAAAGGTCTTGTAGGTCTTCATAGAACCGTTCCACTTCAGCTTCTTCAGCGTTACTGGTTGGGGCATAGACTTGGATTACTGTGACATTGAATGGTTTGCCTTGGAAACGAACAGAGATCATTCTGTCATTTTTGAGATTGCATCCAAGTACTGCCAAGTCTTTCCCCTTTTCTAAAAATGGGTTGTTTGGTTAACAAACTGAGTTTTTTGAGTTGTTTGGAAATTGTGCATAGAAGTCCTTTATCAGATACATGGTTTTCGAATTTTCTTTCTCAACTTGTAGCTTACTTTTTCCTTTAGCTTTATAGTGTCTTTTGATGTGTAAAAGGTAATACAAGTCCAGTTTATCAGTTGTCTTCTTTTATGGTTTGCTGATATGGTGTTGTGTAAGACTTCTCTGCTTACCCCAAGGTCACGAGAAATTCCTCATGTGTTTTCTGAAAAGTATGTATATAGGTATAAATAGGTAAGGAAATGACTTTCTTTTTTAAGAGCACTTTCAGGTTCACAGTAACATTGAGTGGGAAGTGCAGTAGGGATACTGAGAAAGTCAATTCTTAGGCAGGTTGATAAGAAGTCCAGGTCCCCCCCACCCCACCCCACACACACACACCCACTGACCCTGAGGAGGAGGAAGGGGTCTGGGGCTCTCAAGGCATAAAGGACAAACGTTTTTTTCTACATTGCTTTGTCTTGGTCAATATAACAATGTATCTTGCGGGTATGTTTCTCCTTAAAAGAACCTTCTGACCAATCTTGTTATTTTAAGATGTAGTGGGAGTAGGTCTGGTGAGATCTTTCTATTGTTCTAATCTTGTTAACCTAAGATGTATATTCTGGGAGTGGGTCTGGTAAAAGTATATAAGGCCTTAATAAGACTAGCTAGGGGGCACTCTGCATCCCCCTTCGGGTGTCTATGTCTCTCCCTTTTCAGACTTGAATAAAATTGTTACACAGAAGCTCTTCAGTGATCAAGCCTGGTCCCTGATTGATCCTCAAGCTAAATCTTCTTCAGAGATCATGAATCTGACACCGTTCACCGTAAACTATGAATACCATACCTCTGTGCCCCAACGTATGCAACCTTCCCCACTGTCAGCATCCTGCCCCAGAGTGGTGAATTTGTTACAGTCAATTTATGTACTGACTCATTATCACTCAAAATAAATAATTCGCATTAGGGCTCACTCTTGGTGTTATATGTTGTTTGTGTCTTGGCAAATGTAAAATGACATGTGTCCACCCTTTAGTGTTATACAGAATAGTTGTACTGCTCTAAAAAAGCCCTCTGGATTCTGCTTGTTCATCCTACCTTCCCTCCAACTCTTGGCAACTACTGATCTTTTTACTGTCTCCTTAGCTTTGCCGTTTGCAGAATGTCATTTACAGTAGTTGGAATTATATAGTGAATAGCCTTTTTAGATTGGCTTCTTTCACTTACTAATAGGCATTTTAGCTTTTGCCTTGTTTTTTCATGGTTTTGTCACGCGAGTGCATGTTCCTTGGTTCTTTGTCTCGTCACAACAAAGACTTGGAGTGACGGACATTAAAGCCCTCAGTGCGTCACAGCTCTTGGGTCTTGGACAAACCGTGCTACAGCTCTTAGGCAAATCAGTGTTACAGCTCCATTTTATTTAGAAGATGGCAGGAGAATCCAAGACTCTAAGAGAAGAGCGTGGAGGAGCGCGCGGGGGAGGGAGAGGGAGAGAGAGAGCGCGCGCAGACGCACGCGGGAGAGTCCGTGAGAAAGCGCTTTGGCTCCTCCTCTTATGTTTTTTCCTCCACCTGGGCCTGCGCTATGCAAATTGGGCTTAGCCAGGAGTGCTGTTTGTTCTGCCTGAAGTCTTCACTCTGGTCCTCGGACCTTCCTTTGACCTTTCTTGTCTTTTAGCCACCGCCACTTTGGACTCCTTTTCCCTATTCTACCTACCTAACAGTTTGATAGCTGATTTCTTCTTAGTGCTGAATAATGTTCACTCATTGGATGGATAAGTCTGCGATATATACCTATGATCAGGTTTCTGTCCAGACATAAATTTTCAGAGTATATATATAGTTTTGTAAGAAACTGCTAAACTGTCTACCAGAGTGGCCGTAACATTTTGCCTTCCTATAAGCAATAAATCTGTTGCTTCATGTACTCTTCAGCATTTGATGTAGTCATTATTTTGAATTTTGGTTATTCTAATAGGCAGGTAATGGTGTCTCATTGTTCTTTAATTTGTTATTTCCTAATTACATATGATGTAGTTTCCCAATTACACATATTTTCATTTGCTTATTTGCTATCTGTGTATCTTCTTTGGTAAGGTGTCATTTCAGGTCTTTTTCCTATATTTGTGTTTTCTTATTGTTGAACTTTTAAGAGTTCTTTGTATATTTTGGATAGCAGTCCTTTATCAGATATGTCTCTTGCAAATGTTTTCTCCCAGCCTGTGGCTTATTTCTCAATTTCTGGAAGTAGTTTGTATTTTTCGCTATTACATTTAAATTTATTATCAATTATTATTTAATTGGAATGGATATTCAGTTGTTTAAGTATATTTGTTGGAAAGACCATCTTTTTCCTCATTGCTGTAATCTTGCACCTTCGTTGAAGATCATCTGACTGTGTTTTTATCGTTCAGAAGCTAAGAAATGTCCAACTCTTTGCAACCCCATGGGCTATATAGCCCACCAGATTCCTCTGTCCTCCAGTATCTCCTGGAGTTTGCTCACATTCATGTCCATTGAGTTGGTGATGCTGTCTAAACATCTTATCCTCTGTCACCCCCGGCTCCTTTTGCCTTCAATCTTTCCTAGCATTGGGGTCTTTTCCAATAAGTCAGCTCTTCACAACAAGTGGCCAAAGTATTGGAGCTTCAGCAACAGTCCTTCAATGAATATTCAAGGTCGATTTCCTTGAGGATTGACTTGTTTGATCTCTTTGCTGTCCAAGGGACTCCCAAAGAGTCTTTTCCAGTATCACAATTCATAAGTATCAGTTCTTTGGCACTCAGCGTTCTTTAATTTATATAGTCCAACTCTCGCATCCTTACTTGACTACTAGGAAGACCATAGCTTTTACTATACAGACCTTTGCTGGCAAAGTGATGTCTCTGCTTTTTAATGTGCTAAGTTTGTCATAACTTTTCTTTCAAGGGCAAGCGTCTTTTAATTTCATGGCTGCAGTCAGCACCTGCAGTGATTTTGGAGCCCAAGAAAAGAAAATCTGTCACCACTTCCACTTTCCCCCCTTCTATTTGTACTAAAGCGATGGGAGTGGGTGCCATGATATTAGTTTTTTAAATTTTGAGTTTCAGTCCAGCTTTTTCACTCTTCTCTTTCTCCCTCATCAAGAGGCCCTTTAGTTCCTCTTCCCTTTCTGCCATTAGAGTGATGTCTGCATATCTGAGGTTGTTAATATTTCTCTTAGCAATCTTGATTCCAGCTTGTGGTTTGTCCAGCCTGGCATTCATTCAGTTCAATTCAGTTCAGTCGCTCAGTCGTGTCTGACTCTTTGCGACCCCATGAACTGCAGCATGCCAGGCCTCCCTGTCCATCACCAACTCCTGGAGTCTACCCACACCCACGCCCATTGAGTCGGTGATGCCATCCAACCATCTCATCCTCTGTTGCCCCCTTCTCCTCCTGCCCTCGATTTTTCCCAACATCAGGGTCTTTTCCAATGAGTCAGCTCTTCGCATCAGGTGGCCAAAGTTTTGGAGTTTCAGCTTCAACATCAGTCCTTCCAATGAACACCCAGGACTGATCTCCTTTAGGATGGACTGTTGGATCTCCTTGCAGTCCAAGGGACTCTCAAGAGTCTTCTCCAACACCACAGTTCAAAAGCATCAATTCTGCTCTCAGCTTTCTTTATAGTCCAACTCACATCCATACATGACCACTGCAAAAACCATAGCCTTGACTAGACGGACCTTTGTTGGCAAAGTAATGTGTCTGCTTTTTAATATGCTGTCTAGATTGGTCATAATTTTCCTTCCAAGGAGTAAGCGTCTTTTAATTTCATGGCTACAGTCACCATCTGCAGTGATTTTGGAGCCCAGAAAAATAAAGTCAGCCATTGTTTCCACTGTTTTCCTATCTATTTGCCATGAAGTGATGGCACTGGATGCCATGATCTTAGTTTTCCGAATGTTGAGCTTTAAGCCAACTTTTTCACTTTCATCGAGAGGTTCTTTGGTTCTTCTTTACTTTCTGCCATAAGGTTGGTGTCTCATCTGCATATCTGAGGTTACTGATATTTCTCCCGGCAATCTTGATTCTAGCTTGTGCTTCCTACAGCCCAGCATTTGTCATGATGTACTCTGCATATAAGTTAAATAAGCAGGGTGACGATATACAGCCCTGACGTACTCCTTTCCTGATTTGGAACCAGTCTGTTGTTCCATGTCCAGTTCTAACTTTGCTTCCTGACCTGCATGCAGGTTTCTCAAGAGGCAGGTCAGGTGGTCTGGTATTCCCATCTCTTTCAGAAATTTCTAGTTTATTGTGATCCACACAGTCAAAGGTTTTGGCATAGTCAATAAAGCAGAAATAGATGTTTTTCTGGATTTATTACCATGGCTCTAAAGTAAACATTGAACTAGATTAGTATAAGCATTCACCATAATTAGCATAGCATATTCTAATTCACACGATAAGCATTCACCACATGACTAGCATAGATTGTATGGCCATAGCCTCTCAGGTAAACAAAACCATTCTTAATCAGGCCTGACATTCTGAGGGCTTAGAGGTTTCCTCCCAGGAACTAAGGGCAAAGCTCAACCTCTGTTGGGCGAGGTTAATCCTTTTAATACACAAAGAGAAGTAAGACAATCTTGAAGATCAACTTCATGGTATTCTCTTGAAACTGAGGTGTGTGTATGCACTGACCATATAAAATTTTTTGGAGTGGTAGAGTTTTGCCAAGAAAATGCACTGATCATAACAAACACCCTCTTCCAACAATACAAGAGAAGACTCTACACATGGACATCACCAGATGATCGACACTGAAATCAGATTGATTATATTCTTTGCAGCCAAAGATGGAGAAGGTCTACATAGTCAGCAAAAACAAGACCAGGAGCTGACTGTGGCTCAGATCATGAACTCCTTATTGCCAAATTCAGACTTAAATTGAAGAAAGTAGGGAAAACCACTGGATTATTCAGATCAGATCAGATCAGATCAGTCGCTCAGTCGTGTCCGACTCTTTGCGACCCCATGAACCGCAGCACGCCAGGCCTCCCTGTCCATCACCAGCTCCCGGAGGTCACTCAGACTCGCATCCATCGAGTCAGTGATGCCATCCAGCCATCTCATCCTCTGTCGTCCCCTTCTCCTCCTGCCCTCAATCCCTCCCAGCATCAGAGTCTTCTCCAATGAGTCAACTCTTCGCATGAGGTGGCCAAAATACTGGAGCTTCAGCTTCAGCATCATTCCTTCCAAAGAAATTCCAGGATTGATCTCCTTCAGAATGGACTGGTTGGATCTTCTTGCAGTCCAAGGGACTCTCAAGAGTCTTCTCCAACACCACAGTTCAAAAGCATCAATTCTTCGGCGCTCAGCCTTCTTCACAGTCCAGCTCTCACATCCATACATGACCACAGGAAAGATCATAGCCTTCACTAGGCGAACCTTTGTTGGCAAAGTGATGTCTCTGCTTTTGAATATGCTATCTAGGTTGGTCATAACTTTCCTTCCAAGGAGCAAGCGTCTTTTAATTTCATGACTGCAGTCACCATCTGCAGTGATTTTGGAGCCCAGAAAAACAAAGTCTGACACTGTTTCCACTGTTTCCCCATCTATTTCCCATGCAGTGATGGGACCAGATGCCATGATCTTCGTTTTCTGAATGTTGAGCTTTAAGCCAACCTTTTCACTCTCCACTTTCACTTTCATCAAGAGGCTTTTTAGCCCCTCTTCACTTTCTGCCATAAGAGTCGTGTCATCTGCATATCTGAGGTTATTGATATTTCTCCCGGCAATCTTGATTCCAACTTGTGTTTCTTCCAGTCCAGCATTTCTCATGATGTACTCTGCATATAAGTTAAATAAACATGGTGACAATATGCAGCCTTGACGTACTGCTTTTCCTATTTGGAACCACTCTGTTGTTCCATCACCAGTTCTAACTGTTGCTTCCTGACCTGCATACAGATTTCTCAAGAGGCAGATCAGGTGGTCTGGTATTCCCATTTCTTCCAGAATTTTCCACAGTTTATTGTGATCCACACAGTCAAAGGCTTTGGCATAGTCAATAAAGCAGAAATAGATGTTTTTCTGGAACTCTCTTGCTTTTTCCATGATCCAGCGGATGTTGGCAATTTGATCTCTGGTTCCTCTGCCTTTTCTAAAACCAGCTTGAACATCAGGAAGTTCACGGTTCACATATTGCTGAAGCCTGGCTTGGAGAATTTTGAGCATTACTTTACTAGCATGTGAGATGAGTGCAATTGTGCGGTAGTTTGAGCATTCTTTGGTATTGCCGTTCTTTGGGACTGGAATGAAAACTGACCTTTTCCAATCAGCCATTTTGCTTTTTTGCATTTCTTTTCCATGGGGATGGTCTTGATCCCTGTCTCCTGTACAATGTCACGAACCTCATTCCATAGTTCATCAGGCACTCTATCTGTCAGATCTAGGCCCTTAAATCTATTTCTCACTTCCACTGTATAATCATAAGGGATTTGATTTAGGTCATACCTGAATAGTCTAGTAGTCTTCCCTATTCAGGTATGGCCTAAATCAAATCCCTTATGATTATACAGTGGAAGTGAGAAATAGGTTTAAGGGCCTAGATCTGACAGATAGAGTGCCTGATGAACTATGGAATGAGGTTCGTGACATTGTACAGGAGACAGGGATCAAGACCATCCCCATGGAAAAGAAATGCAAAAAAGCAAAATGGCTGTCTGAGGAGGCCTTACAAATAGCTGTGAAAAGAAGAGAAGCGAAAAGCAAAGGAGAAAAGGAAAGATATACACATCTGAATGCAGAGTTCCAAAGAATAGCAAGAAGAGATAAGAAAGCCTTCTTTAGGGATCAATGCAAAGAAATAGAGGAAAACAACAGAATGGGAAAGATCTCTTCAAGAAAATCAGAGATACCAAGGGAACATTTCATGCAAAGATGGGCTCAATAAAGGACAGAAATGGTATGGACCTAACAGAAGCAGAAGATATTAAGAAGAGGTGGCAAGAATACACAGAAGAACTGTATAAAAAAGATCTTCACGACCCAGATAATCATGATGGTTGATCACTCACCTAGAGCCAGACATCCTGGAATGTAAAGTCAAGTGGGCCTTAGGAAGCATCACTATGAACAAAGCTAGTGGAGGTGATGGAATTCCAGTTGAGCTATTTCAAATCCTGAAAGATGATGTGGTCAAAGTGCTGCACTCAATATGCCAGCAAATTTGGAAAACTCAGCAGTGGCCACAAGATTGGAAAAGGTTAGTTTTCATTCCAGTCCCAAAGAACGGCAATACCAAAGAATGCTCAAACTACCGCACAATTGCACTCATCTCACATGCTAGTAAAGTAATGCTCTAAATTCTTCAAGCCAGGCTTCAGCAATACGTGAATTGTGAACTTCCAGATGTTCCAGCTGGTTTTAGAAAAGGCAGAGGAACCAGAGATCAAATTGCCAACATCCACTGGATCATGGAAAAAGCAAAAGAGTTCCAGAAAAGCATCTATTTCTGCTTTATTGACTATGCCAAAGCCTTTGACTGTGTGGATCACAATAAACTGTGGAAAATTCTGGAAGAAATGGGAATACCAGACCACCTGATCTGCCTCTTGAGAAATTTGTATGCAGGTCAGGAAGCAACAGTTAGAACTGGTGATGGAACAACAGAGTGGTTCCAAATAGGAAAAGCAGTACGTCAAGGCTGTATATTGTCACCCTGCTTATTTAATATATACAGAGTACATCATGAGAAACGCTGGACTGGAAGAAACACAAGCTGGAATCAAGATTGCCGGGAGAAATATCAATAACCTCAGATATGCAGATGACACCGCCCTTATGGCAGAAAGTGAAGAGGAACTACAGAGCCTCTTGATGAAAGTGAAAGTGGAGAGTGAAAAAGTTGGCTTAAAGTTCAACATCAGAAAATGAAAATCATGGCATCTGGTCCCATCACTTCATAGATGACACAGTGGACACTGTGTCATTTCTGGTGACACAGTGGAAACAGTGTCCGGCTTTATTTTTCTGGGCTCCAAAATCACTGCAGATTGTGACTGCAGCCTTGAAATTAAAAGACGCTTACTCCTTGGACGGAATGTTAAGACCAACCTAGATAGCATATTCAAAAGGTCCGTCTAGTCAAGGCTATGGTTTTTCCTGTGGTCATGTATGGATGTGAGAGTTGGACTGTGAAGAAAGCTGAGCGCCGAAGAATTGATGCTTTTGAACTGTGGTGTTGGAGAAGACTCTGAGAGTCCCTTGGACTGCAAGGAGATCCAACCAGTCCATTCTGAAGGAGATCAGCCCTGGGATTTCTTTGGAAGGAATGATGCTAAAGCTGAAACTCCAGTACTTTGGCCACCTCATGGGAAGAGTTGACTCATTGGAGAAGACTCTGATGCTGGGAGGGATTGGGGGCAGGAGGAGAAGGGGACGACAGAGAATATGACTGGATGGCATCATTGACTCGATGGATGTGAGTCTGGGTGAGCTCTGGGAGTTGGTGATGGACAGGGAGGCCTGGCGTGCTGCGATTCATGGGGTCGCAAAGAGTCGAACGTGACTGAACTGAAGGGTACACATGTTTTTACAGATGGAGTGTCCAGATTCTTGGAACCTTCCATGTGTTCTCTTCCATAAACTTGATCTGCCCTGAGCTTTCATCAGGCTCTGAGGCATCATGCTCTGCTTATGCTTTCCCTCTTCCCCTTTAATAGTCATGCCACTTCCTCTTTACATAAGAAAGCCACACCTTTCACCCTTTCGTAACCTTGTCTTATTGCTTGAGTATGAAAGCCTCTAGGTAGCAAATAAAGGAACAGCTGGAAATACTGAGGTCCCTTTAAGGATAAGTGTATATCCACAGTGACAGTGTTTGGGCCGAGAGGAAATGTACACTCAAAGTCAGTTTGCTTTTCAGCCCACAGGTCCAGGCTCTCCAGGAGAAAGAGTGATCAAGTCAAGGAATGAGGGAAGAAAGAGGAGGTTCTTGGAGTTGGATATCATCTTTCCAGAGGACATCTTTAAGTGACTGCCAAGATTTCTGTCTTTAAGAATGACACAGTAAATGCAGAAGAGACAGAAGTCAGAATCCATGTTACTTACTATTTCCTTAGCACAGAAGATGATCAAGGCCCAGGTGATTTTTTGTTGTATCTTTCCTTTATTGTCTAATAGATTTGTGGTAAGCTGAAAAAAATAACAGCTCAACTAAATGAAGTATAAATTGGGGATGATTGGATTCTGGGGAGAAATTAATTCAGACTCTGAATTCAGAATCAGGACAAAGTGAATCAGGAATATATTGTTCATAGGGATCACATCAGATGACTAGTATTAGAAGAGAATGTGTGACTGTGGTGGAGCCTGTGGATTGCATCAGCTGTCACTTCGCATTATCTTAGCAGACATTACAACCAGAAAAACATGAAAAGCTCCATGATATGTGTTGACTGAGGAGACAGCAGATCAGCTCTCTGGGGGATTCAGTGGTTTATGTCAGTTAAGTATATGGAGTGATACTCCTAACAACATTGGTGACTCTGAGGGCTCCCCACTGGCCTGGTACCAATCATGCATCTAAAAGAAAGATGAATGCAGTTTACTGAAGAGCATTACCTATATAAGTATATAAAATTCCGTGAGTTTCATAATCATACTCAAAAAAGTGAGTTGTAAGATAAGTACTAGGAATGTAATGAACAACATGATGGCTATAGCTAACACTGCTGTATGATATATAGGAAAGTTGTTAAGAGCAAATCCTGAGTTCTCATCCCAGGAAGAAAAGCTTTTCCTTTTCTTTTTGTTGTGTCTATGCGAGAAGATAGATGTTGACAGAACCTGTTGCGATAATGATTTCACAATATATGTAAATCATATTATCATGCTTTACATTTTAAATTTATATGGTGATATATATCAGTTATTTCTCAATAAAACAGTCATTGGAGTTTGATAGAAGTGAAATATTTAACCTTTGAAATGAGAAAATAACATAATCCAACCTATGTTTTGGTGAACAGTGGTGGAGATTCACTCTGAGTTTGAGAAATAGATTCAGCGTGAAATATGCAGGCTTCACTGATATTGGCTCAGTACTCCTTGACTATTATCCAAGGCTCAGCTGGGGATGGATACACTTCTGTGTTCACTTACATAGTTATTGGCAGAATTCATTTCCAGAAATCAAATGAGATCCTTAGATTCTGTCTGCTCGTGTAAGACCACTATGAGTTCCTAATCACATGGGCCTCCCAACGTGCCATCTTGTTTCATCAAAGTCATCAACAGACAGATTCTGTTAGCAAGATGAAAATCATATATATAGCCTAATTTAAAAATGCATGTCTTGATTTTCCTGGTGGTTCAGAGGTTAAGACTCCACACTTCCATTGTAGAGGGGCATGGGTTCAAGCCCTGCTCAGGGAACTAAATCCCACATACCATGCAGACCAAAAAAAAAAATATATATATATATATATTAAAATTGGTATCACAGCATTTTTGCAGTACTTTGTTTTTTAGAAGCAATTCAGCCTATGCTTAAGGGAAAGGTACCTCATGGGGGCATGAGTACCTAGTATGTAGTAAGGAATTTGACTGACTTTAGTCCCTAATTTCTGGGAGGTAATCTCTAAAGCCTTGGAATAACCCGTGTGTTAGGAATGTCTTGTTTTTCATCCCAGACCACTGCAACCACACTTTATAGTTTATGCTATGAGGTGACTCATGTGGGCCCTAGAGGATTTGTGCTAATAAGACAGTTCAAGGTGAGGGCTGTCCATGTCCCAAAGACCAGCTGTGTGAATAGAGGGGTTCAGCCATGTGGTCAGTGACTCAGTAAATCATATATAAGGGAGCCTCAATAAAAATTCTGGACATTGGACTTTAGGTGAGCTTTCTTGGTTAGCAGTACTCATGAGTAGTGTCATACAGTGTGGCTGGAAGGAGAGAATGCTGCCCAGGACTCTATGGAGTCCTGTGTTTCAGTACCAAATGGCTTCATGTCTGACTTTTTTGGCACAAAAATCAGAACTTTGAAGATAATATTCCATGTTTTTTGAGTTCTGTTGTAGGTCATCTATCTTTTGTGTCTGGTTGCTTTTATAGTTCCCTTTCGTATTTTCTGTATTATAGTTTTAGTCTGATGTCCCTACCTAGAGATTTCCTGCTTGAAATTTGTTGGGATTCCTGAGCCTGGGGTTTGGAAAGTTTAATCAGATTTGAAAATTTTCACCTTTAGATATTGGGATACTGCTTCATTACTATTTTTTTTTCTTTGTTTTTGTTTTCAAATCTTCCTAATCAACTATTTTTTTCTTTGCTGCAGATGTATCTTGTATAGTTTCTGCTATTTTTTACATGTATTAAAAACATTATCTTGTAAATTTCAGATGTGGAGTATGTTCAGAGTTGATTCTTATATTGGCTGTGAAATTTCATGGTAATGTAGGACTGTTTTATTTGTCCTGATGTCCTGATAGGTAGGCGCTAAAATATATACATAGAAAGATAGGATTTTGCTTTTAACTGAAATGTATTTGAGAAAAGTATATTGATGCAGGAGGTATGGTGAAAATCAGAATAACTTCTCTCATGTTTCTTCCATATTGATGAAAGGAATTCACATCATACAGGACTTTATTATTACAGGAATTGCTGACACTGGAAGATGTCGCTGTGGAGTTCAACTGGGAGGAGTGGCAGCTCCTGGATTCTGCTCAGAGAGACCTATACTGGGATGTGATGTTGGAGAACTACAACAATTTGGTGTCACTGGGTAAGGATGACTTCCAATGTCATTTATGAGGTCTCGAGTCACTGGACTTTTCTCTATCACCTGATGAAAGCTTTGCAGTCCCTGTGGTCTTCCAAAGAGTTAGATTTTTTGTTCCCTGTCTGGCTCCAAAGAGGTGTAATCTCCTGTACCCTGAAAGAGAACATTTGCTTTGCATACAAGAAATTTTGTTTCTAAAATGCAGTATTTGGCAAGGGTGGAGGTAAGGGGGGAGGGCGGAGAGGGAGGCTTAAGAGAAAGGGGGTATATATGTATCCACATAGGTGATTCACGTTGTACAGCAGAAATTAACACAACGTTGTAAAGCAATTATACTCCAATTAAAAAAGTAAAATCCAATAAAATGTGACCTGCTTAATAGGAATCCAGTAAAGTTAAAAATTCAGTAAATGTTAAATAAATAAAATGCAGTGTTTTCCCATTTTGACATACCATAACCTAGTTCTTGCATCTAAGTCTTTTATCATTTCTTATGATCAGGATATCAAGGTACCAAACCAGATATGCTTTCCAAGTTGGAACATGGAAAAGAACCATGCATAATAGAAAATGAAATGTAGAATAGAATTTGTCCAGGTGAGTGAGTTAGAATCAGCAAGGGGAGTCACCATGGAAGTCATATTCCAGTTCCTTCTAGAGAAGGAGTCACAGCTGTGAGGGTGACTGATGCACCCTCTCAACAGCTGTTCCCCATATTCATCTATCCAGATGAGAACTCTTTCTGGGTATTTAGCTTTAAGTGTATTCCTTGTCTCTTTTTGGATCTGATATTCATTCACTTCCTCATACATTTTTATAATTTTATACTAGGATTACATGGTAGATAATAAAGAGCACCCCCACACACCATGTCATTTTTTAAGCCTTTCATCCCATATCAGTTTCATGAAATAATTTATCATTTCCTTTTTTCTTAGGAATCGGGAAAGGTGACAGTTATTTGCCAGAGCACTCTCGAAACCAAAGATTTCTGAAAAGCATGCAACAGTGCGGTGAACAGAATGCATTTAGAAAGAGTGTTCATCTGAGCAAAACACATTTCATCCTAATTCAAGATCGTATATTTAACTTACATAGAAAAGCTTTGGAATCAAGCTTAAGTTTAGTTAACAAGAAGAGCAGCTATGGAATAAAGAACCCTGTGGAGTTTAATGGAGATGAGAAATCTTTTCTACATAGTGATTATGGACAGTTGTATTCTGGAATTATATTTCCTGAAAGTACAGAACACATAGGTGCTCAATTCCAATTCCTTAAGCATCAGAGGACTCACAAAATAGAGAAATCTCTAGCCTCTGTTGAAAGTAAGAAGCCATGCAGCAGGAAATATCAGCTTATTTCTCATAAGAGTGTTCATACTGGAGAGAAACCCAGTGGGGGTGATCCATGCGAGAAATCCTTCTCCAGAAATGTCACATTAACTAAACATCAGAAAACTCAAACACGAGACACACCCCACTTAACCAGTGAGCCCAGAAAAGGCTGTACTGTGAAGAGCAGCTCGCCTGTACCTCACCAGACCTGCACAGGAGAGAAAGCCTATGTATGCAGTGAGTGTGGAAAAGGCTTCACCATGAAGCGCTATCTGATTGCACATCAGCAAACTCATAGTGGAGAGAAACCTTACATATGTGGTGAATGTGGAAAAGGCTTCTCTGGGAAGAGTAATCTCACTGTGCATCAGCGCACCCACACGGGGGAGAAACCCTATGTATGCAGTGAGTGTGGGAAAGGCTTCACCATGAAGCGCTATCTTGCTGTACACCAGCGAACTCATACCGGAGAGAGACCATATTTGTGCAGTGAATGTGGGAAAGATTTCGCTGTGAAGAGTAATCTCACGGTACACCTGCGATCTCACACAGGGGAGAAATCTTACATATGTGGTGAATGTGGGAAGGGCTTCACCGTGAAGAGTAATCTCATGGTACACCAGCGAACTCACACGGGAGAGAAATCTTACCGGTGTAACGAATGCGGAAAAGGCTTCACCACAAAGCTCACTCTCATTATACACCAACGAACTCACACAGGAGAGAAACCCTATGAGTGCAATGAGTGTGGTAAAGCCTTCAGTCAGAAAATATGCCTCATACAACATGAGAGGTGTCACACTGGAAAGACTCCCTTTGTATGTACTGAATGTGGAAAATCCTATTCCCACAAGTACGGTCTCATTACCCATCAGAGAATTCACATAGGAGAGAAACCCTATGAGTGTGATGAATGTGGAAAAGCCTTCACCACAAAGTCAGTACTCAATGTCCATCAAAGGACTCACACAGGAGAGAGACCATATGGGTGCAGTGATTGTGAGAAAGCCTTCTCCCATTTGTCAAACCTTGTGAAACATAAGAAAATGCACATCAGAGAAATGGGTAGATCCAATCAAGTTGGAAATGCCTTTAACAGAGAGTCCCAGATCATTATTTATGAGTGAACCAAAGCCCCATTAATGCAATGATTGGGGAAATGCCTTTTGTGACAGCTAAGACTTTAAACATCAGTGCTTCAAGCAGAGCAGAATGTAGTATGGGACAACCTGTTGTATTCAGATGGGGGGCCATGAGGAGATGAAAGGGTTTGCCCAAGAGATAAACCCAGTGAATATCGTGAATGCATTAGTGCCTTAATGATCCTACCTCACATTTTCTGTTGGTGAAAACATGTTGGAAAAGCCCTTGGTACGTTCAGGGTGGAGATGCCTTGGGAAAAACTTTCTGGCTTCATTATATATGTCTGAAAAGTATATATTCCATACACACTTGGACAAATTTTGTGAATGCAGAGACTAGAAGAGTCATCAGTGGGAAAATAGACTTTATTATCAGGGATTGTTGTTGATCATCAGTGAACTCATTGTAGAAATATGATTTAGAAAAGAAAAAAGAAATACGATGACCATGGGAATGTCTTTACCCAGAAAGAAGACCTCAGTGAGTGTCAGAGGTCACACTGGAGAAATATTTTTAAGACAGTATATATGGCAAGATTTCAGTGAAGCATTCTGCTTCATCATTTGTCAGGGAATCATAAAGAAATTAAAACTTTTAGGAACATGCTAAAGGTAGAGTACCTTTAGTTAAATATCAGTGGGCTTACAAAGGAATGAATTTTTATGAAAAGAATAACTGTTTGAGTGCTTTTTGTTACAAATGTAACCTCATCAGACATCAGACGATGCACCTGAGTCTTGTTTCTGATTTCCTTGTGAATAATTCCATAATTTTGTGTGTGTTTTTTAATGTGGACCATCTCCCAACTCTAATTGAATTTGCTACAATATTGCTTGTTTTTTGCAAGGGATGTGAGATCTTAGCTCCCCAATCAGGTATCAAACCTACACCCCCTGCATTGGAAGGCAAAGTCTTAACCACTGAACCACCAAGGAAGTTCCAGTAATTCCATAGTTATAAGTAAAAGTTGTTTGTTACTGCAAGTGTTCTATGCCTACCCCAATATGTGATTAGCTCTTTTCTTTGGCTCCAAACTAATTATAAGCATACTGAACTTTTTAAAAAAGGAAATGGAATAGGTACACACATTTGCAGCTTGCTTAACTAAGTTTATAAATAAAACGAAATATTTTATAAAACCACCTTCAAAGTTGTTTGTATAAAATGGGTAACTTGAGATCATTTTTAACTCATAAGAAAATGCAAAAGTAGTCCAGAAAATTCCTTTGTATCCTTTATGTAACTTATCCCCGTAAAAACATGTTATGTAACCATTAACTCTTAACCTTTGGAATTTATATTTCACTAGATTTTTTACAAGAATTTTTAAATAGTTTTTTTTTAATTCTAAGCTGCTTTATTACATTTGTAGATTTTGTGTAACTGCTATCTCCAGAACGTAAAACTTTAATCAACACAGACACCCTCAAGCTACATTTTTATGGTCATTCCTTCTATCCAAATCTACCTCTGGCAACTATGTGTCAGTTTTCCATCAATATAATTTTGTCATTTATGAAATTAATTTTTATAACTGGATTTTAAACATTATATATGTTGTATTTATACAAATTTATAATTTTTTATTAATGGCCATATAATCTGTTTTTGTCCCTCAGGAAATTGCTCTTAAGACTATTTTGAGTTGAATTGCTTTATTTTTATTACTGAGTAGTATACATTATTGGATGTACCAGTTTGTTTATCCATTCACTCTTCAGATAAGTTTGTATTGTTTCCTGGTTTCAACTTTTATAAAGAAAGGTGCTATAAATCTGCATCCAGGGTTTTGGATGGACATAAATTTTCATTCCTCTGTAATAAATATTCAGGTGTATGATTATTGGGACATAAAGTTGTGTTTAGCTTTAAAAGAAACTACCAAACTCGCTTCCAGAATGACTTTACTGTTTTACATTCTCACCAGCAGTGTATGATATCCACTTGTTCCACATCCTCTCTAGCATTTGGTATTTTCAGTATATTTTAGTCATTCTGCTAGCAACACATGATTCAATTGTTCTTCCTTACTAGCACTTGGTATTGTGATATGTTACATTACCCATTCTATTAAGTTTGTAGTCATATCTTGAGCTTGCATTTCCCTTATGGCTAATGATTTTCAATCCTGTTATTATTATTGGACTTATAACGACATTTGTACTGTTTGACGACCTTCACCATTTCTGCCCTCCCACCCCTCTTTCAGCTTCTGGCACACAATCTGTTCTTCATTATTTATAAGTTTGGGTTTTTTGCGGGGGTGGGGGGTGGAGGGGGAAGGGGTTGGAATTCTACAAATAAAAGAGATCATAGAATATTCAGCTTTCTTGGCCTGATTTATTTCACTTAGTATCCCTCATGGTTGCAAATGGCAAGGTTTCCTTCTTTTTATGGTTGAATTTCTTTATCCATTCATCTGACAATGAATACTTAAGACTGTTTCCATGTCATGGCTATTGTAAATAACACTGTCCTGAACATTGATTGTAACAACATATCTTTTCAAGTTAGATTTCTTATTTTTTTCCAGATTATACCCAAATTGCTAAATCTTATGACTCCTATTTTTCGAGGAACCTGTGTACTGTTTTCCTTAGTATCTACCAATTACAAGCTTCTTCATTCTTTTTATGTCTATAGTGTTCAGGAAGATCCATCCCATGATTTATTTAACCAATCACCTACTAATGTATACTCCTATTGGTTTTAGTTACCTTTGAATGCATTGCAAATCTACCTCCCTAAAAATATCTAAAGACAACAAACATTAATTATTAATTATCTAGTACGTGGATTGAGAGTTAAATTGTCTAGTGTGGGCTGTCCTGACTGGTGGCTACCTGATCTAGATGGCTTTTTCCCACATATCTGGAAATATCCCTGGAATGGGTGGGGTGACTTTTCACATAGTATCTCATCCTGTGCCTAGCCTGGGCTCCATTAAAATGTGTTAGGAGAGCTCCAAGAGAGTAGAACATGCTTCAATGAGCAAGTCTTTCTTCCCTCTGCATCAAGCTTGCTATTGTTCCATGGGACATATTGATCAGAGTCATTATGCTGGGGCACTATCCAAAGGTATGAATGCAGAGATGCAAGAGTAAGTTTATGTAATGATCACAAGATTTCTTACTTCCTTAAAACTGTCAAAATTGATGCCATAAATACCCTTGTGCATGTTTGTTCTCACAGCAATAATTTCTGCTGAATTTCTGTTGATTGGTGCCTTTAGAAGAATGAAAGGTTTAAACTGAGCAATTGCAAGTTGTACTCCAAAAACATTTTATTAATTTTTACACTCTAGATTCAATCCTACCCCCCTGAAAAGCACACTGAACATGATACCTAAAATTTATTGGAGTGGTTTTTTTTGGTAGCATGGGGTCTTAGTTGTGGCACATGAGGTCTTTTAGTTGTAGCATGCCAACGCTTTAGTTGCATTATGTGGTATTGAGTTCCCTGTCGAGGGATTGAATCATGGGTACCTGCTTTGGAAGAACAGAGTCTTAAACACTGGACCATCAGTTAAGTCCCTCGTAAGCATTTTTTGAACTAGAACTATGACAAACTTGATAACATCATCTCAATTCATTCAAGGCTGTGGATGTTGGACACCTCTGTTAATTACTATGCAAATGAGAAAAATGAGAGGCTAAGCAGAATCAGTTCAGTTGCTCAGTCGTGTTTGATTCTGTGACCCCGTGGCCTGCAGCACGCCAGGCCACCCTATCTATCACCAACTCCCAGAATTTACTCAAACCCGTGTCCATTGCGTCGTTAATGCTATCCAACCATCTCATCCTCTGTCATCCTCTTCTACCTTCAGTCTTTCCCAGCATCAGAGTCTTTTCAAATGAGTCAGCTCTTCGCATCAGGTGGTCAAAGTTTTGCAGTTTCAGTTTCAACATCAGTCTTTCCAATGAGGATCCAGGACTGATTTCCTTTAGGATGGACTGGTTGGATCTCACAGGAGAAAAACCTTACATAGTCAGTGAATGTGGAAAAGGCTTCATTGAGATGTCTTATTGCACGCCATTGAACTCATACATATGAGAAACCCTTTATATGCAGTGAATGTGGGAAAGGTTCACCTTGAAGAACAGTCTTAGCACACATCAGCAAACTCACAGAGAAGAGAAACTATATATGTGCAGTCAATGCGGGAAAGGCTTTTCAACGAAGCACTGCCTCATCATACATCAGCAAACTCATACAGGAGAGAAAACCTATGTGTGTAATGTCTGTGGAAAAGGCTTCACTGTGAACGGTGATCTTGTACATCAGTGCACTCATACTACTGAGAAACCATTTACATGCAGTGATTGTGGGAGAGGCTTTACTGTGAAGAGCCAACTGATTGTAAATAAGTGAACTCATACAGGGGAAAAATCCTACGTATGCAGTGAATGCAGAAAGGCTTCTCCAGCCAAGGCCCACCTCATCAGACATCAATGAACTCACACTGGAGAGGAACCCTATATATGCAGTGATTGTGGAAAAGGCTTCGTTCAGAAAAGCAGTCTCATTGTACATGAACGAACTCACTGTAGAGAAACCCAATGTATGCAGTAAATGTGTGGCAAAGACTTATTCTCAAAAAGGAAGCTTAGTGCACACCTGCGAACTCATACTGGAGAGAAACCATATATATATAATGAACATGGCAAGGGCTTAGATTTCCCTGGTGGCTCAAGAAGTAAAGTGTCTGCCTATAACGCGGGAGACCCAGGTTCAATCCCTGGGTTGGGAAGATCTCCTGGAGAAGGAAATGGAAACCCACTCCAGTATTCTTGCCTGGAAAATCCCATGGATGGAGGAGCTAAGTAGGCTACAGTCCATGGGGTCACAAAGAGTCGGACACGATTGAGCGGCTTCACTTTCTGTAAGGAGTATTCTAGGTATATATCAGCAGATTTGCCCTGGAGAGAAACTATACAAATGCAGCGAGTTTGGTAAGGCATTTTGGAAGAAGACATGCCTGACAGAACATCAGAGATTTTACTCAGGAAATGATTCTTTGCATGTACTGAATGTGGAAAATTCTCTTTACACAAAAATGATCTCATCACCTGAGAATTCACGTGGGAAAGAGGCCATATGAATGCTGTGAATGTGGGAAAGTCTTTACCACAAAGTCAGGGCTCAAGATTCATTAATGAAACATACCAGAGAGGGGCCCTATGGATGGAGTGAATGTGGGAAGGCTTTTGCCCACTTGTTAATCCATGTTAAACATAAATGAAATCACAGGTAGTCTCTTTGGGGAAGTGTGTAGCAAGTTGCAGACCCTCAAGAAATAGTATGCAGAGAAGAATTGCAATGCAAAGAATGTGGTATTATCTTTAGTGATTACAGCATATTTTATATTGATGGGAAAATGTATGAAACAATTAAGGTAAAACCAGCCTTCTTCACTGTTACTGGTTGGGGCATAGACTTGGATTACCGTGATAGTGAATGGCTTGCCTTGGAAACAAACAGACATCATTCTCTTTTTTGAGATTGCATACAAATACTGCATTTTGGACGCTTTTGTTGACCATGATGGCTACTCCATTTCTTCTAAGGGATTCCTGCCCACAGTAGTAGATATAATGGTCATCTGAGTTAAATTCACCCATTCCAGTCCATCTTAGTTCGCTG
This sequence comes from Tragelaphus eurycerus, assembly GCA_935064755.1. NCBI lineage: Eukaryota > Metazoa > Chordata > Mammalia > Artiodactyla > Bovidae > Tragelaphus > Tragelaphus eurycerus. The sequence goes on along the minus strand of CAKXYN010000227.1, from coordinate 638,488 downwards.
GTTCCTAGAATGTTGACGTTCACTCTTGCCGTCTCCTGTTTGACCACTTCAAATTTGCCTTGATTCATGGACCTAACATTCCAGGTTCCTATGCAATATTGCTCTTTACAGCATCAGACCTTGCTTCTATCACCAGTCATATCCACATTGTGGATATTGGGTATTGTTTTTGCTTTGGCTCCATCTCTTCATTCTTTGTGGAGTAGCACACCCACTGATCACCAGTAGCATATTGGGCACCTACCGACCTGGGGAGTGCATCTTTCAGTGTCCTATATCTTTTTGCCTTTTCATACTGTTCATGGGGCTCTCAAAGCAAGAATACTAAAGTGGTTTGCCATTCCCTTCTCCAGTGGACCACCTTCTGTCAGTTCTCTCCACCATGACCCGTCCGTCTTGGGTAGCCCCAAACAGCATGGCTTAATTTCATTGAGTTAGACAAAGCTGGGGTCTGTGTGATCAGATTGGCTAGTTTTATGTGATTATGGTTTCGGTCTGATGCCCTGTCTCAGTGTCTACCATCTTACTTGGGTTTCTTTTACCTTGGATGTGGGGTATCTCTTCACGACTACTCCAGCAAAGCGCAGCCTCTGCTCCTTACCTTGGACAGGGAGTATCTCCTCTCGGCCGCTGCTCCTGACCTTGGATGTGAGGTAGCTCCTCTCGGCTGCACTTAAGTTGAACAGTTCTATGAAGACCTACAAACCCTTCTAGAACTAACACCCCCAAAAGATGTCCTTTTCATTATAGAGGACTAGAATGCAAAAGTAGGAAGTCAAGAAACACCTGGAGTAACAGGCAAATTTGGCCTTGGAATACAGAATGAAGCAGGGCAAAGGCTAACAGAGTTCTGCCAAGAGAAGGCACTGGTCATAAAAAACACCCTCTTCCAACAATACAAGAGAAGACTCTACACATGAACATCACCAGATGGTCGACACCAAAATCAGATTGATTATATTCTTTGCAGCCAAAGATGGAGAAGCTCTGTACAGTCAGCAAAAACAAGACCAAGAATTGACTGTGGCTCAGATCATGAACTCCTTATTGCCAAATTCAGACTGAAATTGAAGAAAGTGAAGAAAACCACTAGGCCATTCAGGTATGACCTAAATCAAATCCCTTATGACTATACAGTGGAAGTGAGAAATAGATTTAAGGGACTAGATCTGATACAGCGCCTGATGGAGGTACATGACATTGTACAGGAGATAGGAAACAAGACCATCCCCAAGAAAAAGAAATGCAAAAAAGCAAAATGGCTGTCTGGGGAGGCCTCACAAATAGCTGTGAAAAGCAAAGGAGAAAAGGAAAGATATACCCATTTGAATACAGAGTTTCAAATAATAGGAAGGAGAGATAAGAAAGCCTTCCTCAGCAATCAATGCAAAGAAATAGAGGAAAACAACAGAATGGGAAAGACTAGAGATGTCTTCAAGAAAATTAGAGATACCAAGAGAAAATTTCATGCAAAGATGGGCTCAATAAAGGACAGAAATGGTATGGACCTAACAGAAGCAGAAGATACTAAGAGGTGGCAAAAATACACAGAAGAACTGTACAAAAAAGATCTTCACGACACAGATAATCAAGATGGTGTGATCACTCACCTAAAGCCAGACATCCTGGAATGTGAAGTCAAGTGGCCTTAGGAAGCATCACTACGAACAAAGCTAGTGGAGGTGATGGAATTCCAGTTGAGCTATTTCAAATCCTGAAAGATGATGTGGTGAAAGTGCTGCACTCAATATGCCAGCAAATTTGGAAAACTCAGCAGTGGCCACAGGACTGGAAAAGGTCAGTTTTCATTCCAATCCCAAAGAAAGCTCAAACTACCGCACAATTGCACTCATCTCACATGCTAGTAAAGTGATTCTTAAAATTCTCCAAGCCAGGCTTCAGCAATACGTGAACCGTGAACTTCCAGATGTTCCAGCTGGCTTTAGAAAAGGCAGAGGAACCAGAGATCAAATTGCCAACATCACTGGATCATAGAAAAAGCAAGAGAGTTCCAGAAAAACATCTTTTGACTATGCCAAAGCCTTTGGCTGTGTGGGTCACAATAAACTGTGGAAAATTCTGAAAGAGATGGGCATACCAGATCACTTGACCTGCCTCTTGAGAAACCTATATGCAGGTCAGGAAGCAACAGTTAGAACTGGACATGGAACAACAGACTGGTTCCAAATAGGAAAAGGATTTTGTCAAGGCTGTATATTGTCACCCTGTTTATTTAACTTATATGTAGAATACATCAGAGAAACACTGGGCACAAGCTGGAATCAAGATTGTGGGGAGAAATATCAATAACCTCAGATATGCAGAGACACCACTCTTATGACAGAAAGTGAAGAGGAACTAAAAAGCCACCTGATGAAAGTGAAAAAGGAGAGTGAAAAAGTTGGTTTAAAGCTCAACATTCAGAAAACTAAAATCATGGCATCTGGTCCCATCCCTTCATGGGAAATAGATGGGGAAACAGTGGAAACAGTGTCAGACTTTATTTTTGGGGACTCCAAAATCACTGCAGATGGTGACTGCAGCCATGAAATTAAAAGATGCTTACTCCTTGGATGGAAAGTTATGACCAACCTAGACAGCATATTAAAAAGCAGAGACATTACTTTGTCAACAAAGGTCCATCTAGTCAAGGCTGTGGTTTTTCCAGTGGTCATGTATGGATGTGAGAGACTATAAAGAAAGGTCAGTGCCAAAGAATTGATGTTTTTGAACTGTGGTGTTGGAGAATACGCTTGAGAATCCCTTGGACTCCAAGGAGAGCCAACCAGTCCATCCTAAAGGAGATCAGTCCTGGGTGTTCATTGGAAGGACTGATGTTTAAGCTGAAACTCCAATACTTAGGCCACCTGATGCAAAGAGCTGACTCATTGGAAAAGACCCCGATGCTGGGAAAGATTGAGGGCAGAAGGAGAAGGGGATGACAGAGGATGAGATGGTTGGATGGCATCACCGACTCAATGGACATTGGTTTGGGTGGATTCCAGGAGTTTGTGATGGACAGCGAGGCCTAGCGTGCTCGGTTGATGGGGTTGCAAAGAGTTGGACACGACTGAGCGACTGAACTGAACTGAAAACCAGCCTTGGTGAAAATATTTTAGGACATTTTATGTCCAAAAAATATACTGAGATAAAACCTATGTAGTGTGAAAGTCTAGGAAAGCCGTCAGTGGGAATAGACCGGATCACATGTGGTCATCATGAATCACAGGTGAATGAGTATTTCTATAATTAGAAATTAATAGAAATACAACTGTGGCGAAGCCTTTGACCAGAAATAACATTTCAACAGATGTCAGTTAACTCTGGAGAAATACTTTACTATGGCGATAAATATGGCAAGATTTGAGAAGGACGGCGGTGAGGGCCAGCGCATTAAGCGCGGCCGAGAAGAGCTACCCCACGACCGAGGTCAGGAAGGGCGGCGGTGAGGAGAGACCACTCGTCCAAGGTAAGGTGCGATGACTGTGCTTCGCTGGCCGGGAGCAGCCGGGAGCAGCCGGGAGCAGCCGGACGAGATACCCCACGCCCAAGGTAAGAGAAACCCAAGTAAGACAGTAGGTCTTGAAAGAGGGCTGCTGCTGCTGCTGCGTCGCTTCAGTCGTGTCCGACTCTGTGCGACCCCATAGACGGAAGCCCACCAGGCTCCCCCGTCCGCGGGATTCTCCAGGCAAGAACACTGGAGTGGGTTGCCATTTCCTTCTCCAATGCATGAAAGTGAAAAGTGAAAGTGAAGTCGCCCAGTTGTGTCCAACTCTCAGCGACCCCATGGACTGGAGCCCACCAGGCTCCTCCGTCCATGGGATTCTCCAGGCAAAAGTACTGGGGTGCATCAGAGGGCAAATACACTAAAACCGTTCTCACAGAAAACTAGTCAATCTGATCACACAAGGACCACACCCTTGTCTAACACAATGAAATTAAGCCATGCCCGAGGGGCAACCTGGGATGGGTGGGTCATGGTGGAGAGAGATGACAGGGTGTGGTCCGCTGGAGAAGGGAATGGCAAACCACTTCAGTATTCTTGCCTTGAGAACCTCATGAACAGTATGAAAAGACAAAATGATAGGATACTGAAAGAGAAACTCCCCAGGTGAGTAGAGGCCCAATATGCTACTGGACATCAGTGGAGAAATAACTCCAGAAAGAATGAAGGGATGGAGCCAAAACAAAAAGAATACCCAGCTGTGGATGTGTCTGGTGATAGAAGCAAAGTCCGATGCTGTAAAGAGCAATACTGCATAGGAACCTGGAATGTCAGGTCCATGAATCAAGGCAAATTGGAAGTGGTCAAACAAGAGATGGCAAGAGTGAATGTTGACATTCTAGGAATTAGCGAGCTAAGATGGACTGGAATGGGTGAATTTAACTCAGATGACCATTATATCTACTACTGTGGGCAGGAATCCCTCAGAAGAAATGGAGTGGCCATCATGGTCAACAAAAGAGTCCGAAATGCAGTACTTGGATGCAATCTCAAAAATGACAGAATGATCTCTGTTCGTTTCCAAGGCAAACCATTCAATGTCACAGTAATCCAAATCTATGCCCCAACCAGTAATGCTGAAGAAGCTGAAGTGGAACGATTCTATGAAGACCTACAAGACCTTTTAGAACTAACACCCAAAAAAGATGTCCTTTTCATTATAGGGGACTGGAATGCAAAAGTAGGAAGTCAAGAAACACCTGGAGTAACAGGCAAATTTGGCCTTGGAACCCGGAATGAAGCAGGGCAAAGACTAACAGAGTTTTGCCAAGAAAATGCACTGGTCATAGCAAATACCCTCTTCCAACAACACAAGAGAAGACTTTATACATGGACATCACCAGATGGTCAACATCGAAATCAGATCGATTATATTCTTTGCAGCCAAAGATGGAGAAGCTCTATCCAATCAGCAAAAACAAGACCAGGAGCTGACTGTGGCTCAGACCATGAACTCCTTATTGCCAAATTCAGACTGAAATTGAAGAAAGTAGGGAAAACTACTAGACCATTCAGGTATGACCTAAATCAAATCCCTTATGATTATACAGTGGAAGTGAGAAATAGATTCAAGGGCCTAGATCTGATAGATAGAGTGGCTGATGAACTATGGAATGAGGTTCGTGACATTGTACAGGAGACTGGGATCAAGACCATCCCCATGGAAAAGAAATGCAAAAAAGCAAAATGGCTGTCTGGGGAGGCCTTGCAAATAGCTGTGAAAAGAAGAGAAGCGAAAAGCAAAGGAGAAAAGGAAAGATATAAACATCTAAATGCAGAGTTCCAAAGAATAGCAAGAAGAGATAAGAAAGCCTTCTTCAGCGATCAATGCAAAGAAATAGAGGAAAACAACAGAATGGGAAAGACTAGGGAGCTCTTCAAGAAAATCAGAGATACCAAAGGAACATTTCATGCAAAGATGGGCTCGATAAAGGACAGAAATGGTGTGGACCTAACGGAAGCAGAAGATATTAAGAAGAGGTGGCAAGAATACACAGAAGAACTGTACAAAAAAGAGCTTCACGACCCAGATAATCATGATGGTGTGATCACTGACCTAGAGCCAGACATCCTGGAATGTGAAGTCAAATGGGCCTTAGAAAGCATCACTACAAACAAAGCTAGTGGAGGTGATGGAATTCCAGTGGAGCTATTTCAAGTCCTGAAAAATGATGCTGTGAAAGTGCTGCACTCAATATGCCAGCAAATTTGGAAAACTCAGCAGTGGCCACAAGATTGGAAAAGGTCAGTTTTCATCCCAATCCCAAAGAAAGGCAATGCCAAAGAATGCTCAAACTACCGCACAATTGCACTCATCTCACATGCTAGTAAAGTAATGCTCAAAATTCTCCAAACCAGGCTTCAGCAATATGTGAACCGTGAACTTCCTGATGTTCAAGCTGGTTTTAGAAAAGGCAGAGGAACAAGAGATCAAATTGCCAACATCCGCTGGATCATGGAAAAAGCAAGAGAGTTCAAGAAAAACATCTATTTCTGCTTTATTGACTATGCCAAAGCCTTTGACTGTGTAGATCACAATAAACTATGGAAAATTCTGAGAGAGATGGGAATACCAGACCACCTGATCTGCCTCTTAAGAAATCTGTATGCAGGTCAGGAAGCAACAGTTAGAACTGGTCATGGAACAACAGACTGGTTCCAAATAGGAAAAGGAGTACGTCAAGGCTGTATATTGTCACCATGTTTATTTAACTTATATGCAGAGTACATCATGAGAAATGCTGGACTGGAAGAAACACAAGTTGGAATCAAGATTGTTGGGAGACATATCAATAACCTCAGATATGCAGATGACACGACTCTTATGGCAGAAAGTGAAGAGGGGCTAAAAAGCCTCTTGATGAAAGTGAAAGTGGAGAGTGAAAAGGTTGACTTAGAGCTCAACATTCAGAAAACAAAGATCATGGCATCTGGTCCCATCACTACATGGGAAATAGATGGAGAAACAGTGGAAACAGTGTCAGACTTTGTTTTTCTGGGCTCCAAAATCACTGCAGATGGTGACTGCAGTCATGAAATTAAAAGACGCTTACTCCTTGGAAGGAAAGTTATGACCAAACTAGATAGCCTATTCAAAAGCAGAGACATTACTTTACCGACAAAGGTTCGCCTAGTCAAGGCTATGGTCTTTCCTCTGGTCATGTATGGATGTGAGAGCTGGACTGTGAAGAAGGCTGAGCGCCGAAGAATTGATGCTTTTGAACTGTGGTGTTGGAGAAGACTCTTGAGAGTCCCTTGGACTGCAAGAAGATCCAACCAGTCCATTCTGAAGGAGATCAATCCTGGAATTTCTCTAGAAGGAATGATGCTAAAGCTGAAACTCCAGTATTTTGGCCACCTCATGCGAAGAGTTGACTCATTGGACAAGACTCTGATGCTGGGAGGGATTGAGGGCAGGAGGAGAAGGGGACGACAGAGGATGAGATGGCTGGATGGCATCACTGACTCGATGGGTATGAATCTGGGTGATCTCCGGGAGCTGGTGATGGACAGGGAGGCCTGGTGTGCTGGGGTTCATGGGGTCGCAAAGAGTCGGACACGACTGAGCGACTGATCTGATCTGACTGCATCATTTGTCAGGAAATCTGGGCAGAAACCCATTCAATATCGTGGGTTTTAACAAAATATCTGATAACAATGAAGGAAAGTAGCCTTGGGGAAAGGATAAAGAAAAGCATTACGTCATAAGTCTAATCTTAAGTGATGATACACCTCATAAGCCCCAAGAGAAAGAATAATTTCAACCGTATTTCTAGTTGCCTTGTCATTGATCTTATACATTTTAAGTAGTAGTAGTTAGTGTTGTCACTGCTGTTGCTGCCAAGTCGCATCAGTCGTGTCCGACTCTGTGTGACCCCATAGATGGCAGCCCACCAGGCTTCCTCATTCCTGAGATTCTCCGGGCAAGAATACTGGAGTGGGTTGCCATTTCCTTCTCCAATGCATGAAAGTGAAAAGTGAAAGCGAAGTCGCTCAGTCGTGTCCAAGATTGAATTCTAATGTGTACAGTGCAGGAGTGTTCAATGACCATTTTATTATTTAACTTTTGCATTTCTTTGGTTCTAAGTTTGTGTTATTTCAAAGTATTTGAAGTACTTCAAAATGAAACAATGTATTAATTTCATAAATACTACATGTATTTGGATGTATTTAGCCAAATTTATAAGTAGCATTTGGGGGTTTATAAAATTAATATAAATGTGATATTTTTATAATTTTGAATTTTGAAATAAGTTTAGAATTACAAAAACTGAAATATTCCAGAGATTTTCTAAATGCTTTTCAGCCCACTCTTTCCAAAACTAAAATGTTATATAAGCACACAGTTAACCATAAATAGAGGAAACTGAAATTGTTGCAGTGCTGTTAACTACAATTGGGTTGATCACACCAGTTTTACCATGCACTCAGTTTTGTTTGATTTTTATATATCACTTCAAGAAACAATCATATATGTAGGTTCTTATAACCAACAACACGTAAAAATTCAGAATGCTTTGTCAACACAAACTCCCTCATTGTACATGCTCATAGTCACAACCTTTCCCTGACCCTAACCCTTGGCATCACAGATCTTTTTGCAGCTATGTTTTTTCATTTAGAGAATATTAGAAAAATAGAATTGTTTAGCATATATCCTTTTGAGTTTGACCTTGTGAAATAATAGAAAATTGACCTGCTGGTCTGTGCTACCAGTTTCTGGCACAGAGCTCCGGAACCCTTGTAAAGTCTACATAATGAGAGCATCTGGAATGTCTCTTATGCTATTGATGTGGCTGTGGGTAGGCTCCTGGATGGGGGCTGGTCACCAGAAAGATCAAGCCATGATTAGATGTTTGGAATTTTCAGCCCACTTCTCATCCTCCAGAGAGCAGAGAAGGGCTAAAAACGGAGTTACCAATTGATCATGCCTATGTAAGGAAGCCTCCGTAAAGTCCCAATAGTGTGTGCTTTGGAGAGCTTCTAGACGGATGAACACAGGCCTGGGGAGAGGAACACAGCACAGTGTAGGAGCAGGAGCTCCTGTGTTCGAGACCCTCCCAGTCCTGTTTTTCTCATTTGGTCATTCATCTGTGTCCTTTATCGTTTCCTTTAATAAACTGGGTTCTGTAAGCTTTTCAGCAAGCTGTGCTGTGCTAAGTCGCTTCAGTCATGTCTGACTCTTTGCAACCCCCTGGAGTGTTGCAAAGTTCGTGGACCTCACTGACAGGCTGTCTGTGGGATTCTCCAGGCAAGGATTCTGGAGTGAGTTGCCGTGCCGTCCTCCAGGGAAATCTTCCTGACCCAAGGATTGAACCCTTGTCTCTTACGTCTCCTGCATTGGCAGGTGGGTTCTTCACCACTAGTGCTGCCTGAGAAGCCCTTTTAGCAAACTAATTGAACCCAAAGCAGAGGTTGTGGAAATCTCAGATTTGTAGCCAAGTCAGACAAGTTGTAGGTAACTTGGGGACCTGCTACTTACAACTGGCATCTGTACTGGGGCAGCAGCATTCTTACAGGACCGAGCCCTTTAACTCTGGGGTCTGGCAATATCTCTGCATAGATAGAGTTATAACTGAGGCAGACTTAGGGACCCAGTTGGTGTAAAGGAGGTGACAGACATGTCACACGTGTTGCAAGTGTGGCAGTAGTGTGAGTAAAAGAAATACAAGCATAGATTTTTTTCCCCAACATAGACCTCAAGTAAATTCAACCTTTGATCCAACCAGAAGCTCTCTGCACATTTTTTTCTTCCACAAGAATATCAGACTTCCGGCAAACTCGCTGCACTCAAGGTGTTACTGCCTAAGGGCTCAAGGGCACCATCAACTTGCTAGTTTTGCCCAAACTGAGGACCAGAACGCATCTCATACCACATTGGCCTTGGCAAGGTGCTGGCCTCAGAAGACTTAAGGTGCCTGTGACCTGTGACCATCTCTTGCAAAGAGAGGAAGGCAGTGGGGTACCCATATGACATTTCCATGTCTTCCCACCCAGCGAAGTGATAACAGCTGTTAAAGCCATTCCCATCCTAAAGGCCAGAACCTCTCTGAGGTCATGGAGCCATGTGATGTCATAGAACCTGTGCGAGGCCAGAAACTAACCCAGAGCCCTCAGCAGATACACCTCCTCCCAAGCCCTCCAAGTCCCTAGCAACAGCCACAGATGCACTTTGGGGAGAACACATTAGAAGGAGAACTGGTCTTGGACCAGGTTCAGGCTTTGGTAGCTACGGAAGGACTGTCTGGGGGCTCAAGCTGGTGAGCCTGATTCTGGGTGAGAATCCCCAATGAGGTGTCTGTGGAGGGTCAGTGAAGAGAGAATGCATGTCAGTGTCCATATCGGGGGTTTCCTTTGGGTTTAGACTGAAGAATCTGGGTGTTAGTAATGGGGCCTTTGATTAAGGCTTAAGCTGAAGTGTTTAATGATCAGTGGTTCTGTTGGTCAGGGCTTAGGGTACATGTGTTAAGCTCTGCAAGACTAAGTAATTGAAAATTGGATGGAAGGTGTGAAACTAATGAGCACGGTTTCTCCCCTAGGTTAGCAATTTAATATCCAGCTCCTGTTCTTGGACAGCAAGGAGATAAAACCAGTGAATCCTAAAGGAAATCAGCCCACTGCTCAGCAGGCTTTTATTGACTTTAAAGAACTCTGTTCTGGATATCAGTTCTTTATCAGTGTAGGGCTTATGGGATGAATGTGTTGAGATTCTTTTGAGATTCCCCCGCCCCCGCACTGTCCCCCCCACCCCCCAACTGGCTTTTTTTTGCGGGGGGGGGGGGGGGGGCTATGGACCTCTAAGTGTTCCAGCATTATTTGCTGAAAAGTCTTTCTTTCTCCATTTTGAATAAACTTTTTACCTCTGTGAAACACTTGAGTGTAATTGACTTATGTGGGTCTTTTTGGGATCTCTATTGTATTCCTTTGTTCTGTGTTTTATCCTTTCACCAATACTACGGAAGGTTTATAAATCTTGAAATCTGTTGATGTGAGCTCTATATGTTGGTTCTTTTTGGTCAAATTTTTCGCTATTTTCAGTGGAAAAATCTGGCAAATATTACCTTTGTTGTCCCTTTGATAGCCTAGACATGATGTTATTAGGGACTTTGATTCAGAGGTGTTTTTTCCAATATGGATAACCGTTGTTTAATGAGGAAAACAGACTGACCTAAAAGAAGGTCAATATCTCAAAGACCTGATCAGTACTCCTCAAAATGAAGACAGGAAAAAGAGAAAAGGGTGAGGAGTGGTCACAGAACAAGGGAATTCAGGAAAACATGATGTTTAAATGCAGTATTCCCTGGGTTGAATCCTGAGACAGAAAGAGGACAGTAGTGGAAAAAGTTGTGAAATCCAAATAGAAACTAGTTGAGTGTCATAGCGATGTTAATATCTCAATTTGACAAATGTATCATGGTTACATAGGGGCTACCCAGGTAGCTCACTGGGTAAAGAATCTGTCTGCAATGCAGGAGATGCAGGAGGCTTGAGTCTGATCCCTGAGTCAGGAAAATCCACTGGAGGAGGGCATGATAACCCACCCCAGTGTTCTTGCCTGGAGAAACCCACGGACAGAGGAGCCTAGCAGGATACAGTTTATAGGGCCATGAAGAGTCAGATGCAACTGAGCACACACACACCAAGGTTATATGAAATAGTCACATACTGCTAAGTCACTTCAGTCATGTCCGACTCTTTGCGACCCCATGCACTGCAGCCCACCAGGCTCCTCTGCCCATGGGATTTTCCAGGCAAGAGTACTGGAGTGGGTCGCCATTGCCTTCTCTGCATAAGAGACTACTATCAGCAATTATATGCCAATAAAATGGACAACTTGGAAGAAATGGACAAATTCTTAGAAAAGTACAACTTTCCAAAACTGAACCAGGAAGAAATAGAAAATCTTAACAGACCCATCACAAGCACGGGAATTGAAACTATAATCAGAAATCTTCCAGACAGCTTCACAGCTGAATTCTACCAAAAATTTAGAGAAGAGCTAACACCTATCCTACTCAACCTCTTCCAGAAAATTGCAGAGGAAGGTAAACTTCCAAACTCATTCTATGAGGCCACCATCACCCTAATACTAAAACCTGACTAAGATGCCACAATAAAAGAAAACTACAGGTCAATATTACTGATGAACATAGATGCAAAAATCCTTAACAAAATTCTAGCAATCAGAATCCAACAACACATTAAAAAGATTATACATCATGGCCAAGTGGGCTTGCATCCCAGGGATGCAAGGATTCTTCAATATCCACAAATCAATCAATGTAATACACCACATTAATAAATTGAAAAATAAAAGCCATATGATTATCTCAATAGATGCAGGGAAAGCCTTTGACAAAATTCAACATCCATTTATGATAAAAACTCTCCAGAAAGCAGGAATAGAAGGAACATACCTCAACATGCTGCTGCTGCTGCTGCTGCTGAGTCGCTTCAGTCGTGTCTGACTCTGTGCGATCCCATAGATGGCAGCCCACCAGGCTCCTCTGTCCCCGGGATTCTCCAGGCAAGAATACTGGAGTGGGTTGCCATTTCCTTCTGCAATGCATGAAAGTGAAAAGTGAAAGCGAAGTCGCCCAGTCGTGTCCGACTCTTAGCGGCCCCATGGACTGGAGCCCACCAGGCTCCTCCGTCCATGGGATTTTCCAGGCAAGAGTACTGGGGTCGGGTGCCATTGCCTTCCCCCTACCTCAACATAATAAAAGCTATATATGACAAACCCACAGCAAACATTATCCTCAATGGTGAAAAATAGAAAGCATTTCCCCTAAAGTCAGGAACAAGACAAGGGTGCCCACTTTCACCACTACTATTCAACATAGTTTTAGAAGTTTTGGCCACAGCAATCAGAGCAGAAAAAGAAATAAAAGGAATCCAAATTGGAAAAGAAGATGTAAAAGTCTCACTGTTTGCAGATGACATGATCTTCTAATAGAAAACCCTAAAGACACCACCAGAAAATTACTAGAGCTAATCAATGAATATAGTAAAGTTGCAGGATATACAATCAACACACAGAAATCCCTTGCATTTCTATACACTAATAATGAGAAAATAGAAAGAGAAATTAAGGAAACAATTCCATTCACCATTGCAATGAAAAGAATAAAATACTTAGGAATATATCTACCTAAATAAACAAACAAACAAAGGTCCGTCTAGTCAAGGCTATGATTTTTCCTGTGGTCATGTATGGGTGTGAGAGTTGGACTGTGAAGAAAGCTGAGCGCTGAAGAATTGATGCTTTTGAACTGTGGTGTTGGAGAAGACTCTTGAGAGTCCCTTGGACTGCAAGGAGATCCAACCAGTCCATTCTGAAAGAGATCAGCCCTGGGATTCCTTTGGAAGGAATGATGCTAAAGCTGAAACTCCAGTACTTTGGCCACCTGATGCAAAGAGTTGAGTCACTGGAAAAGACTCTGATGCTGGGAGGGATTGGGGGTAGGAGGAGAAGGGGATGACAGAGGATGAGATGGCTGGATGGCATCACTGACTCGATGGATGTGAGTCTGAGTGGGCTCCCGGAGTTGGTGATGGACAGGGAGGCCTGGTATGTTGCGATTCATGGGGTCGCAAAGAGTCGGACATGACTGAACGACTGAACTGAACTGAAAGAAATAAAAGACCTATATATAGAAAACTATAAAACACTGGTGAAAGAAATCAAATAGGACACTAATAGATGGAGAAATATACGGTGTTCATGGACTGGAAGAATCAATATAGTGAAAATGAGTATACTACCCAAAGCAATCTATAGATTCAATGCAATCCCTATCAAGCTACTAATGGTATTTTTCACAGAGCTAGAACAAATAATTTCACAATTTGTATGGAAATACAAAAAGCCTCGAATAGCCAAAGCAATCTTGAGAAAGAAGAATGGAACTGGAGGAATCAACCTGCCTGACTTCAGGCTCTACTACAAAGCTACAGTCAGCAAGACAGTATGGTACTGGCATAACGACAGAAATATAGATAAATGGAACAAAATAGAAAGCACAGAGATAAACCCACCCACCTATGGACACCTTATCTTTGACAAAAGAGGCAAGAATATACAATGGAGAAAAGACAATCTCTTTAACAAGTGGTGCTGGGAAAACTGGTCAACCAATTGTAAAAGAATGAAACTAGAACACGTTCTAACACCATACACAAAAATAAACTCAAAATGGATTAAAGATCTAAACGTAAGACCAGAAACTATAAAACTCCTAGAGGAGAACATAGGCAAAACACTCTCCGACCTAAATCACAGCAGGATCCTCTATGATGCACCTCCCCAAATATTGGAAATAAAAGCAAAAATAAATAAATGGGACCTAATTAAAATTAAAAGTTTCTGCACAACAAAGGAAACTGTAAGCAAGGTGAAACGACAGCCTTCAGAATGGGAGAAAAAAATAGCAAATGAAGCAACTGACAAAGGATTAATCTCAAAAATATACAAGCAACTCCTGCAGCTCAATTCCAGAAAAACACAATCAAAAAAATAGGCCAAAGAATTAAACAGACATTTCTCCAAAGAAGACATACAGATGGCTAACAAACACATGAAAAGATGCTCAACATCACTCATTATCAGAGAAATGCAAATCAAAACCACAATGAGATACCATTTCACACCAGTCAGAATGGCTTCTATCCAAAAATTCTATAAGCAATAAATGCTGGAGAGGGTGTGGAGAAAAGGGAACCCTCTTACTCTGTTGGTGGGAATGCAAACTAGTACAGCCACTATGGAGAACAGTGTGGAGATTCCTTAAAAAACTAGGAATAGAACTGCCATATGACCCAGCAATCCCATGGCTGGACATACACACCGAGGAAACCAGAATTGAAAGAGACACATGTACCCCAATGTTCATCGCAGCACTGTTTATAATAGCCAGGACATGGAAGCAACCTAGATGTCCATCAGCAGACGAATAAGATAAGAAAGCTGTGGTACATATACACAATGCAGTATTATTCAGCCATTAAAAGGAATACATTTGAATCACTTCTAATGAGGTGGATGAAACTGGAGTCTATTATACAGAGTGAAGCAAGCCAGAAAGAAAAACACCAATACAGTATACTAATGCATATATATAGAATTTAGAAAGATGGTAACAATAACCCTGTATGCAAGACAGCAAAAGAGACACAGATGTATAGAACAGTCTTTTAGACTCTGTGGGAGAGGGCAAGGGTGGGATGATTTGGGAGAATGGCATTGAAACATGTATAATATCACATGTGAAATGAATCACTAGTCTAGGTTCGATGCATGACACAGGATGCTCGGGGCTAGTGCACTGGGATGACCCAGAGGGATGGTATGGGGAGGGAGGTGGGAGGGGGGTTCAGGATGGGGAACACGTGTACACCCGTGGCGGATTCATGTTGATGTACGAAAAAACCAGTACAATATTGTAAATAATTAGCCTCCAATTAAAATAAATAGATTTATATTTAAAAAAATTTAAGCTTCATCCCAGCTGCTCTTTTCTTTTGAAACGTGATGACTTATTCCACTCTGTCGGTTCCTCGAAATCTTATTCTGACCTAAAAGATACTTCCTGAAAGACATTTTCCTACAAAGCTTTTTTGGGATGTCTGTTTACTTGATGTATTGCCATTTCTCTTTCCAGGAGTTCATTCTCTGCTGGGGTACCAACACCGGAAGTCTTAGTCCTTATTGAAACTCATCCCCCTCCTCTTTAATTGTTGTTGTTCAGTTGATAAGTCGTGTCTGATTCTTGTGACCCCATAGAGGGCAGCATGCTAGGCTTCCCTGTCCTTTACTGTCTCCCAGAGTTTGCTCAAATTCATGTCCCTTACATCAGTGATGCTATCTACCATCTCATCCTCTGCTGCCCTTTTCTTTTGCTTTCAATCTTCCCCAACATAAGGGTCTTTTCCAATGAGACAGCTGTTTGCCTCCGGTGGCCGAAGTATTGGAGCTTCAGCTTCAACATCAATCCTTCTAATGAATATTCAGGGTTTATTTCTTTAGGATTGACTGGTTTGATCTCTTTGCTATCCAAGGGACTCTGAGGAGTCTTTTCCACATGGACTGTAGCCCACCAGGATCCTCTGTCCATGGAGTTCTCCAGGCAAGAATACTGGAGTGGGTTCAGTTCAGTTCAGTCACTTAGTTGTGTCCAACTCTTTGCGACCCCATGAACTGGAGCACACCAGGCCTCCCTGTCCATCACCAACTCCTGGAGTCCACCCAAACCCACGTCCATCGAGTCGGTGATGCCATCCAACCATCTTATCCTCTGTCGCCCCCTTCTCCTCCTGCCCTCAATCTTTCCCAGCACCCATTCTCTTTTCCAGGGGATTTTCCCAACTCAGGGATTGAACTTGGGTCTCCTTTTAAATTATAAAGTGTAAAATAAAGGCTATGGCGCTATTACTTTTCTGCCTAGTCTGTCGAACCCTGTTTAGGTAGCTCCTGATTTGCTTTGCAAACCTGAGTCCCCGAAAATCTACTAATTTTCTGAACAGCTTTAGTGCCAGCAAATGAGATAACTTCACTGGCTTGGCACCATCCCATTCATCCCTGGTTCCTGATCCCCAAACCCGTCCCCTTGGCCTTCTATACATCAGGTGTTCCAATATATTGTTGTTCAGTGACTCAGCACGCCAGGCTTCCCTATTCTTCACCATCTCCTGGAGCTTGCTCAAACTCATGTCCATTGAGTCAGTGATGTCAGCCAACCATCTTGTCCTCTGTCTACCCCTTCTCCTGCCTTCAATCTTTCCCAATACAGAGGCTTGATGTATTCCTTCCTCAATTTTGAACCAGTCTGTTGTTCCATGTCCAATTCTAACTGCTGCTTCTTGACCTGCTTACAGGTTTTGCAGGAGGCAGGTAAAGTGGTCTGGTACTCCCATCTCTTCAAGAATTTTCTACAATTTGTTGTGATCCACACAGTCAACACTGTATATTGTCACCCTGCTTATATAACTTATATGCAGAGTACATTATGTGAAATGCTGGGCTGCCTGAAGCACAAGCTGGAGTCAAGATTGCTGGAAGAAATATCAATAACCTCAGATATGCACATGATACCGCCCTTATGGCAGAAAGCAAAGAGAAACTAAAGAGCTTCTTGAGGAGTGTGAAAGAGGAGAGTGAAAAAGCTGGCTTAAAACTTAACATTCAGAAAACTAAGATCACGGCATCCAGTCTGATCATTTCATGGCAAATAGGTCGGGAAACAATGGAAACAGTGACAGACTTTATTTTCTTGGGCTCCAAAATCATTGCAGATGTGACTGCAACCATGAAATTAAATGACACTTGCTCCTTGGAAGAAAACCTACGACCAACCTAGACAACATATTAAAAAGCAGAGACATTACCTTGCTGACAAAGGTCTGTCTAGTCAAATCTATGGTTTTTCCAGTAGTCATGTATGGATGTGAGAGTTAGACAATAAAGAAGGCTGAGTGCTTAAGAATTGATGCTGTGGTGTTGGAGAAGACTCTTGAGAGTCCCTTGGACTGCAAGGAGATCCAGCCAGTCAATCCTAAAGGAAATGAATCCTGAATATTCATTGGAAGGACTTGATTGATTGTCCTTTGATGCTGAAGCTGAAACTCCAATACTTTGACCACTTCTAATTTGAAGAGCTAACTCATTAGAAAAGACCTGATGCTGGGAAAGATTGAAGGCAGGAGGAGAAGGGGACAACAGAGGATGAGATGGTTGGATGGCATCACTGACTCAAGAGACATGAGTTTGAGCAAGCTCCAGGAGTTGGTGATGGACAAGGAAGCCTGGTGTGCTGCAGTCCACGTGTCACAAAGAGTCAGACACAACTGAGTAACTGAAGTGACTGAGTGATTTGGCTGAAAAGTACATACTGAAATAAATCTGTCATCATTTCCATCATCCTAGAAATTTATATTTCCCAGTGCAGAAAAATAAAAAGCAATTATTTATTTGGGACTTGAATGAACAAGCTAATGGACTAATCAGTTTTTTGTCATTGAAGGGAGTGAGCCACTGGAAGACAGTTCTAAAGAACATAGCTGTCCTCTAAATTGTGTGTGATTAGAGACTCAATATAAACAGGGAAAAGCAAAATGAAAGAGGATCCTCATCAGATCAGATCAGTCGCTCAGTCGTGTCCGACTCTTCACGACCCCATGAACTGCAGCACGCCAGGCCTCCCTGTCCATCACCAGCTCCTGGAGGTCACTCAGACTCACATCCATCGAGTCAGTGATGCCATCCAGCCATCTCATCCTCTGTCGTCCCCTTCTCCTCCTGCCCTCAATCCCTCCCAGCATCAGAGTCTTCTCCAATGAGTCAACTCTTCGCATGAGGTGGCCAAAATACTGGAGTTTCAGCTTTAGCATCATTCCTTCCAAAGAAATTCCAGGATTGATCTCCTTCAGAATGGACTGGTTGGATCTTCTTGCAGTCCAAGGGACTCTCAAGAGTCTTCTCCAACACCACAGTTCAAAAGCATCAATTCTTCGGCGCTCAGCCTTCTTCACAGTCCAGCTCTCACATCCATACATGACCACAGGAAAGACCATAGCCTTGACTAGGCGAACCTTAGTTGGTAAAGTAATGTCTCGGCTTTTGAATATGCTATCTAGGTTGGTCATAACCTTCCTTCCAAGGAGTAAGCGTCTTTTAATTTCATGGCTGCAGTCACCATCTGCAGTGATTTTGGAGCCCAGAAAAATAAATTCTGACACTGTTTCTACTGTTTCTAAGTTGTTCAGTCATTGAGTCATGTCACCTCTTTGTGACCCCATGGATTGTAGCACGCCAGGCTTCACTGTCCTTCACTATCTCCCAGAGTTTGCTCAAATTCCTGTCGAGTCAGTGATGCTCTCTAACCATCTCATCCTCTGCCGCCCCCTTCTCTTACCCTCAATCTTTCCCAGTATCAGGGTCTTTTCCAATGAGTTGTCTCTCTGCATTGGGTGGCCAAAGTATTGGAGGGTCAGCGTCAGTCCTTCCAATTCAGGGTTGATTTCCTTTAGGATTGACTGGTTTCATGTCTAAGAATGGAGGAAAATATAGGAGGAAAATATAGGAGATGGGAGGTAACATTCTTAAAGGATGTGGTGAAAAAACTTTGTCTAAAGGGCAAAGCTCTCAAAACTCTTGAGAGCTGCTGCCTTTTCAAAAATTCCAGCTTCACTGTTACCTGCTGAACTGAGACGTGCTTTCTCTTCTTTCTCCCTCTTCTGAGAGTGGGGCTCTTGGCCTCTCACTATCCTGAGTGCATGCATGCTAAGTCGTGTCTGATTCTTTGTGATCCTATGGACTATAGCCTGCCAGGCTCCTCTGTCCATGGAATTCTCCAGGCAAGAATACTGGAGTGGGTTGCCATGCCCTCCCCCAGGGGATTTGCCAGACCCAGGGATTGAACCCAGGACTCCCACATTGCAGGCAGATTCTTTACTGTCTGAGTGACCAGGGAAGCCCTACTTTCCCTTAATTTCCTAACTACCCTGTAGTTATCCACCTATCCAAATTATAAACATTTTGGTCTTATTCACAGGAAAGGAAATGGAAATTTGCCATGCTGTGGCTGTCTTGGAATTCAATCTGAAATGTTGGGTTATTGGATAACTCACTCCTTCAGATATATTTTAAGCAACAACACTGTGCAAGACACTGTACTCCATACTGAAGATACATCAGAGACCAACACAGGCAAGGGAACACCCCTTATGGATCTTACAGAATAGTGAAGAAGAGACAGTCAATAGATATTATGTCACCAAGTGTTAAGTCCTTTGAAGAAAAAGCCTAGTAATAATAATTTATTGGGTGTCCCAGGTGGAAAGTGAAAGTCACTCAGTCATGTCTGATGTTACTGGAGTGGGTAGCCTTTCCCTTCTCCAGGGAATTTTCCCAACCCAGGGATCAAACCCAGGTCTCCCACATTGTGGGCAGATTCTTTACCAGCTGTCACAAGGGAAGCCAGAGAATACTGGAGTGGGTAGTCTATCCCTTCTCCAGGGGATCTTCCCAACCCAGGAATGGAACTGGGGTCTCTTGCATTGCAGGTGGATGCTTAACCAACTGAGCTATCAGGGAAGCTCCAGGTTGAGCTAGTGGTAAAGAACACACCTGCCAATACAGGAGACATGCTGCTGCTGCTGCTAAGTTGCTTCAGTCATGTCCTACTCTGTGTGACCCCATAGACAGCAGCCCACCAGGCTCCCCCTTCCCTGGGATTCTCCAAGCAAGAACACTGGAGTGGGTTGCCATTTCCTTCTCCAATGCATGAAAGTGAAAAGTGAAAGTGAAGTCACGCAGTCATGTCTGACTCTTAGTGACCCCATGGACAACAGCCTACCAGGCTCATCTGTCCATGGGATTTTCCAGGTAAGAGTACTGGTGTGGGTTGCCATTGCCTTCTCCAGCAGGAGACATGAAACTCCAGTTAAATCCCTGGGTGGGGAAAATCTGGAGGAGAGCAAAGCAACCCACTCCAGTATTCTTGCATGGAGAATCCCATGGACAGAGGAGCCTGGCGATCTAAAGTCCATAGGATCACAAGGAGTGGGACTCTACTGAAGTGACTTAGCACACATATGCATGCTTTAGTAATAATAGGGAAAGCTCTCCACCCCAAGCTTTTATGGATATGATTTGAGCCAATACTGAAGTATTAAAGGAAGTCCCCCATCATAATTTTGGTAACTAGAGAATATTCCAGGACTGTTTCTTTTAACCATGGCCTGGTTTCACAACAGCCTGATTCACACCTAATTTTCACATTCTTTGCCATAAATCTTGGGTTACTGTCCCCCTCACCACCCTTCCATTATGGCAGGATGGATTCAGGTTGAGCTTTTCCCATTGACTCCACACCATTAATGGCCTCACTTCTGGTGGCCTTTTCCTGAGCCCCAACCCCCAGTCACAACGTGGGTAGCCCCTGCCACTCTTTTCCCTCATTAATGGCCAGCCCCATACTGTAGCAGTTTCTGGAAATCTTTTTTCTCTTCTTAAAATCAGCTTCCTGCAAGCTATTTTCCCTCCAGAAGCTCTCCTTGGAGTCCGTTTACCCAATGTATTTTCTTTTCCCTTTCTGGGAGTGTGTTCTTCGCTGCCAAGCCAACCAGTGAACTCCTACCTCTCTGGAATTTTTTTTTTTCATACAAAGTATAAAAATATGGATTTATAAAAAAATTTATACAATTTACGTATATAATTTATACAAATTGTATATTGTATATAATTGTATATAATTTTTACAAAAATTTATACAATTTATTAAAAAATTTATACAAAATATGGATAATATATGCCGAGATCGTATTTACTTCCATGACTAGCCTTCTGAAAGCACCTTATCCGGCATTATTTTTGCCTCACGAAGCTTGAGACTGAAAACGTACCTATTTTCTGCAATAGTCGAAATGTGAGGAAATGAGAGAATTTCAGTGGCTCCTCACCCTCCAGGCCATCCCAGCTCCTGGCCTCCAAATCCATCCCTGGACTTTCCGTACGTCAGGTGAGCCAACATGGCCGCCCCCTGGGTTGGAGGGGTGGCGCTGTGATCTGGGCGCAGACATATTGCCTGTTTAGGACGTAACGGAAGTTGGTTCCTCGGCTCCGACAGCTCAGATCCACCTCGGCCTCCGTAGACAGATCTAGACTTCAAAGGAGTTCACCGAAGTAGGAGGGCGTTTAGGTTCTCGTCTGTCTGGGGAAAATCTGTTTAGTGTGTGATTTTTGTCCCTGGATTTTCTTCCCCCCACTTTTTTTTTGTCGTCACAGTAGTGGTATTGTTTCGCCCAGGGTGATACGTGGACTTGGTGCTGTCTGGACCCCTGGGATTATCTCCAGAGGGCAGAGGCATACGGCAGAAGTGCCGAGGTGGTTATATGTAAGGGGAAACAGGTGGGTACAGAATTTGGGAACCAGACGCGGAGTTTGTCTGTGGTTTGCGTTGGGGGTGTCCTGGGGGTCAGTATGACTATATTCTGTAGGGATCAGTGCTCTTCTTCCAGTTTTCAAGGCTTGGGGTTCTGTGGATCACTCCGATTGCAGGGTGTAAGGTGGCATTGACGACGATCTCAGTGTCCGATTAAGACTGGGGATTTAATTCGGGGCTCAGTGATGGCGGGGTGTGCCTGGGTCATCTCACGAGGGTGTCTGTACCAGGTTTCGGGTTCATAAAGAAGCGACAAAAGACTGTATATCCCAGGGCAATAGTTCCAAACCATCTATATTTTATCTTTTGTGTATGTGTGTTTTCTTTTTAAATTTATTGAAGTATAATTGGTTTACAACATTGTGAATTTCTACTGTATAGCAAGGTGATTCAGATATATATATACACATTCTCTTTAATATTCTTTTCCATTATGATTTATGACAGGACATTGAATATAGCTCCCTGTGATATACTGTAGGACCTTGGTTATCTTGGTGTTTAGCTTTTAATTGAGAAGTTGACTATAGAAGGAGAGACTGAGCCAGAAATGCCAATCTGTCTTATATTGTCTGTGCAGCTTTCGCACAGCAGAGTATATCGTGACAGAGACATTTTGGCGTGCAAATTGAAAATCTGTGTGTACTTTTTGCAGAAAATATTTGTCAACACTTGCACTCACCTCCTAATAAAGATATATTGCAACAGCACCATTACTTTGGAGAAGGAAATGGCAACCCGCTCCAGTATTTTTGCCAGGAGAATTCCATGGACAGAGGAGCCTGGCAGGCTACAGTCCCTGGATGCAAAAAGCAGGACACGACTGAGCAACTAACACACACCGTTACTTACCTCCCTGACATACGTGAAAACTTTACTCTTTTCTAACAGAATCTTCATTGTGCTTAATTATCTGGCAAGGTGCCTTCTGGCAAGGTCATCCATATCCCAGTTTATTGAGCAGTCCTGACTGGTCTTAGTCAATCATGTGGTTTGAGTTCCCATTGCTAGTGATTGAGTTAGTGCTAAGAAAAGAGCTTATGTATATGGGGTGGTTCTAACCAGCTATGTATGTAGAAATGTGCTTTGGGGTTTCTAGAGAAGCATTTTTTTCTTTTAAAGAAGTAAGGCCTTGGATCTCTTTTTTCATGTTGATAATGATATTGTTGAAAAATTTTGGCCCAGTTTTCTAATGTTAACTTATTCTTTCAGGTTTTTTTTATGGTGTTGTAATTATTCATTCCTCATCATTATAGTTTATTATAGTTTTGCCTGTCTTCAACTGTATATATTTTTATACCATATCTTCCTTGTCTGTTCATCTATTGATGGACACTTGGGTTGCATCTGTGTCTTGGCTATTGTAAGTAGTTCTGCTATGAACATTGGGATGCCTAAGCTTTTCAAATTAGAGTTTTCTCATCATGCACTTTTTTAAAATGTCAGGCTCAATATTTGTGAGACTCAGTTATGTTCTTGCACATAGATGTACTCCCACCTCCCCCCCCGCCCCCGCCGTGTAACAGGATTATCAGAGACCAGATCAGATCAGTTACTCAGTCGTGTCTGACTCTTCGCAACCCCATGAATCCCAGCACACCAGGCCTCCCTGTCCATTACCAACTCTCGGAGTTCACTCAGACTCACGTCCATCGAGTCAGTGATGCCATCCAGCCATCTCATCCTTTGTCGTCCCCTTCTCCTCTTGCCCCCATTCCCTCCCAGCATCAGAGTCTTTTCCAATGAGTCAACTCTTCGCATGAGGTGGCCAAAATACTGGAGTTTCAGCTTTAGCATCATTCCTTCCAAAGAAATCCCAGGGCTGATCTCCTTCAGAATGGACTGGTTGGATCTCCTTGCAGTCCAAGGGACTCTCAAGAGTCTTCTCCAACACCACAGTTTAAAAGCATCAATTCTTTGGCTCTCAGCCTTCTTCACAGTCTAACTCTCACATCCATACATGATCACAGGAAAAACAATAGCCTTGACTAGACGGACCTTTGTTGGCAAAGTAATGTCTCTGCTTTTGAATATGCTATCTAGGTTGGTCATAACTTTCCTTCCAAGGAGTAAGTGTCTTTTAATTTCATGGCTGCAGTCACCATCTGCAGTGATTTTGGAGCCCAGAAAAATAAAGTCTGACACTGTTTCCACTGTTTCCCCATCTATTTCCCATGAAATGATGGGACCAGATGCCATGATCTTCGTTTTTTGAATGTTGAGGTTTAAGCCAACTTTTTCACTCTCCACTTATGCAAATATATAAATATCCACATAGCAAGTATTTTGTGGTTTGCATGCCACCGTTCTCTCATGTATAAGTCTTTATTTTTGTTTTATTATCCTTGAAAGATGTAAAAGGTATTCTTAGCATGAAAGCTGAGCAAAGACTGTTGTTTTTCCATAGCATTCTATTGTTTGAATATATGATTTTCTGACTACTTATGAAATTTGTGTTGCTTGCATTTCGGTTTATTATTAATAATGTTACTATGGAGATTCATGACAGTGTCCTCTGGCTTAACCCATATTTTTGGAGGGAGGCCCCAGATTTTTGGAGGGATGTTTTCTTCAGAGTGAAGTTGCTTCTGGCTTGAACATATACAGATGCAGGGAGAGTGACCTTCCTGTAGGGGGCACTCCTCACCCTTCCACACTTACCCTGTCCTGGGCAGGCACATCTTCCATCTGCCTGTTCCTGAGTTACATCTTTTTGTAAGTAAATATAATACCTAAAATGTTTCTCTGAGTTCCGGGAGCCGTTCTAGCATATTTTTTGTTTGTTTTGTTTTTGGTCTTGGTTTTGTTTTGTTTTTGGCTGTGCCACACAGCATGTGGGATCTTAGTTTCCTGACCAGGGATGGAACCCACGCCCCCTGCAGTAGAAGCACAGAATCCTAGCCACCGGACTGCCACAGAATTCCCTCCTCTAGCAAATGAATCAACCCAAGGAGGGGGTCATTGGACCCTGCGCTCTCTTCCCAGTTGCTTGGAAGCACAGGTGACAAACTGGACTTGTGTTTGCACTTGAAGCAGAGGGTAGAGGCCAGTCTCATAGGACTGAGCCTTTAACTCATGAAATATGATATTGTCTCCAGGTAAATAGTGGTGGAATTGAGTTGAAGTGTAGGACATCCAGCTGGTGTTGTAGAGTTGCTTCCTGATGTGTTAAAAAAAGAACTATATATCAAATTGGTGTCAGAATCGCACCTTGTTGTGCATGAGTTTCTTGTTATTACATTTCCCTTTTCTGATAGCACCACAAACTGTGTTTTTAAGAGAGTTGTTAGTGTTCATTATGACACTGGAGAGTACATATGACATATAATTTTTGTTTGTAAAATTCTTATGTTAATTAGTACTTTTATACTTTCGTCTGACAACATAGTCTTAGAACACTTCAACTTCATTTATATACAATTATTTTGTATTTTAATTTCTTATGTATTTAAAACCTAAGACATTACCAGTATTTTTTATAACAAAGCATTTGTGCTTTGAGCAGTATGGTGGTTTTCAAAATTAAGTGCGTGTAGTCACAGGATGTATAAAATTTTTTGAGTAGGTCCCTGACTGCACATGGTTTAGAGGAAACAGTGTGCAGCGCCTCTCCTCCCACGTGGTCCCTTCTGTATAACTGAAGTGCCTGCGATTCTCCTGCTCCCGAGGCCTGCTGCTGGATGAATCTCTTGTCCCTCATCTCATTTGACAGTCATCCCACTTAAAGTTCGTGGAACAAAGGAACACTACCTCTGTCACAGTCAGAAGCTTAGGCTTTTTTGGCCAGAAGCATAAAATCTTCTGGGGCTACCAGTAAAGAGATGCTCAGCAATGCTGTGGGCATTGGGTTAAGATGAGCACCCAGGAGTAGCAATAGCCTCTGGGCCCAGAGGAAATGTACCCTCAGCTTGAATTTTCTCCTCCACCCAAGGTCCTGAGTCCCCAGGAGCAAAAGAATCAGTCAAAAGAGGAAGAAGTTATAGGATTTGGTAGCAGCATTTTCTTGGGATATGCTTGGTTGAAGACAAGTTTCAGAACAGAAATTGAGAGCAGATCCACGAGATACATCGACAGTGTTTTCAGAGAACAGAAGAAGATGATCCAAGCCCAGGTGACTTCTGTTTGTTTTATTCTTTCCTTTGTTCCCCAATGGGTTTGTAGAAACCTGTAAAAGATAATTTTCCTTATTCTATAAAGTATAAATTTGTATATCTTTTCCTGTTATATATGTACACACATATATATGTAAGAATGTAGTGTTTCTAGCTTAACAAGAAGATTTAGTTCTACATACTATAGAAAGTTCCAGTTGGATAAGTGAATGGATGACTGACTATACAATTAGAGAATGTTGTATTAGGCATTTGCTTCTTTAATGATACATTAAAATAAAAGCCCTACTGGGTATCTCTGTGCAGCCTGTAAAGTGAAAATGAGCAGAACACCTTTAACATTTCTTTCATATCATCAAGATGACATCATCATTACACACCTCTCTTATTACAGGAAACCCTCACATTTGACGATGTGGCCGTGGACTTCACGTGGGAGGAGTGGCAGCTCCTGGCCCCTGTTCAGAAGGCCCTGTACCGGGACGTGATGCTGGAGAACTATAGCAATCTGGTGTCTGTGGGTGAGGATGGCTCCCCTGGGTCACTGACCAGGTCCCCAGTCAGTGGCCTTTCCTTTCTCAGCTTCTGAAAGCTCTGGAGCATCTGTGATGCTCAGTGTCCTCTCTGGCCCAAGAGAAGTGGGTGTATTCTCTCTTCTGTGAGAAAAGCCTTGACTCTGTAGGTTGTGACATGTAGCATTCTGCTGTCTTCACAGACCCCAAGGCAAACTCACTGACCTAAAAAGTCTGTTATTTCCCATGAACAGGTTTTCAAGCAAGCACACCAGAGGTACTCTCCAAATTGGATCAAGGAGAACCATGGATGATGGATGATGAAATCCACTGTCAAACCCGTTCGGGTGAGTGAGAGATCAGCAGGGGGACAGGCTGTGGAAATGACCCTGTCAGAGAAGAGCCACAGCTGCAAGGGGGTTGGAGGATGGGTGAACAGTGCCTCCCTGCATTTCTCTCCTGGCATCAGAGAACTTTTCTTTGTAGGAGTTTCAGTTCAGTTCAGTCACTCAGTCGTGTCCGACTCTTTGTGACTCCATGGACGGCAGCATGCCAGGCCTCCCTGTCCATCACCAACTCCCGGAGTTCACTCAAACTCATGTCCATTGAGTCGGTGATGCCATCCAACCATCTCATCCTCTGTCATCCCCTTCTCCTCCCACTTTCAATCTTTCCCATCATCAGGGTCTTTTTAAATGAGTCAGTTCTTTGCATAAGGTGGCCAAAGTATTGTAGGAGTTTAGAGAAGAATGTATCCCTTTTGGAAACATTCTGTGTCTTCTGGGATCTGTTTATTTTACTGCCATCTTGATTTTTGTTTGCCTAGTGTTCTTTTTCCTACCATTTTCATATCTTTTCCTTCTCCATACTCTTCCACCTCACTTTCTGTGAAATTTTCCCTTCCAGGACCTCTCACCACAGAGAAGACTTTTTCTAAAAATGTTTGTTTTCGGCTGTGCTTTGTCTTCGTTGCTGCATGCTGGCTTTTCTCTAGTTGCGGTGAAAGGGTGCTACTTCCTAGTTTCGGTGCAGAAGCTTCTCATTGCAGTGGCTTCTCTTGTTGTGGAGCACGGGCTGTAGAGCTCAAGAGCTTCAGTTGTTGCAGTTCCCAGGTGCTAGAGCACAGGCTCGATAGTTGTGGCCCACAGGCTTTGTTGCTCCCCAGCATGTTGGGTATGCCCGGATCAGGGATCAAACTTGTGTCTCCTGCATTGGCAGGCAGTTTCTTTACCACTGAGCTACCAGTGAAGCCCTCCACAGAGAAAACTTTGACTTCCTCTCTGTCTGCTGCCGTCTACTGCCCCTTCCTGCTCCACTGTTCATATTGATTTCCTTTCTCACAACCATCCCGTTGGATGCCGGCCCCAAAGTAAACTGGTCTTCACTGAGCCTTCCCTGCGCTCTGAGGTTTTACTAATGTTTTGCTTTCCCTCTTACTCAATGATCTCTTGACCTTCCAAGTTTTCTTCTTTCTAATAAGCTAACAAATTCCTTTGGCTCACTGGAGAAAAGTCCCAAGTTGATATCTCCCCAGTGTGATCCAGCACAGACTTGGTTCTGTACGATTTCCTCATCTCGATGGCAGCTCTCCTTAGTTCCTAGTAACTCCCTGGTTGTGGATCATCTTCCCTGCCAAGAAACCCAAGTTAGCTTCTCCCTTACTCCTGTGCAGCCTCCATCCTGGCTAGTCAGAGTTTACCTCCACTGTGCCCCCTTGCAGAGCTCCCCTCTGTAAAGGGCTCAGCTGTTCAGGATGAATTTTTAACTAGAAAATTATTTTAACATCCTGCATTTTTAGTTCCAGTTTCAACTCGATCATAATTCTTGCCTACTTCCAGTTAATTCCTTTGTGTATTTACTAGTTTTGAAATTTCTTCTATTTGTTGTAGACCTTACCATCACATTCACTTCCTCAAAGCTTTAATTTCTTTCCCCTGGTATCCTGATAACATTAAGTACCAGGTAACTCCATTCCCTTTCAGGACAAAAAAAATTCTCTTTTCTGTGATCGTTACGACAGATCATCTTATTCACACAGAGATTTTCATCTTCCTAAACCTCCCAGTCTGTTCCATACATGGAATAGCTAGCTTCCTTGATTCCTTCCTCTATGAATTTTTTGATAATGAAGTGTAAACTGGAACATTACAACAATCTGAGCCACTCAGACAGGAAAGACTTCACCTGCAAGGTAGTAGATCCAGGTTCAATCCCTGGGTTGGAAAGACCCCTGGAGAAGGAAATGGCAACCCACTCCAACCCACTGGGAAATTCCATGGACAGAGGAGCTTGCTGGGCTGCAGTCCGTGAGATTGCAAAGAGTTAGATACAACTGAGCAACTAACACATACACAAACACAGCAGTTGAAAAAACAGACCGAGAGCTTTTGTTCTAAGAGGATGAGACATGAATTTAATCAAAATTTATAATAAATAAAAATATGTCTAGGTAGTGAAAAGTGCTGTGATGAAATTAAGTTACGTAATGGACCAGTGTGAGTCAGGGCTCCTCTTTAAGGAAAGGGAGCAGCTCTCTGAGGTGCAGATTGTAACTTAGATGTGCTTGCAGTTGTCTGCTGTATCATTTTCTTTCTTTCTTTTTTTCCCTTCTTTTTAAATTTTTTTTGCTGAAAGACATGTGGAATCTTCAGATCACGTCAGTCGCTCAGTCGTGTCCGACTCTTTGCAACCCCATGAATCGCAGCATGCCAGGCCTCCCTGTCCATCACCAACTCCCGGAGGTCACTGAGACTCATATCCATCGAGTCAGTGATGCCATCCAACCATCTCATCCTCTGTTGTCCCCTTCTCCTCTTGCCCTCAATCCCTCCCAGCATCAGAGTCTTCTCCAATGAGTCAACTCTTCGCATGAGGTGGCCAAAGTACTGGAGTTTCAGCTTTAGCATCATTCCTTCCAAAGAAATCCCAGGGCTGATCTCCTTCAGAATGGACTGGTTGGATCTCCTTGCAGTCCAAGGGACTCTCAAGAGTCTTCTCCAACACCACAGTTCAAAAGCATCAATTCTTTGGCGCTCAGCCTTCTTCACAGTCCAGCTCTCACATCCATACATGACCACAGGAAAAACAGATGCTAAAGAATCTGCCTGCAATGTGGGAGACCTGGGTTTGATCCCTGGGTTGGGAAGATGCCCTGGAGAAGGGAATGGCCACCCATTCCAGAATTCTGGCCCAGAGAATTCCATGGTTAGAGGAACCTGGCAGGCTCCAGTCCATGTGGTTGCAAAAGAGTCAAACACGGCTGAGCAAGTAACCCACCAGGGATTGAACCCAAGCCTCCTGTACTGGAAGCAAAGAGGCTTAATGGCTAAACTGCTAGGGAAGTCCCTGTGTCATTCTCTTCATTCCCCTCATGCCAACAACAACACTGGATCCGTAGGGAGGCCTGTCTGCCTCCAAACTGAGCCAGATTTCCTCCACCTCTCTCCCTCTCCATCACTCCTTCCCACCAGTTTTTCACAGCCTGTAGCTGTTTTCCTCATGTTCTGTCTCTGCCCCGTGAAGTGGTTTTATCCCACTACAGCATGGGCTCTGTACACCTGTGGAATGTGTCTGTGACTCCCCAACACTAGCACCATTCCTGGTCCACCATGGTCAGCAGTCAGGATCTGTGGACTGGATGAGTCCATATCACAATGTAGATAAGGTGTCCTGCAACCTCTGGGCTCCTTCTCACAGAACGTTGCTTGTATTTTACAATCTCTGCATGTCTGCAAGGCTGTTGTTTAGAAGGTGTTCAAATCTTTACTTTTTCATTGTGAACTATCCAACCCTGTGTTTTACACTAACTGCTTTTTCCTTTTGACTGGTTTGTGGCACTGTTCCAATGTGCAGGGAACATTAAACATAGAATTTTATTTACACTTATTAAAACATCCCCAGAAAGATTCCTCACATCAAGGTATTTGTAGGAAATTCATTTTTCTTCTCTTTCCTAGAAGTCTGGAAATTTGATGACCACCTGCTGGAGTACTTACAAAATGAGAGTATGGAGAAGAGACTAGAACAGTGGCATGAACAGAACCCGCTAGAAAATGCTGTTCATCAGAGCATAACTCATTTTCTGCTCAGGCAGCATCATGATGTGTTTGACTTACATGGTAAATGTATGAAATCAAATTTAACTTTACTTTCTCAAAACCTCAGCTATGAAATAAAGAGCTCCAATGAGCTTACTGGAGATGAGAAATCCTGTCGCCATGCTGACAGTAAACAGTTTCATCCTGAAATTAAATTCCTCCAAAGCCAAAAACTCATCAGCCCCAAATCCCCACTCAATGAGCATCAGAAAACTAAAAAAGCAGAGAAGCCTCATGTATGTGGTGAATGTGGGAAAGCTTTCATCAAAAAATCTTGGCTCACTGATCATCAGATAATTCACACAGGAGAGAAGCCCCATCGATGTAATCTTTGTGACAAAGCATTCTCTAGAAAATTCATGCTCACTGAACATCAGAGAACACACACAGGAGAGAAACCTTACCAGTGCACTGATTGTGGCAAAGCCTTCCTCAAGAAATCACGGCTCAATATACATCAGAAAACCCACACCGGAGAGAAACGGTATATCTGCAGTGACTGTGGAAAGGGCTTCATCCAGAAGGGAAATCTCATTGTACATCAGCGAATTCACACAGGTGAGAAACCTTACACATGCAATGAATGTGGAAAAGGCTTCATACAGAAGACCTGTCTCATTGCCCATCAGAGATTTCACACAGGAAAGACTCCTTTTGTGTGTAGTGAGTGTGGAAAATCCTGTTCCCAGAAGTCAGGTCTCATTAAACATCGAAGAATTCACACAGGAGAGAAACCCTTTGAATGCAGTGACTGTGGGAAAGCCTTCACTACAAAGCAAAAGCTCATTGTCCATCAAAGGACTCACACGGGAGAGAGACCTTATACCTGCAATGAGTGTGGGAAAGCTTTTGCCTACATGTCTTGCCTTGGTAAACATAAGAAAATACACACAAGAGAGAAACATGGAGATGCAATCAAGGGGGAGAATCCTGCCTCACAGACAAGTGATGCCATGCGGGAGAAGAACCTTGTTAATTTGGTGGCTGTGCAGGTGCCTTCCATGGCCCTTCAGCCTTCAGTCAACATCAGTGAACTCCTAGCAAATAGGAATGTCATCATAACGAGACCACCCGTGGGCAGGTGTGCACCCGCAGGAGATGACAGAGGGTCTGCAGAGGACAGAACCCTTAAGAATGCAGTGAGCGTGGTTGTGCCTTCGGTGGTCAATTACGTTTTATTTTGTGTCACAGAAAACCCCTAGGAAAAAAACTCGAGACATACTATGTATAAAAGTTAGAAATTGTTGAGCAAAAATTTCTAGGTCAGATGTGGCTGAAAAGTTTATACTGAGAGAAACTGTATAAATGCTGAGACCAGGAACCCATGATATACTCATCCAGTTAAATATATGCATTGATACTGAGGCATAATCTGATGTTAACCCAAAAACAAACACATCAGTTGCTCTGTTGTGTCAGTTGAATGAAGGAGGGAAGCCTGAGTCCAACTAAGTGGAAGAAATAAGTAGGTGAAGTTTTTAAGCATATAATTTGTATGTGGAAGGTTCCTGTGAACAAACAGGGCTAATACTGGTTTGGTGGGCTATGGGATATGTATATGTATATATATATATATATATATATATATATATATCAGTTCTATTTCTTCAGGGCAAGGTGAAGGATTGACTGAAAACTGGGATGTCTACTTTAAACTCTAAGAAATTTTATATTATGCAGAGGGATTTAGATCGAGCCAGTTTGCTTGAGTTTTAGATTGAGTCATTTTATTCATTTACTGAGTATTTGTTGAATACTTCCCTTTTTATTGGGTCCTGTCCTAGTAGCTGAGGATACAGTGGTGATTAAGCCCATGAAAAAACCCATGGTCTCCCAGAAAGAGCTTTGAGGTAACTATTATTTTTAAGTAGTACATCAGCTAATCTGTTAATAGTAAGAGGATGTAAATATATACACTAAATGAAATAGACATTTTCATACTTCCTTCCAGTTAACATAATAGAAGATCATCACCTGCATAGCTTATAGAAACAGAAATTCATTTCTCACAGTTCTGGAAGCTACAAAGTCCCAGATTAAGGGGCCTGCAGATTTAGTATCTCCCATCCAAGTACTAAGCAGGCCTGATCCTCTGAGTTTTTCAGCTCAAATGAGATCAGCACATTCAGGGTATTATAGCCATAGAAAGACTTGGTATCTAATGAGGGCTCCTGGTTCATAGAAGATGGTCGTCCCACTGTATCCTCATGTTGGGGAAAGGGCAAAGCAGGGGTGGGTTCTCTTCTATAAAGGCACTATTCCCAATCATGAGGGCTCCACCCTTTGGACCCAGTTTCCTCTTACATGCCCCAGTTCTTAATACCATTCTATTTTGTTTTTAATATTTTAATTTTATTGGAATATAGTTGATTTACAATGCGGTGTTAGTTTCAAGTATACAGCAAAGGATTCAGTTATACATATACATGATTCCCTGGTGGCTCAGACAGTAAAAAGTCTACTGCTATACAGGAGGCCCAGGTTGAATCCCTGAATAGGGAATTTCCCTTGGAGGAGAGCAGCAACCCACTCTAGTATTCTTGCCAGGAGTATCCCATGGACAGAGGGGCCTGGCGGGCTACATTACAGTCCACGGGGGTGGCACAGACTCAGACACAACTGAAGCAAGATAGTACACACACATGGATGCTTTGGTAATAATGAGGGAGGTTCCCCATCCCAAGCTTTTCTGGATATAATTTGAACTAAGACTTAAGTACTAACGGGAGTTAGTACTTAATACAGGTCAGATCAGATCAGATCAGTCGCTCAGTCGTGTCCGACTCTTTGCGACCCCATGAACCTCAGCACGCCAGGCCTCCCTGTCCATCACCAGCTCCCGGAGGTCACTCAGACCCATACCCATCGAGTCAGTGATGCCATCCAGCCATCTCATCCTCTGTCGTCCCCTTCTCCTCCTGCCCTCAATCCCTCCCAGCATCAGAGTCTTCTCCAATGAGTCAACTCTTCGCATGAGGTGGCCAAAATACTGGAGTTTCAGCTTTAGCATCATTCCTTCCAGAGAAATCCCAGGGCTGATCTCCTTCAGAATGGACTGGTTGGATCTCCTTGCAGTCCAAGGGACTCTCAAGAGTCTTCTCCAACACCACAGTTCAAAAGCATCTATTCTTCGGCGCTCAGCCTTCTTCACAGTCCAGCTCTACACATCCATACATGACCACAGGAAAGACCATAGCCTTGACTAGGCGAACCTTTGTTGGTAAAGTAATGTCTCTGCTTTTGAATATGCTGTCTAGGTTGGTCATAACTTTCCTTCCAAGGAGTAAGCGTCTTTTAATTTCATGGCTGCAGTCACCATCTGCAGTGATTTTGGAGCCCAGAAAAACAAAGTCTGACACTGTTTCCACTGTTTCCCCATCTATTTCCCATGTAGTGACGGGACCAGATGCCATGATCTTCGTTTTCTGAATGTTGAGCTTTAAGCCAACCTTTTCACTCTCCACTTTCACTTTCATCAAGAGGCTTTTTAGCCCCTCTTCACTTTCTGCCATAAGAGTGGTGTCATCTGCATATCTGAGTTTATTGATATTTCTCCCAGCAATCTTGATTCGAACTTGTGTTTCTTCCAGTCCAGCATTTCTCATGATGTACTCTGCATCAGATCAGATCAGATCAGTCGCTCAGTCGTGTCCGACTCTTTGCGACCCCATGAACCGCAGCACGCCAGGCCTCCCTATCCATCACCAGCTCTCGGAGGTCACTCAGACTCACATTCATCGAGTCAGTGATGTCATCCAGCCATCTCATCCTCTGTCGTCCCCTTCTCCTCCTGCCCTCAATCCCTCCCAGCATCAGAGTCTTCTCCAATGAGTCAACTCTTCGCATGAGGCGGCCAAAATACTGGAGTTTCAGCTTGAGCATCATTCCCTCCAAAGAAATCCCAGGTCTGATCTCCTTCAGAATGGACTGGTTGGATCTCCTTGCAGTCCAAGGGACTCTCAAGAGTCTTCTCCAACACCACAGTTCAAAAGCATCTATTCTTCGGCGCTCAGCTTTCTTCACAGTCCAGCTCTCACATCCATACATGACCACAGGAAAGACCATAGCCTTGACTAGGCGAACCTTTGTTGGCAAAGTGATGTCTCTGCTTTTGAATATGCTATCTAGGTTGGCCATAACCTTCCTTCCAAGGAGTAAGCGTCTTTTAATTTCATGGCTGCAGTCGCCATCTGCAGTGATTTTGGAGCCCAAAAAAATAAAGTCTGACACTGTTTCCACTGTTTCTCCATCTATTTCCCATGTAGTGATGGGACCAGATGCCATGATCTTCGTTTTCTGAATGTTGAGCTTTAAGCCAACCTTTTCACTCTCCACTTTCACTTTATCAAGAGGCTTTTGAGTTCCTCTTCACTTTCTGCCATAAGGGTGGTATCATCTGCATATCTGAGGTTATTGATATTTCTCCTGGCAATCTTGATTCCAACTTGTGTTTCCTCCAGTCCAGCATTTCTCATGATGTACTCTGCATATAAGTTAAATAAACATGGTGACAATATACAGCCTTGACGTACTCCTTTTCCTATTTGGAACCAGTCTGTTGTTCCATGACCAGTTCTAACTGTTGCTTCCTGACCTGCATACAGATTTCTCAAGAGGCAGATCAGGTGGTCTGGTATTCCCATCTCTTTCAGAATTTTCCATAGTTTATTGTGATCTACACAGTCTAAGGCTTTGGCATAGTCAATAAAGCAGAAATAGATGTTTTTCTGGAACTCTCTTGCTTTTTCCATGATCCAGCGGATGTTGGCAATTTGATCTCTGGTTCCTCTGCCTTTTCTAAAACCAGCTTGAACATCAGGAAGTTCACGGTTCACATATTGCTGAAGCCTGGCTTGGAGAATTTTGAGCATTACTTTACTAGTGTGTGAGATGAGTGCGATTGTTCGGTAGTTTGAGCATTCCCAGGAGCTGAGTGTGGCTCAGACCATGAACTCGTTATTGCCAAATTCAGACTGAAATTGAAGAAAGTAGGGAAAACTACTAGACCATTCAGGTATGACCTAAATCAAATCCCTTATGATTATACAGTGGAAGTGAGAAATAGATTTAAGGGCCTAGATCTGATAGATAGAGTGCCTGATGAACTATGGAATGAGGTTCGTGACATTGTACAGGAGACAGGGATCAAGACCATCCCCATGGAAAAGAAATGCAAAAAAGCAAAATGGCTGTCTGGGGAGGCCTTGCAAATAGCTGCAAAAAGAAGAGAAGCGAAAAGCAAAGGAGAAAAGGAAAGATATAAACATCTGAATGCAGAGTTCCAAAGAATAACAAGAAGAGATAAGAAAGCCTTCTTCAGCGATCAATGCAAAGAAATAGAGGAAAACAACAGAATGGGAAAGACTAAGGATCTCTTCAAGAAAATCAGAGATACCAAAGGAACATTTCATGCAAAGATGGGCTCGATAAAGGACAGAAATGGTGTGGACCTAACGGAAGCAGAAGATATTAAGAAGAGGTGGCAAGAATACACAGAAGAACTGTACAAAAAAGAGCTTCACGACCCAGATAATCATGATGGTGTGATCACTGACCTAGAGCCAGACATCTTGGAATGTGAAGTCAAGTGGGCCTTAGAAAGCATCACTACGAACAAAGCTAGTGGAGGTGACGGAATTCCAGTGGAGCTGTTCCAAATCCTGAAAGATGATGCTGTGAAAGTGCTACACTCAATATGCCAGCAAATTTGGAAAACTCAGCAGTGGCCACAAGATTGGAAAAGGTCAGTTTTCATCCCAATCCCAAAGAAGGGCAATTCCAGAGTGCTCAAACTACCGCACAATTGCACTCATCTCACACGCTAGTAAAGTAATGCTCAAAATTCTCCAAGCCAGGCTTCAGCAATATGTGAACCGTGAACTTCCTGATGTTCAAGCTGGTTTTAGAAAAGGCAGAGGAACCAGAGATCAAATTGCCAACATGCGCTGGATCATGGAAAAAGCAAGAGAGTTCCAGAAAAACATCTATTTCTGCTTTATTGACTATGCCAAAGCCTTTGACTGTGTGGATCACAATAAACTGTGGAAAACTCGGAAAGAAATGGGAATACCAGACCACCTGATCTGCCTCTTGAGAAATCTGTATGCAGGTCAGGAAGCAACAGTTAGAACTGGTCATGGAACAACAGACTGGTTCCAAATAGGAAAAGGAGTACGTCAAGGCTGTATATTGTCACCATGTTTATTTAACTTATATGCAGAGTACATCATGAGAAATGCTGGACTGGAGGAAACACAAGTTGGAATCAAGATTGCTGGGAGAAATATCAATAACCTCAGATATGCAGATGATACCACCCTTATGGCAGAAAGTGAAGAGGAACTGAAAAGCCTCTTGATGAGAGTGAAAGTGGAGAGTGAAAAGGTTGGCTTAAAGCTCAACATTCAGAAAACGAAGATCATGGCATCTGGTCCCATCACTACATGGGAAATAGATGGAGAAACAGTGGAAACAGTGTCAGACTTTATTTTTTTGGGCTCCAAAATCACTGCAGATGGTGACTGCAGCAATGAAATTAAAAGACGCTTACTCCTTGGAAGGAAGGTTATGGCCAACCTAGATAGCATATTCAAAAGCAGAGACATCACTTTGCCAACAAAGGTTCGCCTAGTCAAGGCTATGGTCTTTCCTGTGGTCATGTATGGATGTGAGAGTTGGACTGTGAAGAAGGCTGAGCGCCGAAGAATTGATGCTTTTGAACTGTGGTGTTGGAGAAGACTCTTGAGAGTGCCTTGGACTGCAAGGAGATCCAACCAGTCCATTCTGAAGGAGATCAGCCCTGGGATTTCTTTGGAAGGAATGATGCTAAAGCTGAAACTCCAGTATTTTGGCCACCTCATGCGAAGTGTTGACTCATTGGAGAAGACTCTGATGCTGGGAGGGATTGAGGGCAGGAGGAGAAGGGGACGACAGAGGATAAGATGGCTGGATGGCATCACTGACTCGATGAATGTGAGTCTGGGTGACCTCCGAGAGCTGGTGATGGATAGGGAGGCCTGGCGTGCTGCAGTTCATGGGGTCGCAAAGAGTCGGATACGACTGAGCGACTGATCTGATCTGATCTGATCTTGAGCATTCTTTGGCATTGCCTTTCTTTGGGATTGGGATGAAAACTGACCTTTTCCAATCTTGTGGCCACTGCTGAGTTTTCCAAATTTGCTGGCATATTGAGTGCAGCACTTTCACAGCATCATCTTTCAGGACTTGGAACAGCTCCACTGGAATTCCATCACCTCCACTAGCTTTGTTCATAGTGATGCTTTCTAAGGCCCATTTGACTTCACATTCCAAGATGTCTGGCTCTAGGTCAGTGATCACATCATCATGATTATCTGGGTCTTGAAACTCTTTTTTGTACAGTTCTTCTGTGTATTCCTGCCACCTCTTCTTAATATCTTCTGCTTCTGTTAGGTCCACACCATCTCTGTCCTTTATCGTGCCCATCTTTGCATGAAATGTTCCTTTGGTATCTCTGATTTTCTTGAAGAGATCCCTAGTCTTTCCCATTCTGTTGTTTTCCTCTATTTCTTTGCATTGATCACTGAAGAAGGCTTTCTTATCTCTTCTTGTTATTCTTTGGAACTCTGCATTTAGATGTTTATATCTTTCCTTTTCTCCTTTGCTTTCGCTTCTCTTCTTTTCAGAGCTATTTGTAAGGCCTCCCCAGACAGCCATTCTGCTTTTTTGCATTTCTTTTCCATGGGGATGGTCTTGATCCCTGTCTCCTGTACAATGTCACGAACCTCATTCCATAGTTCATCAGGCACTCTATCTATCAGATCTAGGCCCTTAAATCTATTTCTCACTTCCACTGTATAATCATAAGGGATTTGATTTAGGTCATACCTGAACGGTGTAGTAGTTTTCCCTACTTTCTTCAATTTCAGTCTGAATTTGGCAATAAGGAGTTCATGGTCTGAGCCACAGTCAGCTCCTGGTCTTGTTTTTGCTGATTGTATAGAGCTTCTCCATCTTTGGCTGCAAAGAATATAATCGATCTGATTACGGTGTTGACCATCTGGTGATGTCCATGTATAGAGTCTTTTCTTGTGTTGTTGGAAGAGGGTATTTGCTATGACCAGTGCATTTTCTTGGCAAAACTCTGTTAGTCTTTGCCCTGCTTCATTCCGGGTTCCAAGGCCAAATTTGCCTGTTACTCCAGGTGTTTCTTGACTTCCTACTTTTGCATTCCAGTCCCCTATAATGAAAAGGACATCTTTTTTGGGTGTTAGTTCTAAAAGGTCTTGTAGGTCTTCATAGAACCGTTCAACTTCAGCTTCTTCGCCGTTACTGGTTGGGGCATAGACTTGGATTACTGTGACATTGAATGGTTTGCCTTGGAAACGAACAGAGATCATTCTGTCATTTTTGAGATTGCATCCAAGTACTGCATTTCGGACTCTTTTGTTGACCATGATGGCCACTCCATTTTTTCTGAGGGATTCCTGCCCACAAGAGATGGCAAGAGTGAATGTTGACATTCTAGGAATTAGTGAACTAAAATGGACTTAATACAGGTAACTAGAGAATATTCCAGGACTGTTTCTAGTGATTGTATTTGACAGCCTTCCTGCCTCAGATCCTCTGAGAAACTTCATGTAAATATCCTAGCCATGTCCCCCAGCTCTGAAACCAGAACCTCTGGGGCTACAATTGAGGACCCCTCATTTTTAACAACGGCCTGCTGCTGCTAAGTCGCTTTAGTCATGTCCGACTCTGTGTGACCCCATAGACGGCAGCCCACCAGGCTCCCCCGTCCCTGGGATTCTCCAGGCAAGAATACTGGAGTGGGTTGCCATTTCCTTCTCCAATGCATGAAAGTGAAAAGTGAAAGTGAAGTTGCTCAGTCGTGTCTGACTCTTAGCGACCCCATGGACTGCAGCCTACCAGGCTCCTCTGTCCGTGGGATTTTCCAGGCAAGACTACTGGAGTGGGGTGCCATTGCCTTCTCCGAACAACGGCCTGAGGCATACTTAATTTTGACGTTCTTTGCCCTAAATTTTGGTTTACTGTCCCCATCACCACGCTCAGATTATGGTGGGATGGATTCAAGTCAAGCTTTTTCCATTGACTCCACACCATTAATGGCCTCACTTCTGGCGGCCTTTTCCCCAGCCCCCACCCCCAGTACAACTTGGGTAGTCCCTGCTGCTCTTTGCCCTGTTAATGGCCAGCCTCATACTGTACAGCTCCTGGAAATTGTTTTCTGTTCTAAAAAAACAGCTTCCTGCAAACTATTTTCCCTGCGTGGTGTCCGTTTACCACATGTATTGTGTTCCCTTTCTGGGAGTGCATCTCCGCTGCCAATTGGACGATTGAACTCTTACCTTTCTGTTTGGATTTTTTTTTTTTTTTTAATACAAAGCGGCTAATATACACCGTGGCCTTTTACTTCCCTGCCTGCTGCTGCTGCTAAGTCGCTTCAGTCGTACCGGACTCTGTGCGACCTCATAGACGGCAGCCCACCAGGCTCCCCCATCCCTAGGATTCTCCAGGCAAGAACACTGGAGTGGGTTGCCATTTCCTTCTCCAATGCATGAAAGTAAGTGAAGTCGCTCAGTCATGTCCATTTCTTCACGACCCCATAGACTGCAGCCTACCAAGCTCCTCCGTCCATTGGATTTTCCAGGCAAGAGTACTGGAGTGGGTTGCCATTGCCTTCTCCAACTTCCCTGCCTAGCAGGTTTGAAAGCACCTTAGTCTCCATCAGTTTTGTCTTGGGAAGCCTGACACTTAAAATGTACCTATTTTCTGCAAGAATCAAAGTGCCAGGAAATCAGAGAAGTTCAGTGGCTTCTCACCTTCCAGGCATCCCCAGCTTCTGGGGCACAAACGCATCCCTGGGTATTCTGTAAGTCAGGTGTGCCAACATGGCTGCTCCCAAAGGGCCGCGGTGAGCTGGGCGCAGACATATTGCTTCTGTAGGACGTACGGGAAGTCCGGTCCTCAGCTCCTGCACACGCCAGATCCATCTCGGCTTCCGTAGACAGTTCTGGAGGTCAAAGCAGTTCACGGAGGCAGGACGCTGTTTAGGCGGTTGGTCAGTCTGAGGAAAATCAGGTTAGCATGCAATTTTTGTCCCTGGAATTTGTTGTTGTTACAGTGGTGGTATTGTTTCGTCGAGGGTGATAGACGGACTTGGTGCCGTCTGGACCCATGAGATTATTGCCAGAGGGCAGAGGGGGAGGGTAGAAATGCCGAGGTGGTTATATTTAAGGGGAACCAGATGGGTACCGGATTTGTGGAGAACCAGACGTGGAGTTTGTCTGTGGTTTGGATTGGGAGCGTGTCCTGTGAATCAGTATGATTGGATTGTGTAGAGATCAATACACTTCCAGTTGTCAGGCCTTGGGGTTTTGTAGATCACTCGGCTTGCAAGGTGTACATGTGTTGCAGAAACCAGTAATGGAGAAACCAAGCACCGCACTCCGAGTTGGAGAACTCAGGTTTACTAAGCAGGTGGGCCCAGAGGAGTTAACACTCCAAGCTCTGAGCCATAAACAAGGGGTTTATAGAGTTTTTATAGACAGACTATAGCAGGCAACATTAGCTGCTAATGCTAAGCTGCTAAGTCACTTCAGCTGCTAATAGGGTGGTTTAAACTAAGGGGTTTCGCGCGCGCGGAAACAGCGGTCAAGACGGGGAGGGGGATGCCTGACCTTTACAGAGACAGGCATGATTAAGCAGGATTGCAGGGGCCGGGCAATTGCAAAGAGCAGGACAAGGGTAAGTGAGATAAGCTCCAGTTCCTAGTCTTGTAAATCCCCGCTTCCTGAGACTATGTGACCTGTGATCCAGACTTTGCAAGGAGCAAGCAGAGGCAGAACAAGCAGGAGGTTATGTAAAATTTTAACTTTTCCTCTTCAGTGGCATTGACAACGATCGCAGTGTTGGATTCAGGTTAGGGATTTAATTCGGGGCTCAGTGGTGGCGGGGACTGGATCATCACATGAGGGTGTCTGGCCCAGGTTTTGGGGTAATAAGGAAGTGTGTAGTGTAGTCAGTGTCTGGTACACAGAGGTGTGTGACGGTTGAAGTGTTGGACGCCAAGGATGGTTGTGTTGGTGGTCGTGTTGAGGTTCCAGTTTCTGCTGGTGCAACAGAAGACTGTACATCCCAGCGCAGGAGTTCCAAACCATCTGTATTTTAGCTTTTTTTGTGTGTGTTTTTCTTTTTAAATTTGCTGAAGTATAGTTGATTTACAATGGTATGTTAATTTCTACTGCACAGCAAGGTGATTCAGTTACATATATATATATATATACACATTCTCCTTGATATTAATTTCCGTTATGATTTATGACAGGACATTGAATATAGTTCCCTGTGCTATACTATAGGATCTTGTTTAGCTTTTAATCGAGGAGTTGATTACAGGACGATAGGCTGAACCAGCAATGCCAATCTGTTTTGTACCGCCTGTGCTGCTTTCACATAGCAAAGGCAGAATATAGTCGTGACAGATATTCTGGCCTGCAAATTTGAAAATCTGTTTGTTCTTATTTGCAGAAAATATTTGTCAACACCTGCACTCACCTCCTAATATCGGTATATTGCAACAGCACCATTACTTACGTCCCTGACATACGTGAATGTTAGCATACATTATTTGCTAACAGAATCTTCTTTTTGTTTAATCATCTGGCAAGGTGACCTTTGGCAAGGCCACCCATATCCCAGTTTATTAGGAAGTCCTGGCTGGTCTTAGTCAATTGTGTATTTCAAGTTCCCATTGCTAGTGACTGAGTTAGTACTAAGAAATGAGCCTGGGCATTTCTAACCAGCTATGTATGTAGATGTCCTTTGGAGTTTCCAAGGGAGCATTTTTTTCTTTCAAATAAGTATCATTTCATGTTGATAATTGGAGAAGGCAGTGGCACCCCACTCCAGTACCCTTGCCTGGAAAATCCCATGGACAGAGGAGCCTGGTAGGCTGCAGTCCATGAGGTCGCTAAGAGTCGGACTCCACCGCGTGACTTCACTTTCACTTTTCACTTCCATGCATTGGAGAAGGAAATGGCACCCCACTCCAGTACTTTTGCGTGGAAAATCCCACGGACGGAGGATCCTGGTAGGCTCCAGTCCCTGGGATCGCTAAGAGTCGGACACGACTGAGCGACTTCACTTTCACTTTTCACTTTCATTCATTGGAGAAGGAAATGGCAACCCACTCCAGTGTTCTTGCCTGGAGAATCCCAGGGACAGGGGAGCCTGGTGGGCTGCCGTCTGTGGGGTCACACAGAGTCGGACACGACTAAAGTGACTTAGCAGCAGTAGCAGCATGTTGATAATGATATTGCTGAAAAATATTGGCCCAATTTTCTAATGTTAACTTATTCTTTTGCATTTTTCTGTATGGTGTTATAATTATTCATTCCTCATTATGGTTTGTTTATTTTTTTCTATTTTCAACTGTATATATTTATACAGCACATCTTTATCTGTTCATCTGTTGAAGGACACTTGGGTTGCATCTGTGTCTTGGCTATTATAAGTTAGTTCTGCTGTGAACATTGGGATGCCTGTATCTTTTCAAATTAGAGTTTTCTCCACATCATGCTTTTTTTTTTTTTTAAATGTCAGGGTCAATATTTGTGAGAATCATTCATGTTTTTGCATATAGATGTACTTTTTTCCCCCCTGTGTAACAGGGTCAGGCAAATATTAAATATCCCCATAGTAAATATTTTGGGGTTTTCATGCCACCATTATCTCACATATACTTCTTTTTGTTTTATAGTCCTTGAGAAATGTAAAAGGCATTTTTAGCTTGAAGCTGAGCAAAGACTGTACTTTTCCAATATTATTCTGTTGTTTGAATATATGATTTTCCAACTATTTATGAAATATGTGTTGTTTACATTTTGGTTTATTATGAATAATGTTACTATGGAAATTCATGACAGTGTTCTCTGGTTCAACCCAGATTTTTGGAGGGATGTTATTTCTTAGATGTATTCTTCAGAGTGAAGTTGCTTCTGGCTTGAACATGTGGAGATGCAGGGAGAGTGACCCTCCTGTAGGGGGCACACCTCGCCCTTCCACACATGCCCTGTCTTGGAAACCTCTTCCATCTACCTGTTCCTGAGTTACATCTTTTTATAAATAAATATAGAACCTAAAATGTTTATCTGAGTTTTATGAGGTGTTCAAGCATATTTTCGTTTGTTTTGTTTTTGGTCGTGGTTTTGTTTATGTTTGTTTTGTGTTTGGCTGTGCCACACAGCATGTGGAATCATAGTCCCCCGACCAGGGATCAAACCCATGGTAGAAGCGTGGAATCCTAACCACTGGACCACCAGAGAATTCCCTGCTCTAACAAATTAATCAGCCCAAGGAGGGAGTCATTGGAACCTGGCATCGGTGGCCAGTTGCTCAGAAGCACAGGTGACAACCTGGACTTGTGTTTGCCCATGAAGCAGAGGGTAGAGGCCAATCTGATAGGACTGAGTCTGTAACTCATGCAATTGATATTGTCTTCATATTCATAGAGGTAGAATTGAGCTGAAGTGTAGGACATCCAGCCGGTGTTATAGAATTGCTTCCTGATGTGTTAGAAAAGAACTATGTATCAAATTGGTGTCAGAATCACACCTTGTTGTGTATGAGTTTCTGTTATTACATTTCCCTCTTCTGATAGCGCCACAGTCTATATGCTTTAAGAGAATTGTTGATGCGCATTATGACACTGAAGAGTATGTACCACATATAATTTTTGTTTGTCAAATTATTGTTAATTTGTACTTTTGTGCTTCTGGACAATTTAGTAGTTTTAGAGCACTTCAACTTTAATTATGTATGATTATTTTGTATTTTAATTTTTATGTATTTGAAACCTCCTAAGATATTACCATTATCACTTATAAGAAAGTGGTTTGACCAGTGCATTGGTTTTCAAAATGAGTGCATGTGCTCATGGGGAGTATAAGAACATTTGATGAGGTCCCTGAGTGCACATGATTTAAAGGAAACAGTGCTCAGCGCCTCTCCTGCCATGTGGTCCCTTTTGTATAACAGAGCCACTTGTGTTCTCATGCCCCTGAGGCCTGCTGCTGGGATGGATCTCAATTCCCTCATCTCCTTTGACAGTCACACCACTTCAAGTTCACAGAATAAAAGAATATATCACCAGCACAGTGAGAAGCTTAGACTTCTTGGCCAGAGGTATAAACTCTTCTGGGCCAG
The DNA here is from genome assembly GCA_935064755.1 of Tragelaphus eurycerus. Taxonomy (NCBI): domain Eukaryota; kingdom Metazoa; phylum Chordata; class Mammalia; order Artiodactyla; family Bovidae; genus Tragelaphus; species Tragelaphus eurycerus. Next base: position 594,118 of record CAKXYN010000227.1, on the reverse strand, counting down.
CAAACAAAGGGACACTCAGCAATGCTATGGATCTTGGGCTAACCCAGGAGCAGCGATAGCATCTGAGCCCAGAGGAAATGTACCCTCAGCTTGAATTTTCTCCTCCACCCAAGGTCCTGAGTCCCCAGGAGCAAACTAATCAGTTGAAGGAGGAAGAAGTTGCAGATTTGGTAGCAGCATTTTCTTGGGATATGCTTGGTTGAAGACAAGTTTCAGAACAGAAATTGAGAGCAGATCCACGAGGCACATCAATGGTATCAGGTGTTTTCAGAGAACAGAAGAAAATGATCCAGGCCCAGGTGACTTTTGATTTGTTTTATTCTTTCCTTTGTTCCCTAATGGATTTTTAGAGGCCTGTAAAAAATCATTTTCATTATTCCATAAAGTTTAAATTTGTGTATCTTTTCATGTCATATATATGTGTGTGTGTGTGTGTGTGTGTGTATTAGAGAATATTGTATTCAGCATTTTATTCTTTAATGGTACATTAAAATAAAAGCCCTACTGGATATCTCAGTGCAGCCTGTAAAGTGGAAATGAGCAGAATACCTTTAACATTTCCTCCATATCATCAAGATGACATCATCATTACACACCTCTCTTATTACAGGAAACCCTCACATTTGACGATGTGGCCGTGGACTTCACGTGGGAGGAGTGGCAGCTCCTGGCCCCTGTTCAGAAGGCCATGTACCGGGACGTGATGCTGGAGAACTATAGAAATCTGGTGTCTGTGGGTGAGGACGGCTCCCCTGGGTCACTGACCAGGTCCCCAGTCAGTGGCCTTTCCTTTCTCAGCTTCTGAAAGCTCTGGAGTGGTCTGTGATGCTCGGTGTCCTCTCTGGCCCAAGAGAAGTGGGTGTATTCTCTCTTCTGCAAGAAAAGCCTTGACTCTGTAGGTTGTGAAATTGTATTGGCCTCACATGTAGCATTCTGCCGTGTTCATAGACCCCCAAGGCGAACTCGCTGGGCCTAAATAGTCTGTCATTTCCCATGAACAGGTTTTCAAGCAAGCACACCAGACGTAATCTCCAGATTGGATCAAGGAGAACCATGGACGATGGATGATGAAATCCATTGTCCAACCTGCTCAGGTGAGTGAGAGACCATCAGGGTGACAAGCCGTGGAAATGACAGTCAGAGAAGAGCCACAGCTGCGAGGGGATTGGAGGCTCTATCCATCTGTCTCCTGATATTATGCTCCCCCAGGCAAGATACTGGATGGAGTTAGCCATTCACTTCTCCAGGGTTCTTCCCAACCCAAGGATTGAACCTGCGTCACTTATATCTTCTGAATTGGCAGGCGGATTCTTTACTGGTAAAGCCACCTGGGAAGGCCTAACTCTTGCCTACTTCCAATTAATTCCTTTGTGTATGTACTAGTTTTGAACTTTCTTCTCATTTGTTGTAGACCTTAACATTGTATTCCTGAAGGCTTTCATTTCTTTCCCCTCATATCCTGATAACATTAAGTCCCAGGTAACCATGTTCCCTGTTATGACATAAAAATTCTCCTTTCTGTGATCGTCATGACAGATCATCTTATTCCCAGAGATTTCTGTCTTATTCCTAAACCTCCCAGTCTGTTTCATATGTGGAACTGCTTCCTTGATTCCTTCCTCTATGAATTTTTTTGATAATCTGTTGTAAACTGGAATGTTATAGCAGCTGAGAAAACTAATAGCCTGAGAGCTTTCATTATAAGAGGATGAGACATAAGTTTAATCAAAATCTAAAATAAATAATATGACCAGGGGGTAAAAAGGGCTGTGATGGAATTAAATTATGTCATGGACCAGTGTGAGCTGGGGCTCCTCTTTTAGGAAAGGGAGCAGCTTGCTGGGATGTAGGATGTAACTTAGATGTGGTCACAGTTCTCTGCTGTGTCATTTTCTGTTTTTTTTTTCCTTAAAATTTTTTTTTTTGGCCATATGACATACGGGATCTTACTCAGATGGTAAGGAATCTGCTTGTGATGCTGGAATGATCCCCTGTAGAAGGAAATGGCTACCTACTCCTGTATTCTTGCCTAGAGAATTCTATGGACAGAGAAACCTGGTGGGCTACAGTCCATGGGGTCGCAAAGAGTCATGGACACAACTGAGCAACTAACACACTGTGGATTGAACCCAAGCCCCCTGTACTGGAGGTGCAGTGTCTTAACTGCTAAACCACCAGGGGAGTCGCTGTATCATTTTCTTCATTCCCCCTCCCAGCAACCCCAGTGCTGGATCCACAGGGAGGCCTATCTTCCTCCAAATTGAGCCTGGATTTCTTCCACCCCTCTCCCTCTTCATTGCTCCTTCCCACGAGTTTTCACAGCTTACAGCTGTTTTTTTCATGTTCTATCTCTGCCCTGTGAAGTGGTTTGACCCCACTATAGCATAGTCTCTGTGCACCTGAGGAGTACATTTGTGACTCCTCAACACTAGCACCATTCCTAGTCCACCGTGGACGTCAGTCAAGATCTGTGGACTGAATGAGTCCATCTGTCACAATGTAGATGAGGCGGCCCTGCATCCTGCAGTCTCCTGCTCATAGGAGATTGCTTGTATTTTACAGTATTTAGAAAGTAATCAAATCTGTCTTTATTCATTATGACTCTTTTTTCCCCCCAGCATATGAAGAATATTAAACACAGAGTTTTATTTATACTCATACTGTAGGCTCATTACTAAAAAGACATCTCATATCGAAGTATTGTAAAAAATACCTCTATTCTGGGACTCCCCTGGTGGTCCATGGGTTGGGACTTTGCACTTCCACTGCAGAGCTGCAGGTTTGATCTCTGGTTGGGGAACTAAGATCCCACGTGTGTATTAGTTGCTCAGTCCTAACTGACTCTTGGCGACCCCATGGACTGCAGCCTGCCAGGGCCCTCTGTCCATGGGATTCTCCTGGCAAGAATACTGGAGTTAGCTGCCATTTGCTTTTCCAGATATTCCCAACCCAGGGATCACACTGGCGTCTCCTGTATTGCAGGCAGATTCTCTACCACTGAGCCATCAGGGAAGCCCCAAGATCTCACATGCCACAAGGAAAAAAAAAAAAAAACAAAACCCTTTTATTCCAGATCTAAAAGGTAGACGAATTCATTCTTCTTTTCTTTCCTAGAAGTCTGGAAAGTTGATGGCCACCTGCTGGAACACTTACAAAAGAAGAGAGTGGAGAAAAGACTAGAACAATGGCTTGAACAGAACCCACTGGACAATTCTGGTCATCAGAGCAGAACTCTGTCCAGACACAATCATGATGTGTTTGACTTACATGGAAAAAGTGTGACATCAAATTCAAGTTTACTCTCCGAGAGTCCGAACTGTGAAATAAAGAGCCCCGCTGAGCCTCCTGCAGATGGGAAATCCTGCCCCCATGCTGACAGGGAACCATTTCATCCTGAACTCCTCAGCACTAAGTCCCAACTCATAGAGCATCAGCACACTAAACACAAGAAGAAGTCTCATGTGTGCAGTGAATGTGGGAAAGCATTCGTCAAGAAATCTTGGCTCGCTGATCACCAGAATCTTCACACAGGAGAGAAGCCCCATCTATGTAACCTCTGTGGGAAAGCCTTCTTCAGAAAATTCCAGCTCACTGAGCACCAGAGGATGCACATGGGGGACAAACCTTACGAGTGTGCCGAATGTGGCAAAGCCTTCCTCAAGAAATCAGGGCTCAATGTGCACCAGAAAACCCACACAGGAGAGAAACCATTTATTTGCAGTGAGTGTGGCAAGGGCTTCATCCAGAAGGGAAACCTCGTGGTCCATCTGCGGATCCACACAGGCGAGAAACCTTACACGTGCACTGAGTGTGGGAAAGGCTTCACCCAGAAGACGTGTCTCATGGCACACCAGCGGATTCACACTGGCACGAGTCCCTTTGTGTGTGGCGAGTGTGGGAAGACGCTTTCCCAGAAAATGGGTCTCATCAAGCACCAGAGGACTCACACGGGAGAGAAGCCCTTTGAATGCAGCCACTGTGGGAAGGGCTTTATCGAGAAGCCACAGCTCGTGATACACCAGAGGATCCACACGGGGGAGAAACCCTACAGATGCAGCAAGTGTGGGAAATCATTCAGAGGGAAGTCGGTCCTCAATAAACACCTGAAAACTCACTCAGTCAAGGAACTCCCTCCCTCAGTGAAGTCCCCCCAGAGCAGTGTCGTTCTCCAGGAGAAAAGCCTGAACACAGTGACAATGCACCGGCCTCCTCTGGCCCCTCAGTTGCCAGTCGGCATGAGTGGGCTCCTGGCTAACAGGAGCATGGTCTTAGTGGGACAGCCTGTGACCCAATGGTCACCCACTGGAGACAACAGGGGCCTGGCCCAGGAGAGGACCCTTATGAACTCAGTGAATGTGGTCGTGCCTTCAGTGGTCAATTACATTTTATTTTATGTCACTGGAAACTAGTAGGAAAAAACAAAACACATTGAGGAAAAGGGTTGAGCAAAAATTTCTAGCTCTGATGGTGGCTGAAAGTATACACCGTAAGAAATCGTATGAATGTGGAGACTGGAAGGGCATAATGTCCTCATCCAGTTAGATATATGCATTGGTACAGAGGAATAATCTCGTGTTAACCCAACAGATACACTTGAGTTGTTCTACTGTGTTGAATAAATGAAGGAAGGTAAGGTAAGGTATGCGTTGTTAGCTGTGTTTGACTCTTTGTGACCACATAGACTGTAGCTCCTCAGGTTCTTCTGTCCATGGGATTTCCCAGGCAAGAATACTGGAGTGGGTTGCCATTTCCTTCTCCAGGGGATCTTACTGACCCAAGAATCGAACCCACGTCTCCTATGTTTTCTACATTGCAGGCGGATTCTTTATCTGCTGAACCATCAGGAAAGCAAATGAAGGAAGCCTGAATTCAACTAAGTGGAGGAAATGAGGTGAATTTTTAAGCATATAATGTGTATGCGGAAAAAGCACAAGAGGGCTAATACTGAGTTGGTGGCATATGGGGTGCGTTGGTATCAATTCAGTTACCCCCAGCCAAGGTGAAGTGTGAATTCAAAACCGGGATGTCGTCCTTTAAACCTGGCAAAGTTGATATTGCCAAGGGAAACGTGGCAAGCAACAGCCTTAGGTTGAGTCAGTCTGTTCATTTACAGAGTATTTGGCAAATATTTCCTTGGTACCTGGTTCAATCCTAGAAGCTGAGGAGATTGTAATCATCAAAACAAAGAAAACCCATGGTCTCCTGGAGATACCATTGAGGTGGTAGGGTTATCTTCAAGTGTCTATCTCAGTGTATCTCTACACTCAAGCTAATTTAGTGAGAGGTTGTAAGTGTTTCTAATAAATGCAATAGACATGGAGTAATTGGCTCAAGGGAAAAAGAAAATTTACTGTTGAAGGAGCACCTCATTTGGGGGATTGGGGTAGGACTTAATGGTATTTAAGCACCATAGAACACAAGTAGATTTTTTAAAAGTTTATTTTCTTGACGTACAATGTTGTGTTCATTTTTGCTGTATGGCAAAGTGATTCAGGTATACAAATATATACATTCTTTTTCATATTCTTATCCATTATGGTTTAACCCCAGGATAATATAGAGCCCTGTGCTATACAGGAGGACCGTTGTTTCAAATAAATTATTTTTGAAATGCTTATTTGTTATCTCTACCAAGGAGATAATAAATTCCTTAATTTTAGTGAATTTCTTTAAATTTCAATGTTTAAAAAAACAGAAAACCAGTAAGATGAAAAAAACCAGTTTCTCAGTTGCGGTGGCAGCATTTCAAGTGCTCAACAGTCATGTGACTCCTGGCACTAGATCAAACCGGACAGCACAGACAGCAAAATGGTCAGACCGGGGTGGGCTGCTCCACCATCATTTCCTCCTACCGGAGATTAGAGTCCTGGTGTTCATGATTTTCTGTTTCTCAGCAGAGAGGGGGAAAAACACTCAAAACCCTTATCATATATAGATTTGGAATGTGAATGAATAAACTCATGGGCTAATCAAAATGCATTCTATCACTGGAGGGAAAGATGGTTCTAAGGAGCAGACTGTTTGACGTGTCAGAGAGACTTAACTGATTATAAGGGGACAAAGCAGGAAAGGAAAATGATTGCTCGAATAAATAGAACAAAATGCGAAATAGAAGCCTTAGTCTTTAAGAGTGGTGGAGTGTATAGGGAGTTGGTAAGATCTTTCTGGAAGGACTTGGAACTAAATCCTGAGATTTGTCCACAGGCCTGATACCTGTGAAGAGCTGCCGTTTAAATATCCTGGAACTTCCCAAGTGTCCAGTGGTTAAGACTCCATGCTTCCAATGTAGGGAGCATGGGTTCGATCCCTGATCTGGGAACTAAGATCCCATATGCCACGTGATGCAGCCAAAAACTAAGTTTAAAAACAGTCTCAGCTCCTCTGTGATCCTCTGATTTGAGACAGGTGACTTCTCCCTCTTTCCTTCCCACTGTCATTGAAGTGGGGTCTTTGCTTTCTCGTTTCTCTGGAGTTCTTTCCCATCAGAGATCAGATCAGTCGCTCAGTCGTGTCCGACTCTTTGCGACCTCATGAACCGCAGCACGCCAGGCCTCCCTGTCCATCACCAGCTCCCGGAGGTCACCCAGACTCATACCCATCGAGTCAGTGATGCTATCCAGCCATCTCATCCTCTGTCGTCCCCTTCTCCTCCTGCCCTCAATCCCTCCCAGCATCAGAGTCTTCTCCAATGAGTCAACTCTTCGCATGAGGTGGCCAAAATACTGGAGTTTCAGCTTTAGCATCATTCCTTCTAAAGAAATTCCAGGATTGATCTCCTTCAGAATGGACTGGTTGGATCTTCTTGCAGTCCAGGGGACTCTCACGAGTCTTCTCCAACACCACAGTTCAAAAGCATCAATTCTTCGGCGCTCAGCCTTCTTCACAGTCCAGCTCTCACATCCATACATGACCACAGGAAAGACCATAGCCTTGACTAGGCGAACCTTTGTTGGTAAAGTAATGTCTCTGCTTTTGAATATGCTATCTAGGTTGGTCATAACTTTCCTTCCAAGGAGTAAGCGTCTTTTAATTTCATGACTGCAGTCACCATCTGCAGTGATTTTGGAGCCCAGAAAAACAAAGTCTGACACTGTTTCCACTGTTTCCCCATCTATTTCCCATGCAGTGATGGGACCAGATGCCATGATCTTCGTTTTCTGAATGTGGAGCTTTAATCCAACCTTTTCACTCTCCACTTTCACTTTCATCAAGAGGCTTTTTAGCCCCTCTTCACTTTCTGCCATAAGAGTCGTGTCATCTACATATCTGAGGTTATTGATATTTCTCCCAGCAATCTTGATTCCAACTTGTGTTTCTTCCAGTCCAGCATTTCTCATTATGTACTCTGCATATAAGTTAAATAAACATGGTGACAATATGCAGCCTTGACATACTCCTTTTCCTATTTGGAACTAGTCTGTTGTGAAAATCAGATCAGATCAGATCAGTCGCTCAGTCTTGTCCAACCCTTTGCGACCCCATGAATCGCAGCACGCCAGGCCTCCCTGTCCATTACTAACTCCTGGAGTTCACTCAGACTCACATCCATCGAGTCAGTGATGCCATCCAGCCATCTCATCCTCTGTCGTCCCCTTCTCCTTCTGCCCCCAGTCCCTCCCAGCATCAGAGTCTTTTCCCATGAGTCAGCTCTTCGCATGAGGTGGCCAAAGTACTGGAGTTTCAGCTTTAGCATCATTCCTTACAAAGGAATCCCAGGGCTGATCTCCTTCAGAATGGACTGGTTGGATCTCCTTGCAGTCCAAGGGACTCTCAAGAGTATTCTCCAACAACACACTTCAAAAGCATAAATTCTTCGGCGCTCAGCCTTCTTCACAGTCCAACTCTCACATCCATACATGACCACAGGAAAAACCCTAGCCTTGACTAGACGAACCTTTGTTGGCAAAGTAATGTCTCTGCTTTTGAATATGCTATCTAGGTTGGTCATACCTTTCCTTCCAAGGAGTAAGCGTTTTTTAATTTCATGGCTGCAGTCACCATCTGTAGTGATTTTGGAGCCCAGAAAAATAAAGTCTGACACTGTTTCCACTGTTTCCCCATCTATTTCCCGTGAAGTGATGGGATCAGATGCTATGATCTTCGTTTTCTGAATTTTGTGCTTTAAGCCAACTTTTTCCTCTCCTCTTTCACCTTCATCAAGACTTTTTAGTTCCTCTTCACTTTCTGCCATAAGGGTGGTGTCATCTGCATATCTGAGGTTATTGATATTTCTCCCGAAGACCATCCCCATGGAAAAGAAATGCAAAAAAGCAAAATGGCTGTCTGGGGAGGCTTTACAAATAGCTGTGAAAAGAAGAGAAGCAAAAAGCAAAGGAGAAAAGGAAAGATATAAACATCTGAATGCAGAGTTCCAAAGAATAGCAAGAAGAGATAAGAAAGCCTTCAGCGATCAATGCAAAGAAATAGAGGAAAACAACAGAATGGGAAAGACTAGGGAGCTCTTCAAGAAAATCAGAGATACCAAAGGAACATTTCATGCAAAGATGGGCTGGATAAAGGACAGATATGGTATGGACCTAACAGAAGCAGAAGATATTAAGAAGAGGTGGCAAGAATACACAGAACTGTACAAAAAAGATCTTCACGACACAGATAATCACGGTGTGATCACTCACCTAGAGCGAGACATCCTGGAATGTGAAGTCAAGTTGGCCTTAGAAAGCATCACTACGAACAAAGCTAGTGGAAGTGATGGAATTCCAGTTGAGCTATTCCAAATCCTGAAAGATGATGCTGTGAAAGTGCTGCACTCAATATGCCAGCAAATTTGGAAAACTCAGCAGTGGCCACAGGACTGGAAAAGGTCAGTTTTCATTCCAATCCCAAAGAAAGGCAATGCCAAAGAGTGCTCACATATTGCTGAAGCCTGGCTTGGAAAATTTTGAGCAGATGAATGCAATTGTGCAGTAGTTTGAGCATTCTTTGGCATTGCCTTTCTTTGGGATTGGAATGACAACTGACCTTTTCCAGTCCTGTGGCCACTGCTGAGTTTTCCAAATTTGCTGGCATATTGAGTGCAGCACTTTCACAGCATCATCTTTCAGGATTTGAAATAGCTCAACTGGAATTCCATCACCTCCACTAGCTTTGTTTGTAGTGATGCTTTCTAAGGCCCACTTGACTTCACATTCCAGGATGTCTGGCTCTAGGTGAGTGATCACACCATCGTGATTATCTGTGTCGTGAAGATCTTTTTTGTACAGTTCTTCTGTGTATTCTTGCCACCTCTTCTTAATATCTTATGCTTCTGTTAGATCCATACCATTTCTGTCCTTTATCAAGCCCATCTTTGCATGAAATGTTCCTTTGGTATCTCTGATTTTCTTGAAGAGATCCCTAGTCTTTCCCATTCTGTTGTTTTCCTCTATTTCTTTGCATTGATCGTTGAAGAAGGCTTTCTTATCTCTTCTTGCTATTCTTTGGAACTCTGTATTCAGATGTTTATATCTTTCCTTTTCTCCTTTGCTTTTGCTTCTCTTCTTTTCACAGCTATTTGTAAAGCCTCCCCAGACAGCCATTTTGCTTTTTTGCATTTCTTTTCCATGGGGATGGTCTTGATCCCTGTCTCCTGTACAATGTCACAAACCTCATTCCATAGTTCATCAGGCACTCTATCTATCAGATCTAGGCTCTTAAATCTCTCACTTCCACTGTATAATCATAAGGGATTTGATTTAGGTCATACCTGAATGGTCTAGTGGTTTTCCGTACTTTCTTCAATTTAAGTCTGAATTTGGCAATAAGGAGTTCATGGTCTGAGCCACAGTCAGCTCCTGGTCTTGTTTTTGCTGACTGTATGAAGGTTCTGCATCTTTGGTTGCAAAGAATATAATCGATCTGATTTCGGTGTTGACCATCTGGTGATGTCCATGTATAGAGTCTTCTCTTGTGTTGTTGGAAGAGGGTATTTGCTATGACCAGTGCCTTTTCTTGGCAAAACTCTATTAGTCTTTGCCCTACTTCATTCCTTATTCCAAGGCCAAATTTGCCTATTACTCCAGGTGTTTCTTGACTTCCTACATTTGCATTCCAGTCCCCTAAAATGAAAAGGACATCTTTTTGGGGTGTTAGTTCTAAAACGTCTTATAGGTCTTCATAGAATCGTTCAACTTCAGCTTCCTCAGTGTTACTGGTTGGGGCATAGACTTGGATTACTGTCACATTGAATGCTTTGCCTTGGAAACGAACAGAGATCATTCTGTTGTTTTTGAGATTGCATCCAAGTACTGCATTTCGGACTCTTTTGTTGACCATGATGGCCACTCCATTTCTTCTGAGGGATTCCTGCCCTCAGTAGTATATATAATGGTCATCTGATTTAAATTCACCCATTCCAGTCCATTTGAGTTCGCTGATTCCTATAATGTCGACATTCACTCTTGCCATCTCTTGTTTGACCACTTCCAATTTGCCTTGATTCATGGACCTGACATTCCAGGTTCCTATGCAATTACTAGCATTTCTATGCTAGTAAAGTAATGCTCAGAATTCTCCAAGCGAGGCTCCAGTAATATGTGAACTGTGAACTTCCTGATGTTCAAACTAGTTTTAGAAAAGGCAGAGGAACCAGAGATCAAATTGCCAACATCTGCTGGATCATTGAAAAAGCAAGAGAGTTCCAGAAAAGCATCTATTTCTGCGTGACTATGCCAAAGCCTTTGACTGTGTGGATCACAATGAACTGTGCAAAATTTTGAAAGAGATGGGAATACCAGACCACCTGACCTGCCTCTTGAGAAATTTGTATGCAGGTCAGGAAGCAACAGTTAGAACTGGATATGGAACAACAGACTGGTTCCAAGTAGGAAAAGGAGTTCATCAAGGCTGTATATTGTCACCCTGTTTATTTAACTTATATGCAGAGTACATCATGAGAAACGCTGGACTGGAAGAAACACAAGTTGGAATCAAGATTGCTGGGACAAATATCAATAACCTCAGATATGCAGATGACACCACCCTTATGGCAGAAAGTGAAGAGGAACTAAAAAGCCTCCAAATAGAAAAAGGAGTTCGTCAAGGCTGTATATTCTCACCATGAGAATAGAAGATCCCAATTACAATCAGTGAGTCCAACTCATAGGAAAAGCAATGGAAATTTGCCATGTTATGACCAACTCAGAATGCAATAGCAATCCTGGGTTTGAGTCATTTACTCCTCTGGAAACATTTTAAACCCCATCACTGCAAATCACTGTTTTGCACAGTGAGGAAACATTAGTGAACAAAATGGGCAAAGAAACAGCCTTCACAGTGGACCATACAATCTCGTGAGGGACAGAGTGAGTGAATGGATTATAAAATGTTGGGAAGTGATAAATTCTATGAGTAGAAATAAAGGAGAAATGACTAACATTAATAATAGTAATTTACAGTAAGGTAGTAATGAGGGCAATGGCACCCTATTCCAGTACTCTTGCCTGGGAACTCCCATGGACAGAGGAACCTGGTAGGCCGCAGTCTGTGGCGTCGCTGAGAGTCAGACAGGACCCAGCGACCTCACTTTCACTTATCATTTTCATGCATTGGAGAAGGAAACGGCAACCCACTCCAGTATTCTTGCCTGCAGAATCCCAGGGACAGGGGAGCCTGGTGGGCTGCTGTCTGTGGGGTCGCGCAGAGTCGGACACGACTAAAGCGACTTAGCAGCAGCATCAGCAGTAATGAGGGAGATTTCCCCTCCCCAAGGAAAGGCTTTTGTGGATGTGTGCTAAGTCCCTTCAGTCGTGGCTGACTCTTTGCTGCCCTGTGGACTGTAGCCTACCACACTCCTCTGTCCATGGGATTCTCCAGGCAAGAAAACTGAAGTGGGTTGCCATTTCCTTCCCCAGGGGATCTTCCTGACCCAGGGATTGAAGGTCTCCTACATTGGCCGGTGGGTTCTTTACCACTAGCGCCACCTGGGAAGCCGATTAGCATTTAATAGTCCATTATTGAAACTCATTCAAGTTTTTGTTCTAAGAACTGGAGATACAAAAATATTACAGAATTTGTCTGAGGAATTCATAGTACCTTTTGGAGGGCAGTCAGGTCAGCATGATGGTCTAGAAAGATAATGATCTTCAGTCATCCCTTGTATTGACATGTTGTCTTTTTCTCTATTGGATGCCTTTTGTACTTTCTATTGTTAGTACCACAATGTAGTTGCAACTTTATATTTAATAATTGTATTATTGTTTTTGAGACTGGCCTGGAAGGTGTCCCTGACTGCTATCTGAAGAAGTAACATCTAAGATGACTCATGAGAGAACAGCCATAGTAACTAATATTGTCTCATTGCTTCCTGTGTGCCAAGGACTTCAGTGGAGGGAAAGTATTCACAAATTCTTGGCAGCCTATGAGACCACAAGGTCTTGGAAGTAAGCAGAGTAGTGGAAGAATTAAGTGGGAGGCAGAGAGTAATGAAGATGATAATGGAGTATCTGTTCAGTGTGTGCCTCTATATAGCCTTAAAAGCATTCTCTTGAGATCTTGCTTTAGTCTGTTAGCAGTAAACTAATTCAGAGTTTTGTGGAGGGTATAATAACAAAGATGGTTGTGGTATGGGAAAAGAGGTGGTTGGAGAGGCATTTGCTTCTGAGGCTGGTGTGGGGGGCAAATTCAGTAATAATTCATATAAATGGAGTAAAGCAATGACGGTGAGCACAGGGAGTGATTCTGGGGTTATTTTTGAGATGGTATTAACAGGAATCCGTGGCCAGTGTGATGGTGACACATAGGTTATATTTTGGGTTAATCCTCTGACCTTCACATCAACCTACAATCCAGGTAACACATCTCCATTCTTGATTTACTGTGTAGTAGTGACTGCTAGATGAGAAACAAAATAAGGGAAAATTCAGTCTGGAAGGGAGAGGACTTATATTTTAGAGTTGTGCACTTTGAGGAGCTTCCAGACTGGAGCAGGCAGTATGTTGTGATGCTATGTTAATCTTTGAGTTTAGTGAAGATTCCATCTCCAAGTCCCCAAATATAATCAAACTTTTAAGTTTTTCTTAATCCCTTCAAATTTTTGAAATGCTTAGTAATGTTTGCCATAGGATCATATTATGAATGCTGTTCTGGAGGTCAATATTTCATCCTTTCAATAAGTCACTTAAAAAATACAGGTAATTCCATAATTGGCTTATTTATTTATATTATTTTCAATTTGGGCACACCACATGGTATATGGGATTGTAGTTCCTGGTCCAGGGATCAACCCGCAGGGCTGTACTGGAAGCATAGTCATCACCACTGGACCACAAAAGAAGTCCCTATAACTGGCTTTTAAAGGCTACTGTAGACTGTTCTGTTGAAGAGATCTAAGTTTAATTTACCCAACTATTCACCTGCTGATTGTACATTCAGGTTATTCCTAGTTTTTTTTTTTTTTTTTTTTAAATTACCAAACAAAAATTCCTAGCATTGGAAATTCTGCATCAATGAGAATGAAAAATTTAAATTGTGTAGATAATTTGTAAATTGCCCTCTAGAAAGGATGTACAGATAATATCCTCTACTACCCCTCTGTGTAAAATAATGGCTAATGTTTAAGTGTTTTATTTGGGAATGAAGCCAAACAATGTAATACTTTATATCACCATGTAATTATTCGGAATTGCCCTTTGTTTTCTAAGGAAATATTTACATTCCTTTTAAGCCTCGCCCCTCTTGGTTCGCAATTGGAAACAGCCACATTCCCAGCCCCTGGTATATGTGTTTACAGTGCTGGGCTCTTCAGCATCGGTGGCTCCGCCCCTTCAACAGGTCTCAGACCGACCTTACTCATTCTCCATCCCCTGAAATCCTTTCCACATTTCACCCTGTCTTTGACAGCCGCGTTTTTAACGTGTCTTCACTCCTACAAACTTCATTGACCTTCTGATCAGATCAGATCAGATCAGTCGCTCAGTCGTGTCCGACTCTTTGCGACCCCATGAACCGCAGCCCACCAGGCCTCCCTGTCCATCACCAACTCCTGGAGGTCACTCAGACTCACATCCATCGAGTCAGTGATGCCATCCAGCCATCTCATCCTCTGTCGTCCCCTTCTCCTCCTGCCCCCAATCCCTCCCAGCATCAGAGTCTTCTCCAATGAGTCAACTCTTCGCATGAGGTGCCAAAATACTGGAGTTTCAGCTTTAGCATCATTCCTTCCAAAGGAATCCCAGGGCTGATCTCCTTCAGAATGGACTGGTTGGATCTCCTTGCAGTCCAAGGGACTCTCAAGAGTCTTCTCCAACACCACAGTTCAAAAGCATCAATTCTTCGGCGCTCAGCCTTCTTCACAGTCCAGCTCTCACATCCATACATGACCACAGGAAAGACCATAGCCTTGACTAGGCGAACCTTTGTTGGCAAAGTGATGTCTCTGCTTTTGAATATGCTATCTAGGTTGGTCATAACTTTCCTTCCAAGGAGTAAGCGTCTTTTAATTTCATGGCTGCAATCACCATCTGCAGTGATTTTGGCTAGCTTCTCCTGTCTTTCCGCCGACGGAACTGCACTTCCTTCAAGATGGCCGCCCCCATAGCGCTTCTCCCTGGTGTTGGCCGGCGCCGCCATCTCTCCGTGTGCCCCAGAAGGCAAAATAGAATCCAGCCCGCGCCGCCACGGTCTTGGATAGGGTCCAGCCTCTCAAAACTTGTTCAGCATGGTGCGTTTGGCCGACAACGAGGAGGGAAAGGGAAGGAAGAGTCCTAAAGTGATTTCAGTTCCCGCTCTGAGCCCTAGCTTCTACTATGACCATTTCCTCTCGCATCGCTGCGGTGGGCGTGGTCCCGATACGTCATAGAGCTGGGCGGGAGACCAGAAGTCCAAGACCTCAAAAAGCTCTGAGTTCGCGCCAAATGAGAAGTGTCCCTAGTGACAGCCAGAGGAGGGACTATTGCTCGACAAGATGGTAATGGGAATCATTTTGGAAGTGAATTCAGCCTTTGGTAGCTGCCCGGAGCCTTGAGAATTTTAGTATCAGGTGGGTAGTGTTCCGGACGTCGATCTGGAGTGAGGCCAGTGGAAGGCTTTCAGGCAGTTTTTTTTGGTTCAGTCACTGGGGAGGCTTGGCTTTAGTCATACGCTCTTTGGCAGTCAGTGCTATTAAATCTCTGAAGAGAGAAGCGATCGAGACGCTGACTGAGGGTTTGTGTCTGTGTGTTTTGAAACCCAGCCTTCCTAAAATCCCTCGCCGACTTTATAATTGACCTCTCCAACCAAAACTTTTCTTTTCCGTGTCCCACCCTTTTCCCATCAGGATTGAGGACTATCAAAGGAAAGGGGGATTGAAAGTGAGCTGGATCCTGAAGGGCCATCTTGGGTACAAAGGCCCTCCCTGTCAGCCCCCTTTCTTGTTTGTAGAAAAAGGCTTTGATCTCCTGGACTTTAAGGGATATCCAAAGAGCAGACTAATTAGGGAAGTGGGAAGTGAGGGAATGCAGAAACTAAGGAAAAGCAGGCAAGAAACAGTAGTTCACGGAATCTTAGTTCCTCCTTAAGGGATATAAATAGGATCTGATGCATACCTTTGAGTTCTGCAGAAACTCAGACACCTACTTGGGTGGAAGATATGTTTATTTGCTGAGCACAAGCTTGTAGACCCCAGACTGGTTAGAACTAGAAAGTTGATGATGAAGTTTCCTGAAACTGTTACCTCACCACCAACCAGTCAGTAGGAAGTCATGAACCCTGCATCCCTCATCACAAATAATTGCTTAAAAAACCCTTCCCTGAAAGGCATCAGGGAGTTGAGGTCTTCTAAGCCTGAGCTTATTTCAAATTCTGAAAGATGATGCTGTGAAAGTGCTGCACTCAATATGCCAGCACATTTGGAAAACTCAGCAGTGGCCACAGGACTGGAAAAGGTCAGTTTTCATTCCAATCCCAAAGAAAGGCAATGCCAAAGAATGCTCAAACTACCGAACAATTGCACTCATCTCACACGCTCTTAAAGTAATGCTCAAAATTCTCCAAGCCAGGCTTCAGCAATACTTGAACCATGAACTTCCTGATGTTCAAGCTGGTTTTAGAAAAGGCAGAGGAACCAGAGATCAAATTGCCAACATCTGCTGGATCATGGAAAAAGCAAGAGAGTTCCAGAAAAACATCTATTTCTGCTTTATTGACTATGCCAAAGCCTTTGACTGTGTGGATCACAATAAACTGTGGGAAATTCTGAAAGAGATGGGAATACCAGACCACCTGACCTGCCTCTTGAGAAATTTGTATGCAGGTCAGGAAGCAACAGTAAGAACTGAACATGGAACAACAGACTGGTTCCAAATAGGAAAAGGAGTACATCAAGACTGTATATTGTCACCATGTTTATTTAACTTATATGCAGAGTACATCATGAGAAACGCTGGACTGGAGGAAACACAAGCTGGAATCAAGATTGCCGGGAGAAATATCAATAACCTCAGATATGCAAATGACACCACCCTTATGGCAGAAAGTGAAGAGGAACTTTAAAAGCCTCTTGATGAAAGTGAAAGTGGAGAGTGAAAAAGTTGGCTTAAAGCTCAACATTCAGACAACTAAGATCATGGCATCTGGTCCCATCACTTTATGGGAAATAGATGAGGAAACAGTGGAAATAGTGTCAGACTTTATTTTTCTGGGCTCCAAAATCACTACAGATGGTGACTGCAGCCATGAAATTAAAAGACACTTACTCCTTGGAAGGAAAGTTATGACCAACCTAGATAGCATATTCAAAAGCAGAGACATTACTTTGCCAACAAAGGTCCATCTAGTCAAGGCTATGGTTTTTCCAGTGGTCATGTATAGATGTGAGAGTTTGACTATAAATAAAGCTGAGCTCTGAAGAATTGATGCTTTTGAATTGTGGTGTTGGAGAAGATGCTTGAGAATCCCTTGGACTGCAAGGAGATCCAACCAGTCTATTCTAAAGGAGATCAGTCCTGAGTGTTCTTTGGAAGGACTGATGCTAAAGCTGAAACTCCAATACTTTGGCCACCTGATGCGAAGAGTTGACTCATTGGAAAAGATCTGATGCTGGGAGTAATTGGGGACAGGACGAGAAGGAGACGACAGAGGATGAGATGGCTGGATGGCATCACTGACTTGATGGACATGAGTCTGAGTGAACTCCTGGAGTTGGTGATGGAGAGGGACGCCTGGTGTGCTGCAGTTCATGGGGTTGCAAAGAGTCAGACACAACTGGGCAACTAACTGAACTGAACTGAATTTGTCACTGTGGGGCTCAGACATGGCGAAACCTGGGGTGGGGGAAGAGTGCCAGTGAAGGGGGATTTATGGTCCAGATTTAACTTGGAGTCAGGTTTTTTGTTTGTTCTGGTTTATTTTGTTGGGGTGACTAGTGTATGTGAAGAGGCATAAGGCTGGAGCTTTGGAGAGTAGGTAGACTTGAGGTTCAGATATGGACTTCTGGGCACGGATTTAATGATAGATTCATTCAATTGATCCAAATCCAGTTCACTCCTTTAAGACCATACTTCCTCAAGACACTAATTGAAAACTTGTTATGACACAACACTATTGTCATTATCTTCTCTCAAAAAGTTAGATATAATCTAGTGATGTGTTATAAAAGATGTGTTTTATTTCTCTTGCCTCCAAGTCTACTTCACAGTTTTCTTGTGTATTCCCTTTCAGGTTTATTCTATACAAGTAAAAACATCTCCTTTACCCTAAATGCTGATCTCTAATGCAAACCATAGTATATATATGTGTTTAATATTTTTGTGTTACCTTTGCTCGGAAAAGGTACCATTACCATACCTTTGGAATGACTTGTATAAGAGATATGCTTCCCAGGTGGCTCAGTGGTAAAGAATCCGCCTGGCAGCATAGGAGATGCAAGAGATGTGAGTTGGATCCTTGGCAGGGGAAGATCCCTTGGAGGAGGAAATGGCAACCCACTCCAGTATTCTTGCCTGGAAAGTCCTGTTCCAGGGACAGAAGACTCTGGCGGGCTACAGTCCATGGGGTTGCAAGAGTCGGACATGACCGAGCAACTCAGCACACACATATGCACATATAACAAATTTTGGTTTTATCACTTTATTTCTACTTATAAACATTTCCATAGTATAAAATGATTACATTTTCTTAATGGCTGCAGTAGTGTCATGTCAGGTGAGTGAACCAGTTGCAAGATTACTAGAGTCACATTAACTGTACATGTACATTAATTTGGATAGGCTTGACTTACATACTTAGGCTTTTCTGCAGCATGTTAACGATTCTCTGCTTATCCAGATTCTCTCACCCACCCACAAGATTTGTTGTCATTTACTGCTGAATAATTCAGAGTTTTCATTTATATTGCCTTTTTAGTTTGAAGGTTTTTCTTTTTTTTTTTTTTCTGAATATGCAGGTTTTGGTTTCTGTCTTTATAGATGTGTTGAACTTGTCATTAATATTTCTCTCTTGCATCTCCTGCATTGGCAGGCCGATTCTTTACCACTGAGCCACCTGGGAAGCCATATCTCTTATACAAATCATTCCAAAGGTATGGAAGAGGTGCCTTTTCCAAGCAAAGGTAACACAAAAATATTAAACATATACATACACCATGGTTTGCATTTCTGGTTTTGTTGTGTTGTGGTCAAGAAATAAGCTTCTTTGATATTAATTTGTGAAACTTATGAAAATGTCTTTCTATGGACTACTTTGCTCTTTAAGGCTTCATAATTTTCTCTTTGTACATGTGTGTATTTCTGGAAAAGCAGGTGGCCCTTCTAGGGAAACAGGAGTGATGCCATAAAGTGAATGTGTGCAGTGCCAAGAAATCATCAGGAAATCCTACCCGTTCATTATAGGAGGGACAGGAGGACTCATGAACAGGGGATTATGAAATTTGAATGTGGCCGAGATGTTGTATTCATGTTCTCCTCCCCATGAGTAGTCCTGAGTTTAACGGTCCGTGATAGTCCTATAAATAGTTCTATATGTTTTCTCTTGTCCAGATCTCTGGTCCTGGTGCATAGAGTAAAGTGATTCAAGGTTGGTGACTGAGTGGAATTGCATGTACCCAGAGGTCAAAGACAGAGGATGAGTTGCTTGGATGGCATCACTGACTCAGTGGACATGAGTTTGAGCAAGCCTCGGGAGATAGTGAAGGTAAGGGAAGACTGGTGTGTCGCAGTCCATGGGGTCGCAAAGAGTCAGACATGACTTAGTGACTAAACAAGAGATCAAAGAACAGTTGTGGTGGGTAGAATGGAGATGGGTCTATGGTTTTGGGGGTTTAGAAAAGCTATTGGGAAATTATGTTGGAAAAATTTGTGGCCAGAAGGAGTGGAAACAAAAACTCATGGTGATCCCGCTGAATCAACGAGCTTATAACGTGAGTCTTTGTCTTTGATTTGCTGCTTTGGAGTAAGTGTTGGGACTTGCTCCTGTTCTAGTTCTCTCTTTGTGGAAGAAGGTTGTTCTGTGTGTGTGCATTGAGTGTTCTAAGAGCTGTTTCAGACATCTAGACACTGAGCTTGTATGCTACTTTCTAGAGTGATATTATGGGTAGTAAACTTTTTCAGCCAGCTCTACAGAGAACTAAAGTTTTGGAGGTTGTCTAGTAAAGAAAGTACAAAGTGGTTAAGGTGATGAGCTGTGGAGAGAAGAGCCCAGGTTTGAAATTTAGCACTGCCTCTGAGAAAGTGTGTGACTGTGTACAAGATACTTTATCTCTAAGTTCTAAGTTTTGACTTGTTTCATTTAAACATAAATCTAGTGATTTGATACATCTGAATTGGTGGCAAGGATTAAATAAGAAAATACTTATGATTTGCTTAGCATGTTAATATTCATGGTGTTTGCACTGCCTTGAGGTCTAGATGTTGTGGTTTTCTAAACAAAAGGAAACTTTCAAGAATTAGGATTTTATGTTAGAGGACACCTATATTAGATTTTGTGTTGGTTCTGTGATTTTGTTGGTCAGTTGCTCAGTCATGTCTGACTCTTTGAAATCCCCTGGACTGCAGCACACCAGGCTTCCCTGTCCTTCACCATCTCCTGGAGTTTATACAAACTTGTGTCCATTGAGTTGGTGATGCCATCCAACCATCTCATCCTTTGTCAACCCCTTCTCCTCCTGCCTTCAATCTGTGATAAAGTAACATAAACTTAGTCATATAAACACAAGTCTATTTATTGTCTTAGAGTTCTATGCGTTAGCAGTTAAACATGGATTTTACGGGGCTAAGACCAAGGTCTCAGCAGGAGTGTGTTCTTTCCTGAAGGCTGTGGGGGACAAGCTATTTCTTTGTCTTTTCAAGCTTCTAGAGTCTGTCCATGCTCCTTGGCTCCTGGTTCCCTTTCTCCTCATCTCCAAAGCCAGCAACAGCATGTTGAGTTCTTATCACATCACATCTTTCTCTGGTCCCTTTGCTTTCTTCCATGCATAGGGGCCCATTTGGTTACATTGGGCCTACCTGAATAATCCAGGGAATCTTTGGATTAGTAGGTCATCTGATTAGCAACTGAAATTTCATTAACAAGTTCCATTCCCCTTTGCCATGTGGTGTAACATATTCACAGCTTCCAGAGGTTAGAATGTGGATATCTGTGTGGGGGCCATGACTCTGCCTGCTGCAGCACCTTTAGCAACACCAGCAAGGGGTATGGCCCAGTAGTTGTGGTTGTTTATTCCCTCAGTCCTGTCTGACTCTTTGTGACCCCAGGGACTGTAGCTGGATTGTAGCCCACCAGGCTTTTCTGTCCATGGGATTTCCAGGGGAATGTACAAATTTAAGTGAATTTGCTTTTGGACTGGGCTTGGCATGTATATCCTATTAATACTATGATATCACTATGATATACACTATTGATTAGATAACTAATGAGAACCTATTATATAGCACAGGGAAATCTACTTAGTGCTCTGTGGTGACCTAAATGGAAAAGTGCTCTAAGGAGATGGGGATATATGTATGTGTGTCCGTCATTCACTTTGCTGTACAAGAGAAATTTACACAGCATTGTAAAGCAATTATACTCCAGGAAAAGTAAAGTGAGTTTGTTTTTAAATCCTTAGAATCAAGTGAAGTAAGGAGAACGACATTCCAGGACCAGGAAAGGATCGCTTCTGGATATACATTAATTTGAGATGTGAGCTCTGTGATCAGAGTTTGAGTGACAATCTGGAAAAATAGAAGAATCCCAGTTCCAGTCATTTTTGAAGAACAGAAGAAAATGACCACAGTCCAGGTGAGTTTGACATGTTTACTCCCTCCTTTCTTTCATGTTATATTTGTAGAGGCTTATAAAAATTGATTTATTGGAAAATGACACATTTTTAAGAGCCTGAATCTCAAGAAAAATATCAACCATAATGTCTGTGTCAAGGTAAATTTGAAATAGCGGGGAATGCAGGTCAGAGAATCTGCTCAGAATTTTTAATGTCAATTAAAAAACTATAAGACGCTAGGGGTCTTGTCAATTAATTAAAAAACTATAAGACCCTAGGGGTTATTTGTGTTGTTATTCAGTCACTAAGTCGTGTCTGACTCTTTGCAACCCCATGGTCTGCTGTGTACCAGGCCTCCCTGTCCTTCACTGTCTCCCAGAGTTTGCTCAAACTCATGTCCATTGAGTCGGTGATGCCATCCAACCATCTCATCCTCTGTTGTCCCCTTCTCCTCCTGCCCTCAATCTTTCCCAGCATCAGGATCTTTTTCCAATGAGTCAGCTCTTTGCGTCTGGTGGCCAAAGTACTGGAACTTCAGCATCAGTCCTTTCAGTGAATATTCAAGGTTGATTTCCTTTAGGATTGACTGGTTTGATCTCCTTGGGAGATCCAAGGGACTCTAAAGAGTCTTCTGCAGCACCACAAGTGGAAGGTATCAATTCTTCAGGACTCAGCCTTTTTTATGGTCTAACTCTCACATCTGTATATGACTAGGAAAAACCATTCAGTTCAGTGGCTCAGTCGTGTCTGACTCTTTGCGACCCCATGAATTGCAGCACGCCAGGCCTCCCTCTCCATCACCAACTCCTGGAGTTTACCCAAACTCATGTCCATTGAGTCGGTGATGCCATCCACCCATCTCATCCTCTGTCGTTCCCTTCTCCTGTCTTCAGTCTTTCCCAGCATCAGGGTCTTTTCAAATGAGTTAACTCTTCACATCAGGTGGCCAAAGTACTGGAATTTCAGCTTTAGCATCAGTCTTTCTAAAGAAATCCCAGGGCTGATCTCCTTTAGAATGGACTGGTTGGATCTCCTTGCAGTCCAAGGGACTCTCAAGAGTCTTTTCCAACACCACAGTTCAAAAGCATCAGTTCTTCAGCGCTCAGCCTTCTTCACAGTCCAACTCTCACATCCATACATGACCACTGGAAAAACCATAGCCTTGATTAGACCGACCTTTGTTGGCAAAGTAATGTCTCTGCTTTTGAATATGCTGTCTAGGTTGGTTGTAACTTTCCTTCCAAGGAGTAGGCGTCTTTTAATATCATGAATGCAGTCACCATCTGCAGTGATTTTGGAGCCCAGAAAAATAAAGTCTGACACTGTTTCCAGTGTTTCCCCATCTATTTGCCATGAAGTGATGGGACTGGATGCCGTGATCTTAGTTTTCTGAATGTTGAGTTTTAAGTCAGCTTTTTCATTCTCTTTTGTTACTCTACCAGATTATCTCCAATAGTTTTGGAAGCCAGTGCCAACAAGAGAAACACAAAGCATAATGTGATTTGTGTTTTTTTGCAGAGAAGGTAGGTCATTTCCTCAGTAAAGTGTATCTTTGCTGGCACTGAAGTTTTAATAAATTACTTATTTATTTGGCTATGTTTGGTTTTAGCTGCAGTGTATGGTCTCTTTCAGTTGTGGTATATGAGATCTAGTTCCCTGGCCAGGGATCGAACCAGGCCCCCTGCATTGGAAATGTGGAGCCTTAGCCACTGGACGAACAGGGAAGTCATCCCTGCTGTCGAGAACTTAGAGGCAATAAATCATACTGGTTATTCTTTTGTTATGTATATTTAGTTTCCCTTTGGATATTTTTGAATTTTCCCTTTGCGTTTGGTGTTCTGCAGTTTTACCTCTGTGTGTATATAGCCGTGGATCTTTTTCCCCCGCTTGGCATTCTTGAGTTCTCTCATTCTGAGGTTTTGTCTTTTACCACTTCTAAAATATAATCTGCCTTTATATCTTTGATTATTACCTTCCCTCAGATTTTTTTCTTCTCTCAGATTCAGAATAGGTGTAAATTCAGCATTCTCATTATGTCCTTCATATCTCTCAACCTCACTTTTGCATTTTCCATTGTTGTTTTTTGCACTTCAGATCTGTTGTCCAGTTCACTTCTGTGTTATATCTAATTGGTTCAGTTCAGTCGCTCAGTCGTGTCCGACTCTGCGACCCCATGAATCGCAGCACGCCAGGTCTCCCTGTCCATCACCAACTCCCGGAGTTCACTCAAACTCACGTCCATCGAGTCGGTGATGCCATCCAGCCATCTCATCCTCTGTCGTCCCCTTCTCCTCCTGCCCCCAATCCCTCCCAGCATCAGTGTCTTTTCCAATGACTCAATTCTTCGCATGAGGTGGCCAAAGTATTGGAGTTTCAGCTTTAGCATCATTCCTTCCAAAGAACACCTGGGGCTGATCTCCTTCAGAATGGACTGGTTGGATCTCCTTGCAGTCCAAGGGACTCTCAAGAGTGTTCTCCAACACCACAGTTCAAAAGCATGAATTCTTCGGCGCTCAGCCTTCTTCACAGTCCAGCTCTCACATCCATGCACGGCCACAGGAAAAACCATAGCCTTGACTAGACGGACCTTTGTTGACAAAGTAATGTCTCTGCTTTTGAGTATGCTATCTAGGTTGGTCATAACTTTCCTTCCAAGGAGTAAGCGTCTTTTAATTTCATGGCTGCAGTCACCATCTGCAGTGACTTTTGAGCCCCCCAAAATAAAGTCTGACACTGTTTCTACTGTTTCTCCATCTATTTCCCATGTAGTGATGGGACCAGATGCCATGATCTTCGTTTTCTGAATGTTGAGCTTTAAGCCAACCTTTTCACTCTCCACTTTCACTTTCATCAAGAGGCTTTTTAGTTCCTCTTCACTTTCTGCCATAAGGGTGGTGTTATCTGCATATCTGAGGTTATTGATATTTCTCCCAGCAATCTTGATTCCAGCTTGTGTTTCTTCCAGCCCAGTGTTTCTGATGATGTACTCTGCATATAAGTTAAATAAGCAGGGTGACAATATACAGCCTTGACATACTCCTTTTCCTATTTGGAACCAGTCTGTTGTTCCATGACCAGTTCTAACTGTTGCTTCCTGATCTGCATATACGTTTCTCAAGAGGCAGGTCAGGTGGTCTGGTATTCCCATCTCTTTCAGAATTTTCCAGTTTCTTGTGATCCACACAGTCAAAAGCTTTGGCATAGTCAATAAAGTTGAAAGTGTTTCTGGAACTCTCTTGCTTTTTCCATGATCCAGCAGATGTTGTCAATTTGATCTCTGGTTCATCTAATTGGTAGTCAGTCTATAAATTGAAATTCCTAATTTCAGTTTCTGGAGTCCTTGCTTTAAATTGATCTTTGTTTCTTCAAGTTAGCCCTCTCATCTTTAAGACTGTTATGCCTTTGCACGCGTTAAACATTGTCTATATTTCAGTGTCTTACAGTTCCAGCATCATCAGGTTTTTCATGTTTAATTCTAGTGCTTGTTGTTTCTGTTCAACTTGTGGACTGTGAAGGCTTTTTGAGGGTATGAACATGAGTGTTCATTTGGATATCACCTGCACATAGTTCAGCATATGCACATATGCACACAGATGGCAGATGAGTCAAGGTTAAAAGAGGTTTTAACGGCCATGTTTCAGAACACCTTCTGAATGATTGAGTGAATAGGTGGCTGAATTAGAGTAACAGGATGTTTGTATAAGACTTTCCATTCTTCCACACTGGATAATATATCACATATATGGATACAGCCTACGCAGTAGAAATGATTAGATTTCTATACGTCTCTTCCAAACCATCAAGGAGTCATCCCAGATTAAAGAATTTGTTACTACAGGGATTATTATTTGAAGATGTGGCTGTGGAGTTCACCTGGGAGGAGTGGAGTCTACTAGACCCTCCTCAGAAGGACTGTACTAGGACGTGATGCTGGAGAACTATAGCAACCTGCTGGCTGTGGGTGAGGACTATTCCTCTGTGCCACTCACTGTGCCAAGTCAGCAGTCTTTCCTTTCTCAGTTGTTGAATGATTTCAGATATCTGAAGTACAAATGGTGTAAGAGACATTGTCAGACTTCTTCTACAAAGGACCAGATAGCAAATACTGCAGGCTGTGTGGGCTGCCTACTGTTTCTGTAACATATTATTATTTTTTTAAAGAACACATTTATTTATTGGTTTTTTCCCCCAGCACACACACAGTATATATATATATATATAATTTATTTATTCATGGCTGTGCTTGCTCTTCTTTGCTGTGTGGGATTTTCTCTAGGAAGTGGGGACTACTCTCTAGTTGCAGTGCACAGACTTCTCATTGCAGTGGCTTCTCTTGTGTGAAGGTTTCTAGGACATGGAGGCTTCAGTAGTTGCAGTTCCTGGGTTCAAGAACACAGGCTCTGTAGTTGTGGCACATGGGCTTAGTTGCTCCTCAGCATGTGGAATCTTCCTGGACCAGCGATCAAACCTGTGTCTTCTACATTGGCAAGTGGATTTTTACCACTGAGCCACCAGGAAAGCCCAGAAAAAAAAAAAAAAAAAAAAAAATATATATATATATATATATAATTGATTATGTAGGTATTCCACTAAATTTATTATATGTATTATAAGTAAGAAAGAGCTAATCACTCAGTCATATCTGACTCTGTGACTCCATGGACTAGCTCACGAGGCTTCTCTGTCCATGGAAT
This sequence comes from Tragelaphus eurycerus, assembly GCA_935064755.1. Taxonomy (NCBI): domain Eukaryota; kingdom Metazoa; phylum Chordata; class Mammalia; order Artiodactyla; family Bovidae; genus Tragelaphus; species Tragelaphus eurycerus. Next base: position 568,255 of record CAKXYN010000227.1, on the reverse strand, counting down.
TCTCTAGGCCAGAATACTGGAGTGGGTTGCCATTTCCTTCTCCAGGGGATCTTCCCAACCCAGGGATCAAACCCAGGTCACCTACATTGCAGACAGATTCTTTACTGTCTGAGCCACGAGGGAAGTCCATACAAACTATAAAAGATACATAAAAATAGAAATGTGAAAAGGATGAGACATTCATGAGATGAATATTTTTAAGTAATTTTAATTTTTAAAATGTAATAGTACAAAACACGTTTGCTATCATATTTTAGAAGTTTTCCTTTACTTCTTGAAAACTGTTTTGTAAGAGCACCTTATTCTGAATGAATAACACTCTTAAAGTGTGAAAGTGTAATGTCTTAGTTACAGTCATTGACCAGAGTTTGTTGACCCATACATATGACTTGAGCTTTTATAAATGTTAGATTCTTAGTTTCCCCTTAGGCCTCAGACAGATTTATTTCATCTAGGATCTTGATTTGTTTTGCTTAGATTTTTTTTTCCTTCCTGTGGGTTCTCAAGTTTCTGCTACTCCAAGGGGAAAGCTACTTCCAAGGTGTAGCTGCATAATCTGTTAATACAAATGGATCATTGAACAGTGTTTAGATTTCATGCCCAAAGATTTTGCTAAATAGTATGTTATTTTTTTGTGAATAGGGTATCAAAGTCCCAAACCAATTGAAATCTTCAAGTTGAAGCAAGGAGACAAACCATGGATAGAAAGGGGAAATATCCATGATCCAGGTAAGTGAATGAGAAACATCCAGGTAGAAAAGAATTAAATTCCTAGATCTGTGAAGGCCTCACACCTTTAAAATTGTGTTATGGTGACTCATCTTCTAGTTTCTAAACTTTGACAGTATCTCAACAGAGCTTCTGAGGATTCCTCTCCTATGTTAATATTCATTACTTAATGATTTAGAGGAAAATATTCATGTCTTCACCTCTGGATTTCATAGTGATTTATTTCATCTAGAGTCTTGATTTGCTTTGCTTAGATTTTTTAAATTTCTGTGGATTCTCAAGTTTTTCCCTTCTTACAACAGACTGGTTACAAATAGGAAAAGGAGTACGTCAAGGCTGTATATTGTCACCATGTTTATTTAACTTATATGCAGAGTACATCATGAGAAACGCTGGACTGGAAGAAACACAAGCTGGAATCAAGATTGCCGGGAGAAATATCAATAACCTCAGATATGCAGATGATACCACCCTTATGGCAGAAAGTGAAGAGGAACTAAAAAGCCTCTTGATGAAAGTGAAAGAGGAGAGTGAAAAGGTTGGCTTAAAGCTCAACATTCAGAAAACGAAGATCATGGCATCTGGTCCCATCACTACATGGGAAATAGATGGAGAAACAGTGGAAACAGTGTCAAACTTTATTTTTCTGGGCTCCAAAATCACTGCAGATGGTGACTGCAGCCATGAAATTAAAAGACGCTTACTCCTTGGAAGGAAAGTTATGACCAACCTAGATAGCATATTCAAAAGCAGAGACATCACTTTGCCAACAAAGGTTCGCCTAGTCAAGGCTATGGTCTTTCCTGTGGTCATGTATGGATGTGAGAGCTGGACTGTGAAGAAAGCTGAGTGCCTAAGAATTGATGCTTTTGAACTGTGGTGTTGGAGAAGACTCTTGAGAGTCCCTTGGACTGCAAGGAGATCCAACCGGTCCATTCTGAAGGAGATCAGCCCTGGGATTTCTTTGGAAGGAATAATGCTAAAGCTGAAACTCCAGTATTTTGGCCACCTGATGCGAAGAGTTGACTCATTGGAGAAGACTCTGATACTGGGAGGGATTGCGGGCAGGAGGAGAAGGGGACGACAGAGGATGAGATGGCTGGATGGCATCACTGACTCGATGAATGTGAGTCTGAGTGACCTCCGAGAGCTGGTGATGGACAGGGAGGCCTAGCGTGCTGCAGTTCATGGGGTCCCAAAGAGTCGGACACGACTGAGCGACTGATCTGATCTGATCTGATAGTACCATTGCTTGTTCCTTCCTCTTACCTTGCTTTGAAAATTCAGGCTTCCATGCTTCTCTGCAAAGAGAGAACTTCAAATTCACCATCATCTCCTGACTAGTGAACCTCAGGTAATATTGATTTACCTTCCTAACATTCAGCCCCGCCCTGAATGCTGTGTTCTCATGGCAACTTGGTCTTTTAGTGTACATCTGTTTGTTTATTCATTCTGGATGGGCAAATATGAGATAAAGCAAATGTAGCAACATGTTAACTGTTGAATCAAAGAGGTGGGTATATAGCTGTTCACTGTGTAATTCATTCAATTTGTATGTTTGAAAAATTTTTTAATAAAATTGTGAGAAGAGCTATAACTATTGTAATTTTCAGAAAGAATTATGCCTCCCACATTGACTGAAATGAATTCAGTCAAGTAAAAAAAAAAAAAATCACAATGTTAGGCCTCACCTGAAATCAAACCATAACCCTCATGCCTACTTTGCTGATTTCTTCATATATTTGCTGGATACTTATTTTTCTCTCTCTCTTTTTTGTCTGTGCTGCATGGCACACAGGGTCTTAGTTTCCAAATCAGGGATCAAACCTGTGTCCCCTACAGTGGAAGCGCAGAGTCTTAACCACTGGACCATTAGGGAAGTCCTCACAAAACCTTCAGTTGTTAAAAACAAAACAAAACAAAACACACTATCTGCAAAGTACAGTAAAGCAAAACACAATAAAATGAGCTGTGTTTGTATAGAAATATTATCCAAAGAGGGAATTTATCAGCAGTTGTGTGGTTAGTACTCCATGCTTCCACTGCAGTGGGCACGGACAAGACTAGATCCCTGGTCAGGGAACTAAGATCCCTTGCAAGTTGTGTGGTGCAGCCAAAAAAAAAAAAAAAAAAAAAAAAACTAAAAAACAAAAACCCAAATTGAATTAAAGGTTTGTGGCAGCTCTGTGTCAAGCAAATCTGTTGGCATCATTTTTTCCAACAGCATTTGCTCACTTTGTGTCTTTCTCATATTTTGGTAATTCTCTCAATATTTCAAACTTTTTCATTATTATTATGTTTGTTATGCTGATTTGTCATCCATGATATTTGATGTTACTTCTACAACTCACAGAAGGCTCAGATGATGGTTAGCAATTTTTAAAGAGAAAGTATTTTTAAATAAGATATGTACTGTTTTAGACATAATGCTATAGCACACTTAACAGACTACAGTATTGTGTAAACATAACTTTTATATGCACTGGGAAACAAATTCATGTCACTAGTTTTATTGCAATACTTGCTTTATTGTGGAGGTCTGGAACTGAACCTGGAATATCTCTCGAGTTATGCCCATACAGATACCCCATATTTGTCCTCTAACCAAAGTCTTCTCCAAATTCCTCTTTCCAGTTGAGTTCTTTATGTCTGTAGTAAGGTACCCGCCTCAGAATGTTTGTGTCAAAATACACACAGATTTTCCTACATTAAAAATCTGTCTCCCTGGTGTTCCTCACCAACTTAAGCTGGAAATTTTAGTCATTTAAGCCAGATACCTGAGGAAAATCCTTAATTCCTCTTTTTTACTTTCATTGAATTCAACACTGTATGTTGTGTTTTCCTTCTCCTAGATGTGCCTTGAGTTCTTCAACTTGTCCATATGGATGCTGTTGTTGCTCCAGACCAAGCCACTGTTATCTCTTGCCTGATTACTTCGTTAACTTTCTCTCCCACACTTCTTTCTCTCTCTTTCTTCTTTTTCACACTATCCATGCAGCAGTTGGCAGTCTTTTGGAAATATAAATCAGAACCCCCCACCTCCTCAGAGCTTCTAGTGGCTTGTCACTAGTCTTAGCATTAAATTCAGATTCTTCTACCAGATTTACATAGTATGACTTCTGTCTACCTTTTGAACTTTAAGTTTTCCATTTCCCTATGTAACTGTTCCATTCAGGGCCCACTGGCTACCTCTCTGTTTCTTGACCTGGCCCAAACCTTTCTTTTGTCAAGGCTTTTGCACTGCTGTCATACTTGAATGAAACATGAAGTTAGTTACATGAAGCTGCTTAATTTTTACTCCTAGTTTCTTGGCTCATCTTTTATTTCCTCACAGGTAATTAACTGTTTCCCATTGTTCTTTTTCATGTGCTGGGAACCACTTTTCAGTGTGAAGTTGTCTTATTTCTTTGCTTCCATTTTGTTCTCTTTTTCCCAGGGGAATGCAGAAAATGTGTTTCTCTTTGGTGTGTATTCAGATGCTATGACAGCACATGATACATATTAGACATTCAATAAATATTGGGGGAGAGAATGGATACATCCTCCCTCATGTTAGATCAGATGTCTCTCTAACTTATTTTATTTTGTGTTAATGGCACACATTTCTATTTTGTCCTCTTTTGCCAGTTTTGCAAGGATCTCTTTGGAGAGCACCAAAAACTTTACTAATTGAGAATTGTCTGCCACTCATTCTGTATGTTTTTTTTTTTTTTTTAAGATGTTATGGCCTTATTGTGTTTCCCTCATTTTCAAGAAGTAAATTTACACTTAATGATTTTTTTCATATTACATAACTGTCACGGAGAGCTAGCCCAAACCATTTCATTTTAGAAGCAGTTTTATTGCATAATCTAATTGTGAAAATTCATTTTCTTTCTAGAAGTTGGTGATCCTATGCAGCAATCCTTGGAAATCCAATACAAGCATAAAAATATGGAAAGAGGCCATGAACTCAGTTCTTTGGGAAATATTTTTTGTGTGCAAAGAAATCTTGTTACCTTAAGGCAAAGCCATGATAAGTTTGACATACTGAACTCTAAGGGCCTAGATCTGATAGATAGAGTGCCTGATGAACTATGGAATGAGGTTCGTGACATTGTACAGGAGACAGGGATCAAGACCATCCTCATGGAAAAGAAATGCAAAAAAACAAAATGGCTGTCTGGGGAGGCCTTGCAAATAGCTGCGAAAAGAAGAGAAGCGAAAAGCAAAGGAGAAAAGGAAAGATATAAACATCTGAATGCAGAGTTCCAAAGAATAGCAGGAAGAGATAAGAAAGCCTTCTTCAGCGATCAATGCAAAGAAATAGAGGAAAACAACAGAATGGGAAAGACTAAGGATCTATTCAAGAAAATCAGAGATACCAAAGGAACATTTCATGCAAAAATGGGCTCGATAAAGGACAGAAATGGTATGAACCTAACGGAAGCAGAAGATATTAAGAAGAGGTGGCAAGAATACACAGAAGAATTGTACAAAAAAGAGCTTCACGACCCAGATAATCATGATGGTGTGATCACTGACCTAGAGCCAGACATCCTGGAATGTGAAGTCAAGTGGGCCTTAGAAAGCATCACTAGGAACAAAGCTAGTGGAGGTGATGAAATTCCAGTGGAGCTGTTCCAAATCCTGAAAGATGATGCTGTGAAAGTGCTACACTCAATATGCCAGCAAATTTGGAAAATTCAGCAGTGGCCACAGGATTGGAAAAGGTCAGTTTTCATCCCAATCCCAAAGAAAGGCAGTGCCAAAGATTGCTCAAACTACCGCACAATTGCACTCATCTCACACGCTAGTAAAGTAATGCTCAAAATTCTCCAAGCCAGGCTTCAGCAATATGTGAACCGTGAACTTCCTGATGTTCAAGCTGGTTTTAGAAAAGGCAGAGGAACCAGAGATCAAATTGCCAACATCCGCTGGATCATAGAAAAAGCAAGAGAGTTCCAGAAAAACATCTATTTCTGCTTTATTGACTATGCCAAAGCCTTTGACTGTGTGGATCACAATAAACTGTGGACAATTCTGAGAGAGATGGGAATACCAGACCACCTGATCTGCCTCTTGAGAAATCTGTATACAGGTCAGGAAGCAACAGTTAGAACTGGTCATGGAACAACAGACTGGTTCCAAATAGGAAAAGGAGTACGTCAAGGCTGTATATTGTCACCGTGTTTATTTAACTTCTATGCAGAGTACATCATGAGAAATGCTGGACTGGAGGAAACACAAGCTGGAATCAAGATTGCCGGGAGAAATATCAATAACCTCAGATATGCAGATGATACCACCCTTATGGCAGAAAGTGAAGAGGAACTAAAAAGCCTCTTGATGAAAGTGAAAGTGGAGAGTTAAAAGGTTGGCTTAAAGCTCAACATTCAGAAAACGAAAATCATGTCATCTGGTCCCATCACTACATGGGAAATAGATGGGGAAACAGTGGAAACAGTGTCAGACTTTATTTTTCTGGGCTCCAAAATCACTGCAGATGGTGACTGCAGCCATGAAATTAAAAGACGCTTACTCCTTGGAAGGAAAGTTATGACCAACCTAGATAGCATATTCAAAAGCAGAGACATCACTTTGCCAACAAAGGTTCGCCTAGTCAAGGCTATGGTCTTTCCTGTGGTCATGTATGGATGTGAGAGCTGGACTGTGAAGAAGGCTGAGCGCCGAAGAATTGATGCTTTTGAACTGTGGTGTTGGAGAAGACTCTTGAGAGTCCCTTGGACTGCAAGGAGATCCAACCAGTCCATTCTGAAGGAGATCAGCCCTGGGATTTCTTTGGAAGGAATGATGCTAAAGCTGAAACTCCAGTATTTTGGCCACCTCATGCGAAGAGTTTACCCATTGGAGAAGACTCTGGTACTGGGAGGGATTGCGGGCAGGAGGAGAAGGGGACGACAGAGGATGAGATGGCTGGATGGCATCACTGACTGGATGAATGTGGGTCTGAGTGACCTCCGAGAGCTGGTGATGGACAGGGAGGCCTGGCGTGCTGCAGTTCATGGGGTCGCAAAGAGTCAGACATGACTGAGCGACTGATCTGATCTGAACCAGAATAAAAGCTCCATAGCAAAGAATCCTGACAAGTTTAATAAATACGAGAAATTATTTCTTCATAGTAAGCATGAAAAACATTACACTAATTAAATGCAATAAACATGGAAACACTCTCTGCACCAATTCAAAACTCAGTATACATCAGATTGAAAAAGGAAAGAAACATGAATGTATGGAATGTGGTAAAACCTTCATCAAAAAGTCTCAACTCACTGTACACCAGAGAACACATACAGAAGAGAAGCCATATATATGCCTTAAATGTGGTAAAGCCTTCTGCAGGAAGGCAGAGCTTAATATACACATGAAAGTTGAACAAGGAGTAAAACCCCACGCGTGCAGTGAGTATGAAAACCTTCTTCAGGAAGTCTCAGCTCCTTGTACATCAGAAAACTCACACGGGAGAGAAACCCTATGTGCAGTGAATGTGGGAAAGTCTTCATCCAGAAGGGTAACTTCCTTATACATCAGCGAATTCATACTGGAGAGAAGCCCTATAGATTCAAAGAGTGTGGTAAAGCCTTTAGTCACAAGCCATGTCTCGTTGCACATCAAATATTTCACACTGGAAATCCTCCCTATGAATGCAGTGAGTGTGGGAAAGCCTATTTTCAGAAGTCAAATCTTGTTAGACATCAAAGAGCTCATACAGAAGAGAAGTGCCACAAATGCAACACGTGTGGGAAAAGCTACTCCACGAAGCCCATACTTAGCAGACACCAGAGAGTCCATATGGGAGAGAAACTCCATGGGTGCAGCAGCTGTGGGGAAGCCTTCTGCCACAAGTCCTCCCTCACTAAACATAAGAGAACTCATACAAAAGAGAAACGTGTTGATTCAGTCAAGGTGGAAAAGGATTCTTTAGAGAGCCATGACTCATGTACCACAGAACCTAAAGAGGAGAAAACCTCTGTTGAGACAGTGACAATGCAGGGGCCAGCTATGGCAGTGCAGACATCATTAAACATCCATGGGTTCCTTGCCCAAGGGAATGTGGTTCTTGTGGGAGAGCCTGTGGCCAGATGTGTCCCTTCAGGAGATGGCAGAGAATTTTTACAGGAGAGGAACCTCATGAATGTAGTTAATGTGGTACTGCCTTCAGTTACCAATTATGTCTTCTTTTATGTTATAGGAAATATGTAAGGAGGAGTGCATTCAATATGGACAAGCCTTTGGAACAAACTTTAGCTTTTTATTTAGTTGAAAACTTTCACTGAGAGAATGCTAATGAATGTAGTGATAGTGGAAAGGTCAGTCAGTCAGTCAGTGTTAGTCACTCAGTTGTGGCTGACTCTTTGTGACCCATGGACTGCGGCCCACCAGGCTCCTCTGTCCATGGAATTCTCCAGGTAAGAATACTGGAGTGAGTTGCCAAGCCCTTCTCCAGGGGATTTTCCCAACCCAGGGATCAAACCTGGGTCTCTCCCATTGCAGGCAGATTCTTTACCATCTGAGCCACTAGGGGAGCAAGGTACAAAGATAGGTTTCATTAAATATCAGCAGCTCTTAGGTTGAACTGTAGCAAGCTTCACTTTAAAAGCATCATAAATTCACATCAGAAAGAAATTTTGGGAAGGCAAATATGTCCAGTCCATAAGACCACCCTCATGTTTGATTATTCTCTTAAATCACTGACTCAAAAACTAAAAAGCCCCCCAAACCTCAAAAACTCAAACAAAGAAAGAAAAACTCAAAAGCTGCTATACTTATGATTACAGGTTATGACAGTGAAAAGTTACAGATTAGCAAGTTTAAAAGGTGCTTACGGCAGACTTTAGGAGAAACCAGGTACATCCATTGGAGAATGCAATGGCACCCCACTCCAGTACTCTTGCCTGGAAAATCCCATGGATGGAGGAGCCTGGTGGGCTACAGTCCATGGGGTCGCTAAGAATTGGACATGACGGAGCGACTTCACTTTCACTTTTCACTTTCATGCATTGGAGAAGGAAATGGCAACCCACTCCAGTATTCTTGCCTGAAGAATCCCAGGGACAAGGCAGCCTGGTGGGCTGCCATCTATGGGGTCGCACAGAGTCGGACACGACTAAAGCGACTTAGCAGCAGCAGCAGCAGGTACATCCATTGTCCTCCCAGTGGAGTTGTATGGACTGCATGTAATTCTGCCAGCAATGATGTGACAACTCATGTGCATATTGCCAACCAGAGAAACTCACCTGAGCCTTAGTGCCTGGAGACTTGGAGGGTCAGTAAGGGTGCTCCTTATGCCAGCATGGGGAAACCACATGACTGACTTTAGCTTTTCAAGCTCTAGCCTTCTTGAAGTCAGACCAAAACTGCATGGCCCAGAGAGGCCCAGAGACCCCCAGGCTAACAAAAGCAAGTGTTCAGCAAAAGTCATATTGCTGGCATAAACTGTATGACATGGTTAAAACCCCAGGTATGCAAAGATGCTCTTGGCAGGCAGGCTGTTCCAAGGGCTTAGAGGTTCCCTCTCAGGTGCTGGTCAAAAGCCAGTCCTTTATTTGGAATGTGCAGGATCTGAACACCCCCAACCTGCCAAGTCACCTAATTTGCACACTAGTGAAAACAATAAGGTTTTTAATAAGATTGTTCCTCATCATGTGTCAGAAATAAATGTCTATGGATACATGAAATGTGTAGAACCTTTAGCAGAATGACAGCCAGTCCCATAAAGGAGATAAGCTTGTGATTGCTGTGGAAATTTGAAAACTTGTTGACCTAAAACTACCCTCATTTTCCATCAGATTAACACCCTTAATGTGTGTGTGTGTGTGTTTTCATTATTTGGCTGCACCCCCATGGCTTGTGGAACTTCCCTGACCAGGGATCAAACCCATGCCCCCTGCAGTGGAAGCATGGAGTCTTAACCTCTGGACTGCCAAGGAAGTCCTTAATGTGTAGTTTGAGAGAGAAGGACTTGAACTCTTTGGCATTGCCAGGGGATGACTCCATAACTCATCTGATGGTTCATAGGCAGTGTCACGTTGTACCTATTATATCTAAATGTTTGGTCATCTTTGTTGGATTCTTTTAGAAGCAAGTTGCTAGGCCAGCCCACACACAGTGGGAGAGTTGCACATCTTTGAGGGCCTTAGAGTCAACCTGCCCAAATAATCATCAGGGAAAAAGATATTCTTTGTGGAAAGTTGACATGGTTTCCTGTTTAAACAGTGCTTGAACAGAACCTGGTGTTCTCTGTGTTTCCCCAACACGCCCCCCACCCCCACCTCCCACCCCTACCTTGACCCAGCCTGGACATGCAGAGCCAGCCTTCTGTCACCACCTCATGGCACCCTTGGGCCACTCCCAAGGTGTCTGCTGTTGCTCCAGTGTGGCGAGCCGCTGCCTTTCAGCTCCCTGATGTGACCACCACGTACCCCTCGCAGGGGCCCCAGCACTCCCGCCAGGGCTTGGAGGCTGCCAGATGCACCTGGAGCCTCTGAAGTTTACCTGTCCACCTCTCACTACTCTGATGGCAATGATGTGGCTTTGGAGAATTTTGTCAAATGTCTTCCTAGCCAGTCTCGCGAGAGGAGGGAACGTGCTGAGAAGTTAATGAAGCTGCAAGAACCTCTGAGGTGGCTGCACCTTGCTCTGGTGTATCCAGAAACTGAAACAGGATGACTCAGAGTGGGCTCAGTGCAATGGAATGTGTGTTCCACTCAGAAAAGGGATGCATCAGTCACTACTGGAACTGCACACAAGTTATGATACCTACTTACAAAAATGGGCCCTGCTTGTGCGACAACCTGGGTGAGCAGGTGAAACACACAGAATTGAGTGACCACATAACCAACTTGGCTGTGGTAAGGGTTCCTGAATTGGGTGTAGCATGGTGTTTCTGACAGGCACACCCAATGATGATGAGAGCTAAGCATTAGGCTGGCTTCTCAGTGGCCATGGGGGTGACTTCCATGGTCACCATGGTAGTGCATCCCTTTTGGGTTTTCCTTTACCCTTTCTGTAAGTTGTATAAAACTAAAGCACTAACGGAGAAGGCAATGGTACCCCACTCCATTACTCTTGCCTGGAAAATCCCATGGATGGAGGAACCTGGTAGGCTGCAGTCCATGGGGTCGCCAGAGTCAGACACAACTGAGCAACTTCACTTTCACTTTTCACTTTCATGCATTGGGGAAGGAAATGGCAACCCACTCCAGTGTTCTTGCCTGGAGAATCCCAGGGACAGGGAAGCCTGGTGAGCTGTCTATGGGGTCGCACAGAGTCGGACACGACTGAAGTGACTTAGCAGCAGTAGCAGCAAAGCACTAAAACATCCACTTAACGTGTTTTTTTTTGTTTTGTTTTTTTCATTTGCCTGTTCCTTCAAATTTGGTACCTATAAAAAAAATAGACACATTAAAGACCCCAGTATATACTCAGATTCCAGTACCATTGAGAACACCCAGTCTCATGGGAGGAGGGCCCTGGCTAATAAGAAAATCTCACAAATGTCACCTTGTTTGTTACATAGGAGGGATTTACCTAGAGGTCACTGCTCACCTGTTATTCACTTGAAACTTTGTGCTGAGTCAGGACCCTGGAGGATGAACAACTAGTACCCACCCCCTCCCCCCAGTTTCTTCCCCCACTACTCTCCTCTCACTTCCCCTCCTCCACCTTGGAACTCTTCTTCCACTCTCTGAGGAGAGTATATGGCTGGCTGCTGCTAGAATGCCTGAGGATATGGGATTAAGATGATTCTGAGACTGTGGACAAAAACTGAAAACACCCCTGTTTTCTCTGCAGCAGGGAGACAAACAGGAAAAAGCAAGGCCCATCTCCATCTTCATTCTGCCTACCTGTTCTTTTTAGTGTCCCCACATTGGCAGAACTTATTATGAAGCTGGCAAGAGAATCTGGTTTGCGCTATCACAATGCAGATAGTGAAGAGTAGGTTGAGAGGTGAGAGACAGTAGCTAAATAATCAGGCCAGCAACCTACTTAAGTTGAGATTAACTGTGGCACATGCCCCCAGCCCCACAGTTTACAGATGTTACAGTTCACTTGCAGATAAGTGCAGATTGAAAATATATTTATGAATGATATGTATTTAAACAGTCCTTGAATATTTGCTCTATATAAGACAATTAGTAAAGTTACTAGTCATGATTTGTGTGGTGTGTGTATATGTGGTGGGATTTGTTAGTAACTGAGGTGTTGGAGAAGACTCTTGAGAGTCCCTTGGACTGCAAGGAGATCCAACCAGTCCATTCTGAAGGAGATCAGTCCTGGGATTTCTTTGAAAGGAATGATGCTAAAGCTGAAACTCCAATATTTTGGCCACCTCGTGTGAAGAGTTGAGTCATTGTAGAAGACTCTGATGCTGGGAGGGATTGGGGGCAGGAGGAGAAGGGGAGGACAGAGGATGAGATGGCTGGATGGCATCACTGACTCGATGGATGTGAGTCTGAGTGACCTCCGGGAGTTGGTGATGGACAGGAAGGCCTGGCGTGCTGCGATTCATGGGGTTGCAAAGAGTCGGACACGACTGAGCGACTGATCTGATAAGATTTATGACACAAAACACTAGTATGGTTTATGCCCCTATAATCTGTTCTATATATTTTGTTTGTTTTTGTATGTTATTATTTTAGGGACAGGTACACAGTCTGAAATCATGTAAAGTGAGGAAAGGGAAGATCCTTTAAGGTGCTGGAATTAATGATCATTGATATGGAAAAAAGATGAAATTAGGTTCCTGCCTCACATTGGGCTTCCCTTGTAGCTCAGTCCGTAAAGAATCTGCCTGCAGTACAGGACATCCAGGTTCGATCCCTGGTTTGGGAAGATCCCCTGGAGAAGGAAATGGCAACCTACTCCAGTATCCTTGCCTGGAAAATCTCCTGGACACAGGAGCCTGGTGGGCTGCAGTCCCAAAGTGTCACAAAGTGTTGGGCACAATTGAGCAACTAGCACTTACTTACTCACATTGTACATCAAGATCCATTCTTGTTAGATCAAAGACCTAAATTTGAAATGTAATATTTAAAGAATACAATCTGAGGGAGAGAATTGGACTCTGATCATTTCAAAAGCCCTCTTTCCAGTGGCTTCCAGCCGTACATACGCCCAATAATTGACTGTTGGGATTGCCCAGTACCTGATGACAAGGACCTTCCCATCAGTGGCCTCTACTGAATTCTTTTTTAAATATTTTTAAAGTTTTTTTTTTTTTTTTTTTTTACATGAGGACCATTTTTAAAGGCCTTATTGAATTTGTTACAGTATTGCTTCTGTTCTATGTTTTGTTTTTTTCCCAAGAAGAATATGGGATCTTGGCTTCCTAACCAGAGATCGAACCCACACTCCTTGCACTGGAAGGTGAATTTTTAACCACTGGACCTCCATGGAAGTCCCGTGATGTTTCTTAATCATGGTTTTGGGAGTCAGAATGTGTGTATGATTCTGGCTATTTGGTCCATGGCTTGAGGTTCTTTGAGTTCATTTTGCCCAGAAGAAACAACTTGAGTTAATAATTAATGATGATATCTACAACAGCAATTTTATTACATTAAAAGTTATTGACAGCAGCAGTCTCAGTCATCTGATTGGTGGATTAGTGTTCACTTAGTGCAGGGCTGGGGTCAGAACGTATAAGGGAATAAAGTTCTGGACAGAGATTAATCATAAACAGTACTGATACCAAGCAAGACCATGTGGGTTCCTGGGCATGATAGCCTGTGTCCCCCACTTCTAGATTATAGAAAAGAGGCTTCATTTAGCCTTCATGACCCTTCCTGAGTTCCTTCTGGCAGGTTCAAATGGATGCTAATTAGGGAAGGGAAGGAATGCAGAGACAAGAGAGGAACAGTCTAGAAACAAGAGTGCAGCCCTGGGGCAGAGTCCTGTTAGTCCATGCGATTTCCCAGGCAAGAATACTGGAGTGGGTAGCCATTCCCTTTTCCAGGAGCTATTGTAGGCAGATTCTTTACTGTCTGAGTCACCAGAGAAGCCTGGCCTGGCACAGAGTCCTGTTTCCCCTCAAGTGTAGTGGTGGCCTCCCCAACCAAACCCAAAACATGCTAGACTTCTCCTTCCCTGGCACCTATGTGCTTCATTGAGGCAGGAGCTGCTCCACAGCACCTCTCTGTGGGCGGCGGCATCTAGCCCACAGGTTGCCCTGCTCGGGCCATCCACCCACTGTGCAAACGGACAGGTTATACTCTGGAGGCACCAGCTCCCAGGCCACCCCATTGGACACGAGCTGGCTGGTGGGGCTGGCGGCAGGCTGAACCCACAGCGCCTGCCGCTTCAGACCGATCCCGGTTAATGGGCCCATCAATTGCCTGTGCGTGGCCACCGTGGTCTCTGCAGCCTCTATGCCTCACTCCATTGAGGGCTGGAGCACGATGTTGCTGGAGTCCCAAGTACTTCTTCGGACTCGGCTACTTTTTAGAGTTGCCCCTTTCCGCTCCTACTCCCTATGTAATGGCAGTGAGCCAGGCACAGGCTCTAGCGGGCTCCCTAAGCCATTGGCTGGCGCCACAATGGGTCCCGCCCGCAAGCAAGGATCGCTAGTGAGCAACTGCCAACCAGGGACCGTTAGTGGTCCTGCTCAGCCGTTGGTCAGTGGAACAGTGGGCCCCTTCCCCTCCCCCTCTTGTATATAAAAGGAGCTTAACTTCTGACCGAGAGCTGACTTTTTGAGATGCTAGTCTGCCGTCTTCTCAGTCTGCTAGTTTTCTGATTAAAGTCATTACTCCCTGTCCCAACTAGTCTTGGCCTTTCTCGCATGGAGCAGAAAGAGTTTGGGCTTGGTAGCAAAAGAATTCACACCCTGTCGGTTAAGCTGTGTTGCAGATACTGAAACCCCACCAGGTGGGAGAATTTAATTATATTACAGCCTGTGCTGCACTCAAGTACTTAGACCCCTGACCGCTTGAATCCAGGTTCACTATATTGACGCCCACTTACTTCATGACCAACCAATCGAGTGTGCATGAACTGACCACACCCTCTCTCAGCCCTTTCTATAAAACCCCCTCACTACCCTCTTCAGGACACAGTTTTGAGGGGTTAGAGTGCTGTGGGTTATTTTGCCTGGCAAAGCTGTAAAGCTATTTCGTACTTCACTCAAAACTTAGTCTCCAAAATCAATTCAGTGTCGGGGTACAGATGCTGGATTCGGCTTCAGTAGGGGAACTCAGTTTTAGGGGGACCCAGTTTAATCACCTCAATTTCTCCAAACCTGGACTTTTTTCTAGAGCATTCTCTAGCCAAAAACTTTCTCAAGGTCTGCCTATTGACCAGACTCTTCTCTGCTAAGGATAAAAGACCTCAGCCAGTTGGACACAACCACCTCCTTCAGTATGGCCACAGCCTCCTGTGACAGACTCGGTGGACACAGGCGTTTTAGGTCTTGGTCCCACTTAACTGACAGGGAATAAGCCTAAGCTGCATGGTCAGAGTCCGTATGTGTGCCACACTATTGATGGCTCTTGGGGAAATGGAGGCTTCTAAGCTCAGGTGTCTGGCTGAAGAGATCGCAGCTTCAAAGGAGAACCCAATTTGGAAAACAGATTCTCCACAGGCGCTGACCGCCATATTGCCCAGCAGCGCCCCCGGTTTCCTGGCGGTTCGTCAAGTGACGGGCGGCCGTTGGTGGCTCTCAGGTGGTTTGGAGTTTTGGAGTGTTCTCTGCCGAGTGTTCGCTGCTGAGGCGCTGCGGCACTGCCAGGCGACCTGATTCGAAAGGTAGACTTTGGAAGTCTATTGTTTCAGCTGCATAATGAGAAGACCCGGTTAGAGGAGAGACTTCGGTGGCGTTACGTGTTGTTTTGGTAGGGTCAGTGGCAACAATCTGTGAGGGTCGAGGAAGCGGTTGTATTGGGTTGATAGGCAGTTTGTTTAGTTGATAATATGGGACTGTCCAGGAGTACTGAAATCAGTGATCGCTGTGCAGGTTTTCATTGCGTGAATCTGTGGTTCAGTGATGGAGGGAACGTGGGATCAGCGACGGCATGGTGAATCCTGGGGTTCAAATTTCAGGGCCTGGAGAATGAGGGATGGACGCTTACGAGGTCGCTGATGGGAAAGTCTGTGAGAGCTGGTAATCGACGCTGTCTGTATGGTCGCTGATAGGACTTAAGGTTTGTGATGAGGAGTCTTGAGGTCTATTATGGGAAAGTGTGGGCATTACTAATGTGGAGGTCTGGGGACCTCATAGAGGTTGAGGATGAGGTATTAGGGGGCATTGATGGAGTTGAGGGATATTAGGGGCTTGGAGGAGGGTCACTGATGGATACTGGAGTCAGCGTTTAGAACTATTACTGGGGCAGGGGATGGAATGGGATTGGTGTTAGCATATTCTCATGACTGGGGAGACCTAAGTATTGGTGTCTGACAGGTGAGCTCATGGAGGTCTTTGCTTTGGGAAACCTGTGGGGTTCATGATTGGGGAGGGACTGCCTGGAGATCCTTGGTTTGAGTTTCCAACCTGTATCACCGGAAGGAGCTTTGTGTTGTGCCATTCTGCCCCCAGTTCTTCAGCAGTTCACCAGCTGTTCCTGTCAAGCCCCTCCTCACACTTACACTTCTGTTCACGTCTCTCCTTTGCCTTGATCACATCCCTACAAAAATTTAAAGCATTTTTAAATGATCAGAGCCTGAGAAAATCTAAAGTGATATTTGCTTGTATTTTCATACATTGTCTCTGTAAGGATTCACAAAAGTAGGAACAGAGTAACTGGGTGACCGAAGGGCCTCAGGTGAAGATGATGCCCTTTCTTTGTACCTTTGAATGTTGAACCATGTGGACTATTTCTTTTTTTAAAAAATATTTTTAACTGGTATGCTTATGAGATTTTGTCTATTATTACATAAACACTGTATATTGCTTGATGAGGATAAGACATATGTAAAACATTAAATTATTCTCTTTCAGAACATGTTTTTAGTTATGACCAACCTAGATAGCATATTCAAAAGCAGAGACATTACTTTACCAACAAAGGTTCGCCCTAGTCAAGGCTATGGTCTTTCCTGTGGTCATGTATGGATGTGAGAGCTGGACTGTGAAGAAGGCTGATTCTTTTTTTTCTTTCTTTCTCCTTCTTCCCTTTTTTCTTTGTTTTGTTTTTTTTTTTTTTTTTTCTATTATTTTGGGTCCTTTTCCTCTGGAGTTTTATGGTTTCTGGTCTTATATTTAGCTGAACAAATTGATGCTTTTGAACTGTGGTGTTGGAGAAGAGACACTTAGAGAGTCCCTTTGGACTGCAAGAAAGATCCAACCAGTCCATTCTGAAGGAGATCAATCCTTGGAATTTCTTTGGAAGGGGAATGATGCTAAAGCTGAAACTCCAGTATTTTGGCCACACTCATGCAGAAAAGAGATGCTCATTGGAGAAGACTCTGATGCTGGGAGGGATTGGGGGAAGGGCAGGAGGAGAAGGGGACGACAGAGGATGAGATGGCTGGATGGCATCACTGACTCGATGGATGCGAGTCTGAGTGACCTCCGGGAGCTGGTGATGGACAGGGAGGCCTGGCGTGCTGCGATTCATGGGGTCGCAAAGAGTCGGACACGACTGAGCGACTGATCTGATCTGATAGGCCAGTGATCTCTTGGATATCATCCTTCTCTTGTTTCTACCTGGTAATCATAGAAATAATGACATTAATTCTGATTGTATTCACGCTTCTTCACCATAATTTTTCACATTTAAATATTTATTGTCATTTTACAAATAGGCAGAACTTGCTAATTCTGTTCTTACTTCACATGGCATTTATGATAATTTTAAATTTTGTTTGTTTGGAAATTTTTGATTGCTATATTTCTTGTTATTCCTAATTCTGTCTCGAGAAATTTATCACACTTTCCATTGTCATTCCCTATATGATTTTCTCTTTTAAGGCAAACATAAATAATTGAAAAGAATGTATTATTTTTCAATATGTGCATCTTTTAACTACTTTGATATATTGCTGAAGTCTGTATTAGTTTTAATATTTAGACCATGTATACAGTATTTTCCTACATTGTCACAAAATTACAGTGGTATTTTAATATTGTCTATCTCAGTGGTGTTCCTGCCAAACATCCTTGTTTTTTTAATTTTTTAAAAGTGTTTGTTTTATGTGACTTGGTTCCCTATGCCTTGCTACATAAAGCAACCACACTGTAACTTATAACTCATGTTAGTCTATGAATTTCTTCTTTATCCAATGGAATGGATCTCATCTTAAATTCTTTTACTGGTTCCTGTTACTATTACTCCTCCTGATTTCCAATTATCTACATTTGCCTGGGTCTGATATACTTTGTCTATTACAGGTTATTTTCCCTGGACAGTTTTAAGGATGTGAGTGTCTCTGAGAGCCAGTCAGTTGCTAGATTTTGTTTTCTTTTTATTTATTCCAGTCAGCTATGTCTTTTCATGGACAGTTTTACAGTTTTCGTTTGCTGCCCCAACCCTGTACTGTGTGTCTCTCACTTCTGTTTTGCTCATTTTTAAAATTCTCTCTGTTTCCTGGTAGTTTATTTTCCTTTATAGTTCCTGTTACCTAGATCATACATTTTTAGGTTTTAACTTATGCAGTGGTTCAGAAGGCACACCTTGTTTTTATATATCTACTAGAAGTTCCCTTAAGTTTTCCAGAAATATTCTTGAATTTATGTTGTTCTAATCAGCAAAGTGGCTGACAAAAATATCAGATCAGTTCAGTTCAGTCACTCAGTCGTGTCCGACTCTTTGTGACCCCATGAATTGCAGAACGCCAGGCCTCCCTGTCCATCACCAACTCCCGGAGTTCACTCAGACTCACATCCATCGAGTCAGTGATGCCATCCAGCCATCTCATCCTCTGTCCTCCCCTTCTCCTCTTGCCCCCAATCCCTCCCAGCATTAGTCTTCTTCAATGAGTCAACTCTTTGCGTGAGGTGGCCAAAGTACTGGTGTTTCAGCTTTAGCATCATTCCTTCCAAAGAAATCCCAGGACTGATCTCCTTCAGAATGGACTGGTTGGATCTCCTTGCACTCCAAGGGACTCTCAAGCATCTCCAACACCACAGTTCAAAAGCATCAATTCTTCGGCGCTCAGCCTTCTTCACAGTCCAGCTCTCACATCCATACATGACCACAGGAAAAACCATAGCCTTGACTAGGCGAACCTTTGTTGGCCAAGTAATGTCTCTGCTTTTGAATATGCTATCTAGGTTGGTCATAACTTTCCTTCCAAGGAGTAAGCGTCTTTTAATTTCATGGCTGCAGTCACTATCTGTAGTGATTTTAGAGCCCAGAAAAATAAAGTCTGACATTTTTTCCACTGTTTCCTCATCTATTTCCCATGAAGTGATGGGACCAGATGCCATGATCTTAGTTTTCTGAATGTTGAGTTTTAACTCAACTTTTTCACTCTCCACTTTCACCTTCATCAAGAGGCTTTTCAGATCCTCTTCACTTTCTGCCATAAGGGTGGTGTCATCTGCACATCTGAGGTTATTGATATTTCTCCCAGCAATCTTGATTCCAACTTGTGTTTCTTCCAGTCCAGCATTTCTCATGATGTACTCTGCATAGAAGTTAAATAAACATGGTGACAATATACAGCCTTGACATACTCCTTTTCCTATTTGGAACCAGTCTGTTGTTCCATGTCCAGTTCTAACTGTTGCTTCCTGACCTGCATACAAATTTCTCAAGAGGCAGATCAGGTGGTCTGGTATTCCCATCTCTTTCAGAATTTTCCACAGTTTATTGTGATCCACACAGTCAAAGGCTTTGGCATAGTCAATAAAGCAGAAATAGATGTTTTTCTGGAACTCTCTTGCTTTTTCCATGATCCAGCAGATGTTGGCAATTTGATCTCTGGTTCCTCTGCCTTTTCTAAAACCAGCTTGAACATCAGGAAGTTCACGGTTCACATATTGCTGAAGCCTGGCTTGGAGAATTTTGAGCATTACTTTACTAGTGTGTGAGATGAGTGCAATTGTGTGGTAGTTTGAACATTCTTTGGCATTGCCTTTCTTTGGGATTGGGATGAAAACTGACCTTTTCCAGTCCTGTGGCCACTGCTGAGTTTTCCAAATGTGCTGGCATATTGAGTGCAGCACTTTCACAGCATCATCTTCCAGGATTTGGAATAGCTCCACTGGAATTCCATCACCTCCACTAGCTTTGTTCATAGTGATGCTTTCTAAGGCCCACTTGACTTCACATTCCAGGATGTCTGGCTCTAGGTGAGTGATCACACCATCGTGATTATCTGTGTCATGAAGATCTTTTTTGTATAGTTCTTCTGTGTATTCTTGCCATCTCTTCTTAATATCGTCTGCTTTTGTTAGGTCCATACCATTTCTGTCCTTTATTGAGCCCATCTTTGCATGAAATGTTCCCTTAGTTTTCTTGAAGAGATCTCTAGTCTTTCCCATTCTGTTGTTTTCCTCTATTTCTTTGCATTGATCACTGAGGAAGGACTCTGCATTCAGATGCTTATATCTTTCCTTTTCTCATTTGTTTTTCACTTCTCTTCTTTTCACAGCTATTTGTAAGGCCTCCCCAAACAGCCATTTTGCTTTTTTGCATTTCTTTTCCATGGGGATGGTCTTGATCCCTGTCTCCTGTACAATGTCATGAACCTCATTCCATAGTTCATCAGGCACTCTATCTATCAGATCTAGGCCCTTCAGTCTATTTCTCGCTTTCACTGTATAATCATAAGGGTTTTGATTTTGGTCATACCTGAATGGTCTAGTGGTTTTCCCTATTTTCTTCAATTTCAGTCTGAATTTGGCAATAAGGAGTTCATGGTCTGAGCCACAGTCATCTCCTGGTCTTGATTTTGCTGACTGTATAGAGCTTCTCCATCTTTGGCTGCAAAGAATATAATCGATCTGATTTCGGTGTTGACCATCTGGTGATGTCCATGTATAGAGTCTTCTCTTGTATTGTTGGAAGAGGGTGTTTGTTATGACCAGTGCATTTTCTTGGCAAAACTCTATTAGTCTTTGCCCTACTTCATTCCGTATTCCAAGGCCAAATTTGCCTGTTACTCCAGGTGTTTCTTGACTTCCTACTTTTGCATTCCAGTCAAAAATATAGGTCTGTTTTTATCTGTATTCTTTCTACTTTCTATTCTAGCTACCTCAGCTTAAAAAAAAAAAAATTGTTTTTTACTTTATTTTTGGTTGCACTGGGTCTTTCTTGCTGCATGTGCACTTTCTCCAGTTGGGATAATCAGGCACTGGTCTTCGTTGTTGGATGTGGGCTTCTCATTGCAGTGCCTTCTCTTGTTGCAAGGCACAGGCTCTAGGTGCACAGGCTTCAGTAGTTGTGGTACATGAGCTTTGCTGCCCTCAGTCATCTGGAACTTCCTGGAGTAGGGATTAAAGCCATGGCCCCTGCACTCGCTGGTGATTCTCAACCACTGGACCACCAGGGAAGCCTTATAGTTCTTAATTTAAGGGTTAATCATATTTACCTACTCAAAATTTTGCACAAAAGCAAATGTGGAGGTCTTTATTGACCACTTGGTGGGCTTAAATTGAGTACTGTTGGCTTCAGTTCAGTTCAGTTCAGTCACTCAGTCGTGTCTGACTCTTTGCAACCTCATGAATCCCAGCATGCCAGGCCTCCCTGTCTATCACCAACTCCCAGAGTTCACTCAAACTCACATCCATGGAGTTGGTGATGCTATCCATCTCATCCTCTGTCGTCTCCTTTTCCTCCTGCCCCCAATCCCTCCCAGCATCAGAGTCTTTTCCAATGACTCAGCTCTTCACATGAGGTGGCCAAAGTACTGGAGTTTCAGCTTTAGCATCAGTCCTTCCAAAGAACACCTGGGGCTGATCTCCTTCAGAATGGACTGGTTGGATCTCTTGCAGTCCAAGGGACTCTCAAGAGTCTTTTCCAACACCACAGTTCAAAAGCATCAACTCTTTGGTGCTCAACTTTCTTCAGAGTCCAACTCTCACATCCATACATGACCACTGGAAAAGGAATAGTAGAGCCTCCGTTTTAAACTGTCTGATCCTGGTAGTTTTATTTGTAAGAGACGCTTTTAGTGCCTTCTCTCTTCTGTGGATATTAGTCTGCTTCTGCTTACTATCACTAGTGAGGATCAATATTAGTACAATTTATTTTCCTAACAGTTTACGTATTCATGGATATTGAGTTGTACAAATGAGTGCAGTGATATCTAATGCAGATCATTGGCATCATGTTCTTGTTACCTGTATTTATTTTTAGATCCTTCTCAAATACTTAGACAAATTCTAGTTCATTGCTCTTAAGGGTGGTGCAGCTCACTGTGTCAAATTAGGAAAGAACTCTTGGGTAAAATTTCTTGGTGAGGCGGAATCTCCTCACCATGGCACATACTCGCTGACAGTCCATTGCATGTTAGTCTTAAATTCTTCCTGCTTCCTGCAGGTGAGCCCTGTCTGCCTCCAGGGATCATGAAAAGTGAGCCTCTGTCATAAACACTCTAATAGTCTGTAAAGACATATTAACTAGAAAGTGATAATTGTCCTTGATAATTAGCAACTGGCAAAATGTTTTCACAAATAATCCCAGTTCCCAAGCCTGTTCTTGCCAGAGCTTTTATAGGTGACATGATAATTGCAGTTCAGAGGGGAGGTGAGGTCACAGGATCACAAACTCATATCTCAGGGTCAAGCTACCCCTCTTGCACATGGGCTAATTGCTTTGACCTTCATACTGAACCCACTATCCAGGCATCAGGATAAAGTGAGTTTTGTCTATATTCATCAAAGAGGTAGAATCTATAAAGGAAGGCTCTGTATCAGGAATCTGGTAAGGGAACTTATTGGACAAAGCGAATCTCCAGTGTATAAACCTGGTCCAGCAGCAAAGCCCTGCAGGAGGGTGGGATAAATCCTGAGTCTGAACTGAGATGGAAAAAGGAGATGGGGTCCTAGACCTTTCACCAGTCCATAATGGCTCCTAATGTAGTGTATGTACTTTTCTCACTGACAGAGATTGTTGTGGTTTAATACTAGTATGATATTTTACAAAACTAATGACTGTATTTCTCCAATTAATATGATGTTCAGTCTACTTTCCAGGAATCCTATGCCTACATTTCAGGTTTCACAGGTGAGCACATACATAGTTCATCCTTGTAACGAAGAGTATGGTGAGTCTGTAGGAATCATCTGACCTTGTGCAGTAACAGTGTGTCTGGCAGCCACTGCTGGAGTAGAAATGTCTCCTCTAACTCTGGATGTTGTATGAATTGAGAGAAGATTAAATTATTGTGTCTCTGTTGATTGTGGGGAGACTCTTTTCACTTAAATTAAGGAATCAGCATGTAAGAAAAATAGAACTTTATGCAATTCAGATACCATATTTCTGCTTCTTTTCAAAATTATGATACCCATTCAAAAATGTATGTTCTTTATACCATACACAAGTTGCTCACCTTAACACTGATTTTGCATGTATCTTGCATTTTCATATCTTTCACAAATCTTGCCTTATTGGTAATACTTGTATTTGTTATTGTTTCATCGCTAGGTCATGTCCAAGTCTTTTGTGACTCCATCGAGTGTAGCCTGCAAGGTTCATTCTTTCCATGGGATTTCCCAAGCAAGAGTACTGGAATGGCTTGGCATTTCCTTTTCCAGGGGATCTTCCCCACTCAGGGATCAAAACCATGTCTCCTGTGTTGGGAGGCATGTTCTTTAGCAGCTGATAACGCAGCTGGTAAAGAATCCACCTGCAATGCAGAATACCCTGATTCGATTCCTGGATCTGGAAGATCTCCTGGACAAGAGATAGGCTACCCAGTTCAGTATTCTTGGGCTTCCCTGGTGGCTCAAATGGTAAAGAATCTACCTGCAATGTAGGATACCTGGGGTCAATCCCTGGGTTGGGACGATCTCCTGGAGATAACACTGTAGATATTACTAAATAAATATACATATCATATGAAACTAATATTAATACTATTTTTTTCTTTAGTGAACTATTAATCAGGTATCATTGTTTGCTATTCCATGGAACTATGACTTGTGCTCTTCTGCTTTATCCTGGACTGAGAGTAAATGAGTCTTTTTTTGCTGCCCTAATATTGAGTCATTCTTGTATTCATTAAATCCAACTCGAACACAGTCCAGATGCCAGCAGTATATACTCCTGGTGGTGGAACTGCATTTTACGAATATCTGCAAAGCTTTATTCAAAATTTATACTTGACCCTAGAATGTCTTTTTTTTTTTTTTTGGCTTTGCCATGAGGCATGCAGGATCCTGTTCCCTGACCAGGTATCTAAGCAGCACATGCTGCTTGAAAGTGTGAAATCTTAACCACTGAACCAGCAGGGAAGTCCCAGTACCTAAAATTTCTAATAATACTACCAAACTAAACTGAAATGACAAGTTGTAAAACTAAACTAACATCTGGTTTAGTTGAGGAACACAGGTCACTAGTATTTGCATGTATTCTGGCGCAAATGCACTTTCCTTGTTACTGGGAAAGCCAGATTCAAACCCTTGCTAGCCATCTGCCCACAACCAGTGAGTGAATATAGATTAAGCATTTAACCCATCTGGGTTATGTTTCCCTCGTCTTTATAAGGGAGATAATACTGCCTGCCTCATGAATGTGAGAGGAATAAAGATGTTTTCATTTGTGTGGCTTTCTTCACAGTGATTCATTCAGTCAAGTGTTTTTTAATGGTTATTCATTCAACTCTTGGAAGCACTGATATGACAGGAAAACATTAACTCTTTTAAAGTAGGAATTATTGAAAAGTGGAGAATATTGGGTTTTTGTTGACCTGCTACTTGTGTTCCATGCCTCATCTTCCCATTCAGGACCTTCAGCTCAGAAGACAGCCATCAGTCACTGAGACCTGAGAGCATGGCTACTGGTGATTTGGCAGCAGGATCCATCTTATTATTACAGACAGCATTTGGAATGCTGGGGAATTTCTCTCTTCTTTACTGTTATCTCTTCCTGTGGTGTACTAGGGATAGGCTGAGAACCGTAGATTTGATTGTGATGAACCTTACTGTAGCCAACATCTTCATTCTGTTTTCTGCTGGATTCTGCAGTCCAGTGACAACTTTTGGGTGGAATTGTCTCAAAAGTGGATCTGCATGCAGAGTGTTTGCTTATCTTCGTGGAGTGGGCAGGGGAGCATCCATTGGCATCACATGCATCTTGAGTGTCTTCCAGGCCATCACGATCAGTCCCAGGAACTTCAGGTGGGCAGAGCATAAAATGAAAGCTCTCAAGTCTGTTGTTCCTTCAATTATCTTGTGCTGGGTCGTGAACATGATGTTAAATATCATTTATCTTATTTTTGTGACTAGAATATTGAGTAATAGTTCAGTTCAGTCGCTCAGTCGGGTCCAACTCTTTGTGATCCCATGAATCACAGTATGCCAGGCCTCCCTGTCCATCACCAGATCCCAAGGTTCACTCAGACTCACGTCCATCGAGTCAGTGATGCCCTCCAGCCATCTCATCCTCTGTCGTCCCCTTCTCCTCCTGCCCCCAATCCCTCCCAGCATCAGAGTCTTTTCCAATGACTCAACTCTTTGCCATGAGGTTGCCAAAGTACTGGAGTTTCAGCTTTAGCATCATTCCTTCCAAAGAAATCCCAGGGCCGATCTCCTTCAGAATGGACTGGTTGGATCTCCTTGCAGTCCAAGGGACTCTCAAGAGTCTTCTCCAACACCACAGTTCAAAAGCATCAACTCTTCAGCACTCAGCCTTCTTCACAGTCCAACTCTCACATCCATACATGACCACAGGAAAAACCATAGCCTTGACTAGATGGACCTTTGTTGGCAAAGTGATGTCTCTGCTTTTGAATATGCTATCTAGGTTGGTCATAACTTTCCTTCCAAGGAGTAAGTGTCTTTTAATTACATGGCTGCAGTCACCATCTGCAGTGATTTTGGAGCCCCCAAAATAAAGTCTGACACTGCTTCCACTGTTTCCCCATCTATTTCCCATGTAGTGATGGGACCCGATGCCATGATCTTCGTTTTCTGAGTGTTGAGCTTTAAGCCAACTTTTTCACTCTCCTTTTTCATCTTCATCAAGAGGCTTTTTAGTTCCTCTTCACTTTCTGCCATAAGGGTGGTGTCATCTGCATATCTGAGGTTATTGATATTTCTCCCGGCAATCTTGATTCCAGCTTGTGTTTCTTCCAGTCCAGCGTTTCTCATGATGTACTCTGCATATAAGTTAAATAAACAGGGTGACAATATACAGCCTTCAAGTACTCCTTGAAAGGTTGTTGAATCACGCAAAGACACTGGGATTCTTGGCCCCTGGAGGAGAAGAATTCAACCTGAGGCCAGAGACTAGGCTTGATCGCTCAGAGCTTTTGTGTAATAAAGTTTTATTAAAGTATAAAGGAGATAGAGAAAGCTTCTGACATAGGCATCAGAGGAGGGCAGAAAGAGTATCAGAAGGGGGCAGAAAGAGTACCCACTTGCTAGTGTTAGCAATGAAGTTATATACTCTCCAATGAATCCAAAGAATGTCTGGAGGTTATAAAGACCTCATCAGATCTACTCCCACAATTTACATTTTAAGATAACAGAAGGTTTAATCCAAAGACTGTCCTTAGGCAGGATACATTATTGTTATATGATCCTAAGGAATGTGGAGAGAGAAAAAAATTTGTCCTTTCTTCCTCCTTGAGAATTCCAGACCCCTCTCTCCTTGGGGACCCCTAGACTCCTTATCAACCTGCCTAGGAACTGACTCTGTCATCCTTTTCCTATTTGGAACCAGTCTGTTGTTCCATGTCCAGTTCTAAGCCTTGCTTCCTGACCTGCATACAGATTTCTCAAGAGGCAGGTCAGGTGGTCTGATATTCTCATCTCTTGAAGAATTTTCCACAGTTTATTGAGATCCACACAGTCAAAGGCTTTGGCATAGTCAATAAAGCAGAAATAGATGCTTTTCTGGAACTCTCTTGCTTTTTCCATGATCCAGCAATGTTGACAATTTGATCTCTGGTTCCTCTGCCTTTTCTAAAACCAGCTTGAACATCAGGAAGTTCACGGTTCACATATTGCTGAAGCCTGGCTTGGAGAATTTTGAGCATTACTTTACTAGTGTGTGAGATGAGTGCAATTGTGCAGTAGTTTGAGCATTCTTTGGCATTGCCTTTCTTTCAGATTGGGAAGAAAACTGACCTTTTCCAGTCCTGTGGCCACTGCTGAGTTTTCCAAATGTGCTGGCATATTGAGTGCAGCACTTTCACAGCATCATCTTTCAGGACTTGGAATAGCTCAACTGGAATTCCATCACCTCCACTAGCTTTGTTCATAGTGATGCTTTCTAAGGCCCACTTGACTTCACATTCCAGAATGTCTGGCTCTAGGTGAGTGATCACACCATCGTGATTATCTGTGTCGTGAAGATCTTTTTTGTATAGTTCTTCTGTGTATTCTTGCCATCTCTTCTTAATATCTTCTGCTTCTGTTAGGTCCATACCATTTCTGTCCTTTATTGAGCCCATCTTTTCATGAAATGTTCCCTTGGTATCTCTAGTTTTCTTGAAGAGATCTCCAGTGTTTCCCATTCTGTTGTTTCCCTCTATTTCTTGGCATTGATTGCTGATGAAGGCTTTCTTATCTCTTCTTGCTATTCTTTGGAACTCTACATTCAGATGCTTATATCTCTCCTTTTCTCCTTTGCTTTTTGCTTGTCTTCTTTTCACAGCTATTCGTAAGGCCTCCCCAGACAGCCATTTAGCTTTTTTGCATTTCTTTTCCATGGGGATGGTCTTGATCCCTGTCTCCTGTACAATGTCACAAACCTCATTCCATAGTTCATCAGACACTCTTATCTATCAGATCTAGGCCCTTCAATCTATTTCTCGCTTTCACTGTATAATCATAAGGGATTTGATTTAGGTCATACAAACGTATCACAAATAGAAAATTTTCAAACACTGTTCTGCTGTTCCTAATGATCATTATGGAGAACCATATGCAGCAATGATATCCATGCCTGTTGTCTTATATTTTTTTGTCATGATCTTGGCCAGTGGCTCCACGGTTTTCACCCTGTACAGGCACAAGCAGAGGTCCAAAACGTTCATAGAGTCAATGGCTCCTCCATATCCTCTGCTGAGTCCAGAGCCACTAAAACCATCCTTCTCCTGGTGAGCATCTTTATTAATTTTAACACACCTTCCTCCATCTCTTATATTATTTTGGATATTTCCAACAATTCTAGTTTATTTTGACCATGTCTGCAGTAGTCATTTCATGTTTCCCAGCTATCAGCCCCTTTCTGCTTATGAGTCATTACTCCGGAATATCTAGCCCCTGTTTTGCTGGAGAAAGGGATACAAACTCCCCCACTCTTAAGAGAAAGGTGTGAATGGTATGTATTTGCACTGTATTCATTGGCTTATTCACTCAATCCCTCAGAGTCCTAGGTAAAATGTGGGTGGTTTACCAGAGGATGGTAAACAGGATGTGGTGCGCATCTTCTTCAAAGTAAACAATGTTGTGATAGTAATTACAAGGAAGTGTGATACAATTACCATGTAAATACTTCTGTAATGGACGTTCTACTAGTGCTTGAAGTCGAAGAGTTCAGAATGTATGTAATAATAAACACCAGGTCCTCAAACAGTCTGCTTCTTATAGACACATGTAGAAGAGTGTAACTTAAATGTATCAATGCAAATTTGCTAGAAATGGAGTAGGCATGGACTCTTAGGAAAAGGTGGGTGGAAATGGAAGAGCATGTGGCAGGTCATTACTGAATCTGAAGGCAGTGAGGAAGGGAATTTCAGTCCTTGAGTAAAGATTTGTGAAGGTAGTCATGAGTTTTGTCAATTTTATCCTTAGAATGGCAACAGTTGTTTAGGTGAAATACAGTATTTTGTGGGGAGATGAGTGTGTTTAAGGATTTTCAGGTAGAAATGGCCAGACTGAAGTGAAGTGGTGTATAGGAGAGCATAAAATTACATTTTGTCATATTTTAAAAAATCATCATGTGACTGTGATAATTGAAAAAGTTGAGAATTGCATGGAACTTGAATCTGTAGAAGGCAGAATTTTCTTTCTTTTGTGAAGATGAGCATACTGGTAAGTAGAGGTTTTCAGGTACATACTCACATATCCAAAGCTATGAAATTACTTTGTAGTGGAGACTTCCATTAAATTCAGAGCACTGGAGGAAGAACCATTTGAAAGGGAAAGGGATCCATCCTGTGCATATGGAGTTTGTGGCTCCTCAATTTTCAAGGTGCAGAGTGAGTATTGGCTTAGTGTTGTTGTTCAGTCACTCTGTCAAGTCTGAATGCCAGCTCATGGGTGGCAACACTGCAGGCTTCCCTGCCCTTCACCACCTCTAGGCATTGGTCAAACTCATGTCCATTGAGCCAGTGATGCCATCCCACCATATTATCATCTATCGTCCCCTTCTTCTCCTGTCATCAATCTTTCTCTGCATCAGGGTCTTTTCTAATGAGTTGGATTTTTTGATCAGGTGGCCAAAGTGTTGAAGCTTCAGCTTCAGTATCAGATCAGATCAGATCAGATCAGTCACTCGTCGTGTCCGACTCTTTGCGACCCCATGAACTGCAGCACGCCAGGCCTCCCTATCCATCACCAGCTCTCGGAGGTCACCCAGACTCACATTCATCGAGTCAGTGATGCCATCCACCATCTCATCCTCTGTCGTCCCCCTTCTCCTCCTCCCTCAATCCCTCCCACATCAAGTCTTCTCCAATATCAACTCTTCCATGAGGTGGCCAAAATACTGGAGTTTCAGCTTTAGCATCATTCCTTCCAAAGAAATCCCAGGGCTGATCTCCTTCAGAATGGACTGGTTGGATCTCCTTGCAGTCCAAGGGACTCTCAGAGTCTTCTCCAACACCACAGATCAAAACATCAATTCTTCGGCCTCACCTTCTTCACAGTCCAGCTCTCAGCTTCAGTATAAGTCTTGCTAATGAATATTCAGGGTTGATTTACTTTAGAATTGACTGGTTTGATCTCCTTGCAGTCCAAGGGACTCTCAAGAGTCTTCTCCAACACCACAGCTCAAAGATATCAATTCTTCAGCATTCAACCTTTGTGATGGTCCAACTCTCACATCTATAAATGACAACTGGAAAAACCTTAGCTTGGTCTGTATACACCTTTAGGGGCAAAGTAATGTCTCTGCTTTTTAATATGCTGTCTAGGTTGGTCACAGTTTTCTTCCAAAGAGCAAGCGTGTTTTAATTCTATGGCTGCAGTCACCATCTTCAGTCATTTTGGAGCCTAAGAAAATAAAATCTCTCACTGTTTCCAGAAATGATGGGACTGGATGCCATGATCTTCATTTTTGAATTTTGAGTTTTAATACAGATTTTTCACTCTCCTCTTTCACTTTCAGCAAGAGGCTCTTTAGTTCTTCTTCACTTTCTGTACATACTCCTACTTTTCATTTAATGATCACTTTGATTTTGAAAAATTGAAACGTACAGAAATGTAAAAATACAACAGGGAATATAGACCTGCAAAATCCTGAACCTGCACCATACTTTTCATCAAGATTCACCAAACATTACTATTTTCTTTGCAAACATTACCATTTTATCACAAATTCTTTTTCATCTGTTTATGTACTTGTTGTTTCATGTGAGAATAAATTGTATACCTTTTGACAGTTTTCCCCTTGCTAGTTGAATGTTTACTTCCTTCTTTCTAGATCATTCTCTAATCTAACACAATAGAGGCATCTTATTTATCAATCAATACTAGTGTCTTACTAACAAATCAATGCCTAATAGCATAATTGAATAGCAGTTATGGTTGAATAGCAACCATATACAGATTTCTCCCAATGAGGCAATGATGTCTTTTATATCTACTTTCATAAATCTAAGATCTAGTCATGATACGAAAATTGCATTCCATGTCTTGATTCTTTAGTTTCTTTAACTTAAAATACTTGCAGCTCTTTTTTTCCCCTTCAGTGATACAGTTTTGAAGAATACACACTCACTGTGTGTTAACATCAGGTGTGTTAACATCAGGTGGAATGTTGATTGCACAATTTAGATGCTGTGTATTATACTAAATATTGTCTTTGTGATTTTACAGGGTTGAAAGAATTGGAATGTGTAGAAAGGCTCCCATTTTCAGATTTCCATAAGTCTAGATATGCAGCTGTTCTGCCTAAGATCTTGTGATTGAGACACACGCTTGCATCATGATTTTGATTTTTTTAAATAGTTCTGAGTTCCTGTGAGTGTATATATTTATGCTTATTCATATAAGACACTTTTTATGTGTTCAGTGTGTGTATTGTTGCTTTTGAGTGTGTATTGATTCAGTTAAAGCTACTTGAGCAAGAGTGATTGTGTATGTGCATGAATATGTGAATGTATGTAAATACATGTTTGAATGTATTGAGTGTGCACACTTGCCTGTTTGCATCTTTGTGTAGGTGAGTTGGCATGTTTGTGTTTGGGTGTTTCTATGTAGGTTGGGTTGGCTATTGTAATGGCTATAGTGACTGAGTTGAAATTACAGAGTCATTCCATCCTGAACATAGTACAAAGAGTTGATTTGTGTGTAGGAAAACCATAAAAATTGAATTCAGCTGTTTTTTATATATAGAATGTTTTCATATAATTATGTTATGTTTCTTAACTTAAAGGAAATCATGGTTCCTTACTCAACATTTTGCACAAAAATAAGTGTGGAGGATTCTGTTAATGATTTGCTGCTCTTTTTGAGGGGGCCATTCCCAGTGGCTTGCCGGATCTTAGTTCCCTGACCAGGGATTGAATCCCTGACCTGGAAGTGAAAGCACTGAGTCTTCAACACTGGACCAGCAGGGAATTCGCCGTTTGTTGGTCTTGAGTTGACTGAGTAGCATTAGCTTATCTGACAGTACATGAATAGTAGAATCTCCCTCTTAAACTATCTGATCCTGGTTCTTTTATTTTCAAAAGCTTTTAAGAAGCTTCTTTCTTTTTTCTATATATTAGTTGGTTCTGCTTCCTGTCACTAGTGAGGGTGAATATTGGGAAAGTTTATATCGCTAACTTTACATATTCATTGCTATTGAGTTCTGCAAATGAGTGCAGTGATATCTAATGTAGATCATTGGTGTCATGTCCTTCTTTTTACTTGTATATCTTTTGAAAAACTCATATTTGGACCAATTCCATTTTTTTTTTTTTTTTGCCCTTACCTTAATTGCTGGTGCATCTCAGTGTATGAAATGAGGAAAGAACTGTTTGGAGTAGAATCTCTCAGGGAGGCAGAACCTCCAATGAACCAGATACTTGCAGCCAGTTCCTTATGTGTCAGTCCTAAGTACTTCCTGCTCCCTGCCTGTGAGCACTGCCTGTCTCCGGGATCATGGAAAACTAAGCTTCTGTCACAAATACACTCCAGTAATCTCTTAGACATACTAACTTGAAACTTAAAATTGTCCCTGGTAGTTAGCAACTGGGAGTCTGTTTTCAAAAATAATCCCAGCTCCCAAGCCTGTTCCTGCCCGCACTGCTGCAGGTGACATGATAATGGCAGTTCTCAGGGGAGGTGAGGTCACAGGATCACAAGCTCATATCTCAGGGTCGAGCTACCCCTCTTGCACACAGGCTGATTGCTTTGACCTTGGTGTTGAGCTCACCATCCAGGCAGCAGGAAGAAAATAGTGGTTTTCTCTAGGTTCATCTGTGAAGTAGAATCTATAAAGGAAGGATTTGTGTCAGGAATCTGGTAAGTGAACTTGTTGGACAAAGGCAATCTGCTGTCTATGGACCTGGTAGCACCAAAGCCCTGCAGGAGGGCGGCATAACTCCTAAGTGTGAACTGAGATGGAAAAGGGCGATGGGGTCCTAGACCTTTCACCAATCCCTGATGGCTCCTAGTGTGATGTGTGTATGTCTCACTGACAGAGATTGTTGTGGTTTAATACAAGTAATAATGAAATCTGATTTTTCATATGGTAAAGGACTGTAGTTCCTAAGCCAGTTTGATGATCAGAGTACTTTTCAGGAATCATAGACATAATTTTTAGGTTGATCAGTGTGGCCATGGTGGTTCATACTGTAAGAAGGAGTAGGATGAACCAGGGAATCATCTGATCCTGTGCCGAAACAGTGTGTCTAGCAGCTGTTGCTGGAGTAGAAGTGTTTTCTCTAAGACTTGGTGTATGAAGTGCCTGGTACGTTTAATCACTGTATCTGTATAGAATGTGGAGAAACTCTTATTGCTTAAAGTTAGAATGCAGCGTGTAAGAAAAATAGAAGTTTACATGTTTCAGATATTATTTTTAGGCTCACGTGTATTTTGTGATATTTCTGCTGCTTTTAAATGTTATAAAACCCATCCAAAAATACATGTCATTTATACTGTACACAAATTGCTCATCTTAACACTTGATTTTGCATGGATCTTGTATTTTCATATCTTTCACAAAGCTTGTCCTATTGTTAATACTTTTATTTGACTCAGGTATTAATATATATATGTATATATGATTTGAACTTAGTAATAAAATCTACAGCATTAATCAGGCATCAGTGTTTCCTGTGTCATGGTTCCTATGATTTGCACCATTGAACTTTTGTCCAGGAATGAAAGTAAATGAGTCTTTCAGTTTCCATCCTTATATTGAGCCATTCTTGTATTCATTAAATCCACTTTGTCAGGGAAAGGTACCTGCAATTTTATGCTGTGAGGCAGTGCATCTACATTTAACTACAATTTCTACAGCTTTATTCAAAGTAATATTTGCCTATAAAATGAGTCTTTAGGACTAAATGGAATATTGTCACTACCTAAATATGAAAATAAAATATAAATACCACCTACTTTAATATAATGACAAAGTACAAAAGCAAAACCAAATTTAGACCTGGTTTTTTTGAAGAACAGAGGTGACTAAAATTTAAGTGTATTCTCAATTAAATGCACCGTTCTTATTACAAGCTCACCTAGGGTCACATGCTGTTAGCCTTCCGTCCCTATCTAATGAGTGAATTTAGACCGAACACTGAATTTCTCTATGCTGATGTTTGCCTCATACTTATATATATATATAATATAACAGTGTCTGTTTCATGAATTTGTGAGGATTAAAGACATTTGTGCAAATGTGGCTTTCATAGCAGTGATTCATACATTGAAAATGTTCTTTAATGGTTATGCATTCAACTCTTGGAAGCACTTACCTGACAGGAATACTTGAAGTAAGCCATCCTTTCAAAGTAGGAATTATTGGTAAGTGGAGAATGTTGGGTTTTAGTTAACATTGTACCTGTGTTTGACGCCTCGTGTTCCCATTCAGGATCCTCTAGCTCAGAAGAAAACCATCAGTCACTGAGACCTGACAGCATGTCTGCCCGGGATTTGGCAGTAGAGGTGATCTTCTTATCACAGACTATATTTGGAATGCTAGGGAATTTCTCTGTTCTTTGCCACTATTTCTTCCTTTGCTGCACTGGGCAAAGGCTGAGAACCATAGATTTGATTGTCAAGAATCTTATTGTAGCCAACATCTTGGTTCTGTTCTCTGGTGGATTTCATGATACAGTGAAAAATTTTGAGTGGCATTTCATGGACAGTGATTTTGCATGTAGATTTTTCCCGTATGTTCGTGTAGTGGGCAGGGGCGTGTCCATTGGCACCACCTTCCTCTTGAGTGTTTTCCAGGCCATCACCATCTGTCCCACGACTGCCAAACGGGCAGAACTTAAAGTGAAAGCTCTCAAATGCATGGTTCCTTCAGTTATCCTGTGCTGGACCCTGAACATGCTGGTGAATGTCATTTATCCTATGTATATGAGCGGAACACTGAGAAACAGAAGCACCACAAACAGAAAAGATTTTGGACACTGTAGCGCTGTCAGTCATGGCCAACCTGAAGACTCATTATATGCAGTATTGCTCTCCTTTCCTGATGCCTTATGTTTTGTGCTCATGATCTTGGCCAGTGGCTTCACAGTTTTCATCCTGTACAGGCACAAGCAGAAGGTCCAGAACTTTCATAGGACCAACATCTCCTCCATATCCTCCCCTGAGTCCAGAGCTACCAAAACCATCCTTCTCCTGGTGAGCACCTTTATCTTTTTCAACATCCTTACGTTCATCTGTGCTATTATTTTGGCTGTTTTTGACAGTATCGATGTTTTCTTTGTGAAAACCTCTGCTGTAATCATTGCATGTTTCCCAATGGTCAGCCCCTTTCTGCTCATGAGCCGAGACTCCAGGATATCCAGGAACTGCTTTGCTGGGATAAGGCACTCAAAATCTCCTACCCTTATTTGTGCTAAGTCGCTTCAGTAATGTCCAGCTCTGTGTGACCCCATGTACTACTGTATGTAGCCTTCCAGGCTCCTCTGTCCATGGGATTCTCCAGGCAAGAATACTGGAGTGGGTTGTGATTCCCTTCTACAGGGCATCTTCTGGACCCAGGGATTGAACTGGTGTCTCTTCCCTCTAACCCGCCTTGGCAGGCAGGTTCTGTTACCACTAGTGCCATTGGAAGCCCATGTAAATTGTTGTCTCCAGTGCCAGCAAAGTGCTTGACACTGCAGGTAAAGTAGGTTTGGTATATTTTTCTGATGGGATGGATTAATTTGTCCAGTGCTTGTTGAATTTCTTCTTATGTCACTATAATGTGCTTTTTATTTTTCACCTTTTGTCTTCATTTTGCAGGTCATCTTTGTAAATATCAGTCTATATTTTTGTTTTTATTTTCCTACCACTGTTTCAATGAAGTGCTCTTATTCCCAACAGTTGTGATACCAAATGTGAGTAGGTTTTTCCACACTCTGCAAAGCAGTTTTTCAACTCTCTGTCACTCCAGCAATGACACTAACTACGTAGTTCAGACTCCAAAAGGCTGTCCTCAGTTAAATGGGAGTCTCGAGTGTTGGGGGCTAATGTTGTGTCCTCTTCTGATGACTCGGCTGTAACATCAAGGGTTCCTACACTCACCCCCCTCTTCAAGTTGAAGAATATGCTGTAATATTCACAGAACTCTGGGAAACATTTTCCTTATTACCACCAGTTTATTTTAAAGGATACAAAGGAATGGCCAGATGAAGGAGTACGTTGGGCGAGTTCTGGACAGAGCCCAAGCAAAGGAGCTTCTGTCCCCATAGAGTTGGGCATTGCCACCCTCCCTGCAGGTGGATGTGTTGTCCAACTCTGAGGGTCTCTGTGCACTGTTGCTCATGGGGGTTTTATAGAGGTTTCATCATTGATTAAGTCATTGACAATTGGTGAGTACACTCAATCTCCAGTCCCTCTGTCCCAAGAATTTGGGGGGGTCAGTCCGAATGTTTCACCTCTCGAGTCACATGGTTGGTTCCTCTGGCAACCAGTTGCCATCCTGAAGCTCTCTAGGGGCCATCCAGGTCACCTCATTAAGAAATACTCAGATACGATTAGTAAATGCTTGTTATGAGAAACAATAAAGTACTTCTTTCACCCGTACCACTCAAACATTTCTAAAGGTTTTGGCAGTTCTGTGTCATACACCAGGGAAATGTCCAAATGGAGATACCTTACTGTGTCACAGTTCTCATGCTGAAAGTTTATTTTTTTACCTTGTAGGTTTTGTTTCATGCAAGTACCAGCCTTAGACTTCAGCTAGCTGAGTTTCACTGGACTTCAGATTTTTCTCTCATCCTACCCTCTCCTATATCATAAAAACCATCCTTGAAACCAGTAACACTGTGGAATAGGATGCTTTGAATCTGTACTTGGTCCAGCATAAGTTATGACTTTGAAAACACCCACTTTAATTTTTTTTTTTTTTTTATTGTCTTTTTTGGGGGTTGAGACAGGCAGGGACAGCAGTTGTATCTAGGTGGTGATATCCATGTCCCCAATTCTCCCCTAGGGGGCACTTGCTGAGTCTTTACGTGTTCATCTTTCTTCATGCAGGGCCTTGAGCCCGTGTTCAGGAGCTCCAGCAGGGCCTCGGAGCAGACCTGGTTCTGGGAGGATGCCTGACAGGCAGATCCCTCCCAAGGACTTGACAGGAAGAGTACTTATATCTCAGGTCATATGAAATTAGTACTGATGTAGTTCACTTGCAGATTGGTGGTGACACACTGGTTTTGGACATTTTACATGGTTTATATTGACAAGTGCCCCTAAAGAAAACCATGTCTCAAGGGTCAGGTCTATACTGAATGTAACTCTATGTGTCTTTTGTGTTGTGTGTGTATTTTTAAAGTCCCGTTGGGGTAGGATGTATTCACTGTTGGATTTCCTTGGCCTGGGATCTTAGACTTGGTAACAGAGCTTACTACAGCAAGATGACATGTCTAAATATGTTTTGTTAGTAGAAGTAGTATTTTTTTTTAAACACAGTGTGGGGCTCATGGGATCTTATGTCCCAAACTAGGGATCGTACCAAAGCCCAAATGGTGAAAGTGCTGAATCCTGATCATTGCACCACCAGGAAATTCCTTGTATTATTCAGTCAGAGGTCTCCAAGGCCATCCTCAAAATAGACTCATAGAAGGACTCCCAAGATTCAGGAGTGGTTACACTCACCTCCACACCTCCACACACATATATATGTGTGCTGTGCTCAGTTACTCAGTCGTGTCTGACTCTTTGTGACCCCATGAACTATACCCCTCCAGGCTCCTCTGTCCATGAGATTTCCCAGGCAAGAAAACTGGAGTGGGTTGCCATTGCCTTCTCCATTGCACCCAGGGTTACACCCAGGGTTACTCTATTGCACTGCAAGGATACACACTAGAATCAGCAAAGGGAAAGGTACCTGGGGTGAAATTCACAAGAAACCAGGCTTAAGATTCCACGTCTTTTCGAGGGAAGGGACATGAAGTTGATATGAGTTTGCCCTGAATGACATGTGACAGTACACGTGTTGCTGTTTTCAGTCCCTAAGTCATGTCAGACTCTTTGACCCTATGGACTGAAGCACACCAGGCTTCCTTATCTTTCAGTATTTCCCAGAGTTTGTTCAAACTCATGTCTATTGTTTCAATGATGCCATCTAACCATGTCATCTTCTGTCGTCCCCTTCTCCTGCCCTTAGTCTTTCCCAGCATCAGGGTCTTTCCCAGTGAGTCTGCTGTTTGCTTCAGGTGGCAGTATTAGAGCTATACGTGAAGTGTTGCCAACCTAGGAAGTTCAGCTGAGTCTAGCTGCAGTGCTGTCCTAGGGGTCAAGAAGATAACTCTGAGGCCTCATGTGACAGACGGCCGCTACTCAGACCCCAGGCCTTCAGATCAAATGGCTCTTCATCATAAATGGCATAAATGGGTGTTCATTGGGAGGACTGATGTTGAAGCTGAAACTCCAATACTTTGGCCACCTGATGTGAAAAGCAAGTGCTGGTCCACTTATTTCCATACTGGCTTCCCCTGTACCTCCAGTACCTGTGACCTTCACCCCACAACTCCTTAGGTCTTTATCTCTCCCTCAGGGCTATAGGCAACACTCTCCAAGCCCATGATCTACATTTTCTCTCCAACCTCCACCAGGCCCTTCTACTTCTGTACGTCCCTAGGTAGAAGTTTGAGTGAATACCAAACCATCACTAGTTTACTCCTCTTTGAGTATTTCGGGCATGGGGAGTGATTAGGTTCGGCCTGGCTGGAGCATCTCTCCTGGTCTGGCGCCCTCACTATTGGCAACAGGAGACCTGACTCTTACCCACTACGATGTCTTCAAGAACATTTATGCTTCAAATCAGTTTGAAGCATAAGAAATAACATGTAACTAAACAGTATTGAAAAATTATAAGTAATGTTTGTTTTTTTTTGTGTGTGAAACCATCCCAAGAAGTAATCACTAGCAATAGTTCTATGGATATGATCACAATTGAAGATGTTTTTCATTGAAGAAAAAAATTGTAATGCTATAGGCAGATCTCCCTCCCTTGGTGCTTTAATTTGGTGGTTCGTGTCACATTACAGGCAGAAAGGTCTTTGCAGATGCACGTAAGGTTACAAGTCATCTGACTTTAACATAGGGAGGTTCTCCTGCATTATCTGAGGAGGCTGTTTGTAGTCACATAACCCTAAAGAAGAGAAAGACCAGTTAGAAGCAAAGGAAGAGGAAGAGAGAGAAAATAGGACTGGGCAGTGGAGAAGGGTGTGGATGGGCATGGTCAGTGTTTTAATGCTGGCTTTCAAGATAGAGGAATTCACATTGAGATTATGAAGAATTCATAAAGATGTGAATTGACCAGGAAGTAATTCTTCCCCATTAAGAGCCCAAAAGAGCAGACCACTTGATTTTCGCCTTCTAACCTGTGAGAAAATGGATCACTGTTATTTTAGCTGCTAATTTCATGAACGTTTGTAACAGCAGCCAAAAGAACAGAATTATAAAATAAGTGATAAATAAAATTAGGTAAAATTCCCACTTATTTTCCTGCAACTGATAGCATTTTACTCTTGGCTGTAACAATTTTCTTCAGTTCAAGTTCACTCTATTTTAAAATGTAGTTTTAGAGTGTTCTGAGTAGTATATCTGATGACATTAAAATGAATTTTTAAAGTACTCTATTTGGGTTCAGTATTGAAAGAAATATTGTCATTCTGGACTTCCTTTCTAATCAAATTGCTCTCCTTAGTCACTGGTCTATAATGTAGATATTTTTAGTTCCATAGAATAGATCTAGAAATTTGTTCAAACATCACATTTATTCCATAGAGATTCTTTTTAATTTGTAAATTGAAATACAGTTGATTTATAATAGTGTGTTTGTTTCAGGTTTATAGCAAAATGATTCAATTTTCCCTATATGTATATTGTTCACATTATTTTTCATTGTCTTTTTCCATAATGATTACAGTTCTGTATGCCATATAGTAAATCCTTCTTTCTTATCTATTTTGTGTCTAGGAGTTTCCATAGTAGTTTGCTATTTTCAAATTCTAATTTACTCTGCTTCCCCATTTCCCCTAGGTAGTCATAAGTCTGTTTTCTATGTCTGTGAGTTTTTTCTGTTTCATATATAGATTCACTTGTATTATTTTTAGATTCCATATATAATTCCAGTCCACACTCTGCATCCATGGTCCTCCACCTTGTAGTCCTGATCTTTTATCCTGGGCTTTTGGGCTCCTTCACACCCCTGATCTCACCAGGTCTCTCATGTCCTGGTCCCATTATTTCCCCTGAACCCATCCCCTTTCCACACACTATCTCACTAGGACTGTTATCTCTACCAGGACCTGCCTACTCTATGTGAAGTCATCTTCTCCCCACACCATGTTTTATAAACCTACCTACCACTGACTTTTGCTCACTTTAGCCCATGTTTCATCCCCACTGACTTCCCTGGTGGCTCAGATGGTAAAGCATCTGCCTACAATGTGGGAGACCCAGGTTCGATCCCTGGTTGGGAAGATCCTCTGGAGAAGGAAATGGCAATCCACTCCAGTACCCTTGCCTGGAAAATCCCATGGATGGAGGAGTGTGGTAGGCTATAGTCCATGGGGTCTCAAAGAGTTGGACACAACTGAGCAACTGAAATTTTGATCCGCATTATTCTGTTTACTCCATATCACCAAGTTCCCCATATGGTGACTTCTTACCCACTTTGCCCACTTGTATTTTCATCCTGAGGCTTGCACTTGAATGCTTAATCAACATTAAACTCCTTCTACCTTCTCTCTCTTTGCCCTCTCTCTTCCCTTGCCCCCTCTACAATCCCTGGCCTCCAGGTTCACTGTACTACGACCTTATTCACATGCTTCCTTTACCCTGTGGCCTATTCCTACTCTACTGTCACACACCCACACACTGTCACTACCCCAAACACTGCAAGTTGCTTTTGCCTAGACTGTGTCTTGACATCAGATGGCAATATTCACTACACATTTTAGGTCCTGTGTATTATACTAAATATTACGATTTTGATTGTTGCAGGGTTGGAAGGACTGGATAGTGTAGGAATGCTCCCATTTTGAGGCATCCCAAAGTTTGCAGATAGAACTGTTTTTCTATGGAGGATCATGTCACTGAGACACACACATGCATGGTGATTGTGTTTTCAAGAGTGGTATGCTGAGTTTGTGTATCTATGAATATTTGTATATATGCATTGGAATTTTCATGTGTTCAGTACGCACATTAGTAGTGTCAATATCCATTGAGATTATATGAGGATGTGTGTGTGTGTATATGCATAAATATGTGAATCTGTGTGACTATGTGAGTATGAGAATGTCCATGTGTGTATGCTTGCATGTCTGTGTAATGACTTTGTGTGTGTGGGTGTGTGTGTGTGTCTGTGTGTGTAAAATGGGTGGTCCACCATTACGGCTCTAACAACTGACTTGACAATTGGGAGTGAATGTATAGTGAACCAGGGTCAAAGATTGTTTGTGTGTAGGGATCCCCTGATAGCTCAGTTGGTAAAGAATCTGCCTGTAATGCAGGAGACCTTGATTGGGTTCCTCAGTCAGGAAGATCCTCTGGAGAAGGATTAGGCTACCCAGTCCAGTATTTTTGGGCTTCCCTTGTGGCTCAAGTGGTAGAGAATCTGCCTGCAATGAGGGAGACCTGAGTTTGACTCCTGGGTTGGGAAGACCCCCTGGAGAAGTATTCTGGCCTGGATAATTGAAGATCTTTAGCTTTATTCAGATTTTATAATTGTATGTATAGTAAGTCTTCACAAATAACTCAAAAGTTTTCAGTACGTACATTTTAAGATAAATTACGACCAACCTAAATTGAAATGACAACACACAAAACTAAATTTAGATCTTGTTTATTTGCAGAACATAGGTAACTAACTAGTTATTCAGTGTTTTTTGGATTAAGTGCACTATTCCCCAGCTCAGCCAAGGAATCCCTATTAGCCATGTGGCCCCAGCTAGTGAATCAATTTAGAACAAACACTTCACCTCTCTGTGTCAAGTGTCTGTCTCTTGAATTTGTGAGAAATAAAGACGTTACCACATGTGTGGCTTTCATAGCAGTGATTCATGCATCACAAGTATTCTTTAATGGCTGTACATGGAACCCTTGGAAGCTTTGACCTGAAGGAAAACTTCAAGTAATTAATTCAGGGTAGAAAGTTGGATTTCACTTGACCTGGTACCTATGTTCCATGCCTCATATTCCCATTCTGAATCTTCTGCTGCTGCTGCTGCTGCTAAGTTGCTTCAGTCGTGTCCGACTCTGTGCGACCCCATAGACGGAAGCCCACCAGGCTCCCGTCCCTGGGATTCTCCAGGCAAGAACACTGGAATGGGTTGCCATTTCCTTTACCAATGCATGAAAGCGAAAAGTGAAAGTGAAGCCGCTCAGTCGTGTCCGACTCTTAGCGACCCCATGGACTGGAGCCTACCAGGCTCCTCTGTCCATGGGATTTTCCAGGCAAAAGTACTGGGGTGGGGTGCCATTGCCTTCCCCGTCTGAATCTTCTAGCTCAGAAGAAAACCATCAGTCACTGAGACCTGACAGCATAGCTGGTGGTGATTTGTCAGAAGGATTGATCTTATTATTACAGACTATATTTGGAATGCTGGGGAATTTCTCTCTTCCATTTTCTCTTCCTTTTCTGCACTGGGTATAGGCTGAGGACCATAGATTTGATTGTCAAGAATCTGATTGTTGCCAACATCTTGGTTCCATTCTCTGGTGGCTTCCACAATACAATGGCAAATTTTGGGTGGCGCCTCATGGACAGTGACTTTACATGTGAATTTTCCCGATATGTTCATGGAGTGAGCAGAGGTGTGTCCATCGGCACCACTGTCCTCTTGAGTGTCTTCCAGGCCATCACCATCTGTCCCCAGACCTCCAGGTGGGCAGAGCCTAAAGTGAAAGCTCTGTAGTTGGTTTTCCCCTTCAATTATCCTGTGCTAGATCGTGAACATGCTGGTAAATGTTGCATATGCTATGTATGTGACTGGAAATTTGAGCAACAAAAACTTCACAAACAGAGAATGGTTGGACACTGTTATGCTGTTCGCCATGACCAAATCAGAGACTCATTATATGCAGCGTTGATATCATTCCCTGATGTCTTATGTTTTGTGCTCATGATGTGGGCCATTGGCTCCACAGTTTTCATCCTGTACAGGCACAAGTAGAGAGTCCAAAGCATTCATAGCATCACTGTCTCCTCCAAATCCTCCCTGCATCCAAAGATACCTTAAAACTATCCTTCTTGTTGTGAGCACCTTTGTTAACACCCTTTCCTCAATCTGTTATATTGTTTTGAGTCATTTGAAGAATCCTAGTTTGTTCAGTTTGAATGTCTCTGGAATAATCACTGCATGTTTCCCAACTGTCAGCCCCTTTCTGCTCATGAGTCATGATTCCATAATACCCAGGCTTTGCTTTACTGGGAAAAGGGATACAAACTCCCCTACCCTTAAGAGA
Organism: Tragelaphus eurycerus; assembly: GCA_935064755.1. NCBI lineage: Eukaryota > Metazoa > Chordata > Mammalia > Artiodactyla > Bovidae > Tragelaphus > Tragelaphus eurycerus. Next base: position 525,183 of record CAKXYN010000227.1, on the reverse strand, counting down.
AAGATGTAAATGGTATGTATTTGAACTATATTCATTGGCTTGTTTCCTCACTTCCCTCAGAGTCTTAGGTAAAATTGTGAGTGGCTTACCAGAGAATGGTAAACAGTAGTGGTGAGCATTTCCTTCAAAGTAAGCAATATCATGGTGTACTTTTAATGAACTATTTTATAATTATTGTGTAAATACTTCTGCAATGTAAGTTTTACTAGTGCTTGCAGTTGAGGAGTTCAGAATTTATGACATAACAAATGTCAGGTCCACAAAAAATCTCATTGTCATAGAGAATTGTATGTAACTTTAATTTATAACCGTAAAATTCCAAAAATAAAGTAGGCATGGAATATTGAGAAAAGATTCATGAAAATGGAACAGCATGTGGCAAGTCATTGCTAAACCTGAAGACTAGAGTGCTGGAGGGGAAATTCAGTTCTTGAGTAATGCTTTTGGAAGCCAGTCATGAATTTTGTACATTATATTCTTAGAAGGAAGCCCATTATAGAGTGAAGTAAGCCAGAAAAAAAAAAAAAACCCACCAATACAGTATACTAACACATATATGTGGAATTTAGAAAGATGGTAACAATAGCTCTGTATACGAGACAGCAAAAGAGACACTGATGTATAGAACAGTCTTTTGGACTCTGTGGAAGAGGGAGAGGGTGGGATGATTTGGGAGAATGGCATTGAAACATGTATAATATCATATATGAAATGCGTTGCTAGTTCAGGTTTGATGCACGATACTGGATGCTTGGGGCTGGTGCACTGGGACGACCCAGAGGGATGATAGGGGGAGGGAGGTGGGAGGAGGGTTCAGGATGGGGAACACATGTATACCTGTGGCAGATTCATTTTGATATATGGCAAAACCAATACAGTATTGTAAAGTTAAAAAATAAAATACAATAAAATTGAATTAAAAAATAAAATATGAAAAAAAAAAGAATGAAGATAGTCATTTATATGGAATATGATGTTTTGTGGGGAGAAGAGCATGTTTAAGCATTTTTAGATAGAAATGACCAGATTGAACTGAAGTGGCATAAAGGAGAGCATAACATCACATTTTACTAGTTTCTAAATAACTACACGTGATTGTGACAATGGAAAAATATGTGAATTGCATGGACGTGGGTTGTGTAGAAGTCAGTGTTTTCCCTGAAGGTGAATTGGACATACTGGGATGGAAGATGTTTGCAGGTGAATGCTCTATGAGGTAAGTTTGTGGTGGAGACTTCCACCAAATTCAGAGCAACCCATGGAGAGCCATTTGAGAGAAAAGACGTGGAGCGATTCTGTGTGTATAGAGTTTGTGGTTCTTGATTTTCAAGGAGCAAAGTGCATCTTGTCTCAGTTTTAGAAGAGATTTTTTTTACTGTATTGACATTCTGAAGCCAATGAAAGTATTGAGAATTCAACAGGCTGAAAAGCAAAATACTTATTTTAACCCAATGGTTATATATCGATTGAACCTTGTACCCCAAAGAGAAATCAACATTTTCACTTCACTTGAAACACTTAAATATTTACCACAAACTAGATCACATAGCAAGAAAAAGAAAGTATGTATATCTATAGATCTATAGATCTAGATATATCTATAAATCTATAGATATACATATTTATAGATATATCTATAAATCTATAGATATATGTACAGATATATATAAATGTGTATATTTATACACACTGTACAGATATCTATAAATGTGTATATTTATTTTCTTGAAGCTATGTGTATATTAGTACACATAGCTAATACATATATTAATATATGTATATATTAATATATTAATACATTAATACATAGAATTAAACTTTTGTTATTGGAAAGTTGTACATAAGAACAATTTAAAATGCCTATAACTATACTAGTGATAAATCTTAATATGTATGTTATCTGAAGAGCATATTGCTGTACTTGTTTTTTGTTAAGATTTCATAAACTGTATTTTTTATTATTCCAGTTTAATCATAGGCTGTATACATTTGGCTGTATCTCTTGAAAAAACATTTATTGAGTATAGTAACAAAATTTTGATTAAGAAATTAGTCTACTTACATTTAATATAATAATTGAAACATTTGTATATCAATAAAGTTTTTTCTTGTTTCATGTATGTGAACTTCTTTTCCATTAATTTTAAAATGTAGTTCTACTTAATAATTCATTTTTTTTCTTTGAAATTTGTTTCCTTACCATGTGTTAACTTTTACCTAGAAATTTAGCATACTTTTTTTTTTTGAGTGTACCATCTGTCTTCTGGGATCCTAGTTCCTTGATGGGTTGAAGCTATACCGTCTGTACTCAAAGGGTGAAGTCTTAACCACTGGACACTCCCAAGGAAGTCCTTTACTACACATTAAAAGCTAAGATATATGTATATATGTAACTTAGTCACTTACTGTACACCTGAAACCAGCACAAGATTGTAAGTCAACTATACTCCAATTTGAAAGCAAGAGTCCAGGGGAGCAGACACTTTGACTTCTGACTTACTGACATGTGAGAAAATGAATGTGTTGTTTTAGGCAGTTTGTTACAGCATAGTAGAAATCTGATTCCCATGGAAACACAATAATATACAAACAACAAAATTAAGATTCTCATTTATCATCCGACAACTGATGGCATTTTGATACTGATGTGTAATAATTTTCTTTAGCTTTAAGTATACCCTTTTTAAAAATGTGGTTTTAGAGTATCCCTGATGTTTTGCTTGAAATGGCATAAAAATGAATTCTTTAATATAGTCCATTTTGGTTAAATTTTTACACAAATATTGTCTTCATGGATTTACTTTGTAATCAAATTTCTTTCCTCTGTCAGGGGTCTATATTTGGTCCAATAAAAGTAGATCTACAATTTTATCTGAATCATCACTATTTATTAATTGGAGATTATTTTTCAATTTAATTTAATTTCTTCAATTTTATTTTTATTTTTTAAGTATAGGTGACTTATTGTGTTAGTTTCACAGCAAAGTGACCATCAGAGAATTTTTTGTTATATTCTTTAACACGATTCAGTCAGGGGTCTCCAAGGCCATCCTCAAGGTTCATAAATCATAGAAGGACTCTAAGCTTCAGAAGTGGTAACACTCAAGGTTACTTTTTATTGCAGTGAGAGGATGCAGGTTATAATAAGCAAAAGGGAAAAGTGCATGGGGCAAAGTCCACAAGAAACTGGGCTTAAGATTCCGCATGTCTTTTCCCAGGGGAGTGACATGGTGGTGTTGTGAGTTTGCCCTGAACAACATGTGACAGTATACATTAAGTGTTGTCAGCCTAGGAAGTTCACCAGAGCCAGGTTGCAGGGTTTTCCTGGGGGTCATGCAGGTAGCCCTGAGGCCCCGTGTGACTGACATCAGCTACTCAGACCCTAGCCCTCCAGAGCAGAAATAGCTCTTCATCATAAGTGGCATTGTTAGGATTAACTTTCTGGTCCCACTGGTCTGGTATGGGTCAATGCCTCAAGTATATCAAAACACTCTTATCAGGAGAATAGTCCAGACTTCAGAGGCTATCTCCCAGGAGTGAGGCAATGCTGAAGACTGGTCTATCTTTCCAATATAAGAGCTTGGGCAAGCGAGGTTTGCTGGATTATCCCTTTCCTACATGGTCATAGTGGACAGTTTCCTTGTTCTATGTTTCTAAATGATGTCTGGGAATTTGGTGATGATGTACACCAGCACCAAGAGAAACTGAGAAAGTTTCCATGATTGTGAAGATTTTGGAAAAAGTATTTTGTCTAAACATTCAGCTTGTTTCTTTAAAGGAAAGGCCCCAGAAATTTGACTCACAGTGAAAGGTTTCTAGAGGATAGTGTACAGAGGGAATGGGAATTGGGTTGAGGTGAGTGGGCTAGAGGAAAATATAGACCCATGAGGAAGAGGGAGGCCCTGAAGGCAAGAAGTAGCCAGTTGGGGTGCATGGACTGTGGGGTTAAAGAGTTGTCAGAGGGAGAGGATTCCAAGGAGGGCTAGAGTGGAGGTGGGGTGAGGAAATGGAAGTCAGGTGGAGATTCAGTTCAGTTCAGTCACTCAGTTGTGTCTGACTCTCTGCAACCCCATGGATGGCAGCATGCCAGGCTTCCTTGTCCTTCACTGTCACCTGGAGTTTACTGAAAGTCATTTCCATCACGTCGGTGATGCTATCCAACCATCTCAACATCTGTCGTCCCCTTCTCCTCCTACCCTAAATCTTTCCCAGCATCAGGGTCTTTTCCAGTGTTTCATTTCTTCCCATCAGGTGGCCGAAGTATTGAGTTTCAGCTTCAGTATCAGTCCTTTTAATGAATATTCAGGACTGATTTCCTTTAGTGTGTACTGATTGGATCTTCTTGCAGTCCAAGGGACTCTCAAGAGTCTTCTCCAACACCACGGTTCAAAGGCATCAATTCTTCAGCACTCAGTTTTGTTTATAGTCGAACTCTCGCATCCATACCTGACTATTGGAAAAATCATAGCTTTGACTAGACAGACGTCTGTTGGCAAAGTAATGTCTCTGCTTCTTAATATGCTAAGTTGGTTATAGCTTTTCTTCCATGGAGCAAGTATCTTTTAATTTCATGGCTGCAGTCACCATCTGCGGTGATTTGAAGGCCTCCAAAATAAACTCTGTCACTGTTTCCATTGTTTCCCCATCTATTTGCCATGAAGTGATGGGACCCGATGCCATGATCTTAGTTTTCTGAATGTTTAGTTTTAAGCCAACTTTTTCACTCTCTTCTTTCATTTTCATCAAGAGGCTCTTTAGTTCTTCTTTGCTTTCTGCCATAAGGGTGGTGTCATCTGCATATCTGAATTTATTAATACCTCCCCCTGCCATTTTGAATCCAGCCTGTGTTTCATCCAACCAGCTATTCACATGATGTACTCTGCATATAACTTAAATAAACAGATCGACAATATACAGCCTTGACGTACTCCTTTCAAATTTGGCACCAGTAGGAACCAGAGATCAAATTGCCAACATCCACTGGATCATTGAAAAAGCAAGAGAGTTCCAGAAAAACATCTATTTCTGCTTTCTTGACTATGCCAAAGCCTTTGACTGTGTAGATCACAATAAACTATGGAAAATTCTGAAAGAGATGGGAATACCAGACCGCCTGATCTGCCTCTTAAGAAATCTGTATGCAGGTCAGGAAGCAACAGTTAGAACTGGTCATGGAACAACAGACTGGTTCCAAATAGGAAAAGGAGTACGTCAAGGCTGCATATTGTCACCATGTTTATTTAACTTATATGCAGAGTACATCATGAGAAATGCTGGACTGGAGGAAACACAAGTTGGAATCAAGATTGCCGGGAGAAATATCAATAACCTCAGATATGCAGATGACACCACTCTTATGGCAGAAAGTGAAGAGGGGCTAAAAAGCCTCTTGATGAAAGTGAAAGTGGAGAGTGAAAGGGTTGGCTTAAAGCTCAACATTCAGAAAACGAAGATTATGGCATCTGGTCCCATCACTTCATGGGAAATAGATGGGGAAACAGTGGAAACAGTGTCAGACTTTGTTTTTCTGGGCTCCAAAATCACTGCAGATGGTGACTGCAGCCATGAAATTAAAAGACGCTTGCTCCTTGGAAGGAAAGTTATGACCAACCTAGATAGCATATTCAAAAGCAGAGACATTACTTTACAAACAAAGGTTCGCCTAGTCAAGGCTATGGTCTTTCCTGTGGTCATGTATGGATGTGAGAGCTGGACTGTGAAGAAGGCTGAGCGCAGAAGAATTGATGCTTTTGAACTGTGGTGTTGGAGAAGACTCTTGAGAGTCCCTTGGACTGCAAGAAGATCCAACCAGTCCATTCTGAAGGAGATCAATCCTGGAATTTCTTTAGAAGGAATGATGCTAAAGCTGAAACTCCAGTATTTTGGCCACCTCATGCGAAGAGTTGACTCATTGGAGAAGACTCTGATGCTGGGAGGGATTGAGGGCAGGAGGAGAAGGGGACGACAGAGGATGAGATGGCTGGATGGCATCACTGACTTGATGGGTGTGAGTCTGGATGACCTCCAGGAGCTGGTGATGGACAGGGAGGCCTGGCGTGCTGCGGTTCATGGGGTCGCAAAGAGTCGGACACGACTGAGCGACTGATCTGATCTGATCTGATGGCACCAGTTGTTCCGCGTCTGTTTCTAACTGTTGCTTCTTGTCCTGCCTATAGATTTCTCAGCAGGCAGGGCAGGTTGTCTGGTATTCCCATCTCTTTAAGAATTTTCCACAGTTTGTTGTGACCCCCACAGTCAAAGGCTTTGGCATAGTCAGTAAAGCAGAAGTAGATGTTTTTCTGTAACTCTCTTGCTTTTTTGATGATCCAGCGGATGTTCGCAATTGGATCTCTGATTCCTCTGCCTTTTCTAAATCCAGCTTGAACATCTGGAAGTTCATGGTTCACGTATTGTTGATGCCTGGCTTGGAGAATTTTGAGCGGGTGTAGGTTAGAGAGGAAAAGTTAAATCCTGGCTTTGCAAGATGATGGGACAAGTGCTAAAAGATGGATAGAGATCTAAGAAGTATTGGGGTGAATGTCTTTGGGTGATAAAAGTAGATTTTAGGGGCAATATAGAGACAAAGGGATGGACATATCAGGGCAAGTTGGGAGTCACTATTTCATCCCCCACAATTCATACCCTCATTTTCAGTGGAATCACAAGTCACTTGTGGGTCATTTTTTCCATTTTCCCCATATAACGAAAATTCTGCTGATACTAGATACTCTTGGGACTTCCTTGGTGGTCCAGTGGTTAAGACTCCATGCTTTCATTGCAGGGGACAGGGGTTTGGCCGCTAGTTAGGGACCTAAGATCCTGCAAGCCACACGGAATGCCCTTACCCAAACCTCCTAATAATGTTTTAATACACAGTAGGTCCCTTGGTAGAAGGTGAATGATAACACAGCATCAGGATTTAACTTCTGTCTGGAAATTTTGAGCAGGAATAGTGACTAGTGTGGACCTGCCAGGAGCTTCTCTTTACTGGTCTTGGACTCCAGTATTTCAATAGTGGACCTGACCCCTTTGCCGTACTATGAGTCAGCAACTTTTATGCCCCGTGATTTCATGAAATTCCTCTTACTTAAATTATAGAGTTTTTAAAATTTAACACCCGGTTTACATAAGAAATGAAATATAACTATAAGCACAAGCTGGAATCAAGATTGCTGAGAGAAATATCAATACCTCAGATATGCAGATGATACCACCCTTATGGCAGAAAGTGAAGAGGAACTAAAAAGCCTCTTGATGAAAGTGAAAGTGGAGAGTGAAAAAGTTGGCTTAAAGCTCAACATTCAGGAGACAAAGATCATGGCCTCTGGTCCCATCACTTCATGGGAAATAGATGGTGAAACAGTGGAAACAGTGTCAGACTTTATTTTTCTGGGCTGCAAAATCACTGCAGATGGTGATTGCAGTCATGAAATTGAAAGATGCTTACTCCTTGGGAGGAAAGTTATGACCAACCTAGATAGCATATTCAAAAGCAAAGACATTACTTTGCCAACAAAGGTCCGTCTAGTCAAGGCTCTGGTTTTTCCAGTAGTCATGTATGGATGTGAGAGTTGGACTGTGAAGAAAGCTGAGCACAGAAGAATTGATGCTTTTGAACTGTGGTGTTGGAGAAGACTCTTGAGAGTCCCTTGGACTGCAAGGAGATCCAACCAGTCCATTCTAAAGGAGATCAGCCCTGGGATTTCTTTGGGAGGAATGATGCTAAAGCTGAAACTCCAGTACTTTGGCCACCTGATGCGAAGAGTTGAGTCATTGGAAAAGACTCTAATGCTGGGAGGGGTTGAGGGCAAGAGCAGAAGGGGACGACAGAAGATGAGATGGCTGGATGTCATCACTGTTCAATGGACATGAGTTTGAGTGAACTCCAGGAGTTGGTGATGGACAGGGAGGCCTGGCATGCTGCGATTCATGGGGTCGCAAGGAGTCAGACATGACTGAGCAACTGAACTGATACAGTATTGAAAAGGTTATAAGTAATGTTTGTTTATTTTGTGTGTGAAACTATACCAAGATGTAACCACTTGCAATAGTTTTTTGGGTCTGACCACAAAAATGTTTTTCACTGAACAGAATCCACTGTTGTCATAGAGCTGTAGGCAGCTCATTATCCCCTGGCATCATCCCTTGGTGGCTCATGTCACATTACAGGCATAAGGGCCTTTGCAGATGCACGTAAGGTTATTAGTCATATGACTTTAAAATTGGGAAATATTTTGCATTATTTGGGTAGACTCGTTGTAGTTACATGACCCTAAAGAACAGAAAGGCCAGTTAGATGCAACTGAAGAGGAAGAGATTGAAAACAGGAGGGGAAGGGTGCCAGTCTGCTGATGTTGACTTTCAGATAGAAGAAGCCATGTAGAAGCAATTGTGAAGAATTCTTGCAAAGACATGTATCAGCCTGGAAGTAACTCTCACAGAGAGGCTCCAGTTTAGAGCCCAGGAGAGCGGACTACTTGTTTCTGGCCTTCTGACTAACTGACCTGTCAGAAGATGTGTGAGTGTTATTTCAGGTGCTAGTTTCATGGAAGTTTTTTACATCAGCAATAAAAACAGAATACTAAACAATAAAATAAGCTCAAACCTGTTGCTCTGTGAGAAAGTAGAGTGTTGCGATGGAGTGGGTAGTGGGAGGGAGATTCAAGAGGGAGAGGACATATGTATATCTATGCTGGATTCATCTTGATGTATGGCATAAACCAACACAATATTGTAAAGCATTTAACCTCCAATTTAAATAAATTGAAAAGAAATAGCCTTTGTAAAAATTAGGGAAAATTCTCATTTATTTTACAACTGATGGAGTGGGTTGCCATTTCCTCTTCCAGGGGATCTGCCCGATCCAGGGATCGAACCTATGTCTTCTGCTTGGCAAGTGGATTCTTTATCACTGAGCTGCCAGGGAAGGCTTTTGAAGGAGTAAAGCTGATATTATATCACAACTGTTATAGATCAGATGAGTCACTCAGTTGTGTCCGACTCTTTGCGACCCCATGAACTGCAGCACGCCAGGCCTCCCTGTCCATCACCAACTCCCGGAGTTCACCCAGACTCATGTCCATCGAGTCAGTGATGCCATCCAGCCATCTCATCCTCTGTCGTCCCCCTCTCCTCCTGCCCCCAATCCCTCCCAGAATTAGAGCGTTTTCCAATGAATCAACTCTTCGCATGAGGTGGCCAAAGTACTTGAGTTTCAGCTTTAGCATCATTCTTTCCAAAGAAATCCCAGGGCTGATCTCCTTTAGAATGGACTGGTTGGATCTCCTTGCAGTCCAAGGGATTCTCAATAGTCTTCTCCAACACCACACTTCAAAAGCATCAATTCTTCAGCACTCAGCCTTCTTCACAGTCCAACTTTCACATCCATACATGACCACAGGAAAAACCATAGCCTTGACTAGAAGAACCTTTGTTGACAAAGTGATGTCTCTGCTTTTGAATATGCTATCTAGGTTGGTCATAACTTTCCTTCCAAGCAGTAAGCGTCTTTTAATTTCATGGCTGCAGTCAACATCTGCAGTGATTTTGGAGCCCCCAAAAATAGTCTGACACTGTTTCCCCATCTATTTCCCATGAAGTGATGGGACCAGATGTCATGATCTTCGTTTTCTGAATGTTGAGCTTTAAGCCAACTTTTTCACTCTCTACTTTCACTTTCATCAAGAAGCTTTTAATTCCTCTTCACTTTCTGCCATAAGGGCGGTGTCATCTGCATATCTGAGGTTATTGATATTTCTCCCAGCAATCTCGATTCCAGCTTGTGTGTCTTCCAGTCCAGTATTTTTCATGATGTACTCTGCATATAAGTTAAATAAACAGCGTGACAATATACAGCCTTGACATACTCCTTTTCCTATTTGGAACCAGTGTGTTGTTCCATGTCCAGTTCTGACTGTTGCTTCCTGACCTGCATACAAATGTCTCAAGAGGCAGATCAGGTGGCGTGGTATTCCCATCTCTTCCAGAATTTTCCACAGTTTATTGTGATCCACATAGTCAAAGGCTTTGGCATAGTCAATAAAGCAGAAATAGATGTTTTTCTGGAACTCTCTTGCTTTTTCCATGATCCAGCGGATGTTGGCAATTTGATCTCTGGTTCCTCTGCCTTTTCTAAAACCAGCTTGAACATCAGGAAATTCATGGTTCACATAGTGCTGAAGCCTGGCTTGGAGAATTTTGAGCATTATTTTACTAGCGTGTGAGATGAGTGCAATTGTGCGGTAGTTTGAGCATTCTTTGGCATTGCCTTTCTTTGGGATTGGAATGAAAACTGACCTTTTCCAGTCCTGTGGCCACTGCTGAGTTTTCCAAATGTGCTGGCATATTGAGTGCAGCATTTTCACAGCATCATCTTTCAGGATTTGGAAAAGCTCAACTGGAATTCCATCACCTCCACTAGCTTTGTTCGTAATGATGTTTTCTAAGGCCTACTTGACTTCACATTCCAGGATGTCTGGCTCTAGGTCAGTGATCACAACATCGAGATTATCTGGGTCATGAAGATCTTTTTTGTACAGTTCTTCTGTGTATTCTTGCCACCTCTTCTTAATATATTCTGCTTCTGTTAGGTCCATGCCATTTCTGTCCTTTATCGAGCCCATCTTTTCATGAAATGTTCCTTTGGTATGTCTGATTATCTTGAAGAGATCCCTAGTCTTTCCCATTCTGTTGTTTTCCTCTATTTCTTTGCATTGATCACTGAGGAAGGCTTTCTTATCTCTTCTTGCTATTCTTTGGAACTCTGCATTCAGATGTTTATATCTTTCCTTTTCTCCTTTGCTCTTCACCTCTCTTCTTTTCATAGCTATCTGCAAGGCCTCCCCAGACAGCCATTTTGCCTTTTTGCATTTCTTTTCCATGGGGATGGTCTTGATCGCTGTCTCGTGTACAATGTCACAAACCTCATTCCATAGTTCATCAGGCACTCTATCTATCAGATCTAGGCCCTTAAATCTATTTCTCACTTCCACTGTATAATCATAAGGGATTTGATTTAAGTCATACCTGAATGGTGTAGTGGTTTTCCCTACTTTCTTCAATTTAAGTCTGAATTTGGCAATAAGGAGTTCATGGTCTGAGCCACAGTCAGCTCCTGGTCTTGATTTTGCTGACTGTATAGAGCTTCTCCATCTTTGGCTGCAAAGAATAGAATCAATCTGATTTCGGTGTTGACCTTCTGGTGATGTCCATGTATAGAGTCTTCTCTTGTGTTGTTGGAAGAGGGTGTTTGTTATGACCAGTGCATTTTCTTGGCAAAACTCTATTAGTCTTTGCCCTGCTTCATTCCATATTCCAAGGCCAAATTTGCCTGTTACTCCAGGTGTTTCTTGACTTCCTACTTTTGCATTCCAGTCCCCTATAATGAAAAGGACATCTTCTTTGGGTGTTAGTTCTAAAGGGTCTTGTAGGTCTTCATAGAACCGTTCCACTTCAGCTTCTTCAGCGTTACTGGTTGGGGCATAGACTTAGTTTACTGTGACATTGAATGGTTTGCCTTGGAAAGGAACAGAGATCATTCTGTCGTTTTTGAGATTGCATCCAGGTACTGCATTTCAGACTCTTGTTGACCATGATGGCCACTCCATTTCTTCTGAGGGATTCCTGCCTGCAGTAGTAGATATAATGGTCATCTAAGTTAAATTCACCCATTCCAGTCCATTTGAGTTCGCTGATTCCTAGAATGTCGACATTCACTCTGGCTATCTCTTGTTTGACCGCTTCCAATTTGCCTTGATTCATGGACCTGACATTCCAGGTTCCTATGCAATATTGCTCTTTACAGCATCAGACCTTGCTTCTATCACCAGTCACATCCACAGCTCTGTATTGCTTTTGCTTTGGCTCCATCCCTTCATTCTTTCTGGAGTTATTTCTCCACTGATCTCCAGTAGCATATTGGGCCTCTACTGACCTTGGGAGTTTCTCTTTCAGTATCCTATCATTTAGCCTTTTCATACTGTTTGTGGGGTTCTCAAGGCAAGAATACTGAAGTGGTTTGCCATTCCCTTCTCCAGTGGACCACATTCTGTCAGATCTCTCCACCATGACCCGCCCATCTTGGGTTGCCCCACGGGCATGGCTTAGTTTCACTGAGTTAGAGAAGGCTGTGGTCCTAGTGCGATTAGATTGAGTAGTTTTCTGTGAGTATGGTTTCAGTGTGTTTGCCCTCTGATGCCCTCTTGCAACACCTACCATCTTACTTGGGTTTCACTTACCTTGGGCTTGGGGTATCTCTTCATGGCTGTTCCAGCAAAGCGCAGCCATTGGTCCTTACCTTGGATGAGGGGTATCACCTCACCACCACCCTTCCTGACCTTCAATGTGGGATAGCTCCTTTAGGCCCTCTTGCGCCCACGCAGCCACGGCTCCTTGGCCGTGGGGTTGGTCCTCCTGGCCACCGTCTCTAGCCTCTGGCATGGGGTTGCTCCTCCCCGACCCGCCCTTGGCTTCGGGCCTGGGGGCGTGGTTTAGCTCGTCCAGTCCACTGCCCCTGGCCTCGGGCTTGGAGTGTGGGGTATCTCCTCCAGGCCGCCGCCCCGACCTCGGATTCGGGGTAACTCCTCTTGGCCGCCACCCTTGCACTCGGGGTAACTCCTCTCGTCGCTGCTCCTGTCCTGGGATGCTGGGTATCTCCTCCCGGCCGCCGCCCCTGACCTCGGATGCTGGGTATCGCCTCTCGGCCACCTCCGACTTCGGATGTAGGGTAGCTCCTCTTGGCAGTTCCTGTGCCATCGCAGTCTGGCACTCTCGGCTGCTGCCCTTGACCCCGGACGTGGGATAATTCCTCTTGGCCACCACCCTTTGGGCATGAGGTCCTCCCGGCTTCTGCCTCTGACCTCAAACGTGGGGTAGCTCCTCTTGGCCGTGCTTTGGCGTGCCTGTCAGTGCCGCCTGCGTTTTGGCGCGCCCGTCGCCACCGCCACGCGCCCGTCGCAGCCACCTGGTATAAAAATGAATTTTAACATACTCTGTTTTGCGAATCTGACCACAAAAATGTTTTAAACTCCCTGTGCCTTTCTTCTCTCTGCCCTCTTTCTTCCCCGGCCCTCTCTATAACACTGTGTCCCAGGTTCACTCCGTCACCCTCTTATCCTTATGGCTGCTTTTCCCACTGGCCTATTCCTACTCCACTCAGTGACACATCCACACACTGTGACCACCCCAAGGACTCCAAGTTCCCAAAGTGTGTCTTGACAACAGATCTCACTGTTGTCTGTTATTTTACATGTTATATATTGTAGTAAATATTTTCTTTGTAATTGTCACAGGGTTGGAAGCACTGTAAAGTGTAGGAAGGCTCCCATTTTGAGGCATCCAGAAGTTTGAAGATACAACTGTCCTTCTTATCACTGAAGTGCATTCGTGGTGACTGTGATTTCATGAAAGAGTGTAATTCTGAGTTTATGTGTGTTATATTTATGAGTACTTGTGTATGTGAGAGGTAATTTTCATGTGTGCAGTGTGTGCTTTCACGGTTGTGAGTGTGCAGTTAAAACTATATGAGGATGAGAGTGATTATGTATGTGCCTAAGTATCTGAATGTGTGCAAGTATATATTTGAGTGTGTGAATATCCTTGCATCCCTGCATGTAAATGAGCTTGTATATGAGCATTTGTGTGTGTTTGTGTAGAATGAATTGTCCCCCATTATGGCTGTAACAACTGACTTGACAATTGAGAGGGAATATGGAACGAATTTGGATCAAAGTTTTAATATATGTGTAAGGAAAACCTGAACAATTAGATTCAATTCATAATATATATACATTTTTTCTTGACCCTATGGAAATGTATTTCTTAATTAAAAATGCAATGCTAAGTTCTTAATGAAAAGTTTGTAAAAAATAATTTTGTAGAGAACTGTGTTGACCTCCGGAGAAGGCAATGGCACCCCACTCCAGTACTCTTGCCTGGAAAATCCCATGGACAGAGGAGCCTAGTAGGCTGCAGTCCATGGGGTCACTAAGAATCAGACATGACTGAGCAACTTCCCTTTCACTTTTCACTTTCATGCATTGGAGAAGGAAATGGCAACCCACTCCAGTGTTCTTGCCTGGAGAATCCCAGGGACAGCGGAGCCTGGTGGGCTGCCGTCTCTGGGGTCGCACAGAGTCGGACACGACTGAAGTGACTTAGCAGCAGCAGCAGCAGCAGTGTTGACCTCTCTATGGTCTCGAATTGAGCAAGTGGCATTGGCTTATCTGACATTTATGGAAATACTAGAATCTCCTTGTTAAACCACCTGATCCTTGTTCTTTTGTTTGCATGGTTCTGTTTTCGAGCTATATCTCTTTCTTCTGGGGGTAGTATCTACATCTGCTTCCAAAATTACTGAAGATCTAATCAGGAAAGTGTATTTTCCTAACAAATTACATATTCATTATACTGATGTGTAGAAATGAGTACACTGATATCTAATATAGAGTGTTGAAATCATGTCCTTCTTATCACTTGTGTCTCTTCTGAAAACCTCAGATATGAGGACAAATTCCATTTTTTTGTCACACTTTAATTGATGGACCAGCTCAGTGTATGAAATTGGGAAAGAACTATCCTGGGTAGAATTTCTCAGTGAGGCAAAACCTCCACTGAGACATAGATGTGCAGCCAGTTTCTTACATGTCAGTCCTAAGTTCTTCCTGCTCCCTGCAAGTGAGCCCTGTGTGCCTCCAGGGACTGTGGAAAGCAGAGGGCATGGCAACCCACTCCAGTATTCTTGTCTGGGGAATTTCATAAACAGAGGAGCCTGGGTGGGCTACAGTCCATAGGACCTCAAAGAGTCAGAGACAACTGAAATGGCTTAGCATGCTCACACGTAAGCATCTGTCACAAACAATCCAAAGTCTCTTAAGACACATTAGTTAGAAACTTATAATTGTCTTTGGTAATTGGTGACTGGAAAAATATTTTCAAAAGTAATCACAGCTCCCAAGCCTGTTCCTCCTGCCAGCGCTGCTACAGGTGACATGATAATTGCAGTTCTGAGGGGAGGTGAAGTCACAGGATCACAAACTCATATCTCAAGGTCCAGCCAGGCCTCCTGCAGAGATACTGATTGAGTTTCATGCTGAGCCCACCATCCAGGAAGCAGGAAAAAGTCAATGAGTTTTTTTCTGTATTTTTCAGGGAGATAGAATCTGTAAAGGAAGGATCTGTATCAGGAATCATGTAAGTGAACATATTGGGCAAAGGGGTTCTCCCTTGTGTGAGCCTGATCCAGCACCAAAGCCCTGCAGGAAGGTGGGATAAATCCTGAGTCTGAACTGAGGTGGAAAGGAGTGATTGGGTGCTAGATCTTCCAGTGATTCCTAATGGCTCCTAATGTGATGCATATATGGCTCACTGACAGAGATTGTCCTGGTTTAATACTAGTGTGTTATTTTATAAAACTAAGGACTGTATTTCCCCAGTTAATATGATGTTCAGTCTACTTTCCAGGAATCCTGTGCCTATATTTCAGGTTTCACAGGTGAGCACATACATAGTTCATCCTTGTAATGAAGAGTATGGTGAGTCTGTAGGAATCATCTGACCTTGTGCAGTAACAGTGTGTCTGGCAGCCACTGCTGGAGTAGGAATGTCTCCTCTAACTCTGGATGTTGTATGAATTGCTGAGAAGATTAAGTTATTGTGTCTCTGTTGATTGTGGAGAGACTCTTTTCACTTAAATTAAGGAATCAGCATGTAAGAAAAATAGAACTTTATGCAATTCAGATACCATATTTCTGCTTCTTTTCAAAATTATGATACCTATTCAAAAAATGTATGTTCTTTATACCATACACAGGTTGCTCACCTTGACGTTGATTTTGCATGTATTTTGTATTTTCATATCTTTCACAAATCTTGCCTTATTGGTAATACTTATATTTGTTGTCATTCCATCGTGAAGTCGTGTCCAACTCTTTTGCGACCCCATCCAGTGTAGCCCGCCTGGTTCCTTTTTTCCGTGGGATTTCCCAAGCAAGAATACTGGAGTGGCTTGGCATTTCCTTTTCCAGGGGATCTTCCCCACTCAGGGATCAAAACCATGTCTCCTGTGTTGGGAGGCATGTTCTTTAGCAGCTGATAACACAGCTGGTAAAGAATTCCGCCTGCAATGCAGGAGACCCCGGATGTATTCCTGGGTCAGGAAGATCTCCTGGAGAAGGGATAGGCTACCCACTCCAGTATTCTTGCACCTCCCTGGTGGCTCAGATGAATCTGAGGTGGCTATTCTTTACCTGGTGGCTCAGGTAAGGAATCTGCCTGCAATGTAGGATACCTGGGGTCAGTCCCTGGGTTGGGACCATCTCCTAGAGGTAACATTGCAGGTATTACTAAATAAATATATATATCACATGAAATTAATATTAATACTAATTTTGTTGCTTTAGTGAACTATTAATGAGGTATCACTGTTTGCTGTTCCATGAAACTATAACTTGTGCTGTTGTGCTTTTTCCTGGAGTAAATGAGTCTTTTTTTGCTGCTCTAATATTGAGTCATTCTTGTATTCATTAAATCCAACTTGAACACAGGCCAGTTGCCAGCAGTATTATATTCCTTATGAGTATCTATAAAGCTTTATTCAAAATTTATACTTGACACTAGAATGTCTTCTGGGGGGTGTGGGGGGGTGTTGCCATGAGGCATGCAGGATCCTGTTCCCTGACCAGGTATCTAAGTAGCACATGCTGCTTGACAGTGTGAAATCTTAACCACTGAACCAGCAGGGAAGTCGCAGCACCTAAATTTTCAAATATAAACCAACTCCAGTACTTTTGCCTGGAAAATCTCACGGACGGTGGAGCCTGGTAGGCTGCAGTCCATGGGGTCGCTAAGAGTCGGACACGACTGAGCGACTTCACTTTCACTTTTCACTTTCATTCATTGGAGAAGGAAATGGCAACCCACTCCAGTGTTCTTGCCTGGAGAATCCCTGGGACGGGGGAGCCTGGTAGGCTGCCGTCTTTGGGGTCACACAGAGTCGGACACGACTGAAGTAAGTGACTAAACTGAAACAATAAGTTGTAAAACTAAACTAAGATCTGGTTTAGTTGAGGAACACAGGTCACTAGTATTTGCATGTATTCTGGTGCACATGCACTTTCCTTGTTACCAGGGCAGCCAGATTCAAATCCTCGCTAGCCATCTGCCCACAACCAGTGAGTGAATATAGATTAAGCATTTAACCTCTCTGGGTGATGTTTCCCTCATCTTTATAAGGGAGATAATACTGCCTGCCTCATGAATGTGAGAGGAATAAAGATGTTTTCATTTGTGTGGCTTTCTTCACAGTGATTCATTCAGTCAAGTGTTTTTTAATGGTTATTCATTCAACTCATGGAAGCACTGATATGACAAGAAAACTTTAACTCTTTTAAAGTAGGAATTATTGAAAAGTGGAGAATATTGGATTTTTGTTGACCTGCTACTTGTGTTCCATGCCTCATCTTCCCATTCAGGACCTTCAGCTCAGAAGACAGCCATCAGTCACTGAGACCTGAGAGCATGGCTACTGGTGATTTGGCAGCAGGATCCATCTTATTATTACAGACAGTATTTGGAATGCTGGGGAATTTCTCTCTTCTTTACTGTTATCTCTTCCTGTGGTGTACTGGGGATAGGCTGAGAACCGTAGATTTGATTGTGACGAACCTTACTGTAGCCAACATCTTCATTCTGTTTTCTGCTGGATTCTGCAGTCCAGTGATAACTTTTGGGTGGAATTGTCTCAAAAGTGGATCTGCATGCAGAGTTTTTGCTTATCTTCGTGGAGTGGGCAGGGGAGCATCCATTGGCATCACATGCACCTTGAGTGTCTTCCAGGCCATCATGATCAGTCCCAGGAACTCCAGGTGGGCAGAGCTTAAAGTGAAAGCTCTCAAGTGTGTTGTTCCTTCAATTATCCTGTGCTGGGTCGTGAACATGATGTTAAATATCAGTTATCCTATTTTCGTGACTGGAATATTGAGTAACAAAAGCATCACAAATAGAAAAAGTTTCAAACATTGTTCTGCTGTTCCCAATGATCATTATGAAGAAACATATGCCGCAATGATGTCCGTGCCTGTTGTCTTTTCTTTTGTGGTCATGATCTTGGCCAGTGGCTTCACAGTTTTCACCCTGTACAGGCACAAGCAGAGAGTCCAAAACGTTCATAGAATCAGTGGCTCCTCCATATCCTCTGCTGAGTCCAGAGCCACTAAAACCATCCTTCTCCTGGTGAGCATCTTTATTAATTTTAACACACTTTCCTCCATCTCTTATATTATTTTGGGTATTTCCAACAATTCTAGTTTGTTCATTTCAACCATGTCTGCAGTAGTCATTTCATGTTTCCCAGCTATCAGCCCCTTTCTGCATATGAATCGTGACTCCAGAGTATCCAGGCTCTGTTTTGCTGGGAAAAGGAATGCAAACTCCTCCACTCTTAAGAGAAAGGTGTGAATGGTATGTATTTGCACTATATTCATTGGCTTATTGACTCAATCCCTCAGAGTCCTAGGTAAAATGTGAGTGGTTTCCCAGAGGATGGCAAACAGAATGTGGTGTGCATCTTCTACAAAGTAAACAATGTTGTGATAGTAATTGCAAGGAAGTGTGGTAAAATTACCATGTAAATACTTCTGTAATGGACGTTCTACTAGTGCTTGAAGTCGAAGAGGTCAGAATGTATATAATAATAAACACCAGGTCCTCAAACAGTCTCCTTCTTATAGAAACATGTAGAAGAGTGCAACTTAAATGTATCAATGCAGATCTGCTAGAAAGGGAGTAGGCATGGACTCTTTTTTTTTTTAATTAAATTTTATTTTGCTTAACTTTACAATATTGTATTGCTTTTACCATACATAGAGATGGATCCACCACCAGTATACACGTGTTCCCCATCCTGAACCCTCCTCCCTCCTCCCTCCCCATACCATCCCTCTGGGTCGTCCCAGTGCACCAGCCCCAGGTATCCGTTATTGGGCATCGTACCTGGACTGGCGACTCATTTCCGATACGATATTGTACGTATTTCAATGCTATTCTCCCAAATCATCCCTCCCTCTCCCATGGACAACGTGGAAGAAATAGACATGGAATCTTAGGAAAAGGTGGGTGGAAATGGAAGAGCATGTGGCAGGTCATTACTGAATCTGAAGGCAATGGGGAAGGGAATTTCAGTCCTTGAGTAAAGATTTGTGAAGGTAGTCATGAGTTTTGTCAATTTTATCCTTAGAATGGCAACAGTTGCTTAGGTGAAATACAGTATTTTGTGGGGAGATGAGTGTGTTTAAGGATTTTCAGGTAGAAATGGCCAGATTGAAGTGAAGTGGTGTACAGGAGAGCATAAAATTACATTTTGCTATATTTTAAAAAATCATCATGTGATTGTGATAATTGAAAAAGTTGAGAATTGCATGGAACTTGGATCTGTAGAGGGCAGAATTTTCTTTGTTTTGTGAAGATGAGCATATTGGTAAGTAGAGGTTTTCAGGTGCATGCTCACATATCCAAAACTATGAAATTACTTTGTAGTGGAGACTTCCATTAAATTCAGAGCACTGGAGGAAGAACCATTTGAAAGGGAAAGGGATCCATCCTGTGCATATGGAGTTTGTGGCTCCTCAATTTTCAAGGTGCAGAGTGAGTATTGGCTTAGTGTTGTTGTTCAGTCACTCTGTCAAGTCTGAATGCCAGCTCATGGGTGGCAACACTGCAGGCTTCCCTGCCCTTCACCACCTCTAGGCATTGGTCAAACTCATGTCCATTGAGCCAGTGATGCCATCCAACCATATTATCATCTCTCCTCCCCTTCTCCTGTCATCAATCTTTGTCTGTATCAGGGTCTTGTCTAATGAGTCGGGTTTTCGCATCACGTGGTGAAAGTATTGAAGCTTCAGTTTCAGTACAAGCCTTGCTAATGAGTATTCATGTGGTCCCATCACTTCATGGCAAATAGATGGGGAAACAATGGAAACAGTGGCTGACTATTTTTTTGGGCTCCAAAATTACTGCAGATGTTGATTGAGCCATGAAATTAAAAATCGCTCACTCCTTGGAAGGAAAGTTATGACCAACCTAGACAGCATATTAAAAAGCAGAGACATTACTTTGCCAACAAAGGTCCATCTAGTCAAGGCTGTGGTTTTTCCAGTCATAATGTATTGATGTGAGAGTTGGACTATAAAGAAAGCTCAGTGCCGAAGAATTGATGCTTTTGAACTGTGGTGTTGGAGAAGACTCTTGAGAGTCCCTTGGACTGCAAGAAGGTCCAACCAGTCCACCCTAAAGGAGATCAGTCCTGGGTGTTCATTGGAAGGACTGATGTTGAAGCTGAAACTCCAATACTTTGGCCACCTGATGCAAAGAGCTGACTCATTTGAAAAGACTCTCGTGCTGGGAAAGATTGAGGGCAGGGGGAAAAGGGGACGACAGAGGATGAGATGGTTGGATGGTATCACACTCAATGGATATGAGTTTGAATAAACTCCAGGAGTTGGTGAAGGACAGGGAGGCCTGGTGTGCTGCGGTTCATGGGGTCTCAAAGAGTCAGAAACGCCTGAGCAACTGAATGAATATTGAGGATTTATTTCCTTTAGAATTGACTGGTTTGATCTCCTTGCAGACCAAGGGACTCTTAAGAGTCTTCTCCAACACCACAGCTCAAAAACATCAATTCTTCAGTGTTCAGCCTTCATGATGGTTCAACTCTCACATCTATAAATGACTACTGGAAAAATCATAGCTTGGTCTGTACAGACCTTTGTTGGGAAAGTAATGTGTCTGCTTTTTAATATGCTCTCTAGATTGGTCATAGTATTCTTGCAAGGAGCAAGTGTCTTTTAATTCTATGGCTGCAGTCACCATCTTCAGTGATTTTAGAGCCCAAGAAAATAAAGTCTGTCATGGTTTCCATTGTTTCCCCATCTATTTACCATGAAATGATGGAACTGGATGCCATGATCTTCGTTTTTTGAATGTTGAGTTTTAATCCAGATTTTTCACTCTCCTCTTTCACCTTCATCAAGATGCTCTTTGACTCTTCTTTGGTTTCAGCCATAAGGATGGTGTCCGCTGCATATCTGAGTTTATCGATATTTCTCCTGGCAATCTTGATTCCAGCTTTTGCTTCATCCAGCCCGGCATTTTGCATGATGTACTCTGCATATAAGTAAATAAGCAGACTGACAATACACAGCCTTGATGTACTGCTTTTCCAATTTTGGACCAGTCCATTTTTCCATGTCCAGTTCTAGCTGTTGCTTCTTGATCTCCATACAGGTTTCTCAGGAGGCA
Source organism: Tragelaphus eurycerus (assembly GCA_935064755.1). NCBI lineage: Eukaryota > Metazoa > Chordata > Mammalia > Artiodactyla > Bovidae > Tragelaphus > Tragelaphus eurycerus. Next base: position 503,892 of record CAKXYN010000227.1, on the reverse strand, counting down.
GGTTAAGTCATCTGGTAGTCCCATCTCCTTAAGAATTTGAGTTTGTTGTGAATTTACCACACTGTCAAAGGCTTTAGTGTAGTCATGAAACAGAGGGAGATGTTTTTCTGGGATTCTCTTGCTTTTTCTTTGATCCAGAGGATGTTGGCAATTTCATCTCTGGTTCCTCTGCCTTTTCTAAATCCAGCTTGAACATCTGGAAGTTCTTAGTTCACTTACAGTTGAAGCATGTCTTGGAGAATTTTGAGCATTACTTTGCTAGCATGTGAAATGAGTGCAATTGTGTAGTAGTTTGAAGATTCTTTGGCATTGCCCTTCTTTGAGATTGGAATGAAAACTGACCTTTTCCAGTCCTGTGGCCACTGCTGAGTTTCCCATATTTGTTGGCATATTGAGTGCAGCACTTTAACAGCCTCATCTTCTGGGATTTGGAATAGCTCCACTGGAGTTCCATCACCTCCACTAGCTTTATTTGTAGCAAAACATAAAAGATCTTAATGACCTAGATAACCATGATGGTGTGATTGCTCATCTAGAGCCAGACATCTTGGAGCGTCAAGTTAAGTGGGCCTTCAGAAATATCACTTCAATCAAAGCTATTGGAGGTGATGGAGGTTTTCTTTGTATTGACATTCTGAAGCCAGTAAAAGTATTAATTCAACAGCTTAAAAATAAAATAACTATTTTGACCTAATGAATCTTTATAGATTGAACCTTGTACCCCAAAGAGAAACCACCATTTTTAACTCACATGAGACACTTAAACATTTTCCACAAACTAGATCACAAAGCAGCAAGAAGAAAATACAGTCACACATGTACTTACAAATATGTGTATATATCTGCTTGAATTCCTTATAGTGTATTTTTGATTTTCCTACTTTAATCCTATTATTTGTCCATATCACCTAAAAATAATTAGATGAATACAATAACAAAATTTCAACTAATAAATTAGTCTACTTGTTTAATGTAAGAATTTATACATTTATGTATAATAGTTTGTTTTTTATTTTACCTATATCAATTTCACTTCATTAATTTTCAAATATAATTCAACCTTACAATTTTTTTCTTTGAAATCTGTGTACTTATTATGTGTTGGCTTCCATTTAGAAATTTATATACATTTAAAAGCTAGGATATATGTATCTATATAGCTAATTCACTTTGTTATAATGTGAAACTAACACAACATTGTAAATCAACTATACTCCGGTAAAAATTATAAAAATGAAATAAAAGAGCAAATAATCAAAATTAATCACAATGCCATTTTATCTGATACTATCAGGACGCTGAGATAATAATCCATTCACTCTTTCTCATATTTTTTCCAGCAGGCTTCAAAGAGGATTTTATTTACTTTTTTCTTAATTTTTAATTTACCTTTATTTGAACTTAAAATTTTTTTCATGTTAATTAAGGTCAAAATATAGTTGATTTACTGTATTATATGTTTGATGAATACAGACTAATCATTCACAGATTTAAAGGTTCTACTTAATGTATATAATGTATTATATACATTATAATATATTGTTGTTATAACGTATTGGCCATGTTTCCTGTATTGTGCCATATGTCCTTATATCTAATTTATTTGATGCATAGTAGTTTGCATCTCTTAATCCCCTACCTTTTCTTGCCCTTACCTCCTTCCCCTTCTCCACTGTTACCACTAGATGTTTTTCTATATTTACCAATCTATTTTTTCTTTGTTACAGTCTTTAGTTTATTCTACATTTAGAGTCCTCAGAGAAGCAAATATCACATAGTATTTATTTTTCTGTTTGATTTATCTCTTTAAGCGTTGTATTCTCTAAGCCTACCCATGTGGTTTCAGTGGCCAAATTCCATTGTCTTTAATAACTGAACAGTATGGCACCCCACCCCAGTACTTTTGCCTGGAAAATCCCATGGACGGAGGAGCCTGGTAGGCTCCAGTCCATGGGGTCGCTAAGAGTCGGACACGACTGAGAGACTTCACTTTCGCTTTCCACTTTCATATGTTGGAGAAGGAAATGGCAACCCACTCCAGTATTCTTGCCTGGAGAATCCCAGGGACAGGGGAGCCTGGTGGGCTTCTGTCTGTGGGGTCGCACAGAGTCGGACACGACTGAAGCAACTTAGCATTCCATTGTGTATATACCACCTCTTCTTTATCCATTCGTCTGTTGGTAACTCAGTTTGTGTCCGTATCTTGCTTACTGATTTTAAAAATGCCACTTTCAACATTGGGGTGCATGGTGCCTTTTTTTTCCCTGCACCACACTGCACATGGAACTTCCCTGACCAAGAATCAAACTCATGCCCATTCTGCAGTGGCAGCACCAAGACTTAACCACTAGACCACCCGTAGAGTCCTACAGATTACTTTTTGAAGTAGTTTCTTAATGTAGAGTCAGGTGTGGAATTGCTGGATCATATGGTAATTCTGTTTAGAGTGTTTTTGAGGAGCTTCCATACTGTTTTCCATAGCTGCTACACCAATTTGCATTTCCCACCACAATGCACAAGGGTTTTCTTTTCTTGTAAAAACTGGCCAACATTTCCGTTGATAGCCATTCAGACAGCTATGAGGTGATATCTCACTTTTGTTTGACTTGCATTTTTGATGACTAGCTGTGTTGAGTATCTTTTTATGTGCTTGCTATCCATTTGTATGTCTTCCTTGGAAAGATATCTATTTAGGCCTTTCACTTATTTTTTCAGAGGGGTTGTTTGTTTTTTGATATTGAATTATGTGAGCTGTTCATGTCTTTTGGATATTGTATCATTTGCAGGTATTTATTCCCATTCCATTGGTTGTCTTCTCATTTTTTAGTGGTTTCCTTTGCTGTGAAATGACCTTTAAGTTTAATTGTTGTTATTGTTCAGTCACTACATTGTGTCCAACTCTTTAGTGACCCCACGGACTGTACTCTTCTGGCTCCTCTGTCCATTGGATTTCCCAGGCAGCGGGAATGCTGGAGTGGAGTGCCATTTCCTTCTCCGGGGGATCTTCCAGACCCAGGGATTGAACTTGCTTCTCCTGCATGGAAGGCAGATTTTTTATTTTTTTGCCAGATGGCTTCTTTACCACTGAATCACCAGGAAAGCCCCTTAAAATTAAATAGGTGTCCAATTTGTTTATCATTGCTTTTGTTTCTTTTCTCTTAGGTGACAGATCCAAAAAAAAAAAAAAATACTACTGTAATTAATATCAGAGAAGTTCTTCCTATCTTGTCTTCTAGGTGTTATTTTCCATTACTATACATTCTCTTTGCCCACAAAATATAAACTGCATGAGGGTTGTGTGCCTTGTTCATGGAGTCCTGTCCACTGCCAGCAGATCAAGTGCTTGACGCAGCATGTAAAGTATATTCAGTGTATTTTATGGGAGGAATGGAATAATTCCTCCAATGCTTGTTGAGGTGTTACTTACCTTTTTTGTGTCACTATAATGTACTTTCCATCTTTTTCACCTTCTATCTCCATTTTGCAAGTCACCTTTATGACTATCACAGTCTGTTTTGTTGTGTTCCTTTACTATTACTGTTTTAGTGACTTGTGTTTATTCCCAACAATTGTGACACCAGATAAGAGTGGGTTTTCTCCACTCTGCAAAGAGATTGTTCAACTATCTGGAAACCAGCTGGGTGTCCTATAACTCACTTCAACTGTGACACTAACTAACTGGTTCAGACTCCACAGACTGTCCTCAGTTCACATGCAAGTCCCAATATTGGGGGCCCAGGGTACCCACATTTCTGTCTGCCTTGAGTATAATATCAGATATTCCCATACTCAGCCCTCCCCCAATTCAAGTTGAAGAATTTCAAATTAGACACAGTTATGATAGTAATTGAAATGAAGTATTATGTAATTATCATGCAAATACTTATTTAATGGATGGTCTACTAATGCTTGCAGTAGAGGGGTTTAGAATAGATACAATAATAAACACTGGGCCCTCAAACAATCTGGATGTTATGAAGAAGTGTGCAGCTGTGTTACTTAAATATATCACTGTAAAATTTACTAGAAATGAGGTAGGCATGGACTATCAAGACAAGGTATATGAGAACTGAATACTGTCTGAAAGAAAGGTCATTACTGATACTGAAAACAGTAGTGCTGAAGGGGAAATTCAGTCCTTATATAAAATTTTTGGCAGTTGGTCTTCAGTTTTGTCCATTATACCCTTAGAAAGCATTTATTTCAAATATGATGTTTTGTGAGGAGGTAAACATGTTTGAATATTTTAGGCAGAAATGGCCAGATTGAACTGAAGTGGTGCAAATTAGAGCATAAAATTACTTTTTCCCATGTTTTTAAACAACATCAAGTGGTAGTGACAGTTGAAAAAGATGTGAATTGAGTGGGACTGGGATGTGTAGATCTTCCAGATGTTCAAGCTGGTTTTAGAAAAGGCTGACAAACCAGAGATCAAATTGCCAACATCTGCTGGATCATTGAAAAAGCAAGAGAGTTCCAGAAAAACATCTATTTCTGCTTTATTGACTATGCCAAAGCCTTTGACTGTGTGGATCACAATAAACTGTGGAAAATTCTGAAAGAGATGGGAATACCAGACCACCTGACTTGCCTCCTGAGAAACCTGTATGGAGATCAAGAAGCAACAGCTAGAACTGGACATGGAAAAATTGACTGGTTCCAAATAGGAAAAGGAGTAGGTCAAGGCTGTATATTGTCACCCTGCTAATTTAACTTCTATGCAGAGTACATCATGAGCAATGCTGGGCTGGAAGAAGCATAAGGTGGAATCAAGATTGCCAGGAGAAATATCAATAACCTCAGATATGCAGATGACACTACTCTTATGGCAGAAAGTGAAGAGGAACTAAAACGCCTCTTTATGAGAATGAAAGAGGAGAGTGAAAAAGTTGGCTTAAAGCTCAACATTCAGAAAATGAAGATCATGGCATCCAGTCCCATCACTTCATGGGAAATAGACGGGGAAACAGTGGAAACAGTGTCAGACTTTATTTTGGGGGGCCCCAAAATCACTGCAGATGGTGACTGCAGCCATGAAATTAAAAGACGCTTACTCCTTGGAAGGAAAGTTATGACCAACCTAGATAGCATGTTGAAAAGCAGAGCCATTACTTTGCCAACAAAGGTCCATCTAGTCAAGGCTATGGTTTTTCCAGTGGTCATGTATGGATGTGAGAGTTGGACTGTAAAGAAAGCTGAGCACAGAAGAAGTGATGCTTTTGAAGTGTGGTGTTGGAGAAGACTCTTGAGAGTCCCTTGGACTGCAAGGAGATCCAACCAGTCCATTCTAAAGGAGGTCAGTCCTGGGTGTTCTTTCGAAGGAATGATGCTAAAGCTGAAACTCCAGTACTTTGGCCACCTCATGCTAAGAGTTAACTCATTGGAAAAGACTGATGCTGGGAGGGATTGAGGGCAGGAGGAAAAGGGGAGGACAGAGGATGAGATGGCTGGATGGCATCACTGACTTGATGGATGTGAGTTTGAGTGAACTCCAAGAGATGGTAATGGCCAGGGAGGCCTGGCATGCTGCGATTCATGGGGTCGCAAAGAGTTGGACACAATTGAGCGACTGAACTGAACTGGGATGTGTAAAAGGCAGAATTTTCTCTTTTGTGAAGGTGACTTGGACATTTTGCTGAGAAAGAGGTTTTCAGGTGCACACTCATGTCTCCAAAGTCCTGAAATTAGTTTGTTGTGGAGACTTCCATTAGATTCAGAACAGCAGAGGAAGAGCCAATTGAAAGGGAAAGACATGGCTCGATTTTGGGTATGTTGAGTTTGTTGCTCCTCAATTTTCATGAAGCAAAGTGCATATTGCCTCAGTTATAGGAGAGATTTGTCTGTGGTTTTCTCTGTATTGACATTCTCAAACCAATGAAAGTATTCAGAATTCATCAGTTTGGAAAACAAAATAATTATTTTGGGTTAATGGACATCTTGCACCCCACAGAAAAATACTATTTTTAGCTCATGAGACATTTAATGATTTAGCACAAACTAGATCACATAGAAGAAGAATATACAAACATACCTAACTATAGAATGTGTATATATGTCTGCTTGTGATATTTGTGTATCTTTGTGTGTAAATGTATATATGCCTTTATATGTATAAAGTCAGTCACATTTGGTATTTCTCAATAACATATTGGAAAGGTGTATTTAATAAAAATTTAAAATAGCACTAAGTACAATAGTTATAAATCTTAAAATATATTTTATCTGAAAAATATATTGCTGTGCTAATTTTTTTTAATTCCATAAAGTATATTTTTCATTTTTCTACCTTAATCCTATTATTTGACCCTATCTCTTGAAAAACCATTTATTGAATATAGTAACAAAATTTTGAGTAAGAAATTCATCTAGTTACATTTAATATAATAGATACAACTGTCTGTCAATAGATTTCGGAGAAGGCAATGGCAGCCCACTCTAGGACTCTTGCCTGGAAAATCCCATGGATGGAGGAGCCTGGTGGGCTCCAGTCCATGGGGTCGCTAAGAGTCAGACACGACTGAGCGACTTCACTTTCACTTTTATGCATTGGAGAAGGAAATGACAACCCACTCCAGCGTTCTTGCCTGGAGACTCCCAGGGACGGGGGAGCCTGGTGGGCTGCCGTCTCTGGGGTCGCACAGAGTCCGACATGACTGAAGTGACTTAGCAGCAGCAGCAGCATCAATAGATTTTATTTTCTTGTTTTATCTGTATTAACTTCTTTTCCATTAGTTTTTAAATACAATTCTACTTTATAATGTTTTCTTTGAAACTTGTGTGTATATTTTGTGTTAGCTTTAACCTAGAAATTAAGATACATTTAAAAGTGAATCACAGTGTCATTTTATCTAATACTATTACCCTACCTTGATAAGAACATTGAGACAATAATCTATTCATTGTATCTCATCTTTATGTTTTCCAAAAAGCTCCAGAGAGGAATTTATTTATTTACTCATTTTTAAAATTTGTGTTTCAACTTTTTTTTAGTTTATTTTAAAAATTGAAGTATAGTTGATTTATAGTATGTTTGCGTAAAACATTGCATTTCACAATTTTTAAATTTGTATTCCATTTATAGTTAATATATCAGCCATGGTTCCTGTGTTGTACAATGTATCCTTGAATCTAATTTATTTTACACCTAGTAGTTTGCATCTCTTAATCCCATATTCCCTTGTTGCCTTTACCCTCTTTCCTCTCCCCACTGGTAACCACTACTTCATTTTCCATAACTATGAATCTCTTTTTTATTATATTCACTAGTTTGTTCCAGTTTTTAGATTTCACATAACAGTAATATCATATAGTATTGGCTTTTTTGTGACTTATAAACATAATAATTCCTAAGCACAGTAATTTCTAAGTCCATCCATGTTGTTAGAGTGGCAAAAGTTCATTCTCTTTAATGGCTGAGCAGTATTCCATTGTGTATACACCACCTCTTCTTTATCCATTCATCTGTTGGTAACTCAGTCTGAGTCCTTATCTTGGTTATTATAAAAAATGGTGCTGTGAACAGTGGGGCGTGTGTTTCTTTATCAATTAGTGTGTATGTTGTCTTTTTTTAAATATATATACCCAGGTGTGGAATTGCTGGATCATATAGTAAGTCTGTTTTTTAGTTTGGTAAGGCTTGTCCATACTGTTTTTTGCAGTGACTGCCCCAGTTTATATCCACAAGTATAGTGTAGGAAGTTTCTCTTTTTTCAATAGAGATTGTTAATAAGACCTCCACATCAGAACACTTCCTGTTTATACATTTAAAGAGTCAAATGTCAGCTGTTGCATCATGGGATGTGGCTCGTTGGCCATGTTGCCTTGTGCACACATGGACTGTCTCAGTGGTTTGGAGGGATGGGACTGCTTCACCACCATGACTGCACAGACTCACTGTGGCTGCATAATTGCTAAACTTCTCTTACACCTGGCTGTAAAATGTAATAATATCCTAGCATAGTGTATCAACATACTCCCAGTTCAGTTCAGGTGCTCAGTTGTGTCTGACTCTGTGACCCCATAGACTGCCGCACGCAGGGCCTCCCTGTCCATCACCAACTCCCGGAGTTTACTCAATCTCATGTCCGCTGAGTCGGTGATGCCATCCAACCATGTCATCCTCTGTTGTCCCCTTCTCCTCCCGCCTTCAATCTTTCCTAAGTTCTTTGCATCAGGTGGCCAAAGGATTGGAGTTTCAGCTTCAGCATCAGTCCTTCCAATGAATATTCAGGACTGATTTCCTTTAGGATGGTCTGGTTGGATCTCCTTGCAGTCCAAGGGACTCTCAAGAACACCATAGTTCAAAAGCATCAATTCTTTGGTGCTCAGCTTTCTTTATAGTCCAACTCTCACTTCCATACATGACTACTGGAAAAACCATAGGTGTGACCAGACAGACCTTTGTTGGCAAAGTAATGTCTCTGCTTTTCAATATGCTGTCTAGGTTGGTCATAACTTTTTTCCAAGGAGTAAACATCCTTTAATTTCATGGCTGCAGTCACCATCTGGAGTGATTTTGGAACGCGCCCTCCAAATAAAGTCTGTCACTGTTTCCACTGTTTCCGCAGCTATTTGCCATGAAGTGACTTTTGAACTGTGATGTTGGAGAAGACTCTTGAGAGTCCCTTGGACTGCAAGGAGATTCAACCAGTCCATTCTGAAGGAGATCAGCCCTGAGATTTCTTTGGAGGGAACGATGCTGAAGCTGAAACTCCAGTACTTTGGCCACCTGATGCGAAGAGCTGACTCACTGGAAAAGACTCTGATGCTGGGAGGGATTGGGGGCAAGAGGAGTAGGGGATGACAGAGGATGAGATGGCTGGATGGCATCACTGACTCAATGGACGTGAATCTGAGTGAACTCCAGGAGTTGGTGATGGACTGGGAGGCCTGGCATGCTGCAATTCATGGGGTCGCAAAGAGTCAGACACAACTGAGCGACTGAACTGAGCTGAACTGATGGGACCAGATGCCATGATCTTAGTTTTCTGAATGGTGAGTTTTAAACCAACTTTTTCACTTTCCTCTTTCATTTTCATCAAGAGGCTCTTCAGTTGTTTTTTGCTTTCTGCACATACTCCCACCTTTCACTAATGATCACTTTTTATTTTGAAAATTTTAAACATACGGAAATGTAAAAATACAGCAGGAAATACAGACTTGCAAAACCCTGAACCTACAGCATGCTTTTCATCTAGATTCACCAAACATTACTATTTTCTTTGCAAACATTGCCGTTTTATCACAAATTCTTTTTCATCTGTTTATGTGCTTGTTGTTTCATGTGAGAATAAATTGTATACCTTTTGACAGTTTGCCCTTGATAGTTGAATAGTTACTTCCTTCTTTCAAGGTCATTTTCTAACACAATAGAGGCATCTTATTTATCAATCAGTACTAGCATCTTACTAGCAAATCAGTGCTAATGTAACAGCATCATTGAACAGCAAGTCCATATACAGATTTCTCCCAGTGAGGCAATGATGTCTTTTCTATCTACTTTCATAAATCTAGGATCTAGTCATGATATGAGAATTGCATTCCATTATCTTGATTCTTTTTTTTTTTTTAGATTTATTTTTTCAATTTATTTATTTTTTAAATTTTGCTTACCTTTACAATATTGTATTGCTTTTACTATACATCGAGATGGATCCGCCACCAGTATACACATGTTCCCCATCCTGAACCCTCCTCCCTCCCCCTTCCCACACCATCCCTCCAGGTCATCCCAGTGCTCCAGACTTTTGGACTCTGGGACCAGGAGAGGGTGTCTTGATTCTTTAGTTTCTTTAATTTACAATACTTACAGCTCTTATTTCTTTTTCCTTCAGTGATACGTTTTTGAAGAATACACACTCACTGTTTTGCAGAACATACTTCAGTGTAGATTTCTCTGATCCTATGCCTCATCTTGAGACTCAGGTTTAACATTTGAGTAGAACTGCTTCACCCAGAAGACTATGGAAATGTCTTATTGCGTCACCTCAGAGGTACAGAGTAGGGATATTTTCTGTTATTGGTGTTGAGTTTGATTATTTAGTCATGATTCCATAGTAGATTTACTCCTTTTTGAGGTGAATTTTCTCCAGTGTAATTGATAAATAATCCTTGGGGTGAAACCTTAAAGTTGCCTGAACAGCTTAAATACTTTGACCAAATTATTCTAGCATCCACTGTAGATATTTCATGTGTAGCAATCCTCTGATTATAGTTTCAAATCTTCATTCTCCTATCTCATAAGGGTATTAATTGCCATTCCTCTCTAATGAAGAGTTTTTCCTCTTATCTTTTGACTGTGAATTCAAGAATTCCTTTTCATTTGCAGTGATAAATTATTACTGTAATATTTCTTTTTGGTGCTCAAAATTTTCCCAATTTTTCCCCTGGGAAATTCTTCAGCCTGGGTATATCCCATCAGGTTATCTGATAGAAATTATTGAGTTAAAATACGCATAACATGCAGCTCAAGGGTACAATGGAGTGACCGTGAGTAAATTCACAGTACTGTGGAACCATCACAACTGTCTCATTCTAGAACGTTATTATCACCTCAAATGGAAATCGAATTCCCTTGAATTATCACACCCCCATTTCCTCCTTCACCTTACCTGTCCTATCCCATCAGCCCCACCATCATAGATCCTATACATAGTACCCTGTAAGAAGGGAGAAAATAGTGTTAAGTGTTGCTCACCCCAAATTTTACTTTGCCTATATATTCAATTGAAGTGTCAAAGTGAAAAATTGAAGTCGCTCAGTCGTGTCTGACTCTTCGCAATCCCACGGACCATAGTCTACCAGGCTTCTCTGTCCATGGGATTTTCCAGGCAAGAGTACTGGAGTGGGTTGGCATTTCCTTCTCCAGGGGATCTTTCTGACCCAGGGATCAAGCCCAGGTCTCCTGCATTGCAGGCAGACACTTTACCCTCTGAGCCACCAGAGAAGCCCATTGAGGGGCATTTTTTCAGAGTATGGTTTTTGCTTCTAAGCTGAAATTAGAAACCATAGGAAATAATTAGTTTATCAAGATGCTGTTTGCAGTCCTCTGTTTACGCCACATGATTTACAGCAGCCAAGTCAAGGAAACAACCTAAGTGTCTGACAATGAATGACTGCGTAAAAGAGATTTTATATATATACATGTGTAATGGAATATTGCTCTGTCATGAGAAAGAAGGAAATTCTTCTATTTGAGACAACATGGTTGGATGTTTGGGACATGCTAAGTGAAATGAGTCAGATAGAGAAAGAGAAAGACTGTGTGACATCATTTCTATAAAAACAGAGTGAAATGGTGGTTACCATGGGTTGGGGAGTGGAGGATAGGTTGTTTAATGGGATAAATTCAAAACTATTACAATCCTGGGTCCTAGAGCTGTAACCCACAATACAGTGAATGTAGACAATAATAGTGAATAATAATCATCAAGATTATTCGAAGCACAAGAAACTGATCATCATGTGATATGGGAGAGATACTGTGACTACATGGGTGATTATATTACAATTTCTAAAATCATGAAATATAAACATGTTATATTTTAACTTTACACAATGCTATATGTCGAATACAGTTCACTAGGAAAAGGAACGATGGCGAAGGCAATGGCACCCCACTCTAGTACTCTTGCCTGGGAAATCCCCTGGACGGAGGAGCCTGGTGGGCTGCAGTCCAAGGGGTCGCTGAAGGTCGGACACCTCTGAGTGACTTCACTTTCACTTTTCACTTTCATGCATTGGAGAAGGAAATGGCAACCCACTCCAGTGTTCTTGCCTGGAGAATCCCAGGGACGGCGGAGCCTGGTGGGCTGCCCTCTATGGGGTCGCACAGAGTCGGACATGACGTATGTGACTTAGCAGCAGCAGGAAAAGGAACCATACATGTTGTGTTTGTATCACAAATGTGGGAATAGATGGAAGGCAGAATCTGAGGCCTCCAGTCTCCCTCTGCCACTGACATCACGATCCTGGACCCTTCCACGCTCTCATTCTGCCTCTCTTCCCCCGCCACATCCTTCATCTCCACCCTGTGACGTTTAGACCACCACTAAAACTCCACCTGCTTCCATCCAGCTCCTTTAGGTTTCAGTTTTGAACTCTCTGCTGCTATTCTATGACTTTTTTGATGTCCACCCCTCTGGGACCATTACTCTAGGGACCTGGGTCTAACCCTCCTCAGCTCTCCTCACCCCTGCAAAGTCCACTGTCTATGACTGCTTTCATCTGGCCGACCATCTGCCCGAAATTCAGAGACCTCATCCCGTGCCCTGTGCTCTCTGTAACCCTGCCCTCTCATTTTCCCTGGTCCATCGCTCAGACAGTAAAGAATCTGCCTGGAATGAGGGAGACCTGTGTTCGATCCCTGGGTTGGGAAGATGCCCTGGAGGAGGGCATGGCAACCCACTCCAGTATTCTTGCCTGGAGACTCCTGATGGACAGAGGAGCTTGGTGTGCTTCAGTCTATACGTGAACTACAACTATGTGAAGTCGCTCAGTCGTGTCCAACTCTTTGCGACTCCGTGGACTGTAGCCTACCAGGCTCCTCTGTTCATGGGATTTTCCAGGCAATAGTACTAGAGCGGATTGCCATTTCCTTCTCCAAGGGATCTTCCTAACCCAGGGATCGAACCCGGGTCTCCCGCATTGTAGACAGACGCTTTACCATCTGACCCACCAGGAAAGTCCCATGGGGTCCCAAAGAGTGGACACGTCTGATTGACTAAGCACAGGACAACTCTCATCATTGCTCCCATGGACCCAGACACACACTCCATCCATGGTCTTCAGCCGTGTAGTACTGATGCTTTTACCTGGGCTCTTGGGCTCTCTCATGCCCATTGTCCTCCCAGGGCTCTCATGTCCCATGCCCATTATCTCCCCCAGGCTCCATCCCCTTCGCTGCACACTATCTCACTAGGACTCTTAACTCTACCAGGCCCTGCCTACTCCATGTGCAGTCACCTTCTCCCCACCCACCACTGCCCTTTGCTCACTTTTGCCATGGGCTTCTCTACCCATTGGAACTTTGGTTCTCATGAGTCCCTACACCCTCCTTACCAGTCCAGATCTGCAAGTCCTCTATGTAGTATCTCCCTTGCCCACTTTTCCCATTTGCACTTTGACCTCTGGCATTATGTGTTAGTATTTGACCAACATTAAACTCCCTCTCCCTTTTCTCTCTCTGCTGTTTCTCTTCCCTTGCGCACTCTACAACCCCATGCCCCCAGTTTCACCCCATCACCCTCTTATCCTTATTAAGGCTCCTTTTCCCTGTGGCCTATTCCTGCTCCCCTCTATGACACACCCACGCAGTCTTTCCCCCCAATACGCCAGGTTTCCCAGAGCGTGTGTTAACATCAGGTGGCAGTGTTGACTGCACAGTTTAGATTCTGTATATTGTAGTAAATATTGTGCTTGTGATTTTCGCAGAGTTGAAAAGTGTAGGAAGACTCCTATTTCCAGACTGTCAGAAGTCTATAAATGCAGCTGTTCTGCCTAAGATCATGTTACAGAGACACACACTTGCATGATGATTGTGATTTTATGAAACAGTGTAATTCTGAGTTCCTAAGACTGTATATTTATGATATGAAATTTTTATAAATTTCATACAAGACATTTTTTTAATTTATTTTTTTTGAAGGATAATTGCTTTACAGAATTTTGCTGTTTTCTGTCAAACTTAAATCAGCCATAGGTATACAAATATCCCCTCCGTTTTGAAACTCCCTCCCATCTCCCTCCCCATCCCAGCCCTCTAGGTTGATACAGAGCCCCTGTTTGAGTTTCCTTAGCCACAGAGCAAGTTCCTGTTGGCTCTCTCTTTTACATATGGTGATATAAGTTTCCATGTTGCTCTTTCCATACATCTCACCCCCTCCTCCGCTCTTCCCATGTCCGTAAGTCTATTCTATATGTCTGCTTCTCCACTGCTGCTGCTAAGTCACGTCAGTTGTGTCCGACTCTGTGCGACCACATAGACGGCAGCCCACCAGGCTCTGCCGTCCCTGGGATTCTCAAGGCAAGAACACTGGAGTGGGTTGCCATTGCTTTCTCCATTGTGTGAAAGTGAAAAATGAAAGTGAAGTCGCTCAGTCACGTCCGACTAGTAGCGACCCCACGGACTACAGCCCACCAGGGTCCTCCATCCATGGGATTTTCTAGGCAAGAGTACTGGAGTGGCTTGCCATTGCCTTCTCCGGCTGCTGCCCTATAAATATATCAGATCAGATCAGATCATAAGACAGTTTTTATGTGTTCAGTGTGTGTATTGATGCTTTTGAGTGTGTATTGATTCAGGAGAATAGCATTGAAATATGTATAATATCAGTTAGAACTGGTCATGGAACAACAGACTGGTTCCAAATAGGAAAAGGAGTACGTCAAGGCTGCATATTGTCACCATGTTTATTTAACTTATATGCAGAGTACATCATGAGAAATGCTGGACTGGAAGAAACACAAGTTGGAATCAAGATTTCAGGGAGAAATATCAATAACCTCAGATATGCAGATGACATCACCCTTATGGCAGAAAGTGAAGAGGGGCTAAAAAGCCTCTTGATGAAAGTGAAAGTGGAGAGTGAAAAGGTTGGCTTAAAGCTCAACATTCAGAAAACGAAGATCATGGCATCTGGTCCCATCACTGCATGGGAAATAGATGGGGAAACAGTGGAAACAGTGTCAGACTTTGTTTTTCTGGGCTCCAAAATCACTGCAGATGGTGACTGCAGCCATGAAATTAAAAGACGCTTGCTCCTTGGAAGGAAAGTCATGACCAACCTAGATAGCATATTCAAAAGCAGAGACATTACTTTACCAACAAAGGTTCGCCTAGTCAAGGCTATGGTCTTTCCTGTGGTCATGTATGGATGTGAGAGCTGGACTGTGAAGAAGGCTGAGCGCCGAAGAATTGATGCTTTTGAACTGTGGTGTTGGAGAAGACTCTTGAGAGTCCCTTGGACTACAAGAAGATCCAACCAGTCCATTCTGAAGGAGATCAATCCTGGAATTTCTTTAGAAGGAATGATGCTAAAGCTGAAACTCCAGTATTTTGGCCACCTCATGCGAAGAGTTGACTCATTGGAGAAGACTCTGATGCTGGGAGGGATTGAGGGCAGGAGGAGAAGGGGACGACAGAGGATGAGATGGCTGGATGGCATCACTGACTCGATGGATGCGAGTCTGAGTGACCTCCGGGAGCTGGTGATGGACAGGGAGGCCTGGCGTGCTGCGGTTCATGGGGTCGCAAAGAGTCGGACACGACTGAGTGACTGATCTGATCTGATCTGATGTATAATATCATATTTGAAACGAGTCGCCAGTCCAGGTTCGATGCCTGATAACGGATGCCTGGGGCTGGTGCACTGGGACAGCCCAGAGGGATGGTATGGGGAGGGAGGAGGGAGGAGGTTTCAGGATGGGGAGCACGTGTATACTTGTGGCGGATCCATCTTGATATATGGCAAAAGCAATACAATAGTGTAAAGTTAAGCAAAATAAAATTAAAAAAATACAATAAACAACCCAATTTAAAAAAAAAAAAACTACTATAGAAAGACTGATTGTGTATGTGCATGTTATATGTTAATGTATATAAATACATGTTTGAATGTATGAGTGTGCACACATGCCTACTTGCATCTTTGTGTAGGTGAGTTGGCATGTGTGTGTGTGTGTGTGTGTGTGGGGTGGGTGTTCCTGTGTAGTTGGGTTGACCATCTTAATTGCTATAGAAACTGAGTTGAAATTACAGTCATTCCATCATGAACCTAGTTCAAAGAGTTGATTTGTGTATAGGAAAATGATGGAGTCCAACTCCAGCAGCCAGGGATTCAACCGGAAAGGATGAACGGTGTTGGCGAATGAGACAGCTTCTCATTTTTCTTGGATTGCCTGTTTATTTCAAGTTTAAGATTCTCTTTTATACTTTTACAAAATCATTAGGCCAGAGGTTTGACATTTTCAGTTCCCCCTCTCCCAGATTTATTATCTCCATAAATCAATGTTGCTCTTCAAACAGAGTTCTTGCTTTAGTGACTCTCTCGGAATCAGCCTTATCATCTATTATCTATTTTCTCCTGTCCTATAGTTAACTTGTGAATACATTGTAACTCATGCTACATTCCTCAGTTTACTACTTATCTTCCTAAATCCTGTTTGCCCCTAACATCCTGAGCTCACTATCTCTTAAAAAGGCTTCTAGCTATAGTGTCTCTAAAAATTCCTAACTTCTATAAGCTATAGTTAAAATATGCTAATTTTACAACATTCCTTAAATCTTTAACTTCTAACTGTTCTAATTATTTCTAAGCCCTAAATTCAGCAAACTCCCTTGCCATAAACATTCTCCTCATAAATAGGCTTCAAATAGCAATCCCTCCCATGGCCTCAGAGATCAGATCAGATCAGTCGCTCAGTCGTGTCCGACTCCTTGCGACCCCATGAACCGCAGCACGCCAGGCCTCCCTGTCCATCACCAGCTCCCGGAGGTCACCCAGACTCGCATCCATCGAGTCAGTGATGCCATCCAGCCATCTCATCCTCTGTCGTCCCCTTCTCCTCCTGCCCTCAATCCCTCCCAGCATCAGAGTCTTCTCCAATGAGTCAACTCTTCGCATGAGGTGGCCAAAATACTGGAGTTTCAGCTTTAGCATCATTCCTTCTAAAGAAATTCCAGGATTGATCTCCTTCAGAATGGACTGGTTGGATCTTCTTGCAGTCCAAGGGACTCTCAAGAGTCTTCTCCAGCACCACAGTTCAAAAGCATCAATTCTTCGGCGCTCAGCCTTCTTCACAGTCCAGCTCTCACATCCATACATGACCACAGGAAAGACCATAGCCTTGACTAGGCGAACTTTTGTTGGTAAAGTAATGTCTCTGCTTTTGAATATGCTATCTAGGTTGGTCATAACTTTCCTTCCAAGGAGCAAGCGTCTTTTAATTTCATGGCTGCAGTCACCATCTGCAGTGATTTTGGAGCCCAGAAAAACAAAGTCTGACACTGTTTCCACTGTTTCCCCATCTATTTCCCATGCAGTGATGGGACCAGATGCCATGATCTTCGTTTTCTGAATGTTGAGCTTTAAGCCAACCTTTTCACTCTCCACTTTCACTTTCATCAAGAGGCTTTTAGCCCCTCTTCACTTTCTGCCATAAGAGTGGTGTCATCTGCATATCTGAGGTTATTGATATTTCTCCCAGCAATCTTGATTCCAACTTGTGTTTCTTCCAGTCCAGCATTTCTCATGATGTACTCTGCATATAAGTTAAATAAACATGGTGACAATATGCAGCCTTGACGTACTCCTTTTCCTATTTGGAACCAGTCTGTTGTTCCATAACCAGTTCTAACTGTTGCTTCCTGACCTGCATACAGATTTCTTAAGAGGCAGATCAGGTGGTCTGGTTTTCCCATCTCTTTCAGAATTTTCCATAGTTTATTGTGATCCACACAGTCAAAGGCTTTGGCATAGTCAAGAAAGCAGAAATAGATGTTTTTCTGGAACTCTCTTGCTTTTTCCATGATCCAGTGGATGTTGGCAATTTGATCTCTGGTTCCTCTGCCTTTTCTAAAACCAGCTTGAACATCAGGAAGTTCGCGGTTCACATATTGCTGAAGTCTGGCTTGGAGAATTTTGAGCATTACTTTACTAGCGTGTGAGATGAGTGCAATTGTGCGGTAGTTTGAGCACTCCTTGGCATTGCCTTTCTTTGGGATTGGGATGAAAACTGACCTTTTCCAATCTTGTGGCCACTGCTGAGTTTTCTAAATTTGCTGGCATATTGAGTGCAGCACTTTCACAGCATCATCATTCAGGATTTGGAATAGCTCCACTGGAATTCCATCACCTCCACTAGCTTTGTTCGTAGTGATGCTTTCTAAGGCCCATTTGACTTCACATTCCAAGATGTCTGGCTCTAGGTCAGTGATCACATCATCAGCTACGGTCTATGTGCTCATCCTGGAACACTCTTTTGTAAAAGTCCTTGAACAAATGTCAGTGATTAACTTTATGAATTATTTTCTGAGCACAGCTGCAGAAGGCTTTGTGCCTTCTCATGCTCCTCTCAAGAACAATAAGCACCTTAATATTCCTTTTCAGTCAACTCAGCTGAGGAGAGGAAAAGACAAGTTAGAATTACAAGGCCTAACTCCTCCATCCCTGGTCCGTGCCTGTGGAATGAGGAGAGGGGGCTGGGAGCCGCGCCTCCATTTTGTCAGTAATGCCTAACATGGCTCTCGACAGGAAAACAGTAAGAATAGAATTCAACTGTTTTATCAAATTGCCAACATCCACTCGATCATGGAAAAAGCAAGAGAGTTCCAGAAAAACATCTATTTCTGCTTTATTGACTATGCCAAAGCCGTTGACTGTGTGGATCACAGTAAACTGTGGAAAATTCTGAAAGAGTTGGGAATACCAGACCACCTGATCTGCCTCTTGAGACATTTGTATGCAGGTCAGGAAGCAACAGTAAGAACTGGACATGTTCCAAATAGGAAAAGCAGTACGTCAAGGCTGCATATTGTCACCCTGTTTATTTAACTTATATGCAGAGTACATCATGAGAAACCCTGGACTGGAAGAAGCATAAGCTGGAATCAAGATTGCTGGGAGAAATATCAATAACCTCAGATATGCAGATGATACCACCCTTATGGCAGAAAATGAAGAGGAACTAAAAAGCTGAAAGTGATGGAAGTGAAAGTGGAAAGTGGAAAAGTTGGCTTAAAGCTCTACATTCAGAAAATGAAGATCATGGCATCTGGTCCCATCACTACATGGGAAATAGATGGAGAAACAGTGGAAACAGTGTCAGACTTTATTTTTCTGGGCTCCAAAATCACTGCAGATGGTGACTGCAGCCATGAAATTAAAAGATGCTTACTCCTTGGAAGGAAAGTAATGACCAACCTAGATAGTATATTCAAAAGCAGAGACATTACTTTGCCAACAAAGGTCTGTTTAGTCAAGGCTCTGGTTTTTTCTGTGATCATGTATGGATGTGAGAGTTGGACTGTGAAGAAGGCTGAGCACCAAAGAACTGATGCTTTTGAACTGTGGTGTTGGAGAAGACAGTGGAGAGTCCCTTGGACTGCAAGGAGATCCAACCAGTCCATTCTGAAGGAGATGAGCCCTGGGATTACTTTGGAAGGACTGATGCTAAAGCTGAAACTCCAGTACTTTGGCCACCTCATGCGAAGAGTTGACTCATTGGAGAAAACTCTGATGCTGGGAAGGATTGAGGGCAAGAGGAGAAGGGGACGACAGAGGATGAGATGGCTGGATGGCATCACTGACACGATGGACATGAGTCTTAGTGAACTCCGGGAGTTGGTGATGGACAGGGAGTCCTGGTGTGCTGGGATTCATGGGGTCGCAAAGAGTCGAACACGACTGAGCGACTGATCTGATCTGATATATACAGAATAGTTTCATATAAATATATATGTTTCTTAATTTAAAGAACAATCATGGTTCCTTACTCAAAATTTTCCACAAAAATATGTATGGAGGATTCTATTGATCATTTGTTGCTCTCTTCTGGGGCGCCACAGCCAGTGGCTTGCGGGATCTTAGTTCCCTGACCAGGGGCTGAAGCCCTGACCTGCAAGTGAAAGCACTGAGTCTTCAACACTGGACCAGCAGGGAATTCCCCGTTTGTTGGTCTTGAGTTGATTGAGTAGCATTAGCTTATCTGACAGTTACATGAATAGTAGAATCTCCCTCTTAAACTATCTGATCTTGGTTCTTTTATTTTCAAGAACTTTTAGGAACCTTCTTTCTTTCTTCTGAAGATAATAGTTGGTTCTGCTTCCTGTCACTAGTGAGGGTCAATAGTAAAGTTTGTATTCCTAAAGTTTACATATTCATTGGTATTGAGTTATGCAAATGAGTTAAGTGACATCTAATGCAGATCCTTGGCATCATGTCCTTCTTTTTACCTGTGTATCATTTGAAACAGTCATATTTGGACCAATTCCATTTTGTAAAAATTTTATTTTATTTAACTTTACAATATTGTATTGGTTTTGCCATATATCAAAATGAATCTGCCACAGGTATACATGTGTTCCCCATCCTGAACCCTCCTCCCACCTCCCTCCCCATACCATCCCTCTGGGTCATCTCAGTGCACCAGTCACAAGCATCCAGTATCATGTATTGAAACTGGACTGTCGACTCGTTTCATATATGATATTATACATATTTAAATGCCATTCTCCCAAATCATCCCACCCTCTCCCTCTCCCACAGAGTCCAAAAGATTGCTCTATACATCAGTGTCTCTTTCGCTGTCTTGTATACAGTGTTATTCTTACCATCTTTCTCAATTCCATATATATGTGTTAGTATACTGTATTGGTGTTTTTCTTTCTGGCTTACTTCACTCTGTATAATAGGCTCCAGTTTCACCCACCTCATTAGAACTGATTCAAATGTATTCTTTTTAATGGCTGAGTAATACTCCATTGTGTATATGTACCACAGCTTTCTTAATTCCATTTCTTTACCCTTACCTTAATTGCTGGTTCAGCTCAGCATATGAAATGAGGAAAGATCTGTTCTATGTAGAATTTCTCAGTGAGGCAGAACTTCATTGAGACACACACTTGCAGCCAGTCCTTTACGTGTCAAACCTAAGTACTTCCTGTTCCCTGCATGTGAGCACTGCCTGCCTCCAGGGATCATGAAAAACTAAGTATCTGTCACAAACAAATTCCAGTAGTCTCTTAGACATATTAACCTGAAAGTTAAAATTGTCCCTGGTAATTAGCAACTGGGAGACTGTTTTCAAAAATAATCCCAGCTCCCAAGCCTGTTCCTGCCCGCATTACTACAGGTGACATGATAATTGCAGTTCTGAGGGGAGGTGAGGTCATAGTATCACAAGCTCATATCTCAGGGTCAAGCTACTACCCCTCTTGCACACAGGCTGATTGCTTTGACCTTGATGTTGACCTCACCATCCAGGCAGCAGGAAGAAACAGTGGTTTTCTCTATGTTCATTTGTTAAGTACAATCTATAAAGGAAGGATTTGTGTCAGGAATCTGGTAAGTGAAGACATTGGATGAAGGGAATCTCCTGTGTATGAACCTGGTCAGCACCAAAGCCCTGCCAGGAAGGTGAGATAAATCCTGAGTGTGAACTGAGATGGAAAAGGGAGATGGGGTCCTAGACCTGTTACCAATCCCTGATGGTTCCTAGTGTGATGTATGCATGTCTCACTGACAGATTGTTGTGGTTTAAAGCCAGTGATAATGAAATCTGTTTTTTCATATGGTAAAGGACTGTAGTTCCTAAGCCAGTTTGATGATCAGAGTACTTTTCAGGAATCATAGACATAATTTTTAGGTTGATCAGTGTGGCCATGGTGGTCCATACTGTAAGAAGGAGTAGGATGAACCAGGGAATCATCTGATCCTGTGCCCAAACAGTGTGTCTAGCAGCTGTTGCTGAAGTAGAAGTGTTTTCTCTAAGTCTTGGTGTATGAAGTGCTTAGTACATTTAATCACTGTATCTGTATAGAATGTGGAGAAACTCTTATTGCTTAAAGTTAGAATGCAGCGTGTAAGAAAAATAGAAGTTTACATGTTTCAGATATTATTTTTAGGCTCACGTGTATTTTGTGATATTTCTGCTGCTTTTAAATGTTATAAAACCCATCCAAAAATATATGTCATTTATACTGTACACAAATTGCTCATCTTAACACTTGATTTTGCATGGATCTTGTATTTTCATATCTTTCACAAAGCTTGTCCTATTGTTAATACTTTTATTTGACTCAGGTATTAATATATATATGTATATATGATTTGAATTTAGTAATAAAATCTACAGCATTAATCAGGCATCAGTGTTTCCTGTGCCATGGTTCCTATGATTTGCACCATTGAACTTTTGTCCAGGAATGAAAGTAAATGAGTCTTTCAGTTTCCATCCTTATATTGAGCCATTCTTGTATTCATTAAATCCACTTTGTCAGGGAAAGGTACCTGCAATTTTATGCTGTGAGGCAGTGCATCTACATTTAACTACAATTTCTACAGCTTTATTCAAAGTAATATTTGCCTATAAAATGAGTCTTTAGGACTAAATGGGATATTGTCACTACCTAAATATGAAAATAAAATATAAATACCACCTACTTTAATGTAATGACAAAGTACAAAAGCAAAACCAAATTTAGACCTGGTTTATTTGAAGAACAGAGGTAACTAGCATTTAAGTGTATTCTTGATTAAATGCACCGTTCTTATTACAAGCTCACCTAGGGTCACATGCTGTTAGCCTTCCTTCCCTATCTAATGAGTGAATTTAGACTGAACACTGAATTTCTCTATGCTGATGTTTGCCTCATATATATATATATATATATATATATATATATATATATATATATATATATATATATATAATATAACAGTGTCTGTTTCATGAATTTGTGAGGATTAAAGACATTTGTGCAAATGTGGCTTTCATAGCAGTGATTCATACATTGAAAATGTTTTTTAATGGTTATACATTCAACTCTTGGAAGCACTTACCTGACAGGAATACTTGAAGTAAGCCATCCTTTCAAAGTAGGAATTATTGGTAAGTGGAGAATGTTGGGTTTTAGTTAACATTGTACCTGTGTTTGACGCCTCGTGTTCCCATTCAAGATCCTCTAGCTCAGAAGAAAACCATCAGTCACTGAGACCTGACAGCATGTCTGCCCGGGATTTGGCAGTAGAGGTGATCTTCTTATCACAGACTATATTTGGAATGCTAGGGAATTTCTCTGTTCTTTGCCATTATTTCTTCCTTTGCTGCACTGGGCAAAGGCTGAGAACCATAGATTTGATTGTCGGGAATCTTATTGTAGCCAACATCTTGGTTCTGTTCTCCGGTGGATTTCATGATACAGTGAAAAATTTTGAGTGGCATTTCATGGACAGTGATTTTGCATGCAGATTTTTCCCGTATGTTCGTGTAGTGGGCAGGGGCGTGTCCATTGGCACCACCTTCCTCTTGAGTGTTTTCCAGGCCATCACCATCTGTCCCACGACTGCCAAACGGGCAGAACTTAAAATGAAAGCTCTCAAATGCATGGTTCCTTCAGTTATCCTGTGCTGGACCCTGAACATGCTGATAAATGTCATTTATCCTATGTATATGAGCGGAACACTGAGAAACAGAAGCACCACAAACAGAAAAGATTTCGGACACTGTAGCGCTGTCAGTCATGGCCAACCTGAAGACTCATTATATGCAGTATTACTCTCCTTTCCTGATGCCTTATGTTTTGTGCTCATGATCTTGGCCAGTGGCTTCACAGTTTTCATCTTGTACAGGCACAAGCAGAAGGTCCAAAACTTTCATAGGACCAACATCTCCTCCATATCCTCCCCTGAGTCCAGAGCTACCAAAACCATCCTTCTCCTGGTGAGCACCTTTATCTTTTTCAACATCCTTACCTTCATCTGTGCTATTATTTTGGCTGTTTTTGACAGTATCGATGTTTTCTTTGTGAAAACCTCTGCTGTAATCATTGCATGTTTCCCAACGGTCAGCCCCTTTCTGCTCATGAGCCAAGACTCCAGGATATCCAGGAAGTACTTTGCTGGGATAAGGCACTCAAAATCTCCTACCCTTATTTGTACTAAGTCGCTTCAGTAATGTCCAGCTCTGTGTGACCCCATGTACTACTGTATGTAGCCTTCCAGGCTCCTCTGTCCATGGGATTCTCCAGGCAAGAATACTGGAGTGGGTTGTGATTCCCTTCTACAGGGCATCTTCTGGACCCAGGGATCGAACTGGTGTCTCTTCCCTCTAACCTGCCTTGGCAGGCAGGTTCTGTTACCACTAGTGCCATTGGAAGCCCATGTAAATTGTTGTCTCCAGTGCCAGCAAAGTGCTTGACACTGCAGGTAAAGTAGGTTTGGTATATTTTACTGATGGGATGGATTAATTTGTCCAGTGCTTGTTGAGTTTCTTCTTATGTCACTATAATGTGCTTTCTATTTTTCACCTTTTGTCTTCATTTTGCAGGTCATCTTTGTAAATATCAGTCTATATTTTTGTTCTTATTTTCCTACCACTGTTTCAATGAAGTGCTTTTATTCCCAACAGTTGTGATACCAAATGTGAGTAGGTTTTTCCACACTCTGCAAAGCAGTTATTCAACTCTCTGTCACTCCAGCAATGACACTAACTACCTAGTTCAGACTCCAAAAGACTGTCCTCAGTTAAATGGGAGTCTCGAGTGTTGGGGGCTAATGTTGTGTCCTCTTCTGATGACTCGGCTGTAACATCAAGGGTTCCTACACTCACCCCCTCTTCAAGTTGAAGAATATGCTGTAATATTCACAGAACTCTGGGAAACATTTTCCTTACTACCACCAGTTTATTTTAAAGGATACAAAGGACTGGCCAGATGAAGGAGTACATTGGGCGAGTTCTGGACAGAGCCCAAGCAAAGGAGCTTCTGTCCCCATAGAGTTGGGCATTGCCACCCTCCCCGCAGGTGGATGTGTTGTCCAGCTCTGAGGGTCTCTGTGCACTGTTGCTCACGGGGGTTTTATAGAGGTTTTATCATTGATTAAGTCATTGACAATTGGTGAGTACACTCAATCTCCAGTCCCTCTTCTGTCCCAAGAATTTGGGGGGATGGTCAGCCTGAATGTTTCACCTCTCTAGTCACATGGTTGATTCCTCTGGTAACCAGTTGGCATCCTGAAGCTCTCTAGGGGCCATTAACAAATAGGTCACCTCATTAAGAAATACTCAGATACGATTAGTAAATGCTTGTTATGAGAAATAATGAAGTACTTCTTTCACCCGTACCACTCAAACATTTCTAAAGATTTTGGCAGTTCTGTGTCATACACCAGGGAAATGTCCAAATGGAGATACTTACTGTGTCACAGTTCTCATGCTGAAAGTTTATTTTTTTACCTTGTAGGTTTTGTTTCATGCAAGTACCAGCCTTAGACTTCAGCTAGCTGAGTTTCGCTGGACTTCAGATTTTTCTCTCATCCTACCCTCTCCTATATCCTAAAGAACTGTCCTTGAAACCAGTAACACTGTGGGATAGGATGCTTTGAATCCGTACTTGATCCAGCATAAGTTATGACTTTGAAAACACCCACTTTGATTTTTTTTTTTTTTTTTATTGTCTTTTTTGGGGGTTGAGACAGGCAGGGCCAGCAGTTGTATCTAGGTGGTGATGTCCATGTCCCCAATTCTCCCCTAGGGGGCACTTGCTGAGTCTTTACGTGTTCATCTTTCCTCATGCAGGGCCTTGAGCCCGTGTTCAGGAGCTCCATCAGGGCCTCAGAGCAGACCTGGTTCTGGGAGGATGCCTGACAGGCAGATCCCTCCCAAGGACTTGATAGAAAGAGTACTTATATCTCAGGTCACATGAAAGTAGTACTGATGTAGTTCACTTGCAGATTGGTGGTGACACACTGGTTTTGGACATTTTACATGGTTTATATTGACAAGTGCCCTAAAGAAAACCATGTCTCAAGGGTCACGTCTATATTGGATGTAACTCTCTGTGTCTTTTGTGTTGTGTGTGTGTACTTTTAAAATCCCATTGGGGTAGGATGTATTCACTGTTGGATTTCCTTGGCCTGGGATCCTAGACTTGGTAACAGAGCTTACTACAGCAAGATGACATGTCTAAATATGTTTTGTTAGTAGAAGTAGTATTTTTTTTTTTAAACACAGTGCGGGGCTCATGGGATCTTATGTCCCAAACTAGGGATCGTACCAAAGCCCAAATGGTGAAAGTGCTGAGTCCTTCCCACTGCACCACCAGGAAATTCCTTGTATTATTCAGTCAGAGATCTCCAAGGCCATCCTCAAAGTTGATTCATAGAAGGACTCCCAAGATTCAGGAGTGGTTACACTCACCTCTACACCTCCACACACATATATATGTGTGCTGTGCTCAGTCGTGTCCCTTTGTGACCCCATGAACTATACCCCTCCAGGCTCCTCTGTCCATGGGATTTCCCAGGCAAGAAAACTGGAGTGGGTTGCCATTTCCTTCTCCATTGCACCCAGGGCTACACCCAGGGTTACTCTCTTGCACTGCAAGGATACACAGTAGAATCAGCAAAGGGAAAGGTACCTGGGGTGAAATTCACAAGAAACCAGGCTTAAGATTCCCCATCTTTTCAAGGGAAGGGACATGAAGTTGATATGAGTTTGCCCTGAATGACTTGTGACAGTACACGTGTTGCTGTTGTTAGTCCCTAAGTCATGTCAGACTCTGTGACCCCATGGACGGAAGCACACCAGGCTTTCTTATCTTTCAGTATTTCCCAGAGTTTGTTCAAACTCATGTCTATCGTTTCAATGATGCCATCTAACCATGTCATCTTCTGTCGTCCCCTTCTCCTGCCCTCAGTCTTTCCCAGCATCAGGGTCTTTCCCAGTGAGTCCGCTGTTTGCTTCAGGTGGCAGTATTAGAGCTATACGTGAAGTGTTGCCAACCTAGGAAGTTCAGCTGAGTCTAGCTGCAGGGCTGTCCTAGGGGTCAAGAAGATAACTCTGAGGCCTCATGTGACAGACGGCCGCTACTCAGACCCCAGGCCTTCAGATCAAATGGCTCTTCATCATAAATGGCATAAATGCGTGTTCACTGGGAGGACTGATGTTGAAGCTGAAACTCCAATACTTTGGCCACCTGATGTGAAGAGCTGACTCATTTGAAAAGACCTTGATGCTGGGAAAGATTGAGGGCAGGAGGAGAAGGGGATGATAGAGAATTAGATTGTTGGATGGCATCACCGACTCAATGGACATGGGTTTGGGTGGACTCAGGGAGTTGGTGATGGACAGGGAGGCCTGGCGTGCTGTGGTTCATGGGGACGCAAAGAGTCGGACATGACTAAGTCACTGAACTAAATTGAACACTTACAGCTTGAATCTTTACAAGAAAGACTCCACAAATCTAACTTACAAGGGAAAAGGTACTTGAGGGGTACAGAGAGAATGGGAATTGCATAGAGTGACTAGATTAGGAGAAAATACAGATCCACAGGGAAGGGAGAGGCCATGAAGGACAAGGATTTGCCAGCTGAGGTTCTGGGATTAGTGGGAATATAGAGTTGCCAAGGGAGAGGATTCCACAGGGTTATATAGAGTGGAAGAGACGTGCAGAAGTAGAAGGGCCTGGTGCAGGTGGGAGGGAAAATGTAGATCATGGGCTCGGACAGTGTTGCCTATAGCCCTGAGGGAGAGATAAAGACCTAAGGAGTTGTGGGGTGAAGGTCATGGGTACTAGAGTTACAGGGGAAGCCAGTATGGAAATAAGTGGATGGAATTATTTCGGGCAGATTTGGGGGTCACTAACTCATCCCCCATTATTAATACCGTTGTTTTCACCAGAATCAGAAGTCACTCATAGGCCAATTTTTACAACCAGACATTGAAGTGATAAATACTGTTCCTATCAGATACTCCTGGGACTTCCATGGAAGTCCAGTGGTTTGGACTCCACACTTCCACTGCTGAGAGCATGGATTCAATCCCTGATCTGGGAAGTGAGATTCCCACATGTCACATGGCACAGCCCCCCACCCCCAAATACTGCTAATAATTTTTTTATATTCACTAAGTCCCTAGGTAGAAGTTTGAGTGAATACCAAACCATCACTAGTTTACTCCTCTTTGAGTATTTCGGGCATGGGGAGTGATTAGGTTCGGCCTGGCTGGAGCATCTCTCCTGGTCTGGCGCCCTCACTATTGGCAACAGGAGACCTGACTCTTACCCACTACGATGTCTTCAAGAACATTTATGCTTCCAACTCATTTGGTGAGATTCTCCTTTTTTACTTTAGTATTTTTAAAATTTAATACAAGCTTTATATAGGAAATAACATGTAACTAAACAGTATTGAAAAATTATAAGTAATGTTTGTTTTTTTTTGTGTGTGAAACCATCCCAAGAAGTAATCACTGGCAATAGTTCTATGGATATGATCACAATTGAAGATGTTTTTCATTGAAGAAAAAAATTGTAATGCTATAGGCAGATCTCCCTCCCTTGGTGCTTTAATTTGGTGGTTCGTGTCACATTATAGGCAGAAAGGTCTTTGCAGATGCACCTAAGGTTACAAGTCATCTGACTTTAACATAGGGAGGTTCTCCTGCATTATCTGAGGAGGCTGTTTGTAGTCACATAACCCTAAAGAAGAGAAAGACCAGTTAGAAGCAAAGGAAGAGGAAGAGAGAGAAAATAGGACTGGGCAGTGGGGAAGGGTGTGGATGGGCATGGTCAGTGTTTTAATGCTGGCTTTCAAGATAGAGGGATTCACATAGAGATTATGAAGAATTCATAAAGACGTGAATTGACCAGGAAGTAATTCTTCTCCATTAAGAGCCCAAAAGAGCAGACCACTTGATTTTGGCTTTCTAACTTACCTGTGAGAAAATGGATCACTGTTATTTTAGCTGCTAATTTCATGGAAGTTTGTAACAGCAGCCAAAAGAACAGAATTATAAAATAAATGATAAATAAAATTAGGTAAAATTCCCACTTATTTTCCTGCAACTGTTAGCATTTTACTCTTGGCTGTAACAATTTTCTGCAGTTCAAATTCACTCTATTTTAAAATGTAGTTTTAGAGTGTTCTTAGTAGTATATCTGAAATGACATTAAAATGAATTTTTAAAGTACTCTATTTGGGTTCAGTATTGAAAGAAATATTGTCATTCTGGACTTCCTTTCTAATCAAATTGCTCTCCTTAGTCACTGGTCTATAATGTAGATATTTTTAGTTCCATAGGAATAGATCTAGAAATTTGTTCAAACATCACATTTATTCCATAGAGATTCTTTTTAATTTGTAAATTGAAATACAGTTGATTTATAATAGTGTGTTTGTTTCAGGTTTATAGCAAAATGATTCAATTTTCCCTATATGTATATTGTTCACATTATTTTTCATTGTCTTTTTCCATAATGATTATAGTTCTGTATGCCATATAGTAAATCCTTCTTTCTTATCTATTTTGTGTCTAGGGGTTTCCATAGTAGTTTGCTATTTTCAAATTTTAATTTACTCTGCTTCCCCATTTCCCCTAGGTAGTCATAAGTCTGTTTTCTATGTCTGTGAGTTTTTTTCTGTTTCATGTATAGATTCACTTGTATTATTTTTAGATTCCAGATATAATTCCAGTCCACACTCTGCATCCATGGTCCTCCACCTTGTAGTCCTGATCTTTTATCCTGGGCTTTTGGGCTCCTTCACACCCCTGATCTCACCAGGTCTCTCATGTCCTGGTCCCATTATTTCCCCTGAACCCATCCCCTTTCCACACACTATCTCACTAGGACTGTTATCTCTACCAGGACCTGCCTACTCTATGTGAAGTCATCTTCTCCCCACACCATGTTTTATAAACCTACCTACCACTGACTTTTGCTCACTTTTGCCCATGTTTCATCCCCACTGACTTCCCTGGTGGCTCAGATGGTAAAGCATCTGCCTACAATGCGGGAGACCCAGGTTCGATCCCTGGGTTGGGAAGATCCTCTGGAGAAGGAAATGGCAATCCACTCCAGTACCCTTGCCTGGAAAATCCCATAGATGGAGGAGTGTGGTAGGCTACAGTCCATGGGGTCTCAAAGAGTTGGACACAACTGAGCAACTGAAATTTTGATCCGCATTATTCTGTTTACTCCATATCACCAAGTTCCCCATATGGTGACTTCTTACCCACTTTGCCCACTTGTATTTTCATCCTGAGGCTTGCACTTGAATGCTTAATCAACATTAAACTCCTTCTACCTTCTCTCTCTTTGCCCTCTCTCTTCCCCTGCCCACTCTACAATCCCTGGCCTCCAGGTTCACTGTACTATGACCTTATTCACATGCTTCCTTTACCCTGTGGCCTAGTCCTACTCTACTGTCACACACCCACACACTGTCACTACCCCAAACACTGCAAGTTGCCTTTGCCTAGACTGTGTCTTGACATCAGATGGCAATATTCACCTCACATTTTAGGTGCTGTGTATTGTACTAAATATTGCAATTTTGATTGTTGCAGGGTTGGAAGGACTGGAAAGTGTAGGAATGCTCCCATTTTGAGGCATCCCAAAGTTTGCAGATAGAACTGTTTTTCTATGGAAGATCATGTCACTGAGACACACACGTGCATGGTGATTGTGTTTTCAAGAGTGGTATGCTGAGTTTGTGTATCTATGAATATTTGTGTATATGCATGGGAATTTTCATGCGTTCAGTACGTGCATTAGTAGTGTCAATATCCATTGAGATTATATGAGGATGTGTGTGTGTACATGCATAAATATGTGAATGTGTGTGACTAAATGTTTGAGTATGAGAATGTCCATGTGTGTATGCTTGCATGTCTGTGTAATGACTTTGTGTGTGTGTGTGTGTGTGTGTAAAATGGGTGGTCCACAATTATGGCTCTAACAACTGACTTGACGATTGGGAGTGAATGTATAGTGAACCCGGGTCAAAGATTGTTTGTGTGTAGGGATCCCCCGATAGCTCAGTTGGTAAAGAATCTGCCTGCAATGCAGGAGACCTTGGTTGGGTTCCTCAGTCAGGAAGATCCACTGGAGAAGGGTTACGCTACCCACTCCAGTATTGTTGGGCTTCCCTTGTGGCTCAAGTGGTAAAGAATCTGCCTGCAATGTGGGAGACCTGAGTTTGACTCCTGGGTTTGGAAGACCCCCTGGAGAAGTATTCTGGCCTGGATAAATTGAAGATCTTTAGCTTTATTCAGATTTTATAATTGTTTGTATAGTAAGTCTTCACAAATAACTCAAAAGTTTTCAGTACCTACATTTTAAGATAAATTACCACCAACCTAAATTGAAATGACAACACAAAAAACTAAATTTAGATCTTGTTTATTTGAAGAACATAGGTAACTAACTAGTTATTCAGTGTTTTTTGGATTAAGTGCACTATTCCCCAGCTCAGCCAAGGAATCCCTATTAGCCATGTGCCCCCAGCTAGTGAATCAATTTAGAACAAACACTTCACCTCTCTGTGTCAACGTTTGCTTCATCACTTTAAGGAAGATAATAGTGTCTGTCTCTTGAATTTGTGAGAAATAAAGACGTTACCACATGTGTGGCTTTCATAGCAGTGATTCATGCATCACAAGTATTCTTTAATGGCTGTACATGGAACCCTTGGAAGCTTTGACCTGAAGGAAAACTTCAAGTAATTAATTAAGGGTAGAAAGTTGGATTTCACTTGACCTGGTACCTATGTTCCATGCCTCATATTCCCATTCTGAATCCTCTAGCTCAGAAGAAAACCATCAGTCACTGAGACCTGACAGCATAGCTGGTGGTGATTTGTCAGAAGGATTGATCTTATTATTACAGACTATATTTGGAATGCTGGGGAATTTCTCTCTTCCATTATCTCTTCCTTTATTGCACTGGGTATAGGCTGCGGACCATAGATTTGATTGTCAAGAATCTGATTGTTGCCAACATCTTGGTTCTGTTCTCTGGTGGCTTCCACAATACAATGGCAAATTTTGGGTGGTGCCTCATAGACAGTGACTTTACATGCGAATTTTCCCAATATGTTCATGGAGTGAGCAGAGGTGTGTCCATTGGCACCACTGTCCTCTTGAGTGTCTTCCAGGCCATTACCATCTGTCCCCAGACCTCCAGGTGGGCAGAGCTTAAAGTGAAAGCTCTGTAGTTGGTTTCCCCTTCAATTATCCTGTGCTAGATCGTGAACATGCTGGTAAATGTTGCATATGCTATGTATGTGACTGGAAATTTGAGCAACAAAAACTTCACAAACAGGAAATGTTTGGACACTGTTATGCTGTTCGCCATGACCAAATCAGAGACTCATTATATGCAGCGTTGATATCATTCCCTGATGTCTTATGTTTTGTGCTCATGATGTGGGCCATTGGCTCCACAGTTTTCATCCTGTACAGGCACAAGTAGAGAGTCCAAAGCATTCATAGCATCACCGTCTCCTCCAAATCCTCCCTGTGTCCAAAGATACCTTAATACTATCCTTCTTGTTGTGAGCACCTTTGTTAACACCCTTCCCTCAATCTGCTATATTGTTTTGAGTCATTTGAAGAATCCTAGTTTGTTCATTTTGAATGTCTCTGGAATAGTCACTGCATGTTTCTAACTGTCAGCCCCTTTCTGCTCATGAGTCATGATTCCATAATACCCAGGCTTTGCTTTGCTGGGAAGAGGGATACAAACTCCCCTACCCTTAAGAGAAAGATGTAAATGCTATGTATTTGAACTATATTCATTGGCTTGTTTCCTCACTTCCCTCAGAGTCTTAGGTAAAATTGTGAGTGGCTTACCAGGGAATGGTAAACAGTAGTGGTGAGCATCTCCTTCAAAGTAAACAATATCATGGTGTACTTTTAATGAAGTATTTTATAATTATTGTGTAAATACTTCTGCAATATAAGTTTTACTAGTGCTTGCAGTTGAGGAGTTCAGAATTTATGCCATAACAAATGTCAGGTCCACAAAAAATCTCATTGTCATAGAGAATTGTATGTAACTTTAATTGATAACCGTAAAATTCCAAAAATAAAGTAGGCATGGAATCTTAAGAAAAGATGCATGAAAATGGAACAGCATGTGGCAAGTCATTGCTAAACCTGAAGACTAGAGTGCTGGAGGGGAAATTCAGTTCTTGAGTAATGCTTTTGGAAGCCAGTCATGAATTTTGTACATTATATTCTTAGAATGAAGCCCATTATAGAGTGAAGTAAGCCAGAAAAAAAAACCCCACCAATACAGTATACTAACACATATATGTGGAATTTAGAAAGATGGTAACAATAACTCTGTATACGAGACAGCAAAAGAGACACTGATGTATAGAACAGTCTTTTGGACTCTGTGGAAGAGGGAGAGGGTGGGGTGATTTGGGAGAATGGCATTGAAACATGTATAATATCATATATGAAATGCGTTGCTAGTCCAGGTTCGATGCACGATACTGGATGCTTGGGGCTGGTGCACTGGGACGACCCAGAGGGATGGTAGGGGGAGGGAGGTGGGAGGAGGGTTCAGGATGGGGAACACATGTATACCTGTGGCAGATTCATTGTGATATATGGCAAAACCAATACAGTATTGTAAAGTTAAAAAATAAAATACAATAAAATTGAATTAAAAAAATAAAATATGAAAAAAAGAATGAAGACAGTCACTTATATGGAATATGATGTTTTGTGGAGAGATGAGCATGTTTAAGCATTTTTAGATAGAAATGACCAGATTGAACTGAAGTGGCATAAAGGAGAGCATAACATCACATTTTACTAGTTTCTAAATAACTACACGTGATTGTGACAATGGAAAAATATGTGAATTGCATGGACGTGGGTTGTGCAGAAGTTAGTGTTTTCCCTGAAGGTGAATTGGACATACTGGGATGGAAGATGTTTGCAGGTGAATGCTCTATGAGGTAAGTTTGTGGTGGAGACTTCCACCAAATTCAGAGCAACCCATGGAGAGCCATTTGAGAGAAAAGACGTGGATCGATTCTGTGTGTATAGAGTTTGTGGTTCTTGATTTTCAAGGAGCAAAGTGCATCTTGTCTCAGTTTTAGAAGAGATTTTTTTTACTGTATTGACATGCTGAAGCCAATGAAAGTATTGAGAATTCAACAGGCTGAAAAGCAAAATACTTATTTTAACCCAATGGTTATATATCGATTGAACCTTGTACCCCAAAGAGAAATCAACATTTTCACTTCACTTGAAACACTTAAATATTTACCACAAACTAGATCACATAGCAAGAAAAAGAAAGTATGTATATCTATAAATCTATAGATATAGATATCTATAGATATATCTATAAATCTATAGATATACATATTTATAGATATATCTATAAATCTATAGATATACATATTTATAGATATATCTATAAATCTATAGATATATGTACACATATCTATAAATGTGTATTTTTATACACACTACAGATATCTATAAATGTGTATATTTATTTTCTTGACGCTATGTGTATGTATATATTAATGCATATAGAATTAAACAATTGTTGTTTAATTTAACAACAAATTTCTCCAAGTTGTTTAATTTAACAACTTATTGGAAAGTTGTACATAAGAACAATTTAAAATGCCTATAACTACACTAGTGATAAATCTTAATATGTATGTTATCTGAAGAGCATATTGCTATACTTGTTTTTTGTTAAGATTTCATAAACTATATTTTTTATTATTCCAGTTTAATCATAGGCTGCATACATTTGGCTGTATCTCTTGAAAAAACATTTATTGAGTATAGTAACAAAATTTTGATTAAGAAATTAGTCTACTTACATTTAATATAATAAGTGACACATTTGTATATCAATAAAGTTTATTTTCTTGTTTCATGTATGTGAACTTCTTTTCCATTAATTTTAAAATGTAGTTCTACTTAATAATTCATTTTTTCTTTGAAATTTGTATCCTTACCATGTGTTAACTTTTACCTAGAAATTTAGCATACTTTTTTTTTTTTGAGTGTACCATCTGTCTTCTGGGATCTTAGTTCCTTGATGGGTTGAAGCTATACCGTCTGTACTCAAAGGGTGGAGTCTTAACCACTGGACACCCCCAAGGAAGTCCTTTACTACACATTAAAAGCTAAGATATATGTATATATATAACTTAGTCACTTACTGTACACCTGAAACCAGCACAAGATTGTAAGTCAACTATAGTCCAATTTGAAAGCAAGAGTCCAGGGGAGCAGACACTTTGACTTCTGACTTACTGACATGTGAGAAAATGAATGTGTTGTTTTAGGCAGCTGATATCATGTCAGTTTGTTACAGCATAGTAGAAATCTGATTCCCATGGAAACACAATAATATACAAACAATAAAATTAAGATTCTCATTTATCATCCCACAACTGATGGCTTTTTGATACTGATGTGTAATAATTTTCTTTAGCTTTAAGTGTACCCTGTTTAAAAATGTGGTTTTAGAGTATCCCTGATGTTTTGCTTGAAATGGCATAAAAATGAATTCTTTAATATAGTCCATTTTGGTTAAATTTTTACACAAATACTGTCTTCATGGATTTACTTTGTAATCAAATTTCTTTCCTCTGTCAGGGGTCTATATTTAGTCCAATAAAAGTAGATCTACAATTTCATCTGAATCATCACTATTTATTAATTGGAGATTATTTTTCAATGTAATTTAATTTCTTCAATTTTATTTTTATTTTTTAAGTATAGGTGACTTATTGTGTTAGTTTCACAGCAAAGTGACCATCAGAGAATTTTTTGTTATATTCTTTAACACGATTCAGTCAGAGGTCTCCAAGGCCATCCTCAAGGTTGATAAATCATAGAAGGACTCTAAGTTTCAGAAGTGGTAACACTCAAGGTTACTTTTTATTGCAGTGAGAGGATGCAGGTTATTATAAGCAAAAGGGAAAAGTGCATGAGGCAAAGTCCACAAGAAACCGGGCTTAAGATTCCGCATGTCCTTTCCCAGGGGAGTGACATGGTGGTGTTGTGAGTTTGCCCTGAACAACATGTGACAGTATACATTAAGTGTTGTCAGCCTAGGAAGTTCACCAGAGCCAGGTTGCAGGGTTTTCCTGGGGGTCATGCAGGTAGCCCTGAGGCCCCGTGTGACTGACATCAGCTACTCAGACCCTAGCCCTCCAGAGCAGAAATAGCTCTTCATCATAAGTGGCATTGTTA
This sequence comes from Tragelaphus eurycerus, assembly GCA_935064755.1. Lineage (NCBI taxonomy): Eukaryota > Metazoa > Chordata > Mammalia > Artiodactyla > Bovidae > Tragelaphus > Tragelaphus eurycerus. The sequence goes on along the minus strand of CAKXYN010000227.1, from coordinate 468,150 downwards.
GGATTAACTTTCTGGTCCCACTGGTCTGGTATGGGTCAATGCCTCAAGTATATCAAAACACTCTTATCAGGAGAATAGTCCAGACTTCAGAGGCTATCTCCCAGGAGTGAGGCAATGCTGAAGACTGGTCTATCTTTCCAATATAAGAGCTTGGGCAAGCGAGGTTTGCTGGATTATCCCTTTCCAACATGGTCATAGTGGACAATTTCCTTGTTCTATGTTTCTAAATGATGTCTGGGAATTTGGTGATGATGTACACTGGCACCAAGAGAAACTGAGAAAGTTTCCATGATTGTGAAGATTTTGGAAAGAGTATTTTGTCTAAACATTCAGCTTGTTTCTTTAAAGGAAAGGCCCCAGAAATTTGACTCATAGTGGAAGATTTCTAGAGGATAGTGTACAGAGGGAATGGGAATTGGGTTGAGGTGAGTGGGATAGAGGAAAATATAGACCCATGAGGAACAGGGAGGCCCTGAAGGCAAGAAGTAGCCAGTTGGGGTGCACAGACTGTGGGGGTAAAGAGTTGTCAGAGGGAGAGGATTCCAAGGAGGGCTAGAGTGGAGGTGGGGTGAGGAAATGGAAGTCAGGTGGAGATTCAGTTCAGTTCAGTCACTCAGTTGTGTCCGACTCTCTGCAACCCCATGGATGGCAGCATGCCAGGCTTCCTTGTCCTTCACTGTCTCCTGGAGTTTACTGAAAGTCATGTCCATCAAGTCGGTGATGCTATCCAACCATCTCAACATCTGTCGTCCCCTTCTCCTCCTACCCTAAATCTTTCCCAGCATCAGGGTCTTTTCCAGTGTTTCATTTCTTCCGATCAGGTGGCCGAAGTATGGAGTTTCAGCTTCAGTATCAGTCCTTTTAATGAATATTCAGGACTGATTTCCTTTAGTGTGTACTGATTGGATCTTCTTGCAGTCCAAGGGACTCTCAAGAGTCTTCTCCAACACCACGGTTCAAAGGCATCAATTCTTCAGCACTCAGTTTTGTTTATAGTCATACTCTCGCATCCATACATGACTATTGGAAAAATCATAGCTTTGACTAGACAGACGTCTGTTGGCAAAGTAATGTCTCTGCTTCTTAATATGCTGTCTAAGTTGGTTATAGCTTTTCTTCCATGGAGCAAGTATCTTTTAATTTCATGGCTGCAGTCACCATCTGCAGTGATTTGAAGGCCTCCAAAATAAACTCTGTCACTGTTTCCATTGTTTCCCCATCTATTTGCCATGCAGTGATGGGACCCGATGCCATGATCTTAGTTTTCTGAATGTTGAGTTTTAAGCCAACTTTTTCACTCTCTTCTTTCATTTTCATCAAGAGGCTCTCTAGTTCTTCTTTGCTTTCTGCCATAAGGGTGGTGTCATCTGCATATGTGAGGTTATTAATACCTCTCCCTGCAATTTTGATTCCAATCTGTGTTTCATCCAACCAGCATTTTGCATGATGTACTCTGCATATAAGTTAAATAAACAGATTGAAAATATACAGCCTTGACTTACTCCTTTCCAATTTGGCACCAGTATGGCACCAGTTGTTCCGTGTCTGGTTCTAACTGTTGCTTCTTGTCCTGCCTACAGATTTCTCAGCAGGCAGGGCAGGTTGTGTGGTATTCCCATCTCTTTAAGAATTTTCCACAGTTTGTTGTGACCCCCACAGTCAAAGGCTTTGGCATAGTCAGTAAAGCAGAAATAGATGTTTTTCTGTAACTCTCTTGCTTTTTTGATGATCCAGCAGATGTTCGCAATTGGATCTCTGATTCCTCTGCCTTTTCTAAATCCAGCTTGAACATCTGGAAGTTCATGGTTCACGTATTGTTGATGCCTGGCTTGGAGAATTTTGAGCGGGTGTAGGTTAGAGAGGAAAAGTTAAATCCTGGCTTTGCAAGATGATGGGACAGGTGCTAAAAGATGGATAGAGATCTAAGAAGTATTGGGGTGAAAGTCTTTGGGTGATAAAAGTAGATTTTAGGGGCAATATAGAGACAAAGGGATGGACATATCAGGGCAAGTTGGGAGTCACTATTTCATCCCCCACAATTCATACCCTCATTTTCAGTGGAATCACAAGTCACTTGTGGGTCATTTTTTCCATTTTCCCCATATAACGAAAATTCTGCTGATACCAGATACTCTTGGGACTTCCTTGGTGGTCCAGTGGTTAAGACTCCATGCTTTCATTGCAGGGGACAGGGGTTTGGCCCCTAGTTAGGGACCTAAGATCCTGCAAGCCACACGGAATGCCCTTACCCAAATCTCCTAATAATGTTTTAATACACAGTAGGTCCCTCGGTAGAAGGTGAATGATAATACAGCATCAGGATTTTACTTCTGTCTGGAAATTTTGAGCACGAACAGTGACTAGTGTGGACCTGCCAGGAGCTTCTCTTTATTGGTCCTGGGCTCCAGTATTTCATTACTGGACCTGACCCCTTTGCCGTACTTTGATTCAGCAACTCTTATGCCACATGATTTCATGAAATTCCTCTTACTTAAATTATAGAGTTTTTAAAATTTAACACCCGGTTTACATAACAAATAAAGTATAACTATAAGCACAAGCTGGAATCAAGATTGCTGGGAGAAATATCAATAACCTTAGATATGCAGATGATACCACCCGTATGGCAGAAAGTGAAGAGGAACTAAAAAGCCTCTTGATTAAAGTGAAAGTGGAGAGTGAAAAAGTTGGCTTAAAGCTCAACATTCAGAAAACGAAGATCATGGCATCTGGTCCCATCACTTCATGGGAAGTAGATGGGGAAACAGTGGAAACAGTGTCAGACTTTATTTTTTGGGGCTCCAAAATCACTGCAGATGGTGACTGCAGTCATGAAATTGAAAGATGCTTACTCATTAGAAGGAAAGTTATGACCAACCTAGATAGCATATTCAAAAGCAGAGACATTACTTTGCCAACAAAGGTCCGTCTAGTCAAGGCTATGGTTTTTCCAGTAGTCATGTATGGATGTGAGTGTTGGACTGTGAAGAAAGCTGAGTGCAGAAGAATTGATGCTTTTGAAGTGTGGTGTTGGAGAAGACTCTTGAGAGTCCCTTGGACTGCAAGGAGATCCAACCAGTGCATTCTAAAGGAGATCAGCCCTGGGATTTCTTTGGAAAGAATGATGCTAAAGCTGAAACTCAAGTACTTTGGCCACCTGATGCGAAGAGTTGATTCATTGGAAAAGACTCTAATGCTGGGAGGGATTGGGGGCAGGAGGAGAAGGGGACGACAGAGGATGAGATGGCTGGATGGCATCACCGACTCAATGGACATGAGTTTGGTGAATTCCAGGAGTTGGTGATGGACAGGGAAGCCTGGCGTGCTGGGATTCATGGGGTCACAAAGGGTCAGACATGACTCAGTGACTGAACTGAACTGAACTGATACAGTATTGAAAAGGTTATAAGTAATGTTTGTTTTTTGTGTGTGAAACTATCCCAAGATGTAACCACTTGCAATAGTTTTTTGGGTCTGACCACAAAAATGTTTTTCATTGAACAGAATCCACTGTTGTCATAGAGCTGTAGGCAGCTCATTATCCCCTGGCATCATCCCTTGGTGGTTCATGTCACATTACAGGCAAAAGGGCCTTTGCAGATGCACGTAAGGTTATTAGTCATATGACTTTAAAATCAGGAAATATTCTGCATTATTTGCGTAGACTTGTTGTAGTTACATGACCCTAAAGAACAGAAAGGCCAGTTAGATGCAACTGAAGAGGAAGAGATTGAAAACAGGAGAGGAAGGGTGCCAGTCTGCTGATGTTGACTTTCAGATAGAAGAAGCCATGTAGAAGCAATTGTGAAGAATTCTTGCAAAGACATGTATCAGCCTGGAAGTCACTCTCACAGAGAGGCTCCAGTTAAGAGCCCAGGAGAGCGGACTACTTGATTCTGGCCTTCTGACTAACTGACCTGTCAGAAGATGTGTGAGTGTTATTTCAGGTGCTAGTTTCATGGAAGTTTTTTACATCAGCAATAAAAACAGAATTCTAAACAATAAAATAAGCTCAAACCTGTTGCTCTGTGAGAAAGTAGAGTGTTGCGATGGAGTGGGTAGTGGGAGGGAGATTCAAGAGGGAGAGGACATATGTATATCTATGGCGGATTCATCTTGATGTATGGCATAAACCAACACAATATTGTAAAGCATTTAACCTCCAATTTAAATAAATTGAAAAGAAAAAGCCTTTTTAAAAATTAGGGAAAATTCTCATTTAGTTTACAACTGATGGAGTGGGTTTCCATTTCCTCTTCCAGGGGATCTGCCTGACCCAGGGACCGAACCTACATCTTCTGCTTGGCAGGTGGATTCTTTATCACTGAGCTCCCAGGGAAGCCCTTTGAAGGAGTAAACCTGATATTATATCACAACTGTTATAGATCAGATCAGTCACTCAGTCTTGTCTGACTCTTTGCGACCCCATGAATCGCAGCACGCCAGGCCTCCCTGTCCATCACTAACTCCCGGAGTTGACCCAGACTCATGTCCATGGAGTCAGTGATGCCATCCAGCCATCTCATCCTCTGTCCTCCCCTTCTCCTCTTGCCCCCAATCCCTCCCAGCATTAGAGTCTTTTAAAATGAATCAACTCTTCGCATCAGGCAGCCAAAGTACTTGAGTTTCAGCTTTAGCATCATCCCTTCCAAAGGAATCCCAGGGCTGATCTCCTTCAGAATGGACTGGTTGGATCTCCTTACAGTCCAAGGGACTCTTAAGAGTCTTCTCCAACACCAGTTTAAAAGCATCAATTCTTCGGCACTCAGCCTTCTTCACAGTCCAACTTTCACATCCATACATGACCACAGGAAAAACCATAGCCTTGACTAGACGAACCTTTGTTGGCAAAGTAATGTCTCTGTTTTTGAATTTGCTATCTAGGTTGGTCATAACTTTCCTGCTAAGGAGTAAGCGTGTTTTAATTTCATGGCTGCAGTCACTATCTGCAGTGATTTTGGAGCCCCCTAAAATAAACTCTGACACTGTTTCCCCATCTATTTCCCATGAAGTGATGGGACCAGATGCCATGATCTTTGTTTTCTGAATGTTGAGCTTTAAGCCAACTTTTTCACTCTCTACTTTCACTTTCATCAAAGGCTTTTTAGTTCTATCTTCACTTTCTGCCATAAGGGTGGTGTCATCTGCATATATGAGGTTATTGATATTTCTCCCATCAATCTTGATTCCAACTTGTGTTTCTTCCAGTCCAGCATTTCTCATGATGTACTCTGCATATAAGTTAAATAAACATGGTGACAATATACAGCCTTGATGTATTCCTTTTCCTATTTGGAACCAGTCTGTTGTTCCATGTCCAGTTCTAACTGTTGCTTCCTGACCTGCATACACATTTCTCAAGAGGCAGATCAGGTGGTCTGGTATTCCCATCTCTTTAAGAATTTTCCACAGTTTATTGTGATCCACACAGTCAAAGGCTTTGGCATAGTCAATAAAGCAGAAATAGATGTTTTTCTGGAACTCTCTTGCTTTTTCCATGATCCAGCGCATGTTGGCAATTTGATCTCTGGTTCCTCTGCCTTTTCTAAAACCAGCTTGAACATCAGGAAGTTCACGGTTCACATATTGCTGAAGCCTGGCTTGGAGAATTTTGAGCATTACTTTACTAGCGTGTGAGATGAGTGCAATTGTGCGGTAGTTTGAGCATTCTTTGGCATTGCCTTTCTTTGGGATTGGAATGACAACTGACCTTTTCCAGTCCTGTGGCCACTGCTGAGTTTTCCAAATTTGCTGGCATATTGAGTGCAGCACTTTCACAGCATCATCTTTCAGGATTTGGAATAGCTCCACTGGAATTCCATCACCTCCACTAGCTTTGTTCATAATGATGCTTTCTAAGTCCCATTTGACTTCACATTCCAGGATGTCTGGCTCTAGGTCAGTGATCACAACATCGAGATTATCTGGGTCGTGAAGATTTTTTTGTACAGTCTTCTGTGTATTCTTGCCACCTCTTCTTAATATCTTCTGCTTCTGTTAGGTCCATACCATTTCTGTCCTTTATCGAGCCCGTCTTTGCATGAAATGTTCCTTTAGTATCTCTGATTTTCTTGAAGAGATCCCTAGTCTTTCCCATTCTGTTGTTTTCCTCTATTTCTTTGCATTGTTCACTGAGGAAGGCTTTCTTATCTCTTCTTGCTATTCTTTGGAACTCTGCATTCAGATGTTTATATCTTTCCTTTTCTCCTTTGCTCTTCGCCTCTCTTCTTTTCACAGCTATCTGCAAGGCCTCCCCAGACAGCCATTTTGCTTTTTTGCATTTCTTTTCCATGGCAATGATCTTGATCCCTGTCTCCTGTACAATGTCACGAACCTCATTCCATAGTTCATCAGGCACTCTATCTGTCAGATCTAGGCCCTCAAATCTATTTCTCACTTCCACTGTATAATCATAAGGGATTTGATTTAGGTCATACCTGAATGGTCTAGTGGTTTTCCCTACTTTCTTCAATTTCAGCCTGAATTTGGCAATAAGGAGTTCATGGTCTGAGCCACAGTCAGCTCCTGGTCTTGTTTTTGCTGACTGTATAGAGCTTCTCCATCTTTGGCTGCAAAGACTATAATCTATCTGATTTTGGTGTTGACCATCTGGTGATGTCCACGTATAGAGTCTTCTCTTGTGTTGTTGGAAGAGGGTGTTTGCTATGACCAGTGCATTTTCTTGGCAAAACTCTGTTAGTCTTTGCCCTGCTTCATTCCGTATTCCAAGGCCAAATTTGCCTGTTACTCCAGGTGTTTCTTGACTTCCTACTTTTGCATTCTAGTCCCCTGTAATGAAAAGGACATCTTTTTTGAGTGTTAGTTCTAAAAGGTCTTGTAGGTCTTCATAGAACTGTTCCACTTCAGCTTCTTCAGTGTTACTGGTTGTGGCATAGACTTGGTTTATTGTGATATTGAATGGTTTACCTTGGGAACGAACAGAGATCATTCTGTCGTTTTTGAGATTGCATCCAAGTACTGCATTTCAGACTCTTTTATTGACCTTGACGGCCACTCCATTTCTTCTGAGGGATTCCTGCCTGCAGTAGTAGATATAATGGTCATCTGAGTTAAATTCACTCATTCCAGTCCATTTGAGTTCGCTGATTCCTAGAATGTCGACATTCACTCTGGCCATCTCTTGTTTGACCGCTTCACGGACCTGACATTCCAGGTTCCTATGCAATATTGCTCTTTACAGCATCAGACCTTGCTTCTATCACCAGTCACATCCACAGCTGGGTATTCTTTTTGCTTTGGCTCTATCCCTTCATTCTTTCTGGAGTTATTCCTCCACTGATCTCCAGTAGCATATTGGGCTGCTGCTGACCTGGGGAGTTTCTCTTTCAGTATCCTATCAATTTGCCTTTTCATACTGTTCATGGGGTTCTCAAGGCAAGAATACTGAAGTGGCTTGCCATTCCCTTCTCCAGTGGACCACATTCTGTCAGATCTCTCCACCATGACCCGCCCATCTTGGGTTGCCCCACGGACATGGCTTAGTTTCATTGAGTTAGAGAAGGCTGTGGTCCTAGTGTGATTAGATTGACTAGTTTTCTGTGAGTATGGTTTCAGTGTTTTTGCCCTCTGGTCCCTTCTTGCAACACCTACCGTCTTACTTGAGTTTCTCTTACCTTGGGCGTGGGGTATCTCTTCATGGCTGTTCCAGCAAAGCGCAGCCATTGGTCCTTACCTTGGATGAGGGGTATCACCTCACCGCCACCCTTCCTGAACCTTCAACATGGGATAGTTCCTCTAGGCCCTCCTGCTCCCACGCAGCCACGGCTCCTTGGCCGTGGGGTTGGTCCTCCTGGCCACCGCCTCTGGCCTCAGGCATGGGGTTGCTCCTCCCCGCGCCCAACCTTGGCCTTGTTTGTGGATGTGTGGGGTATCTCCTCTGGTCTGCCGCCCCTGACCTCGGATGCGGGGTAACTCCTCTCGTCGCTGCCCTTGACCTCGCGTGGGGTAACTCCTCTCTGCCGTTCCTGCACCGTCGTAGTCTGGTACTCTTGGCCGCTGCCCCTGACCTCGAATGTGGGGTAACTCCTCTTGTTGCCGCTCCTGACCTTGGACGCTGGGTATCTCCTCCCGGCCACCCCCCACCCCCCCCCCCTTACTCCACCCACCTCCCCCCCCCCACTCCACCCACCTTCCCCCCCCTCCCCCCACCCACCTCCCCTCACCCCTCTACTCCCCCCACCCCCGACTTCAGATGTGGGGTAGCTCCTCTCCGCTGTTCCTGCGCTGTCACAGTCTGGAACTCTCGGCCATTGCCCCTGACCCCGGACATGGGGTAACTCCTCTTGGCCACCGCCCTTTGGGCATGGGGTCCTCCTGGCTTCTGCCCCTGACCTCAGACGTGGGGTAGCTCCTCTTGGCCGCCCTTTGGCACGCCCGTCGCCACCGCTGCAAGCCCGTCGCAGCCGCCTGATATAAAAATGAATTTTTAACATACTCTGTTTTGCAAATCTGACCACAAAAATGTTTTAAACTCCCTGTGCCTTTCTTCTCTCTGCCCTCTTTCTTCCCCGGCCCTCTCTATAACACTGTGTCCCAGGTTCACTCCGTCACCCTCTTATCCTTATGGCTGCTTTTCCCACTGGCCTATTCCTACTCCACTCAGTGACACAGCCACACACTGTGACCACCCCAAGGACTCCAAGTTCCCAAAGTGTGTCTTGACAACAGGTCTCACTGTTGTCTGTTATTTTAGATGTTATATATTGTAGTAAATATTTTCTTTGTAATTGTCACAGGGTTGGAAGCACTGTAAAGTGTAGGAAAGCTCCCATTTTGAGGCATCCAGAAGTTTGAAGATACAACTGTCCTTCTTATCACTGAAGTGCATATGTGGTGACTGTGATTTCATGAAAGAGTGTAATTCTGAGTTTATGTGTGTTATATTTATGAGTACTTGTGTATGTGAGAGGTAATTTTCATGTGTGCAGTGTGTGCATTCACGGTTGTGAGTGTGCAGTTAAAACTATATGAGGATGAGAGTGATTATGTATGTGCCTAAGTATCTGAATGTGTGCAAGTATATATTTGAGTGTGTGAATATCCTTGCATCCCTGCATGTAAATGAGCTTGTATGTGAGCATTTGTGTGTGTTTGTGTAGAATGAATTGTCCCCCATTATGGCTGTAACAACTGACTTGACAATTGAGAGGGAATATGGAATGAACCTGGATCAAAGATTTAATATATGTGTAAGGAAAACCTGCGGGGAAGGCAATGGCACCCCACCCCAGTACTTTTGCCTGGAAAATCCCGTAGACGGAGGAGCCTGGTAGGCTCCAGTCCATGGGGTCGCTAAGAGTCGGACACGACTGAGCGACTTCACTTTGACTTTTCACTTTCATGCATTGGAGAAGGAAATGGCAACCCACTCCAGTGTTCTTACCTGGAGAATCCCAGGGACAGGGAAGCCTGGTGGGCTGCCATCTATGGGGTCACACAGAGTTGGACATGACTGAAGTGACTTAGCAGCAGCAAGGAAAATCTGAACAATTAGATTCAATTCATAATATATATACATTTTTTCTTGACCCTATGGAAATGTATTTCTTAATTAAAAATGCAATGCTAAGTTCTTCGTGAAAAGTTTGCAAAAAATAATTTTGTAGAGAACTGTGTTGACCTCCGGAGAAGGCAATGGCACCCCACTCCAGTACTCTTGCCTGGAAAATCCCATGGACGGAGGAGCCTGGTAGGCTGCAGTCCATGGTGTCACTAAGAATCAGACATGACTGAGCAACTTCCCTTTCACTTTTGACTTTCATGCATTGGAGAAGGAAATGGCAGCCCACTCCAGTGTTCTTGCCTGGAGAATCCCAGGGACAGGGGAGCCTGGTGGGCTGCCGTCTCTGGGGTCGCACAGAGTCGAAAATGACTGAAGTGACTTAGCAGTAGCAGCAGCAGCAGTGTTGACCTCTCTATGGTCTTGAATTGAGCGAGTAGCACTGGCTTATCTGACATTTATGGAAATACTAGAATCTCCTTGTTAAACCACCTGATCCTTGTTCTTTTGTTTGCATGGTTCTGTTTTTGAGCCATATCTCTTTCTCCTGGGGGTAGTATCTACATCTGCTTCCAAAATTACTGAAGATCTAATCAGGAAAGTTTATTTTCTTAACAAATTACATATTCATTATACTGATGTGTACAAATGAGTACACTGATATCTAATATAGAGTGTTGAAATCATGTCCTTCTTATCACTTGTATCTCTTTTGAAAACCTCAGATATGAGGACAAATTCCATTTCTTTGTCACACTTTAATTGATGGACCAGCTCAGTGTATGAAATTGGGAAAGAACTATCCTGGGTAGAATTTCTCAGTGAGGCAAAACCTCCACTGAGACATAGATGTGCAGCCAGTTTCTTACATGTCAGTCCTAAGTTCTTCCTGCTCCCTGCAAGTGAGCCCTGTGTGCCTCCAGGGACTGTGGAAAGTAGAGGGCATGGCAACCCACTCCAGTATTCTTGTCTGGGGAATTTCATAAACAGAGGAGCCTGGTTGGGCTACAGTCCATAGGGTCTCAAAGAGTCAGAGACAACTGAAACGGCTTAGCATGCTCACACGTAAGCATCTGTCACAAACAATCCAAAGTCTCTTAAGACATATTAGCTAGAAACTTATAATTGTCATTGGTAATTGGTGACTGGAAAAATATTTTCAAAAATAATCACAGCTCCCAAGCCTGTTCCTCCTGCCAGCGCTGCTACAGGTGACATGATAATTGCAGTTCTGAGGGGAGGTGAAGTCACAATATCACAAACTCATATCTCAGGGTCCAGCCAGGCCTCTGCAGAGATACTGATTGACTTTCATGCTGAGCCCACCATCCAGGAAGCAGGAAAAAGTCAATGAGTTTTTTTCTGTATTTTTCAGGGAGATAGAATCTGTAAAGGAAGGATCTGTATCAGGAATCATGTAAGTGAGCATATTGAGCAAAGGGATTCTCCCTTGTGTGAGCCTGATCCAGCACCAAAGCCCTGCAGGAAGGTGGGATAAATCTTGAGTCTGAACTGAGGTGGAAAGAGTGATTGGGTGCTAGATGTTTCACTGATTCCTAATGGCTCCTAATGTGATGCATATATGGCTTACTGACAGAGATTGTTCTGATTTAATACTAGTGTGTTATTTTATAAAACTAAGGACTGTATTTCCCCAGTTAATATGATGTTCAGTCTACTTTCTATGATGTTCAGTCTACTTTCCAGGAATCCTGTGCCTACATTTCAGGTTTCACAGGTGAGCACATACATAGTTCATCCTTGTAATGAAGAGTATGATGAGTCTGTAGGAATCATCTGACCTTGAGCAGTAACAGTGTGTCTGGCAGCCACTGCTGGAGTAGAAATGTCTCCTCTAACTCTGGCTGTTGTATGAATTGCTGAGAAGATTAAGTTATTATGTCTCTGTTGATTGTGGAGAGACTCTTTTCACTTAAATTAAGGAATCAGCATGTAAGAAAAATAGAACTTTATGCAATTCAAATACCGTATTTCTGCTTCTTTTCAAAATTATGATACCTATTCAAAAAATGTATTTTCTTTATACCATACACAGGTTGCTCACCTTGACGTTGATTTTGCATGTATTTTGTATTTTCATATCTTTCACAAATCTTGCCTTATTGGTAATACTTATATTTGTTGTCATTCCATCATGAAGTTGTGTCCAACTCTTTTGTGACCCCATCCAGTGTAGCCCGCCAGGTTCCTTTTTTTCCGTGGGATTTCCCAAGCAAGAATACTGGAGTGGCTTGGCATTTCCTTTTTCAGGGGATCTTCCCCACTCAGGGATCAAAACCATGTCTCCTGTGTTGGGAGGCATGTTCTTTAGCAGCTGATAACGCAGCTGGTAAAGAATTCCGCCTGCAATGCAGGAGACCCCGGATGTATTCCTGGGTCAGGAAGATCTCCTGGAGAAGGGATAGGCTACCCTCTCCAGTATTCTTGCACTTCCCTGGTGGCTCAGATGAATCTGAGGTGGCTATTCTTTACCTGGTGGCTCAGGTAAGGAATCTGCCTGCAAAGTAGGATACCTGGGGTCAGTCCCTGGTTGGGACCATCTCCTAGAGGTAACATTGCAGGTATTACTAAATAAATATATATATATATCACATGAAATTAATATTAATACTAATTTTGTTTCTTTAGTGAACTATTAATGAGCTGTCACTGTATGCTGTTCCATGAAACTATGACTTGTGCTGTTGTGCATTTTCCTGGAGTAAATGAGTGTTTTTTTGCTGCCCTAATATTGAGTCATTCTTGTATTCATTAAATCCAACTTGAACACAGGCCAGTTGCCAGCAGTATTATATTCCGTATGAGTATCTATAAAGCTTTATTCAAAATTTATACTTGACACTAGAATGTCTTCTGGGTGGGGGGTGGGGGGTGGGGGTGGTTTGCCATGCGGCATGCAGGATTCTGTTCCCTGACCAGGTATCTAAGTAGCACATGCTGTGTGACAGTGTGAAATCATAACCACTGAACCAGCAGGGAAGTCCCAGTACCTAAATTTTCAAATATAATACTACCAAAGTAAACTGAAACAACAAGTTGTAAAACTAAACTAAGATCTGGTTTAGTTGAGGAACACAGGTCACTAGTATTTGCATGTATTCTGGTGCAAATGCACTTTCCTTGTTACCAGGGCAGCCAGATTCAAATCCTCGCTAGCCATCTGCCCACAACCAGTGAGTGAATATAGATTAAGCATTTAACCTCTCTGGGTGATGTTTCCCTCATCTTTATAAGGGAGATAATACTGCCTGCCTCATGAATGTGAGAGGAATAAAGATGTTTTCATTTGTGTGGCTTTCTTCACAGTGATTCATTCAGTCAAGTGTTTTTTAATGGTTATTCATTCAACTCTTGGAAGCACTGATATGACAGAAAAACATTAACTCTTTTAAAGTAGGAATTATTGAAAAGTGGAGAATACTGGCTTTTTGTTGACCTGCTACTTGTGTTCCATGCCTCATCTTCCCATTCAGGACCTTCAGCTCAGAAGACAGCCATCAGTCACTGAGACCTGAGAGCATGGCTACTGGTGATTTGGCAGCAGGATCCATCTTATTATTACAGACAGTATTTGGAATGCTGGGGAATTTCTCTCTTCTTTACTGTTATCTCTTCCTGTGGTGTACTGGGGATAGGCTGAGAACCGTAGATTTGATTGTGACGAACCTTATTGTAGCCAACATCTTCATTCTGTGTTCTGCTGGATTCTGCAGTCCAGTGACAACTTTTGGGTGGAATTGTCTCAAAAGTGGATCTGCATGCAGAGTTTTTGCTTATCTTCGTGGAGTGGGCAGGGGAGCATCCATTGGCATCACATGCATCTTGAGTGTCTTCCAGGCCATCACGATCAGTCCCAGGAACACCAGGTGGGCAGAGCTTAAAGTGAAAGCTCTCAAGTGTGTTGTTCCTTCAATTATCCTGTGCTGGGTCGTGAACATGATGTTAAATATCATTTATCCTATTTTCATGACTGGAATATTGAGTAACAAAAGCATCACAAATAGAAAAAGTTTCAAACATTGTTCTGCTGTTCCCAATGATCGTTATGGAGAAACATATGCCGCAATGATGTCCATGCCTGTTGTCTTTTCTTTTGTGGTCATGATCTTGGCCAGTGGCTTCACAGTTTTCACCCTGTACAGACACAAGCAGAGAGTCCAAAACGTTCACAGAATCAATGGCTCCTCCATATCCTCTGCTGAGTCCAGAGCCACTAAAACCATCCTTCTCCTGGTGAGCATCTTTATTAATTTTAACACACTTTCCTCCATCTCTTATATTATTTTGGGTATTTCCAACAATTCTAGTTTGTTCATTTCGACCATGTCTGCAGTAGTCATTTCATGTTTCCCAGCTATCAGCCCCTTTCTGCTTATGAATCGTGACTCCAGAGTATCCAGGCTCTGTTTTGCTGGGAAAAGGAATGCAAACTCCCCCACTCTTAAGAGAAAGGTGTGAATGGTATGTGTTTGCACTCTATTCATTGGCTTATTGACTCAATCCCTCAGAGTCCTAGGTAAAATGTGGGTGGTTTACCAGAGGATGGCAAACAGAATGTGGTGTGCATCTTCTACAAAGTAAACAATGTTGTGATAGTAATTGCAAGGAAGTGTGATACAATTACCATGTAAATACTTCTGTAATGGACGTTCTTCTAGTGCTTGAAGTCAAAGAGTTCAGAATGTATGTAGTAATAAACACCAGGTCCTCAAACAGTCTGCTTCTTATAGACACATGTAGAAGAGTGTAACTTAAATGTATCAATGCAAATTTGCTAGAAATGGAGTAGGCATGGACTCTTAGGAAAAGGTGGGTGGAAATGGAAGAGCATGTGGCAGGTCATTACTGAATCTGAAGGCAATGGGGAAGGGAATTTCATTCCTTGAGTAAAGATTTGTGAAGGTAGTCATGAGTTTTGTCAATTTTATCCTTAGAATGGCAACAGTTGTTTAGGTGAAATACAGTATTTTGTGGGGAGATGAGTGTGTTTAAGGATTTTCAGGTAGAAATGGCCAGACTGAAGTGAAGTGGTGTACAGGAGAGCATAAAATTACATTTTACCATATTTTAAAAAATCATCATGTGATTGTGATAATTGAAAAAGTTGAGAACTGCATGGAACTTGGATCTGTAGAGGGCAGAATTTTCTTTCTTTTGTGAAGATGACCATATTGGTAAGTAGAGGTTTTCAGGTGCATGCTCACATATCCAAAGCTATGAAATTACTTTGTAGTGGAAACTTCCATTAAATTCAGAGCACTGGAGGAAGAACCATTTGAAAGGGAAAGGGATCCATCCTGTGCATATGGAGTTTGTGGCTCCTCAATTTTCAAGGTGCAGAGTGAGTATTGGCTTAGTGTTGTTGTTCAGTCACTCTGTCAAGTCTGAATGCCAGCTCATGGATGGCGACACCACAGGCTTCCCTGCCCTTCACCACCTCTAGGCATTGGTCAAACTCATGTCCATTGAGCCAGTGATGCCATCCCACCATATTATCATCTATTGTCCCCTTCTTCTCCTGTCATCAATCTTTCTCTGTATCAGGGTCTTGTCTAATGAGTCAGGTTTTTGCATCATGTGGTGAAAGAATTGAAGCTTCAGTTTCAGTATAAGCCTTGCTAATGAATATTCATGTGGTCCCATCACTTCATGGCAAATAGATGGGGAAACAATGGAAACAGTGGCTGACTATTTTTTTGGGCTCCAAAATCACTGCAGATGTTGATTGAGCCATGAAATTAAAAGACGCTCACTCCTTGGAAGGAAAGTTATGACCAACCTAGACAGCATATTAAAAAGCAGAGACATTACTTTGCCAACAAAGGTCCATCTAGTCAAGGCTGTGGTTTTTCCAGTCATAATGTATTGATGTGAGAGTTGGACTATAAAGAAAGCTCAGTGCTGAAGAATTGATGCTTTTGAACTGTGGTGTTGGAGAAGACTCTTGAGAGTCCCTTGGACTGCAAGAAGATCCAACCAGTCCATCCTAAAGGAGATCAGTCCTGGGTGTTCATTGGAAGGACTGATGTTGAAGCTGAAACTCCAATACTTTGGCCACCTGATGCAAAGAGCTGACTCATTTGAAAAGACTCTCGTGCTGGGAAAGATTGAGGGCAGGGGGAAAAGGGGACAACAGAGGATGAGCTGGTTGGATGGCATCACGACTCAATGGATATGAGTTTGAGTAAACTCCAGGAGTTGGTGAAGGACAGGGAGGCCTGGTGTGCTGCGGTTCATGGGGTCTCAAAGAGTCAGAAACGCCTGAGTGACTGAATGAATATTGAGGATTTATTTCCTTTAGAATTGACTGGTTTGATCTCCTTGCAGACCAAGGGACTCTTAAGAGTCTTCTCCAACACCACAGCTCAAAAACATCAATTCTTCAGCGTTCAGCCTTCGTGATGGTTCAACTCTCACATCTATAAATGACTACTGGAAAAATCACAGCTTGGTCTGTACAGACCTTTGTTGGGAAAGTAATGTGTCTGCTTTTTAATATGTTCTCTAGGTTGGTCATAGTATTCTTGCAAGGAGCAAGTGTCTTTTAATTCTATGGCTGCAGTCACAATCTTCAGTGATTTTAGAGCCCAAGAAAATAAAGTCTGTCATGGTTTCCATTGTTTCTCCATCTATTTGCCATGAAATGATGGAACTGGATGCCATGATCTTTGTTTTTTGAATGTTGAGTTTTAATCCAGATTTTTCACTCTCCTCTTTCACCTTCATCAAGATGCTCTTTGACTCTTCTTTGGTTTCAGCCATAAGGATGGTGTCGTCTGCATATCTGAGTTTATCGATATTTCTCCCGGCAATCTAGATTCCAGCTTTTGCTTCATCAAGGCCAGCATTTTGCATGATGTACTCGGCATATAAGTAAATGAGCAGACTGACAATACACAGCCTTGACGTACTTCTTTTCCAATTTTGGACCAGTCCATTTTTCCATGTCCAGTTCTAGCTGTTGCTTCTTGATCTCCATACAGGTTTCTCAGGAGGCAGGTTAAGTCATCTGATAGTCCCATCTCCTTAAGAATTTGAGTTTGTTGTGAATTTACCACACTGTCAAAGGCTTTAGTGTAGTCATGAAACAGAGGGAGATGTTTTTCTGGGATTCTCTTGCTTTTTCTTTGATCCAGAGGATGTTGGCAATTTCATCTCTGGTTCCTCTGCCTTTTCTAAATCCAGCTTGAACATCTGGAAGTTCTTAGTTCACTTACAGTTGAAGCATGTCTTGGAGAATTTTGAGCATTACTTTGCTAGCATGTGAAATGAGTGCAATTGTGTAGTAGTTTGAAGATTCTTTGGCATTGCCCTTCTTTGAGATTGGAATGAAAACTGACCTTTTCCAGTCCTGTGGCCACTGCTGAGTTTCCTATATTTGTTGGCATATTGAGTGTAGCACTTTAACAACCTCATCTTCTGGGATTTGGAATAGCTCCACTGGAGTTCCATCACCTCCACTAGCTTTATTTGTAGCAAAACATAAAAGATCTTAATGACCTAGATAACCATGATGGTGTGATTGCTCATCTAGAGCCAGACATCTTGGAGCGTGAAGTTAAGTGGGCCTTCAGAAATATCACTTCAATCAAAGCTATTGGAGGTGATGGAGGTTTTCTTTGTATTGACATTCTGAAGCCAGTAAAAGTATTGAGAATTCAACAGCTTAAAAATAAAATAACTATTTTGACCTAATGGACCTATATAGATTGAACCATGTACCCCAAAGAGAAACCACCATTTTTAACTCACATGAGACACTTAAACATTTTCCACAAACTAGATCACAAAGCAGCAAGAAGAAAATACAGTCACACATGTACCTATAAATATGTGTATATATCTGCTTGAATTCCTTATAGTGTATTTTTGATTTTCCTACTTTAATCCTATTATTTGTCCATATCACCTAAAAATAATTAGGTGAATACAATAACAAAATTTCAACTAATAAATTAGTCTACTTGTTTAATGTAATAATTTATGCATTTGTGTATCAATAGTTTGTTTTTTATTTTACCTATATCAACTTCATTTCATTAATTTTCAAATATAATTCAGCCTTACAATTATTTCTTTGAAATCTGTGTACTTATTATGTGTTGGCTTCTATTTAGAAATTTATATACATTTAAAAGCTAGGATATATGTATCTATATAGCTAATTCACTTTGTTATAATGTGAAACTAACACAACATTGTAAATCAACTATACTCCGGTAAAAATTATAAAAATGGAATAAAAGAGTAAATAATCAAAGTTAATCACAATGTCATTTTATCTGATACTATCAGGACACTGAGATTATAATCCATTCACTTTTTCTCATATTTTTTCCAGAAGGCTTCAAAGAGGACTTTATTTACTTTTTTCTTAATTTTTAATTTACCTTTATTTGAACTTAAAATTTTTTTCATGTTAATTAAGGTCAAAATATAGTTGATTTACAGTATTATATGTTTGATGAATACAGACTAATCATTCACAGATTTAAAGGTTCTACTTCATGTATATAACGTATTATATACATTATATATTGTTGTTATAATGTATTGGCCATGTTTCCTGTATTGTGCCATATGTCCTTATATCTAATTTATTTGATGCATAGTAGTTTGCATCTCTTAATCCCTTACCTTTTCTTGCCCTTACCTCCTTCCCCTTCTCCACTGTAACCACTAGATGTTTTTCTATATTTACCAATCTATTTCTTCTTTGTTACAGTCTTTAGTTTATTCTGTATTTAGAGTCCTCAGAGAAGCAAATATCATATAGTATTTATTTTTCTGTTTGATTTATCTCTTTAAGCGTTGTATTCTCTAAGCCTACCCATGTGGTTTCAGTGGCCAAATTCCATTGTCTTTAATAGCTGAACAGTATTCCATTGTGTATATACCACCTCTTCTTTATCCATTCGTCTGTTGGTTACTCAGTTTGTGTCCGTATCTTGGTTACTGATTTTAAAAATGCCACTTTCAACATTGGGGTGCATGGTGCCTTTTTTTTACCCTGCACCACACTGCACATGGAACTTCCCTGACCAAGAATCAAACTCATGCCCATTCTGCAGCGGCAGCACCAAGACTTAACCACTAGACCACCCGTAGAGTCCTACAGATTACTTTTTGAAGTAGTTTCTTAATGTAGAGTCAGGTGTGGAATTGCTGGATCATATGGTAATTCTGTTTAGAGTGTTTTTGAGGAGCTTCCATACTGTTTTCCATAGCGGCTACACCAATTTGCATTTCCCACCACAATGCACAAGGGTTTTCTTTTCTTGTAAAAACTGGCCAACATTTCCGTTGATAGCCATTCAGACAGCTATGAGGTGATATCTCACTTTTGTTTGACTTGCATGTTTGATGACTAGCTGTGTTGAGTATCGTTTTATGTGCTTGCTATCCATTTGTATGTCTTCCTTGGAAAGATATCTATTTAGGCCTTTCACTTATTTTTTCAGAGGGGTTGTTTGTTTTTTGATATTGAATTATGTGAGCTGTTCATGTCTTTTGGATATTGTATCATTTGCAGGTATTTATTCCCATTCCATTGGTTGTCTTCTCATTTTTTAGTGGTTTCCTTTGCTGTGAAATGGCCTTTAAGTTTGTTGTTATTGTTCAGTCACTACATTGTGTCCAACTCTTTAGTGACCCCACGGACTGTACTCTTCTGGCTCCTCTGTCCACTGGATTTCCCAGGCAGCGGGAATGCTGGAGTGGAGTGCCATTTCCTTCTCCGGGGGATCTTCCAGACCCAGGGATTGAACTTGCTTCTCCTGCATGGAAGGCAGATTTTTTATTTTTTTTGCCAGATGGCTTCTTTACCACTGAATCACCAGGAAAGCCCCTTAAAATTAAATAGGTGTCCAATTTGTTTATCATTGCTTTTGTTTCTTTTCTCTTAGGTGACAGATTCAAAAAAAAAAAAAATACTGCTGTAATTAATATCAGAGAAGTTCTTCCTATCTTGTCTTCTAGGTGTTATTTTCCATTACTATACATTCTCTTTGCCCACAAAATATAAACTGCATGAGGGTTGTGTGCCTTGTTCATGGAGTCCTGTCCACTGCCAGCAGATCAAGTGCTTGACGCAGCATGTAAAGTATATTCAGTGTATTTTATGGGAGGAATGGAATAATTCCTCCAATGCTTGCTGAGGTGTTACTTACCTTTTTTGTGTCACTGTAATGTACTTTCCATCTTTTTCACCTTCTGTCTCCATTTTGCAAGTCACCTTTATGACTATCACAGTCTGTTTTGTTGTGTTCCTTTACTATTACTGTTTTAGTGACTTGTGTTTATTCCCAACAATTGTGACACCAGATAAGAGTGGGTTTTCTCCACTCTGCAAAGAGATTGTTCAACTATCTGGAAACCAGCTGGGTGTCCTATAACTCACTTCAACTGTGACACTAACTAACTGGTTCAGACTCCACAGACTGTCCTCAGTTCACATGCAAGTCCCAATATTGGGGGCCCAGGGTACCCACATTTCTGTCTGCCTTGAGTATAATATCAGATATTCCCATACTCAGCCCTCCCCCAATTCAAGTTGAAGAATTTCAAATTAGACACAGTTATGATAGTAATTGAAATGAAGTATTATGTAATTATCATGCAAATACTTATTTAATGGATGGTCTACTAATGCTTGCAGTAGAGGGGTTTAGAATAGATACAATAATAAACACTGGGTCCTCAAACAATCTGGATGTTATGAAGAAGTGTGCAGCTGTTTTACTTAAATATATCACTGTAAAATTTACTAGAAATAAGGTAGGCATGGAATATCAAGACAAGGTATATGAGAACTGAATACTGTCTGAAAGAAAGGTCATTACTGATACTGAAAACAGTAGTGCTGAAGGGGAAATTCAGTCCTTATATAAAATTTTTGGCAGTTGGTCTTCAGTTTTGTCCATTATACCCTTAGAAAGCATTTATTTCAAATATGATGTTTTGTGAGGAGGTAAACATGTTTGACTATTTTAGGCAGAAATGGTCAGATTGAACTGAAGTGGTACAAATTAGAGCATAAAATTACTTTTTCCCATGTTTTTAAACAACATCAAGTGGTAGTGACAGTTGAAAAAGATGTGAATTGAGTGGGACTGGGATGTGTAGATCTTTCAGATGTTCAAGCTGGTTTTAGAAAAGGCTGACAAGCCAGAGATCAAATTGCCAACATCTGCTGGATCATTGAAAAAGCAAGAGAGTTCCAGAAAAACATCTATTTCTGCTTTATTGACTATGCCAAAACCTTTGAATGTGTGGATCACAATAAACTGTGGAAAATTCTGAAAGAGATGGGAATACCAGACCACCTGACTTGCCTCTTGAGAAACCTATAGGCAGGTAAGGAAGCAAGAGTTAGAACTGAACATGGAACAACAGACTGGTTCCAAATAGAAAAAGGAGTACGTCAAGGCTGTATATTGTCACCCTGCTAATTTAACTTCTATGCAGAGTACATCATGAGCAATGCTGGGCTGGAAGAAGCATAAGGTGGAATCAAGATTGCCAGGAGAAATATCAATAACCTCAGATATGCAGATGACACTACTCTTATGGCAGAAAGTGAAGAGGAACTAAAGCGCCTCTTTATGAGAATGAAAGAGGAGAGTGAAAAAGTTGGCTTAAAGCTCAACATTCAGAAAATGAAGATCATGGCATCCAGTCCCATCACTTCATGGGAAATAGACGGGGAAACAGTGGAAACAGTGTCAGACTTTATTTTTCTGGGCTCCAAAATCACTGCAGATGGTGACTGCAGCCATGAAATTAAAAGATGCTTACTCCTTGGAAGGAAAGTTATGACCAACCTAGATAGCATGTTGAAAAGCAGAGCCATTACTTTGCCAACAAAGGTCCATCTAGTCAAGGCTATGGTTTTTCCAGTGGTCATGTATGGATGTGAGAGTTGGACTGTAAAGAAAGCTGAGCACAGAAGAATTGATGCTTTTGAAGTGTGGTGTTGGAGAAGACTCTTGAAAGTCCCTTGGACTGCAAGGAGATCCAACCAGTCCATTCTACAGGAGGTCAGTCCTGGGTGTTCTTTGGAAGGAATGATGCTAAAGCTGAAACTCCAGTACTTTGGCCACCTCATGCTAAGAGTTGACTCATTGGAAAAGACTGATGCTGGGAGGGATTGAGGGCAGGAGGAAAAGGGGAGGACAGAGGATAAGATGGCTGGATGGCATCACTGACTTGATGGATGTGAGTTTGAGTGAACTCCAAGAGATGGTAATGGCCAGGGAGGCCTGGCATGCTGCGATTCATGGGGTCGCAAAGTCGGACACAATTGAGCGACTGAACTGAACTGGGATGTGTAAAAGGCAGAATTTTCTCTTTTGTGAAGGTGACTTGGACATTTTGCCGAGAAAGAGGTTTTCAGGTGCACACTCATGTCTCCAAAGTCCTGAAATTAGTTTGTTGTGGAGATTTCCATTAGATTCAGAACAGCAGAGGAAGAGCCAATTGAAAGGGAAAGACATGGCTCGATTTTGGGTATGTTGAGTTTGTTGCTCCTCAATTTTCATGAAGCCAAGTGCATATTGCCTCAGTTATAGGAGAGATTTGTCTGTGGTTTTCTCTGTATTGACATTCTCAAACCAATGAAAGTATTCAGAATTCATCAGTTTGGAAAACAAAATAATCATTTTGGGTTAATGGACATCTTGCATCCCACAGAAAAATACTATTTTTAGCTCATGAGACATTTAATGATTTAGCACAAACTAGATCACATAGAAGAAGAAGAATATACAAACATACCTAACTATAGAATGTGTATGTATGTCTGCTTGTGATATTTGTGTGTATTTGTGTGTATATGTATATATGCCTTTATATGTATAAAGTCAGTCACGTTTGGTATTTCTCAATAACATATTGGAAAGGTGTATTTAATAAAAATTTAAAATAGCACTAACTACAATAGTTATAAATCTTAAAGTATATTTTATCTGAAAAATATATTGCCGTGCTAATTTTTTTTAATTCCATAAAGTGTATTTTTCATTTTTCTACCTTAAACCTATTATTTGACCCTATCTCTTGAAAAACCATTTATTGAATATAGTAACAAAATTTTGAGTAAGAAATTCATCTACTTACATTTAATATAATAGATACAACTGTCTATCAATAGATTTCAGAGAAGGCAATGGCAGCCCACTCTAGTACTCTTGCCTGGAAAATCCCATGGATGGAGGAGCTTGGTGGGCTCCAGTCCATGGGGTCGCCAAGAGTCAGACATGACTGAGTGACTTCACTTTCACTTTTATGCATTGGAGAAGGAAATGACAACCCACTCCAGCGTTCTTGCCTGGAGAATCCCAGGGACGGGGGAGCCTGGTGGGCTGCCGTCTCTGGGGTCGCACAGAGCCAGACATGACTGAAGTGACTTAGCAGCAGCAGCAGCATCAATAGATTTTATTTTCTTGTTTTATCTGTATTAACTTCTTTTCCATTAGTTTTTAAATATAATTCTACTTTATCATGTTTTCTTTGAAACTTGTGTATATATTTTGTGTTAGCTTTAACCTAGAAATTAAGATACATTTAAAAGTGAATCACAGTGTCATTTTATCTAATACTATTACCCTACCTTGATAAGAACATTGAGACAATAATCTATTCACTGTATCTCATCTTTGTGTTTTCCAGAAAGCTCCAGAGAGGAATTTATTTATTTACTCATTTTTAAAATTTGTGTTTCAACTTTTTTTTAGTTTATTTTAAAAATTGAAGTATAGTTGATTTATAGTATGTTTGCGAAAAACATTGAGTTTCACAATTTTTTAATTTGTATTCCATTTATAGTTAATATATCAGCCATGGTTCCTGTGCTGTACAATATATCCTTGAATCTAATTTATTTTACACCTAGTAGTTTGCATCTCTTAATCCCATATTCCCCTGTTGCCCTTACCCTCTTTCCTCTCCCCAATGGTAACCACTACTTCATTTCCCATATCTATGAATCTCTTTTTTATTATATTCACTAGTTTGTTACAGTTTTTAGATTCCACATAACAGTAATATCATATAGTATTGGCTTTTTTGTGACTTATAAACATAATAATTCCTAAGCACAGTAATTTCTAAGTCCATCCATGTTGTTAGAGTGGCAAAAGTTCATTCTCTTTAATGGCTGAGCAGTATTCCATTGTGTATACACCACCTCTTCTTTATCCATTCATCTGTTGGTAACTCAGTCTGAGTCCTTATCTTGGTTATTATAAAAAATGGTGCTGTGAACAGTGGGGCGTGTGTTTCTTTATCAATTAGTGTGTATGTTGTCTTTTTTAAAATATATATACCCAGGTGTGGAATTGCTGGATCATATAGTAAGTTTGTTTTTTAGTTTGGGAAGGCTTGTCCATACTGTTTTTTGCAGTGACTGCCCCAGTTTATATCCACACGAATAGTGTAGGAAGTTTCTCTTTTTTCAATAGAGATTATTAATAAGACCTCCACATCAGAACACTTCCTGTTTATACATTTAAAGAGTCAAATGTCAGCTGTCGCATCATGGGATGTGGCTCGTTGGCCATGTGGCCTTGTGCACACATGGACTATCTCAGTGGTTCGGAGGGATGGGACTGCTTCACCACCATGACTGCATAGTCTCACTGTGGCTGCATAATTGCTAAACTTCTCTTACACCTGGCTGTAAAATGTAATAATATCCTAGCATCAGTGTATCAACATACTCCCAGTTCAGTTCAGGTGCTCAGTTGTGTCTGACTCTGTGACCCCATAGACTGCCGCACCTAGGGCCTCCCTGTCCATCACCAACTCCCGGAGTTTACTCAATCTCATGTCCGCTGAGTCGGTGATGCCATCCAACCATGTCATCCTCTGTTGTCCCCTTCTCCTCCCGCCTTCAATCTTTCCTAAGTTCTTTGCATCAGGTGGCCAAAGGATTGGAGTTTCAGCTTCAGCATCAGTCCTTCCAATGAATATTCAGGACTGATTTCCTTTAGGATGGTCTGGTTGGATCTCCTTGCAGTCCAAGGGACTCTCAAGAACACCATAGTTCAAAAGCATCAATTCTTTGGTGCTCAGCTTTCTTTATAGTCCAACTCTCACTTCCATACATGACTACTGGAAAAACCATAGGTGTGACTAGATGGACCTTTGTTGGCAAAGTAATGTCTCTGCTTTTGTATATGCTGTCTAGGTTGGTCATAACTTTTCTTCCAAGGAGTAAACATCCTTTAATTTCATGGCTGCAGTCACCATCTGCAGTGATTTTGGAATGCACCCCCTCCAAATAAAGTCTGTCACTGTTTCCGCAGCTATTTGCCATGAAGTGACTTTTGAACTGTGGTGTTGGAGAAGACTCTTGAGAGTCCCTTGGACTGCAAGGAGATTCAACCAGTCCATTCTGAAGGAGATCAGCCCTGAGATTTCTTTGGAGGGAACGATGCTGAAGCTGAAACTCCAGTACTTTGGCCACCTGATGCGAAGAGCTGACTCACTGGAAAAGACTCTGATGCTGGGAGGGATTGGGGGCAAGAGGAGTAGGGGACGACAGAGGATGAGATGGCTGGATGGCATCACTGACTCAATGGACGTGAGTCTGAGTGAACTCCAGGAGTTGGTGATGGACTGGGAGGCCTGGCATGCTGCAATTCATGGGGTCACAAAGAGTCAGACACAACTGAGCGACTGAACTGAGCTGAACTGATGGGACCAGATGCCATGATCTTAGTTTTCTGAATGATGAATTTTAAACCAACTTTTTCACTTTCCTCTTTCACTTTCATCAAGAGGCTCTTCAGTTGTTTTTTGCTTTCTGCACATACTCCCACCTTTCACTAACGATCACTTTTTATTTTGAAAATTTTAAACATACGGAAATGTAAAAATACAGCAGGAAATACAGACCTGCAAAACCCTGAACCTACAGCATGCTTTTCATCTAGATTCACCAAACATTACTATTGTCTTTGCAAACATTGCCGTTTTATCACAAATTCTTTTTCATCTGTTTATGTGCTTTTTGTTTCACGTGAGAATAAATTGTATACCTTTTGACAGTTTGCCCTTGATAGTTGAATAGTTACTTCCTTCTTTGAAGGTCATTTTCTAACACAATAAAGGCATCTTATTTATCAATCAGTACTAGCATCTTACTAACAAATCAGTGCTAATGTAACAGCATCATTGAACAGCAAGTCCATATACAGATTTCTCCCAGTGAGGCAATGATGTCTTTTCTGTCTACTTTCATAAATCTAGGATCTAGTCATGATATGAGAATTGCATTCCATTGTCTTGATTCTTTAGTTTCTTTAATTTAGAATACTTACAGCTCTCATTTTTTTTCCTTCAGTGATACGTTTTTGAAGAATACACACTCACTGTTTTGCAGAACATACTTCAGTGTAGATTTCTCTGATCCTATGCCTCATCTTGAGACTCAGGTTTAACATTTGAGCAGAACTGCTTCACCCAGAAGACTATGGAAATGTCTTATTGCATCACCTCAGAGGTACAGAGTAGGGATATTTTCTGTTATTGGTGTTGAGTTTGATTATTTAGTCATGATTCCATAGTAGATTTACTCCTTTTTGAGGTGAATTTTCTCCAGTGTAATTGATAAATAATCCTTGGGGTGAAACCTTAAAGTTGCCTGAACAGCTTAAATACTTTGACCAAATTATTCTAGCATCCACTGTAAATATTTCATGTGAAGCAATCCTCTGATGATAGTTTCAAATCTTCATTCTCCTATCTCATAAGGGTATTGATTGCCATTCCTCTCTAATGAAGAGTTTTTCCTCTTATCTTTTGACTGTGAATTCAAGAATTCCTTTTCATTTGCAGTGATAAGTTATTACTGTAATATTCATTTTTGGTGCTCAAAATTTTTCCAACTTTTCCACTAGGAAATTCTTCAGCCTGTGTATATCCCATCAGGTTTTCTGATAGAAATTATTGAGTTAAAATACACATAACATGCAGCTCAAGGGTACAATGGAGTGACCTTGAGTAAATTCACAGTACTGTGTAACCATCACAACTGTCTCATTCTAGAACGTTATTATCACCTCAAACGGAAATCGAATTCCCTTGAATTATCACACCCCCATTTCCTCCTTCACCTTACCTGTCCTATCCCGTCAGCCCCACCATCATAGATCCTATACATAGTACCCTGTAAGAAGGGAGAAAATAGTGTTAAGTGTTGTTCACCCAAAATTTTACTTTGCCTATAGATTCAATTGAGCTGTGAAAGTGAAAAATTGAAGTCGCTCAGTCGTGTTTGACTCTTCGCGATCCCACGGACCGTAGTCTACCAGGCTTCTCTGTCCATGGGATTTTCCAGGCAAGAGTACTGGAGTGGGTTGCCATTTCCTTCTCCAGGGGATCTTTCTGACCCCGGGATCAAACCCAGGTCTCCTGCATTGCAGGCAGACACTTTACCCTCTGAGCCACCAGAGAAGCCCATTGAGGGGCATTTTTTCAGAGCATGGTTTTTGCTTCTGAGCTAAAATTAGAAACCATAGGAAATAATTAGTTTATCAAGATGCTGTTTGCAGTCCTCTGTTTACGCCACATGCTTTACAGCAGCCAAGGCAAGGAAACAATCTAAATGTCTGACAATGAATGACTGCGTAAAAGAGATTTTATATATATACATGTGTAATGGAATATTGTTCTGTCATGAGAAAGAAGGAAATTCTTCTATTTGAGACAACATGGCTGGATGTTTGGGACATGCTAAGTGAAATGAGTCAGATAGAGAAAGAGAAAGACTGTGTGACATCATTTCTATAAAACAGAGGGAAATGGTGGTTACCATGGGTTGGGGAGTGGGGGATAGGTTTTTTAATGGGATAAATTTGAAACTATTACAATCCTGGTTCCTAGAGCTGTAACCCACAATACAGTGAATGTAGACAATAATAGTGAATAATAATCATCAAGATTATTCGAAGCACAAGAAACCGATCATCATGCGATATGGGTGAGATACTGTGACTACATGGGTGATTATAATACAATTTCTAAAATAATGAAATATAAACATGTTATATTTTATCTTTACATAATGTTATATGTCGAATACAGTTCACTAGGAAAAGGAACGATGGAGAAGGCAATGGCACCCCATTCCAGTACTCTTGCCTGGGAAATCCTATGCACGAAGGAGCCTGGTGGGCTGCAGTCCATGGGGTCACTGAGGGTCGGACATGACTGAGCGACTTCACTTTCACTTTTCACTTTCATGCATTGGAGAAGGAAATGGCAACCCACTCCAGTGTTCTTGCCTGGAGAATCCCAGGGATGGGGGAGCCTGGTGGGCTGCCCTCTATGGGGTCTCACAGAGTTGGACACGACTGATGTGACTTAGCAGCAGCAGGAAAAGGAACCATACATGTGATTGGATCACAAATGTGGGAATAGATGAAAGGCAGAATCTGAGGCCTCCAGTCTCCCTCTGCCATTGACATCACTCCTGAACCCATCCACAGTCTCATTCTGCCTCTCTTCCCCCGCCACATCCTTTATCTCCACCCTGTGACGTTTCAGATCAGATCAGTCGCTCAGTCGTGTCCGACTCTTTGTGACCCCATGAACCGCAGCACGCCAGGCCTCCCTGTCCATCACCAGCTCCCAGAGGTCACTCACACTCACACCCATCAAGTCAGTGATGCCATCCAGCCATCTCATCCTCTGTCGTCCCCTTCTCTTCCTGCCCTCAATCCCTCCCAGCATCAGAGTCTTCTCCAATGAGTCAACTCTTCGCATGAGTTGGCCAAAATACTGGAGTTTCAGCTTTAGCATCATTCCTTCCAAAGAAATTCCAGGATTGATCTCCTTCAGAATGGACTGGTTGGATCTTCTTGCAGTCCAAGGGACTCTCAAGAGTCTTCTCCAACACCACATTTCAAAAGCATCCATTCTTCGGCGCTCAGCCTTCTTCTCCATCCATACATGACCAGCTCTCACATCCATACATGACCACAGGAAAGACCATAGCCTTGACTAAGCGAACCTTTGTTGGTAAAGTAATGTCTCTGCTTTTGAATATGCTATCTAAGTTGGTCATAACTTTCCTTCCAATGAGTAAGCGTCTTTTAATTTCATGGCTGCAGTCACCATCTGCAGTGATTTTGGAGCCCAGAAAAATAAATTCTGACACTGTTTCCAGTTTCTCCATCTATTTCCCATGTAGTGATGGGACCAGATGCCATGATCTTCGTTTTCTGAATGTTGAGCTTTAAGCCAACCTTTTCACTCTCCACTTTCACTTTCAAGAGGCTTTTTAGACCTGTGACGTTTAGACCACCACTAAAACTCCACCTGCTCCATCCAGCTCCTTTAGGTTTCAGTTTTGAACTCTCTGCTGCTATTCTATGACTTTTTTGATGTCCACCCCTCTGGGACCATTACTCTAGGGACCTGGGTCTAACCCTCCTCAGCTCTCCTCACCCCTGCAAAGTCCACTGTCTATGACTGCTTTCATCTGGCCGACCATCTGCCCGCAATTCAGAGACCTCATCACATGCCCTGTGCTCTCTGTGACCCTGCCCTCACATTTTCCCTGGCCCATCGCTCAGACAGTAAAGAATCTGCCTGGAATGAGGGAGACCTGTGTTCGATCCCTGGGTTGGGAAGATGCCCTGGAGGAGGGCATGGCAACCCACTCCAGTATTCTTGCCTGGAGACTCCTGATGGACAGAGGAGCTTGGTGTGCTTCAGTCTATACATGAACTACAACTATGTGAAGTCACTCAGTCGTGTCCAACTCTTTGCGACTCCATGGACTGTAGCCTACCAGGCTCCTCTGTTCATGGGATTTTCCAGGCAATAGTACTAGAGCGGATTGCCATTTCCTTCTCCAAGGGATCTTCCCAACCCAGGGATCGAACCCGGGTCTCCCGCATTGTAGACAGACGCTTTACCATCTGACCCACCAGGAAAGTTCCATGGGGTCCCAAAGAGTGGACACGTCTGATTGACTAAGCACAGCACAACTCTCATCATTGCTCCCATGGACCCAGACACACACTCCATCCATGGTCTTCAGCCGTGTAGTACTGATGCTTTTACCTGGGCTCTTGGGCTCTCTCATGCCCATTGTCCTCCCAGGGCTCTCATGTCCCATGCCCATTATCTCCCCCAGGCTCCATCCCCTTCCGTGCACACTATCTCACTAGGACTCTTAACTCTACCAGGACCTGCCTACTCCATGTGCAGTCACCTTCTCCCCACCCACCACTGCCCTTTGCTCACTTTTGCCATGGGCTTCTCTACCCATTGGAACTTTGGTTCTCATGAGTCCCTACACCCTCCTTACCAGTCCAGATCTGCAAGTCCTCTATGTAGTATCTCCCTTGCCCACTTTTCCCATTTGCACTTTGATCTCTGGCATTATGTGTTAGTATTTGACCAACATTAAACTCCCTCTCCGTTTTCTCTCTCTGCTGTTTCTCTTCCCCTGCACACTCTACAACCCCATGCCCCCACTTTCACCCCATCACCCTCTTATCCTTATTAAGGCTCCTTTTCCCTGTGGCCTATTCCTGCTCCACTCTATGACACACCCACGCAGTCTGTCCCCACAATACGCCAGGTTTCCCAGACCGTGTGTTAACATCAGGTGGCAGTGTTGACTGCACATTTTAGATGCTGTATATTGTAGTAAATATTGTGCTTGTGATTTTTGCAGAGTTGGAAAGTGTAGGAAGACTCCCATTTCCAGACTGTCAGAAGTCTATAAATGTAGCTGTTCTGCCTAAGATCATGTTATGGAGACACACACTTGCATGATGATTGTGATTTTATGAAACAGTGTAATTCTGAGTTCCTAAGACTGTATATTTATGATATGAAATTTTTATAAATTTCATATAAGACAGTTTTTTAATTTATTTTTTTATTGAAGGATAATTGCTTTACAGAATTTTGCTGTTTTCTGTCAAACTTAAATCAGCCATAGGTATACATATGTCCCCTCCGTTTTGAAACTCCCTCCCATCTCCCTCCCCATCCCAGCCCTCTAGGTTGATACAGAGCCCCTGTTTGAGTTTCCTTAGCCACAGAGCAAGTTCCTGTTGGCTCTCTGTTTTACATATGGTAATGTAAGTTTCCATGTTGCTCTTTCCATACATCTCACCCTCTCCTCTGCTCTTCCCATGTCCATAAGTCTATTCTATATGTCTACTTCTCCACTGCTGCTGCTAAGTCACGTCAGTCGTGTCCGACTCTGTGCGACCCCATAGACGGCAGCCCACCAGGCTCTGCCGTCCCTGGGATTCTCCAGGCAAGAACACTGGAGTGGGTTGCCATTGCCTTCTGCATTGTGTGAAAGTGAAAAATGAAAGCGAAGTCACTCAGTCACGTCCGACTAGTAGCGACTCCACGGACTGCAGCCCACCAGGCTCCTCCATCCATGGGATTTTCTAGGCAAGAGTACTGGAGTGGCTTGCCATTGCCTTCTCCGACTGCTGCCCTATAAATATATAAGACAGTTTTTATGTGTTCAGTGTGTGTATTGATGCTTTTGAGTGTGTTTTGATTCAGGAGAATAGCATTGAAATATGTATAATATCATATTTGAAACGAGTTGCCAGTCCAGGTTCGATGCCTGATAACGGATGCCTGGGGCTGGTGCACTGTGACAGCCCAGACGGATGGTATGGGGAGGGAGGAGGGAGGAGGTTTCAGGATGGGGAGCACGTGTATACTTGTGGCGGATCCATCTTGATATATGGCAAAAGCAATACAATAGTGTAAAGTTAAGCAAAATAAAATAAAAAAAATAGTATACTGTATTTTTTTTTTCTGTTTTTCTTTTTGGCTTACTTCACTCTGTATAATAGGCTCCAGTTTCATCCACCTCATTAGAACTGCTTCAAATGTATTCTTTTTAATGGCTGAGTAATACTCCATTGTGTATATGTACCACAGCTTTCTTAATTCCATTTCTTTACCCTTACCTTAATTGCTGGTTCAGCTCAGCGTATGAAATGAGGAAAGATCTGTTCTATGTAGAATTTCTCAGTGAGGCAGAACTTCATTGAGACACACACTTGCAGCCAGTCCTTTACGTGTCAGACCTAAGTACTTCCTGTTCCCTGCATGTGAGCACTGCCTGCCTCCAGGGATCATGAAAAACTAAGTATCTGGCACAAACAAACTCCAATAGTCTCTTAGATATATTAACCTGAAAGTTAAAATTGTCCCTGGTAATTAGCAACTGGGGGACTGTTTTCAAAAATAATCCCAGCTCCCAAGCCTGTTCCTGCCCGCGTTACTACAGGTGACATGATAATTGCAGTTCTGAGGGGAGGTGAGGTCATAGTATCACAAGCTCATATCTCAGGGTCAAGCTACTACCCCTCTTGCACACAGGCTGATTGCTTTGACCTTGATGTTGACCTCACCATCCAGGCAGCAGGAAGAAACAGTGGTTTTCTCTATGTTCATTTGTTAAGTACAATCTATAAAGGAAGGATTTGTGTCAGGAATCTGGTAAGTGAAGACATTGGATGAAGGGAATCTCCTGTGTATGAACCTGGTCAGCACCAAAGCCCTGCCAGGAGGGTGGGATAAATCCTGAGTGTGAACTGAGACGGAAAAGGGAGATGGGGTCCTAGACCTGTTACCAATCCCTGATGGCTCCTAGTGTGATGTATGCATGTCTCACTGACAGATTGTTGTGGTTTAAAGCCAGTGGTAATGAAATCTGATTTTTCATATGGTAAAGGACTGTAGTTCCTAAGCCAGTTTGATGATCAGAGTACTTTTCAGGAACCATAGACATAATTTTTAGGTTGATCAGTGTGCCCAGGGTGGTCCATACTGTAAGAAGGAGTAGGATGAACCAGGGAATCATCTGATCCTGTGCCCAAACAGTGTGTCTAGCAGCTGTTGCTGGAGTAGAAGTGTTTTCTCTAAGACTTGGTGTATGAAGTGCTTAGTACATTTAATCACTGTATCTGTATAGAATGTGGAGAAACTCTTATTGCTTAAAGTTAGAATGCAGCATGTAAGAAAAATAGAAGTTTACATGTTTCAGATATTATTTTTAGGCTCACGTGTATTTTGCGATATTTCTGCTGCTTTTAAATGTTATAAAACCCATCCAAAAATATATGTCATTTATACTGCACACAAATTGCTCCTCTTAACACTTGATTTTGCATGCATCTTGTATTTTCATATCTTTCACAAAGCTTGCCCTACTGTTAATACTTTTATTTGACTCAGGTATTAATATATATATATATATATATATATATATATGTATATATGTATATATGTATATATGATTTGGATTTAGTAATAAAATCTACAGCATTAATCAGGCATCAGTGTTTCCTGTGCCATGGTTCCTATGATTTGCACCATTGAACTTTTGTCCAGGAATGAAAGTAAATGAGTCTTTCAGTTTCCATCCTTATATTGAGCCATTCTTGTATTCATTAAATCCACTTTGTCAGGGAAAGGTACCTGCAGTTTTATGCTGTGAGGCAGTGCATCTACATTTAACTACAATTTCTACAGCTTTATTCAAAGTTACTATTTGCCTATAAGATGAGTCTTTAGGACTAAATGGAATATTGTCACTACCTAAATATGAAAATAAAATATTAATACCACCAACCTAAATATAATGACAAAGTAGAAAAGCAAAACCAAATTTAGACCTGGTTTATTTGAAGAACAGAGGTGACTAGCATTTAAGTGTATTCTCGATTGAATGCACCGTTCTTATTACAAGCTCACCTAGGGTCACATGCTGTTAGCCTTCTATCCCTATCTAAATAGTGAATTTAGACTGAACACTGAATTTCTCTATGCTGATGTTTGCCTCATACTTATATATATATAATATAACAGTATCTGTTTCATGAATTTGTGAGGATTAAAGACATTTGTGCAAATGTGGCTTTCATAGCAGTGATTCATACATTGAAAATGTCCTTTAATGGTTATGCATTCAACTCTTGGAAGCACTTACCTGACAGGAATACTTGAAGTAAGCCATCCTTTCAAAGTAGGAATTATTGGTAAGTGGAGAATGTTGGGTTTTAGTTAACATTGTACCTGTGTTTGACGCCTCGTGTTCCCATTCAGGATCCTCTAGCTCAGAAGAAAACCATCAGTCACTGAGACCTGACAGCATGTCTGCCCGGGATTTGGCAGTAGAGGTGATCTTCTTATCACAGACTATATTTGGAATGCTAGGGAATTTCTCTGTTCTTTGCCACTATTTCTTCCTTTGCTACACTGGTCAAAGGCTGAGAACCATAGATGTGATTGTCAAGAATCTTATTGTAGCCAACATCTTGGTTCTGTTCTCCGGTGGATTTCATGATACAGTGAAAAATTTTGAGTGGCATTTCATGGACAGTGATTTTGCATGCAGATTTTTCCCGTATGTTCGTGTAGTGGGCAGGGGCGTGTCCATTGGCACCACCTTCCTCTTGAGTGTTTTCCAGGCCATCACCATCTGTCCCACGACTGCCAAACGGGCAGAACTTAAAGTGAAAGCTCTCAAATGCATGGTTCCTTCAGTTATCCTGTGCTGGACCCTGAACATGCTGGTGAATGTGATTTATCCTATGTATATGAGTGGAACATTGAGAAACAGAAGCACCACAAACAGAAAAGATTTTGGACACTGTGGCGCTGTCAGTCATGGCCAACCTGAAGACTCATTATATGCAGTATTGCTCTCCTTTCCTGATGCCTTATGTTTTGTGCTCATGATCTTGGCCAGTGGCTTCACAGTTTTCATCCTGTATAGGCACAAGCAGAGGGTCCAAAACTTTCATAGGACCAACATCTCCTCCATATCCTCCCCTGAGTCCAGAGCTACCAAAACCATCCTTCTCCTGGTGAGCACCTTTATCTTTTTCAACATCCTTACCTTCATCTGTGCTATTATTTTGGCTGTTTTTGACAGTATCGATGTTTTCTTTGTGAAAACCTCTGCTGTAATCATTGCATGTTTCCCAACGGTCAGCCCCTTTCTGCTCATGAGCCGAGACTCCAGGATATCCAGGAACTGCTTTGCTGGGATAAGGCACTCAAAATCTCCTACCCTTATTTGTGCTAAGTCGCTTCAGTAATGTCCAGCTCTGTGTGACCCCATGTACTACTGTATGTAGCCTTCCAGGCTCCTTTGTCCATGGGATTCTCCAGGCAAGAATACTGGAGTGGGTTGCGATTCCCTTCTACAGGGCATCGTCTGGACCCAGGGATCGAACTGGTGTCTCTTCCCTCTAACCCGCCTTGGCAGGCAGGTTCTGTTACCACTAGTGCCACCTGGAAGCCCATGTAAATTGTTGTCTCCAGTGCCAGCAAAGTGCTTGACACTGCAGGTAAAGTAAGTTCGGTATATTTTACTGATGGGATGGATTGATTTGTCCAGTGCTTGTTGAGTTTCTTCTTATGTCACTATAATGTGCTTTCTATTTTTCACCTTTTGTCTTCATTTTGCAGGTCATCTTTGTAAATATCAGTCTATATTTTTGTTCTTATTTTCCTACCACTGTTTCAATGAAGTGCTTTTATTCCCAACAGTTGTGATACCAAATGTGAGTAGGTTTTTCCACACTCTGCAAAGCAGTTTTTCAACTCTCTGTCACTCCAGCAATGACACTAACTACCTAGTTCAGACTCCAAAAGGCTGTCCTCAGTTAAATGGGAGTCTCGAGTGTTGGGGGCTAATGTTGTGTCCTCTTCTGATGACTCGGCTGTAACGTCAGGGGTTCCTACACTCACCTCCCTCTTCAAGTTGAAGAATATGCTGTAATATTCACAGAACTCTGGGAAACATTTTCCTTATTACCACCAGTTTATTTTAAAGGATACAAAGGACTGGCCAGATGAAGGAGTACTTTGGGCGAGTTCTGGACAGAGCCCAAGCAAAGGAGCTTCTGTCCCCATGGAGTTGGGCATTGCCACCCTCCCTGCAGGTGGATGTGTTGTCCAACCCTGAGGGTCTCTGTGCACTGTTGCTCATGGGGGTTTTATAGAGGTTTCATCATTGATTAAGTCATTGACAATTGGTGAGTACACTCAATCTCCAGTCCCTCTTCTGTCCCAAGAGTTTGGGGGGTCAATCCGAATGTTTCACCTCTCGAGTCACATGGTTGGTTCCTCTGGCAACCAGTTGCCATCCTGAAGCTCTCTAGGGGCCATCCAGGTCACCTCATTAAGAAATACTCAGATACGATTAGTAAACCCTTGTTATGAGAAACAATAAAATACTTCTTTCACCCATACCACTCAAACATTTCTAAAGGTTTTGGCAGTTCTGTGTCATACGCCAGGGAAATGAACAAATGGAGATACCTTACTGTGTCACAGTTCTCATGCTGAAAGTTTATTTTTTTACCTTGTAGGTTTTGTTTCATGCAAGTACCAGCCTTAGACTTCCGCTAGCTCAGTTTCGCTGGACTTCAGATTTTTCTCTCATCCTACCCTCTCCTATATCATAAAGAACCGTCCTTCAAACCAGCAATGCTGTGGGATAGGATGCTTTGAATTCATACCAGGCCCAGCATAAGTTATGACTTTGAAAACACCCACTTTGATTTTTTTTATTGTCTATTTTCGGAGTTGAGACAGGCAGGGCCAGCAGTTGTGTCTAGGTGGTGATGTCCATGTCCCTGATTCTGCCCTAGGGGGCACTTGCTGAGTCTTTATGTGTTCATCTTTCCTCATGCAGGGCCTTGAGCCCATGTTCAGGAGCTCCAGCAGGGCCTCAGAGCAGACCTGGTTCTGGGAGGATGCCTGACAGGCAGATCGCTCCCAAGGACTTGACAGGAAGAGTACTTATATCTCAGGTCACATGAAAGTAGTACTGATGTAGTTCACTTGCAGATTGGTGGTGACACACTGGTTTTGGACATTTTACATGGTTTATATTGACAAGTGCCCCTAAAGAAAACCATGTCTCAAGGGTCAGGTCTATACTGGATGTAACTCTCTGTGTCTTTTGTGTTGTGTGTGTATTTTTAAAGTCCCGTTGGGGTAGGATGTATTCACTGTTGGATTTCCTTGGCCTGGGATCCTAGACTTGGTAACAGAGCTTACTACAGCAAGATGACATGTCTAAATATGTTTTGTTAGTAGAAGTAGTATTTTTTTTTTTAAACACAGTGCGGGGCTCATGGGATCTTTTGTCCCAAACTAGAGATCGTACCAAAGCCCAAATGGTGAAAGTGCTGAATCCTGATCATTGCACCACCAGGAAATTCCTTGTATTATTCAGTCAGAGATCTCCAAGGCCATCCTCAAAGTTGACTCATAGAAGGACTCCCAAAATTCAGGAGTGATTACACTCAACTCCACACCTCCACACACATATATACGTGTGCTGTGCTCAGTCACTCAGTCGTGTCTGACTCTTTGTGACCCCATGAACTATATCCCTCCAGGCTCCTCTGTCCATGGGATTTCCCAGGCAAGAAAACTGGAGTGGGTTGCCATTTCCTTCTCCATTACACCCAGGGTTACACCCAGGGTTACTCTTTATTGCAGTGCAAGGATACACACTAGAATCAGCAAAGGGAAAGGTACCTGGGGTGAAATTCACAAGAAACCAGGCTTAAGATTCCACGTCTTTTCGAGGAAAGGGACATGAAGATGATATGAGTTTGCCCTGAATGACATGTGACAGTACATGTGTTGCTGTTGTTAGTCCCTAAGTCATGTCAGACTCTCTGACCCCATGGACTGCAGCACACCAGGCTTCCTTATCTTTCAGTATTTCCCAGAGTTTGTTCAAACTCACTTCTGTTATTTCGGTGATGCTATCTTCTGTCGTTCCCTTCTCCTGCCCTCAGTCTTTCCCAGCATCAGGGTCTTTCCTAGTGAGTTGGCTCTTTGCTTCAGGTGGCAAAAGTGTTAGAGCTATACATGAAGTGTTGCCAACCTAGGAAGTTCAGCTGAGTCTAGCTGCAGGGCTGTCCTAGGGGTCAGGAAGATAACTCTGAGACCTCATGTGACTGACATCCGCTACTCAGACCCCAGGCCTTGAGAGCAAATGGCTCTTTGTCATAACTGGCATTGTTAGGATTAACTTCCCTGGTCCTACTGCTCTTGTATGGCCGAATACCTCAAGTATATAAAAACACTGTTCTCAGGAGAATATTCCAGAGTTCAAAGGTTATCTCCCAGAGTGAGAATGCTGAAGACAAGTCTTTCTTTAAAATTTTCAGGGTTTGAGCACCAAGATTTGCTGAATTAACTCTTTCCTCAAGGTCATAGTGAATGGTTCTCTTGTTCTTGTTTTCCTAAAGATGTCTAGGAATTTGCTGATCAGGTTCAGTGGCACCACAAGAAGCACAATAACCTGAGAACTCTGAAAAGTTGGCATGAATATGATAATTTTGGCAAAATATATTGTCTACACTTAAATCTTGATTCTTTACAAGAAAGACTCCAAAAATCTGACTCACAAGGGAAAAGGTTCTTGAGGGAGGGATACAGAGAGAATGGGAATTGGATAGAGTGACTAGATTATGGAAAAATACAGATCCACGGGGAAACAGGAGGCCATGAAGGACAAGGATTTGCCAGCTGAGGTGCTGGAATTAGTGGAAGTAGAGAGTTGTCAAGGGAGAGGATTCCACGGGTTTATATAGAGTGGAAGAGAGGTGCGGAAATAGAAGGGCCTGGTGGAGGTTGGAGGGAAAATGTAGATCATGGGCTCGGAGAGTGTTGCCTATAGCCCTGAGAGAGAGATAAAGACCTAAGGAGTCGTGGGGTGAAGGTCACGGGTACTAGAGGTACAGGGGAAGCCCGTATGGAAATAAGTGGATGGAGTTATTTGGGGCAGATTTGGGGTCACTAACTCATCCCCCATTATTAATACTGTTATTTTCAGCGGAATCACAAGTCACTCATAAACCATTTTTTACAACCAGACATTTGAAGTGATAATACTGTTTGTATCAGATATTCCTGGGACTTCCTGGAAGTCCAGTGGTTTGGACCCCACACTTCCACTGCTGAGAGCATGGATTCCATCCCTGGTCTGGGAAATGAGATCCCACATGCCTCATGGCACAGCCCCCCCAAAATATTGCTAATAATTTTTATATTCACTAGGTCCCTAGGTAGAAGTTTGATTGAATACCAAACCATGACTAGTTTATTTCTCTTCGGTATTTTGGGCATGGGAAGTGACCAGGATGGGCCTGGCTCGAGCATCTCTCCTTGTCTGGGCAGCAGGAGACCTGACTCTTTCTCAGTACAATGTCTTCAAGAACTTTTATGCCTCTAACTGATCTGATGAGATTCCCCTTTTTTAACTTTAGTATTTTTAAAATTTAATACAAGCTTTATATAAGAAATAACATGTAACTAAACAGTATTAAAGACCTCTGGTACAATGTCACGAACCTCCATCCATAGTTCTTCAGGCACTCTGTGTATCAGATCTAATCCCTTGAATCTATTTGTTACTCTCACTGTAGAATCATAAGAAATTTGATTTAGGTCATACCTGAATGGTCTAGTAGTTTTCTGTACTTTCTTCAATTTAAGTCTGAATTTGGCAAGAAGCATTTTGTGATCTGAGCCACAGTCAGCTCCTGGTCTTGTTTTTTTGCTGACTGTATAGAACTTCTGCATCTTTGGCTGCAAAGAATATAATCAATCTGATTTCTATATTGACCGTCTCTTGATGTCCATGTGTAGAGTCTCCTCTTGTGTTGTTGGAAGAGGGTGTTTGCTATGAGCAGTGCATTTTCTTGGCCAAACTCTATTAGCCTTTGCCTTGCTTCATTCTGTACTCCAAGGCCAAATTTTCCTGTTACTCCAGGTATGTCTTGACTTGTACTTTTGCATTCCAGTCTCCTATGATGAAAAGGACATCTTTTTTGGGTGTTGGTTCTAGAAGGTCCTTTAGGTCTTCATAGAACTGTTCAGCTTCTCAGCATTACTGGTCAGGGCATAGACTTGGATTACTGTGATATTAATGATTTGCCTTGGATACAAAACAGAGATCATTCTGTCGTTTTTGAGATTGCATCCAAGTACTGCATTTCAGACTCTTTTGTTGACTATAATGGCTACTTGGCTTCTTCTAAGAGATTCTTGCCCTCAGTAGTAGATATAATGGTCATCTGCATTAAATTCACCCATTACAGTCCATTTTAGTTTGCTGATTCCTAAAATGTTGATGTTCACTCTTGCCATCTCCTGTTTGACCACTTCCACTTTGCCCTGATTCATGGACCTAACATTCCAGGCTCCTATGCAATATTGCTCTTTACAGCATTGGACTTTACTTCCATCACCTGTCATATCCACAACTGGTTGTCGTTTTTGCTTTGGCTCTGTCTCTTTATTCTTTCTGGAGTTTTTCTCCATTGATCTCCAGTAGCATATTGGACACCTACCGACCTGGGGAGTTCATCTTTCAGTGTCCTATCTTTTTGCTTTTTCATACTGTTAATGGGGTTCTCAAGGCAAGAATACTGAAGTGGTTTGCCATTCCCTTCTCCAGTGGACCATGTTTTGTCAGAACTCTCCACCATGACCTGTCTGTCTTGGGTGGACCTGCATGGCATGGCTCATGGTTTCATTGAGTTAGACAAGGCTGTGGTCCATGTGATCAGATTGGTTAGTTTTCTGTGACTGTGGTTTTCATTCTGTCTGCCCTCTGATGGAGAAGGATAAGAGGCTTATGGAAGCTTTTTGATGGGAGAGACTGACTGAGGGTGAAACTGGGTGTTGTTCTGATTGGCAGGGCCATACACAGTAAATTTTAATCCTTTTTTCTATTAATGGGTGGGGCTGTGTTCCCTTCCTGTTATTTGACCTGAGGTCAAACTATGGTGGAGGTGATGAAGATAATGGTGACCTCCTTCAAAAGGTTTCATGCACACACTGGTGTGTTCAGTGTCTCCAACCCTGAAGCAGGCCACCACCGACCCATGCCTCCACCAGAGACTCCTGGACAGTCATGGGCAAGTCTGGGTCAGTCTCTTGTGGGGTGACTGCTCCTTTCTCCTGGATCCTGGTGCACACAAGTTTTTGTTTGTGCCCTCCAAGAGTCTGTTTACCAGTCCTGTGTAAGTTCTGGCAGCTCTATGGTGGGGTTATTGGCAACCTCCTCACTTCTCTCAGAGTTTTAGGTAAAATTGTGAGTGGCCCACCAGAGAATGGTAAGCAGTAGTGGTGAGCATCTTCTTCAAAATAAACAATGTTATGGTGTACTTTTAATGAAGTATTATATAAAAATGAACTGAACTGATATAATTATTTGTAAATACTTCTGCAATGGATGTTCTACTAGTGCTTGCAGTTGAGGAGTTCACAATTTATGCCAAAACAAATGCGGATGAAACAATTGTCCACAAACAATCTCGTTGTTATAGAGAATTGTATGAGTGTGTAACTTAAATTTATAACCATAAAATTCATAGAAATGAAGTAGGCATGGGACCTTAAGAAAAGGTACATGGAAATGGAACAGCATGTGGCAGGTCATTGCTAAAACTGAAGACCAGAATGTTGGAGGGGAAATTCTGTCCTTGAGTAAGGCTTTTGGAGGCCAGTCATGAGTTTTGTCCATTATATCCTTAGAATGAAGACAGTAATTTATGTGGAATATGATGTTTTGTGGGGGCAATGAGCATGTTTAAATATGTTCAGATATAAATGGCCTAACTGAACTGAAGTGGTGCAAAGGAGAACATAACATTACATTTTACTTTTCTAAATAACATCAGATGATTGTGACAATGGAAAAAGATGTGAATTGCCTGGAAGTGGGATGTGTCAAAGTCAGAATTTTCCCTCTTTAGTGAAGATGAGTTGGACATATTGGGATGGAAGATGTTGGCAGATGAATGCTCTATGAAGTTAGTTTGTGGTGGAGACCTCCATTAAATTCAAAGCACCCCAAGGAGAGCCATTTGAGAGGAAAAGACATGGGTCCATTCTGTGTGTATAGATTTTGTGGTTCCTGATTTTCAAGGAGTAAAGTGCATATTGTCTCAGTTTAAGGAGAGATTTTTACAGTATTCCCATTCTGAAGCCAATGAAAGTATTGAGAACTCAACAGGTTGAAAAGCAAAATACTTATTTTAACACAATGGATATATGGATTGAACCTTGTACCCCAAAGAGAAACCAACATTTTCACCTGACATGAAACACTTAAATATTTACCACAAACTAGGTCACACAGCAAGAAAAAGAAAATACATATACAGATACCTATAAATGTGTATATATGTTTGCTTGAAGCTACGTGTATGTATATATACATACATATTGGATTAACCATATTTGTTATTTATCAGTAATATAATGGAAAGTTGTATGTTAAGAACAATTTAAAATGGCCATAACTACAATAGTTCAGTTCAGTTCAGTCGCTCAGTCATGTCCAACTCTTTGCAACCCCATGAACCACAGCATGCCAGGCCTCCCTGTCCATCACCAACTCCCACAGTTCACCCAAACCCATGTCCATGGAGTCAGTGATGCCATCTAACCATCTCATCCTCTTCTTATTCTCCTGCCCTCAATCTTTCCCAGCACCAGGGTCTTTTCAAATTAGTCAGCTCTTCACATCAGGTGGCCAAAGTACTGGAGTTTCAGCTTCAATATCAGTCTGTCCCATGAACACCCAGGACTGATCTCCTTTAGGATGGGCTGGTTGGATCTCCTTGCAGTCCAAGGGACTCGCAAGTGTCTTCTCCAACACCACAGTTCAAAAGCATCAATTCTTTTGTGCTCAGCTTTCTTTATAGTCCAACTCTCACATCCATACATGGCCACTGGAAAAACCATAGCCTTGACTAGATGGACCTTTGTTGACAAAGTAATGTCTCTGCTTTTGAATATGCTGTCTAGGTTGGTTATAACTTTCCTTCCAAGGAGTAAGCATCTTTTAATTTCATGGCTGCAATCACCATCTGCAGTGATTTTGGAGCCCAGAAAAATAGTCAGCCACTGTTTCCACTGTTTCCCCATCTATTTGCCATGAAGTGATGGGACTGGATGCCATGATCTTAGTTTCCTGAATGTTGAGCTTTAAGCCAATTTTTTTGCTTTCCTCTTTCACTTTCATCAAAAGGCTCTTTAGTTCTTCTTCACTTTCTGCCATAACTATAATAGTGATAAGTCTTAATATGTGTGTTATCTGAAGAGCATATTGCCACACTAGGTTTTCATTCACTTCAGTTCAGTCACTCAGTTGTGTCCAACCCTTTGTGACCCCATGGACTGCAGCATGCCAGGCTTCCCTGTCCATCACAAACTCCCAGGCCCTACTCAAACTCATGTCCATCACGTTGGTGATGCCATCCCGCCATCTCATCCTCTGTCATCCCCTTCTCCTCCTGCCTTTAATCTTTCCCAGCATCAGGGTCTTTTCCAATGCTTTCCTCTGTTCAGGGGTCTATGATGAAGATATAGTTAGTCCAATAAAAATAGATCTACAGTTTTATCTGAATGATCACTATGTGTTCAT
Organism: Tragelaphus eurycerus; assembly: GCA_935064755.1. Lineage (NCBI taxonomy): Eukaryota > Metazoa > Chordata > Mammalia > Artiodactyla > Bovidae > Tragelaphus > Tragelaphus eurycerus. The sequence goes on along the minus strand of CAKXYN010000227.1, from coordinate 425,134 downwards.
TAGAGATTATTTTTCAATTTTATTTTATTTTTCAAGTGTAGGTGACTTGTGTTAGTTTCACAGCAAAGTGATTCTGTTATATATATTTTTCCTGTTATTTTGCATTGTCAGTTACTACAAGCTATTGCATATAATTCCCTATGCCATACAGTAAATCTTTGTTGCTTATCTGTTTTGTGTATAGTTTGCTAATTTCAAACTTTTAGTTTCTCCCTCTCCCTCCTTTCTCCTTCGGTCATCATAAGTCTGTTTTGTATGTTGGTGAGTCTGTTTGTGTTTTGTGTGTATAGACTCATTTACATTACATTTTAGGTTCCAAATACAAGTGATATTATATAATTCATCTTTGTCTGACTTAATTCACTTAATATGATAATCTCTAGATCCTTCCATATTACTGCTAATTGTGACTTCCCTGGTGGCTCAGACGGTAAAGCGCCTGTCTACGCTGGGTTCGATCCCTGGGTTGGGAAGATCCCTTGGAGAAGGAAATGGCAATCCGCTCCAGTACTATTGCCTGGAAAATCCCATGGACAGAGGAGCCTGGTAGGCTACAGTCCATGGGGTCGCAAAGAGTCGGACACGACTGAGCGACTTCACGTCATGTCATTTTTAAATGGCTGATTAATATTCCATTGTCTATCTATACCTCATTTTCTTTATGCATTTATCAGTTGATGCACATTTAGATTCCTTCCATGTCTTTATTATTGTTAGTAGCATTTCTGTGAACACTGGGGTGCATATATCTTTTCTAACTAGAGCTTTTACTTTTTCTGGTTCTGTTGTATCATTGATTAATATTTCTGAATCATATGGTAGCTCTGTTTTAAAAGAACATTCATACTGTTTTCCATAATGCTTGCACCAATTACATTCTCACTAATAATATATGAAGTTTCATTTTTACAGTGGAGGCCATTAATAAGACATCTTTGTCAAAACACTCCCTTTTTATACAGTTAAAGTATTGAACATCAGCTCTCACACCATGGTATGTAGACAGTCACATTGATTTGTACATGTGTGGATTATGTCAGTGATTCTGAGATGCAACATTGGTTCATCACCATGACCGCAGAATCCCACTGTGGATGCATAATAGCTACATTGCTCTTGGAGCTGGCGGTAAAAAGTCATATGCCACCATCTGTGTACCCATACACTCCACTTTCATTTAGTGGTCACTTTTAATTTTGAAAACTTGAAACTTCCAAAAAATTAAAACATACAGCTGAAAATTTCTACAGAAAATTTAACCTTTCAGCATATGCTTCATCTGGAACCACCAAATATTACTGTTTTTTTTTCAAACATTACTCTTTTATCATAAGTTGCTTTTCATCTGTCTGTGTTTTTGCAGTTTCATATGAAAATAATTTTCTGACATCTTCTGACTTTGCTCCTTGACCTGAGTATTTGTCTCCTTATTTGTAGATCATTCTTATGTCTTACAAATAGAACCATTATGCTTAACAAATCAACAACAGTGTTATACCATCATGGAACAGACCATCCATATACAGAATTCCCCAATGAAACAATGATATTTTTATGACTGCTTTCAGAAATCTAGGACCAGTCATGATAGAAGGATTGAGTCAATTGTCTTGATTCATTAATTTCTTTAATCTATAATACCAGCAGATCATTTTTCCCCCTTCAGTGATACACTCTTAAAGAATGCATGCTTACTGTTTTTGCATAGTGTGACAATCAATATCTTTGTTCTCCAGACCAAGGGTAGAACCCAGAGTGTTAAATCCCTCATGCTCAGTTTTGCAGAACATTCTTAAATGTAGATTTCTCTGATCCTCTGCTTCATTCTGAGACTCACTTTTAACATTGAATAAGAACTTCTATAGCTAGGTGACTATGGAAATGTCTGTTTGTATCACCTTGAAGGCAGATGATGGGTATTTTGTGTTATTGGCCACAAGTTTGATGACTTGGTTATGATCATGCACTAGATTTACTCCTTCTAGAAATGGATTTTCTCCTGTGTAATTGATAAATAATTGTTTCAGTGATACCTTGAAGTTCCCTGAGCAGCTGAAATATTAATATGTTGACCACATTTATCTAGCATCCGTTGTTGATATTTCGTCTGAATCAACCATCAGATGGTGGTTTTAACATTCTTCTATGACTTGTGTGCATGTGGCATGCTCAGTCATGTCCAACTCTTTGTGATGCCATGGACTATAGCCTACCAGCTCCTGTATCCATAGGATTCTCCAGGCAAGAATACTGGAGTGGGTTGCCGTGCCCTCCTCCAGAGGCTCTTCCCAACCCAGGGATTGAACCTGTGTCCCCTGCATCTCCTGCATTGCAGGCGGATTCTTTATCCACTGAGCCACCTGGAAAGCCCCTTCTCACATGTGTATAATTGTCATTCCTCTATAATGAAGAGTGTTTCCTTGTATCTATTGATAGTGGACTCAAGATTTTTGTTTCATTTGCAGTAGTGTAATATTATTGTAAGTTTTTATTTTGATGCTCAAAATATCCCATATTTGCCCAAAGGGAAATTCTTTAGCCTGGATATGTCCCATCAGGGCTTTTGGTGTATTACTATTGAGTGAAATATACACATCAGATCAGATCAGATTAGTTGCTCAGTCGTGTCCGACTCTTTGTGCTCCCATGAATTGCAGCACGCCAGGCCTCCCTGTCAATCAGAACTCCCGGAGTTCACTGAGACTCACGTTCATCGAGTCAGTGATGCCATCCAGCCATCTCATCCTTTGTCGTCCCCTTCTCCTCCTTCCCCCAATCCCTCACAGCATCAGAGGCTTCTTCAATGAGTCAACTCTTCTCACGAGGTGGCCAAAGTACTGGTGTTTCAGCTTTAGCATCATTCCTTCCAAAGAAATCCCAGGGCTGATCTCCTTCAGAATGGACCGGTTGGATCTCCTTGCAGTCCAAGGGACTCTCAAGAGTCTTCTCCAACACCACAGTTCAAAAGCATCAATTCTTTGGTGCTCAGCCTTCTTCAAGTCCAGCTCTCACATCCATACATGACCACAGGAAAGACCATAGCCTTGACTAGGCGAACCTTTGTTGGCAAAGTGATGTCTCTGCTTTTGAATATGCTATCTAGGTTGGTCATAACTTTCCTTCCAAGGAGTAAGTGTCTTTTAATTTCATGGCTGAAGTCACCATCTGCAGTGATTTTGGAGCCCAGAAAAATAAATTCTGACACTGTTTCCACTGTTTCCCTATCTATTTGCCATGAAGTGATGGGACCGGATGCCATGATTTTCATTTTCTGAATGTTGAGCTTTAAGCCAACTTTTTCACTCTCCACTTTCACTTTCATCAAGAGACTTTTTAGTTCCTCTTCACTTTCTGCCATAAGGGTGGTATCATCTGCATATCTGAGGTTATTGATATTTCTCCCAGCAATCTTGATTCCAACTTGTGTTTCTTCCAGTCCAGCATTTCTCATGATGTACTCTACATATAAGTTAAATAAACAGGGTGACAATATACAGCCTTGACGTACTCTTTTTCCTATTTGGAACCAGTCTGTTGTTCCATGTCCAGTTCTAACTGTTGCTTCCTAACCTGCATACAGATTTCTCAAGAGGCAGATCAGGTGGTCTGGTATTCCCATCTCTTTCAGAATTTCTCATAGTTTATTGTGATTCACATAGTCAAAGGCTTTGGCATAGTCAACAAAGCAGAAATAGATGTTTTTCTGGAACTCTCTTGCTTTTTCAATGATCCAGCGGATGTTGGCAATTTGGTCTCTGGTTCCTCTGCCTTTTCTAAAACCAGCTTGAACATCCGAAAGTTCATGGTTCACATATTGCTGAAGCCTGGCTTGGAGAATTTTGAGCATTACTTTACTAGCGTGTGAGATGAGTGCAATTGTGTGGTAGTTTGAGCATTCTTTGGCATTGCCTTTTTTTGGGATTGGAATGACAACTGACCTTTTCCAGTCCTGTGGCCACTGCTGAGTTGTCCAAATTTGCTGGCATATTGAGTGCAGCACTTTCACAGCGTCATCTTTCAGGATCTGGAATAGCTCAACTGGAATTCCATCGCTTCCACTAGCTTTGTTCGTAGTGATGCTTTCTAAAACCCACTTGACTTCACATTCCAGGATGTCTGGCTCTAGGTCAGTGATCACATCATTGTGGTTAACTGGGTCGTGAAGATCTTTTTTGTACAGTTCTGTGTATTCTTGCCACCTCTTCTTAATATCTTCTGCTTCTGTTAGGTCCATACCATTTCTGTCCTTCATCCAGCCCACCTTTGCATGAAATGTTCCTTTGGTATGTCTGATTTTCTTGCAGAGATTTCTAGTCTTTCCCATTCTGTTGTTTTCCTCTATTTCTTTGCACTGATCGCTGAAGAAGGCTTTCTTATCTCTTCTTGCTATTTTTTGGAACTCTGCATTCAGATGTTTATATCTTTCCTTTTCTCATTTGCTTTTTGCTTCTCTTCTTTTCACAGCTACTTGTAAGGCCTCCCCAGACAGCCATTTTGCTTTTTTGCATTTCTTTTCCATGGGGATGGTCTTGATCCCTGTCTCCTGTATAATGTCACGAACCTCATTCCATAGTTCATCAGGCACTCAATCTATCAGATCTAGGCCCTTAAATCTATTTCTCACTTCCACTGTATAATCATAAGGGATTTGATTTAGGTCATACCTGAATGGTCTAGTGGTTTTCCCTACTTTCTTCAATTTCAGTCTGAATTTGGCAATAAGGAGTTCATGATCTGAGCCGCAGTCAGCTCGTGGTCTTGTTTTTGCTGGTTGTGTAGAGCTTCTCCATCTTTGGCTGCAAAGAATATAATCGATCTGATTTCGGTGTTGACCATCTGGTGATGTCCATGTATAGAGTCTTCTCTTGTGTTGTTGGAAGAGGGTGTTTGTTATGACCAGTGCATTTTCTTGGCAAAACTCTATTAGTCTTTGCCCTGCTTCATTCCGTATTCCAAGGCCAAATTTGCCTGTTATTCCAGGTGTTTCTTGACTTCCTACTTTTGCATTCTAGTCCCCTATAATGAAAAGGACATCTTTTTGGGGTGTTAGTTCTAAAAGGTCTTAGAGGTCTTCATAGAACCATTAAACTTCAGCTTCTCCAGCATTACTGGTTGGGGCATAGACTTGGATTACTGTGATATTGAATGGTTTGCCTTGAGAACGAACAGAGATCATTCTCTCGTTTTTGAGATTGCATCCAAGTACTGCATTTCGGACTCTTTTGTTGACCATGATGGCCACTCCATTTCTTCTGAGGGATTCCTGATCTCAGTAGTAGATATAATGGTCATCTGAGTTAAATTCACCCATTCCAATCATTTGAGTTCACTGGTTCCTAGAATGTCAACATTCACTCTTGCCGTCTCTTGTTTGACCACTTCCAATTTGCCTTGCTTCACGGACCTGACATTTCAGGTTCCTATGCAATATTGCTCTTTACAGCATCGGACCTTGCTTCTATCACCAGTCACATCCATGGCTGGGTATTCTTTTTGCTTTGGCTCCATCCCTTCATTCTTTCTGGAGTTATTTCTCCACTGATCACCAGTAGCATATTGGGCACCTACTGACCTGGGGAGTTTCTCTTTAAGTATCCTATCGTTTTGCCTTTTTGTACTGTTCATGGGGTTCTCAAGGCAAGAATACTGAAGTGGTTTGCCATTCCCTTCTCCAGTGGACCACATTCTGTCAGATCTCTCCACCATGACCCGCCCATCTTGGGTTGCCCCACAGGCATGGCTTAGTTTCATTGAGTTAGAGAAGGCTGTGGTCCTAGTGTGATTAGTTTGAGTAGTTTTCTGTGAGTATGGTTTCAGTGTGCTTGCCCTCTGATGCCCTCTTGCAACACTTACTGTCTTACTTGGGTTTCTCTTACCTTGGGTGTGGGGTATCTCTTCACGGCTGCTCCAGCAAAGCACAGCCATTGGTCCTTATCTTGGATGAGGGGTACCTCTCACCGCCACCCTTCCTGACCTTCAACATGGGATAGCTCCTCTAGGCCCTCCTGCGCCTGTGCAGCCATGGCTCCTTGGATGTGGAGTAGCTCCTCCCACCAACCGCCCCTGGCCTCGGGCTTGGGGCATGGGGTATCTTCTCATGGCTGCCACCCCTGACCATATACATACATACAAGCATATATATATATATGACATGACATATGCCAGGAGCCAGCGTCAGGAACTCTGCCCGTGGTAAAGGTCATGAGGAAGGAGGCTCGGCATATGCAAAGGTAGGATTTAGCTTCAGGAGTCCCCCTGGAAATTCTCGAGCATCTACCCCCAAACCAGAGTCTGCCTACTTTACTGCTTTGTGCTCTCACCTACACGTCTGACTTTATGGAGGGCTGTCCCCCACCACCTCTTTCGGAGAAGGAGTTAACTTGGAGCTCCAGTTAATAATAATTCCTGGGTGTGACAGGAGTGTTTCAACCTACAAACTCCTCTGAAGGTTCTCTAGCCTGCCTGACAGGTCTGTCCGGCCACATGTGATTGTTCACAGCCTCCCAACTGTGAGAGGCACGAGATGCTTTAAACCTTCTAAAATCAGGTTCTTTTGAGAAGTTAGGAAATTATTAGTGTAGTATAGTGGGCTGATTAAAAATTGTATTGATGAAGGGTTTTCATTTGTTGAGCCAATGTTTGCTGCTAAGTCTCCACATCCCCTGCCCTTATACACATTAATGAATATATAGAAGAAATAAGTATTAACCTTTGACATTAATCACGTTAGACCTTAGGCTAAGCAAATTCTTTCCTTAATTAAAACTCACTACACCCTCACCCTATAGGAATGTAACCTTATCTGGTGCCTTTGGAAGGTGGCATCTGTTTTAAGAATAATCACTCCTGGAGAAATAAGTGTTCTGGTGGACTGACCACTGTCACAAGGAGAGGGTCATAGATTGTTAGCAGGCCCCCTGGCCAGAAGATGATGTAACGTCCCTAAGACCTTTGTACACATTTGTATGAAGCACCTGATTTTGATAAAAGTCAGGACTGCTGACCCCGTGTGACTTTTGTATTACATCTCTGTGTATAAAAGTGGACCCTGGAAAATGGAGAATGGAATCAGTTCCTGGAAAGACTGATCTTTCCATGTCGTTCTTTCTCTCACTTTCTGGCTGAATTCCTATCTGGAGTGTGGAGGCTCGTCAAGCCTACTAATTATGCCTGGGCTTCTAAGATCTGACTGGGGAGGCCTTAGTGTCTTCTCTCCTTCAGGAGAATGGAAGGATGCCTGCGACCTATGTAGGTGATGCAAATTTCTTGTCTTGAAATTTTATTGGCTTTCCACGTAAACCAAGTTATTCAGCCTTTTTCTTCACTGAATTTTCCTACTGAGCTATCCTTATTCTATTACTCTTTATATCTCTAATTAATATTTAATTAAAGCTATTGTATATCCAGTTCTCTGACGCCATCTCTCCTTCGAATTTCCTTGGATCCACATATGGGCAGACATATATATGTATTTATATATGGCATGCAGTTCATGGCTGATTCATGTTGAAGTCTGACAGAAAACAGCAAAATTCTGTAAAGCAATTATCCTTCAATAAAAAATAAATTAAAAAAGACTGCTGTTAAGTGTTGTTGTCCCCAAATTTTAGCTGCTGTCCTGTAGATTCAAGTGAAGGGTGTTGAAGGGCATATTACATGAGCAGAATTTTTACCCCTGAGTTGAAATTAAAGAAAGCTGAGCACCGAAGAATTGATGCTTTTGAACTGTGGTGTTGAAGAAGACTCTTGAGAGTCCCTTGGACAGCAAGGAGATCACATCAGTCAATCCTAAAGGAAGTCAGTCGTGAATATTCATTGGAAGGACTGATGCTGAAGCTGAAGCTCCAATACTTTGGCCACCTGATACAAAGAACTGACTCACTGAAAAAGACTCTGATGCCAGGAAGGACTGAAGGCAGGAGGAGAAGGGAAAGACAGAGGGTGAGATGGTTGAATGGTATCACTGACCTGATGGACATGAATTTGAGCAGACTCTGGGAGCTGGTGATGGACAGGGAAACCTGGCGTACTGCAGTCCATGGGGTCACAAAGAGTCAGACACGACTGAGTGACCGAACTGACTGACTGAAATTAGAAACTATAGGAAATGAGAACAGGTTTTCAAGGAGATATCTGCAATCTCGTGTTTACTACAGCATAGATAATGGAAACAAATTGTTCATGAAAGGATGATAAAAATATATACATACACAAACACATATACACATAATGCAATATTATTCAGTTATGAGAAGGAAGGTTATCCTGTCATTTGAGATAAGGATGAATCTTGAGGATGTTACACTAAGTGAGATTATTCAGAGAGAGAAAGACAAAGAGGGTATGGTAGCATTTGTACATGGAATCTAAAGAAGCCAGACTCATAAAAACAGAGGAAATTGGTGGCTACCAGAGGTAGGGAGGTGGAGGAATAGGAAAGTTGCCTAAACTACTTGAAACTAGTAGACAGCTAGATCCTATATGTACGCACTGTTATATGCATCCAATGTAATTGTTCTATTGACATAAAAGTAGTCAAGGTTATTTGATCTGGCAGAAATACTATCATTCCAATGGTGATTATATTACAATATATAAAAACATGAAGTGAAATGTTGTACAGCTTAACTTTACACAATGTCATATGTCAAATATAGTTCACTAAGAAAAGGAATCAACCATACATGAGTATTGTGATTTGATTATAAATGAAGGAATAGATGGAAGGCAGAATCAGTTAGAGGCCTCCAGTCTCCCTCTGCCACCAACATCACTCCTAGATCTGGACCTGTCCATGTTCTCACTCTGCCTCTCTTCCCTTGCCACATCCTTCATCTCTACCCTGTGATATTTAGATCTCCCCTAAAAGCCCACCTGGTCTCCGACTTCCATCCTACTCCTTTAAGGTTTCAGTATTGCACTCTCCACCACTATCTTGGGACCTTTTTGATGTCCATCTCTCTGGGACCATTATTCTAGGGACCTCATTCTAACCCTCCTCAGCTGTCCTCAGCCCTAAAATGTCCATCATCTGTGCCTTCCATCTTCTGGTCAACTATTTGCCCCAAATTCAGAGATCTCATCACATGCCCTATGCCTTCTGTATCCCTTCAATCTCATCTGCCCTGAACCTCAGCTCTCCCCAACATCTCCATGGACCCAGTCCACACACTGCATCCATGATCCTTAGCCCTGTAGTCCTGACCCTTTGTCCTGGGCTCTTGGGCTCCCTCATGCCCCCTGTCCTCCCCATGTCTCTCATGTCCTGTGCCTGTTATTTCCCCAGGCTCCATCCCCATCTCACACACTATCTCACTAGGACTGTTATCTCTACCAGGACCTGGCTACTCCACGTGACGTCATCTTCTCCCCACACTGTTTTGTACACCCACCCACCACTGACCTTTGCTCACTTTTGCCCAGTAACTTCTCATCCCCATGGAACTTTTGTTCCTGTGACATATCTCTCCAGATCCTGAAGTTTCCCATATCATAACTTCTTGCCTACTTTGCTCACTTGTATTTTCATCCCCAGACTTGTACTTGAACATTAAACTTCCTGTGCCTTTTCTGTCTTCCCTCTCTCTTCCCATGCCCTCTCTACAACCCCATGTCTCCAGGTTCACTCCACCACCATCTCATCCTTATGGCTCCTTTTCCGTCTTACCTATTCCTGCTCTACTCTATCACACATCATACAGTCTCTCTCCCAAACATGCCAAGTTTCTCAAAGTGTGTGTTAACATCAGATGGCAGTATTTACCATACATTTGAGGTGCTGTGCATTGTATTAAATACTGTCCTTGGGATTTTTGCAGGGTTGAAGGCCTGGAGAGTGTGGGAAGGCTCCTGCTTTCAGGCATCCAGAAGTCTAGATAGAAAACTGTTCTTTTTGGAAAGATCATATCATAAGACACACACAGAATATGGTGACTGATTTTTATGAAAGAATGGAAAAGAACCTGATGCTGGGAAAGACTGAAGGCAGGAGAAGGGGATGATAGAGGATGAGATGGTTGGATGGCATCACTGACTCAACAGACATGAGTTTGAGCAAACTCCAGGAGTTGGTGATGGACAGGGAAGCCTGGCGTGCTGCAGTCCATGGAGTCACAAAGAGTCAGACACAACTGAGCTACTGAACTGAACTGATAATTCTGAGTTTCTGTGCATATGTGCATTTTTGAGTTTTTATATATGAGAATTTTTATGTGTTGAGTGTGCACTGATACTCTTAACTGTGTGGTTGACATTGTATGAACACGTAATTATGTATGTCCCTGAATATGTGAATGTGTGTGACTATGTGTTTGTGTATGTCAGTTTACATGCATGCTTGTTTGCATCTGTGTATAAGCATGTTGGTGTGTTTGTAGGATGGGTTGTCCACTATTATGGCTTGAGCAATTGATTTCACATTATAGAATTATTGCATAGTGAACCTAGTTCAAAGAGTAGATTTGTGTGTCAGGAAACCTTAAGAATTGAATTTAACTATTACATATAATGTATATATATATTCCTTAATTTAAAAAGCAAGTGTGGTTACTCAAAATTTTGCACAAAAAGAAGTGTGAAGGCCTCTGTTGACCTTGTTGGTCTGTTTTGGAGGGGAAGGCCATGTCTCATGAGTGGTGGGATCTTATTTCCCTGACAGGGCTCAAACTTGGGCCTCAATAGTGGAAGCACCAAGTCCTAAATAAACACTGGACCAGCAGGGAATTCCCATTTGTTGGTCTTGAATTGAGTGAGTAGCACTGGCTTATCTGACAGTTACAGGAATAGTAGAATCTCTCTTTAAACTATCTGTTCCTGGTTCTTTTATTTCTGAGGGACTTTTTAGAACCTTCTTTTTTCTGTCAATATCAGTCTGCTTCTGCTTCCTATCACTTAGTCACCATCACTTCCTATCTGCTTAGTCACTCAGTCATGTCTAACTTTTTGTGACCCCATGGACTGTAGCCTGCCAAGCTCTTCTGTCCATGGGGATTCTCCAGGCAAGAATACTGCAGTGGGTTGCCATGTCCTCCTCCAGGGGATCTTCCCAACCCAGGGATCGAACCCAGGTCTCCCACTTTGCAGTTTGATTCTTTATCATCTGAGCCACCAGGGAAGCCCAGGAATACTGGAGTGGGTAACCTATCCTTTCTCCAGGTGACCTTCCCAACTCAGGAATCAAACCTGGCTCTCCTGCACTGCAGGCAGATTCTTTACCAGCTGAGCTACCAGGAAAGCCCACCTATCACCCTAGTTAGGATCAATATCAGTAAAGTTCAGTTTCCTAATAGTTTACTTATTTATTGATATTGAATTTTACAAATGGGCACACTGATATCTAATGTGGATTATTGACACCACATCCTTCTTGTTACTTTTATCTGTTTTGAAAACCTCAGATATTTGGACAAATTCCACTTCTTTGCTCTTAATTTAATTGATGATCTGTATCAGTATATGAAATTAGGAAAAACTTGTCCTGGGAACAAGTTTTCAGTGAGGCAGAACCTCCATGGAGACTCATCCTTGCAGCCAGTCCCTTATATGTCAATTTTAAGTTCTTCCTGCTCCCTGCATGTAAGCCTTGTCTGCCTCCTGGGATCATGGAAAAATGAGCCTCGGTCACAAAAACTCCAATAGTGCCTTATGACATATTAGCTGGAAACTTATAATTACTCTTGACAATTAGCAACTGGGAAACTGTTTTCAAAAATAATCCCAGTTCCCAAACCTAATCTTCCCAGCTCTGCTACAGGTGACATGATAATTGCAGTTCTGGAGGGAGGTGAGATCACAGTATCACAAACTTATATCTCAGGGTTGAACTACCCCTCCTGCACACATACTGATTGCTTTGACCTTCACACTGAGCCCACCATCCAGGCAGTAGGAAAAATAAATTGGATTTTTTTCAGTATTCATCAGGGAGGTAAAATCTATCAAGGAAGCATTTGTATCAGGAATCTGGTAAGTGGACATACTGGACAAAGGGAATCTCCCATGTGTGAACTTGTTCCAGCACCAAAGTCCTGCAGGAGGGTGGGATAAACCCTGAGTCTGGACTGAAATAGAAAAGGAAGATGGGGTCCTAGACCTCTCACCAATCCCTGATGCTCCTAATGTGATGTGTGTAATCCTGACTGATTGTGATTCTTGTGGTTTATTGCAGTGAATAATAAAATCTAATATTTTGTGTTCTTATGAACAAGTAAGTCTGCCGTTCAGTTTGCTTTATAAGAATCATATTTTTTTTATTTTTTTTAGGATTAAAAATGAAGCCATAATACTCTGTACTTGTAAGAAAGAGTAGGACGAATCTATAGGAATCATCTGATCCTGTGCAGAAATACTGTGTCTTGCAGTGGTTGCTGCAATAGAATGGGTGTATGAAGTACTTAGTACATGTAATAACTGCATCTCTATTAAATATGTAGAGGATTTTCCCATTCAGGAAAGTAGAATTTAAGAAAAATAGAACTTTATACATTTCAGATACCATTTTTAGGCTCAAATGTATCTTGTGGTATTTCTATTGCTTTTACATGTTAAAATATCCATTCAGAATACATGTGCCTAATTTGCTTGCCTTAACATTTGATTTTGCACATGTCTTGTATTTTCATATCTTTCACAAATCTTTCCTTCCTGCTAATACTTTATTTGACTCCAGTATTAATAAATTGGTATATACATATATGAACTGAAAGTGCACGTTGCTGAGTCATGTCTGACTCTTTGCAACCTCATGGACTATACAGTCCGTGGAATTCTCCAGGCCAGGATATTGTAGTGGGTAGCCTTTCCCTTCTCCAGGGGATCTTTCCAACCCAGGAATCTAACCCAGGTCTCCCACATTGCAGGCGGGTTCTTTACAGCTGAGCCACAAGGGAAGCTCAAGAATACTGGAGTGGGTAGCCTGTCTCTTCTCCAGCAGATTTTCTCAACTCAGGAATTGAACCAGGGTCCCCTGCATTGCAGGCAGATTCTTTACCTACTGAACTGTCAGGGAAGCCCCATATGAACTGAAATTAGTACTAATTTTGATTCTACTGCTACTGTTGCTAAGTTGCTTCAGTCGTGTCCAACTCTGTGCGACCCCCATAGATGGCAGCCCACCAGGCTCCGCCGTCCCTGGGATTCTCCAGGCAAGAATATTGGAGTGGGTTGCCAATTCCTTCTCCAATGCATGAAAGAGAAAAGTGAAAGTGAAGTCACTCAGTCGTGTCCAACTCTTAGCGATCCCATGGACTGCAGTCTACTAGGCTCCTCCATCCATGGATTTTCCAGGCAAGAGTACTGGAGTGGGGTGCCATTGCCTTCTCCGAATTTTGATTCTACCATGCAGTATTAATCAGGCAGAAGTGTTTCTTGTCCCATTGTTCCCGTGATTTATGCCATTGTGCTTTTGTCCTCATGTGAGAATAAATGAGTCTTTCTGTTGCCTTCTTAATATTGAGCCACTTTTTGTATTCGTTAAATCCACCTTTTCATGGGGCAGGTACCTGAAGTTTTGTAGTGAGGCAGTTCATTTCCCACTAAATCAAATTCACAAGGGAATGCTTTCCCTTTTCGTCCTCCTCCCAAGAACACAGCTTTAAAAAATATGGTGTTAATGAGATTTTTAAAGTCTGCTAGCTAATGTGACGGAGAAGGCAATGGCACCCCACTCCAGTACTCTTGCCTGGAAAATCCCATGGACGGAGGAACCTGGTGGGCTGCAGTCCATGGGATCGCTAAGAGTTGGGCACGACTGAACGACTTCACTTTCACTTTTCACTTTCATGCATTGGAGAAGGAAATGGCAGCCCACTCTAGTGTTCTTGCCTGGAGAATCCTAGGGACAGCAGAGCCTGATGGGCTGCCGTCTCTGGGGTTGCATAGAGTCAGACACGACTGAAGCAACTCAGCAGCAGCAGCAGGAGTACATCTACATTTAATTAAGATTTCTTTTTTTATTCAAAATTGGTTCTTGCCAATAGAATGACTCTTGACAAATCAGTGGGAAATTGTCACTACTTAAATTTTAAAATAAAATTCTACAAATCTAAATTGAAATGACAGGGTTCAAAACCAAAACTAAATCTAGACCTGTTTTATTGAAGAACACAGGTACTAGGATTTGAGTACATTCTGGATTAAATGCACTATTGTTATCAGCCAATCCAGGGTCAAATCAAAGTAATCATCTGCCCCCAACCAGGGACTGAATTTAGACCTAACACTTAACTTCTTTGTGTTGGTATTTGTCTCATCTTTATAAGGAAGATAATACTGTCTGCCTCATAAATTTGTGAGGAATAAAGAGGCTACTATATGTGTGTCTTCCATTGTACTGATTAATATACTACCAGTGTTCTTTAATGATTATACATTCAACTGTTGGAAGCACTGATATGACATGAAAACAAATTCTTTCAAAATAGGAAGTATTGGTACATGGAGAATGTTGGATTTCCATTGACCTGGTACCTGTGGTCCACAACTCATATTCCCATTCAGGACCCTCTAGCTCAGAAGACAACCATCAGTTACTCAGAACTTACAGCATGGCTGCAGGTGATTTGGTAGCAGGATTCATCTTATTATCACAGACAGTATTTGGAATGCTGGGAAATTTCTCTCTTCTTTACCATTATCTCTTCCTGTATTGCACTGGATATAGGCTGAGAACTGTCGATTTGATTGTGAAGAACCTGATTGTAGGTAACATCTTGGTTCTGTTCTCTGCTGGATTCCATAGTACAATGACAAATTTTGGGTGGAATCATCTCAACAGTGGATCTGCATGTAGATTTTTTGCATATGTTCGTGGAGTGGGCAGGGGAACATCCATTGGCATCACCTGCATCTTGAGTGTCTTCCAGGCCATCACGATCAGTCCCAGGAACTCCAGGTGGGCAAAGCTTAAAGTGCAAGCTCTCAAGTTCATTGTCCCTTCAATTTTCCTGTGCTGGATCCTGAACCTGCAGGTAAATCTAAATTATCCTATTTTTGTGACTCGAATAATGAACAACAAAAGTGTCACTAACAGAAAAAGTTTCAGACACTGTACTGCTATTCATCATGATCGTTCTGGAGACATATTTACAGCAATAATGTTCTTCCCTGTTGTGTTGTGCTTTCTGCTCATGGTCTGGACAAGTGGCTCCACAGTTTTCATCCTGTACAGGCACAAGCAGAGGGTCCAAAGCTTTCATAGGACCAGTGTTACCTCCATATCCTCTGCTGAGTCCAGAGCCACCAAAACCATTCTTCTCCTGGTGAGCATCTTTGTTATTTTTAACACTCTTTCCTCCATCTCTTATATTGTTTTGGGTCTTTTGAACAATCCTAGTTTGTTCATTTCGACCATGTCTTCAATAATCACTTCATATTTCCCAACTGTCAGTCCCTTTCTGCTCATGAGTCGTGACTCCACAATATCCAGGCTCTGCTTTGCTGGGAAGAGGAATGCAAACGCCCCTACCCTTACGAGAAAGATGTAAATGGTATGTATTTGGCTTTTATTCATTTGGCTTGTTCGGTGCTTCCCTCAGAGTCCTAGGTCAAATTGTGAGTGGTTTACCAGAGGATGTTAAACAGGAGTGGTGAGCATCTTTTTCAAAGTAAACAATGTTATGGGAGTGTTGGTAAAGAAGTATTATGTAATTATCTTCTCAATACTTCTGTAATGGGTGTATTGCTAGTGCTTGCATTGAGTTCAGAATTTATGCAATAATAAACACCAGGTCCACAAACACTCTCATTGTTATGAAGTATACGACTGTATAACTTAAATGGATCACTGTAAATTTCCTAGAAATGGAGCAGGCATGGAATACTAGGAAATGGGTGAAAATGGAAGCGAATGTGGCAGGTCATTGCTGAAACTGAAGGCAGTGGTGCTGGAGGGGAAATTCAGTCCTTCCACAAAGCTTTTGGAAGCTAGTCATGAGTTTTGTCCATTATATTCTTAGAATAAAGACAGCCATTTACATGAAATATGGTGTTTTGTGGGGAGATGAGCATGTTTCAACATTTTCATGTAGAAACATCCCGACTGACCTGAAGAAGGGCAAAGTAGAAGATTAAAAATACATTTTACCATAGTTTTGAGCAACATCAGGTCATTGTGAAAATGGAAAAAGATATGAATTGCATGGGAGTGGGATCTGTAAAAGACAGAATTTTCATTCTTTTGTGAAAATGACTTGAACATACTGGGAAGGAAGAGGCTTGAAAGTGCATGCTCATATCTTCAAATCTATGAAATTAGTTTGCACTGGAAAGTTTCATTAAGTTTGGAGCACTGCAGGAAGGGCCATTTAAAAAAGAAAAACATGAATCTATTCTATGTATATAGAGTTTGTGGTTCCTTGATTTTCAAGGACAAATTGAGCATTGCCTTGGTTTTAGAAAAGATTTTTCTATGGTTGTCTTCGTATTGACAACCTGCAGGCAATAAAAGTATTGAGAATTCAACCACTTGAAAAACAAAATAATTATTTTGACCCAATGGATATACAGACTGAATCTCACTTCATTATCAATCACAAACTTGATCACAAAGCAAGAAGAAGAAAACACAGACATGGCTATACCTACGAGTATATATATATATAGGTATATATATATATCTTTAATTGCATAAAGTGTATTTTTCATTTTTGTATTTTAATCCTATTTTTTGGCCATTATCTCTTGGAAAAACAGCTAATGAATGTAGTATTACTTTACTTACATTTAGTACAATAATTGATACTTCTGTGTATTGATAGTTTATTTTCTTATTTTATCTCTGTTAACTTTGTTTCAATGAATTTTCAAATATAATTCTACCTTATAACTTTGCTCTTTTCTTTGAAAGATGTATTTTCAGTATGTGTTAGCTTTTACTGAGAAATATAGCATAAATTTAAAAGCAAAGATATATGTATATGTATAGATGATTCACTTTGCTCTAATCTGAAACTAATACAACATTGTAAATCAACTTGTTGTTATTGTTCAGTCACTCAGTCATGTCCTACTCTTTGTGACTCCATGGACTGCAACATGCCAGGCTTTCCTGTCCTTCACTATCTCCTGGAGCCTGCTCAAACTCATGTCCATTGAGTCAGTGGTGCCATCCAACCATCACATCCTCTGTCATCCCGTCCTCCTCCTGCCTTCAATCTTTCCCAGCTTGAGAGTCTTTTCTAATGAGTTGGCCCTTTGCATCAGATGGTCAAATTACTGGAGCTTCAGCATCAGTCCTTCCAATGAATACTCAGGATTGATTCCTTTAGGATTGACTGGTTTGATCTCTTTGCAGTACAAGGGACTCTCAAGAGTCTTCTCCAACATCACAGTTCAAAAGCATCAATTCTTTCATGCTCAGCCTTCTTTATGGTCCATCTCTCACATCCATACATGACTACTTGAGAAACCATAGCTTTGACTATACAGACCTTTGTTGGCAAAGTCATTGCTTTTAATATGCTGTCTAGGTTTGTCATAGTTTTTCTTCCATGGAGAGAGCATCTTTTCATTGAATGGCTGCAGTCACTGTCCGCAGTGATTTTGGAGCCCAAGAAAATAAAATCCGTCACTGTTTTCATTGTTTCCTTACCTATTTGCCATGAAGTGATGGGACTGGATGCCATGATCTTCATTTTTTGAATGTTGAGTTTTAAGCCATTTTTTTCACTCTCCTCCTTCACCTACATTAAAGGCCTCTTCAGTTCCTCTTTGGTTTCTGCCATAAGGGTGGTGTCATCTGCATATCCGAGGTTATTGATATTTCTTCTGGCAATCTTGATTCCATCTTCATCCAGCCCATCATTTTGCATGAAGTACTCTGCATATAAGTTAAATAATCAAGGTGAAAACATACAGCCTTGATGTACTCCTTTCCCAATTTGGACCAGTCAGTTGTTCCATGTCTGGTTCTAACTGTTACTTCTTGACTTGCATACAGGTTTTTTGACCTGCATATACTTGTAAATCAACTATATTCTAGTAAAAATTTTAAAGTGGAATAAAAAGTAAAAAATGACATTCAGTGTCATTTTATATAATACTGTAAGGACATTGAAATAATAATCTTTATTGTACCTCATTTTCCCCCCCAAAAGGTCATCATGGTTATTGTATTTTAAAATGCTCCTTTGAACATTGCAGTGCATGTTACTTTTTTCCCCCATACCACATTCCATGTTTTTCCCTGACCAGAAATCAAACCCATGCCCCTTCTGCAGTGGCAGCACCAAGTCTTAACCACTAGAACCCCAGGAGAGTCCTGCATGTTACTTTTGAATTAGTGTTGTTTCTTTTAAATGTATAGTCAGTTGTGGAATTGCTGGATCATATACTAGTTCAATTTGAGTGGTTCTGAGAAACTTCCATACTGTTTTCCTTAGCGGCTGCACTAATTTACATTCACGTTAACAATGTACAAGTGTTTTCTTTTCTGTACAAACTGGCTGACATTTCTGTTTGTCAGTTTTCTTGATGCTAGCCATTCTGACAGGTATGAGGGGATACCTCATTGTTTTGATTTGCATTTTTTGTTTCACTTTTATTTATTTTTGGCTAAGCTGGGTCTTCGTTGCTGCACTGGCTTTTCTCTACTTTTGAGGAGCAGGGATTACTCTTTGTGGCAGTGCACAGGCTTCTCATTGTGATGGTTTCTATTGCTGCCTAGCAGGGGATCTGGGGCACGAGGGCTTCAATAATTGTGGGTTGCAGGGTCTAGAGCACAGGCCCAGTAGTTGTGGCCCATGGGCTTCGTTGCCCTGTGGCGTGTGAGATCTTTTCAAACCAGGGATAAACCTCTGTCTTCTGCTTTGGCAGGCAAATTCTAACCTCTGAACTACCAAGGACATCCCTGATTTGCATTTTTGATGATGAGCAGTGTTGCATATCTTTTCATGGGCTTGTTATCCATTTGTATGTCTTCTTTAGAAAAATATCTATTCAGGCCATTCATTGATTTTTTATTTGGAGTTTTTGGTTTTTGATATTGAATTTTCCTTTTAATTAATTAATTTATTTTAATTGGAGGCTAATTGCATTACAGTATTGTAGTGGTTTTGCCATACATTGACATGAATCAGCTATGGGTGTACCTGTGTCCCCCATCCTGAACACCCCCCCACCAACTCCCTCCCCATCCCATCCCTCAGGGTCATCCCAGTGCACCAGTCCTGAGCACCCTGTCTCATGCATCAAACCTGGACTGGCGATCTATTTCACATATGGTAATATACATATTTCAATGCTATTCTCTCAAATCATCTCATCCTCACCTTCTCCCTCAGAGTCCAAAAGTCTGTTTTTTACATCTGTATCTGTTTTGCTGTCTCGCATATAAGGTCATTGTTACCATCTTTCTAAATTCCATATATATGCATTAGTATACTGTATTGGTATTTTTCTTTCTGACTTACTTCACTCTGTATAATAGCCTCCACTTTCATCTACCTCATTAAACTGATTCAAATGTATTCTTTTTAATGGCTGAGTAATAATCCATTGTGTATATGTACCACAGCTTTCTTATCCATTCATCTGCCAACAGACATCTAGGTTGTTTCCATGTCCTAGCTATTGTAAACAATGCTGCAATGAACATTGGGGTACACGTATCTCTTTCACTTCTGGTTTCCTCTGTGTGTATACCCAGCAGTGGCAATGCTGGATAGTATGGCAATTCTATTTCCAGTTTTTTAAGGAACTGCCACACTGTTCTCCATAGTGGCTGTACTAGTTTGCATTCCCACCAACAGTATAAAAGGGTTCTCTTTTCTCCACAAACTCTCCAGCATTTACTCTTTGTAGACTTTTTTTTTTTTTTTGCTTAACTTTACAATATTGTATTGCTTTTGCCATACATCAAAATGAATCCACCACAAGTATACATGTGTTCCCCATCCTGAACCCTCCTCCCACCTCCCTCCCCATTCCATCCCTCTGGGTTGTCCCAGTGCACCAGCCCCAGGCATCCGTTATCAGGCATCATACCTGGACTGGCGACTCATTTCAGATATGATATTACACATATTTCAATGCTATTCTCCCAAATCATCCCACCCTCTCCCTCTCCCAGAGTCCAAAAGACTGTTCTATACATCAATGTCTCTTTTGCTGTCTCGTAAACAGGGTTATTGTTACCATCTTTCTAAATTCCATATATATGCGTTAGGATACTGTATTTGTGTTTTTCTTTCTGGCTTACTTCACTCTGTATAATAGGCTCCAGTTCCATCCACCTCATTAGAACTGATTCAAATGTATTCTTTTTAATGGCTGAGTAACACTCCATTGTGTACATGTACCACAGCTTCTTATCCATTCATCTGTGGATGGACATCTAGGTTGCTTCCAAGTCCTGGCTATTGTAAACAGTGCTGCTATGAACATTGGGGTACACGTGTCTCTTTAAATTCTGGTTTTCTCAGTGTGTATGCCCAGCAGTGGGATTGCTGGGTCATAAGGCAGTTCTATTCCCAGTTTTTTGAGGAATCTCCATACTGTTCTCCATAGTGGCTGTACTAGTTTGCATTCCCACCAACAGTGTAAGAGGGCTCCCTTTTCTCCACACCCTCTCCAACATTTATTGCTTGTGGAATTTTGGATCTCAGCCATTCTGACTGAAGTGAAATGGTACCTCATAGTGGTTTTGATTTGCATTTCTCTGATAATGAGTCATGTTGAGCATCTTTTCATGTGTTTGTTAGCCATCTGTATGTCTTCTTTGGAGAAATCTTTGTAGACTTTTTGATAGCAACCATTCTGACTGGCAAGAGATAGTACCTCATTGTGGTTTTGATTTGCATTTCTCTGATAATGAGTGATGTTGAGCATCTTTTCATGTGTTTATTAGTCATCTGTATGTCTTCTTTGGAGAAATGTCTATTTAGTTCTTTGGCCCATTTTTTGATTGGATTGCTTATTTTTCTGGAATTGAGCTGCAGAAGTTGCTTGTATGTTTTTGAGATTAATTCTTTGTCAGTTTCTTTGTTTACTATTATTTTTTCCCATTCTGAAGGCTGTATTTTCACCTTGTTTATAGTTTCCTTCGTTGTGCAAAAGCTTTTAAGTTTAATTAGGTCCCATTTGTTTATTTTTGCTTTTATTTCTATTACTCTGGAGAAGGCAATGGCACCCCACTCCAGTACTCTTGCCTGGAAAATCCCATGGACGGAGGAGCCTGGAAGACTGTAGTCCACGGGGTCGCGAAGAGTCGGACATGACTGAGCGACTTCACTTTCACTTTTCACTTTCATGCATTGGAGAAGAAAATGGCAACCCACTCCAGTGTTCTTGCCTGGAGAATCCCAGGGACAGGGGAGCCTGGTGGGCTGCTGTCTATGGGGTCACACAGAGTCGGACATGACTGAAGTGACTTACTGTACCTCTATTACTCTGGTAGGTGGGTCATAGAGGATCCTGCTGTGATTTATGTCAGAAAGTGTTTTGCCTATGTTTTCCTCTGGGAGTTTTATACTTTGTGGTCTTATATTTAGATCTTTAATCCATTTTGAATTTGTTTTTGTGTATGATGTTAGAAAATGTTCTAGTTTCATCCTTTTACAAGTGGTTGACCAGTGTTCCCAGGACCACTTGTTAAAGAGATTGTCTTTTCTCCATTGTATATTCTTGCCTCCTTTGTCAAAGATAAGGTTTCCACAGGTGCATGGATTTATGTCTGGGCTTTCTATTTTGTTCCATTCATCTATATTTCTGTCTTTGTGCTAGTGCCATGTTGTCTTGATGACTGTAGCTTTGTAGTATAGTCTGAAGTCAGGCAGGTTGATTCCTCCTCTTCTTTCTCAAGATTGCTTTGGCTGTTCGAGGTTTTTTATTTCCATATAAATTGTGAAATTATTTGTTCTAGTCCTCTGAAAAATACCATTGGTAGCTTGATAGGGATTGCATTGAATCTATAGATTGCTTTGGGTAGTATACTCATTTTCACTATGTTGATTCTTCCAATCCATGAACCTGGTATATTTCTCCATCTATTTTTGTCCTCTTTGATTTCTTTCATCAGTGTTTTATAGTTTTCTATGTATAGGCCAGGCCTTGTGTTTCTTGAGGTAGATTTATTCCTAAGTGTTTTATTCTTTTCATTGCAATGGTGAAAGAAATTATTTCCTTAATTTCTCTATTTTCTCATTGTTAGTGTATAGGAATGCAAGGGATTTCTGTGTGTTAATTTTATATCCTGCAACTTTACTATATTCATTGATTAGCTCTAGTAATTTTCTGGTAGTGTCTTTTGAGTTTTCTATGGAGAGGATCATGTCATCTGCAAACAGTGAGAGTTTTACTTCTTATTTTCCAAGCTGGATTCCTTTTATTTCTTTTTCTTCTCTGATTGCTGTGGCCAAAACTTTCAAAACTATGTTGAATAGTAGTGGTGAGAGTGGGCACCCTTGTCTTATTCCTGACTTTAGGGGAAATGCTTTCAGTTTTCCCCCATTGAGGATGATGTTTGCTGTGGGTTTGTTATATATAGCTTTTATTATGTTGAGGTATGTTCCTTTTATGCCTGCTTTCTGGAAGGTTTTTATCATAGTGGATGTTGAAATTTGTCAAAGGCTTTCTCTGCATCTATTGAGATAATCATATGGTTTTTATCTTTCAATTTGTTAATGTGGTGTATCACATTGATTTGCGAATATTGAAGATGAAAGTGAAAGTGGAGAGTGAAAAAGTTGGCTTAAAGCTCAACATTCAGAAAACAAAGATCATGGCATCCGGTCTCATCACTTCATGGGAAATAGATGGGGAAACAGTGGAAACAGTGTCAGACTTTATTTTTCTGGGCTCCAAAATCACTGCAGATGGTGACTGCAGCCATGAAATTAAAAGACACTTACTTCTTGGAAGGAAAGTTATGACCAACCTAGATAGCATATTCAAAAGCAGAGACATTACTTTGCCAACAAATGTTCGACTAGTCAAGGCTATGGTTTTTCCTGTGGTCATGTGTGGATGTGAGAGTTGGACTGTGAAGAAGGTTGAGCGCCGAAGAATTGATGCTTTTGAACTGTGGTGTTGGAGAAGACTCTTGAGAGTCCCTTGGACTGCAAGGAGATCTAACCAGTCCATTCTGAAGATCAGTCCTGGGATTTCTTTGGAAGGAATGATGCTAAAGCTGAAACTCCAGTACTTTGGCCACCTCATGCGAAGAGTTGACTCATTGGAGAAGACTCTGATGCTGGGAGGGATTGAGGACAAGAGGAGAAGGGAACGGCAGAGGATGAGATGGCTGGATGGCATCACTGACTCGATGGATATGAGTCTCAGTGAGCTCCGGTAGTTGGTGATGGACAGGGAGGCCTGGTGTGCTGTGATTCACGGTGTTGCAAAGAGTTGGACACGACTGAGCGATTGATCTGGTCTGATCTGCATCCCTGGGATAAAGCCTGCTTGAAAAAGATGTATGATCTTTTTCGTATGTTGTTGGATTCTGTTTGCTAGAATTTTGTTAAGGATTTTTGCATCTATGTTCATCAGTAATATTGGCCTGTAGTTTTCTTTTTTTGTGGCATCATTGTCATGTTTTGGTATTAGGGTGATAGTGGCCTCATAGAATGAGTTTGGACATTTAACTTTCTCTGCAATTTTCTGGAAGAGTTTGAGTAGGATCAGTTCAGTTCAGTCACTCAGTCATGTCCGACTCTTTGCGACCCCATGAATTGCAGCATGTCAGGCCTCCCTGTCTATCACCAACTCCCAGAGTTCACTCAAACTCACATCCATCGAGTTGGTGATGCCATCCAGCCACCTCATCCTCTGTCGTCCCCTTCTCCTCCTGCCCCCAGTCTCTCCCAGCATCAGAGTTGAGTAGGATAAGTGTTAGCTATTCTCTAAATTTTTGGTGGAATTCACCTGTGAAGCCATCTGGTCCTGGACTTTTGTTTGTTGGAAGATTTTAAATTACAGTTTCAATTTCCGTGCTTGTGTTGGGCCTGTTAAGATTTTCTATTTCTTCCTAGTTCAGTTTTGAAAGGCTATAGTTTTCTAAGAATTTATCCATTTCGTCCAAGTTATCCATTTTATTGGCATATAGTTGCTGACAGTAGTCTCTTATGAGCCTTTGTATTTGTGTGCTGTCGTGATTTCTCCATTTTCATGTCTAATATTGTCCATTTGATTCTTCTCCCTTTTTTTCCTGGATGAGCCTGGCTAATAATTTGTGTATTTTATTTATCTTCTCAAAGAACCAGCTTTTAGTTTTATTGATTTTTGTTATAGGCTCCTTTCTTGTTTTTCATTGATTTCTGCCCTAATTTTTATGATTTCTTTCCTTCTAAGAACCCTGGGATTCTTCATTTCTTTCTTTTTCTAGTTGCTTTAGGTGTAGAGTTAGGTTATTTATTTGATTTTTCTCTTGTTTATTGAGGTAAGCTTGTATTGCTATGAACCTTCCCCTTAACACTGCTTTTACTGAATTTCATAGGTTTGGGGCTGTTGTGTTTTCATTTTCATTCGTTTCTATGCATATTTTTATTTCTTTTTTGATTTCTTCTGTGATTTGTTGGTTATTCAGAAGTGTGTTGTTTAGCCTCCATATTTTTTTCTTTTTAATTGTTTTTTTTCCTGTAGTTGACATCTAATCTTACTGCATTGTGATCAGAAAAGAGGCTTGAAATGATTTCAATTTTTTTGAATTTTCCAAGGCTAGATTTATGGTGCAGGATGTAATCTGTCCTGGAGAAGGTTCTATGTGCACTTGAGGAAAAGGTGAAATTCATTGTTTTGGGGCGAAATATCTTATAGATATCAATTAGGTCTAACTGATCCATTGTATCATTTAAAGTTTTTCTTGCTAATTTTCTGTTTAGTTGAGCTATCCCTAGGAGTGAATGGGGTATTAAAGTCT
Organism: Tragelaphus eurycerus; assembly: GCA_935064755.1. NCBI lineage: Eukaryota > Metazoa > Chordata > Mammalia > Artiodactyla > Bovidae > Tragelaphus > Tragelaphus eurycerus. The sequence goes on along the minus strand of CAKXYN010000227.1, from coordinate 400,281 downwards.
CTCACTATTATTGTGTTACTATTAATTTCCCCTTTCATACTTGTTAGCATTTGCCTTACATATTGCAGTGTTCCTATGTTGTGTGCATATATATTTATGATTGTTGTTTCTTCTTCTTGGATTGATTCTTTGATCATTATGTGTCCTTTGTCTCTTTTCATGGCCTTTATTTCAAAGTCTATTTTATCTGATATGAGTATTGTTACTCCTGCTTTCTTTTGGTCTCTATTTGCTTGAAATATCTTTTTCCAGCCCTTCACTTTCAGTCTGTATGTGTCCCTTATTTTGAGGTGGGTCTCTTGTAGACAGCATATATAGGGGTCTTGTTTTTGTATCCATTCAGCCAGTCTTTGTCTTTTGGTTGGGAATGCAACCCATTTACATTTAAGGTAATTATTGATAAGTACGATCCCATTGCCATTTACTTTGTTGATTTGGGTTCGAGTTCATACACCTTTTCTGTGTTTCCTGTCTAGAGAAGATCCTTTAGCATTTGTTAAAGGGCTGGTTTGGTGGTGTTGAATTCTCTCAGCTTTTGTTTGTCTGTAAAGCTTTTGATTCTTCTTCAAATTTGAATGAGATCCTTGCTGGGTATAGTAATCTGGGTTTTAGGTTTTTCTCTTTCATCACTGTAAGTAAATTCTGCCATTACCTTCTGGTCTGAAGAGTTTCTATGGAAAAATCAGCTATTATCCTTATGGGAATCTCCTTTTGTGTATTTGTTGCTTTTCCTTTGCTGGTTTTAATATTTGCTCTTTGTATTTGATATTCGTCAATTTGATTAATATGTGTCTTGAGGTGTTTTGCCAGCAAATTTGGAAAACTCAGCAGTGACCATAGGACTGGAAAAGGTCAGTTTTCATTCCAATCCCAAAGAAAGGCAATGCCAAAGAATGCTCAAACTACCGCACAATTGCACTCATCTCACACGCTAGTAAAGTAATGCTCAAAATTCTCCAAGCCAGGCTTCAGCAATATGTGAACCATGAAATTCCAGATGCTCAAGCTGGTTTTAGAAAAGGCAGAGGAACCAGAGATCAAATTGCCAACATCTGCTGGATCATGGAAAAAGCAAGAGAGTTCCAGAAAAACATCTATTTCTGCTTTATTGACTATGCCAAAGCCTTTGACTGTGTAGATCCCAATAAACTGTGGAAAGTTCTGAAAGAGATGGAAATACCAGACCACCTGGCCTGCCTCTTGAGAAACCTATATGCAGGTCAGGAAGCAACAGTTAGAACTGGTCATGGAACAACAGACTGGTTCCAAATAGGAAAAAGAGTACGTCAAGGCTGTATATTGTCCCCCTGTTTATTTAACTTATATGCAGAGTACATCATGAGAAATGCTGGGCTGGAAGAAGCACAAGTTGGAATCAAGATTGCTGGGATAAATATCAATAACCTCAGATATGCAGATGACACCACCCTTATGGCTGAAAGTGAAGAGGAACTCAAAAGCCTCTTGATGAAAGTGAAAGTGGAGAGTGAAAAAGTTGGCTTGAAGCTCAACATTCAGAAAATGAAGATCATGGCATTTGGTCCCATCATTTCGTGGGAAATAGATGGGGAAACAGTGGAAACAGTGTCAGACTTTATTTTTCTGGGCTCCAAAATCACTGCAGATGGTGACTGCAGCCAGGAAATTAAAAGACGCCTACTCCTTGGAAGGAAAGTTGTGACCAACCTAGATAGCATATTGAAAAGCAGAGACATTACTTTGCCAACAAAGGTCCGTCTAGTCAAGACTATGGTTTTTCCTGTGGTCATGTATGGATGTGAGAGTTGGATTGTGAAGAAAGCTGAGTGCTGAAGAATTGATGATTTTGAAGTGTGGTGTTGGAGAAGACCCTTGAGAGTCCCTTGGACTGCAAGGAGATCCAACCAGTCCTTTCTAAAGGAGATCAGTCCTGGGTGTTCTTTGGAAGGACTGATGCTGAAGCTGAAACTCCAGTACTTTGGCCACCTCATGCAAAGAGTTGACCCATTGGAAAAGAAAGGGCACGACAGAGGATGAGATGGCTGGATGGCATCACTGACTCGATGGATGTGATTCTGAGTGACCTCCGGGAGTTGGTGATGGACAGGGAGGCCTGGCGTGCTGCTATTCATGGAGTCACAAAGAGTTGAACACGACTGAGTGACTGAACTGAACTGAATGGAACTGGGGTGTTTTGCCTTGGATTTATCCTGTTTGGAACTCTCTGGGTTTCTTGAACTTGGGTGGCTATTTCCATGCCCTTTAGGGAAGTTTTCAACTATTCTCTCCTCAAGTATTTTCTCATGGCCTTCTTTTTGTCTTCTTCTGGGACTCCTATGATTCAAATGTTGGGGAGTTTGACATTTTCCCAGTGGTCTCTGAGGTTGTCCTCATTTCTTTTAATTCTTTTTTCGTTTTTCCTCTCTGCTTCATTGATTTTCACCATTGTATCTTCCACCTCACTTATCCTGTCTTCTGCCTCTGTTCCTAACTCTTTTGTCTCTCTTTTTGTCTTTTATATTTTGTCCTACCTCCTTTTGCAGAGAATGTGCTGCCTTTCTGGGTGCCTGGTGTCCTCCACCAGTGTTCAGAAATTGTTTTGTGGAAGTTGCTCAGCATTCAAATGATCTCTTGATGAATTTGTGGGAGAGAAAGTGATCTCCCAGTCCTATTCCTCTGCCATATTGAATTTTTTGAGTTATTCATATCTTTTAGATGTTAACCCCTCATCAGTCATATCATTTGCAAGTATTTTCTCCCATTTTGTAAGTTGTCTTTCCATTTTGTCAGTGCTTGCTTTTGCTGTGAAATGGCCTTTGGGTTTAATTAGGTATCTTATTAGTTTATCATTGCTTTTGTTTTTTTCCCCTTAGGAGACAGATCCAAAAAAGTAAATGTAATTAATATCAAAGAGTCACATAGGGATGTATAGAACAGACTTTTGGACTCTGGGACTGGGAGAGGGTGGGACGATTGGGGAGAATAGCATTGAAATATGTATAATATCATATCTGAAACGAGTCAGTCCAGGTACGATGCCCTATAACAGATGCCTGGGACTGGAGCACTGGGATGACCTGGAGGGATGGAGTGGGAAGGGGGGAGGGAAGAGGGTTCAGGATGGGGAACACGTGTATTCTGGTGGCGGATCCATCTCGATGTATAGTAAAAGTAATACAATATTGTAAAGTTAAGAAAAATTAAAATAATAATAATAATAATAATAAAAAAATAAAATAAAATTCTCTGTACACACACACACACACACACACACACAAAGAGTCACATAGGAGTGACACCACTCCTATGGCAGAAAGTGAAGAGGGGCTAAAAAGCCTCTTGATGAAAGTGAAAGTGGAGAGTGAAAAGGTTGGCTTAAAGCTCAACATTCAGAAAATGAAGATCATGGCATCTGGTCCCATCACTACATGGGAAATAGATGGAGAAACAGTGGAAACAGTGTCAGAATTTATTTTTCTGGGCTCCAAAATCACTGCAGATGGTGACTGCAGCCATGAAATGAAAAGACGCTTACTCCTTGGAAGGAAAGTTATGACCAACCTAGATAGCATATTCAAAAGCAGAGACATTACTTTGCCAACAAAGGTTCGCCTAGTCAAGGCTATGGTCTTTCCTGTGGTCATGTATGGATGTGAGAGCTGTACTGTGAAGAAGGCTGAGTGCCAAAGAATTGATGCTTTTGAACTGTGGTGTTGGAGAAGACTCTTGAGAGTCCCTTGGACTGCAAGGAGATCCAACCAGTCCATTCTGAAGGAGATCAATCCTGGAATTCCTTTGGAAGGAATGATGCTAAAGCTGAAACTCCAGTATTTTGGCCACCTCATGCGAAGAGTTGACTCACTGGACAAGACTCTGATGCTGGGAGGGATTGGGGGCAGGAGGAAAAGGGAACGACAGAGGATGAGATGGCTGGATGGTATCACTGACTCGATGAATGTGAGTCTGAGTGACCTCCGAGAGCTGGTGATGGACAGGGAGGCCTGGCGTGCTGCAGTTCATGGGGTCGCAAAGAGTCAGACAGGACTGAGCGACTGATCTGATCTGATCTGATCTGATTCTTCCTATGTTGTCTTCAGGCGGTGGTTTTTTTTTTTTTTCATTACTATTCATTCTCTTTGCCCACAAAAATGTAAAGCTGTACAAGGGTAGGAAATGTGTGCCTTCTTCATGGAGTTCTGTCCACTGCCAGCAGATCAAGTGCTTGACACAGCAGGTAAAATATGTCCAATATATTTTATGGAAGGAATGGATTAATTTTTCCAATGCTTGTTGAGGTGTTATCTACCTTCTTTGTGTCACTACAATGTACTTTCTTTTTTACCTGCTGTCTCCATTTTGCAATTCATCTTTGTAACTATCAGTCTGTTTTCTTGTGTTATTTTCCTATCACTGTTTTAGTGACTTGTGTTTATTCCCAACAATGCTGATACCAGATATGAGTTGGTTTTCTCCACTCTGCAAAGAAATTGTTCAACTCTCTGGACCCCCACTGTGTGTCCTGTAACTCACTTCAACTATGACATTAACTACCTAGTTCAGACTCTACAAGACTCTCCTCAGTTCAGCTGCACTTCCCAATACTGGGGGCCCAGGATACCTTTACTTCTGTCTGACTTGACTATAATATCAGGCATCCCATACTCAGCCCTCCTCCAATTCAAGATGAAAAATTGGCTGGAATATTCACAAACCTATGGGGAACCTTTTAACTTACTACCACAGTTTATTATAAAGGATACAGAGGAATGGACAGATGAACAAGTATATTGGGTGATTTCTGGAAGGAGCCTAAGCACAGGAGCTTTTGTCTCCATAGAGTTGGGTATCACCACCCTCCCTGCAGGTCGATGTGTTGTCCAACTCTGAAGCTCTCTGTGCCCATTTTTAAAGGGATTTTTATGGAGGTTTCATCATTGATTAAATCTTGATAATTGATGAGTAAGCCTAACCTCAAGCCCCTCTTCTCTGTCTGGATCTTGTGGTGGCGTGGTAAGCTTGAAACTTCCAACTGAATCACTGGTTCATCTGACAGCCAGTTTTCCATCTTGGAGCTCTCTATGAGCCCACCAAGATCATCTCATTAACAGGAACTCAGATCTAACTAACTGACAAAATATGGTCCATTGGAAGAGGGAATGGCAAACTACTCCAGTAGACTTGTTTCCAGGTCCCCATAAACAGTATGAAAAGGCAAAAAGATATGATACCAGAAGATGAGCCCTCAAGGTTGAAGGTGTCCATTATGCTGCTGGGGAAGAGTGCAGAAATAGTTCCAGAAAGAATGAAGCAGTTGGACCAAAGAGGAAATGATGCTGTTATGGATGTGTCTGTGGTGAAAGTAAAGTCCAATGTTGTAAAAACATTATTGCATAGGAACCTGGAATGTTAGGTCCATAAATCAAGGTAAATTGGACGTGGTCAAGCAGGAGATGGCAAGAGTGAACATAGACATCTTAAGAATCAGTGAACAAAAATGGATGGCAATGGGTGAATTTAATTCATATGACCTTATATCTTCCTGTGGCAAGAATCCCTTAAAAGAAATGGAGTAGCCCTCATCGTCAACAAAACAGTCTGAAATGCATTACTTGGGTACGGTCTCAAAAATGACAGAATGATTTCAGTTCATTTCCAGGCAAATTATTCAACATTACAGTCATAAAAGCCTGTGCCACAACCAGGAATGCAGAAGAAGCTGAAGTCGAATGGTTCGATGGAGACCTATGAAACCTTCTAGATCTAACATCCCCAAAAGATATCATTTTCATCACAGAGGATTAGAATTCAAAAGTAGAAAATCAAGATATACCTGGAGTAACAGGCAGATTTGGCCTTGAGTACAAAGTGAAGCAGGGCAAAGGCTAACAACAATTTTGTCAAGAGACCTTTGCTATGACCTTTGTCAACACACTGGTCATAGCAAACACCCTCTTCCAGCAACAAAAGAGACAACTCTACATGGACATTCTCAGAAGGTCAGTACAGAAATCAAGTTGATTATATTCTTTGCTATTGAAGAGGTAGAGGCTTTATACAGTCAGCAAAAACAAGATCTGGAGCAGACTGTGGTTCATATCATGAGCTCCTTATTGCAAGATTCAGGTTTAAATGGAAGAAAGTAGGGAAAACCACTGGGCCATTGAGACATGACCTGAATCAAATCCCTTATACAGTGGAGGTAATGAACAGTTTCAAGGGATTAGATCTGGTAGAGAGAGTGCCTGAAGGACTATGAACTGAAGTTTGTACAGGAGGCAGTGACCAAAACCATCCCCAATAAAAAGAAATGCAAGAAGGCGAAGTGGATGTCTGAGGAGGCATTACAAATATCTGAGATAAGAAGAGAAAGGCAAGGGAGAATAGCAATGAAACGTGTACATTACCATATATAAAATAGATGACCAGTGCAAATTCAATGCATGAAGCAGGGCACCCTAAGCCAGTGCTCAGGGACAACCCAGAGAGAGAGGGTGGGGAAGACGGGAGGGGGTTCTGGATGGAGTGGGGACACATGTACCTCTGTGGCCGATTCATGTTGATGTATGGCAAAACCCACCACAATGTTGTAAAGTAATTATCCTTCAATTGAAATAAAGCTTTGAAAAGGCTAGGGAGAAAGGGAAAGATCAACCCAACTGAATGCAGAGTTTCAGAGAATAGCAAGGAGATATAAGAAAGCCTTTTTAAGTGAACAATGCAAAGAAATAGAGAAAAACAGTAGAATGGGAAAGACTAGAAATCTCCTGAAGAAAGTTGCAGATATCAAGGGAATATTTAAGCAAGGATGAGCACGATAAAAGACACAAATGGAAAGGACCTAAGAGGAGCAGAAGATACTAGGAAGAGGTGGCAAGAATACAGGTATGAACTATACAAAAAAAGTCTTAATGACTCGGATAACCACAATGGTGTGGTCACTCACCTGGAGAGAGACACCCTACAGTTTGAAGTTAAGTGGGCCTTAAAGACATTAGTATGAACTAAGCTAGTGGAGGTGTTGGAATTCCAGCCGAGCTAGTTAAAATCCTAAAGTATGATGCTGTTGAAGTGCTGCACTCAATATATTAGCAAAGTTGGAAAACTCAGTAGTGGCCACAGGACTGGAAAAGGTCAGATTTCATTCCAACCATAAAGAAGGGAAATGCCAAATAATGTTCAAACTATTATACAATGACTCTCATTTCACCTGCTAGGAGGGTAACACCCCAAATCCTTTAATTTAGTCAGTTCAGTCAGTTCAGTCGCTCATTCATGTCCAACTCTTTGCAACCCCATGAATCACAGCACGCCAGGCCTCTCTGTCTATCACTAACTCCTGGAGTTCACTCAAATTGATGTCCATAGAGTCAGTGATGCCATCCAGCCATCTCATCCTCTGTCGTCCCCTTCTCCTCTTGCCCCCAATCCCTCTAAGCATCAGGGTCTTTTCCAATGAGTCAACTCTTTGCATGAGGTGGCCAAAGTATTGGAGTTTCAGCTTCAACATTAGTCCTTCCAATGAACACCCAGGACTGATCTCCTTTAGCATGGACTGGTTGGATCTCCTTGCAGTCCAAGGGACTCTCAAGAGTCTTCTCCAACACTACAGTTCAAAAGCATCAATTCTTCAGTGCTCAGCTTTCTTCACAGTCCAACTCTCACATCCATACATGACCACTGGAAAAACCATAGCCTTGAGTAGACAGACCTTTAGTACATGAACCAAAATCTTCCAGAGGTACAAGAGGTACCAGAGATCAAATTGCCAACAGTTGTTGGATCATAGAGAAAGTAAGGGAATTCCAGAAAAACATGGACTTCTGCTTCATTGGCTATGCTAAAGCCTTTGACTGCGTGAATCATAACAAACTGTGGAAAATTTTTAAGGAGATGAGAATAACAGAACACTTTACCCATCTTCTGAGAAACCTGTATGCAGATCAAGAAGTAACAGAATTGGACATGGAACAACAGACTGGTTCAAAATTGGAAAAGGAGTATGTCAAGACTGTAGATTGAAACCTTACTTATTTAACTTCTGTGGAGAGTACATCATGCAAAATACTGGGCTTGATGGATTCATCGAAATTGCCAGGGGATATATCAACAACCTCAGAAATACAGATGATATCACTCTAATGGCAGAAAGCAAAGAGGGTGTAAAGAGCCTCTTGATGAAAGTGAAAGAGGAGAGTGAAAAGCTGGCTTAAAACTCAACATTCCAAAAATTAAGAACATGGCATCTGGTCCCATCATTTCATGGCGAATAGAAGGGGAAAAAGTGGAAACAGTGACAGATTTTATTTTCTTGGGCTGCAAAAATCACTGCAGACAGTGACTGCAGCCATGAAATGACAAGACATTTGCTCCTTTGAAGGAAAGCTATGACAAATCTTGACAGTATATTAAAAACCAGAGACATCACTTTGCCAGCAAAGTATAGTCAAAGCTATACTTTTTCCAGTAGTCATGTACGATGTGAGAGTTGAACCATAAAGAAGGCTGAGCACCGAAGAATGGATGCATTCCAATTGTGGTGCTACAGAAGACTCTTGAGAGTCCCTTGGAGAACAAAGAGATCAAACTGGTCAATCCTAAAGGAAATCAACCCTGAGAATTCATTGGAAGGAATGATGTTGAACCTCAAGTTCCAATACTTTGACCACCTGATGCAAAAAGCTGACTCATTGGAAAAGACCCTGATGTTAGGAGACACTCCTGGCAAGTGGGGAAGGGGATGACAGAGAAAGAGATGGTTGGATATCATCACTGACTCAATGGACATGGGTTTGAGCAAGCTCAGGGAGATAGTGAAGCACAGCAGAGTCTGGCATGCTGCAGTGCATAGAGTCACAAAGAGCTGGACCTGACTTAGGCTCTGAACAACAACAGCAGCAAATAGATATGGTTGAAAAGGGCTTGTTATGGATAACAAAAGTGGCTACTTTCATCTGTACCACTCCACCACTTTCAGGGGTTTTAGCAGCACTGTGTCAGAATCTAGCGACAAAGTCCAAAAATATATTTCTTACTGTATCACAGCTTCCATGATGAAAGATTATTTAAGTGTATTCTTTTATGTTGTGAATTTTGTGTACGTGCAGTAGCATCCTTTGACTTCAACAAGCTGACTTTCCCTGGTCCTCAGACTTTTCCCTCCCTCTACTCTCTCCTGTATTGTGGATAAGCTTCCTTGAAACCAGCAATGCTGTGAGGACAAGTTGCTCTGAATCAGGACCTTATTCTTCATAAGTCATGGTCATTGAAAACATTGATCCTGAAATGTCTTATTGTCTCTTTCTGGAGGCTGAGATCGGCAGGACCAGCAAGTGTGTCTAAGTGATGGTATCCATCCACATCCCTGTTTCTCCTCTAGGGGGCATTTGCTGAGTCTTTACTTCATGCACAGGCTTGAGCACATATTCAGGAGCTCCAGCAGGGCCTCATAGCAGACCTGGTTCTAAGAGGATGCCTGACAGGCAGATCCCTACTAAGGACTCGACAGGAACAGTACTTATTTAATCCTCAGAGTCACATGAAATTGGTGCTGAACATGTCACATGCAGACTGGTGCTGACACAGAGTTTGGACACCTTATGTCATTTATCTTGGCATGTGCCTCAAAGAAAATCATAAATCAAGGGCCATGAGTATCCTAAATTTATCTCTCTCTCTTGTGTATTTTTAAAGCCCCTTTGGGGTAGAATGCATTCACTGTTGGATTTCCTTAGCCTATACTCATAGACATAATAATACAGCTTATTACCACAGGATGATATTTCTAAAAATGTTTTATTTAATAGTAGTAGTGATTTTTTTGACTACCCTACAGGGCTGATGGGATCTCAGTTGCCCAATCAGAGTTGGAACCCAGGACCCTAAAGTAAAAGTGCCAAATCTGAACCACTGGACCATCAAGGAATTCTTTGTTATATTCTTTAACATGATTCATCTGGGATCTCCAAGGCCATCCTCAAGGTTAATGAATCATAGAAGGACTCTCAAGATTCAGGAGTGGTTACACTCAAGGTTACTCTTTATTATTTGAATAAGCAAAGGAAAAACATGCATGGGGCAAAGTCCACAAGAAACCAGGCTTAAGATTTCATATGTCCTTTCCCAGGGGAGTGACACGGGGATGTTGTGAGTTTGCCTTGAACAAGATGTGACAGACAGTACACGTGAAGTGTCATCAACCTAGGCAGTTCACCTGAGCCTTGGTTGCAGGGTTTTGTGCTGGGGGTCATGCAGCCCTGTGGCCCCATGTGATTAATGTCAAATACTCAGACCCCAGCCCTCCAGAGCAGAAATAGCTCTTCACCATAAATGGCATTGTTAGGATTAACTTCTCTGGTCCCACTGGTCTTATATGGCCCAGTGCCTCAAGTATATCAAAATACTCTTATCAGGAAAATATTCCAGAGTTCAGAGGCTTTCTCCCAGGAGTGAGGCAATGCTGAAGACAGGTCTTTCTTTCAAATATTAGAGTTTGAGCAAGTGAGGTTTGCTGAATTTATGCTTTCCTACATGGTCATATTGGATTGTTTCCTTGTTTTATTTTTATAAATGATGTCTGGGAATTTGGTGATCATGTACACTGGCACCAAGAGAAACAGGATAAATGGAGAAAATGTCCATGATTATAATGATTTTGGAAAAATAATTTTTCTAAACATACAGCTTGCTTCTTTAAGAGAAAGGCCCCAGAAATGTGACTCACAGGAAAGTTTTCTAGAGGAAGGTATACAGAGGAAATGGGAATTGGGTTGAAGTGAGTGAAATAGTGAAAAAATGTAGATCCATGAAGAAGAGGGAGGTCATTAAAGGCAAGGATTAGCCAGTTGTGATGCTGTCAGGGTATAGAGTTGTCAGAGGGAGAGGATTCCAAGGAGGGGTAGAGTGGAGGTGGGATGAAGAAATAAAAGGGTCAAGTGGAGGTTAGAGGGGGAAATTTAGGTCATGGCCTTTCAGGGTGATGGGACAGGTGCTAAAAGATAGATAAAGATCTATGAAGTCCGGGGGTGAAAGTCTTTGGGTGATAAAGGTAGAGGCAGAGCACATAGAGATAAAGGGATGGAGGTATCAGGGCAGGTTTGGGGGTCACTAATTCATCCCCCATAATTAATACCCTCATTTTCAGTTGAGTCACAAGTCACTTGTGGGTCATTTTTTTTCATTTGGTCCGCGAAACGAAAATTCTGCTGATACCAAATACTCCTGGGACTTCCTCGATGGTCCAGTGGTTAAGACTACACACTTCCACTGCAGGGGACATGGGTTTGGTCCCTGGTTAAGGAATTAAGATCTTGCAAACCTCACAGCATGACCACACCCAAACCTCCTTAATGTTTTAAAATACAGTAGGTCCCTTGCTAAAAGGTGAATGATACCACAGCATCAGGACTTTACTCTACGGAAATTTTAGGCATGAAAGTGACTAGTGTGGACCTGGCAAGAGCATCTCTTTACTGGTCCCGGGCCCTCAGTGTTGGCAACAGGAGACCTGACCCCTTCCCCATACTATGATTCATCAACTTTTATGCCCCAAACTGATTTGATGAAACTCCCCTTACTAATTGTAGTGTTTTTAAACTTTAACATCTGCTTTACATAAGAAATAAAATATAACTATACAGTATTGAAAAAAATTATAAGTAATGTTTGTTTTTGTGTGAAGCTATACCAAGAAGTAACCACTTGCAATGGTTATTGGGATATAATCACAAAAATGTATTTCATTGAACAAAATCTACTGTTTTCTTAGAACTATAGGCAGATCTTTATCCCCTGGCATTATCTGTTGGTGGTTGATGTAAGATTACAGGCAAAAGGGCCTTTGCAGATACGCCTAAGGTTATTAGTCATGTGACTTTAAAATCGGGATATATTTTTCATAATTTGGGTAGATGGTTTGCAGTTACATGACCTCAAAGAACAGAAAGGCCAGTTAGATGAAACTGAAAAGGAAGAGATTGAAAACAGGAGGGGAGGGTGTCAGTTTGCTGATGCTGACTTTCCAGATAGAGGAAGCCATGTAGAAGAGATGTGAAGAATTCTTGCAAAGACAAAAATCAGCCTGTAAGTAATTCTCCTTGAGAGGGTCCTGTTAAGTGCCCAGGAGAGCAGACCACTTGATTCTGGCCTTCTGACTAACTGGCCTGTCATAAAATGAATGAGTACTGTTTCAGGTGCTAGGGCAATGGAAGTTTGTTATAGCAGCAATAGAAACAGAATAATAAACAATAAAATTAGCTTAAACCTGGTGCTCTGTGACAAACTAGAGTTGTGGGATGGGATGGGTAGTGGGAGAGAGGTTCAAGAGGGAGAGGACACATGTATATCTATGGCTGATTCATCTTTATTTATGGCAGAAGCCAACAGAATATTGTAAAGCAATTATCCTCCAATTAAAATAAATAAATTTAAAAGATAAAGGTTTTTTAAAAATTAGGTAAGATTCCCATTTATTCTCACAACTGATGCCATTTTGATATTCAATTGTAGCATAGTTTTTTCAGTTTTTCATTTTTTTTAAATTTGGTTTTATATGTCATTGTTTAGTTGCTAGGTTATTAACAACTCTTTGTGATCCCATGGATTGTAGGCCGCCATGCTCCTCAGTCCATGGGATTTCCCAGGTAAGAATATTGGAGTGGGTTGCCATTTCCTCCTCCAGGCAGTCTTCCCAACCCAGGGTTCAAACCCACATCTTTTGCTTGGCAGGTGGATTTTTACCACTGAGCCATCAGGGAAGCCCTTTATAGGAGTAAACCTGATATTATATCACAATTGGTATAAAAATGAATGTATAACATATTCTGTTTTATGGATATGACCATAAAAATGTTTTCAACATTTTCATATATATTGTCATACTGGCCTTAATTTTTACTCAAGTTGCTTACCTCAATCGCATTGTTTATGAAGAAGATAATTTTATGTTAAAAGAAATAGCTTTACCATGTTCCACCAAACACAATGATTTATTCAATGGAGAATATTAGTGATATATCTGTAGCAAAACACTCCTTGTTTATACCTTTAGAGTGTTATTTTAATTTTTCTTGGACCCCCTCCTCACTGTAAGTTGGGCTTCCCTGGTGGCTTAGCTGGTAAAGAATCCATCTGCAATGCAGGAGACCCTGGTTCGATTCCTGGGCTGGGAAGATCCATTGGAGAAGGATAGGCTACCCACTCTGGTATTCTTGGGTTTCCCTTGTGACTCAGCTGGTAGAGAATCTGCCTGAAATGCAGGAGATCTGGGTTCGATTCCTGGATTGGGAAGATCCCCTGGAGAAGGGAACTGCTACCCACTCCAGTATTCTGGCCTGGAGAATTCCATGGGCTGTATGGTCCATGGGGTCACAAAGAGTTGGACATGACTGAACGATGTTCATTTCATTTAAGGGTAAGCAGGATCTTAGTTCCCTGACCAGGGATCAAACCCATGTACCCTGCATTGAAATTGTGGAGTCTTAACTATTGGACCAGAGAAGGCAATGGCAACCCACTCCGGTACTCTTGCCTGGAAAATCCCATGGGCAGAGGAGCCTGGTAGGCTCCAGTCCATGGGGTCGCTAAGAGTCAGATACGACTGAGCAACTTCACTTTCACTTTTCACTTTCATGCATTGGAGAAGGAAATGGCAACCCACTCCAGTGTTCTTGCCTGGAGAATCCCAGGGAAGGGGGAGCCTGGTGGGCTGCTGTCTGTGAGGTTGCCCAGAGTCGACCATGACTGAAGTAACTTAGCAGCAGCAGCAGCAACCGTTGGACCCCTAGGGAAGTCCATAGACCTTTATAGTGTTGAATGTCAGCTGACACATATTGTGTCACATATCGTGGGATGTGTAAGTAGGTCATAACTGAATTGTCCACATGTGGATTTTTATCAGTGGCTTGAGAGATGAGATTGCTTCACCACCAGAATCCCACTGTGAGTGTATATTTGCTAAATTGCTCTCGGAATATTCTGTTAAATAACTCTTTGCACCCCTTATTTCCCCAGGTCTCCAAATATCCCACGTCATATCTTTGTTGCACACTTTGTTCAGTTATGTATTTATGCCCGGCCTTGCATTTGAATACTTAACCAACATTAAACTCCTTGTGCCTTTTTTGTCTTTGCCCCCTTTCTTCCTCTGAACTCTCTGTAACCCTGGGCCCCAGCTTCACTCTACCACCCTCTTATCCTTATGGCTGCTTCTCCCTCTAGCCTTTTCCTACTCCACTTTGTGGCACACCCACATACTGTCACTACCCCAAGGACTTCAAGTTCCCAGAGTGTGTCCTGACAACAGATTGCAATGTTGACTGCTATTTTAGATGTTATGTATTGTAGTAAATATTGTCTTTGTAACTGTCACAGGGTTGGAAGGACTGTAAAGTGTAGGAAAGCTCCCATTTTGAGGCATCCAGAAGTTTGGAGATACAGCTGTCCTTCTTGTCACTGAGGTGCATGCATGGTGACTGTGGTTTCATGAAAGAGTGTAATTCTGAGTTTCTGTGTGTTTATGAGTATTTGTGTATGTGACAGGGAGTTTTAATGTATGCAGTGTGTGCATTCATGGTTGTGAATGTGCAGTTGAAAGTCTATGGGAACGTGAGTAATTACGTATGTGCATAAGTATCTGAATGTGTGCAAGTATATGTTTGAGTGTGTGAATGTCCATGCATCTCTGCATGTAAATGAGCTTGTATGTGAGCATTTGTGTGTGCTTGTGTAAAATGGATTGTCTTCCATTATGGCTGTAACAACTGACTTGACAATTGAGAGGAAAGGTGGAAGGAACCTGGATCAAAGATTTAATATATATGTAAGAAAAACCTGAAAAATTAGATTCAACACATAATATATAAATGTTTCTTGACCCTATGGAAGTGTATTTCTTAATTACAAATACAATCCCAAGTTCTTAATGAAAAGTTTGCACAAAATAATTTTGTAGAGAACTGTGTTGATCTTTCTATGGTCTTGAATTGAGTGAGTAGCACTGGCTTATCTGACATTTATGGAAATAGTAGAATCTCCCTGTTAGACCACCTGATCCTCATTCTTTAATTTTCATGGGTCTGTTTTAAACATTTATCTCTTTCTTCTGTGGATAGTATCCACTTCTGCTTCCAAATTATTGAAGGTCCATATCAGGAAAGTTTATTTTCCTAACAAATTACATATTCCTTGATACTGAGTTACACAAATGAGTACATTGCTGTCTAATGTAGAGTGTTGAAATCATGTCCTTCTTGTTACTTGTATCTCTTTTGAAATCCTCAGATATGAGGACAAATTCCATTTCTTTGCTCACACTTTAATTGGTGGTTCAGCTCAGTGTATGAAATTGGGAAAGAACTGTCCTGGGTAGAATTTCTCAGTGAGGCAAAACCTCCATTGAGACATAGATGTGCAACCAGTTTCCTACATGTCAGTCCTGAGTTCTTTTTGCTCCCTTCATGGGAACCCTGTGTGCCTCCAGGGATCATGGAAAGAAGAGGGCTTGGCAACTCACTCCAGTATTCTTGTCTGGAGAAATTTCATGAGCAGAGGAGTCTGGGTAGCTATGATCCATTGGGTCGGAAAGAGTCAGAGACAACTGAAACGGCTTAGCACGTTCGTACATAAGCATCTGTCACAAACAATCCAAAGTCTCTTAAGACATATTAGCTAGAAACTTATAATTGTCATTGGTAATTAGTGACTGGAAAAATATTTTCAAAAATAATTGCAGTTCCCAAGCCTGTTCCTCCTGCCAACGTTGTTACAGGTGACATGATAATTGCAGTACTGAGGGGAGGTGAGATCACAAGATCACAAACTCATGTCTCAGGGTCCAGCTAGCCCTCCTGCACGCATACTGATTGTTTTGACCTGCACACTGAGCCCACCCTCCAGGAAGCAGGAAAAAGTCACTGAGTTTTTTCTGTATACTTTAGGGAGGTAGAATCTATAAAGGAAGCAATTGTATTAGGAATCTGGTAAGTGACAAAGAGAATCTCCCTTGTGTGAACTTGGTCCAGCACCAAAGCCTGCAGGAGGGTGGGATAAATCCTGAGTCTGAACTGAGATAGAAAAGGGAGATGGGGTGCTACATCTTTCACCAATCCCTGATGCTCCTAATGTGATGTATGTATATCTCACTGACAGAGATTGTTGTGGTTTAATACTAATGTGATATTTTATGTGACTAAGGACTGTATTTCCCAAACTAATATGATGTTCAGTCTCCTTTCCAGGAATCCTATACATATATTTCAGGTTTCAGAGATGAGCACATAATAGTCCATCCTTGTAACAAAGAGTATGATGAATCTATAGGAATCATGTGACCTTGTGCAGTAACAGTGTGTCTGGCAGCCATTGCTGGAGTAGAACTGTCTCCTTTAACTCTGGATGTTGTATGAATTGCTGAGAAGATTAAATTTTTGTGTCTCTATTGATTGTTGGAGAGACTATTTGCACATAAATTAAAGAATCAGCATCTATGAAAAATAGAACTTTATGCAATTCAGATACCATATTTCTGCTTCTTTTCAGTATTATGATACCCATTCAAAAAATGTATGTTCTTTATATGGTACACAAGTGTCTAGCCTTAATATTGATCTTCATGTATCTTGTAATTACATATCTGTCACAAATTTTACCTTATTGCTAATACTTGTATTTGTTGTTTAGTCACTAGGTCACGTCCAACTCTTTTGCAATCCCATCAACTGTAGCCCCCCAAGTTCCTTCTTTCTGTGGGATTTTCCAAGGAAGAATACTGGAGTGGGTTGCCATTTCCTTTTCCAGGGGATCTTCTCCACCCAGGGATCAAAACCATGTCTCCTGTGTTGGGAGGCATGTTCTTTACCACTGGTAGCACAGCTGGTAAAGAATCCGCCTACAATGAAGGAGACCCTAATTTGATTTCTCGGTTGGAAAGATCCCCTGGAGAAGGGATAGGCTACCCACTCTGGTATTCTTAGTCTTCTCTGGTGGCCCAGATGATAAAGAATCCACCTGCAATGTAGGAGACCTGGGTTCGATCCCTGAGTTGGGACAATCTCCTGGAGGAAACACTGCAGGAATCACTGCAGGAATGAATAAGTGTATTCATTTAATACGCTTATCGCATGAAATTGATAATAATAATTTTCTTTCTTTAGTCCACTCAGTCTGGCATCATTGTTTCCAGTTCCATGGTTACTGTGACTTGTGCCATTGTGCTTTTGTGCTGGACTGAGAATAAATGAATCTTTTTTTGCTGTCCTAATATTGAGTCATTCTTGTATTCATTAAATCCAACTTGACACAGGGCAGGTGCCAGCAGTTTTATACTCTGGTGGTGGAACTGCATTTTATGAATATATGTAAAGCTTTATTCAAAATTTATACTTAACCCTTGAATGTCTTTTTTTTTTTTGGTTTTGCCATGAGGCATGTGGGATCCTGTTCCCTGACCAGGTAATCTAACCAGCACATGCTGCATGGAAGTGTAGAATCTTAACCACTGAACCAGCAGGGAAGTCCCAGTATCTAAATTTTCAAATAAAATGCTACCAACCTCAATTGAACTGACTAGTTGTAAAACTAAACTTAGATCTGGTTTATTTGAGGGACACACAAGTACTTGCATATATTCTGTAGTAAATGCACTTTCCTTCCTACCAGGGCAGCCAGATTCAAATCCTCGCTAGCCATCTGCCCATCAGCAGTGAATGAATATAGACTAAACATTTAACCTCTCTGGGTCGATGTTTCCCTCATCTTTATAAGGAGGGTAATACTATCTGCCTGATGAATGTGTGAGGAAAAAGATGTTTTCATTTGTGTGGCTTTCATCATAATGATTCATTTATTTCAAGTGTTCTTTAATGGTTATACATTCAACCTTTGGAAGCACCAATATGACAGGAAAACATTATTTCTTTTAAAGTAGGAAGTATTGGTAAGTGGAGAATATTGGATTTTTGTTGACCTGTTACTTGTGTTCTAGGCAATGGGACCAGATGCCATGATCTTCACTTTTTGAGTGTTGTGTGTTAAGCCAGCTTTTTCACTCTCCTCTTTCACCTTCATCAAGAGGCTCTTCGATTCTTCTTTGCTTTCAACCATAAGGATGGTGTTATGTGCATATCTGAGTTTATTGATATGTCTCCTGACAATCTTGATTCCAGCTTGTGCTTCATCCAGCCCATCATTTTGCATGATGTACTCTGCATATAAGTTAAATAAGCAGAATGATCATACATCCTTGACATACTCCTTTCCAATTTTGAACCAGTCCGTTGTTTGATGTCTGGTTCTAACTGTTGCTTCTTGACCTGCATACATGTTTCTAAGGAGGCAGGTAAAGTGGTCTGGGATTTCCATCTCCTTAAGAATTTTCTACAGTTTTTTTTTTTTTTTTTTTTGATGCATATCATCAAAGGCTTTAGTATAGTCAATGAAGCAAAAGTAGATTTTTTCTGGAATTCTCTTGCTTTTTCTATAATCCAAATGATGTTGGCAATTTCATCTCTAGATCCTCTGCCTTTTCTAAATCCAGCTTTAACATCTGGAAGTTTGGTCCATGTACAGTTGAAGCCCAAGAATCTGTACCACCTTCACAGTCAAACCTCACTGGGGCAGAGCTGCCACAGGGGGAAGAACTTTTTGCTCCTACGCATGTGGGGCCACTTAAGTCGTGCCCAACTCTTTGCAACCCTGTCAGCTGTGGCCTTCCAGGCTTCTCTGTAAGGTGATTTTCCAGGGAAGAATTCTGAAGCGTATTGGCTAATACTGGTTGCCATACCCTGCTAGAGCACTATATTTCCTGCTGCCATCACCACAAGCTCCCCTAAGTACCTGGTGCTGCCAGAACCCCTGCAACCCAATCAGCTGTACCACCTCCACACGTGGCCCTCATGAAGGCGGACCCAAGTGCTCCAGGGCAGCCTCAGGAGCAAATCCTAATGGGGGGCCCACATGCAGAGGTAGAAATAAAACCACAATTGAAACTCAGGGACACTGTGTCTAAGGAAGAAGACCCAAAACCTTCCCATCACCTATACAAGCTGCAGACAAATCCACACGATCAACTAGCCAGACTTTATGTCTATGGAATACATAAAAGGACATTGAGAGCTCCCATGAAAGAAAACACACTAGTTTGATAGCTGTGGACATTGGATGCAAGAACACATAAATGTAGGACCAGAATAGAATCTGAGCCCCAACTAGGAACACAGAAAGCTAAATAAATGAAGAGGAAATAGGCAAACTACCTGAAAAAAAAATTCAGAATGATGATAGTAAAGATGATCAAAAACCTTGAAAACAAAATGGAAAAAATGCAAGAATCAATTAATGAAGATCTTGAAGAATTGAAAAAGAAGCATACAGAGACAAAAAACACAATTACTGAAATAAAAAAATACTCTAGAAGCAATCAATAGCAGAATATCTGAAGCAGAAGAACCAATCAGTAAGCTGGAAGATAAAATGGTGGAAATAACTTCTGAAGAGCAGAATAAAGTAAAAAGAATGAAAAGAACTGAGGATAGTCTCAGAGACCTCTGGGACAATATCATATGCACCAACATTTGAATTATAGGGGTCCCAGAAAAAGAAGAAAAGAAATGATATGAGAGAATTTTTGAAGAGATTATAGTTGAAAATTTCCCCAACATGGAAAAGGAAATAGTCAATCAAGTCCAAGAGGCGCAAAGAGTCCTATGCAGGATTAAACCCAAGGAGAAACACACAAATACACATACTAATCAAACTAACAAACACTAATCACAAAGAAAGAATATTAAAAGTAGCAAGGGGAAAAGCAACAAGTAACATACAAGGGAAACTCCATACCTTTAACAGCTGATCTTTCAGCAGAAAGTCTGTAGGCCAGAAGGGAATGGCAGGATATATTTAAAATACTGACAGGGAGAAATCTACAACCAAGATTACTCTACCCAGGAAGGATCTCATTCAAAATTGATGGCAAAATCAAAAGCTTTTCAGACAAGCAAAAGTTAAGAGAATTCACTACCACTGTACCAGCTTTACAACAAATGTTAAAGGGAGTTGTATAGTCAAGAAATCCAAGAGGAGGTAAGATATACAAAATCAACCCCAAATAATTAAGAAAATGGCAATACGAATATATATATATCAATAATTACTTTAAATGTAAAGTAATTATATGCTGCAACCAAAAGACACAGTCTGGCTTAAAGGATACAAAAACAAGATCCATATATATGTTGTCTACAAGAAACTCACTTCAGACCTCAAGACACGTATAGACTGAAAGTGAGAGGATGGAAAAATATATTCCATGCAAATGGAAAATGAAAGAAAGCTGGAGTAGCAAACCTCATATCAGACAAAATAGACCTTAAAATAAAGAATGTTACATTAGGAAAGGAAGGGCACTACATAATAATCAAGGAATCAATCCAAGAGGAAGACATAACAATTGTAAATATCTATGCACTCAACATAATAGCTTCTCAATATGTCAGACAAACACTAACAGACATAAAAGGAGAACTTGACCATAACACAGTGATAGTAGGAGACTTTAACACCCCACTCACACCAGTGGACAGACCATCAAAACAGAAAATTAATAAAGAAACACAAGTCTTAAATGATAAATTAGGTGAGATGAAACTCACTGATATCTTCAGGACATTCTATCCACATGCAGGAGAATACACCTTCTCAAGTGCACGTGGAACATTCAATAAGATAGACCACATCTTGGGTCACAAATCAAACCTCAGTAAGTTTAAGAGAATTGAGATCATAACAAGCATCTTTTCTGACCACAATGCTATGAAACTAGATATCAATTACAAGAAGAACAACTGTAAGAAACACATGGAGATTAAATAATTCATTGCTAAAGAGCCAACAGGTTACTGAAGGGAAATAAAAAAAAATTTCTAGAAATAAATGACAAGGAAAACACTACAACTCAAAACCTGTGGGATGCAGCAAAAGCAGTTCTAAGAGGAAAGTGTATAGCAATACACTCCTACCTCAAGAAGCAAGAAAAACATCGAATAGAAAACCTATCTTTACACTGAAAACAACTGGAAAAAGAAGAAAATTAGGAGAAGGAATGAAATGATAAAAATCAAAACATAAATAACTGAAGAAGAAATGAAAGAAACAATAGTAAAGATTAATAAAACTAAAAGCTGATTCTTTGAGAAGATAAACAAAATTGACAAACCTTTAGCCAGACTCATCAAGAAAAAAAGAGGAATCAAATCAACAAAATTAGAAATGAAAAAGAAGAGGTTACAACAGACAATGCAGAAATACAAAGGATTATGAGGCCATTATGAACAATTATATGGCAGTAAAATGGATAACCTGGAAGAAATGGACAGATTCTTAGGAAAGTTCAACCTTCCAAGATGGAACCTGGAAGAAATAGAAATTATGAACAACCCAATTACAAGCACTGAAATTGAAGCTGTGATCAAAAATCTCCCTAAAAACCAAAGCCCAGGACCAGATGGGTTCACAGGAGAATTCTATCAAGCATTTAGAGAAAAGCTAATGTGTATCTTCTAAAACTCTTTCAAAAAATTGCAAAAGGATGGAACACTTCCAAACTCATTCTACGAGGCCACCATCACCCTGCTATCAAATCCAGACAGACAACACAAAAAAAGAAAGCTACAGGCCAATGTCACTGATAAACATAGATGCAAAAATCCTCAACAAAAGTTTAGCAAACAGAATTCAGCAACACATCAAAAAGCTCATACTCCATGATCAACTTTGGTTTATTCCAGGGATGCAAGGATTCTTCAATATACAGAAATAAATCAATGTGATACACCATATTAGCACGTTGAAAGATAAAAACCATATGATAATCTCAATAGATGCAGAAAAGGCCTTTGACAAAATTCAGCACCCATTTATGATTAAAAGTCTTCAAAAAATGGGCATAAAAGGAGCCTACCTCAACATAGTAAAGGCCATATATGATAGTTCAGTTCAGTCACTCAGTCATGTCCGACTCTTTGCGACCCCATGAATTGAAGCACTCCAGGCCTCCCTGTCCATCACCAACTCCTGGAGTTCACTCAGACTCACGTCCATAGAGTCGGTGATGCCATCCAGCCATCTCATCCTCTGTCGTCCCCTCCTCCTGCCCCCAATCCCTCCCAGCATCAGAGTCTTCTCCAGTGAGTCAACTCTTTGCATGAGGTGGCCAAAGTACTGGAGTTTCAGCTTTAGCATCATTCCTTCCAAAGAAATCCCAGAGCTGATCTCCTTTAGAATGGACTTGTTGGATCTCCTTGCAGTCCAAAGGACTCTCAAGAGTCTTCTCCAACACCACAGTTCAAAAGCATCAATTCTTCAGTGCTCAGCTTTCTTCACAGTTCAACTCTCACATCCATATGTGACCACTGGAAAAACCAGAGCCTTGACTAGACAGACCTTTGTTGGCAAAGTAATGTCTCTGCTTTCCATTATGCTATCTAGGTTGGTCATAACTTTCCTTCCAAAGAGTAAGCATGTTTTAATTTCATGACTGCAATCACCATCTGCAGTGATTTTGGAGTCTCCCAAAATAAAGTCTGATACTGTTTCCACTGTTTCCCCATCTATTTCCCATGAAGTGATGGGACCAGATGCCATAATCTTCATTTTCTGAATGTTGAGCTTTAAGCCAACTTTTTAACTCTCCTCTTTCACTTTCACTGTATATGATAAGCCTACAGCTTTCAGTGAAAAACTGAAAGCATTCCCCCTAAGATCAGGAATAAGACAAGGGTGTCCACTTTCACCACTATTGTTCAACATAGTTCTGGAAGTCCTAGCTACAATAATCAAAGAAGAAAAAGAAATAAAAGAAATCCAGATCAGGAAAGAAGAAATAAAGCTCTCACTGTTTGCACATGACATGATACTGTACATAAACAACCCTAAAGATAATATAAGAAAATTACTAGAGCTAATCAGTGAATTTAGCAAAGTCGCAGGGTACAAAACCAATACACAGAAATCACTTGCATATCTATATACTAACAATGAAAAATCAGAAAGAGAAATTAAGGAATCAATCCCATTCACCATTGCAACAAAAAGAATAAAATATCTAGGAATAAACTTACCTAAGGAGACAAAAGTACTGTACACAGAAAATTACAAGATACTGATGAAAGAAATAAAAAATGGCATAAACAGAGAGATATTCCATGTTCCTGGGTAGGAAGAATCAATATTGTGAAAATGACTATACTACCAAATGCAATCTACAATTCAATGTGATGCCTATCAAACCATTGGCATTTTTCACAGAACTAGAACAAAAAATTTCACAATTCATATGGAAACACAAAAGACTCCAAATAGCCAAAGCAGTCTTTGGAAAGAAGAATGGAGCTGGAGGAATCAACCTTCCTGACTTCAGATTATGTTACAAAGCTACAGTTATCAAGATGGTATGGTACTGACACAAAAACAGAAATATAGACCAATGGAACAAGATCAAAACCCCAGCAATAAACCTGTGCACCTATGGGTACCTTATTTTTGACAAAGGAGACAAGAATATACAATGGGGCAAAGACAGTCTCTTCAATAAGTGGTGCTGGTAAAACTGGACAGCTACATGTAAAAGAATGAAATTAGATACTTCCTAACACCATACACAAAGATAAACTCAAAAATGGATTCAAGACCTGAATGTAAGACCAGAGACTATAAAACTCTTAGAGGAGAACATAGGCAGAACACTCAATGACATAAATCAAAGCAAGATCCTCTATGACCTACCTCCTAGAGAATGGAAATAAAAACAAAAGTAAACAAGTGGGCCTGATTAAACTTAAAAAGCTTTTTCACAACAAAGGAAACACTAAGCAAGGTGAAAAGACAATCCTCAGAATGGGAGAAAACAATAGCAACTGAAGCAACTGACAAAGGATTAATTTCCAAAGTATACAAGCAGCTCTTACAACTCAATACCAGAAAAACAAACAACCCAATCAAAAAGTGGGAAAAAGACCTAAACAGACATTTCTCCAAAGGAGACATACAGATGGCTAACAAACAAATGAAAAGATGCTCAACATTGCTGATTATTAGAGAAATGCAAATCAAAACTACAATGAGATATTGCCTTACACCGGTCAAAATGGCCCTCATCAAAAAGTCTACAAACAACAAATGTGGTGAAGGTGTGGAGAAAAGGGAATACTCTTGCACTGTTGGTGGGAATGTAAATTTATACAGCCACTATGGAAGATGGTATGGAGATTTCTATAAAAAACTAGGTATAAATCCACCATATGACCGAGCAATTCCACTTCTAGGAATATACCCTGAGGTATATGAAAACTGAAAAAGGCACATGTATCCCATTGTTCATTGCAGCACTATTTACAATAGCTCGAACATGGAAGCCACCTATATGTCCATCGACTGATGATTGGATAAAAAATTTGTGGTATGTACACAGAATGGAATATTACTCAGGCATAAAAAGGAACACCTTTGAGTCAGTTCTAATAAGTTGGATGAACCTAGAACCTATTGTACAGAATGAAGTAAGTTAGAAAGAGAAAGATAAATATCGTATTCTAACGCATATATATGGGATATAGAAAAACGATACTGAACAATTTATTTGCAGGGCAGCAATGGAGAAACACACATAGAGAATACTTATGGACATGGGAAGAGGGGAGGAGAGGGTGAAATGTATGGAGAGAGTAACATGGAAACTTACATTACCATATGTAAAATAGATAGCCAATAGGAATTTGCTGTATGTCTCAGGAAACTCAGAGGGGCTCTGTATCAATCTAGAGGGGTGGGATGGTGAGATGGGAAGGAGGTTCATAAGGGAGGGGATGTATGTATACCTATGGCTGATTCATGTTGAGGTTTGATGGAAAGCAACAAAATTCTGTAAAGCAACTATCCTTCAATTAAAAAATAAATAAATTAAAAAAAAACAAAAGTTAATCACAATGTCATTTTATCTGATACGATTGGGACATTGAGATAATAACCTATTCACTCTTTCTCATATTTTTTTCCAGAAGGCTCTGGAGAGGATTTCATTTATTTACTTTTTTGCTTAATTTTAAATTTACTTTTATTTCAAGTCAAAATTTATTTTAACTAAGATTGAAATATAGTTGATTTACAATATTACATGTTTGATGAGTACAGCAGTCATTCATAGTTTTTCAAGGTTCTATTTCATGCATAGTTATTAGTATGTATTGGCTCTGTTTCCTGTGTTGTGAGATGTATCCTTATATCTAATTTATTTGGCACACAGTAGTTTGCATCTCTTAATCCCCTATTTTTCTTGTCTTTATGGCCTTTCCCTTCTCCACTGTAACCACTAGATAGTTTTCTATATCTACCAATTGGTTTCTTCTTTGTTCCATTCTTTAGTTTGTTCTAGTTTTCAATTCCTCAGAGAAGCAATATCATATATAGTATTTGTGTGTGTGTGTTTGATTTATCTCTTTAAGCATAGGCTTATTCATGTGGTTTCAATGGCAAAAATTATATTCTCTTTAACAGCTGAGCAGTATTCCACTTGTATATATCAACTCATGTTTATCAGTTCATCTGTTGTGAATTTGTGTCCGTATCTTGTGTTATTGATTTTTAAAATGCCACTTTCAACATTGGGGTGCATGCTACTTTTTTTTCCCCCTGTACCACACTGCATGTGGACCTTCCCTGACTGGGAATTGAACTCATATTCAGTCTGCTGTGGCAGCAGCAAGGCTTAAACACTGGGCCACCCAGAGAATCCTACAGATTACTTTCTGAAATAGTTTTTTTTTTTTTTCAATGTATAGTCAGGTGTGGAAATGCTGGATCATGTAGTAGTTCTATTTTTACTGTTTTTGAGGAACTTCCATACTGTATTCCATAGCAGCTACACCAATTTGCATTTACCACCAACAGTGCACAAGGGTTTTCTTTTCTGTACAAACTGGCCAACATTCCTGTGGATAGCCATTCAGACAGCTGTGAGGTGATATCTCATTTTTGTTTCAACTTGCATTTTTGATGACTAGCAATATTGAGTATCTTTTAAAGTGCTTGCTATCCGTTTGTATGTCTTCTTTGGAAAATATCTATTCAGGTCTTCCACTCATTTTTTTCAGGGGGTTTGTTTGTTGATATCGAGTTATATGAGCTGTTCATATCTTTTGGATATTAATCCATCATCAGTCGTATCATTTGCAGATATTGTTTTCCCATCCCATTGGTTGTATTTTCATCTTGTCAGTGGTTTCCTTTGCTGTGAAATAGCTTTTAAGTGTTGTTATTCTTTAGTCGCTATGTCGTGTCCGAGTCTTTAGCGACCCCATGGACTGTACCCTCCAGGCTCCCCTGACCATTGGATTTCCCAGGCAAGAATACTGGAGTTGATTAAGAGTTCTTTCGACAGGTAATCTTCCCAAACCAGGGATTGAACTTGCTTCTCTTGCTTGGAAGGTGGATTTTTTACCACTGAGCTACCAGGAAAGCCCCTTAAAATTAAATAGGTGCCCAATTTGTTTATCATTGCTTTTGTTTCTTTTCCCTTAGGAGACAGATCCAAAAAAAAATTTACTGTAATTAATGTCAGAAAATGTTCTTCCTTTTGTTGTCTTCTAGGTGGTTATTTTTCATTATTATCCATTCTCTTTGCCCACAAAATATAAACTGCACAAGGGCAGGAAACACGTGCCTTGTTCTTGGAGTTCTGTCCACTGCCAGCAGATCAGGTGCTTGACACAGCTGGTCAAATATATTCAGTATATTTTATGGGAGGAATGGATTAATTCCTCCAATGCTTGTTGAGTTGTTACCTACCTTCTTTGTGCCACTATAAAATACTTTCCATCTTTTCCACCTTCTGTCTCCATTTTTCAAGTCATCTTTGTAACTACCACACTCTTTTTTTATGTTATTTTCCTATCACTGTTTTAGTGAGTTGTGTTTGTTCCCAGCAATTCTGACATGATAAGTAAGTGGGTTTTCTCCACTCTGCAAAGTTGTTTAACTGTCTGGAAACCACCTGGGTGTCCTATAACTCACTTCAACTCTGGCACTAACTACCTAGTTCAGATTCCACGAGACTATCCTCAGTTCAGATGCAAGTCCCAGTACTGGGACTGCAGAGTATCTATACTTTTGTCTAACTTAACTATAATATCAGGTATCCCCATACTCAGCCCGCCCCCATTTGAAGTTGAAGCATTTGGTGGAATATTCAGAAAACTATATATTTTCAGTAAATATTCAGTTAAACTCGGGAAAACATTTTTCTTACTGCCACCAGTTTATTATAAAGGATACACAGGAATGGCAAGATGAAGGAGTACATTGTGTGAGTTCTGGAAGGAGCCCAAGCACAGGAGCTTCTGTCCGAATGAATTTGGGTATCACTACCCTCCCTGCAGGTGGATGTGCTGTCCAACTCTGAGGATCTCTGTGCCCTGTTATTCAGGAGTTTTTATGGGGGTTTTATCATGTGAGTATCACTGATTGAATCATTGGCAGTTGATGATTAAGCTGATTCTCCAGCCACTCTTCCCTTTCTGGAGCTCGGGGCGTAAGCCTGGAAGTCCAACCCTCCAGTCACATGGTTGGTTCCTCTGGCAACCAGCTTCCATCTTGAAGCTCTCTAGGGGCCCGCCAAGAGTTTCCTCTTTAATAGAAAACTGAGACATGGTTGAAAGGGGCTTTTTATGAATAACAAGAGACTTCATTCACCTGTACCACTCAAATACAGGGGTGTCAAAGCTCTGTGTCAGAAACCAGGGACAACGTTCAAATGTACGTTTCTTTCTATGTCACAGCTTCTGTGAGAAGTTTGTTTCTGTTTTTTCTTTTATGTTGGGAGTTGTGTGTGTGTGTGCAGTATCAGCCTTAGACTTCAGCAAGCTGACTTTCCCTGAACTTCAGACTTTTCACTCCTGCTACCCTTTCTGTATCATGAAAACCTTCCTTGAAACCAGAAATGCTGTGGGGACAGGATGCTCTGAATCCAGAGCAGGTCCTGCATAAGGCCTTGTCACTAAAAACACCAATTTTGAAATTTTTTATTGTCCCTTTCTGAGGGCTGAGACAGGAGGCCGGCAGTTGTGATTAGGTGATGGTGTCTACATCCCTGTTTCTCCCCTAGGGGGCTCTTACAGAGTCTTTACTTGCTCAATCTCCATGCATGGGCTGGAGCCCATGTTCAAGAGCTCCAGCAGGGCCTCACAGAAGACCTGGTTTTGGTCTGACACGCTGATCCCTCACACTGCTTTGGTAGGACCAGTACTTACTTCTCATAGTCACACAAAATTTGTCCTGATCAAGTTCATTTGCAGATTGGTGCTGACACATTGGTTTTGGACATCTTACATTGTTCAATATTGACAGGTGTCCCAATGAAAACCATATCTCAAGGGACCTGTATATCGTAAATATATCGCTCTCATTGTGTTTGTGTGTTTTTAAGCTCTTATGGGGTAGAGTATATTCACTGTTGGATTTCTTTAGCCTGGGAGCCTAGACTTGGCAACAGAGCTTATTGCAAGAGGATAGTTTTTCGGAAACTGTTTTATGTTTTATGAAGATGGCTATGGAGACCCCTAACTGATTGGGTTAGGGGTCTCCATTGCCATCTTCAAGGTTAAGGATATATTGAAGGACACCCAAGATTCAGAATTGATTAAACTGAAGGTTACTAGTGTATTACTAAGAAATTACAGTGTATTACAGGTGAGAAGTTACAGTGCATTACACGTGAGTGGAAACAGTGACAGACTTCATTGTTCTGGGCTCCAAATGGAGACTGCAGCCATGAAATTAAAAGATGCTTACTCCTTGGAAGGAAAGTTATGACCAACCTAGACTGCATATTCAAAAGCAGAGACATTACTTTGCAAACAAATTTCCGTTTAGTCAAAGCTATGGTTTTTCCAGTAGTCATGTATGGATGTGAGAGTTGGACTGTCAAGAAGGCTGAGCGCCAAAGAACTGATGCTTTTGAACTGTGGTGTTGGAGAAGACTCTTGAGAGTCTCTTAGACTGCAAGGAGATCCAACCAGTCCATCCTAAAGGAAGTCAGTCCTGAATATTCATTGGAAGGACTTATGTTGAACCTGAAACTCCAATACTCTGGCCACCTGATGTGAAGAACTGACTTATTTGAAAAGACCTTGATGCTGGGAAAGATTGAAGGTGGGAGGAGAAGGGGACAACAGAGGAGAGATGGTTGGATGGATCACCGACTCAGTAGACATGAGTTAGAGTAAATTCCAGGAGTTGGTGATGGACAGGGAGGCCTGGTGTGCTGCAGTCCATGGAGTCTCAAAGAGTCAGATACAACTGAGCAACTGAACTGAACTGAACAGGTGAGAATCAGCAAAGGGAAAAGGTGCATAAGGGAAAGTCCACATGAAACCATACAGAATAGTCCACATGCCCCTTCCCACTGGAGGCACTTGGAGATGTTGTTATTTCATCCTGAAAAATATGTGCCAATATTTGTGAAGTGGTGTTGATCAAGGCAACTCACTTGAGCCTTGGTGCAGGGTTGAACTGAAGGCCATTCATGTAGCCCTGCATCCTCCATGGGACTGAAGTCAGCTACTCAGACTCCAGCACTTCAGAGCAAAAACAGCTCTTGACCATAAATTGTATTGTTAGCGTGAACTTCTCTAGTCCCACTGGTCCAGTATGGCCCAATGGTTCAAGTATATCAAAACACTCTTATCCAGGAGAATATGCCATGGCTGAGAGATTATCTCCCAGGAGTGAGTCAAAGACCAATCCTAAATACAGGGTTTTCAAAAATTGTTTCAGAGTTTGAGCAACTGAGATTTGCTGATTAGCCCTTTCCTACATGGTCATAGTGGATGGTTTCCTTGTTCTCTTTCTCTAAATCATTTCTGGGAATTTGCTAATCAGGTTCAGTGGCACCAAGAGAAGCAAGTTAGCCTGTGCATATGGAAAGCTGCCATGAATATGAAGAAGTTGGAAAAACATTTTGTCTAAACATACAGCTTGATCATTAAGAGAAAGGCCCCACAAATTTGAATCATAAGGGAAGGTTTCTAGAGAGAAGGGTACAGAGGGAATAGGAATTGGGTTGAGGTAAGAAGAGCGGTGACTGCAGCCATGAAATTAAAAGACGCTTACTCCTTGGAAGAAAAGTTATGACCAACCTAGATAGCATATTCAAAAGCAGAGACAGCACTTTGCCAACAAAGGTTCGCCTAGTCAAGGCTATGGTCTTTCCTGTGGTCATGTATGGATGTGAGAGCTGGACTGTGAAGAAGGCTGAGTGCCAAAGAATTGATGCTTTTGAAGTGTGGTGTTGGAGAAAACTCTTGAGAGTCCCTTGGACTGCAAGGAGATCCAACCAGTCCATTCTGAAGGAGATCAGCCCTGGGATTTCTTTGGAAGGAATGATGCTAAAGCTGAAACTCCAGTATTTTGGCCACCTCATGCAAAGAGTTGATTCATTGGAGAAGACTCTGATGCTGGGAGGGATTGAGGGCAGGAGGAGAAGGGAACGACAGAGGATGAGATGGCTGGATGGCATCACTGACTTGATGGATGTGAGTCTGAGTGACCTCCGGGAGTTGGTGATGGACAGGGAGGCCTGGCGTGCTGCGATTCATGGGGTCACAAAGAGTCAGACATGACTGAGCGACTGATCTGATCTGATCTGAAAAAGAGCGGAAAATATGCATCTACGAAGAAGGGTGAGGGAATGGAAGGCACATAGTAGTCGGCTGTGGTTCAGGAACCGGTGGGGTGTGGAATTGTCAGAGGGAGAGAATTGCAATGGGGTGTAGAGTGGAGGTGCTGTGTGGAACTAGAAGGGTCAGGAGGAGGTTGGAGGGGAAATTGTAGATCATGGGCTTGAAGTGTGATTAGATAGGTGCTAAGAGATGGATAAAGACCTAAGGAGTTGTGGGGTGAAGACTTTTGGGAGATAGAGGTGGATGGGGAGCCAGTATGTCAATAAGGTTGATGGAGGTATTGGGGACAGTTTGAGGGTCACTAATTCATCTGCCATTATGAATTTCATCATTTCCAGTGGAGTCACAAGTCATTCGTGCTTCCCAGGTGCCACTAGTCATAAAGAACCCACCTGCCAATGCAGAAGACATTAGAAATGTGGGTTCCATCCCTGGGTTGGGAAGATCCCCTGGAGGAGGGCATGGCAACCCACTCCAGTATTCTTGACTGGAGAATCCCATGGACAGAGGAGCCTGGCAGGCTACAGTCCATAGTATCAGGAAGAGCTGGACACAGCTAAAGCAACTTAGCATGTGCAGGTCACTCATGGGTCTCTTTTTACAGTCAGATCATGAAGTGAAAATATTGCTCATACAAAATACTCCTTAACCTTTTTTTTTTTTACATGCTGTAAGACCCGAGGTAGAAGGTTTTATACACACCACACCAAGAATATTTTACTGTTCTATCTGTATTTCAGGCAAAGGGAGTGACTAAGGTGGGTATGTCAAGAAAACCTTTTTGTTG
This sequence comes from Tragelaphus eurycerus, assembly GCA_935064755.1. Lineage (NCBI taxonomy): Eukaryota > Metazoa > Chordata > Mammalia > Artiodactyla > Bovidae > Tragelaphus > Tragelaphus eurycerus. The sequence goes on along the minus strand of CAKXYN010000227.1, from coordinate 368,796 downwards.
GTAGTAGGCACTCAATGTTGACATTCATAGGACAGGCCTGAGACTTTCCCAGTACTTTGTCTTCAATAATGAGGGTTATTCTGTTTGTGCATAAGTGTGTGACTATGTGCCACTATGTGCTGGACTGTGTGAGTGTCTTTGCATGTGTGTTTGCTCGTGTTATGATTTTGTGTATGTATGTAGGTTTGTCCACCATTATGACTCTAACAACTGACTTGACAGCTCAGAGTGATTGCTTACTGAACTAAGATCAAAGATTGATTTATGTGTAGGGAAACCTGAAGAATTAAAGTCATCATCTATAAATATTTTTCCTGATCCTTTGGAAATGTATTTCTTAATTCAAAATGCAGTCATAATTCCTTAATGAAAATTTTACACAAAAGTAAGTAGGGATAACTGTGTTGACCTCTTGATGGTACTGAATTAAGTGAATAACCTTGACTTACCTGACAGAATTGTTGAATCTCCCTATTTAGGCATCTTATCCTGCGGCTTGTAATTTCAAGGGACTTTTTAGAACCTTCTGTCTATCTTGTGTGGGTATTGATCTGCATCTCTTCCTAAAATTGTCAATATTGGTGAAGTTTATTTTCCAAAGAATTTGCACATTCATTGATATTGGGTTGTGCAAATGAGTACAGTGATATCTAATATAGATTATTGGCATCATATTCTTTTGTTACTTGTATCTCTTTTGAAATGTAAGATACTTGTACAAATTCCATTTCTTTCTCTTAATTGATGGTGTAGTTCAGTGTATGAAATTAGGAAAGAACTGTCCTGGGTAGAATTTCTAAGTGAGCCAGAACTTCTATTGTGACACATATGTGCAGCCAGTCCCTTATATGTCAATCGTTAGTATTTTCTGCTCCCTGCTTGTGAGCCCTGTCTGCCTCCAGGGATCAAGGAAAAGTGAGCATTTGTCACAAACACTCTAATAGTCTCTTAAGATACATTAGCTTGAAAGTGATAATTGTCCTTGGTAATTAGCAACTGGGAAAACGTTTTCAAAAATAATCCCAGTTCCCAAGCTGGTTCCTGCCAGTGCTGCTACAGCTGACATGATATTTACAATTCTGAGGGGAGGTGAGGTCACAGGATCACAAACTCGTATCTCAGTGTGGAGCTAGCCCTCTTGCACACAGGCTGATTGCTCTGACTTTCATGCTGAGGAAGGAATCTGGTAAGTGGACATACTGCACAAAGGGAGTCTTCAGGCCCGCACCAAAGCCCTGCAGGAGGGTGGGATAAATCCTGAGTCTGAACTGAGATAGAAAAGGAAGATGGGGTCCTAGACCATTCACCAATTCCTAATGGCTCCTAATGTGTGTATTTCTCACTGGAGTGATGGTTGTGGTTTAATGCAAATGATAATGAAAACTGATGTTTCATGTGATCAAGGACTATAGTTCCAAATCAATTTGATACTCAGTCTACTTTTCAGCAATCACAGAGGTACATTTCAAATTTCATAGGTGTGCTCATCATATTCAATACTTGTAACAAAAAGTGGCAAACATCTGATCCTATGAAGAAACAGTGTGTCTGTCAGTTATTTCTGGAATATAAATGTTTCCTGTAAGTGACATGGGCTTCCCTAGGTGGCTCAGACTCTAAAGAATTTGCCTGCAATGCAGGAGACCTGGGGTTTGATCCCTGAGTCTAGAAGATCTTTCAGAGAAGGGAATGGCAACCCAGTCCAGTATTCTTGTCTAGAGAATCCCATGGACAGAGGAGCCTGGTGGGGAGGGTGAAGTGCTAGTAGTTTTAATAGTTGTTTCTCAATTGATTTTGGAGAGACTCTTAGCACTTTAAAGTTAGGGAAGTAGCATTAATAAACACAGAACTTTATACATTTCAGATACCATTTGTAGGCTCAAATGTATATTGCTGACACCTTTAAATATTATAAAACCAATCTAGGAGAGATATGGCATTTATACAGTACACAAGTTGCTTGCCTTAAGATTTCATTTTGTATTGTCACATTTTAATATCTTTCAAAAATCATTGCTTACTGCTAATACTTTTTAAATCTCAGGTATTAAAAATTGATATGCACACCATTTGGAACTGGTTAAAATTTGGTTTCTATTCTTTGCTATTATAGGCTTCATTGTTTCCTGTTGCATAATTCCCATGGATCTTGGTATTGTGCTTTTTTACTAGATGAAAGTAAATGAGTCTTTCTGTTGGCATCCTTAAAATAAGAAATTCTTGTATTCATTAAATCCACTTGTCGTGAGGCAGATACCTGCAGTTTTATACGGTAGTCAGTGCATTTACATTTAATTAAGACTTCAAAAGCTTTTGTTGAAGTTTGCAATTATATATAGAGTAACTCATCAAAAATGAGTGGAAATTTGTCCCTTCCTAAATTTTAAAGTAAAATACCACTAACCTGAACTGAACTGACAAGATGCAAAAGCAAAACTCCATTTAGATGTGGTTTATTTGGAGAATACAAGTAACTAGTATATGAGTACATTCTAAGTTAAATGCACCATAGTTGTTCCAGCGTGAAATCTCCACTAGTCGTGTGCCCCCAACCAGTGAGTGAATTTAGAGCAAACACTTAATTTCTCTGATTGATGTTTCCCTCATCTTTGTAAGGAAGGTAATACTATCTGCCTCATGAATTTGTGAGCAATAAAGATATTGCCACATGTGTGTCTTTCATCACAATGATTCATACATTGCAAATATTCTTTAATTGTATTACATTCAACATTTGGAAACCCGACTTGAGAGGAAAACTTTAATTATTTCAAAGTAGGAAATGGTAAGTGGAGAATGCCGGATTTCAGTTAACATTGTCCCTGTGATACACGTGTTCCCATTCAGGATTCTCTAGCTCAAAAGACAACCATCAGTTCTTGAGACCTGAGAGCATGGCTGCTGGTGATTTGACAGCAGGTTTCATCTTATTGTTACAGACTGTATTTGGAATGCTGGGAAATTTCTTTCTTCTTTACCATTATCTTTTCCTTTGTTGCACTGGGATTAGGCTGAAGACCATAGATTTCATTGTCAAGAACCTGATTGTAGCCAACATTTTAGTTCTTTTGTCTTGTGGATTTCACAATATAATGGCCAATTTTCAGTGGCATCTTCTCAACAGAGATTTTGCTTGCAGATTTTTCCCTTATGTCCGTGTAGTGGGCAAGGGAGTGTCCATTGGCACCACCTGCCTCTTGAGTGTCTTCCAGGTCATCACGATCAGTCCCAGGAACTCCAGATTGGGAGGGCTTAAAGTGAAAGTTCTCAAGTGTGTTGTTCCTTCAGTTATCCTGTGCTGGATTGTGAACATGGTGGTAAATGTCATTTATCTTATGTATCTGAGTGGAGATTTGAGCAACAAAAGCATCACAAACAGAAAGCGTTTTGGACACTGTTCGTCATGACCAAACCAGAGACTCATTATATGCGGTGTTGATGTCCTTCCCTGATGTGTTATGTTTTGTGGTCATGATCTGGGCCAGTGGTTCCACAGTTCTCATCCTGTACAGGCACAAGCAGAGGGTCCAAAACATTCACAGCATCAAGGTCTCCTCCATATCCTCCCCTGAGTCCAGAGCCACCAAAACCATCCTTCTTGTGGTGAGCACCTTTGTTAATTTTAACACTCTTTCCACCATCTGTAACATTTCTTTGAGTCTTTTGAATAATCCTAGTTTGTTCTTTGTGAACAGCTCTGCCATAGTCACTGCATGCTTCCCAACTATCAGCCCCTTTCTGCTCATGAGTCGTGACTCCAGAATATCCAGGCTCTGTTTTGCTGAGAAAAGAAATACAAACTCCCCTACCCCTAGGAAAAAGATGTAAATGGTATGTATTTGGACTTTGTTTCCTTATTCACTTACTTCCATCTGAGTCCTAGGTAAAATTATGAGTTGCTTACCAGAGGATTGTAAACAAAATACAATGAGGATCTGTTTCAGATTAAGCAATGTTATGGTAATAATTGTAATGAAGTACTATGTAATTATCATGCAAGTATTTATTTAACGGATGTTCTATTAATGCTTACAGTAGAGGAATTTAGAATTTATACATTAATAAACACTAGGTCCTCAAACAATCTGGATGTTATGAAGAAGTGTACAACTGTGTTACTTAAATATATCACTGTAAATTTCTTAGAAATGAAGTAAGCGTGGAATACTAAGAAAAGTTGTGTGAGAATTGAATACTGTGTGAAAGAAAGGTGATTACGGATACTGATGACAATAGTGCTGAAGGGGAATTTCAGTCCTTAAATAAACCTTTTGGCAGCCGCTATTGAGTTTTGTCCCTTTTTTACCCTTGCTGCTGCTGCTGCTGCCAAGTCGCTTCAGTCTTGTCCGACTCTGTGCGACCCCATAGACAGCAGCCCATCAGGCTCCACCGTCCCTGGGATTCTCCAGGCAAGAACACTGGAGTGGGTTGCCATTTCCTTCTCCAATGCAAGAAAGCGAAAAGTGAAAGTGAATTTGCTAAGTTGTGTCTGACTCTTAGCGACCCCTAGATGATATTTATTTCAAATATGGTGTTTTGTGAGGCGGTGAGCATGTTTGAATATTTTAGGTAGAAATGGCCAGACTGAGCTGAAGTAGTGCAAATTAGAGCATAAAATTACATTTTATCATGTTTTTAAACATCAAGTGATTGTGACAGTTGAAAAAGGTGTGAGTTGCGTGGGACTGGGATGTGTAGAAGGCAGAATTTTCTCTCCTGTGAAGGTGACTTGGACATATTGGCAAGAAAGAGGTTTTCAAGTGCACACTCATGTCTCCAAAGTCATGAAAATAGTTTGTGGTGGAGACTTCGATTAAATTCAGAGCAGCGGGGGAAGAGCCAATTGAAAGGGTAAGACATGGCTCCATTTTGGGTATGTTGAGTTTGCAGCTTCTCAGTTTTCATGGAGCAAAACATATATTGCCTCAGGTACAGAAGAGATTTGTCTGTGGTTGTCTCTCTGTTGACATTCTGAAGCCAATGGAAGTAATGAGAATTCAGCACTTTGGAAAACAAAATAATTGTTTTGAATGAATGGATAAGTGCATATAGATTGAACCTTGCACCCCACAGAAAAATACTATTTTTAGCTCATGAGACATTTAATGATTTACCACAGAATAGATCACATAGGAAGAAGAAGCAAATACAGACACACCCATCTACAGAATGTGTATATATGTTTGCTTGTGATCTTTGTGTATATTTGTGTGTATAATATATATACACATATATGTATAAAGTCAGTCATGTTTCTATTTCTCAATAACATATTGGAAATTTGTATTTAATAAAAATTTAAAATAGCACTAACTACAATAGTGATAAATCTTGAAGTATGTGTTATCTGAAACATATATTGCCATGCTATTTTTTAAAAATTCCATACAGTGTATTTTAAATTTTTCTACCTTAATCCTATTATTTGACCATATCTCCTGGAAAACCATTTATTGAATATAGTAGCAAAAGTTTGAGGAAGAACTTAGTCTACTTACATTGAATATATAGATATATTTGTCTATCAGCAGATTATATTTTATTGTTTTATCTATATTAACTTCTTTTCCATTAGTTTTTAAATATAATTTTACCTAATAATTTTTTCTTTGAAAGTTGTGTACATATTTTGTGTTAGCTTTAACCTAGACATTCAGTCAGTTCAATTCAACTCAATTCAGTTGCTCAGTTGCGCCCGACTCTTTGCGACCCCATGAATTGCAGCACGCCAGGCCTCCCTGTCCATCACCAGCTCCTGGAGTTCACTCAGACTCATGTCCATCGAGTCGGTGATGCCATCCAGCCATCTCATCCTCTGTCGTCCCCTTCTCCTCCTGCCCCCAATCCCTCCCAGCATCAGGGTCTTTTCCAATGAGTCAACTCTTCGCATGAGGTGGCCAAAGTACTGGAGTTTCAGTTTTAGCATCATTCCTTCCAAAGAAATCCCAGGGCTGATCTCCTTCAGAATGGACCGGTTGGATCTCCTTGCAGTCCAAGGGACTCTCAAGAGTCTTCTCCAACACCACACTTCAAAAGCATCAATTCTTCGGCGCTCAGCTTTCTTCACAGTCCAACTCTCACATCCATATATGACCACTGGAAAAACCATAGCCTTGACTAGACGGACATTTGTTGGCAAAGTAATGTCTCTGCTTTTGAATATGCTATCTAGGTTGGTCATAACTTTCCTTCCAAGGAGTAAAGTGTCTTTTAATTTCATGGCTGCAATCACCATCTGCAGTGATTTTGGAGCCCCCCCAAAATAAAGTCTGACACTGTTTCCACTGTTTCCCCATCTATTTGCTATGAAGTGATGGGACCAGATGCCATGATCTTCGTTTTCTGAATGTTGAGCTTTAAGCCAACTTTTTCACTCTCCTCTTTCACTTTCATCAAGAGGCTTTTTAGTTCCTTTCACTTTCTGCCATGAGGATGGTGTCATTGGCATATCTGAGGTTATTGATATTTTTTCCAGTAATCTTAATTCCAGCTTGTGCTTCTTCCGGCCCAGCGTTTCTCATGATGTACTCTGTATATAAGTTAAATAAGCAGGGTGACAATATACAGCCTTGACGTACTCCTTTTCCTATTTGGAACCAGTCTGTTGTTCCATGTCCAGTTCTAACTGTTGCTTCTTGACCTGCAAACAGGTTTCTCAAGAGGCAGGTCAAGTGGTTGGTATCCCATCTCTTTCAGAATTTTCCACAGTTTATTGTGATCCACACAGTCAAGGGCTTTGTCATAGTCAATAAAGCAGAAATAGATCTTTTTCTGGAACTCTCTTGTTTTTTCAATGATCCAGTGCATGTTGGAAATTTGATCTTGAAATTAACCTAGAAATTAGGATATATTTAAAATTGAATCTGTGTCATTTAATCTAATCCTATTACCCCACCTTTATAAAGACATTGAGACAATAATCTCTTCACTGTATCTCATCCTTATGGTTTCCAGAAAGCTCCAGAGAGGAATTTATTTGTTCACTTATTTGTTAAATTTTTGTTTCAATATTAATATTTTTAGTTTAATTTGAAAAATTGAAGTATAGTTGATTTGCAGTATGTTTGCATAAAACAGAAGTAAGTAAGTAAGTAAGGTCGCTCAGTCGTGCCCGACTCTTTATGACCCCGTGAACTGTAGGCCCCCAGGCTCCTCTGTCCATGGGATTCTCCAGGCAAGAGTACTGGAGTGGGTTGCCATTTCCTTCTCCAGGGGAACTTCCTGACCCAGGGATCGAACCCAGTTCTCACGCATTGCAGGTAGACTCTTTAACCTCTGAGCCACCAGGCAAGACTTGCATAAAACAGAGTGATTCACAATTTTTAAATTTTCTTTCCACTTATAGTCAATATAAGGACTTCCATGGTGGCTCAGATGGTAAAGCGTCTGTCTGCAATGCAGAAGACCTGTGTTCAAGCCCTGGGTTGGGAAGATCCCCTGGAGAAGGAAATGGCAATACACAGTACTACTGCCTGGAAAATCCCACAGACAGAGGAGCCTGGTAGGCTACAGTCTATGGGGTGGCAAAGAGTCGGACATGACTGAGCGACTTCACTTCACTATAGTTAATATAATATACTGGCTATGTTTCCTGTGCTGTACAATAAATCCTTGTATCTAATTTATTTTATGCATAGTAGTTTGCATGTCTTAACCCCATATTCCTGTGTTGCCCTTACCCCCTTGCCTCTACCCACTGGTAACTAGTTTGTTTTCCATATCTATGAATCTCTTTCTTTTTGCTATATTCACTAGTTTGTTCCAGTTTTTAGATTCCACATAACAGTAATATCATATAGCATTGGCTTTTCTGTGATTTATAAGCATAGTAATTCCTAAGCATGGAAATTTTAAGTCCATCCATGTGGTTATAATGGCAAAATTTCATTCTCTTTAATGGCTGAGCAGTATTCCATTGTGTATATACCATCACTTGTTTTTCAGTTCATCTGTTGGTAACTCAGTCTGAGTCATTATCTTGGTTATTATAAAAAATGCTGCTGTGAACATTGGGGTGCATTTTACTTTTTGAATTAGTGTGTTTGTTGCCTGTTTTTAAATATATATACCCAGGTGTGGAATTGCTAGATCATATAATGAGTTGACTCATTGGAAAAGACTCTGATGCTGGGAGGGATTGGGGGCAAGAGGAGAAGGGGACAACTGAGGATGAGATGGCTGGATGGCATCACTGACTCAATGGACGTGAGTCTGAGTCAACTCCGGGAGTTGGTGATGGACAGGGAGGCCTGGCATGCTGCAATTCATGGGGTCTCAAAGAGTCAGACACGACTGAGCGACTGATCTGATCTGATCTGATCTGATCATAAGTCTGTTTTTTAGTTTTTAAGGCTCATCCATACTGTTTTTTGGAAGTGGCTACACCAATTTACATTCCCACTAATAGTGTAGGAGCTTTCTCTTTTCTCAGTAGAGATTATTAATGAGGCCTCTATGTCAGAACACTTCCTGTTTATACATTTAAAGAGTCAAATGTCAGCTGTCGCATCATGGGATGTGGCTCGTTGGCCATGTGGCCTTGTGCACACATGGACTGTCTCAGTGGTTCTGAGGGATGGGACTGCTTCCCCACCATGACTGCACAGACTCACTGTGGGTGCATAATTGCTAAACTGCTCTTACACCTGGCTGTAAGATGTGATAATATCCCACCATCAGTGTACTCACATATTCCCACCTTTCATTCAATGGTCACTTTTCATTTTGAAAAATTTAAACATACGAAATGCAAAAATAGAGCAGGAAATATAGACCTGCAAAAACTTGAACGTACAGCTTACTTTTCATCTAGATTCACCAAACAGTACTATTTTTTCAAACAGTACTGTTTTATCACAAATTATTTTTCATCTGTTTTTGTGTTTGCTCTTTCATGTAAGAATAAATTGTAGACATTTGGACAATTTGCCCCTTGATAGCTGAATATTTGCTTCTTTCTTTCGAGGACATTCTCTAACACAATAGAGGCATTTTACTTATCAATCAATAACTAACATCTTACTAACAAATCAATGCTAATGTGACACCATGATTGAATAGCTAGTCCATATACACATTTCTCCCAGTAAGACAATGATGTCTTTTCTATCTACTTTCATAAATCTAGGATCTAGTCATGATACAAGAATTGCATTCCATTGTCTTGATTCTTTAGTTTCTTTAATTTAGAACACTTGCAGCTCTCTTTTATTTTCCTTCAGTGATACATTTTTGAAGAATACACGCTCACTGTTTTACACAACATCCTTCAGTGTAGATTTCTCTGATCCTATGCCCCATCTTGAGACTCAGGTTTAACATTTGAGCAGAACTGCTACACCCAGATGAGTATGGAAGCTTCTTATTGCATCACATCAGAGGTACAGACTAGGGATATTTTCTGTTATTGATGAGGAGTTTCATTATTTGGTTATGATTGCATAGTAGATTTACTCCTTTTTGAGGTGAATTTTCTCCAGTGTAATTGATAAAATAATTCTTGAAGCTGCCTAAAGAGCTTAATTAAATACTTTGACCAAATTATTCTAGCATCCACTGTAGATATTTCCTATGAACCAATCCTCAGATGATGGTTGGAAATCCACATTCTCCTATCTTGTAAGGGTGTTAATTGCCATTCCTCCATAAAGAAGAGTTTTTCCTCTTATCTTTTGACAGTGGATTCATGATTCCTTTTCATTTGCAGTGATATGTTATTAGTATAATTTTCCTTTTTGGTCCTCAAATTTTCCCCAGTTTTTCCATTGGGAGATTCTTCAGCCTGGGTATATCCCATCACGTTTTGAGTTAAAAATATATATAACATGCAGTTCAAGGGTACAATGCAGTGACCTTGAGTAAATTCACAGTATTTTGTAACCATCACCACTAAAATGTTATTATCACCTCAAGCAGAAATCTAATTCCCTGGAATTATCACAGCCCTGTTTCCTCCTTCACCCTGACTGTCCTGTCCTGTCAGACCCACCATGTTAGATCCTATACACAGTAGTACCCTGTAAGAGGAGAGAAAATATTGTTAAGTGTATTCATCCAAAATTTTACTTTGCTGATAGTTTCAATTGAAGGCTATTGAGGGGCATTTTTATCTGAGCACAATTTTTGCTCCTGAGCTGAAATTAGAAACCATAGGAAATAAAAACAGATTACCAAAAAGGCGTTTGCAGTCCCATGTTTATTGCGGCATTACTTACACCAGCCAAGGCATGGAAACAACCTAAGTGTCTGACAATGAATGACTGCGTAAAGCATATATATATGTGAATACACATGCAAAGGAATATTACTCAGGAGAAAGAAGGAAATCCTTCTACTTGAGACAGCATAGATGGATCTTCAGGACATGCTAAGTGAGATGAGTCAGATCAAGAAAGACAAAGACTGTGTGATATTATTTATATGTAGAATCTTACTGGCCAAGCTGGTAAAACCAGAGTGAATTGGTGATTACTGTGAGCCTAGAGGTGTGGGATAGGACAGAGGTTGTTTAATGGGATAAATTTGAAACTAGTAGACTCCTAGATCCTAGAGATATAACCCCCAATATGGTGAATGTAGACAATAATAGTGAATGCTAAGTCACTTCAGTCATGTCCGACTCTGTGTGACCCCATAGACGGCAGCCCACCAGGCTTCCCCTTCCCTAGGATTCTCCAGGCAAGAACACTGGAGTGGGTTGCCATTTCTTTCTCCAATGCATGAAAGTGAAAAGAGAAAGTGAAGTCGCTCAGTCATGTCCGACTCCCAGCGACCCCATGGACTGCAGCCCACCAGGCTCTCCCGTCCGTGGGATTTTCCAGGCAAGAGTACTGGAGTGGGGTGCCATTGCCTTCTCCGAAATAGTGAATAATAGTCATCAAAATTATTCTAACCACAAGAAACTGATCATCATGTGATCTGGATGAGATACTGTCGCTGCAAGGGTGATTGTATTAAAATTTATAAAAATATGAAATAAACATGTTATGTGACTTAACTTTGCACAATGTTATATGTCAAATACAGTTCACTAGGAAAAGGAACCATACGTGAGTGTTGTGATTGGATCACAAATGTGGGAATAGATGGAAGGCAGAATCTGAGGCCTCCAGTCTCCCTCTGCCACTGACATCACTCCTGGACCCATCCACATTCTCATTCTGCCTCTTTCCCTGCCACATCCTTCATCTCCACCCTGTGACGTTTGGACCGCCACTAAAACTTCACCTGCCTCCATTTACCTCTTTTAGGTTTCGGTTTTGAACTCTCTGCTGCTATTCTATGACTTTTTTGACCTCCACGCCTCTGGGACTATTACTCTAGGGACCTGGGTCTAACCCTCCTCAGCTCTCCTCACCCCTGCAAAGTCCACTGTCTATGACTGCTTTCATCTGGCCGACCATCTGCCCCCAATTCAGAGACCTCATCCCGTGCCCTGTGCTCTCTGTGACCCTGCCCTCTCATTTTCCCTGGCCCATCGCTCAGACAGTAAAGAATCTGCCTGGAATAAGGGAGACCTGTGTTCGATCCCTGGGTTGGGAAGATGCCCTGGAGGAGGGCATGGCAACCCACTCCAGTATTCTTGCCTGGAGACTCCTGATGGACAGAGGAGCTTGGCGGGCTTCAGTCTATGGGGTCTCAAAGAGTGGACACGTCTGATTGACTAAGCACAGCACAACTCTCATCATTGCTCCCATGGACCCAGACGCACACTCCAACCATGGTCTTCAGCCCTGTAGTACTGATCCTTTTTCCTGGGCTCTTGGGCTCTCTCATGCCCATTGTCCTCTTCAGGGCTCTCATGTTCTGTGCCCATTATCTCCCCCAGGCTCCATCCCCTTCCCTGCACACTATCTCACTAGGACTGTTAACTCTACCAGGACATGCCTACTCCATGTGCAGTCACATGGAGTAGGCACACTTCTCCCCACACCATGTTTTATAAACCCACCCACCGCTGCCCTTTGCTCACTTTTGCCCATGGGCTTCTCTACCCATTGGAACTTTGGTTCTCATGAGTCCCTACACCCTCCTTACCAACCCAGATCCCCAAGTCCTCTATGTAGTATCTCCCTTGCCCACTTTTCCCATTTGCACTTTGACCTCTGGCATTGTGTGTTAGTATTTGACCAACATTAAACTCCCTCTCCGTTTTCTCTCTCTGCCGTTTCTCTTCCCCTGCGCACTCTACAACCCCATGCCCCCAGTTTCACCCCATCACCGTCTTATCCTTATTAAGGCTCCTTTTCCCTGTGGCCTATTCCTGCTCCCCTCTATGACACACCCACACACTGTCTTTCCCCGCAATACGCCAGGTTTCCCAGAGCGTGTGTTAACATCAGGTGGCAGTGTTGACTGCACATTTTAGATGCTGTGTATTGTAGTAAATATTGTCCTTGTGATTTTCACAGGGTTGGAAGGGTTGGAAAGTGTAGGAAGACTCCCATTTCCAGACTGTCAGAAGTCTATAAATGCAGCTGTTCTGCCTAAGATCATGTTACGGAGACACACACTTGCATGATGATTGTGATTTTATGAAACAGTGTAATTCTGAGTTCCTAAGACTGTATATTTATGATATGAAATTTTTATAAATTTCATATAAGACAGTTTTTTAATTTATTTTTTGATTGAAGGATAATTGCTTTACAGAATTTTGCTGTTTTCTGTCAAACTTAAATCAGCCATAGGTATACATATGTCCCCTCCGTTTTAAAACTGCCTCCCATCTCCCTCCCCATCCCAACCCTCTAGGTTGATACAGAGCCCCTGTTTGAGTTTCCTTAGCCACAGAGCAAGTTCCTGTTGGCTCTCTCTTTTACATATGGTAATGTAAGTTTCCATGTTGCTCTTTCCATACATCTCACACTTTCCTCCGCTCTTCCCATGTCTGTAAGTCTATTCTATATGTCTACTTCTCCACTGCTGCCCTATAGATATATAAGACAATTTTTATGTGTTCAGTGTGTGTATTGATGCTTTTGAGTGTGTATTGATTCAGTTAAAACTACTAGAGCAAGAGTGATTGTGTATGCACATGTTACATGTTAATGTATATAAATACATGTTTGAATGTATGAGTGTGCACACATGCCTACTTGCATCTTTGTAGGTGAGTTGGCATGTGTGTGTGTGTGTGTGGGGGGGTGAGTGTTTCTGTGTAGTTGGGTTGACCATCTTAATTGCTATAGAAACTGAGTTGAAATTACAATCATTCCATCATGAACCTAGTTCAAAGAGTTGATTTGTGTGTAGGAAAACAATAAGAATGGAATTCAACATTTTATATATACAGAATAGTTTCATATAAATATATATGTTTCTTAATTTAAAGAACAATCATGGTTCCTTACTCAAAATTTTCCACAAAAATATGTGTGGAGGATTCTATTGATCATTTGTTGCTCTCTTCCGGGGGGCCACAGCCAGTGGCTTGCGGGATCTTAGTTCCCTGACCAGGGGCTGAAGCCCTGACCTGCAAGTGAAAGCACTGAGTCTTCAACACTGGACCAGCAGGGAATTCCCCGTTTGTTTGTCTTGAGTTGATTGAGTAGCATTAGCTTATCTGACAGTTACATGAATAGTAGAATCTCCCTCTTAAACTATCTGATCTTGGTTCTTTTATTTTCAAGAACTTTTAGGAACCTTCTTTCTTTCTTCTGAAGATAATAGTTGGTTCTGCTTGCTGTCACTAGTGAGGGTCAATAGTAAAGTTTGTATTCCTAAAGTTTACATATTCATTGGTATTGAGTTGTGGAAGTGAGTGAAGTGATATCTAATGCAGATCCTTGGCATCATGTCCTTCTTTTTACCTGTGTATCTTTTGAAACAGTCATATTTGGACCAATTCCATTTCTTTGCCCTTACCTTAATTGCTGGTTCAGCTCAGCGTATGAAATGAGGAAAGAACTGTTCTATGTAGAATTTCTCAGTGAGGCAAAACCTCCATTGAGACACACACTTGCAGCCAGTCCCTTACGTGTCAAACCTAAGTACTTCCTGTTCCCTGTGTGTGAGGCCTCCCTGCCTCCAGGGATCATGAAAAACTAAGCATCTGTCACAAATGCACTCCAATAGTCTCTTAGACATATTAACCTGAAACTTATAATTGTCCCTGGTAATTAGCAACTGGGCGACTGTTTTCAAAAATAATCCCAGCTCCCAAGCCTGTTCCTGCCCACACTGCTGCAGGTGACATGATAATTGCAGTTCTGAGGGGAGGTGAGGTCACAGGATCACAAGCTCATATCTCAGGGTTGAGCTACCCCTCTTGCACACAGGCTGATTTCTTTGACCTTGGTGTTGAGCTCAGCATCCAGGCAGCAGGAAGAAACATTGGTTTTCTCTACGTTCATCTGTGAAGTAGAATCTATAAAGGAAGGATTTGCGTCAGGAATCTGGTAAGTGGAGATATTGGACGAAAGGAATCTTCTGTGTATGAACTTGGTTCAGCACCAAAGCCCTGCAGAAGGGTGGGATAAATCCTGAGTGTGAACTGAGATGGAAGAGGGAGATGGGGTCCTAGACCTTTCACCAATCCCTGATGGCTCCTAGAGTGATGTATGCATGTCTCACTGACAAAGATTGTTGTGGTTTAAAGCAAGTGATAATGAAATCTGTTTTTTCATATGGTAAAGGACTGTAGTTCCTAAGCCAGTTTGATGATCAGAGTACTTTTCAGGAACCATAGACATAATTTTTAGGTTGATCGGTGTGGCCATGGTGGTCCATACTGTAAGAAGGAGTAGGATGAACCAGGGAATCATCTGATCCTGTGCCCAAACAGTGTGTCTAGCAGCTGTTGCTGGAGTAGAAGTGTTTTCTCTAAGACTTGGTGTATGAAGTGCTTAGTGCATTTAATCACTGTACCTTTCTAGAATGTAGAGAAAGTCTTATCACTTAAAGTTAGAGAAGCAGCATGTAAGAAAGATAGAAATTTACATGTTTCAGATACCATTTTTGGCTCACAGGTATTTTTTATATTTCTGCTGCTTTTAAATGTTATAACACCCATCAAAAAAATGTATGTCATTATGCAGTACACAAATTGCTCACCTTAACACTTGATTTTGCACGCATCTTGTAGTTTCATATCTTTCACAAAGCTTGCCTTACTGTTAATACTTTTATTTGACTAAGGTATTATATATATGTATGTATATATGATTTGGAATTAGTAATAAAATCTACCATTCAGCATTAATCAGGCATCAGTATTTGTTGTCCCATGGTTCCTATGATTTGCACCATTGAACTTTCGTCCAGGAATGAAAGTAAATGAGTCTTTCAGTTTCCATCCTTACATTGAGCCATTCTTGTATTTATTAAATCCACTTTGTCAGGGGAAGGTACCTGCAGTTTTATGCTGTGAGGCAGTGCATCTACATTTAACTACAATTTTGGCAGCTTTACTCAAAGTTTATATTTGCCTGTAAAATGAGTCTTTAGGGCAAATGGAATATTGTCACTACCTAAATATGAAAATAAAATATTAATACCACCAACCTAAATATAATGACAAAGTACAAAAGCAAAACCAAATTTGGACCTGGTTTATTTGAAGAACAGAGGTGACTAGGTGACTAGTGTTCTCAATTAAATGCACCATTCTTATTACAAGCCGATCCAGGGTCACATCCCATTAACTATCTGTCCCTAATGAGTGAATTTAGACCAAACACTGAATTTCTCTGTGCTGATGTTTGCCTCAAATTTATATAGACAATAATAGTGTCTGCCTCATGAATTTGTGAGGAATAAAGACATTAGTATAAATGTGACTTTCATAGCAATGATTCATACATTGAAAGTGTTTTTAATGGTTATACATTCAACTCTTGGAAGCACTTACCTGACAGGAATACTTGAAGTAAGCCATCCTTTCAGAGTAGGAACTATTGGTAAGTGGAGAATGTTGGGTTTTAGTTAACATTGTACCTGTGTTTGACGCCTCGTGTTCCCATTCAGGATCCTCTAGCTCAGAAGACAACCATCAGTCACTGAGACCTGACAGCATGTCTGCCAGGGATTTGGCAGTTTCAGCGATCTTCTTATCACAGATTGTATTTGGAATCCTGGGGAATTTCTCTGTTCTTTACCATTATTTCTTCCTTTATTGCACTGGGCAAAGGCTGAGAACCATAGATTTTATTATCAAGAACCTTATTGTAGCCAACATCTTGGTTCTGTCTGCTAGTATATTTCAAGATACATTGAAAAATTTTGAGTTGCATTTCATGGACAGTAATTTTATATGCAGATTTTTCCCATACATTCGTGTAGTGGGCAGGGGCGTGTCCATTGGCACCACCTTCCTCTTGAGTGTCTTCCAGGCTATCACCATCTGTCCCACGGCTGCCAGATGGGCAGAACTTAAAGTGAAAGCTCTCAAATGCATGGTTCCTTCAGTTATCCTGTGCTGGACCCTGAACATGCTGATAAATGTCATTTATCCTATGTATATGAGCGGAACACTGAGAAACAGAAGCATCACAAACAGAAAAGATCTCGGACAGTGTAGCGCTGTCAGTCATGGCCAACCTGAAGACTCATTATATGCAGTATTACTCTCCTTTCCTGATGCCTTATGTTTTGTGCTCATGATCTTGGCCAGTGGCTTCACAGTTTTCATCCTGTATAGGCACAAGCAGAGGGTCCAAAACTTTCATAGGACCAACATCGCTTCCATATCCTCCCCTGAGTCCAGAGCTACCAAAACCATCCTTCTCTTGGTGTTCACCTTTATCTTTTTCAACATCCTTACCTTTTTATGTAATATTATTTTGGCTATTTTTGACAGTATTGATGTTTTCTTTGTGAAAACGTCTTCAATAATTGTTGCATGTTTCCCAACGTTCAGCCCCTTTCTGCTCATGAGCCGAGACTCCAGGATATCGAGCCTCTGCTTTGCTGGGATAAGGCACTCAAAATTTCCTATCCTTATGTGTGGTAAGTCGCTTTAGTCGAGTCCAACTCTGTGTGACCCCAAAGACCCTCCAGGCTCCTCTGTCCCTGGGATTCTCCAGACAAGAATACCCGAATGGATTGCTATGCCCTTCTCCAGGGGATCGTCTCGACTCAGATCCAGCGACTGAACTGGTATCTCTTCCCTCTAACCTGCCTTGGCAGGTGGGTTCTTTTACAGTAGCGCCACCAAGGAAGCCCATGTAAATTTTTATCTCCAGTGCTAGCCAAGTGCTTGACATTCCAGGTTAAAGTGTGTTCAGTTTATTTTACTGATGGAATGGATTAATTTGTTCATTGCTTGTTGAGGCTCTTCCTACCTTCTTTGTGTCACTATAATGTACTTTATTTCTTTCACCTTCTCTCTCCATTTTGCAGGTCATCTTTGTAAATATCAGTCTATTTGTTGTTCTTATTTTCTTACTGCTGTTTCAATGAAGTGCTTTTGTTCCCAACAGTTTTGATATCAAATGTGAGTAAGTTTTTCCACACTCTGTAAAGCAGTTGTTCAACTCTCTGTCACTCCAGCAATGACATTAACTACCTAGTTCAGACTCCAAAAGACTGTCCTCAGTTAAATGCAAGAATCAAGTGTTGGGGGCCAAGGTTGTGTCCACTTCTGATGACTCGGCTGTAACATCACAAGTTCCTATACTCACCCCATACTTCAAAATGAAGAATATGCTGTAATATTCACAGAACTCTGGGAATCATTTTCCTTACTACCACCAGTTTTTTGTTTGTTTGTTTGTTTTGTTTTTTTAATAAAGGATACAAAGGAATGGCCAGCTAAAGTACATTGGGTGAGTTCTGGATGGAGCCCAAGCACGGGATCCTCTGTCCCCACGGAGTCTGGCATTGCCACCCTCCCTGCAGGTGGATGTGTTGTCCAACTCTGAGGGTCTCTGTGCACTGTTGTTCGCCGGGGGTTTTATGGAGGTTTCATCATTTATTCTGCACCCCACTCCAGTACTCCTGCCTGGAAAATCCCATGGACGGAGGAGCCTGGTAGGCTGCAGTCCATGGGGTCGCTAAGAGTTGGACAGGACTGAGCGGCTTCACTTTCACTTTCATCATTGATTAAGTCATTCGGAGTTGGTGAGTAAGCTCAATCTCCAACCCCTGTCCTGTCTCTGAAGCTCAGGGTGTCAACCTGAAACTTCCAACTGCCTAATCACATGGTTGGTTCCTCTGGCAACCAGTTGCCATCCTGAAACCCCCTGGGGGCCCATAAAGGTCACCTCACTAACAAAAATATTCAGATACAATTAAAAGGGGCTTGTTATGAAAAACAATAAAATACTTCTTTCACCTGTACCACTCAAACATTTCTAAGGGTTTTATCAGTTCTGTGTCATAAACCAGGGACAAAGTCCAAATGTCATAGCTTACTGCATCATAGCTTTCATGCTGAAAGTTTATTTTTTTTTACATTGTAACTTTTGTGTGTGTGCAAGTACCGGCCTTAGACCTCAGCAAGATGACTTTCCTTGGACTTCAGATTTTTCACGTCTCCTGTATCATGAAGAACCTTCCTTGAAACCAGAAGTGCTGTGGGGACTGGATCCTTTAAACCCATACCACATCCTGCATAAGTTATGTTTTTGGAAACACCCACTTTGAAAATTTTTACTGTCTTTTGAGGTGTGAGACAGGCAGGGCCAGCAGTTGTGTCTAGGTGGTGATGTCCATGTCCCCGATTCTCCGCTAGGGGGCACTTGCTGACTCTTTACGTGTTCATCCTTCCTCATGCAGGGACTTGAGCCCATGTTCAGGAGCTCCAGCAGGGCCTCGGAGCAGACCTGGTTCTGGGAGGATGCCTGACAGGCAGATCCCCGCCAAGGACTTGACAGGAACAGTACTTATTTCTCAGAGTCACATGATATTGTTACTGACCAAGTTCACTTGCAGGTTGGTGCTGACAGTTTTGGACATTTTACATTGTTTATATTGACAAGCGCCCCTAAATAAAACCATATCTCAAGGGTCCAGTCTATCTTAAATGTAACTGTGTGTGTGTCTTCTATGTTTGTGTATGTGTGTGTGTATTTTTAAAGCCCCTTTGGGGTAGGATATATTCATTGTTGGATTTTCTTAGCCTGGGCTCCTAGACTTGGTAACAGAGCTTATTACAGCAAGATAACATTTCTAAAGATGTTTTGTTAGTAGTAGTAATGTTTTTTTGGCCATACTGTGGGGCATGCGGAATCTTACTTCCCGAACTAGAGATCGAACCAAAGCCCCCACAGTCAAAGTGCTGAGTCCTAACCACTGCATCACAAGGAAATTCCTTGTTTTATTCAGTCAGAGGTCTCCAAGGCCATCCTCAAGGTTGATTCATAGAAGGACTCCCAAGATTCAGGATTGGTTACAGCCCCCCATGTATATGTGCTGTGCTCAGTCACTCAGTTTTTTTCTGACTCTTCAAAACCTCATGAACTGTAGTCTACCAGGCTCCTCTGTCCATGGGGTTTCCCACGCAAGAAGGCTTGAGTGGGTTCCCATTTCCTTCTCCATACACCCAGAGTTACACCCGGGGTTACTTATTGCAGTGCAAGGATACATGCTAGAATCGGCAAAGGGAAAGTTACATGGGGTGAAATTCATAAGAAACCAGGCTTAAGAGTCCCCATGTGTTTCTGAGGGAAGTGACATGAAGATGATGTGAGTTTGCCCTGTACAACATGTGACAGTACACGTGTTGGTGGTGGTGTTGTTCAGTCCCAAAGTCAGACTCTTTGTGACCCCATGGACTGCAGCACACCAGGCTTCCTTGTCCTTCACTATCTACCAGAGTTTGCTCAAACTCATGTCCATTGAGTCGGTGATGCAATCCAACCATCTCATCCTCTGTTGTCCCCTTCTCCTCCAGCCCTCAGTCTTTCCCAGTATCAGGGTCTTTTCCAATGAGTCAGATCTTTGCATGGGGTGGCCAAAGTATTAGAGCTACATATGAAGTGTTGCCATCCTAGGAAGTTCAGCTGAGTCTAGGTGCAGGGCTGTCCTACAGGTCAAGAAGGTAGCTTTGAGGACTCATGTGACTGATGTCTGCTACTCAGACCCCAGACCTTGACAGTAAATGGCTCTTCATCATAAATGGCATCGTTAGGATTAACTTCTCTGCTTGCACTGGTCTTGTATGTACCAATGTCTCTAGTATATCAAAACACTCTGGCTTCTTTTTGTGAACAGAGTTTCTTAAAATTAATAAAGCACAATTTATCAGCAAAAACAAAACCAAACACTCTTCTCAGAGGAATATTCCAGAGTTCAAAAGTTATCTCCCAGGAGGCAGCCAGTTCTGAAGACAGATCTTTCCTTAAAATTTGCAGGGATTAAGCACCAAGATTTGCTGAATTTACCCTTTCATTCATGGTCATAGTTGATGTTTTCCTTGTTCTTTTTTGTCTAAATGATGTCTGTGAATTTGCTGATCAGGTACAGTGGCACCAAGAGAAGCACTATACCCTGAGAACTCTGAAATTCCATGAATGTGATGATTTTTGCAAAATATATTGTCTACACTTAAAGCTGACTCTTTACAAGAAAGACCCCACAAATCTGACTCACAAGAGAAAAAGTTCTAGAGGGAGGGGTACAGAGAGAATGGGAATTGGATAGAGCTGACTGGACTAAGGCAAAATATAGATCCACAGGGAAGGGGGAGGCCATGGAGGGCAAGGATTTGCCAGCTGAGGTGCTGGGATTAGTGGGAGTATGGAGTTGTCAAGTGGAGAAGGCGATGGCACCCACTCCAGTACTCCTGCCTGGAAAATCCCATGGACAGAGGAGCCTGGTGGGCTGCAGTCCATGGGGTCGCTAAGAGTTGGACACGACTGAGCGACTTCACTTTCACTTTTCACTTTCATGCATTGAAGAAGGAAATGGCAGCCCACTCCAGTGTTCTTGCCTGGAGAATCCCAGGGATGGGGGAGCCTGGTGGGCTGCCATCTATGGGGTCGCACAGAGTCGGACACCACTGAAGCAACTTAGCAGCAGCAGCAGCAGCGCAGAGTTGTCAAGGAAGAGGATTCAAAGGGGTATATAGAGTGAAGGTGGGGTGTGGAAATAGAAGGACCTGACGGGGGTTGGAGGAGAAAATGTAGATCATCGGCTTGGAGAGTGATGTCTACAGCACTGAGAGAGAGAGAGAGAGAGAGAGAAAGACCTAAGGAGTCACGGGGTGAAGGCCGTTGGGTAATATAGATGAAGGGGAAGCCAGTATGGAAATAAGGCTGCTAAGTCGCTTCAGTCATGTCCGACTCTGTGTGACCCCATAGATGGCAGCCCACCAGGCTCCCCCCATCCCTGGGATTCTCCAGGCAAGAACACTGGAGTGAGTGTTCTTGAAAATAAATTCATTTGTATTGTTTTTAGGTTCCACATATTATGCCAATCCACACTCTGCAGCCGTGGTCTCAGCCCTGTAGTCTTGACCCTTTGTCCTGGGCTCTTGGGCTCCCTCCCAGCCCCTGTCCTCTCCAGGTCTCTCAGGTCCTGTGCCTGTTATTTCCCCTGAACCCATCCCCTTTCCACA
Source organism: Tragelaphus eurycerus (assembly GCA_935064755.1). Lineage (NCBI taxonomy): Eukaryota > Metazoa > Chordata > Mammalia > Artiodactyla > Bovidae > Tragelaphus > Tragelaphus eurycerus. The sequence continues at coordinate 347,297 of CAKXYN010000227.1, read as the reverse complement.
CACTATCTCACTAGGACTGTGATCTCTCCCAGGGCCTGCTTACTCCATGTGAAGTCACCTTCTCTGCACACCATGCTTTATAAACTTATCCACCACTGACTTTTGCTCACTTTTGCCCATAATGTCTCATCCCCACTGATATTTTTCTTCCCATAACTCTGTGTACCCCGTATCTCCCCAGATCACCAAGATACGGTAACCTCTTACCCACTCTGTTCACTTGTATATTCATCAGGAGGCTTGCACTTGAATACTTAACCAACATTATACCCCTTGTGCCTTTTTCCCTGCCCTCTTTCTTCCCTTTCCCTCTCTTTAACCTTGTGCCCAGGTTCACTCTACCACCATCTTATCCTTTTTGTTCCTTTTCCCTGTGGCCTATTCCTACTCCACTCTGTCACACACCCACACAGTCACTACCCTAAACACTACAAGTTGCCTAGAGTGTGTCTTGACATCAGGTGTCAATATTTACCACACATTTTAGGTGCTGTGTATTGTAGTAAATATTTTCCTTTTGATTGTTACAGGGTTGGTAGGACTGAAAAGTGTAGGAAGGCTCCCATTTTGAGGCATCCAAAAGTTTGCAGATAGAATTGTTCTTCTATGGGAGATCATGTCACTGAGATACACACGTGCATGGTGATTGTGTTTTTAAGAAAGAGGGGTATTCTGAGTTCGTGTATCTGTGAATATTTTTATATATGTATGAGAATTTTCTTGGAGTGGGTTGCCACTTCCTTCTTCAGAGGACCTTCCTGACCCAGGGATTGAACCTGTGTCTCTTGCATTGGCAGGCAAATTCTTTACCACTGAATCCCCTGGGATGCCCAAGATACTCCATACTTGTAACAAAGAGTAGGATAACTATAAGAATTATCTGATCCTGTGCAGTATCAATCCTGAATATTCATTGGAAAGACTGATGCTGAAGCTGAAGCTCCAATACTTTGGCCACCTGATGAGAACTGACTCATTGGAAAAGACCCTGATGCTGGGAAAGATTGAAGGCAGGAAAAGGGGATGACAGAGGATGATATGGTTGGATGGCATCACCAACTCGAAGGACATGAGTTTGAGCAAGGTCTGGGAATTGTTATTGGAGAGGGAAACCTGGCACACTGGAGTCCATGGGGTCGGAAAGAGTTGAACATGACTGAGGACTGAACTGAGTGACTGAAGTTTGAAACCATAGGAAATGAGAACAGGTTTTCAAAGTGATATCTGCAACTTCATGTTTAGTACAGCATAGATATGGAAACAAATTGTTCACAAAAGAATCATAATACACACACACACACATATACACATAATGGAATTCTATTCAGTCATGAGAAGGAAGGACATCCTGCCATTTAGGATAAGGATGAATCTTGAGGATGTTACACTAAGTGAGATTATTCAAACAGAGAAAGACAAACAGTGTATGAAAGCATTTATACATGGAATGTAAAGAAGCCTGGGATTTCTTTGGAAGGAATGATACTAAAGCTGAAACTCCGGTACTTTGGCCACCTCATGCGAAGAGTTGACTCATTGGAAAAGACTCTGATGCTGGGAGGGATTGGGGGCAGGAGGAGAAGGGGACGACAGAGGATGAGATGGCTGGATGGCATCACTGACTCGATGGATGTGAGTCTGAGTGAACTCCGGGAGTTGGTGATGGACAGGGAGGCCTGGTGTGCTGCAATTCATGGGGTCGCAAAGAGTTGGACACGATTGAGCGACTGATCTGAACTGAACTGAAAAAAGCCAGGCTCATAAAAACAGAGGGAAATGGTGGCTGCCATAAGTAGGGAGGTGGAGGAATAGGTAAGTTGCCTAAACTACTTGAAACTAGTAGACAACTAGGTCCTGGAGACCCAACAGAGTACAGTGAAGGAGGGTCACGCTAGTCAGCATATTACATGTATATATGACGTTTATGTTTATGTGTATGCACTGTGCTATACGCAGCCAATGTCATTGTTCTAACAACATAAAAGAAGTGATGGTTATTCGGTCTGGCAGAAATGCTAACACTCCAATGGTGGTTATATTACAATCCATAAAATCATGAAATGAAATGTACAGCTTAACTTTACAGTGTCATATGCTGCGACCAGCGCAGCAGGTAGGGCTTGAAAGTGGTTGACCCACCGTTTGGGAAAAAGAAACTAGAGATAGAAATAAACTTTTAAGGATGGGACTGGGGGACTCAAGACCTCTTGGATCAAGAGCCTTGTTCCTCAGAGCCACATTGTTTTTATTTAGTGTCTTGGCAACAGAAAGTATCTGTTGTGCGTCGCTGAAGTCAGCCCCCTGTGTCCCTGGTCACGTCTCCCATTTTATTGATTACTTTAAATTATCTTTGTTATTTTTTTGTATAAGTGATATCACCTAGCTGGAGGTCATAGACCTGCATATGCTTTGGGACGACATCTTCGTGTGTGCACAAGCAGAGTTCTGAACTTGCACTGACCTGGCTTTCCAAGGTCAACACTATGTTTTTCCTTAGCGTAGCAGGTCATGACAACTCCAGCTAATCAACCCGATGTACTTTTATTTTATTTGGATTATGCCATATTACTGTATTTTGCTTTTATTCTTTTCCTGTAGTGGTTTTCTCATGGCTTAGCCAGAGTAGCGATCAGCGGAATATTAATCTCTGCATAGCCCCCTTTGTGTTTTTGTAGCAGAAGATACATTGATCTCGCAACTTCTTTCTTCATTAGTTCTCAGAGGGCTTTTCACGTGCATCTGAGGACTAAACAGTAGATTATAGTGAAACAGCAAAACATAGCTAGTGTTCCAGCAAGACCACCTCCGATGCCTTTGATGCACTCGACAGGACTCAGCGAGTTAAGGCCCTCTGCTGTTCCTTGAAGTGTATCTGTACCTGGTAATAGTCTAAGAGAAGCATGCTGCATGCCAGTGATTTTTGCTTGCGGCTTTCTAATATCTAGAGTAAGGTTGTTGGCCACTTAGCTCTGCAAGTGCCATCTAACCTTTTCCCAGAAGTGTTCAGATTAGTTATATTCCTGGGGATTACACAGAAAGTAGTAATGTGCCAGTCACACTTTAAATATATTTGGAATTTAAGATTTTGTACTTCTCCTAAGAGTAGCACTGCATTTTCTAAATCCACCAACCTGATGTTAATGTCCTCATCTATATGAGCCTGGGCTCCTCAAGTGGAACTGGCATTTTTATGCCAGTCCTGCACAAAAGTGCTGGTTTGTACAATCTGATGGAGAGCTATTCCCGCCACTGCCACTGTGGTGATAATGGCAATAATGCCCATTATGGCGGCAATAAGGAGCCAAATAAAACATTTGGATCTTTCCAAAATAGAATTTAGTACTATGAGCACATTATGCATCTCAGGAGAAGAGTTCCCAAAGGCCTATTTTGAGTTAGTGGCAGCCAAACTCCTAAACATCTACACAAAGTCACATAGGAATGGTTCAAGTTAAATAATGAAGTGTTCAAGCAGGTATGTGGTTTGTAATCCTGGCAGGTCAGGTTTCTTTCTGTCTGATTAATAGTTATAGTGCCAATCATAATCACATTTGGATCCCTAACACAAGCTTGAGTATAAAATGTTCAATTTGTTGATGTATTAAATGACAGAGTATAATTTGTGGAATGAGAATAGTTTCCATCCCAAATTTGATACTTTTTCAGGCTTATGGCCAATTTTCACATTTCTGTTTGAACCCTACCTAATTTGAACTGTGGCTGTGGCGGAGATATGCCACTGCCATGCCATATAAGGGAATATTCTGAATGTGCAGTAATACTAGTGTGATTGTATACAGACATATGCCAATGCAACTTTTTATAAGGATTTCAGGATGAGTTGTGAGCAATTAGAGACTGCGTACCCCTTAGGGGACCAGTCCCAGACAATTCCATAGGACCCATTAAGTAAGATCACCCCTTCAATCTCATGACAATTATCCCAGTATATTTGATTTTGTCAGTGAGCCCGTATGTGTCTGCTCTCACACAGGGTCTATCTGGCTCAGTTAGATTAATTTGATTAGTCTCTTGATATCCAAATCTCAGTTCAGAAAGTCAATACAGCTGAGTCTTTGTGTGATTTCTGTTCAAAGAATTTACAGAAAGCCAAGCCTGCATTGATAGATTAAGATAGCTCTGATTAGCACCCAGACAAATGAGCCAAGTGTTAAAACCCAAAGTGCTATGGAAGGGGGTCCCCTCTTCCTTTTTATGAATGGGCAAACACTTGTCTTCTGGACCAGGGATCCAGGAGGAGTCTTTAATATAAACAGGGATAGATCCTTCACCCCAATTAACAGGCCTTAGCAATGGGAAATTAGGTACATAGGCCCAATAGACATAATTCGTTGCTTCTGCTGAAGCCAGGGGTATACTCACTGCGATGGTTATGAGGGCAAACATAACCGTGATCAGATTGCCTGGAATCACTGATTGTTTCTGCTCAGTTTTACTCTATGAGCTGGAATCCACACAGGTTCTAGACCTTCTCCCGGGGGGATACAAGCAAACTCTCCTCCCCATGTAATTAACTTCCCCGGTAACCAAGCACTTATTAATAAATCTTGCCACAAATCACAGGCTTAGTTTTATTTGTGGATGTAGCCTGAAAATGTCGCTCAGCTGCAGTTTCCATAGTTTGTGCCGAGACATTCAAAATATCAAAAGTAAAAAACCTTTATTCAATATTGTTTATTGTCCTATAGCATTTTTGTTTTTGTATGATATGTATAAGTGGTTGATCAGCCCTCTCCATTATAGCCTGTCCTTGTGGGTTATAGGGAATGCCAGAAGAATGTTTTATAGACCAAATTTTAAGAAATTGTTGGAATGCTCTACTGGTATAAGCAGGGCCATTATTAGTTTTTATAATTTTTGGTAGTTTTATAACAGCAAAACAAGCATATAAATGTCTTCATTTTATAGTCTCACTGGAGTGAGCAGTGGCCCATATAAATTGAATGAAGTTGCTCAGTCACGTCCAACTCTTTGTGACTTCATGGACTGTAGACTGTGAGGCTCCTCACCCCATGGGATTTTCCAGGCAAGAATACTGGAGTGGGTTGCTGTTTCCTTCTCCAGGGGATCTTCCCGACCCAGGGATCAAACCCGGGTCTCCAGCACTGCAGGCAGACTCTTTACCAACTGAGTCACTGAGGGAGCCCTATATAAATTGACAGAATGTATCAATAGTCACATGTACATAAGAGAGCTTACCAAAGGAAGATATATGAGTTACATCCATTATAGCTGTGGATTTCATATGGAACTGTATACCATCATTATATCAGTGGCTCAGTCATATATTTGATAACGTAAGGGACAACATTTCTTGAAACAGGCAATATAGAAAACAATATAGTTAGCAATAATAGTAAAATCATAAGTAAGAATTTAAGTCAAGAACTTTCATAAGGCAGAACCCAGAAACATCTTTAAGTCATCTGACTTAGTTTGTTAAATGACTGTATCTTGTTGTTAATTTCCTGGTTGCAGATCCTGGAGCATCTGATCTTTATTTAAAGACTGGTTACTGAGATAAACTTTAGAAACAAACTTAGAGTCTCCTTTTTAATGAAGCACCTTTTAAACTTAATAAATGTCCTTTTTAATTTAACTTAGTGAAGCCTGTTAGCAGTGTAACATAACCACAAGGAGCTATATTAGTAGTGAGTCATAGTAAATACAGGCCTTAATTAACAAAACTGCTGCTGCTACTGCTGCTAAGTCACTTCAGTCGTGTCCGACTCTGCGTGACTCCATAGATGTCAGCCCACCAGGCTCTCCTGCCCCTGGGATTCTCCAGGCAAGAAAACTGGAGTGGGTTGCCATTTCCTTCTCCAATGCATGGAAACAAAAAGTGAAAGTGAAGTCGCTCAGTCGTGTCCGACTCTTAGCGACCCCATGGACTGCAGCCCACCAGGCTCCTCCATCCATGGGATTTTCCAGGCAAGAGTACTGGAGTGGGGTGCCATTGCCTTCTCCAATTAACAAAACTAGGCCTTACTATTCAGTGAAACATGTTAAATGTCATAGGCCTGACATCAGTTGTGTGGATATTTCTTTCAGAGCTCCCGAGTATACTCTGAGATTTTTGTATATGTCTGGAGACAGTCTTTTTTACCTTGATAAGGCTGTTTAGAACTCAAATGTCTCCAATTTCTGGATTGGCAAGGCAGAGAGAAAAGAAAAATGTTTTTATTTTACCCACAGGTGTAAAATCACTAAATTGTTTTAAACCATCAGTGACTTGAGGAGAATAACTTTTTTATATCTGAAGATAAAGATTAGAAGCCAGTAATATGTCAGACAAAAAGTCATGAAAATTTTAGTCATACTTAGCAGTCTGTTCAATCTCATGTAACCAATCCCTTTGCTTTGTGTTCCTTGCCTGACGACAAAGGACGTCAGTGAAAGTGATAGTCTCTAAGAAGCTCATGACGTTTTTGCCAGTATCCATACAACCTGCCCAGCAAAGTGGGTGCCCTGATCACTAGCGATCACAGGAAATGATTTTAACCATTTCCCTCTTGTGATATGTTAACCCTGCAGCCAGGAAAAGCTTTATGCTATCAAATAAAAGTGAGGTTTGTCAGGGAGCCAGGAGAAGCCGAACAGCTGTCTTGGGCTTCCCATAGCCCTGATGTTTGGTTAATAGCCATTATTTATCCATTTAAAATTTTCTTATGAGGGATTAATTTTGTAGAAGCAGAATGAGCTTTGTCTATGTGTGCCATAATCTCCACAGATCATTGTGAAATAACACTCATTTATTTTATCAAAGTAACAAGATTTTTTAAAATATAAATTTATTTATTTTAATTGGAGGTTAATTACTTTACAATATTGTATTAGTTTTGCCATACATCAACATGAATCCGCCATAGGTATACACGTGTTCCCCATCCTGAACCCCACTCCCTCCTCCCTCCCCGTACTATCCCTCTGGGTCATCATTGAACCTGGACTGGCGATTCATTTCATGTATGATATTATACATGTTTCAGTAACAAGATTTTAAAAGCAAGTATGTATTTCCATACAAATTGAGAAATTATTTGTTCTAGCTCTGTGAAGAATACTGTTGGTAGCTTGATGGGGATTGCATTGAATCTATAAATTGCTTTGGGTAGTATACTCATTTTCACTATATTGATTCTACCAATCCACGAACATGGTATATTCCTCCATCTATTAGTGTCCTCTTTAATTTCTTTCAGCAGTGTTTTATAGTTTTCTAAATATAGGTCTTTAGATTCTTTAGGAAGATATATTCCTAAGTAAAGCTATCTTGAGAAAGAAGAACGGAACTGGAGGAATCAACCTGCCTGACTTCAGGCTCTACTATAAAGCTACAGTCATCAAGACAGTATGGTACTGGCACAAAGACAGAAATATAGATCAATGGAACAAAATAGAAAGTCCAGAGATAAATCCACGCACATATGGTCACCTAATCTTTGACAAAGGCGGCAAGAATATACAATGGAGTAAAGACAATCTTTTTAACAAGTGGTGCTGGGAAAACTGGTTGAACACTTGTAAAAGAATGAAACTAGAACACTGTCTAACACCATACACAAAAATAAACTCAAAATGGATTAAAGAGCTAAATATAAGACCAGAAACCATAAAACTCCTAGAGGATAACATAGGCAAAACACTCTCTGACTTACATCACAGCAGGATCCTCTATGACCCACCTCCCAGAATATTGGAAATAAAATCAAAAATGAACAAATGGGACCTAATCAAACTTAAAAGCTTCTGCACAACAAAGGAAACTATAGGCAAGCTGAAAAGACAGCCTTCAGAATGGGAGAAAATAATAGCAAAGGAAGCAACAGACAAACAACTAATCTCAAAAATATACAAGCAACTTCTACAGCTCAATTCCAGAAAAATAAACGACCCAATCAAAAAATGGGCCAAAGAACTTAATAGACATTTCTCCAAAGAAGACATACAGATGGCTAACAAACACATGAAAAGATGCTCAACATCGCTCATTATCAGAGAAATGCAAATCAAAACCACTATGAGATACCATTACACGCCAGTCAGAATGGCTGCGATCCAAAAATCCACAGGCAATAAATGCTGGAGAGGGTGCGGAGAGAAGGGTACCCTCTTACACTGTTGGTGGGAATGCAAACTAGTACAGCCACTATGGAGAACAGTATGGAGATTCCTCAAAAAACTGGGAATAGAACTGCCTTATGACCCAGCAATCCCACTGCTGGGCATACACACTGAGAAAACCAGAATTGAAAGAGGCACGTGTACCCCAATGTTCATAGCAGCACTGTTTACAATAGCCAGGACGTGGAAGCAACCTAGATGCCCATCCACAGATGAATGGATAAGCAAGCTGTGGTACATATACACGATGGAGTATTACTCAGCCATTAAAAAGAATACATTTGAATCAGTTCTAATGAGGTGGATGGAACTGGAGCCTATTATACAGAGTGAAGTAAGCCAGAAAGAAAAACACAAATACAGTATCCTAACGCATATATATGGAATTTAGAAAGATGGTAACAATCACCCTGCTTATGAGACAGCAAAAGAGACACTGATGTATAGAACAGACTTTTGGACTCTGGGACTGGGAGAGGGTGGGACGATTGGGGAGAATAGCATTGAAATATGTATAATATCATATCTGAAACGAGTCAGTCCAGGTACGATGCCCGATAACAGATGCCTGGGACTGGAGCACTGGGATGACCTGGAGGGATGGTGTGGGAGGAGGGGAGGGAGGAGGGTTCAGGATGGGGAGCACGTGTATTCTGGTGGCGGATCCATCTCGATGTATAGTAAAAGTAATACAATATTGTAAAGTTAAGAAAAATTAAAAATAATAATAATAAAAAAATGCAAAAAGGAAGAAAAAAAAAGAAGTCATTAAATATCATGAGAAAATATATGTGGGGTAGAATAAAATGTTTATGCATAAAAAAAAAATAAAAGCAAGTATGAATCACTTAAAGACAAATTTCCATAGTCTGTTATCAAAAGCCTCAATAGTGAAAGCACCAAGTCCTAAATAAACATTGGGCCACCAGGGAATTCCCCTTGGTCTTGACTTGAGTGAGTAGCACTGGCTTATCTGACAGTTACAAGAATAGTAAAATATCCCTCTTGAACTATCTGCTCCTGGTTCTTTTATTTTTGAGGGACTTTTTAGAATCTTCTCTTTTCTATGAATATTAGTCTGCTTCTGCTTCCTATCACCCTGTGCTTAGTTACTCAGTCATGTCCAAATCATTGCATCCTGATGGACTGTAGCCCAATGGACTGTAGGATATTTGGCCCCTCTGTCTATGGGGATTCTCCAGGCAAGAATACTGCAGTGGGTTGCTATACCCTACTCCAAGGGATGTTCCCAACCCAGGGATCGAACCCAGGTCTCTTGCATTGCAGGCGGATTCTTTACCAGCTGAGCTACCATGGAAACCCTCCTATCACCCTAATTAGGGTCAATATCAGTAAAGTTTCATTTCCTCACAATTCCTAATATTTATTGATATTGAGTTGTACAAATGGGTGCACTGATATCTAATGTGGATTATTGGCACCATGTCCTTCTTGTTACTTTGATCTGCTTTGAAAGCCTCAGCTATTTGGACAAATTGTACTTCTTTGTTCTTAACTTAATTGACGATCCAGCTCAATATATGAAATTGGGAAAGAATTGTCCTGAGTACAGTTTTTCAGTGAGATGGAACCTCCTTTGAGATTCATCCTTGCAACCAGCCCCTTACCTGTCAGTCCTAAGTTCTTCCTGCTTGCTCCTTGAGGTGAGCCTGTTTGCCTCCTGGGATCATGGAAGAGTGAGACTTGATCACAAACACTCTAATAGTCTCTTACGACATAATAGCTGGAAACTTCTTATTGCTCTTGACAGTTAGCAACTGGGATACAACGATTTACTGTATGGCACAGGAGAAATATGCAATAACTTAAAATAACTGACAACGCAAAATAATAGAAAATATATATATATAACTAAATCACTTTGCTGTGAAACTAACACAATAAGTCACCTATACTTTAAAAACCAAATTAAATAAATATGACCATCAATAACAAAAAAAACAAATTAAATTAAAAAATAGTCTCCAATGAATAAATAGTGATGATTCAGATAAAATTGTAGATCTACTCTTATTGGACTAAATATAGACCCGTGACAGAGGAAAGCAATTTGATTAGAAAGTAAGTCCAGTATGACAATATTTGTGTAAAAATGTAACCAAAATGGAATATATTAAAGAATTCATTTTTGTGCCATATCAGGTTAAATATCAGGTACAATATGAAACCACAATATAAAAAAAGAGTATGTCTAAAACTAAAGAAAATTATCACACATGAATATCAAAATGCTATCAGCTGTGGGATTATAAATGAGAATCTTACTTAATTTTACTGTTTGTATATGATTGTGTTTCCATGGGAATCAGATTTCTATTGCTGCTGTAACAAACTGCCATGATATCAGCTGCCTAAAACAACACTCATTAATTTTCTCTCAGGTCAGTAAGTCAGAAGTCAAAGTCAAAGTGTCTGCTCCCTTGGACTCTTTTTTTTTTTTTTCCCCAAATTGAAATATAGTTGATTTACAATCTTTTGCTAGTTTCGGGTGTCCAGCAAAGTGAATCAGTTACATATATACATATCTCTAGGCTTTTAATGTGTACTAAAGGACATTCAGAAAATGAAGATCATGGCATCCAGTGCCATCACTTCATGGGAAATAGATGGGAAAACAGTGGGAACAGTGTCAGACTTTATTTTGGGGGGCTCCAAAATCACTGCAGATGGTGACTGCAGCCATGAAATTAAAAGACGCTTACTCCTTGGAAGGAAAGTTATCACCAACATAGATAGCATATTCAAAAGCAGAGACATTATTTTGCCAACAAAGGTCTGTCTAGTCAAGGCTATGGTTTTTCCTGTGGTCAGGCATGGATGTGAGAGTTGGACTGTGAAGAAGGCTGAGGGCCGAAGAATTGATGCTTTTGAACTGTGGTGTTGGAGAAGACTCTTGAGAGTCCCTTGGACTGCAAGGAGATCCAACCAGTCCATTCTGAAGATCAGCGCTGGGATTTCTTTGGAAGGACTGATGCTAAAGCTGAAACTCCAGTACTTTGGCCACCTCATGCGAAGAGTTGACTCATTGGAAAAGACTCTGATGCTGGGAGGGGTTGGGGGCAGGAGGAGAAGGGGAAGACAGAGGATGAGATGGCTGGATGGCATCACTGACTCTATGGACGTGAGTCTGAGTGAACTCCAGGAATTGGTGATGGACCGGGAGGCCTGGCGTGCTGCGATTCACGGGGTCGCAAAGAGTCGGACACGACTGAGCGACTGATCTGATCTGAAAGGACTTCCTTGGTGGTCCAATGAGTAAGACTCTACTCTTCAAGTACTGAGAGTATAGCTTCAATCCCTGGTCAAAAAACTAAGATCCCAGAAGATACATTGTGGATTCGAGGAAAAAAAAGGATGCTAAATTTCTAGGTAAAAATTAACACATACTTCAGTTCAGTCGCTCATTTGTGTCCAACTCTTTGTGACCCCATGAACCACAGCACGCCAGGCCTCCTTGTCCATCACCAACTCCCAAAGTTTACTCAAACTCATGTCCATTGAGTTGGTGATGCCATCCAACCATCTCATTTTCTGTCATCCCTTTCTCCTCCTGCCCTCAATCTTTCCCAGCATCAGGGTCTTTTCAAATGAGTCAGCTCTTCACATCGGGTGGCCAAAGTATTGGAGTTTCAGCTTCAACATCAGTCCTCCCAGTGAACACCCAGGACTGATCTCCTTTAGGATGGACTGGTTGAATCTCCTTGCAGTCCAAGGGATTCTCAAGAACACCACAGTTCAAAAGCATCAATTCTTCTGTGTTCAGCTTTCTTTATAGTCCAACTCTCACATCCATACATGACTACTGGAAAAACCATAGCCTTGACTAGATGGACCTTTGTTGACAAAATCATGTCTCTGCTTTTTAATATGCTGTCTAGTTTGGTCATAACTTTTCTTCCAAGGAGTAAAGTGAAGTGAGTGAAGTGAAGTCTCTCTGTCATGTCTGACTCTTTGCGACCCCGTGGACTGTAGCCCACCCGGCTCCTCCACCCATGGAATTCCCCAGGCAAGAATACTGGAGTGGGTTGCCATTTCTTTCTCCAGGGGATCTTCCTGACTCAGGGATCAAACCCAGGTCTCCCACATTGCAGGCAGATGCTTTAACCTCTGAGCCACCAGGAGTAAGCATCTTTTAATTTAATGGCTGCAGTTACCATCTGCAGTGATTTTGGAGCCCCCAAAGATAAGGTCAGCCACTGTTTCCACTGTTTCCCCATCTATTTGCCATGAAGTGATGGGACCAGATGCCTTGATCTTCATTTTCTGACTGTTGAGCTTTAAGCCAACTTTTTCACTCTTCTCTTTCACTTTCATCAGGAGGCTCTTTAGTTCGTCTTCATTCTCTGCCATAAGGATGGTGTCATCTGCATATCTGAGGTTATTGATATTTTTTCCCAGCAATCTTGATTCCAGCTTGTGCTTCTTCCAGCCCTGAGTTTCTCATGATGTACTCTGTATATAAGTTAAATAAGCCAGGTGACAATATATAGCCTTGACATACTTTTTTTTTCTATTTGGAACCGGTCTGTTGTTCCATGTCCAATTCTAACTGTTGCTTCTTGACCTGCATACAGGTTTCTCAAGAAGCAGGTCATACTTTAGGTGCTGTGTTTTGTACTAGATATTGTGATTTTGATTATTGCAGGGTTGGATGGACTGGAAAGTGTAGGAAGGCTCCCATTATGAGGAAGCCAGAAGTTTGCAGATAAACTGTTTTTCTATGAAGATCATGTCACTGAGACACACACGTGCATGGTGACTGTGTTTTTAAGAAGGAGGGGTATTCTGAGTTTGTGTATCTATGAGTATTAGTATATATGCATGGGAATTTTCATGTGTTCAGTATGTGTGCTAATGCTGTGAATGTCCATTGAGATTATATAAGGATGTGCATGTGTATATGCATAAATATGTGAACAAAGGTGTGTGACTATATGTTTGAGTATGTGAATGTCCATGTGTGTATGCTTGCATGTTTATGTAATGACTTTGTGTGTGTGTGTGTCTGTGTGTGTAGAATGGGTGGTCCACCATTACGGCTCTAACAACTGACTTGACAATTGGGAGTGAATGTATAGTGAACCTGGGTCAAAGATTTGTTTGTGAGTGGGGTCCCCTGATAACTTAGTTGGTAAAGAATCTGCCTTCAATGCAGGAGACCTTGGTTTGATTCCTCAGTCAGGCAGATCCGTTGGAGAAGGGTTGGACTACCCACTCCAGTATTGTTGGGCTTCCCTGGTGGCTCAGCTGGTAAAGAATCCACCTGCAATGCGGGAGACCTGGGTTCAATCCCTGAGTTGGGAAGATCTCCTGAAGAAGGGAAAGGCTACCCACTCCAATATTCTGGCCTGGGTCTCAAAGAGTAGGACACAACTGAGTGACTTTCACTTTTGGTTTTCAGGGAAAACCTAAATAATTCAACTCAATATATAAACCTTTTTTCTTGATCCATTAGAAATGTGCTTCTTAATTTTCATTAATTTTCTTCATTAAGACATCTAGGTCTTAATGAAGAGCTAGATGTCCATCAGCAGATGAATGGATAAGAAAGCTGTGGTACATACACACAATGGAGTATTCAGTTCAGTTCAGTCGCTCAGTCGTGTCCGACTCTGTGACCCCATGAATCACAGCATGCCAGGCCTCCCTGTCCATCACCAACTCCCGGAGTTCACTCAGATTCACATCCATCAAGTCAGTGATGCCATCCAGCCATCTCATCCTCTGTCATTCCTGTCTCCTCCTGCCCTCAATCCCTCCCAGCATCAGAGTCTTTTCCAATGAGTCAACTCTTTGCATGAAGTGGCCAAAGAATTGGAGTTTCAGCTTTAACATCATTCCTTCCAAAGAAATCCCAGGGCTGATCTCCTTCAGAATGGACTGGTTAGATCTCTTTGCAGTCCAAGGGACTCTCAAGAGTCTTCTCCAACACCATAGTTCAAAAGCATCAATTCTTCACCCCTCATTCAGCTTTCATCACAGTCCAACTCTCACATCCATTCATGACCACAGGAAAAACCATAGCCTTGACTAGATGGACTTTTGTTGGCAAAGTAATGTCTCTGCTTTTGAATATGCTCTCTATGTTGGTCATAACTTTCCTTCCAAGGAGTAAGCGTCTTTTAATTTCATGGCTGCAGTCACCATCTTCAGTGATTCTGGAGCCCCCCAAAATAAAGTCTGACTCTGTTTCTACTGTTTCCCCATCTATCTCCCATGAAGTGATGGGACTGGATGCCATGATCTTCATTTTCTGAATGTTGAGTTTTAAGCCAACTTTTTCACCCTCCTCTTTCACTTTCATCAAGAGGCTTTTTAGTTCCCCTTCACTTTCTGCCATAAGGGTTTGTAGTTACATGACCCTAAAGAACAGAAAGGACGGTTAGAAGCAAATGAAGTGGAAGAGATTGAAAAAAGGAGGTGGGGGCGGTGGAGGGGTGGGGGGCGCAGTGTCAGTGCGATAACGCTGGCTTTCCGATAGAGGGAGCCATGTAGAAGAGATTGTGAAGAATTCTTGCAAAGACATGAATCAACCTGCAAGTAATTCTCCCCCAGAGGCTCCAGTTAAGAGCCCCCTGACTTGACTGAGCTATCAAAAAATGAACTAGTATTGTTTCAGGTGCTATATTTCATGGAAGTTTGTTACAGAAACAATGGAAAGAGAATAATAAAGGAAAAATAAAATGAAGTAAAATTCTCATTTATTCTTTACAACTGATGCCATTTTGATATTCAAGTGTAACATTTTTTTGTTTTTCATCTATTCTTTTTAAAATGTGGTTTTAAAAATGTATACCTGGTATTATATCATATTTGGTGTAAAATGCATTTTGTAATATGTTGTTTTGCTTCAGTGTTTACATAAATATTGTCAGACTGTTGTTAATTTTTATCAAGTTGCTTACCTCAATCAGGTTGTTTATGAAGAAGATATTTTTATGTCAGTAGAAATAGCTTTACCATGTTCCGCCAAACACAACAATTTATTCAATGGAGAATATCACTGAGTCATCTTTATCAAAACACTCCTTGTTTATACCTTTAGAGTGTTGAATCTCATCTATCACACACTTCGTGGGATGTTAAAGTACATCACATTGAACTGTCCATTCATGAATTTTTATTGGTAGCTGTGGCTCAGAGGTAAAGAATCCATCTGCAATGCAAGAGACACACGAAATACGGGTTTGATCTGTGCTTTGGAAAGATCCCCTGGAAGAGGAAATGGCAACCCACTCCAGTATTCTTGCTGGGGAAATATTCTATGGACAGAGGAGCCTGGCAGGCTATAGTCATGGGGTCGCGAGGAGTTGCACACAACTGAAGCGACTTATCACGCATGCACACAAAGTCCCTCTGCCTTTTCTCTCTCTGCCCTCTCTGTAACCCTAGGCCCCCAGGTTCACTCCACCACCATCTTATCCTTATGGCTCCTTTTCTCTGTGGCCTATTCCTACTCCACTCTATCACACATGCACACTGTCACTTGCCAAAACACTCCAAGTTCCAGAGTGTATATTAACACCAGGTAGCAATATTCACCACACATTTTAGGTGCTGTGCATTATGGTAAATATTGTCTTTGTGACTGTCGCAGGGTTGGAAGGACTGGAAAGTGTAGGAAGGCTCCTATTTGGAGGCATCCAGAAGTTTGGAGATACAGCTATTCTACTCTGTACGATCATGTCGTTGATGTATGTGCATAGTGACTGTACTTTCATGAAACAGTGTAATTGTGAGTTTGTGTGTGTGTTTATATTAATGAGTATTTGTATATTCAAGAGGGAATTTTCATGTGTTCAGTGTGTGGATTCATGGTTGTGAGTGTGTAGTTGAAACTGTATGAGGACATGAGTGATTGTGTATGTGTACAAGTATGTGAATGTGTGCAAGTATATATTTGAGTGTGAATGTCCCTGCATGTGTGTGTAAATGAGCTTGGGTGTTTGTGTGTATACAATGGGTTGTGGCTCTAACAACAGACTTGAAAACTAGGAGTGAATGTAGAATGAACCTGAATTAAAGAGTTAACTTGTAAGGGAAACCTGTAAAATTAAATTCACTTCATAATATATAAGTATTTTTCTTGACCCATTGAAAATGTTTCTTAATTAAAAATTCAATCATAGTTCCTTAATGAAAAATTTCCACAAAACTGTGTAGAGTACTCTGTTGACCTCACCATGGTCTTGAATTAATCAGTAGCACTGGCTTATCTGACTGTTACAGGAATAGTAGAGTCTCTCTCGTAAGCCATCTGATCCTGGTTCTTTTATTTGCATGGGTCTCTTTTAGAGCCTTCTCTCTTTCTTCTATGGATAGCATATACTTCTGCTTCTAAAACTACAGAAGGTCCATATCAGTAAAGTTTGTTTTCCTAACAATTTACATATTCATTGATATTGAGTTGTATATATGAGTACCACAATGTCTAATGTAGATTGTTGAAATCATGTCCTTCTTGTTACTTGTATCTGTTTTGAAAACCTCAGATGTTTGGAGAAATTCCATTTCTTTTACTGATGGTCCAGCTCAGTGTATGAAATTAGGAAAGAAGTTTCCTGGGTAGCATTTCTCAGTGAGGCAGAAGCTCCACTGAGATATATACGTGCAGCCAGTCCCTTACATGTCAATCCTAATTTCTTGTGTGAGCCCTGTCTGCCTCCAGGGATCATGAAAAAGTAAGCATCTGTCAAAAACACTCTAATAGTCTCTTAAGACATATTAACTGGAAACTTATAATTATCTTTGGCAATTAAGAACTTGCAAAATATTTTCAAAAACAATCCGAGCTCCCAAGTCTGTTTCTGCCCACGCTGCTACAGGTGACATGAAAATTGCATTTCTGAGGGGAGGTGAGGTCACAGGTTCACAAATTCATATCTCAGGGTCCAGCTACCCCTCCCGCACACTTACTGCTTGCTTTGACCTTAACACTGAGCCCACCATTCAGGTAGCAGGAAAAAGTCAATGGTTTTCTCTGTATTCACATGAGAAGTAGAATCTGCAAGGGATAGATTTATATTAGTAATCTGGTAAGTGAACATACTGGACAAAGGGATTCTACCTTGTGTGAACCTGGTCCAGCACCAAAGCCCTGCAGGAGGGTGGGATAAATCCTGAGTCTGAACTAAGATAGAAAAGGGAGATGGGGTCATAGACCTTTCATCAATCCCTGATGCCCGTAATGTGAGATTGTTATGATTTAATGCCAGTGTGATATTTTATGTACTTAAGGACTGTATTTCCCAAGTTAATATGATGTTCAGTCTTTCCAGGAATTACAGACATAAATTTCAGGGTTCAGAGGTGAGCACATAAAAGTCCAATGTGTAACAAAGAGTGGATGAGTCTGGAGGGATCATCTGATCCAGTGCTGTAACAGTGTGTCTGGCAGCCATTGCTGGAGTAGAAATGTTTCCTCTAACTGTGGGTGTGTGAAGTGCTGAGAAGATTTAATTATTGTGACTCTATTGATTATGGAGAGAGTCTTCCCACTTAATGTTAGGGAAGCAGCATTTAAGAAAAATAGAACTTTATACATTTCAGATACTATTTTTAGGCTCCAGTTTATCTTCTATTATTTCTGCCACTCTCAGATATTTTAACACTGATCCAACAGAGTATGTGCTTTGTATAGTACACAAGTTACTCACCTTAACATTCCATTTACATGTGCCTTATATTTTCATATCTTTTGCAAATCTTGCTTTACTGGTAATACTTGTATTTGACTCAGGTATTAAAAAATAGGTAGATGATGTGAAATTAGTACTAATTTTGTTTCTACAATGCACTATTAATCAGGCAGCAGTGTTGCCTGTCCCATACGTCCTGAGACCTGGCCATTGCACTTATGTCCTGGAATGAGAGTAAATGAGTCTTTCTGTTTCCATCCCAATATTGAGCTGCTCTTGTATATATTCAATCCACCATGTTATGGTACAGGTGCCCGCAGTTTTATATTGCAGGCAGTGTATTTACATTAAAAAAATTTTTTTTTTGGCTGCTCCTAGTTGCATGTGGGATCTTAGTTCCCTAACCAGGGATCAACCTCATCCTGTGCCATGAAAACAGGAGTCCTAACCACTGGCTCACCCGGGAAGTCCTAAGGGCATCACATATAATTAAGATCTCTAAAGCTTTATTCAAATTTTGTAATTGTGTAAGTGGAAATTTGTGTAAATGGAAATTTATTAGTACCTAAATTTTGAAATAAAATACAGGCCACATAAATTGAAATGACAAGGTGCAAAACCAAACTAAATTTCAGTTCAGTTCAGTTCATTCGCTCAGTCATGTCTGACTCTTTGCGACCCCATGAATCGCAGCACACCAGACCTTCCTGTCCACCACCAACTCCCGGAGTTCACTCAGACTCACATCCATCGAGTCAGTGATGCCATCCAGCCATCTCATCCTCTGTCGTTCCCTTCTCCTCCTGCCCCCAATCCCTCCCAGCATCAGACGTCTTCTCCAATTAGTCAACTCTTTGCATGAGGCAGCCAAAGTATTGGAATTTCAGCTTTAGCATCAGTCCCTCCAAAGAAATCCCAGGGCTGATCTCCTTCAGAATGGACTGGTTAGATCTCCTTGCAGTCCAAGGGACTCTCAAGAGACTTCTCCAACACCACAGTTCAAAGCATCAATTCTTCGACACTCGGCCTTCTTCACAGTCCAACTCTCACATCCATTCATGACCACAGGAAAAACCATAGCCTTGGCTAGACGGACCTTTGTTGGCAAAGCAATGTCTCTGCTTTTGAATATGCTATCTATGTTGGTCATAACTTTCCTTCCAAGGAGTAAGCGTCTTTTAATTTCATGGCTGCAGTCACCATCTGCAGTGATTTTGGAGCCCCCAAAATAAAGTCTAACACTGTTTCCATTGTTTCTGCATTTCCCATGAAGTAATGGGACCGGATGCCATGATGTTCGTTTTCTGAATGTTGAGCTTTAAGTCAACCTTTTCACTTTCCACTTTCACTTTCATCAAGAGGCTTTTTAGTTCCTCTTCACTTTGTGCCATAAGGGTGGTGTCATCTGCATATCTGAGGTTATTGATATTTCTACCGACTATCTTGATTCCAGCTTCTGTTTCTTCCAGCATTTCTCATGATGCATATAAGTTAAATAAGTTAAATAAGCAGGGTGACAATATACAGCCTTGACGTACTCCTTTTCCTATTTGGAACCAGTCTGTTGTTCCATGTCCAGTTCTAACTGTTACTTCCTGACCTGCATACAGATTTCTCAAGAGGCAAATCAGGTGGTCTGGTGTTCTCATCTCTTTCAGAATTTTCCACAGTTTATTGTGATCCACAGAGTCAAAGACTTTGGCATAGTCAATAAAGAAGAAATAGATGTTTTTCGGAACTCTCTTGCTTTTTCCATGATCCAACAGATGTTATCTGCATATCTGAAGTTACTGATATTTCTCCTGGCAATCTTGATTCCAGCTTGTGCTTCTTCCAGCCCAGCATTTCTCATGATATACTCTGTATAGAAGTTAAATGAGCAGGGTGACAATATACAGCCTTGACATACTCCTTTTCCTATTTGGAACCAGGACACAGGTGACTGGTATTGGAGTATGTTCTGGATTAAATGCACCATTGTTGTTATTAGCTGAGTCAGGGTCCAGTCCCCACTAGCCATCTGCCCCCAAACAGTGAGTGAATTTAAACCAAATACTTCATTTCTCTGTGTGGACGTTTGCCTCATTTTTATGAGGAAGATAATGGTGTCTGCATTAACACACTTGTGTCTTTCATCGCAGTGATTCATACATTTCAAGTGTTTTTTAATGATTACACATTCAACCCTTGGAAGCCTTGACCTGACAGGAAAATTTTAAGTAATTATTTCTCAGTAGAAGTATTTGTAGGGTCTTCCCTCGTAGCTCAGTCAGTAAAGAATCTGCCTGCAATGCAGGAGACCCGGGTTCAATTCCTGGGTCTGGAATTGAAGAATATCCCCTGGAGAAGGATATGGCAACCCAGTCCAGTATTCTTGCCAGGAGAATCCCATGGACTGAAGAGCCTGGCGGGCTACAGTCCATAGGGTCGCAAGAGTCAGACATGACTTATCTACTAAACCACAAGAAGTATTAAGTACAGAATGTTGCCTTTTAGTTTATATGGTACCTGTGTTCCACATCTCATGTTCCCACTCAGGACCCTCTCACTCAGAAGACACCCATGCTGAGACCTGACAGCATGGCTGCTGGTGATTTGGCAATAAGAATGGTCTTATCACAGACTCTGTTCGGAGTCCTGGGGAATGTCTCTCTTCTTTACCGTTCTCTCTTCCTTTATTGCACTGGGTGTAGGCTGAGGACCATAGATTTGATTGTCAAGAATCTGACTGTCGCCAACATCTTGGTTCTGTTCTCTAATGGATACCACAATACAATGACAAATTATGGGTGGCACCACATGGACAGTGACTTTACATGCAGATTTTCCCCGTATGTTTGTGGAGTGAGCAGAGGTGTGTCCATCAGCACCACTGTCCTCTTGAGTGTCTTCCAGGCCATCACCATCTGTCCCCAGACCTTCAGGTGGGCAGAGCTTAAAGTGAAAGCTCTGCAATTGGTTTTCCCTTCAATCATCCTGTGCTGGATCGTGAACATGCTGGTAAATGTTTATCCTATGTATATGACTGGAAATTTGAGCAACAAAAACTTCACAAACAGAAAACGTTTTGGACACTGTTCTTCTGTTCATCATGACAAAATCAGAGACTCATTATATGCAGCGTTGATATCATTCTCTGATGTCTTATGTTTTGTGGCCACAATCTTGGCCAGTGGCTCCACAGGTTTTATCCTGTACAGGCACAAGCAGAGGGTCAAAAACTTTCACAGGATCAAAGTCTCCTCCATATCCTCTCCTGAGTCCAGAGGCACCAAAACTGTCCTTGTAGTGAGCACCTTTGTCTGTTTTAACATCCTTTCTTCCATCTGTTATATTGTTTTGAGTGTTTTGAAAGATCCTGATTTGTTCATTATGAACATCTCTGCCATAATCACCGCATGTTTTCCAACTATCAACCCGTTTCTGCTCATGAGTCGTAACTCCAGAATATCCAGGCTCTGCTTTGCTGGGAAAAGGAATACAAACTCCCCCACCCTTATGAGAAAGATGTAAATGGTATCTATTTGCACTGTGAGTCCAAAACAGTCGTAGGATCAATGTCTCCTCCATATCCTCCCTTGAGTACAGAGCCACCAAAACCATCCTCCTGGTGAGCACCTTTATCTATTTCAACACCTTTTCCTTCATCAGTAATATTACCTTGGCTTTAAAAAAAAAAAAAAAACAGTATTGATTTTTTTGTTTGTTTGTTTGTGAAAATGTCTGCAATAATTACTGCATATTTTGCAACTCTCAGCTCTGCTCATGAGATGTGACTCCAGAATATCCAGGATCTGTTTTGCTAGGATAAGTAATAAAACATCCTGTAATCCTGTGAGAAAAATGTAAAATGGATGTATTTGGACTATGTTCATTTCATAGTCACTTCCCCCAGAGTCCTAACTAAGATTGTGAGTGGCTGAGCAGAAATAGTAGGTCAGCAAGACACAGTGAGCATCTTCTCCAAGTAAACACAGTTATAATGGTAACTGTAATTGAAGATATATAAGTACTTATGTAATGGAAGTTTCACTAGTGCTTGCATTGGAGGAGTTAAGTTCCTAAACAATCTGGATACTATGGAGAATTGTATGAGTGTATAATTTAAATGTGTCACAGTATATTTCTGAAAAATGAAGTTGACCTGGAATATTAAGAAAAGGTCTGTGGAAGTGGAAGAGGATGTGGCAGGCCATGACTGAAACTGAAGATAATAGTGCTGGAGAGGAAATTCAATGCTTGAGTAGAGCTTTTCAAACCATTCATGAGGTTTGTCCATTGTGTCCCTAGAGAGATGCCAGTTATGTACTTGAAATGTGATGCTACATAGGGAGATGTGCATGTTTAAACATTTTCAGTTAGAAATGTCCAAATTGAACTGGAGTTGGGCAAATGAGTGCATAAAATGACATTTTACCATAGTTTGAAACAATATCTGGTGATGTGAAAATTGAAAAAGATGTGAATTGCATGAAATTGGGGTTTGCAGAGGCACATGTCTGTCTTTTGTGATGATGACTTGGGCAAGTTGTCAACAAAGACATTTGGAGGTATTGCTCATGTCCCTGAAGTGATGAAGTTTATTTCTACTGTTGTTGCTCGGTCAATAAGTCGTCTCTGACTCGTTATGACCCTGCGGACTGCAGCACACCAGGCTTCCCTATCCTTCCCTATCTCCTGGAATTTGTTCAAACTCATATCCATTGAATCAATGATGCCATCCAAACCATTTCATTTTCTGTCATCCCCTTCTCCTCCTGCCCACAATCTTTCCCAGCATCAGGGTCTTTTCCAATGAATTGGCTCTTTGCATCAGGTGGCCAAAGTATTGGAGCTTCAGCTTCAGCATCAGTCCTTCCACTGAATATTCAGGGTTGATTTCCTTTAGGATTAACTGGTTTGATTTCCTTGCTCTCCAAGGGACTCTCAAGAGTCTTCTCCAGCATCACAATTTGAAAGTATCAATTTTTCTATGTTCAGCTTTCTTTATGACCCAGCTCTCACATTGTACATGACTATGGGAAAAACCGTAACTTTGACTATATGGACCTTTTTTGGCAAAGTGATGTATCTGCTTTAGAATATGCTATCTAGGTTGGTAATAACTTTTCTTCCAAGGAGCAAGCATTTTTTAATTTCATGACTGCAGTCACTGTCTGCAGTGATTTTGGAGTCCAAGAAAATAAAAATCTGTCACTGTTTTCATTGTTTTCCCATCTATTTGCCATGAAGTGATGGGGCCGGATGCCATGATCTTCAGTTTTTGAATCTGAGTTTTAAGCCAACTTTTTCACTCTCCTCTTTCATCCTCATCAAGAGGCTCTTTAGTTCCTCTTCACTTTCTGCCATTAGAGTGGTATCATTTGTATCTGAGGTTGTTGATATCTCTCCTGGCAATCTTGATTCCAACTTGTGATTCATTCAGCCCAGCATTTCATATGATGTACTCTGCATATAAGTTAAATAAGCAGGGTAATAATACACAGCTTTGACGTACTCCCTTCCCAATTTTGAACCAGTCCATGTCTGCTTCTAACTGTTGCTTCTTGACCTGCATATAGATTTCTTACGAGACAGGTAAGGTTGTCTGGTATTCCTATCTCTTTAAGAATTTTCCACAGGTTGTTGTAATCCACAAAGTCAAGGACTTTAGCATAGTCATTCAGAGCATCACATGAAGATCCATTTGAAAGGAAAATACATGAAAGATACAAAAAGATCCATTTTGTGTATACAGAGTTTGGAATTTGGGGTTCCTTGATTTTTTTTTTTTTTCGTCAGCTGCTCAGTTTCTGGGATCTTAGTTCCCTAACCAGGGATGGAACCTGGGCCTCCTTCAGCGGATGCTCGGAGTCCTAATCACAAGACTGCCAAGGAGTTCCCTGGAGCTCCCAGATTTTCAGTGAGCACTGTGGATATTGCCTCAAATTTAGGAGAGATTTTTATGTGGTTTTCTCTGTATTAATTTCTCTGAAACCAGTGAAAGTATTGACAATTCAACAGTTTGAAAAACAAAAAAGTTATTTTCAACCGATTGATATATATGTCATATATATTGATATATCCAACCAATTGATATATATATATATATATATTTTCTTGTATCCCAAATAGAAACCACTATTTCTTTCTCACATGAGACACTTAAATATTTACCAGAAACTGGATTACAATAGACAAAGAAAAAAAAGAAAGAAAAACATACTTATGTGTATATATGTCTGTGTGTGATCGTGTGTATATATGCATAAAGTCTGTCATGTTTGTTATCCATCAGTCAGTACATTGGAAAGTTGTACAGTAAGAAAAATTGAAAATGCCACTAATTACAATAACAAAAGTCAAAGTGTATGTTATCTAAGAAGTACGTTGCCATGTTAGCTGCTTCTTAAAACTCCATGAAATGTTTTTTTCATTTTCCTACTTTAATTCTATTATGTGGCTATATCTCCTGTAAACCCATTCATGAATAAGGTAAAAAATTTTCAATTAAGAAATTAGTCTATATAAATTTAATGTAATAATTGATACATTTGCTGTTAGAGTATTTTCTTATTTTGTCTATGTTAGCTTCTTTTCTATTAATTTTAACTATAATTCTATAGTATAATTTATATATTTTCTTTGAAAAGTTGTATGCTATGTATTTATTAGCTTTTACCCAGAAATTACAGCATAAATTCCAAAGGTAATCACAGTGTGATTGTATCTAATACTGTTAAACACCACCTTTATAATATGAGGATGTTGCAACAGTAATCTGTTTTATGTATCCCATCTTTTTTTTTCCAGATGCTCCAAAGAAAACTTTATTTATTTACTAGCTTATTTAATTATTTACCTTTGTTTCCACTTTTTATTTTTAAAAATTTAATTTTTGAAGATTCAGGTATATTTTGTTTACAATATTATGTAAGTTTCAGATCTACAGTAGTGATTCACAATATTTAAAGGTTATACTCCACTTATTATAAAAGATTAGCTGTATATCCTGTGCTGTACAATATTTCCCTGTACTTTATTTATTTCACACACACTCATTTGCAGCTCTTAGCCCCCTCCCCTCTGCCTCCCTTTGGTAGCCTCTAGTTTGTTTTCTATATCTTCAAGTCTGTTCTTTTTGTTATATTCAGTACTTTGTTCAATACTTTAGATTCCACAAATAAATGTATCATATAGTGTTTGTCTTTCTCTGACATATTTACTAAAGCATAATACCCTCTAAATCCATCTGTGTTGTTGCACGTGGCAGAATTTCATTATTTTTTTCTTGCTAACTAGTATTCCATTTTGTTTGGTATAGATATATTCCATCTATATGTATCACATATTCCTTATCCATTCATCTGCTGGTAACACAATTTGCTTTCATATCTTGGTTATTGTAAATAATGCTGCTATGAACACTGAGGTGCACATATCGTTTTGGATTAATGTTTTCATTTTCTTCAGATATGTACCCAAGAGTGGACTTTGATGATGGTTATTCTCACACCACATCCCAACTTTTTGATTGGTGATATGTATTTTAAAATATTAAAGATACATGCAGTTTATACAGTCAGACCTCAATAGAAATTCACAGAATGAACACATTTCTGTAGTCTGTACCTAGATCAGTAAATGGAATATTGCCAGGCCCCCAGAACCCCTGAACTGTTCCTTCTCATTCATTGCTCCTCAGGGTAACCACTGCCTTGACATCCAGCAATGTAAATCACTTTAGTCAGTTTGAATTTTATATAAAGTAAGTAAACTATTCTTGTATTTGGCTTTTGTCATTTCTCACATTTGTGAGTTTATTGCTGGGTATTGTCATTGATCATTCGTTTGCATTGCTGTGTAGGGTTCTATCACGTGAACAGAAAACAATTACTTTAATCATTCCACTGTTAGTTGGCATATGGATTGTTTTCAGTTTGGGACTATTAGGGGTAGTGCTTGGTATGTAAATCAAGAACCTGTTTTGATGAGACACACACTAGTTTCTGTTGGCTGTATATTTAATAATGGAGTTGTTGGGTGAAAGATTTACATTTTTATCATTTTAAAAGGTTGTTTTTGATGTGGACCATTTTTAAAGTCTTTACTGAATTCATTATAATATCGCTCCTGTTTTATGTTTTGGTTTTTCGGCTGTGAGGCATGAGGGATCTTAGCTCCCCGACCAGGGACCAAACATGCACTCCCTGCATTGTAAGCCTCAGTCCTAACCACCGGACCACCAGGGAAACTCCTGCATCTTTACCTTTTAGGGGCAGTGCCAAAGAGGTCTGGAAAATGTTTGGACCAGTTTCCACAGTCACAGCAGTGTAGGAGTACTCTTGGCTTACCATCCTTGTCAACACTTTGTTTTTTGTTTTTGTTTTTTTCATTTTGGACTTCTAATTGGTGTATGATGGTTTCAAGTAGTGATTTTATTTTATTATGAAAGTGAAGCATGTTTTCACATATTTATTGGGAAACCTCTTTCTGAAGTATGTATTAATTTATTTTATCCATTTTTTCTATTGTATTGTTTTTTTCTTATTGATTTATAGTAATTCTATATACCTACTGGACATGATGTCATTCTTGGTTTCCTTTATCTCATACTCTTTGTCTCTGTCTTCCTCTGTGTGTGTGTGTGTGTGTGTGTGTCAATGAGGAGGAAGTATTAATTTTAATGTAAAAATATTTACTTCTCAATAACATTTATTAGTCTGCTTACTAAAATTTCCCCATTCTAAGACTAGAATGTTTGCCTTTGTTTTATTTTTAATTTTTATTTAGCTTTAATATTTAAATTAGCAATCCACCAGAATTGACTTGTCTCATGTATGGATACTGAATTATATATTTTTCTGATAAGTTAAAAAATTTCAATTTATTTAGATATGTGACATAATTCTTTCTTTTCATCTGTTCTCACCTCTCACTGCTCATCCAAGTTAATACCACCTCACCCATGAAGTCTCCTGTTAAATCTGTCTCTGTCTGTCTCCTCTAGCCTTTTAACAGTCACACAGCACCACCCAGGTGGTGCTAGTGGTAAAGAATCCACCTGCTAATGCAGGAGACAAAGAGATGCAGGTTTGATCCCCTGGAGGAGGGAATCACAACCCACTCCAATATTCTTGCCTGGAGAATCCCATGGACAGAGGAGCCTGATGGGCTAAGTCCATGGGGTCAGAGAGTCAGACATGATTGAAGCAACTTAGCGCAGCAGCACCACACAACCAAGGTCAGTTTTGGTATTAGAAATCTTCAGTGAATGTTTTTTGCTCTGCTGCTGCTGCTAAGTCGCTTCAGTCGTGTCCGACTCTCTGCGACCCCATATACAGCAGCCGACCAGGATCCCCTGTCCTTGGGATTCTCCACGCAAGAACACTGCCATTTCCCTCTCCAGTGCATGAAAGTGAAAAGTGAAAGGGAAGTCGCTCAGTTGTGTCCAACTCTTCGTGACCCCATGGACTGCAGCCCACCAGGCCCTCCGTCCATGGGATTTCCAGGTAAGAGTACTGGAGTGGGGTGCCATTGCCTTCTCCATATTTTTGTTCAGTTACTCCCAAAAGTTTAAGGGAAAGTTGTACCTTACTGGGAGACAGTTCTCCATGACCCTTTCATTTTATTTTTCATGTCTTATATCAGCTTCTGTTCTGGACTACTTTGAAAGGATTTTTATATAATCTCCTTGAAATATGGCAGTAGTGTCTGTCTTGGGGACAAGGGCAGATTCATTATCTAACTAATATAATAAATAAAATGTCTTCCTCAGAAGCAAAGGTTGATAGATGTACTTATAATCCACACTGGAATATTAGGATTTCTTAAGCATAATGTTCTCCATCTGACACAGACCCTGCTGTGGGTGTGGCATCCCCCTGGACTTCTTTGCACAACCCCTCTGGGGCTTCTGGGAACAAAAGGAACCAGGTGTGAACTTGAAGCTCTTGCTGCCTGTTGTGCCACACATAATAATGGCTTCCGTCTCAGTCCTAGGCATCTCACGTCTTATGCCAGCATCCATGAAACTGGCAAGGTAACTTGATTTGTAAATGGGGTAAAATCTTACACCCTTTACCTTTCTTGATAATCTTGGAAATGAGGATGGGGTAGTGACTGAACCAACATAACAAACAGCCTTCATGTGTTATCACAAAAGCAGAGGGAAGCTAAATAGATGAGGTAGTTGGGGGCTTATCTCAGTCTGTTTGGGTTGCTGTAATGAAATTCCAGAGAGTGGGTAGTTCATAAACATCAATTTATTTCTCTCAGTTCACAAGGCTGAAAGTCTGAGATCTGGGTGTCCGCATCGTCAGGTGAGGGCCCTCTTCTAGGTTGCAGACTTCTGGTTGTATCTTTACAAGACAGAAGAAGGCAAGAGAGCTCTTTCAGTCCTCTTTGAAAGGTCATTATAATCCCATTCATGACCTAATGTCTTTCCAAAGCTCCATCTCTTAATACCTTAACCTTGGGAGTTGAGTTTAAATATATGAATTTTGAGTGCACACAAACAGACCATAGCAGGATCATTTGGAAAAATTCACATCCTGCATCAGAACATATCAGAAATTGTTGTGTGATATGCTTGTGTTCAGAGAAGGCGATGGCACCCCACTCCAGTACTCTTGCCTGGAAAGTCCCAAGGACGGAGGAACCTGGTAGGCTACAGTCCACGGGGTCGCTAAGAGTCGGATACGACTGAAGGACTTCACTTTCACTTTCATGCACTAGAGAAGGAAATGGCAACCCACTCCAGTGTTCTTGCCTGGAGAATCCCAGGGACAGCAGAGCCTGATGGCCTGCCGTCTATGGGGTCACACAGAGTCAGACACAACTGAAGCGATTTAGCAGCAGCAGCAGCAGCATGCTTGTGTTTCCACATCCCACAGAGGTGACTGTTCCAATAAGGGGAGATGCAGGTAGACAAATGTTAGTGAGACATATTACCTTTTACTTGCCTCTGGCAAGTGGTAAGGATTTTGGTCATGTGCCACTAATGTCTGATGTACAAAGTTTTCATTATAAAAATCATATTCTCTTTGTTCGCAAGTTAGTGGCCCCAGCCTCCATAGCCTTGTCTAACCCTTGTCTAACTTGTCATCACATCTCTGCCAGTTGGGGTAGCTGATATAACCTGAACAAATTCAAGTCCTATTTTCCAGTGAAAGTTTAATGGGTCTTTGGGCAGATTACCATGCTCAATCCTTCCATCAGTGAAAGAAAACTATTGTCTCTTGGACTCCCCATTAGCCAAAGGAGGCCCAACACTCACTACACTTCTGGGACATGGGAGACAATGTCCTAATGATTTTGTCAGTTAAAACCTTTGGCAAAGGGATGTAGCCTCCATTTAAAAGTCCCCACTGCTTTATGAACTCAGGGCCACTCTGACACTACCAACAGGTGCACTGCTTATGAACAGCAGTAATTAGCTTGCCAGTGAATGCACCTCAGGTAGGCTGACATCTATAGGGTCGGATACGACTGAAGCGACTTAGCAGCAGCAGCAGCAGCAGCAGCAACAGAAAATGGACCTCAAAACTGAAGCCTGATCCACAGAAGCCTTGCAATTCTCTGGCTTGATGTTCCAAATTTGGGGATGAATCAACTTGGACTCCACTACCACCAAGGTACAAAGGGCCCCCGAAGTCCTACATCTTATGGGAATCACTTATTTGAGAATAAACCCAGACTGGCTCCAGCAGCATCCTGGCTTTATAGGAATAAGTGGTATCTATCCCTTTGGGGAAATTTTCAGCTCTACACTATAGCCAAAGCCACTGGCGCTACCAACCCTCAGTCCTCTGAGACCTCCCTAAATGCATAGTCTGACCTACAAGGAAGGTTTAGGCAAGCTGAAACCTAATGTTGCTCCCTGGGCCGCTGTGGCTGTGCAGTCAGTGCCAGCTGTGCAGGAATAGAAAACAGATGTGGTCAGACACCTAGACGATTGCCAGCGTGTCCAAGTGGCGCACAAGCCTTTAGTGTGCCGTGGACATCCCTCTTTTAGGATGTGAACTGTGGAAACAAACTGTTGTGCTGAGAGAACTGTCTGGGTCCCTGACTGAAATACTCTTGGTCAGGGTCTTTTCTGTGAAGAATCTGACCAGAATCAAGCTGCTGACTGCATCTATGATGAGCCGCAGAGGCTGTCTCTGCATGGCACACTTGGGATTCTTTGGTGGGAGGGAGCTTTGTTGAGGTGTAACTGACAAAATTATAAGATATTTAGAGCGCATCCTTAGCTAAGGAGATTTATAGCCTCCGTGAGTTGGCAAAGTTGGGATTGGGGGAAGATTCTAGGAATAAGGAGGAAAAGACTGAAATATGCAACGTCCCCTCCGCTCAACCCCCACTCCCTTTTATAAGGAGCAGTTTCCTAACTGGAGTGGCTCTGGGAACTTGGCCAGGACTGAAGAGAGGAAGGGAAGAAGATATACATAGAGATCTGACGATTTAATAGGAACTGCTTTCCAAACAGAACGTACAGTTTGGGCAAAGGCTTGTTCGCATTAAAAAGCATGATGTGCTCAAGCAGTTAATTTTCCAGAACTGCTGAAGAGTATAAAGGGGAGGTGGGAGCCAGCAAGAGGAAATACTGCCTCCCAAACCAAAACCTGCAGATAGTTCTCGTTGCCCTGCCAATGACGTCATGCATTCCTAGCGACGCAGGCGCAGAAGAACTCGGAGGCGAGCTGGCTTAGCCACCTCCCAATCTTGCTCCTCATTGGCTAGAAGCAACTGCTTGTCTAGGCCGATGTTAGCGGCGACGTAGGCGGGCCCTATCTTGGTCGCTAAGATACTACGTACTTCCGTTTCCTCCTCCCTCTCTCCTAGGCTCCGGCAAACTTAATCTCGTCCCTTCGGCCAATGGCAAATGGGCGGTAGGCGGGACCTTATTTGTTCGGACCAAAGAAACGCAGGCTCAGCCCGGAGTATCGCGGCCAATGAATGTGGGGTAGCCCCTGTAAAGTGGCTCGGGCGTCCCCACGCCTTTCTTTCCTCCTCCCAGCCCAACCCCTCCCCGTCCCGGTTTTAGCACGGCGCTGGCCGCGGTCTCGACAGGAACGGGACGGGCCCAAGATGGCGGCGGCCGATGGCGACGACTCGCTCTACCCCATCGCGGTGCTCATAGACGAGCTCCGCAACGAGGATGTTCAGGTCCGGAATCAACAGGGACTTGAGGAAGAAGGGAAAGGGGACCTGGGGGCACGGGCGTCCCTCGCGGACAAGGTTCAGTGTTCACTGGGAGTGGCGGAAGAGGCGGCGGCCAATCAGCATTCCGTTTTCATATGTTAGGGTCCCCGGACTCGATCAGACGGCGCCCGGGATTGGGTGTCGGCCCAGCGGAGGGCGGGAGCGAAGGAGAGCTTGGAGGGTCCTGGGCCTGCTGAGTGCGCGCGGGGTCCCGGGCCTACGAGGCCGCGGCTCTGGAGAGAGTCGACGGATTGGGTGGGGGAGAGGCGAAGGAACGGCTCGGTGATTGGCGGCAGCAGCCCTTGAATGGCGCCTTGGGGATCTGGTGGGCGCGTGACTTGCTCCGAGTGGGGGAGGGGCCGCCTGATTGGTGCGGGTCCGGGTAGTTTTCACCCTTCACGGTTTCGGCGGCTAAGGCTCTGCGTTGTGGGGTAAACTTTCCAAACGGAGACTGAGGCGTGGAGACTGACTCTACAGTTCCTGCCCTCCCACTCTCTCCAGTTTTGGTGTAGACCCCCGAAGGGGAGAGGGGCGAAAAGCTCACTCCCAAAGCGGGAACTGGCCAAATTCAGGTACGAATTACGAGGTGGAAACTCGCCCCCTGTCCAGGATCCTCCCGTTGAGTGGAGGGTGGGCAGTGTACTAAACGGACTAATATTTCTAATGTGTGGGAGCGGGAGGTTCAAATATCTGAGCCCAGCAGGCGAAGAATTGAGAAGAGGTAGGGTTCTAGGGTTTGCCTATCTCAGCCCTGCCTCTCACCTGAGTGACCTTGGGCCAATTATTTCACCGATCTGGGCCTTTGTTTTCCATAAACTATCTATTAATAGTCCTGGTCTCAATGGGAGTTTGTAAAGGGGCTGAACGAGTTAATAATACGAGTCATATAGAACGGCGCCCGGTCTGTTGTAAGGGCCCAGTAAATGTTAGCTGTAATTGTGGGGAGTGGTGATTGAAGAGTTTCGATCCTCCCTTTGGGCCTCAGTTTCCCCATTTATAAAATTGTGCGGGTTACACTGGCCCAGCCTCTGTGGTTTGGTCTCTTATGACCGTAGTTCGGGAGTCAGAACAGCAAGGCCAGCGTGGTGGGTGCACAGTGAATGTCGAAGTGGTGGCAGATGAGGATTAATCCAGAGCTAGATCAAGTGAGGCCTGTGGACCAGCAAGGCAAAAAGACTTTGGTGAGGTGGAGGAGCCAGTGCCAGGCTTTGCATAGAGGAATGACATGCTCTGAGCTTTTGCTGTCGAATAGGGGCCAGGCAGGAGCAGAGAGACCTTTCTGGATGCCACTGCAGAGCAGCACCAGCATTGGCAGGATTGGGGGTATCTTGAAAAGGAGAGTTGTTGGGGTTTGCTGGTGGTTTGGACGCAGTGTGGTGAGTGATGAAGGAGTCAGGATGACAGGCTTGAATGCCGGCACTACCGGTGCGCTCCCTGTGTGCCCTGGACCAGTCAGTGCCTTGCGTGTTCTGGGTCCAGATTCCTCATTTGTAAGGAATAATGATGAGTGAGGAAGCAGCATCTGCCTCTGGGAGGTTGCAGTGGAATTGGCCCCTTAAGAAGGCCTTCAGTGATGACCTCGTTCAGTTGTCATAGCAGTTTATGGTTTTATATTTGGAAAGTGAGGTTCAAAGAAATTGCTTCCTTAGCCAGTAAGAAGCAGTGACTGGGTTGCATTGCCTCGGGGTGTTTGGGGCACCACTTTTCTTAAAATGTGGTCCACTGGTGGAGAGACCAGGTTTCTGTGTTACTTACACTGTCTGCTTCAGTTTTCTCATCTATGAAGTGGGAATAGGGAATTCCCTGGCGGTCCAGTGTCGGGAACTCGGCACTTTCATTGCATTGGGTTCAGAGTTCAGTCT
The DNA here is from genome assembly GCA_935064755.1 of Tragelaphus eurycerus. Lineage (NCBI taxonomy): Eukaryota > Metazoa > Chordata > Mammalia > Artiodactyla > Bovidae > Tragelaphus > Tragelaphus eurycerus. The sequence goes on along the minus strand of CAKXYN010000227.1, from coordinate 314,449 downwards.
GTGATTGGGGAGCTAGGGTACTGCAAGCTGTGCAGTGGACCACCCCCCCTCCCCACCCCAAAAGTAATACTTAGCATTTCATAGGGATGTTTCAAGGATTAAATAGGTTAGTACAAGGAAAAATGCTTAGAACAGTGCGCGACATGTTTTAAGTTTTCATTAAATTTAGTCTGCGGCTTGTGATAAAATAAGGGCTTCATCTCTCAAACGTGAGATGCTTCAGGAATTTAAAAACTATTCTCTTAATGGTTACTATAGAGCAGTGAGTATTAACAGGTGTCACGACTGGTGGGGGGAGTGCCCCAAGCAGTAGCTAGGTATGCCCCGCAACATCTGCACTGCCCAGGCCCTCCCTTCACAAGGGATGGTCCAGCCCCAGAGGTCAGTGGTGACGAGGCTAGGAAACCCTGCTGTATGCCAGCCTGCTAAGTGCTTTGTGTGTGTTTGTTGAGTCCTCACAAAAGAAATCTGAGATAGGTGCTGGGTGTTTTTCCAGTAAATGATTTTTGATTGTCATATCTCAAGCCACAGAGAAAATAGTACCATATCCAGATTCAGCAGTTTTTTTAAAAAAAAATTTATCATATTTTTTCACCTGTTTCTCATCCTCCCCCCACACACTCTTTTTTTTTTTTGCTGAAGTATTTTAAACATAAATCCCATGCCCCAGATACTGTCTCCTACATACTTCATTATGCACCTCTAAAACCATGGGCTTTTTTTATTTGGCTGTGTGGCGCAGCATGTGGGATCTTTATTCCCCAACAAGGGATCAGACTAGTGCCCCTTGCATTGAAAGCATGGAGTCTTAACCGCTGGACCACCAGGGAAGTCCTAAAACAATGGGCATTTTAATAACCACAATGACTTATCATACATCAGTTCAGTCACTCAGTCATGTCTGACTCTTTGCGACCCCATGGATTGCAGCACGCCAGGCTTCCCTGTTCATCACCAACTCCTGGAGTTTAGTCAAACTCATGTCCATTGAGTCAGTGATGACATTCAACCATCTCATCTTCTGTCATCCCCTTCTGCCTTCAGTCTTTCCCAGCATCAGGGTCTTTTCAAATGAGTCAGTTCTTCACATCCAAAGTATTGGAGTTTCAGCTTCAGCATCAGTCCTTCCAATGAATACTCAGGATTGATCTCCTTTAGGATTGACTGGTTTGATCTTGCAGTCCAAAGGACTCTCAAGAGTCTTCTCCAACACCACAGTTCAAAAGCATCATACATGACAAAGTTTTTACAGTGATCTTTGATGTCATCTAACAATCTATTCATACACATAAATCAGATTTTCCTGATTGTTCAAGAAGTGTCCTTTTACAATTGGCTCCTTTAAATTAGATTCTGAATCTTCATTCTGAATGTTTGGTCATTGTCACACAACCCAATAAATACTGAAATAGGACTTAGCCAACAGCATTGGGTTTCAGGGCAGCACTTTGACCACCAAGCTGGGCCCTGTGGAGACAGAGTAGGCCCGGAGGTGACACAGGTGGCAGAGCCACGGGTGGAGGCAGACCAGGGTTTCAAGTCCTGGTCTGGCAACTTTATGAGTTACTCAACCCTTCTGGGCCTTGATTTTCTTGTTAAGCAAGAAAAAGGGTGGGAGACACCTGGCAGAGCTGCTGTGAGGATTAAATGAGATAAACTGTGTAAATACAGCAGGTTCTTGCATGGTCTAAGACATTTTGGATGCCTACACCTTAGAAATATGACATCCCAGACTCCGGCTTCTTTTCTGGAGCACATAGAGTACATGGGTGTTTGAAGCAGAACTCAGGAATCAGGTTGCTCTGAGAGTTTAGTTGGTGTAGGGTGGTGGTGAAGGACGTGGGTTCAAGATCCAGGCTCTGCCGTGCCATCTCTGGATGACCTGCATTTTTAAAGACTTGAAAAGTATTTATGCTTACTATTTTTGACGTGCCCAGCCCTGTACTTGGTTCAGGAATCACCAGCTGGTAACAGTCATGCCCCTTCTTCATCCCATAGAGAAATCAACTTCCAAATGGGGGAGCAGGCACCTCCATAATTATAAGGCCAGGTAAACTGCTAGGGAAGGACTCATTTGTGCTGTGATTTCCAAGGAGGTGGGGAGATTACTTTTTTCCTTTCTATTTCAGGGTAACTATTTGTTCCCTGCTCAAGAAATAAAAATACATGAGAGATAATGATAAGAATAATGGTTAATACGCGTGCTTGCTTCATGCTAGGCTCTGTGTCTTCTTTATTTGATTATCCCAGCAATCCTGTGAGACAGGCATTGTTGTGATAACCATCTTACAGTGAGGAAACTGAAGCTCTGAGGATTTACCTGGGGACCTTAGCTAATTGGTGAAGCCAGAGTGCATACTTATTCATTCTTTACTTTAAAAAAAAAATCAAATGCTCCAGAAATAGAGATTGTGGTCCTCATTTCACTCTGGTGATGCAGAACTTTTCACACCCATCTGCCTGCACACACCCACACACATTATGTTCATTTAAAAACATGGTTCTTCATGGAATGAGGTGGAAGGATGTTAGGATTTTATAGAAGTTGAAGAGGCACTTGTGTCACTCACTGGGCGTTTCCAGGGCTGAGGCTTGTTGTTAAAGCAGCCACCTTGCAGCGCCTGCCACTCCGCTCATTCCCAGCCACTAGCTCTACCAAACTGTAACAGTTTGGAGCATATTCCCCCAGGTTCTTTCCTTCTCTGCCTGTAGAAATAGATGTGTAGCCTTGATTTAAAAAAAAAAAATTAACCCAGCAGAAGGGGCATGACTGTTATTGGACTCTTCTTGTTTGCTAGGCTGTGCCCTGGGATTTGGAGGCACAGAGTGCAGAAGACAGAATCCCTGCCCTTGTGAAGCCCACATTCAGGTGGGGAAGAAGAAACAGTGAACAAAGAAGTACAGTTGACCCTTGAACAGCACAGGTTTGAACTGTGTGGGTCCACTTACATGCAGATTATTTCAGTAGTGAATACTGTGGTACTACGTGGTCTGCTGTTGGTTCAACCCACAGATGTGAAACTTGAGATGCGGAGGGCCCACTGTAAGTTATACTCAGGTTTTCAAGTGAGCGGATTGCGGGCGCCCCAACCCTATGTTGCTCAAGGATCCGCTGCCTGTGTTGGAAATGATGAGAGTTGAGATGTGTAGAGTGATGGGTCCGTCCTGGTGTACCTGGGGCAGGCATTGGTGAGGGCTGAGAGAGGCCTGAATGCAGTGAGGGGAGCCCTGGTATGTCTTGTGGGAAGCTGAGGAAACAGCATGTCAGCAAGTAAGAAGATCTGACCATAATGTTTGTGTTTTAGTAGCTGTTGAGGGAGCTACTAAAAAAAGAAAGCTTCTCCTTTGCATTTGGAGAAGGAAATGGCAACCCACTCTGGTGTTCTTGCCTGGAGAATCTCAGGAACGGAGGAGCCTGGTAGGAGGCTGTCTATGGGGTCGCACAGAGTTGGACACGACTGAAGCGACTTAGCAGCAGCAGCAGCAGCAGCTGTTGAGGGAGCTACTGCGACAGGAACCCTGTGAGCAAAGAGAGGGAATGGGAAGTGAGGAGGAACCTGTACACAGGAGCCAGTTGTGTTGGGCCTCGTAGTCCACAGGCGAGCCTTCGGGCATCACTCAGCATGAAGCGAAGACGTTCTACATGTGGCACTGTACTCCATGTGGTCATATCAGGGAAGCTCTGTGGCTTGAATGTGACGTGGATTTTCAAAAGTGGTAGTGTTTCTGTGTGGACATAGTGGTGAAAAGGGAGTTTTTTTTATTACGTCTCGTGTAGTAGGCTGAGGGCTGCTGGGGACACAAGCAGCCCTGGCTCACGGTTGTACGTGTGGTTGTGGAACCATGGGTGTGAGCAGAGAGGTTCTGCTCATCCTCCTCCCTCCCATCAAAGAGGAACATCTTTCCTGGACGTTCCTTGGCCGGCTTGTCCTTATGTCTTTCTGTCCAGAAAGAACTCAGTCATTGACTGGGGTGGTTAGGATGAAGGTTGGCTATAGTAGTGTCAGTCACTCAGTCGTGTCCGACTCTTTGTGACCCCATGGACCGTAGCCCGCCAGGCTCCTCTGTCCATAGGATTCTCCAGGCAAGCATAGTAGAGTGGGTAGCCATTCCCTTCTCTAGGGAATCTTCCTGACCCAGGGATTGAACTTGGGTCTCCCACATCGTAGGCAGATTCTTTACCATTTGAGCCACCAGGGAAGCCAAGGTTGGCTGTAAATAATAGGAAGACTCTTAATAAATGATATTTAAATGACTCACATCAGTAAGTCTGGCGGTAGTCCAAGCTGGTGTGACACTGTAGGTGTTAGAGTCCCAGGCTCTTACACGTTGTTCTGTTTGTCCTCCATCCCGCCCTCCCCAGTCCCAGGTTATCTCAAGACCCCAAGATGGTTGCTGGAGCCCTAGCTCTCATAGGCCCATTCCAGACAGGGAAGGAAGGATGAAGAATGTGACCCCTGTCTCCCATTCCCACTTGGATTTCACTCGCCAGACATTAGTCTCATGGTCACATCCAAATGCAAAAGTGATTTAAAAATATCTTTGCAGGGACTCACACGCACAGATGGAAACCAGAGGTCCTAAGCGGCAGTATAGCCCAGTGCAGCAGCTCTTAACCTGGGGTCCATCTGGCATTGAAGGCATGTCCATGACTTGGGGTGAGGAAGATAACATCAGGGAGCGCCTGTGTGCTTCCCACTCAGATTTCACTGGCAGTTCACGGTCACCGTATTTAATTGTGTATATGTTTCTGTAGGTCTTTCTCTCTATATATTTAATCTTCGGCTAAAAAGAAGATGCAGGGCTTGTGATATTTAACCTGGAGACCCTCTTGCTGCCAGGCAAGTGAGTGGACCACTTCAAGCCCAGGTGGTCCAAAGACCCAGTGACACTGTATGAAAAGTGGGGTGTTTTTCTGAGGAGAGACCACCATGGCATTTCTTCAGGCTGTCATCATTGTGGTTGCCAGAGAGAGTCTTAGCGCCTTCGACTGGATGGGGTGCAGGGTTCCAGGCACTTTCTTCCCTCTTCAGAGCCACACGGCCCAGGGAAGAGCAGGCCGAGGGAGCCCTTGCTGCTCCTCCTTCGCCATACTCCCTTCTTTCCGCTCCTCCTCTGGGGAGGAGTCCGCTTGTGCTTGGGCTGGTGAGGCTGATGGGCCTACCCACCACCGGGGTGACGCCTTGCCCTCTCCGCACAGGAGCTCACGGCTGCAGCCCCACTGTCCGGCTGAAGACACGGAAGGGAGATTCCCAGGTGGCCAGGCCACCCGAGCAGCTGGGGTTGGGTCCTGGCCCACTCAGAGCTCATTCAGGCAGCTGTCTGCACTCCCGAGCCTGCCCCTACGCTGGTGGAAAGGTGGCATTGGTCGTGTTCCCTGGGATGAGGGCGTCAGATGAGGTCCTGACACTAACATTCTGAGCCTGAGGCCTGCCTTGTGTTAGCAGAGGGTGCGATTTCAGGGGTGGCCATGACAAAGCACCACAACTTAGGTGGCTGCAAACAACAGAAAGGGTTGTCTCTCAGTGCTCTGGAGGCCAGAGGTCCGCAGTCAGGTGTTAGCTGCATTGGTTCTTTCGGAAGGTTCAAGTCTGAGATCACCGTGTTAGCTGCATTGATTCTTTCGGGAGGTTCAAGAAGTCCGAGATCATGGTGTTAGCTGCATTAGTTCTTTTGGGAGGTTCAAGTCTGAGATCATGGTGTTAGCTGTGATGGTTCTTTCAGGAGGTTCAAGTCCGAGATCAAGGTGTTAGCTGTGTTGGTTCTTTGAGGAGGATTCAAGTTTGAGATCACGGTGTTAGTTAGCTGTATTGGTTCTTTCAGGAGGTCGAAGAAGTCCGAGATCACGGTGTTAGCTGTATTGATTCTTTCAGGAGGTTCAAGAAGTCCGAGATCACAGTGTTAGCTGTATTGGTTCTTTCGGGAGGTTCAAGTCTGAGATCATGGTGTTAACTGTATTGGTTCTTTCAGGAGGCTCTGCGCCTCTCCCCAGCTTCAAGGGGCTGCCAGCCATTTTTGACAAATTCCTGGCTTGTGGACACAGCCCCAGCTCCCTCTCTTGTCTTCACATGGCCTTCCCCTCTGTGTCTCTTCGTCTTCTCTCCTGTCTCTTGTAAGTCACTGCCGTTGGTTTTCGGGCTCGTGTCTTTCCTTTCCTCTCACACCCCTCCCACACGTAGCACTTCTGACACCAGATGGCTTTCCCCCTTCCTGATCAAGCAGTTCTTGGCAACACCTGCTGGATGTCCTACAATTGGTATTAAAGCAGGCCCCCTCCATGGATTTGATTATTTGCTAGAACAGCTCACAGAACGTTTGTTATATAATAAAGGCGGAGAAGGCAATGGCACCCCACTCCAGTACTCTTGCCTGGAAAATCCCACGGATGGAGGAGCCTGGTAGGCTGCAGTCCATGGGGTCGCTAAGAGTCAGACATGACTGAGCGACTTCACTTTCTCTTTTCACTTTCATGCATTGGAGAAGGAAATGGCAACCCACTCCAGTGTTCTTGCCTGGAGAATCCCAGGTACGGGGGAGCCTGGTGGGCTGCCGTCTATGGGGTCACACAGAGTCGGACACGACTGAAGTGACTTAGCATAGCATAGCATATATAATAAAGGATGCAATAAAGAGTCTAGATGAACAGCCATGTGAAGAGGTGCAGAGGGCAAGGTCAAGGGAACTTTTGTCCCCTGAAGTTGGGGTGCATCACCCTCACGGTATGTAGGGGTGCACCCCAAGCCCCATACTCTGAGGTTTCTTACAGAGGCTTCATCACATGGACGTGACTGATCATCCGGTCAGTGCCCCTCTTAGGGGGATGGGGCTTGGGGCTGAAAGTTCCCAGCTTCTGAGCATGGCTTGCTCTCTGTGGTGACCAGCCCCATCTAGGAGCCCAGCCAAAGTCACCTCATTAGAACAAGAGACATTCCCATCACCCAGGAAATTCCAAGGAATTTGGGGGCTCAGTATCAGAAACCAGAATTGAAAATCAAACATCAGAACAAGAGATGCTCCTTGTGTTCCTGTCTCTTAGAAAGCTGCAGGGGTTTAGGAGCCAGGAACTAGGGGTAGACACACACTTTTCTAATGTTTCACAGCACTACCACCACCCCCGCCCCAAATTCAGGATGATATCGAGGTACTTACTTAGTTACATTTGTGTATTTCACATTTACCACTACTGAGGGTTAGGACTGGGACGTATCTTTTTGCAATCACTGTTCAACCCACCGTACTAGTGGAATTACTACTACTAATGCTAGTCTTGTTTTCACAGCAGTGTCATTATAATATTGTTTGTTCTGTTATCACCACTGTTAACCACCATCTACTATCTAACCCATCACTGGGTTACAGTCCCCGCTCCATGCCACAGAGCTCTGTGACCCTTAGAAGGGACTTTCACTCCCTGAGCCTGTTTGCTCTCCTGGGGTAGGGCCTGTAACCCTCTGCCCTCAGCTTGTCGTGAGAGCTAAATGAGACATGCGAGTGAGTACTCTGCCTGGGACTGGGCCCAGCACAGTAAGCTGGGAACGTAGCTGCTGCTAAGAGCACAAGGTGGAGTGTGTTAGTGGTGTTGAGCCAAAGAGTGGGCACAAGTAGGAGGGTGGGGAACTTGGGTATGCAGGCACAGTGTCAGACAGAGTGGTCCAGGAAAGTGCTGAAGCGGGTGTCGGCTCAGTGAGACCCATCGGATACTGTTGCTGAGGCTGCTGCTGTAATTTAACAGCTCAAGGTCACACAGTCACTTGGTAGGCTTGCATTACTCAGCACCCCACACGTGCTTAGTGAGGCTTCCAGTGGCCGACTGGGTCCAAAACTATCACCTTAAGTGTGGGCTTGCTAACGTTCTCCCTTCCTTTTCTTCTTCCCCTCATTAGCTTCGCCTCAACAGCATCAAGAAGCTATCCACCATTGCCTTGGCCCTTGGGGTCGAAAGGACCCGCAGTGAGCTTCTGCCCTTCCTTACAGGTACAGTGGAGTCCTGGGGCCCATGTGGGGAGTGGGGAGTGGAGTGGGGGCTTCTGGGGGTGGTTCCTGCCAGATAGGAGAGAAACCTCTCTGTGAGTTTAACAGATTGTTTGTAAGTGCTGTGTGCTGGGCACTGGGGGCTGTTGGAGGGACTAATGGAAGCGGGTCTGAAGGCAGATGGAGGCTGGTTTGAATTACAGCTCCAGTTAGAAGCTCGTGACTTTAGGCAAATTACTTAACTTCTCTGTTCCATAGAGTTTTTATGTATGAAACAGGCATGATCATCATGCGCTATAGCGTTGATGTGAACATTAAACAATAATAATAGTAATAATAGCTGATACTTACTATAAACTGACGATATGCCAGATAGTGTTCTAAACCCTTTCTTGTGAGAATTAAGTTTGTTCACGTAGAGCTTGTGCTTTATGCCGCCATCGTTGTCAACATCATCTCACAGTAACTTCTTAAGGTACTGCCCTCATTTTATAGATGAGGAAACTGAAGTATGGAGAGATGAAGTGACTTAATTGGTTGTGTAGTTAGGAAGTGACTCAGGATATCTATCAAGTCACGCTGGCTCTGAACTTGACAGTATTGGTGGTCTCTCTTCCCTAGCATCGCACACCTAATCACTCATTTCCGCCCCCCCGCCACCTCTGCCCGCCCAGGTAGAGGGTGGCTGCCAGGTTGAGGAAGCAGACTGGAGCACGCTTGTTCCCAGGGTGCGTCAGCTGTGGGGTGGGACTGTAACCCAGTCTGTCTTGTCCCGCAGATACCATCTACGATGAGGATGAGGTCCTCTTGGCCCTGGCGGAGCAGCTGGGCACCTTCACCACTCTGGTTGGAGGCCCCGAGTATGTGCACTGCCTGCTGGTGAGTCTGGAAGCCAGGGAGGGCCCCTGCCTGCCCCTGGGGCGTCAGAACCAGGATCCTCGCGGGGAGGGGAGAGTGCAGGCCAGGCTGGGGTCATCTTCTCTGAACCTTGATCATTCACTTTAACCGAGCAGGTCAGCAGGCTTTTACTATGTTTGAACGAAAATGTACCCTTCTTCCTCACTGTTGACTGGGTGTGTCTGAGCAGCGCCAGGCCTCACCTGGCCCTCTGCGTGTGAGGCTTTCAGTTGGGAGTTAGGCTCCACTTACTTGCTGGGTGACTTGTAAGTCACCTGACTTCTCTGTGCTGTCCTTTCCTTCTGTAGAAAGGGAGTCCTTAGAACTTACGTTGAGGACCACCTCAAGAAGCCTTAGTGTGGTACTCAGCATGTAGTAATCACTCAGAGATGTCAGCTCCGTTGTCATCCTGTCCACGCTTTGGGGTAGAGACAGTCACACCGTCTATGGCCGTACCACCCTGGACACGCCCAGTCTCATCTGATCTTGGAAGCTAAGCAGGGGTTGGTCCTGGTTAGTACTTGGATGGGAAGACAGTCACACTGCTAGTGAGTGGCCGAGCTGGGATTCCAGGCTTGTCCCTGTGACTTTTCCTGAGTTCCTGTCCGTGTGACCCTGTGTTGGTTGATGGCGCAGGTCAGAGATGGTCAGATACTGAGAGTAACTGCTGTTTGGGAGGAGGTGCTCCAGTCCTGTGGCCTAGGTTGAAAGAACCTTGGAGGTTGCTCAGTTTTCACGGTTCCTGAGAACCGCCATTTCCCCCTGTAATTTTATCTTTCGTGATCCCTAAAGATACGTCATCATATTTTGGCATCTGCACTTGATGGTGTTTTGTAGTTTGTCGGGAGGCTTTCTTTTAGTGGTATATGAATCATTGCCACATTTTTAATGAGATTGTAAAAATTTATTCTTGATTTTTTTATTTTTTATCATGGTGAGTTAGTAGTAATTAGTTACCATTATTTGGAGAAGGCAATAGCAAGCCACTCCAGTACTCTTGCCTAGAAAATCCCATGGATGGAGGAGCCTGGTGGGCTGCAGTCCATGGGGTAGCTGTGAGTCGGATGCGACTGAGCGACTTCACTTTCACACAATGGAGAAGGCTGCTGCTGCTACTGCTAAGTCGCTTCAGTCGTGTCCGACTCTGTGCGACCCCATAGACGGAAGCCCACCAGGCTCCCCCGTCCCTGGGATTCTCCAGGCAAGAACACTGGAGTGGGTTGCCATTTCCTTCTCCAATGCATGAAAGCGAAAAGTGAAAGTGAAGCCGCTCAGTCGTGTCCGACTCTTAGCGACCCCATGGACTGGAGCCCACCAGGCTCCTCCGTCCATGGGATTTTCCAGGCAAAAGTACTGGGGTGGGGTGCCATTGCCTTCCCCGAATGGAGAAGGCAATGGCAACCTATTTCAGTGTTCTTGCCTGGAGAATCCCAGGCATGGGGGAGCCTGGTGGGCTGCCGTCTATGGGGTCGCACAGAGTCAGGCACGACTGAAGCGACTTAGCAGCAGCAGCAGTTACCATTATTAATAGTACCTTTATTAGTAATAATGGTGACAAATAGTTACCATTATTAAGAAGTAGTTACTGTTTTCACCACTCTTTTTCCATGACATTAAGTACATGCACACTGTGGTGCAGCCATCGCTACTGTTCATCTCCAGAACTTTCTCATCTTCCCCAAAGAAACTGTACTCATCAAGCAGTAACTCCCCAAGCTCCTCACCCCAGCCCCCAGCAACCACCATTCCACTTTCTGTCTCTGAGTCTACCTGCAGACATACCTCAGAAATTGTGGGTTTCGTTCCAAACTACCATAATCAAGAAAGTGAATGTTGCAATAAAATGAGTCACATGAATTTTTTTGTTCCCTAGTACATATAAAAGTTATGATTACACTTTACTGTTGTCTATTAAATGTGCAGTAACATTCTGTCAAAAAAAGATACATATCTTAGTTAGAAAATACTTTCTCACCAAAAAACACTAACCATCATCTAAGCCTTCACCAAGTTGTAGTCTTTGTAGTAGTAACATCAAAGGTCACTGATGGCAGATCATCATAATAAATACATTAATAATGAAAATGTTTGAAATATTTTGAGAATTATCGAAATGTGACACAGACTCAAAGTGAGCAAATGCTATTGGAAAAGTTGATGTTGACAGACTTGGAGGGTGCCAGGTGGCCACACGCCTTCAGTTCGTCAAACGCAGCACCTCACGTAAAGAAGCATACATTATGTAGGCTTTTGTGAAAGGCTTATTGCATTTAGTATAATGTCTTCAAGGAGTCCATCCACGTTGAAGCTTGTGTCAAATGAGATTTCTTTATCACATGTAAGGGCCTGGCCCTTTTGGCTGCTTTCGGAAACCCCGAGATTTGCTTTCCCCGGCCACGTACCCCCGTGACAGTTGGTGGAGCTGGAAGCTGGAAGCAGCTCTGCTCCCTGGACTGGACGCTCTCCAGCCAGTCTCTGCCCCTGCTGTCCCCGCCTGTCACCTTTGCCCGTTGCTGCAGTCAGTCACCTGCCTGGGTCCTGGAAACACCTCCATTTATGATTTCTTTCTGCTTTCTGTCTTGGACTTCAGACCACAAGCCTCCACCCACATGTTTATTTGAACAGATTAGGATAAAAATTGACTCTCCCTTCTTTAAGTCAGTAATTGCTACATTCCTGCTCTGTGCTAGGAGGTCTGCTGGGCTCCAGGTGACCCCATGGTCAGCCAGTCACATGTCCCTAAAGGAACACGATCACTCCAGGCCTCACAGTAACAAGAGTCTCGAGTCCCAGGTTCCCCAGTATCATGAGATCCTGGTGTGGTTGCCTGTCCGAAACCACAGCTCTGCCTTTCAGCCCTTTGGAGGTTCTGGAGCCACCTGGCCTGGTTTAGATCCTGGCTTGTCACTGTTACATCTCGGGCAAGTTGCTTAACCTGGCTGTGCCTCGGTTTCCTATTAGTTTAGAGTGGAGACAGAAACAGGACATGCCTCATAGGACTCATGAGTTAGAACCAGCACTGCTGGAGCTGTGGCCCTGCTAAGAACATGCAGTAAATAGACACTGCTGTCACCATCAGTGATTATTACTGCACTTGGAGAGGCCAGGGACAGCTGTGGCCCTCTCAGAAGGTGACATGTACAGCTTGGGGGTTTGTACACCCCACTGAAGCGCCTTCAAGGACCTGTGCGTGAGGTCCTCTGTTGTGGTTCTTCAGGGAGGAGACACTGGGTGCACGTGGGCCTCTGGTGATCAGGGAAAGCCTGTTGGAGGAGCTGAGTCCCTGAAGGGGTGCAGCCGGGAGCTCGGGGGGGCTGGGGAGGAGCTATGCGCTGACCTGTTCTGCCCCACAGCCGCCCCTGGAGTCGCTGGCCACGGTGGAGGAGACGGTGGTGCGGGATAAGGCAGTGGAGTCCCTGCGGGCCATCTCACACGAGCACTCCCCCTCCGACCTCGAGGCCCACTTTGTGCCCCTGGTGAAGCGGCTGGCGGGCGGCGACTGGTTCACCTCCCGCACCTCAGCCTGCGGCCTCTTCTCTGTCTGCTACCCCCGCGTGTCCAGTGCCGTCAAGGCGGAGCTTCGACAGTGAGTCCCCCGGCCTCTGGGCCCTGGCAAGACCCCGCCTCCCGCTTCTGCTTGGTCCCCTTCTCTCAAGCATCAGGCTCTGTTAGGCCCATCCAGCACCCAGAAGCCCCTGAGCTCTGCCAGCTCTCAAGAGAGCTGGTGTCTGGACATGGCCGGGTGTCAGTCCAGGCACTGCCTCCTGCTCATTTGGGAAATGAAGACAATGATGGTTCTTCCTCCTGTTGGTTATTTAAAAGAATTACTGTGTATAAAACGCTTAGGACAGACTCTGGTACATGGCAGGCACCCAGCCAGTGACGTGTGGTGCGGTCGTAGGTAGGCCTGTCTCGGTGTGGCAGATGGGAAGCCGCCGCCTCCACCACCTCCCTCCCTCTTGGCTGAACCCTAGGAAATTGCTTGCACTTGATATTTGGCCTGTGGAAGAACCAGTATTTTAATTGGATTAAAATCTCCCATTAATGTGTGTTTCCTCTTCTCCCTCTGGACTCCTGTCCTTCCACCATTGTCTGAACCGCGGCAGCACGCCCAGCCCCCGAGCCATCACTCCGGCCAGGACAGTGGCATGCAGCTGTTCGCAGGCGGTTGGAGGGCTCTTCTGGGCCCCTTGTGTCTCTTTAACTGGAAGCAGTTGGTGCTGGAAAGGAAACGCTCTGAGCAGCTTCAGTGCAGCCTCTTAGCTGAGCAGAGGCTTATTTATGTTGTCACAATAATAGAATCAGCAGCTGTGGCTTGCTGTAGACCTGCGCGCAGAGAGACGGCTGGGTGTCTCACACACGGCGTCTCATTTAAACCTCAGCGGCCCAGTGGGACGGGTTCTGTTATCAGTTCCTTCTTGTAGGGCTGGGGAGACTCAGAGGCTGTCACTTGAGTCAGGATTACTCGGGCAAAGCCAGGAGCTGCAGAGCTGCCTGGGATTCCAGGGTTTCCTCCTCCTGAACCCCCTCTACCCGCCCAGGTACTTCCGGAACCTGTGCTCAGATGACACCCCCATGGTGCGGCGGGCCGCAGCCTCCAAGCTGGGGGAGTTTGCGAAGGTGCTGGAGCTGGACAATGTCAAGAGCGAGATCATCCCCATGTTCTCCAACCTGGCCTCTGACGAGCAGGTGGGGCTGCCTGCCTGCACATCTGCTGCTTCTCCCTGCGGTGGACCCCGAGTCTGGGGAGGAGGCCCAGGGCTGATGCGGCTTCTGCTCCCCCTCCTTGTTCCCACCCTCTCCCTAGGACTCGGTGCGGCTGCTAGCGGTGGAGGCATGTGTGAACATCGCCCAGCTCCTGCCCCAGGAGGACCTGGAGGCCCTGGTGATGCCCACCCTGCGCCAGGCTGCTGAGGACAAGTCCTGGCGTGTCCGTTACATGGTGGCCGACAAGTTCACGGAGGTACGTGAAGGGGCTGTAGACAGCGTCTCGCAGACGGGGAGATGGAGGCCTCAGGAAGGAGTGGGGCCACATGGAGCTGGGGTTTAGTGAAGCCCAGTGGGTCATCCGGGCATCGAAGCAGGAAGCTCTCTTGTCATTTGATTAGCTCACCTGTCAACCCTGGTTGGTTGATAGTGGCAGCTTGAGTGTTTCCTTGAGGTTTCTGAGGCCAACTTAAGGTTCTGTGGAAGAGAACCACAGGAGCAGAGAAGGGTAGCATGTGTGTGTTCCCAACCTACGAACCTTATCTCCTTTGATGGAGACGTCCTTCCTTGGCCATAGGCGGCGTTCTTCTCCCTGTATGTTACCTGTGGGTTGTGTTCTCATCTCCTCTTCTTATAAGCGCTTTAGATGTTTTGGCTTAGAGCTCACCTTAATGACCTTATTTTACCCTGTTACCTCTTTAAAGACCCTGTGGCCAAGTGTAGTCAAATTCTGAGGTACTGGGGTGGGGAGTTAGGGCGTCAGTTATGAATTTCAGGGGATACAGTTGAGCCCCAAAACAAGCCCCAAATGTTTGAATGGTCAGAGTGATGCTGTCAAGCAGGCAGAACAGATGCCATGTCTCTGAGGACAGTGCTCTTTCCATGGAGTCTCAGTGGCTCATTGCACAGACATGTTTGTCAAGTTCCAGCTCGTGGCTGGGTGTTGGGATCCATTGAATTCAGTACATTCCTGGCCTTCAAGGAACAGGCAGCCTGAAGGGGGAAGGTCAGCTGAGACAGAGGGAATGCAGTGAGACAGCGTGACAGGTGAAGGGCCGGCTGGTGAGTGTGGAAGCACCGGGACGAGGAGGTACTGCAGCAGGTTCTGGAGGACGAGAGAGAGAGCCGTGGCAGGAACTGTGTCCCGTGTGTGCGGAGGGCCTGCGTGGTGAGAAGAGCACAGGCAAGAACGCTGGGCAGTGGCTCTCGGGGGAGAGGAAGCTGGGGAAGCGGGCAGCATGCCCCTCTCCTCGCAGTCAGGAACCACCCTGCTCCCCCAGGCCCTCACGAAGCAGCTTCACAGCAGAACCTGTGCATTTTTCCTTGCCTTCCTTGCCTGGTTTCCTGAGGGGGCGGCGGGGGGCGGGGGGGGACCCTAACCTGTATTGTTTTATTTTAATTGCAAAAGTAATAACGGTTCTGGTAAATCGTCTTAACAGGGAAATAATACAAATGAGAAAGTGACAGTGATCATACATCATTAGTCTTTTGGGATCAGGGACAGAAAACCCAACCCGAGTAACCTGAACAGTAAGGCAATCTGTTGTTACTTTTAATGCAGACAGCAGTACTCTGCAGTAGGTACCCTCAGGGTTTGAGGAAGCAGAGGCTCAGAGAGGTGCAGGCACTCATCCAGGGTCACACAGATGATAAGCAAGAGTAAGAACTTGAGCCAGGCAGTTGGACTCCAGGGCCACGCTTGTGACCACTGCCCTGCCCAGCTCCTCGGCACCATACACAGTTCATCACTGCACAACAGGGAAACTGAGGCTCAGAGAGGCTGTGAGACCTGGCTGAGGTCGCCGTTACGGCACCCGAGTTACATCTCAGCGGTGACACCGAGGGCTCCTTTTGCCTCAGTCCTGGTGCCTGTAACTTTGATTTTATTCTCATTCACTGAAGGTGCCCGGCAAGCCCTCTCTCACCTCCCCCGCCCTTCCTTCCCTTCCTGCAGCTCCAGAAAGCAGTGGGGCCTGAGATCACCAAGACGGATCTGGTCCCTGCCTTCCAGAACCTGATGAAAGACTGTGAGGCCGAGGTGAGGGCCGCCGCCTCCCCACAAGGTCAAAGGTTGGTGCTGGTGACCAGAACACAGCAAGCAGGCGTGTGGGTGCGGGGCTGGGTGTCCAAGGGGCTGCAGGCAGAATGGGCACCTCGGGTCTCACGTCCCGTTACCTCCTTCTCGCTGTCCACAGAATTCTGTGAAAATCTCTCCGCTGACTGTCGGGAGAATGTGATCATGACCCAGATCTTGCCCTGCATCAAGGTAACAGGGAGTTTGGTGGGAGGAGTAGAGCACGCCTGAACCTTCTAGAAGGAAGGTAGAGATAGGGCGCGAGGGGCAGCCTGGTGCAGACTGAGTTCCCAGCCTCCTTGGATCAGGCAGTGTTGGGTTTAGAGCAGTCAGGAAGCCTGAGGGCAGATGGAATCTGAGGCTCGGGGCTGAGCGTGGTTGGTGGGTGCTTCCTCCTCAGAGCTCACAGCGTCTCCTCATCCACAGAGCTTTGAGTTTGGGGCATAGGTTCCTGGGTAGGGGCGGGCAGGGGTCGTTGAACTCCAGGCACGCCGAACGTGTAAGGAAGGCGCTCCAGTTCCCCTCTTGCGCTCAGGCTGGATCGAGAGGACAAAAGCAGGCAGTGTCTCGGGGTTCATAGGATTTGAGTCTCTGCATCCACTGACCCCCATGGCTCCCGTCCTCCTCCTCCCTCCCAGGAGCTGGTGTCTGACGCCAACCAGCACGTCAAGTCGGCGCTGGCCTCCGTCATCATGGGCCTCTCCCCGATCCTGGGCAAAGACAGCACCATCGAGCACCTCCTGCCCCTCTTCCTGGCCCAGCTGAAGGACGAGGTGTGGGCGCCGTGGGGCTCTGCACGCTGGCCGTGGTGGGCGGGGCGGCTGCTCCCTAGGGTCACCAGCACCTGCAGCAAACGCTGGGGTTGCCAGGGAGTTGAGTGTCTGTGGGCCTGGGGGGCTGCACGGTAGCTCATTCGCTTATTTGGTGTTTGTTTCACGTGCCTTTATTCTGTACTAGTCTTTTTCCTGGCATTAGGGATACTGAGAAAAAAAAGGAACACGGCCCTTTTGATCCTCTAGGGCCTTCAGAGACTGGCAGTGGAGAGGGACAGATGGGCGGGCCCTTGACTCCCTGATCATACAGGCACTGTGACAGGTTCATGTCTATCCAAGTTTAGGCTAAGGTGCCTACTAGAGACCTCAAAGTGCTGTGGATTAAATAAGGTGGAGAATGGTTTCTCTCACAGGAATCCAGGGGCGGGGGGACCCACACTGAGGGCGTTGTCCCTGCTGACCCCAGCGCCCTGTGGGTCTGAGGTGGCTGCCCTGATTTGTTCCATCTCAGCCGGCATGAAGGGAGAGGGTACCGACCAGCAGCAGGCCAGTCCGCTCAGACCCCAGAGAGGGTGCCCATCCTGTCTGCTGACGGCTGGCCTTAGGTTACAGGTCTCCAGCCTGTGTGGAGGTCCAGTTGATGCCACATGGCCCAAGGGCCTCACCATAAGTCACATTGTTAGCATGATCTTTTTGACATGGCCCAGGGCCCTTTTTTATTTCAGATACTGAGAGATCATCTCCCAGAAGCTGGTGGGGGGCCAGTCCTCTGTTTGGAATGTGCCAAGTTTAAACAGCCTAGCCCTGTCCAGTTAATAACCCTTTACTGCACACTTGATTATTTGGTTCACTGATTGATTTCAGCCCATGCCTCTTCACCCCACAGCTCCCAGAGGGAGATGCAGGAAAAACTGACTGTGGTGTCTGCCCTCCAGGAATATATGATGTTGGACAAGGAATTAATTATATTTGTGTTCCTTTTCTTAGAAGTTGCTTCAGAGATTTTTGGAAGCAGATGGGAATATAAGTTCCCCCTCTGTGCTAAGAGCATTCATATAAGCCTGTCATAGGTTGAAATGGCGTAGAGTGAAGCAGCCGTTTTTTTCTTTGGTAAAAGCACAAATCCTCTTTGGGTTTCTTTTAGTGAAAGCAGGAACCCATCTAAGTCTCTCATAGTGGTGTGAAGTTAACTTTGGATAAATGGGGGCTACCTGTGTACATGCACATGTGTGTTGGTGTGTGTTAGTCACCCAGTCATGTTTGACTTTGCAACCCCATGGGTAGCCCACCAGTCTCCTTTGTCCATGGAATTCTCCAGGCAGGAATACTGGAGTGGGTACCATTCCCTTCTCCAGGGCATCTTCCCGACCCAGGGATCAAACCTGGGTCTCCTGCATTGCAGGCAGATTCTTTACCGTTGAAGCCACCAGGGAAGCCCATACATGCATGAGTGTAAGTCAGAGCCTTGCCCTGGGCTCCGTGTGCAGTGCACCTTCTCTCAGAACACTCCTGTCCTCTCCTCAGTGCCCGGAGGTGCGGCTGAACATCATCTCCAACCTGGACTGCGTGAATGAGGTGATTGGCATCCGGCAACTGTCGCAGTCCCTGCTCCCTGCCATCGTGGAGCTGGCGGAGGATGCCAAGTGGCGGGTGCGGCTGGCCATCATCGAGTATATGCCTCTGCTGGCGGGACAGCTGGTGAGAGCGCAGGCCTGGGCCAGGCCCTCTGCCCGGGGAGGTGGGTGGTACAGTCAGGCCTGGGGTCCATGCCAGGGGTGTGGGCCCAGTGGAAGGTGTGAGGGCCGTCGTGGGAGTCAAGGGGAAGAAGGGAAGAGAGCCCCTCAGGTGAAGTGGAACAGTGCCCGGCTCTTTTCGGGCGTGGGGGTGGTTTCCCTGGGCTTCGCCCAGATCTGCGCAGTCTCAACCCTGATTTGTTATCTTGTCTCCTGCAGGGGGTGGAGTTCTTTGATGAGAAACTCAACTCCTTGTGCATGGCCTGGCTTGTGGATCATGGTGAGCACCTCCCCAGGACCTCTGGGAGGAGACTGGGGCTCCAGAAGGGTGCAGGGGCGGATTGTTTGGGGCAGGTGGGGGGTGGGTGTTATCCCACTGCTGCCAGGTACATGGACCAGCTCCCTTGCTTTCTGGATGCCCACAGGAGGTCAGGGTCAGATGTGGATGTATCAGGTCACCCGGGACTGCCAGGTCCAGTGGAGAGTCCGAGGGCCACCCGGCAGACAGCCCGAGTTTGAATCCTACTTCCTGGCTGTCGAACTTTAAACCCGGCACTTGCCACCTTTGAGCCCACACTCTATGAAACATAGGGTGCCTCATCCCTGTCTTTGAAGGCCATTGTAAGAATTGCTCATTGTTTTCACTAGGAGTGGCAAAAATAAAAGTTAGCATTTGTCTATAACAGGCTCCATTCCACGTACTAAGTCATTCACTTGGGCAAATTCAGAGCCTCAGTCTGCCTGTCTGTGCCTTGGAGCTGTTGAGAACGTGCTACGTGAAAAGAAAACCCTACCTCTAGCGCACAGCCCTCTCTTTCTCTGCGAGTTTATGGGTTCTCATGTGGCCTGGTACCTGGGGCTGCTCTGCAGGTGGGAGCGAGTGTGACTGTGAGTCCCCACCTGCGTCAGTCCCTCAGCTCCTGAGTCTCCCTCCCTCCCTCCTCCCACAGTCTATGCCATCCGCGAGGCGGCCACCAGCAACCTGAAGAAGCTGGTGGAGAAGTTCGGGAAGGAGTGGGCCCATGCGACTATCATCCCCAAGGTCTTGGCCATGTCTGGGGACCCCAACTACCTGCACCGCATGACCACACTCTTCTGTATCAATGTGAGCGCCCGCTGGCCCCCACCTCTCCCTGGGGGAGGGGAAGTAGATGGGAGAGGAGGAATGGAGAAGGTCCTTGGGGGAAAGCTGGCTTGGGAGTAGGGAAGTGATGGGATCTGGAGCCATAGGCGTGAGTCCTTGGGGAACTGAAGGCCGGAGCTTGGGCTCCCTGGTTAGAGTCACAGGGCCTTTGCAGGAGGGGACCTGCATGGGGGAGCCTGGGGAAATTTGGCCGACAGAACAGTGATGGCCAGGTCTGTCTGAGCACCCCCTCCTTCCCCACAAAATGTGTGATATTTATGATACAATGGTTTTCTAGAATCAGACCTACTGTTTAATTCTAGCTCTGCCATATATTGATTGTGCACCTTGAGAAAATTATCTTACCGCTTAGTGCCTCAGTTTTCTCACCTGTAAAGGGTTCATACCAACAGTCACAGCCCCAGACTCCTGAGGCTGTGAGGTGGATCTGGTTATACAGCTTAGAACAGTGGTTCATTGTAATGTATGGTGTGTATGTAATATGTATATGTATGGTGTGTGTCATATGTAATGTATGCTGTGTGTGTGATACGTAAATGTGTGATAGATAAATACAGTAGAAAGTGCTTGTATGTAGTCACTTAAACCATACACTTAAATAAACCACTTAAATAAATTAAAACCACTTAAATAAACCACATAACTACATATTAAAGAATGAGATTTAAAAGTTAGTATAAAATTATTCTGGTAATCCCTTCTCGTGCTCACTCTGGAGACCACGGCACTAAGGAAGGGATCCCAGGGTCAGGAGTGCAGTCCCATCCCCAGAGGATGAGGGAGACTCTGAGAAGGGGAGCTGGGATGGGACAGTGTTGGCTGGGGGTTTTCAGGGCAGGGAGACGGTGGAGTTAGGAGGGTGTTAGGGGACTTGGGAATTTATGAAGAATCAAGGCCCTCAGGGTGGGCGAGTCTGAGCTGAGTCCCCCTGATGCTCAGCTAGCTTCACCCCCACGCCTGACGGCCACTAAGTGTCCCAGTCAGAGGGAGTGAGGACTCTGGGGAGTCACCCTCTGCTGCTCCCTGGCCTGCAGGTGCTGTCTGAGGTCTGCGGGCAGGACATCACCACCAAGCACATGCTGCCCACCGTGCTGCGCATGGCCGGGGACCCTGTCGCCAATGTCCGCTTCAACGTGGCCAAGTCCTTGCAGAAGATCGGGCCCATCCTGGACAACAGGTGAGGCCTGCCCCTCCTCCACACACGATTGCATTTGTATCAACTGGATCAAGGGAGACGCAGGCAATATAAGTGAGAATGGTGGTTATTTTGGGGGAAGGGCCTTGTGACGCCTGCACTTCTGTCTGTCCAGGACACAGCTTCACCCCTTAGTTTCTCTCTGAAGGCTACCTTGGTCCCCTAAACAGCTGACTGCTGCTGCAGAAGCATTTCCCTCAGCCCTTACCTCCCTGGGACCCTGTAGGGCCGAGTCCCTCTCTCGGGCGCTTGCCTCTCCTGTTACTTGTCGGCAGTTTGATCTGCCTTCCCCCAGTCTGGGCTCCGTGTAGGTGAGAATCAGGAGGGTTGGGTTTTCCGCTATGTCCACACCTAATGGGCAGTAAGCCTCAGTAGATAATGTTACACAAATCCAAGGCATCATGTGGCCGAGGCTCAGAGACTTGAGGTTCTGGGTTTTCTGCCCCACCTTTCCACACCACCTCACCTGCCTGTACCTATTCTGGGCCCCCAAGGCCTCTGTCCTGGTTTGTGAGACTTTGAGCCTTCCAAGTACTGGTTGCTCTGGACCCTGAGAGCTTTCATGCACCCGTGTGTCTGCGTCTGTGCAGACACCCAGCAGCCCTACCCAGCTGACCCCTCGCCTTCCCCCCTTTCTCCCCAGCACGCTGCAGAGTGAGGTCAAGCCCGTCCTCGAGAAGCTGACCCAGGACCAGGACGTGGATGTCAAGTACTTCGCCCAGGAGGCTCTGACTGGTGAGGTGTTAGGAATCCGAGACACCGGCAGGAGGGGGTGGGGGTCTTCGAGGGCAACGCTTGGCCTGGGAGTGGCCATGGGCAGCCTGCTGGCAGCCTTCTGACTCTCGCCCCTTCCTGTTCCCCCAGTTCTGTCTCTCGCCTGATGCTGGAAGAAGAGCCACCGCCAGCCTCCGGTGTCTGCCCTCCCCCGCCAGGCTCCTCCCTGGGGGGCAGTGGGGGCCTTTGGCTCTCACTCCCTGTGCATGGTCTGACCCCAGGTCCCTCCCCCGGCACGGTTCCTCCCTCAGCCCGGGACTCTGACTCCTCACGTCCACCCCCCACGGGGCTGGGGGCGCACAAGGTGGTACCGAGCAGAGACCCTGGGAGGAAGGGGCCACTCCCGCCCTCGGGGGGAGAGACACGAGCATCCCAGGTCGCCGGCTCCTGCTGCTGTATGGGGACCCCTACCCATCTCCTCCACCTCCCTCCCTTCCTCTTGGTGGTTTTTTTGTGTCAGTTGTGCCGTTTTTATTTTATTCCCTTTCCCCTCTTTTCACAGAGAAATAAAGGTCTAGAAATAGCTGGTCCTCTGGTCTTAGTCACTAGATGGAGAAGGGGGCCCAGCCTTGCGCTTCTGTCTTACTGGACTGGCCACACCCCTGTCCTGCGAGTGAGGAGGATTCCCTGGGAAGCTGATGGGAGTGCCCCTGGCCCCAGGGGCCAGCGGAGTCCTGAGGTGCACTTAGGTTTCACAGAGGCTGGCTGAGTGTGTGGTGGTTAGAGCCGGTGCCTTGGCGCCAGACTGCCTGAGTCCAGATCCTTGTCCTTTCGTTCATAGCTGTGTGGCCTTGACTAGGTGCCCAGTCTCAGATTGCAAGACTGTAAAATGGGGGTAACAGAATCTGGATTAAGTGGGGCAGGAATGAAGACTATATGAGGTAATACACACAGAGTGGGCAATGACCTTTGACGCACGAGAGGAGTGGGCCAGGAGCTCTCAGGATCGTCAGGGCCGTGACAGAGCAGGCTGGGGACTGTGGCTAGACAGAACCACTGATTCTCAATGTCTGTTCTTCTGTTTCTTCAGTACTGATTAGACACCTGTATTTTTAGTTGGGCACATGGCTGCCTGGATTCAAGGCATTTTCCCAGGGTCTCTTGAAATTCAGTGTGGCATTGCAGGTAAATTCAGGCCAGTAGTACGTGAACAGAAGTGGCACGGGCAGCTTCTAGGAAACATTCCTAAGCGGGGAAATAATGCTTCCGCCTCCCTGCTGAGCCCCGGATGTGGACCAGATGGCAGGAGTGGGTGCAGCCATTCCAGGCCAGGACGTGAGCCCAGAAGTGCAGGCCCATCGAGGCAGCAGCGCAAGACAGGCGGGGCCCAGGGTTCCTGATGCTGTTAAGGCCCATAGGGGTTACCCATCACCTGGCAGAGTTAAACGTATAAGTGACTTTGGGGTTTCATCACTTGGCAAAGTCATCCAGATCCTAACTGATGCAGGGGCCAAAGAGCCCTGCAGAGAGGAGCAACAGATGATGCAGACGGTGTGTGTAAAGTTTCACAGAGGATGGAAATCTGGCCTGGACCTTGGCGTTTGGTGGCAGGTTGCTCTCACCAGCCAGTTCTCGTGTTACTGAGTCCCTGCTCTTTGTTAGAGCAGATCAAACCCTGGGGGATGAGGGCGAAGGAGACCCTCTTGCTCATCGTGCTAATGACATTCATTTCCTAAGGACAGGGCCTGTGGTTTAAACTCAGCTCATTGCTCTCTGCACCCCCCTGCCTCACACACACATACATGTGCCTTCCTAAATATAAATACTTGAAGGACTGAGTGAAGAGTTTGTGGGGTGGGGACGAGGGTAGTGTAATCACTTGAAGCATGATGTTGAATGTTCTGGCTTAGCCAGCAGCCTACCAATAATGAATAATCTATGGTGTCCCACTTATATTTTCCTGCCTTTCAACCCATCCCCCAAAACTTAGTGACTTAAAACTGTGAAACGTGTCATACCTCGTCATTCTGCAGTCTGGGCTTGGCTTGCTGGGAAGGTTCTGCTCCATGTGGTGTCTGCTGGGGATGCAACCTTCAAGGCGACTTCTTCACTCCCACGTCTGGCCCTCAGCCAAGGCCTGCTGTATCTTCTCCCAGTATTTGGCCACTCCAGGGTGGCTGGATGTCTTTATCTGATGGCTGATGGCTCCAGAGCAGTTTCCAAGAGAACAAGTCCCAGTTTCCAAGTGCCTTTTAAGCCACTGCTAGCATCACAGGCCAGAGAAGGTAATGGCAACCCACTCCAGATCTCTTGCCTGGAAAATCCCATGGACTGTGGAGCCTGGTAGGCTGCAGTCCATGGAGTTGCTAAGAATCAGACACGACTGTGCTACTTCACTTTCACTTTTCACTTTCATACATTGGAGAAGGAAATGGCAACCCACTCCAGTGTTCTTGCCTGGAGAATCACAGGGATGGGTGGGCTGCTGTCTCTGGGGTCGCACAGAGTAGAACACGACTGAAGCGACTTAGCAGCAGCAGCATCACAGGCCAAGTCAAGTCACGTGGCCAAGCCTGAGTCAGTGTGTGAAGGGCCGCTCAAGATGTGAGCGCTGAATGGTCCATTGCAGACTGCGGATGTAACAGTCCTCACATGTGTGGTCCAGAGATGGCTGAGCTCCACTGCTGGTGAGTGGATGCATCAGGAGCATAAGGAGATGAGGCCGACTCCAGGGCATGTATTTTGGAGAGAGCTGAAGATGGAAGCTTTACCCTGGAAGGCAGAAGAAACTGCAGGGTGTTTTGGCAAAGTAGTGATAGCATCCGAATTGAAGGGCAGGTTGAGGCTAAGAAACCTGAGAGAATTCTGGTCTAGGTGAGCTGGAGCAGGTGGAGTGAGGAAGGTGGCAGGTAATGAGGGTGACAAGGAAGATTGCCAAGGAGGCAGATTGGGACTTGGTGACGCCTGGATTAGGGGAGTAAAGGGAAGGATGCAGTCACCTTGGCACCCAGAATTCAGATCTTCCTAGTCTCTGCATCCACTACTCCCTGGGAAATGTTCTTGGTTCCTGCAAACCCATACATGCTTCAGCATCTCAGTCTTTTGCCTGTAAATGTGAACCTCTACCTGGAAAGCCTTCTTTCCTCCTCACTTGTCAGGGGAACAAGTAATTCGGTGTGCAGAGTGGGAAAGTGAGACCGAGTGGGACAGCGAGCATGGAGGAGTGTACGTAGGGGTCAGATCTTGAGGAGCCTCTTAAGTAGCAGGGTGGGGGGCTTGAACTTGGCCCCGAGGGCCGAGGTCCTGTAAGACTTGGGGAGATCTTTCCAGGGTCAACAAAGCCCGGAGCCAGGGAAGAGGCTGGGATGATGGTCCTGGAAGGTGAAGAATTCAGCTGGGCAGTGGTTGAGGACAGAGGGCAGAGGGATCAAGGAAGTGGACTCGATGCCACTTCCCCTTTCCAAACCACAAGAAATTACACAAAGAGCAGCCGGAAGGAAGGCCCGTCTCTCCCGTCCTTGGTTCTCATCAGCATATCCAGTCTCAGCACACACCTGTCTTCAGTCTGCCCCTGTCCAGCTGTGTCTTCCAGATAGGAGAACAGCCCCAGAGTGTGTGGGGTATGTGATATGGGCCCTTTGAGCCACCACACCAGAACTCCACAAATATCCCAGAGGAAAGAAAATGCCTTGATGTCCTCTGATAATTTAAGATCCTCTTCAGCCCAGCCCAAGACAGAAGGTGGCCCTACAAGTTAGATGAGGCCGAGCAGGCTGTGGCTGGCTTAGTAGTGCTGCGGGAGCTGTGATGCACACTGTAGAAATTCTTTTACATGAATCACTGGGGGCAGAACCTGATCTGACCTGAACTACTCTATTGACAAAAGCTGACTTGGACTGCTATGTAGAGTATTATCCCTTTTCTTGGGGAGTAGACAGTACAGCAGAAATGTCCTTGTGTTTGGAATATGTGGAATATACTGAATCAATAATAAAAAGCATTCACAAAGAGAAGCACAGACCCCAATGGTTTCACTGAGTTCTACCAAAACATTTGCAAAATGAATAACCAGTTCTCAAACTCTTCCAAAAACAGAAGGGGAGGAAGCACTTCCCAGCTTACTTTGAGGCCAATATTGCCCTGATACCTAAAGCCAGACGAAAACACCAAAATGAAATCTACAGAACATTTATCTCTTAGAAACATAGATACAAAAATGCTGACAGCCTGAATTCAGCAGCATATAAAAAGAATTGTATACCATGACCAAATGTAATTTATCTCAAACATTAAAGGTTAGTTTACTGTCAAGAAAGTCAACGTAATATACCATATCAGTAGGATAAAACGTAGAGAGAGCCACATGATCATCTCAACTGATGCAGAAAAAGCACTTGGCAAAATCTAACCCCTTTTTGTGATAAAACACTCAAACTAGGAATAGAAGGGAACCTCCTTAAGCTGATAAAAGGCATCTCCAAAACCCCACAGTCAACAATACCTAGAGATGAAAGACTTGAGTGTTTTCCCCATAAGATCAGGAATAAAACATTCTTGCCACTTCTGCAGATCATACTGGAAATTCTAGCCAGAATATTTAGTAAAGGAAAAGCAAAGGTTTGGAGATTGGAAAGGAAGAAGTCAAACTTTGCAGGTGACATGATCTTATATGTAAGAAATCCTAACAAATCCACTAAAAAAAAAAAAAAAAACCACCACCACCACTGTTTGTGCTTGCCAGGTGGTGCTAGTGGTAAAGAATCCCCCTGCCAATGCAGAAGATTTAAGAGGTGCAGGTTTGACCTGGGTCAGCCAGATCCCTGGAGAAGGAAATGGCAACCCACTGCAGTATTCTTGCCTGGAAAATTCCACAGGCAGAGGAGTCTGGTGGGCTACAGTCCATGGGACCACAGAGAGTCAGACACAACTCAACAGAGCACAGCACAATGGCAAACATGTTTAGCAAGATGGTAGGATAGAGGATCAACATGAAAATTACTTGCATTATTGCAGATGATAACAGGTGTTTGGTGAGGATGTGGAGGTACTGGAATCCTCATACTGCTGATGAGGATGTAAAATGCTGGACCCCACTTTGGAAAACATTACCAAGCCAATTCCACTGCGAGGCATATTCCTGAGGGAACTGAAAACATGGCCACACAAGAGTTTGTACACAAATGTTGGTAAGATTGTTCACAAGTCAAAATGTGGAACCCATTCGAATGTTTATCAACTGATCAATGGGTAAATGTATCCATATAATGGATATTTCTTAGCTATAAAAATAAGGACTGACATGTGCTACAACATGTTGGAACCTGAAAAAAAAAAAACCAAAAAACATTGTGCTGCTCGAAAGGAGCCAGACACAAAAGGCTGTGTGTGGTTGCTTTCCTTTACAGGACATGCTCAGATAGGTAAATCTGTAGAGACAAAGTAGCTGAGGTCAGCGGGTAGAGCCTGGGCAATGGAAAGTGACTCCTTAGTGGGTATCGGGTTTCTTTTGCAGGTGGTGAAATGTCCTGGAGTTAGTGGAGATGGTTCCCCCACTTGATAAATACACACCTATGCAGTTGTGCCCTGTAAAAGGATGAGGTATATGAATTATGTCTCTATGAAAAGCAGTCACCACCAAGCCCTATCTGGCTACCCTGGTTTAGGTAAGTGGATTTGTAAGAATAAAAGAGAATTGTTTTCTCCCCTCTCCACAAAGTTATTTATACTCCAGTTGGCCCTCCATACCCTTGGGTGAAAAATATTTGGAAAAACATTCCAGAAAGTTTCAAACATCAGAACTTGTACTTGGGGCATCTGTTCTTCAGTCACTCAGTTGTGTCCAAATCTCTGCAACCCCATGGACTGCAGCACACCAGGCCTCCCTGTACTTCACTGTCTCCAGGGGTTTGCTCAAACTCATGTCCATTGAGTCATTTACATTGCAGTTGGTATTATAAGTAATCTAGAGATGGTTTAAAGTAGACAAGAGGATGTGTGTAGCTTGTGTGCAATTGTTAAACATAAGGGGCTGGAGCATACATGGATTTTGGTATTCATGGGGGATTCTGGGGTTAACCCGCGTATCCTGAGGGATGACTGTTTCACGTGCTGTTTTCAAGAAGACTTTAACACATTCGCTGTCAATTTCTATCTTCATTGCACTATAGTCAGAGGATATGTTTGGTAATTTTAAAAATCCTTTGATTACAGCCAAGACTTAGTTTGGGCCCAATATGTGGTTGAGTTTTATAAATCCTTTTGTGTCTTTAAGAGGTGTAGTCAGCAATGGAAGCAACATTCTGCAAAGGCCAAAAGGCTAGGTTTGTTGTTTGTGGTAGGCAGACCTGCTATTCCAAGATGTCTGGCTCTAGGTCAGTGATCACATCATCATGATTATCTGGGTCTTGAAGCTCTTTTTTGTACAGTTCTGTGTATTCTTGCCACCTCTTCTTAATATCTTCTGCTTCTGTTAGGTCCACACCATCTCCGTCCTTTATTGTGCCCATCTTTGCATGAAATGTTCCTTTGGTATCTCTGATTTTCTTGAAGAGATCCCTAGTCTTTCCCATTCTGTTGTTTTCCTCTATTTCTTTGCATTGATCACTGAAGAAGGCTTTCTTATCTCTTCTTGCTATTCTTTGGAACTCTGCATTTAAATGTTTATATCTTTCCTTTTCTCCTTTGCTTTTCGCTTCTCTTCTTTTCACAGCTATTTGTAAGGCCTCCCCAGACAGCCATTTTGCTTTTTTGCATTTCTTTTCCATGGGGATGGTCTTGATCCCTGTCTCCTGTACAATGTCACGAACCTCATTCCATAGTTCATCAGGCACTCTATCTATCAGATCTAGGCCCTTAAATCTATTTCTCACTTCCACTGTATACTCATAAGGGATTTGATTTAGGTCATACCTGAATGGTCTAGTAGTTTTCTCTACCTTCTTCAATTTCAGTCTGAATTTGGCAATAAGGAGTTGATGGTCCGAGCCACAGTCAGCTCCTGGTCTTGTTTTTGCTGATTGTATAGAGCTTCTCCATCTTTGGCTGCAAAGAATATAATCGATCTGATTTCGGTGTTGACCATCTGGTGATGTCCATGTATAGAGTCTTCTCTTGTGTTGTTGGAAGCTAGTGGAGGTGATGGAATTCCAGTGGAGCTATTCCAAGTCCTGAAAGATGATGCTGTGAAAGTGCTACACTCAATATGCCAGCAAATTTGGAAAACTCAGCAGTGGCCACAAGATTGGAAAAGGTCAGTTTTCATCCCAATTCCAAAGAAAGGCAATGCCAAGGAGTGCTCAAACTACCGCACAATTGCACTCATCTCACACGCTAGTAAAGTAATGCTCAAAATTCTCCAAGCCAGGCTTCAGCAATATGTGAACCGTGAACTTCCTGATGTTCAAGCTGGTTTTAGAAAAGGCAGAGGAACCAGAGATCAAATTGCCAACATCCGCTGGATCATGGAAAAAGCAAGAGAGTTCCAGAAAAACATCTATTTCTGCTTTATTGACTATGCCAAAGCCTTTGACTGTGTGGATCACAGTAAACTATGGAAAATTCTGAAAGAGATGGGAATACCAGACCACCTGATCTGCCTCTTAAGAAATCTGTATGCAGGACAGGAAGCAACAGTTAGAACTGGTCATGGAACAACAGACTGGTTCCAAATAGAAAAAGGAGTACGTCAAGGCTGCATATTGTCACCATGTTTATTTAACTTATATGCAGAGTACATCATGAGAAATGCTGGACTGGAAGAAACAAGTTGGAATCAAGATTGCCGGGAGAAATATCAATAACCTCAGATATGCAGATGACACCACTCTTATGGCAGAAAGTGAAGAGGGGCTAAAAAGCCTCTTGATGAAAGTGAAAGTGGAGAGTGAAAAGGTTGGCTTAAAGCTCAACATTCAGAAAACGAAGATCATGGCATCTGGTCCCATCACTGCATGGGAAATAGATGCGGAAACAGTGGAAACAGTGTCAGACTTTGTTTTTCTGGGCTCCAAAATCACTGCAGATGGTGACTGCAGCCATGAAATTAAAAGACGCTTGCTCCTTGGAAGGAAAGTTATGACCAACCTAGATAGCATATTCAAAAGCAGAGACATTACTTTACCAACAAAGGTTCGCCTAGTCAAGGCTATGGTCTTTCCTGTGGTCATGTATGGATGTGAGAGCTGGACTGTGAAGAAGGCTGAGCGCCGAAGAATTGATGCTTTTGAACTGTGGTGTTGGAGAAGACTCTTGAGAGTCCCTTGGACTGCAAGAAGATCCAACCAGTCCATTCTGAAGGAGATAAATCCTGGAATTTCTTTGGAAGGAATGATGCTAAAGCTGAAACTCCAGTATTTTGGCCACCTCATGCGAAGAGTTGACTCATTGGAGAAGACTCTGATGCTGGGAGGGATTGAGGGCAGGAGGAGAAGGGGACGACAGAGGGTGAGATGGCTGGATGGCATCACTGACTCGATGGATGCGAGTCTGAGTGACCTCCGGGAGCTTGTGATGGACAGGGAAGCCTGGCGTGCTGCGGTTCATGGGGTCGCAAAGAGTCGGACACGACTGAGCGACTGATCTGATCTGACCTGCTATTCATTTCTCAATTAATTCAGCTTTTAACAAATTAATACTAAGGAAATTGCTTAACTCCCACTTTTAATTATAGAATTGCCTGCTCTTTCTGTTTTATTTTTGCTTTATCTATATTGAAGCCATGTTTATAGAGGCATAAAATGAAGACTTTTTGTATTTTTGGTGAATTCAGGCTTATCATTATGAAACTGCTTCTTTATACCGAGCAAGACCTTTTCATGTCAAGTCTTGTTTCTCTGAAATTAATATAGATGCATCAGCTTCTTTGGATTAGTACTTTCATGCCATGCTTTTTCCATCCTTTTACTTGAAAACTTTCTGCATCCTTAGGTTTTATATATAGCAATTATAAATGGCATATTTTTGGAAAATCTAGTCTGACCATCTTTGTTAACTGATACTTAATTCCAGTTATACTTAAGATACTTAATGAATATATTTGCTCCTAAATCTGCTGCCTCCCTTTATGCTTTCTGTTGCTTCTATTCTTCTGTGTTTCTTTTTCTAATCACCTCTTTGCTGATTGCCTTAGGATTTCTTTTACCAATTCATTTCTCCCCTCTTCTGGTTTGGAATCCACCGACTCTGCTTGCTTTTAAAGGTACCCCTAGGGAAGTATTTCCCCACCTAAGTACTCACTGAGGTTTTCAGCTGGATAGTTTCTTGTGGAGGCTGTGCTTTAGGAAGTTTGTCAGCATCCCTAGCGTCCACTCACTAGTCAGCAGTCACAGCACCACCCCTCCTCCGTGAACAGAAATGTCTCCAGCATGGCATACATGGTGGAAGGCAAACTCCCTCCTGGCTGAGAACCTCTGCCCTAGAGATTACCATACGCATAGCCAACACATTAAAGTCTAACATCAAGACCTTCATCCTCATGGTTAATGTGAGAACCTTAGAATCTTGATACTCAGAATCCAGAATGGACCAACAGCCTCAGCTGCCCCCAGAAGCTTGGTAGAAGTGCAGAATGTCTGACCACAACCCAGATCTGTTTGATTTTATATTTAGAATACTTCTTTTGTCTTGTATGCTGGAAATCTTAGTTTTTGATGAAATATATAAGATCTAAAAGTATCACAAGTAGACTATATGTTAGTTATACCTTCCATATATCAGGAAGGCATATACGACACCTATAATAATTCCAGGATGACTAACAAATTTACAGATAGTCTACTGAGCATAGCTCAACATATTCTTTAGGGCTCATTTTTTGGAAGAAATTTCCCACTTAATGTGACCAGAGGTTGGTCACATGGCCCTTCTCGTCCCCCCACTCACAGTTGAGAAGTGCTTCAGCCGTGGGGTTTGTGGCAAAGGTCACTGGCTGTGGGGGCCCATCCTCTCAGTTCTCCAGTCCTATCTTCTCCACCTGGAGGGTGACTTGGCTTCTGTGAACTTCACATTGGGAGAATAAAATGATGAATGCATGGTGATGAATGTATTGCTATGAGCAGCACCCCAGCCCACAGCTCTGCTTACTGTGTAAGCCTGAGCCTTTCTTTAAAAGCTGCAGTTGCCGCTGCAGGTCCTTGATCCTGTCAGAGTAAAGAGACTGGGGTGGAGCCAGGATGAGCTGTGTGGCCCTAATTCCTCATCCCCTGCTGGCCCAAACCAGCAATGGTGCGTCACTCATCTCTTCCATGACACTGTTCATGAGAAGCGCCACACTAATGTTGTCTCCCTATTTATGACTCCACTTTGGCTGAATTTTTTTTTTTTTCTAACCACCAGCTTCTCCATTCAGCCCTCCAACTGCTTCAACCTAGATGACCTGAAAGTGGATGTGTTTGGGGAGCCATTTGGTACCTTTGGCTGCTTTAACTTAAATGGTCAGGGTAGAGGTTCTAGCAGAGCCCTAGAATCACTGCTCTCAGGAAGTCTGCCTGTGGTGCACGAGATGCAGGTGTCTTGGGTGGCTCAGATCCCCTGGAGAAGGGCATGGCAAGCCACTCCAGTATTCTTGCCTGGACAACCCCATGGACAGAGGAGCCTAACGGGCTACAGTCCATGGTATCTCAGTTGGACATGACTGAAGCAACTGAGCCCACTGGCGCTGGAGAATTACCATGGCTGCCCAAGCAGGTAAGGGCCACACGAGGGCACTTTGTTCCTGATGTGCAAACTGTCCAGGTGAAGGACAAGATCTTGCAAACTATCACATGTATGGATGGAAAGCACCAGGTTCATCTTCCCAAATGAGTGGTGACAGGCCTGAAGACATCTCTCACATGTTTGTGCTCAAAGACAAGTTCCACACACACTTTGGCAGGGATGCATCAGTGTGGTCTGGAGTTTATCACGGAGCCACAAGGACATGGCACCTGGATCCTTTCGTGTGTGTGAGTAGATGGTGAAGGTGAAGATGATGGGGCTGTTTTCATTCATTACCACCAGGCTGGCTGTTCTTTGCCCCCCTTTATTCATTTCCTAGGCATTGTACCTCAGCCTCTTTCTCACTGTCTGCCTCATTTTCCCCTAAGGCACCACGTGCTTCCCTCATGAACACTCCCACCACTACTGGAGGATTTCTTTACCCCACAATGAAATCATCATGACAGGCATGTAGTCTCCATAGGGAGGGTCTCCTCTTTCCTATGGCGCCACCAAGGGGGAGATGACAGGGTCAAGTTCATATTGTTTCTAGATGGGGTAACATCAGAAGACAGATCCTGACATATTTAGGCTTTACTTGCTCTTCCCGGGATCCACATTAAAAATATATATATATATATAATTTATTTATTTATTTATACACACACACACACACACATATATCTCCAGATCATACCCCCATCTAGTACCCTTCCAGAATTACTTCTCCTTGACTCTGATGACATTTTCTAAACTTCAGCAACAACAGTGCCTCTGATTCTGGGAAAACACCCCTGAACCTGAACTTCTTTGGAGTTGCACTGCCTTGTAGAGAGAGGGCATGGGGAGAACTTGCCCATGTCAGGGTTCAACTTTGATGTCCCCTAGCTTGGAAGCCACTTCTATCCAGTGGTTGGACAGAGACCTTGATGCTGCTCGGACGTAGGAAAAGATCTCTTGTCCAAGCCTGCAAATAGCACGTCTTCTTTCCCCTCCACTTTTTAAAGGCCTGCCTTGTGGTCCTTCTGGCCGGGGTCCAGTAGTCAAATAGCCGGGGCTACTACAGACTTGTTCATGCATCATTACCCTTCTTACAGAATTGTTTGCCCAGACTCTAGGTTGAGACAGGAAGGAAGGGCAGTAATCTCTCAAGACTTTTCATCTGGGACAAGGAGCTGAACAAGGCCCACGGTGGGGTTCTTAGTAGCTCTCCTGCTTCGCCACACTTGGAGCTGGAAGGTCTATTTTTTCTAATACTCTAGGTTATATGCGCACAGGGTAAGGGAACAGCAGAATGGGAACAGCTCTTCATTTCCATTAAGGCTAAGCTCTAGGGTGGGGAGCAGATTCCAGTCCTCAGCCTCCACTGGGGAAGGGGGCAGCTACTTGCCATGAAGAATATCAGGGCCACAGGTTCCCTCCACCCTTCTGAAGTCATAGTCTAGGCAACTCAAATTTTGGTTCTAATTTTGCAACACATGGAGCTACTTTTCTTTTCCTCTTCTGGAGACTGGAGTGGG
This sequence comes from Tragelaphus eurycerus, assembly GCA_935064755.1. Lineage (NCBI taxonomy): Eukaryota > Metazoa > Chordata > Mammalia > Artiodactyla > Bovidae > Tragelaphus > Tragelaphus eurycerus. Next base: position 281,029 of record CAKXYN010000227.1, on the reverse strand, counting down.
GCTGGGGAAATCCAGCTCTACAAAGCCTGAAAGCCCACTCACGGACAAATATGTAATGTTTAAAATCTTGAGGGAGAAGAGGGAAGGGCTTCTGCAGCCAGGTCTGGGGGTGGGTCTTTACTGTTGTTCATTTCTCAGTTGTTCTCTTTGCGACCCCATGGGCTTCAGCATGCCAGGCTTCCCTATCCTTCACTAGCTCCCGGAGTTTGCTCAAATTCATGTCTTTACTAGATTTTTTTTTTTTTTTTTGGACAAGACCCTGTATATATATTTTTTTGAGATTTGAAAAATCTTAGTAAAAATACTCATAAAATTTACCATCTTAACCATTTAAAATTGTACAGATCACTGGTATTAAATATATCCAGAATGTTATGCAAATATCACCATATCCAGCTCTATAATTCATTTCATCTTGTAAAACTGAAACTCTATGCCCATTAAACAACAATTCATTAGCTTCTCATTTTCCCCTTCCCCCAGTCCCCAGAAACGACTGCTCTACTTTCTGTCTCTTATGATTTTGACTACCGTTAAGTATATCACATCCGTGGAATCATACAGTATTTGTCCTTTTGTGACTGGTCTATTTCTCCTAGCATAATGCCCTTGTTAACCGAAAACAACAAAAAACCATTTTACCAGACAAGCGGGTTTATACAGGAGCAACAGAGAATTGCAATTTGGGACAAGCAAACTCTGGCGAAACACACAGAAGTCCAGGAAAGCAAGTAAGAGGAAACTTTATAGAAGAGGCAGTTGCGAGGGGCTGTTATAAACACAAAGAATAAACACAAAGTCCATTGGAGGAAACTGGTCGTTCCAAGTGCAGTGGCTTTTCGTTGAGTTGTGACAGTCTCTCACTGGTTGAGCTGTTGTCTGGCTTCCTGTCGCTAGTGGTAGTAGTAAAGTAGTGTCACTTCCTGCCAGAAATGCAAGGTAACATCTCTTCTTGCTGGGATCTGTATTGCGATCCAGAGGTGCATGTGTGAGTGCTCCCCCTGCTGGTCACCCGACAACATTTTAGTGAGATTTTCCTTTATTGTTCGTTCACATTTCTCAAGTTTCATTTTTGTTGCATTGTATTCCAGAATTTCCTTTCTTTTACATTTTATGTCTATACTGTCTTTTACTTATATGTTCATCTATTGATGATCTGTTGGGTTGCTTCCATGTTTTAGCTATCAAACATCTAATTGGGACCCTGCTTCTGATTCTTTTGTATAAATACCCAGAAGTAGAATTGGGTACTACGATATAGTAATTCTATGTTTAATTTTCTGAGGAGCTGCCATCCTGTTTTCCAGTGGCTGTGCCATCTTACATTTCTGCCCAACAGTACATAGAATTCCTTACAATTTCTCCACATTCTTGTCTTCACTTGTTGTTTTCTATTGTTTTGATAGGAGCTATCTTAAAGGCTGAAGATGGCATTTCAATGTAGTTTTGATCTGCATTCCCTGATGGATAGTGATGGTGATCATCTTTTCATGTGCTTATTTGTCATTTGTATATATCTTCTATGGAGAAACATCCTTTTACAAGTTCTGAATTGGGTTATTTCTGGGTTGGTTTTATTTGTTTTTTTTTTTTTTTTTAAGAGTTATCTCCATATTTTGGATACTAATGTCTTATCAGGTATATGATTTGCAAATATTTTCTCTTATTCAGTGAATTCTCTTTTTACTCTGATGATTCTTTGATACAGAAAAGCTTCTTAAATTTCAGGAGGTTCAGATCAGATCAGATCAGATCAGTCGCTCAGTCGTGTCCGACTCTTTGCGACCCCATGAACCGCAGCACGCCAGGCCTCCCTGTCCATCACAAGCTCCCGGAGGTCACTCAGACTCACATCCATCGAGTCAGTGATGCCATCCAGCCATCTCATCCTCTGTCGTCTCCTTCTCCTCCTGCCCTCAATCCCTCCCAGCATCAGAGTCTTCTCCAATGAGTCAACTCTTCGCATGAGGTGGCCAAAATACTGGAGTTTCAGCTTTAGCATCATTCCTTCCAAGGAAATTCCAGGATTGATCTCCTTCAGAATGGACTGGTTGGATCTTCTTGCAGTCCAAGGGACTCTCAAGAGTCTTCTCCAACACCACAGTTCAAAAGCATCAATTCTTCGGCGCTCAGCCTTCTTCACAGTCCAGCTCTCACATCCATACATGACCACAGGAAAGACCATAGCCTTGACTAGGCGAACCTTTGTTGGTAAAGTAATGTCTCTGCTTTTGAATATGCTATCTAGGTTGGTCATAACTTTCCTTCCAAGGAGCAAGCGTCTTTTAATTTCATGGCTGCAGTCACCATCTGCAGTGATTTTGGAGCCCAGAAAAACAAAGTCTGACACTGTTTCCACTGTTTCCGCATCTATTTCCCATGCAGTGATGGGACCAGATGCCATGATCTTCGTTTTCTGAATGTTGAGCTTTAAGCCAACCTTTTCACTCTCCACTTTCACTTTCATCAAGAGGCTTTTTAGCCCCTCTTCACTTTCTGCCATAAGAGTGGTGTCATCTGCATATCTGAGGTTATTGATATTTCTCCCGGCAATCTTGATTCCAACTTGTGTTTCTTCCAGTCCAGCATTTCTCATGATGTACTCTGCATATAAGTTAAATAAACATGGTGACAATATGCAGCCTTGACGTACTCCTTTTCCTATTTGGAACCAGTCTGTTGTTCCATGACCAGTTCTAACTGTTGCTTCCTGACCTGCATACAGATTTCTTAAGAGGCAGATCAGGTGGTCTGGTATTCCCATCTCTTTCAGAATTTTCCATAGTTTATTGTGATCCACACAGTCAAAGGCTTTGGCATAGTCAATAAAGCAGAAATAGATGTTTTTCTGGAACTCTCTTGCTTTTTCCATGATCCAGCGGATGTTGGCAATTTGATCTCTGGTTCCTCTGCCTTTTCTAAAACCAGCTTGAACATCAGGAAGTTCACGGTTCACATATTGCTGAAGCCTGACTTGGAGAATTTTGTTTGTGTCAAATCCAAAGAAATCATTGCCTAGTCTAATGTTGCAAATTTTTGCCCTGTATTTTCTCCTAAGAATTTTATTGTTTTAGGTCTTACATTGACGTCTTTGTCCATTTTGAGCTAACTTTTGTATGTAGTGTTAAGTAAGGGTCCAACTTCCTTCTTTTGCATGTGGACGTCCAATTTTCCCAGCCTCATTTGTTGAAAGAACTGTCATTTCCCCACATTTCCCAGAACTTGGGTGAGAAGATTTCCACTTGTTCCAGGAAGCATTCTCCTATCCCCTAACCAGGATTGTGTAAGATCTTTGTAATTTTCTCTTTGAGAAATCATGTCTCTCTCAGCATTACATCCTTATCATGATGACTATTCAAGAATGTGAAGAAATGTCTTAGATTTTACCCTACATGCAAGATAACAAATTATCCTGTCAACTTCATGGATGCTGTCAGAAGGCATGAGACTCCTGGGTCTGAGAAGAAAAATTTTATTATTCATGACACAAGAACAGCAAGACTTTGTGTTTTCATTTGTTCTTGTCTGTATCAGGCTTCTCAGAGGTGATAAAAAAAGGCCCCCCAAACACATAGTAGGTTTACATCACAAGTGAAGATGTGAAGAAGAAATGCAAATATTTTAATGTTGGTCACGAACAAACCTGCCCAAATTTTGCCTCAGAGGAAAGCATTATTTTTATTATGCTGATCAAGTAATTAACCTATTCTTTTCTCTTGGGAATATACTGTAGCCATTATCTGAAGCTGGTTGTTATATGAAAAGTTCTTGAAAAGAGAATTTAGGACAGAAGCTGACACAAGCTGTGAAGAAACTTAGAGCAAAACTTGTCTCTCAGCATGGTGCAACTTTCCCTTTAAAACATGAGCCTAATCAACCTTCTAAACAAAAATGCCCACTGAAGCTTTCTGGTCCCAAGACTAAACTTGACTGTGTGCACACTGTGGTTGTAAATATTGGAAGAGACAAGAAGAGATGAGATCACCAGGAAATCTGACAGAAAACCAGCTCCAAGGGTGAGGTGATGTCAAAGTGGAGGAGGCAATGATAGATGACAGCAAATAAAAAGCAAGGCAAGCACAACATTTTCAGAAGAAGTGGAAGTGTGTTATCTGGAAGTGTAAAGAGACAAGTTGCTACTGACATATATAACAAATTATTCTGAATAGATTGCTGATGTAAATTTTAAAGATGTAAAATGGTGTTTTTAGAAGAACACAGAGAACATTTCTGAGCTCTAATAGGAAAAGGGGGAAGGCAATGGCACCCCACCCCAGTACTCTTGCCTGGAAAATCCCATGGACGGAGGAACCTGGTAGGCTTGTCCATGGGGTCGCTAAGAGTCGGACACGACTGAGCTACTTCACTTTCACTTTTCTCTTTCATGCATTGGAGAAGGAAATGGCAACCCACTCCAGTATTCTTGCCTGGAGAATCCCAGGGACAGAGGAGCCTAGTGGGCTGCCGTCTATGGGGTCGCACAGAGTCGGACACGACTGAAGTGACTTAGCAGCAGTAGCAGCAATAGGAAAAGACTGTTTTTAAACAGAACAAAAATATCAACTATAAAGGAGGACATGACAAATGAGCTTGTATTGAAGTTAAGTGCTTCTACTCATCAAAAGAGAAGATAGAAAACAAGATGGAGAATTCGTTTCATCTTGCAATACTGCAACAGTGACTCCCCATCTCTTCTTCCTCAGTACCCTAACAACTGCCTTCCTGCTTTTATTGCTGTGATTTTTACTATGATAAATATCTCATAAAAGTGGAATCATACAGTGTTTGTCTTTTTGTGACTGCTTTATTTCACTTTATATCAGATCAGATCAGATCAGTTGCTCAGTCGTGTCTGACTCTTTGCGACCCCATGAACTGCAGCATGCCAGGCCTCCCTGTCCATCACCAACTCCCGGAGATCACTCAGACTCACATCCATCGAGTCAGTGATGCCATCCAGCCATCTCATCCTCTGTCGTCCCCTTCTCATCCTGCCCCCAATCCCTCCCAGCATCATATAGTACCCTCAAAGTTTATCCATTTTGTGGTATATATCATTATTTCCTCCTTTTAAGCCTAAATAATATTCCATTGTATGTATATACCAGTTTATTTTTGTATATGATATAACAAACTCTTCCAGTTTGATTGTTTTGCACTTAGCTGTTCAGTTTCCCAACACCATCTATTGAAGAGGCTGTCTTTGCCATATTGTATCTGCTTGCCTCCTTTGTCATAGAGAAATTGACCATTAAGTGTAGATTCATTTCTGTTCTATTTATTCTGTTCCATTGATCTATGTGTCCATTGATCTTATGTCAGTACCATACTGTTTTGATGCCTGTAGTTTTATAGTGTAGTTTGAAATTGGGAGCAAGATAGCTACAGCTTTGTTTTTCCTTCTCAAGATTGTTTTGGCTATTCAGGGTCTACTGTGTTTCCATACAAACTTTATGTCTTCACTCCAGGCTTTCCCCACCGTGGTTTTATTTGGGCATGAATACATATCCATTCACTGTTATACCCTGAAACATGCTATCTTTCTTACCCCCTGACCCATGAGGAGGTAATGCTCACATGGACCATAGAGTCCATGGAATTCTCCAGGCCAGAATACTGGAGTGGGTATCCGTTCCCTTCTCCAGGGACTCTTCCCAACCCAGGGATCGAACCCAGGTCTCCCACATTGCAGGCAGATTCTTTACCAGCTGAGCCACCAGGGAATCCCAATTTTAAGGCAGCTTATCGCAAATATTGTCTGTGGATTGTTGCAGGGTGAAAGGATTACAAGCAGAGGAAAGGATGCCTTTTTCCTGCGTCCAGAAGTCTGGAGATATACCCGTTCTTCTGTATATGAAATCATCTTCCAGAGATACACAGGGACCATGTTAGTTGATTTTATGAAGGTGAACGTGACAATGTGAGTTCATATGAATGTGTGTCACGTGTTTAGGAATATGATGTGAGTTTGGGTGTGGTGAGCATGTGCACAAATGTTTGTGAGTTTTAATCTATAATTGTGCAAGTACTATATACATGTTAGTATTAATGCACATGGGTGTTTGCATCTGCCTGTAAGTGTTGAAATGAGTTTGTGTGCAGACTTAGTTGACCACCAAGTATGGCTCCAATCCCTAACTTGAAAATCGGCAGTGATTGCATCATGACACTGCATCAAATGTAGATGTATTTATATGAAAAAACCAGATTTCTTGCAAGTCCTAATTTATATTTCTTAATTATCAGAGTACCAAGTGCCCATTCTGGAAAAATAGCACAATTAATTAATTAAGTAGAGCACTGTGGTAACTATTTTATCTCTTTGAATGAAGTAATTGAGCATTGGTTCATCTGATATTTACAAGAATGGTAGAATCTGTCTGTTGAGCCGTCAGAAGTAAGTGTTCATTTGTGAGACACTTATTTTGAACCGTCTCATTTTTTCCATGTATATTGTTCTGTTGTGTGTCAGTTGCTCAGTCATGTCTGACTCTTTGAGACCCCATGGACTGTAGCCCACCAGGCTCCTCTGTCCATGGAATTCTCAAGGCAAGAATACTGGAGTGGGTTGCCATTTCCATCTCCAGGGGATCTTCCCAACCCAGGGATCGAACCTGCATTGCAGGCAGTTGCTTTACCATCTGAGCTACTAGGGAAGCCCTACATTGTTCTGTGTCTGATTCTATTTGCTAATGGAGGTGAATAATCATCAAGTAAATTTTCCTACAACATCTCCATATTGATTGGCATTGATTTATGCAAAGCATCCAATTAATTGGTTCTGATTTGTGCTGACATTTTCTATAATGAGTAATGTGTCCTGTTCTTCCTTTTACTTCTATGTTTTTGAATGTTTTTCCAAGGTACTTTGTCCCATTCCATTTCTCTAACAACACTTTAATTGAACATTCAGTTTAACGGTCTGAAGATTAGGAGAGCTCTAGTTTCAGGGTAGAGAAACATCTCAGGGAAGTAAAGAATCCAGAGGGACACACAGTTTATGCCAGTCCCTTATGTGTGTGACTTCAGAAAGTCCAGCTTTCCTCAATGGGAGACCCTGTCTGCCTCCAGGAATCATGGAAATTAAGAAGGCTCTTGGAAACACTCCTTTAGTCTCCTAAGGGTGCTAACTAGAAACTTGTAATTGTTTCCAGTCATTAACAACCAAGAGAAAAGTTTCCAGAAATGTTCTCAGATCCCAGGCCTGCATTCCCATTGCTCCTGCAGGTGAAGTGATAATTGCAGCTGTGATGGGAGGGGGGGGAGGACACAGCATCTCAAACCCATATATCAGGATCCAGTTGCCTCCCTCCCACATAGACACTAGGTATAATGACCACCAGGAAGCCCACTGTCCTGATAGCAGGAAGGTGTCAGGTAAGTGTTTTCCATCTCGTTCTAAGCAGCAGAGTCTGTAAGAGAAAGTCAGATCAAGAGTCTGGAGAAGAGATCATATCAGACAAAGGCAATCTTCTGTGTAGTAACTGGATTCAGTGCCAACAGTGGGCAGGATGGTGTAAGTCTGAGGCATGAGCTGAGCTAATATTGAGAGATGGGTTTCTAGAACCCACAGCAATCTCTAAAGACCCTTCATGCAATCAGATGTAATCCTCTGACAGTTTCTATTGTGACTCAATCCACGTTACAGCAAAACCTGATTTTTAAGGTGCTTAAAAATATTTGTGATGAAAAGGATCCTAGTCCACATTGGGGAAATGTCATTTGTAAATAAGCATATGGTCCATCATTTGGTAATATTTAAGCTATTTGTTAACTATACTGAAAAAAGATTTGCTTCTCCCTGAGTTAAAGCTCTTGGATTTAACTCATTCTTGTCCATCAAAGCCTTTTCTAAGAAAAGAATGAAACTGCACACATGGCATAATTCCAATAAAGATAATTTTCTCAACTTAAAAATTGTATTTGAAGTGTTAAAATACATTTGTAAAATCAATCTGCTGTTGAGTCTACCTTACAGGAATTATAGACTCCATGTTCAGGATGACTAGAAGTTCACCACCAATCCATACAGGTTTGCAATAAAATGTATGATGGGTCTGAAGAAATCATCTGATTCCATGCAGAAAGTGTATCTAAATGAAAACGACTTGAATAGAAAGGGTTGCTCCAATACTGGATGTCTGACGCAATTAGTGTAGACAGTAACTTTGCCTGAACTGAAAACCTCTGTAGTGTGTTAATTCTGGTGAGGTTCTGTCATTCTTAGATTTAAAGAACAGTTGACATGATAATTGTAAGTTAGAGGCAGCAGCTGCCAGTCTCCTAGCATGTTGCTTCTTCTTCTTCTTCTTTTTTTTTTTTTTTTAAATAGGCTACTATCAATCCAAAAATCCAGTCTCTGAGTTTATAAAATACATAAGAATACATGCCTTGCAGATGCTATTTTACACATATGTCTGGTATGTCAGTGGCATGCACAAATATTATTTCTTTGTTGCTATTTTTGCTTAGCTCTGGAATTAAGAAATAGATAAGCATATGAATTGAAAACAACAATAATTCAGTTTTTGCAATCTTTCATCATGTATTAGTGGTTTATGGCTCAAAGTTTACAATGTTACTTGTGCTTCTTCAATAATTCCTGTGATAGGTACATTATACCTACTTTTCAGACATAAAAGCATCCTAATACCATTCCCGTACTGAGCCATTCTCACCTTCATGACATGAGGTTATCTTGGGCAGGTTCCTGCCATATGCCATATTCTACTGCCAGCAATCCATATATATGTCTTAAGATATCTAAAACCTAATACATAATACATAGTGCCCTAAAGAATAAAGCTTTACAAAAACGGAATCTTCTTATAATAAAAATATAAAAGACCATTGGTCTAAAATCAAGTTAAGAAGTTGTGAAATCCAAACTAAATATGAGTATGGATTGTTATTTGAATACAACTAACTGGTTTTTGGCAGAGCTGGTAGGTCAGTGCACTCTCTTGTCCAGCCTAATGAGTTTCTAAAGTCTTCACTCTGCCCTGTGCAGCAGATGTCAACAAAGCATGACCTCTCTGTGTTACCTTTCCTTGAAAAAATTAAAGTCAGAGAATTCCCAGGCTTGTGGGTTTGTGAAGAATGAAGTGATAGCATGGAGTGCCTTCAACAAGTAATTTTGCATTTTAAGTGCTCTTTCAATGTTATACATTGAACCCTTTTAAGGCTACCAGTAGCAGAAAAGCATACAGCAAAATTTTCCAAGTGGGACCTGAGGATAAGTGGAGAATATTGGATTTCAGTGGACATGATGCATGCAGACCACACCTGATGTTCCCATAGAGACACTAACTCACGAGACAAGTACCAGTGACTGTGAACTGAGAGGATGGCTGGCAGCCTTTTCATAATAGGCATGATCATCTTAACACAGACCGTGGTTGGAATCCTGGGGAATTTCTCACTCCTTTGCAGGTATATCGTCCTTCGCTTCCCTGGTTACAGGTTAAGGTCCTCAGATTTGATCCTTAAGCACCTGATTGTGGCCAACTCCTTGGTCCTCCTCTGTAAAGGGGTCCCCGAGACAATGGCAGTCTTTAGGGTGGAAGCAGATCCGCAGTGATTTTGGCTGCAAACTTCTCTTCTTTCTGCACAGAATGGGGAGAGGAATGTCCATCGATAGCATCTGCCTCTTGAATGTCTTTCAGATGATCACAATCAGTCCCTGGAACTCCAGGTGGGCAGTGCTGAAAATAAGAGCTCCCAAGTACACAGTTCCCTCTCTTTTCCTATGTTGGAGCCTGCAAATGCTGGTAAATGTCGTTTTTCCTATCAATATAACTGGCAAATGGAGTCACAAGAACATCACAGAGGAAAGAGATTATGGCTGCTGTTCTACTATTCTTACTGATCAGAAGAATCTAAAAACCAGAGACGCCTTGTATGCAGCATTGCTGTCCCTCCCTGATGTTTTATGTTTGGGGCTCACGCTCTGGGCCGGCAGCTCCATGGTTCTCATCCTGTACAGACATAAGCAGCAGGTCCAGCACATTCGTAGGACGGACATCTCCTCCAGGTCCTCCCCTGAGTCCAGAGCTACTAAAACCATCCTTCTCCTGGGGGGCACCTTTGTCTGCTTTTATACTCTTTCCTCCATCTTTCAAGTTCTTCTGGCTCTTTTTGTTCAGCCCAGCTGGATCTTTGTGAACATGACTGTAATCATAGCAGCGTGCTTCCCAACTGTCAGCCCCTTTCTGCTCATGAGCTGTGACTCCAGTGTACACAGGCTCTACTTTGCCTGGAAAAGAAATGCAAAGTCCTCTACTGTTATGAGAAAAGTGTGAATTTTATTTATTTCTATAATGAGCCATTGCCAGCTCATTTATTCACCCTCAGAATCCTAATTTAAATTTTGAATTTCAAGATAATATACCGCACATGCCAAATGTTTTCTTCAATACGAAGACCAATTGAAATATATTGTCATGAAATATGAATACCTCATAAAAATCATATCATTGAAGTTTCCTTGTAGAAAAAGAGTTCACAAATTTATGCAAAAAACACCAAGTCTTAAAATGATATGCATATTATAAAGTGTTCAAATGTGTTATTTCAATCTAACAGAACGAATTTCCCACAAATGAAGTAGGTATGGAATTATAGATAATAGTATACATGAAAATGGATCAGTGTGTACAGTAGTCAGAAATAAAATTGAAGAAATTAATGTCCTCACAGAGTAACGAATACCCTGGTTAGCACTGAAAGGTAAAATCCGGTAAGAATTTGTGAGCCAGTTACAAGTTTATAGTTAACATTGTAAAGAGAGATGGCAGTATTTATTAGAAAGAGTCTTGCAGGGAGATTAGCACATTAAAATATTTTCATGTAGAAATGAGCAGTTTGAAGTGAAGCACAATAAAAACATGCTGAAAGAAAAATATATTTCAGCAGATTTAAAAAACTGAAATATATTTGACGTATAACATTGTGTAAATTTAAAGTGTAAGATTTGATAATTTGTTACACATAAATATTGTAATGTGACTGCCATTACCGCCACATATCACAATGCATAACTTTTCTTTTATGTCAAATTTTTCATTGAATTATAGTTGATTTACAGTATTATAGTAGTGGCAGAGGTACAACATTGTGGTTCAATATATAGGTCATACTTTGTTCAAAGTTATAATGAACTATTGGCTATTTCCCTGTGCTGTAAAGTATGTCCTTGTAGTTTATTTATTTTATACATAGTAATGGATACTTCTAAATCTTTACTCTGTCTTGCCCCTTCCCACTTTCTCTCTCCACTGGTAAGCACTAGTTTGTTCTCTATATGCGAGAGTCTTTTTCTATATCATTATTTTTATCCATTTATATTAGCTTTAGATTCCATATGTCAAGGGATAATATGCAGTATTTATGTTTCTGTGTCTGGCTTAATTTACTAAATGAAATGATTTCCATGTCCATCTATGTTAGAAGCAGCAAAATTTTATTCTTAAAGGGTTAGAAATATTCCCTTGTGTGTGTGTGTATACTGAATTCATTAGTTTTCTGATGGAGACATTAGGGTTTTCTAGAGAAAGTACCATTTCTCTATAGTAGTGAAAGTTTTACTTCTCCTAGGCATTGGATGTCTCATTACTTTTTTGTACAAATAGTGTTAAACCAGTGTGGCAAGTGTGAGCATCGTTCTCTTGGTCCCGATTTTAGAGGAAAAGGCTTTCAGATATCCACCTCTGTGGGTTTGCCTTTATTATGTGGAGATGTATTTTCTCTATGCTCATTTTTCTGAAAGTATTTACCATGAATGGATGTTAGATTTTGTCAATGCTTTTTCTATGTCTATTGACACAACCTTGTGTTTATCTTCCTTTTTTTTAATGTGGTGTATCATGGGGATTGACTTGTGGATTTTTAACCATCCTTGCATCTCTGGGAACAATGCTACGTGGTAATCATTTATGATACCTTTTATAGATTGTTGTATTCTGTCTGCTAATATTTTGTTGAAAATTTTTTTCAACCATATTCATCAAGAAAATGATCTGTAATTTTCTATAGTGTCTCTTTATAGTACTAATATCAATGTAAAGATAGCCTGATAGAATAAGAGTGTTCTCTTCCTCTTTAATTTTTTGGAATAGTTTAGGAAGGATAGACTTTATTATTAAAAGTGTTTCATAGGATCACATGTGACACCCTCAGGCCCTGGACATTGTTTCCTGGGAGGTTTTTGACTCAGATCAGTCGCTGAGTCATGTCCAACTCTTTGCGACCCCGTGACCGCAGTACACCAGGCCTCCCTGTTCATCACCAACTCCCGGAGTTCACTCAGACTCATGTCCATTGAGTCGATGATGCCATCCAACCATCTCATCGTCTGTCATCCCCTTCTCCTCTCGGCTTCAATCTTTCCCAGCATCAGGGTCTTTTCAAATGAGTCAGCTCTTCACAGAAGGTGGCCAAAATATTGGAGTTTCAGCTTCAACATCAGTCCTTCCAATGAATATTAAGGACTGATTTCCTTTAGGATGGACTGGTTGGATCTCCTTGCAGTCCAAGGGATTCTCAAGAGTCTTCTCCAACACCACAGTTCAAAAGCATCAATTCTTTGGCGCTCAGCTTTCTTTATAGTCCAACTCTCACATCCATACGTGACTACTGGAAAAACCATAGTCTTGACTAGACAGACCTTTGTGGACAAAGTCATGTCTCTGCTTTGCCCCATATGCTATCTAGGTTGGTCATAACTTTCCTTCTAAGGAGTAAGCGTCTTTTAATTTCACGGCTGCAGTCACCATCTGCAGTGGTTTTGGAGCACCGCCCCTCCCCCCCCCCAAAAAATAAAAGTCAGCCACTGTTTCTACTGTTTCCCCATTTATTTGCCATGAAGTGATGGGACTGGACGCCATGATCTTAGTTTTCTGAATGTTGAGATATAAGCCAACTTTTTCACTCTCCTCTTTCACTTTCATCAAGAGGCTTTTTAGTTCCTCTACACTTTCTGCCATAAGGGTGGTGTCATCTGCAAATCTGAGGTTATTGGTATTTCTCCCATAAATCTTGATTCCAATTTGTGCTTCATCCAGCCCAAGGTTTCTCATTATGTACTCTGCATATAAATTAAATAAACAGAGTGTCAATATACAGCCTAGACGTAGTCCTTTTCCTATTTGGAACCAGTCTGTTGTTCCACGTGCAGTTCTAACTGTTGCTTCCTGACCTGCATATAGGTTTCTCAAGAGGCAGGTCAGGTGGTCTGATATTCACATCTCTTTCAGAATTTTCCACAGTTTATTGTGATCCACACATCAAAGGCTTTGGCATAGTCAATAAAGCAGAAATAGATGTTTTTCTGGAACTTTCTTGCTTTTTTGATGATCCAGCAGATGTTGGCAATTTGATCTCTGATTGGTTCCTCTGCCTTTTCTAAAACCAGTTGAACATCTGGAAGTTCACAGGTCATGTATTGCTGAAGCTTGACTTGGAGAATTTTGAGCATTATTTCACTAGCGTGTGAGATGGGTGCAATTGTGTAGTAGTTTGACATTCTTTGGCATTGCCTTTCTTTGGGATTGGAATGAAAATGGACCTTTTCCATTCCTGTGGCCCCTGCTGAATTTTCCAAATTTGCTGGCATATTGAGTGCAGCACTTTCACAGCATCATCTTTTAGGACTTGAAATAGCTCAACTGGAATTCCATCACCTTCACTAGCTTTGTTCATAGTGAAACTTCCTAAGACCCACTCTACTTCACATTCCAGGATGTCTGGCTCTAGGTGAGTGTGAGTGATCACACCATCATGAATATCTGGATTGCGAAGATCTTTTTTGTACAGTTCTTCTGTGTATTCTTGCCACCTCTTCTTAGTATCTTCTGCTTCTGTTAGGTCCATACCATTTTTGTCCTTTATTGAGTCTAAGTTTGCATGAAATGTTCCCTTGGTGTCTCTAATTTTCTTGAAGAGATATCTAGTCTTTCCCATTCTGTTGTTTTCCTCTATTTTTTGGCATTGATCGCTGAAGAAGTTTTTCTTACCTGTCCTTGCTATTCTTTGGAACTCTGCATTTGAATGAGTATATCTTTCCTTTTCTTCTTTGCTTTTCACCTCTCTTCCTTTCACAGCTATTCCTAAGGCCTCCTCGGACAGCCATTTTCCTTTTTTTTCATTCAAGATTGTGTATTTCTTCCTAATTCAGTCTTATTTTATAATATAAATGTATTTGTTTTAATCAGAGGCTAATTACAATATTGTATTGGTTTTGCCATACATCAACATGAATCCAACATTCGTGCACAGGTGTTCCCCATCCACAATCCCCTTCCCACCTCCCTCCCCATACCATCCCTCTGGGTCATCCCAGTGCACTAGCCCTGAGCATCAAAGACTGTTTCTAGAAATTTGGCCAGTTAAGTGGATTTGGGTTTTTTCTTTAGATTTTTTCAGACATTTGAAGTCGGCCTGTATTGATATAAAGTTTTCTCTTAGAACTGGGTTTACTGTGTTCCATCAATTTTGGAAAGCTGTGTTTGTATTCTCATTTGTCTTCTGGTAAGTTCTGATTTACACTTGATATCTTTTTTGAACCTATTGAGAAGGTAACAGGCAGGAAGGCCAGGAGTCTCCAAATGGAGGAAAGAGCCTGTAAGTGTCAAGACAGTTTTCTCTCTCTTAAGTGGCAGGAGGAAACAATCTAGCAATATTTTTTTCTTCTCTATTCAAATTTAAAAGGAGGTTTCTCATAGCATACTGTGTTGCCATAATGACACCTGGTTTCACCTGAAGTTAACTATTCTCAAACCTTGAGAATAGTTCCGCCTTGGTTTCGCCTAATGGGTCCAAACCTACTTGACAAACCAGTATATTATGCTCAGATACTGTTCCCCTAATCTATGTAAACAAAATTATTTGTATGGTAATCTGCCCTTCTACAAGATTCAAGTTAATCATTTTATGGCCCGGGATGAGTCGTCTAGTGTCAAGATTGTCCCAAAATGCATCTTATTGATAAGGGGCCTTGTGCCATTCTGAGTTTTAAGACATTCCTTTTTTCATTAACAGACAGTTTGTGACTATATAACATCCAGCTGAAGACTAGCAGGGAGGTACTCTTTCTGCCCCTTTTTGATGCCTATGTCGGAAGCTTTCTCTATCTCCTTTATGCTTCAATAAAACTTTATTACATAAAAGCTCTGAGTGATCAAACCTTGTCTCTGGCCCCGTATTGGAATCTTCTCCTCCAGAGGCCCAAAATCCAGGTGTCTTTGTGTCGTTCAACAACAACCTTTCACTATCATATGTTAGTATTGTGTTGTTTAGTCTCTGTGTGTTTGTCTCTTTGCAGATTTATATCTGAGGTAAGTCTCTTGCAGGAAACATAGTGAAAGAACTCGTTTTTTGTTTTTAATCCAGTTAGGTGCTAGAACAGAAACCCTTTGGGTCAGGCCCAAGGTGAATCTCTTTCTTCTAAGCGTGAGTTTTTCCTCTCCACACAGTGGGTCCATTTCCCCAGAGGAAGAAGACCTCTGAGTCAGTTGGGAACCAGGGGCAGACAGGGGTCTGATGCTCTGCCTATGTAAGTGCCAATGGCTGTGCTGTTGCAGCCTCAAGTGCAAGTTCCCATTGTCCTTCGCAGTTGAAGACTGCTCCCTGTCTTTGCAACCCCCACCCTGTTATGGAGCTGCTCTTTACAGCGAGCAGGAGCTCACAGGGACCCTAAGCATTGGTTGAGAAGTGAGCTGTTGTGGAACAGCTCTGTCCCAGAACCAGGTTGTTCTGTGTCCCTTGGTGAAGTCTTCTCTCTAGTTGTAGGCTCCCTCGATCCAGTGCAGCGATATGACCTGGATTGAGTTTGCAGAAGAATTTGCTGTGTTCAGGCTGGGCACATGCATAGGTGGTAGGTGGTCATGGGAAACTCTGCAGCCCCTAGAGCAGACCCCTCTGTCTTGTCTGGGTGGAAAGTCCCTTGTGTCTCTAAACATTCCCCCTCCACTGTCACTCCTGCACTGCTGTGAAACTGCTCCTCAGGGTAGGCAGTTCTTTGCATGTAATATCTGGGAATTGGCTATAGTGAAATAGCTGTCATATGATCTCCGGGCTGCTTCTGGGGGCTTGCTTGAATCAACACCAACAGTGGCTGCCCCTGCTCCACCCAGGCTCTGCCCTGGCTGGGGGTTACCTCTGTGTCCCTCTGTCAACTCTTCCCTCAGAGTGACCTCTCCAGATACAGTGCCGTGGAGGGAGGAGGACTGGTGTGTTCATTCCACTGGGGCTGGGGTGTGTGGTGAGTTGGTTGTGGTAAAACAGCAGCTACTTGAGTAGACCTCTGTCTTCCCTGCCTCATGGACTAGTCAATGTGTGCTCCTCACGAGCATAGTCCTACTTTCCTATAGCTCGTCTTCTCATCCCAGCCCTTCTGCCACCGGACAATGTGGCTTGTATCAAACACACAGGACTCTAGGACTGGGGTACCCAATCTGTGGCTCAAAGTACTCACTCACCAAGATATCCATTTCTCTGAGTTGTCAGCCATGGGTAAAGCTCCTGGCTGGATTGCTCAAGGATAGATCATATATTGGAACACAAAACAAATCTCAACAAATTTCAGTAGAAATCACATATATCTTATATTCCACTCACAATGGTAAGAAATGAAGAAGCCATCTTTGAGAAGAGAACTCGAAAAGTGAGAGGAAAGTTTAGAGCAATATGGGCCCACCTAAAGAAAGAAGGAAAATCTCAAATCACATTCTAGCCATAAACCTAAAGAAACTAGAAAAAGAGAAACACACAAATCCCAGAGTCAAGAGAATGAAGGAAATGATAAAATTAGTGTGGAAAGAAATAAAACAGAGACTAAGAGGGCAGTGGAAGAGATCAATCAGGGAGAACCCTTGTCTTCCTCCACAAATTCATCAAAGGACTCCATGCTCCCAATGCAGGAGGCCATTCCATAAATCCACTGGTCCAGGATCTGGCAGAGGACCTCCGACAACTAAGAAGCAACACATAGCCTAACTAAAGCCGAGGTAGGAAAAAATACTTAAAACACCCAGACAAAGAAAAATTTTTTAAAAGATCAATCAAAGTACTGGTTCTTTGAAAAAGTAAACAAAATTGAGAAACCTTTAATTAGACTTACTTTGAAAAAAGAGAGAGAGAAGGTTCTGATCAATAAATTATTAAACAAGAAGAACAAGAGCAATGATTACACAAAAATACAAATAATTATGACAATATAATGAACATCTATCTATGCCAATAAACTTGGACAGACCAGAAGAAATGGATCCATTTTTAGAATCATACAACCTTCCAATACTGAATCATGAAATAGAAAACCTGACTAGACTGATCACTCGTCCAGTGCTTGAAATAGTAATAGAAAACTTCCCCAATCAAAAGTTCAGGACCAGATGGCTTCACAGGTGAATTCTACAAAACGTTCAAAGAGTTAATACCGATGCTTCCCAAGCACTTCCAAAAAAACTGAAGAGTAGAGAATGCTTTTTTACCTCCTTTTATGAGGCCAACATCACTCTGATACCAAAAGCACAAAATGGCAATATATATAAAGAAAATTACAGGCCAGAATCTCTCAAAACATAGATGCAAAAACCCTCCACAAAATATTAGAAAACTGCATGCAAGAATCTGTTGAAAGACTGCTGTGGACCCACATTCAGCTTGGTAACATCTACTTGTAGGAAGGAGGAGCTAGAAATGAAGGACGTGGTAGAGGACCCATTCATGAATTCCACAATTTGTCATCTAATCATAGCTTCCCTGGTAGCTCAGCTGGTCAAGAATTTACCTGAAATGCAGGAAACCCCAGTATCATTCCTGGGTCAGGAAGATCAGCGGGAGAAGAGAGAGGCTACCCACTGCAGTATTCTTGGGCTTCCCTGGTGACTCAGATGATAAAGAAACTGCCTGCAATGCAGGAGACCTGGATTCGATCCCTGTGTTGGGGAGATCCCCTGGAGAAGGGAACGCCTACCCAATCCAGTATTCTGGCCTGGAGATTTCCATGGAGAGAGGAGCCTGGCAGTGTACGGTCCATGGGGGTCTCAAAGTGTTGGCTACAACTGGGCGACTTTCACTTCACTTCATATCTGCCACATTCAGTTTTTTAAAATTTATTTTAGTGATATGTAATGTTGATTGACAGTATGGTGTTAATGTCTGCTGTACTGCAACGTGATTTAGTGACTTTTTTTCATATTCTCTCCCCCCATGGCTTATCACAAGATATTACCTATAGTTCCATGTGCTACGCAGTAGGACATTGTTCTTGATACATTCTGCATTTAATAGTTTTCATCTACTAATCTCAAATTCCCAATCCATCCTTCCCAAAACTTCCCTCTTGGGAACCACAATTCTGTTTTCTATGTCTGTGAGTCTGTTGTTTTTCATAGATAAGTTCATTTGTGTTCGTGTTTTGGCTGACTCAGTTACTCCAGTCATGTTCAACCCTTCCGACTGCAGCCTAGCAGATTTCTCTGTCCATGAGTATTCTCCAGGCAAGGATACTGGCGTGGGTTGCCATGCACTACTCAGGGAATCTTCCTGACCCAAGTCGTGGATCAGACTTGAATGGAACCCACGTCTCTTTATGTCTCCTTCACTGGCAGGAGGGTTCTTTACCACTAGCACCACCTGGGAGGCCCCAGGATTTTAGTTTCCATACAGAAATGATATCACATGGTATTTATTGTTCTCTTTCTGGCTTGCTCCCCTTAGTATGATCATCTCTACCTCTATCCATGTTGCTGCAAATGGCATTATTTCATTCTTTGTATGACTGAGTTGTATTCCATTGTATACATACACCACATAGTATTTAATCAGTCAGGGTTACTTTCTAATTTCAGCTCAGGGGAAAAATATCTTGCTTATTTAAAATACCCTCAAAACCGTTTTAAAAGTACATACAGTAAAGGAGGAAAGCTAAAATTTTGAGAAAAAACACTCAATAGCATTCGACCTCTTCCTTCACAATATCAGTCATAGGATGTGAACTCACAGGGTCAGGAAGGAGAGGCTGTTTACTGGTGTCCAGTGATGCAGGGCTTGGGGAGTGATGTCAGCTCATCGTGTTCAACGTCTGCTGTGTTATTCAATATTTGATATACCTTGAAGAAATTCTGTGCCTCTCTACTGATATGATGAAAACACATTGATGTGTTCTGGTATTTCTGAAACATCCCATTTAAAATGCAGATACATGAGTCTTTAAACCCTTTAAGCTTTACTGTAACCACTTCAACAGTATGTGAACTGTGAACTTTCAGATGTTCAAGCTGGATTTAGAAAAGGCAGAGGAGCCAGAGATCAAATTGCCAACATCCATTGTATCATTGAGAAAGCAAGAGAGTTCGAGAAAAATATCTCCTTCTGCTTTATTGACTATGCCAAAACCTTTGACTGTGTGGCTCACAACAAACTGCGGAAATTCTTAAAGAATGTGAATGCCAGACCACCTCACCTGCCTCCTGACAAATCCACAGAATGGGAATACCAGACCACCTGACTTGCCTCCTGAGAAATCTGTATGCAGGTCAAGAAGAAACAGTGAGAACTGGACATGGAGACACAGACTGGTTCAAAATCGAGAAAGGAGCATGTCAATGTTGTTTATTGTCACCCTGCTTGTTAACTTCAATGCAGACTACATCATGCAAAATGGTGGGCTGGATGAAGCACAAACTGGAATCAAGGTTGCAGGGAGGAATATCAATAACCTCAGATATGCAGATGACACCACCCTTATGGCAGAAAGCGAAGAAGACCTGAAGAGCCTCTTGATGAAAGTGAAAGAGGAAAGTGAAAAAATTGGCTTAAAGCTGAACATTTAGAAAACGAGGATCATGGCATCTGGTCCCATCACTTCATGGCAAATAGATGGGGAAACAATCGAAACAGTGGCTGACTTTATTTTGGGGGCTCCAAAATCACTGCAGATGGTGATTGCAGCCATGACATTAGGTGACGCTTGCTCCTTGGAAGTAAATTTATGACCAACCTAGACAGCATATTAAAAAGCAGAGACATTACTTTGGCAGCAAATGTCCGTCTGGTCAAGGCTATGGTTTTTTCCAGTAGTCATATATGGATGTGAGAGTTGGACTGTAAAAAAAGCTGAGCACTGCAGTATTGATGCTTTTGAGCTGTGGTGTTGGAGAAGGCTCTTGAGACTCCCTTAAATTTCAAGGAGATCCAACCAGTCCATCCTATAGGAAATCAGTCCTGAATATTCATTGGAAGGACTGATGCTGGCTGAAACCCCAATATTTTGGCCCATGATGAGAAGAACTGACTCATTTGAAAAGGCCATTTTGCTGGGAAGGATTGAAGGCAGGAGGAGAAGGGGACAACAGAGGATGAGATGGTTGGATGGCATCACCAACTCTATGGACATGAGTTTGAGCAAGCTCCAGGAGTTGGTGGTGGACAGGGAAGCTTGCCATGGTGCAATCCATGGGGCCACAAAGAGTCAGACAAAAGATAAGACCACTAAATATGTTAGGGCATATCTGCTTATACCAGCTTCTTCCTCGTAAGAAACCATCACAGGAGGTAAAGATTGCTCATAGTGTTGAAAACATAGTGATAATTATATAAATAATAAACAGTTATCCTCTGGTTGATGTGACATCATCTGGGTAGTCACGTTATATTACACGCAAGTGGATTTTTCAGGTCTATTAAGTTTACTAAAGAGTTGATTCAAGGTAGGGAATTTCCCCCAATTATCTGTGGGCCCAATGTAATTAGTTCACTTCAGTTGCTCAGTCAGGTCCAACTCTTTGTGATCCCACGACTGCAGCCTGCCAGGCTTCCCTGTCCAGCACCAACTGCCGGAGCTTGCTCAAACTCATGCCCATCAGGTCAGTGAGGCCATCCAAGCATCTCATCTTGTCCTCCCCTTCTCCTGCCTTCAATCCTTCACAGCATCAGGGTCTTTTCCAATGAGTCCAATCTTCACATCAGGTGGCCAAAGTATTGGTGCTTCAGCTTCAGCATCAGTCCTTCCAGTGAATATTCAGGACTAATTTCCATTAGGACTGACTGGTCTGATCTCTGTGCAGTTCAAGGAATTCTCAAGAGTTTTCTCCAACACCACAGTTCAAAAGCATCAATTCTTCTGTGCTCTGCTTTCTTTATGGTCTAAGTCTCACATCCATACATCCCTACAGGAAAAACCATAGCTTTGACCAGATGGACCTTTGTCAGCAAAGTAATGTCTCTCCTTTTTAATATGCTATCTAATTTGATCATAACTTTTCTTCAAAGGATCAAGCATCTTTGAATTTCATGGCTGCATGGGGGGGGGGGGGGGGGGGGGGGGGGGGGGGGAGCGCGACTGATCTGATCTGATACCATCTGCAGTGATTTTTGAGCCCAAAGAAATAAATTCTCTCACTGTTTCCAGTGTTTCCCCATCTATTTGACATGAAGTAGTGGGACCAGACGGAGAAGGCAATGGCACCCCACTCCAATACTCTTGCCTGGAAAATCTCAAGGATGGAGGAGCCTGGCAGGCTGCAGTCAGTGGGGTCATTGAGGGTTGGACACAACTGACTGACTTCCCTTTCACTTCTCACTTTCATCCATTGGAGAAGGAAATGGCAACCCACTCCAGTGTTCTTGCCTGGAGAATCACAGGGACGGGGGAGCCTGGTAGGCTGCTGTCTATGGCGTCACACAGAGTCGAACATGACTGAAGTAACTTAGTAGTAGTAGTAGTTGTGGGACCAGAGGTCATGATCTTCGTGTTTTGAATCTTGAGTTTTAACCCAGTTTTTTCACTCTCCTCTTTCCCATTCATCTAGAGGTTCTAGAGTTCTTCACTTTCTGCCATAAGGATGGTGTCATCTGCATATCTGAAGTTATTGACATCTCTCCTGGCATTTGCTTCATCCATCCTGGCATTTTACTTGATGTACACTGCATATAAATTAAGTAAGCAGGGTGACAATATGCAGCCTTGACGTACTCCTTTCCCAATTTGGAGCCAGTCCATGGTTCCATGTCTGTTCTAACAGTTGCTTCTTGACTTGCATGCAGATTTCACAGGAGGCAGGGCAAGTGGTCTGGTACTCTCATCTCTTGAAGAGTTTTCCACAGTTTATTGAGATCCACACAGTCAAAGGCTTTGTTGTAACCAATAAAGCAGAAGTAGATATATTTCTGGAACTCTCTTGCTTTTTCAATGATTCAGAAGATGTTGGTAATTTGATCTCTGGTTCCTCTGCCTTTTCTAAATCCAGCTTGTACATCTGGGAGTTCTTGGTTCACATACTGTTGAAGCGTGGCTTGGAGAATTTTGATCATTACTTTGCTAGCATGTGAGATGAGTGCAATTGTGTGGTAGTTTGAGCATTCTTTGGCATTGCCTTACTTTGGGATTGGAATGAAAACTGATTTTCCAGTTCTGTGACCACTGGTGAGTTTTCCAAATTTGCTGGCATAGTAAGTGTAGCACGTTCACAGCATCATCTTTTAGGACTTGAAATAGCTCATCTGGAATTCCATCACCTCCACTAGCTTTGTTCGTCGTGATGCCTCCTAAGGCCCATTTGACTTCAGACTCCAGGATGTCTGGCTCTAGGTGAGTGTGAATGATCACACCATCATGGTTCTCTGGGTCGTGAGATTGTTTTGTATAGTCTTCTGTGTCTTCTTGCCACCTCTCCTTAATATCTTCTGCTTTAGGTCCATGCCATTTCTGTCCTTTATTGTGCCCATCTCTGCATGAAATGTTCCCTTGGTATCTCCAATTTTCTTGAAGAGATATCTCATCTTTCTCATTCTATTGGTTGCCTCTATTTCTTTGCATTGATCACTGAGGGAGGCTTTCTTATCTCTCCTTGTTATTCCCTGAACGTCTGTATTTAGATGGGTATATCTTTCCTTTTCTCCTTTGCGTTTATTGTCTCTTTTTTTCTTGGCTAATTGTAAGGCCTCCTGGGACAACCATTTCGTCTTTTTGCACTTCTTTTTCTTGGGGGTAGTCTTGAACACTGCCTCCTGTACAATGTCAGCAACCTCTGTCCACGGTTCTTCAGGCTCTCTGTCTCTCAGATCTAATAACTTGAATCTATTTGTCACTTCCACTGTATAATTGTAAGGGATTTGATTTAGGTCATACCTGAATGTTCTAGTGGTTTTCCCTACTTTCTTCAATTTCAGTCTGCCTTTGGCTATAAGGAGTTGATGATATGAGCCACAGTCAGCTCCTGGTCTTGCTTTTGCTGACTGTGTAGAGCCTCTCCATCTTTGGCTGCAAAGAATATAATCAATCTGATTTTGGTGTTGACCATCTGGTGATGTCCATCTGGTGTAGCGTTGTCTCTTGTGGCATGAAATAGGGTGTTTGCTGTGACTTGTGCGTAGTCTTGGCAAAATTCTGTTCGTCTTTGCCCCGCTTCATTTTGTACTCCATGGCCAAACTTGCCTGTTACTCCAGGTATCTCTTGATTTCCTACTTTTGTATTCCAGTCCCCTATGATAAAAAGGACATCTATTTTTGGTGTTAGTTCTAGAAGGTCTTGTAGGTCTTCATAGAACCGTTCAACTTCAGCTTCTTGAGCACTGCTGGTTGGGGCATCGACCTGGATTACTGTGATATTGAATGCTTTGCTTTGGAAATGAACAGTGAGCATTCTGTCGTTTTTGAGATTACAGCCAAATACTGCATTTCGGACTCTTTTGTTAATTATGAGGGTTATTCCATTTCTTCTAAGGGATTCTTGCACATAGTAGTACATATAATGGTCACCTGAATTAAATTCACCCGTTCCTGCCCATTTTAGTTCACTGATTCCTACAATGTCGATGTTCACTCCTCCCATCTCCTATTTGACCACTTCCAATGTACCTTGTGGGGAAGGCAATGGCACCCCACTCCAGTACTCTTGCCAGGAAATTCCCATGAATGGAGGAGCCTGGCAGGCTGCAGTCCGTGGGGTCTCTGAAGGTCAGACATGACTGAGCGACTTCACTTTCACTTTCATGCATTGGAGAAGGAAATGACAACCCACTCCAGTGCTCTTTCCTGGAGAATCCCAGAGACGGGGGAGCCTGGTAGGCTGCCGTTGCTGGGTTCGCACAGAGTTGGACACGACTGAAATGACTTAGCAGCAGCAGCAGCAGCAGCACCAGCAGCAGCAGCAATGTATCTTGATTCATGAATTTAACATTCCAGGTTCAGCATCGGACTTTACCTCCATCACCAGTCACATTCTCAACTGGGCTTTGTTTTCACTTTGGCTCCTTCTCTTTGTTCTTTCTAGACTTATTTCTCCACTCCTCTCTGGTAGCTGAACAGCCTCATTTAAATCAGTGAAGTCAAATCACGCTCTCACACCATAAACACACAAAAAAACTCCACATGTCTCCAAGATTAAATAGAAGAAATGACAACATAAAACAGCTAGAAGAGAACATAGGCAAAACTTTCTCCAACATAAATTCCAGGATCACCCTTCGAAGTCCCAGGATCAAAAAGACAGACTCTTACAGTTTGTATCACATCTTAGGCCTGCCTTAATAAAATACAACAGCCTGGCAGGTTTAAACAGATAATTTTCACAGTTTTTCAAGTTCTGGAGGCTAGAAGTACATGATCAAGTTGTCAATGTGTTTGCTTTTTGTGAAGACTCCTGCTTGCATTTCAGATTTTCTTTTACTTTTGCATGGATGCACTGGTTTTTAGTGGCATACCGTTTCATCTCCAGGATGCTCCTGAATTAAGTACTTGATAAAATCATCGAGCCGTCAGATCTAGGTGCTTTTACTTTATAACTGTTTTCAAATCCTCCCTCTTTTTTCTATTTATTTGTTCTGCACCCAATTCTTATCACAGGGTTCAATAATAATAGAGTATATTTTCATACAAAATTTCCATAATAACTGGCTTTGGATTATGAAAATGAGTCTAGATTGATAGAAGTTGTGCCCATGGTTCCTATCATGAGTTCTTGATGAAGTTCCCCCTGTTCCCTTTGTCTCTTTGAATATACTTCCCAGGTATTTTGTCTCATTCCATGTCTTTGCCAGTACTCTCATTGACGGTTCCATTCAATGGTTGAAGGTGAGGAAAGCACTAGTGTTAGGGCAGAGATGCATCTAGGGAAGTGAAGAATCCAGAAGGACACAAATGGTTTGTGTCTGTCTGTAATGTGTGTGATTTCAGCATTTCTTCCTCGTGAGACCATCACCTTCAGGGATCATGGAAAAGAAAATGCCTCTCAAGTACAGCCAGTTGTCTCTGAAGGGTGCTAACTAAAAACTTGTAATTGTTTCCAGTAATTAACAAGTGAGAGAAAAGTTTCCAGAAATGTTCTCAGCTCCCAGGACTGCACTGCCATCACTGCTGCAGGTGAAATGATAATTGCAGTTTTGACAGGAGGGGAGGGGAGGACAGCGTCTCAAACCCATTTATCAGGATCTGGCTGCCTCCCTCCCACACACATACTGGGTATAATGACCATCCCACCAAGCCCTTGTCCTGCCAGCTGGAAGGTATGTTCCTTGTACTTTCATCTGAGCGGCAGAGTCTGTGAGAGGAAGGCATATCGTAATTCTGGGTAAGTGATCAGATCAGAAACAGACAGCAACACCAATTTGTTGACCTTCTAACAAATCTAGTATGTCAGTTTATGCAAGACACAAGAATACATGCTTTACAAGTGCGAAATTTTGCCTCTGTGTCTTGTATGTAATGTCAATTGCAAACATTAATTCATTGCTAATTTATTCACTGGGCTCAGACCATAACACACTGGTTCAGTATACGATTGAACAATAATAATTCAGTTTTGTCTTAAACTGTTTTATCAGATGCTAGTGTTTTATGCCCTAAGGTGTATTGCCTACATATGATTATTCAAACATTTCTACAATATATGTTATTTTAGTTGTGTTTCTGTCATAGGAACAAAAGAGTCTTTCTGTTGCCATCCTCACAGTGAAGCATTCTCGTCTTCATGACATTGCCTTGTGCTGAGGCAGGTTCCTGCTGTATTCTACTGCCAGCAATGATGTTCATGTATTAAGACGCTAAGACTTTATTCATAATACGTGGTACCATAGAATAAAGCTTTACAAATAAATGGAATCATGTTATATGAAAATTACAAAATACCACAGGTCTACAATCCATAGTTGTGAAATCAAAATCAAATATGGATCTGGTTTATTATATGCTTGCAACTAAGTAGATGTTTGCATGGCTGGTGATCAGCGCACTCTTCATTTTTGTCTTTGGCCGTGCATCACAGTTCGTGGAATGTTAGATCCTGGACCAGGGATTGAACCTGGACCCTCTGCAGTGGAAAGCAGAGTCTTAATCATTTAAGCACCTGGGAAGTTCCTCAAACCACTGTCTTGAGTAGCCCAATGGGATTCAGTCCTCACTCTGCATTAAGAAGCAGATTTGACAAATACTTAACCTGTGCAGGTTACACTCCTAGAGTGTATAGGTTGCACTCCTCTATATAACTAAGGTCCCTTCAGGTCCTGCCTAATAAATTTGTGAAGAAGTGATCGCATGAGTATCTCCAGTGATTAATTTTACATATTAGTTCTCTTTAAATGTTATACATGGACCCCTTTAAAGGCTGCAGGTAACAGAAAACACAAGAAGCAAATATTTCCAAGTGGGAACTATTGTTAAGTGGAGAATATTGGATTACAGTTGACACTATGCATGTAGCCCATGCCTCATAATCCCACGCAGGACATTCTAACTCACAAGTACCAGTGACTGTGAACTGACAGGATGGCTGGCAGCCTTTTCATAATAGGCATGATCATCTTAACACAGACCGTGGTTGGAATCCTGGGCAATTTCTCACTCCTTTGCAGTTATATCATCCTTCACTTCACGGGTTACAGGTTAAAGTCCACAGATTTGATCCTTAGGCACCTGATTGTGGCCAACTTCTTGGTCCTCCTCAAAGGGGTCCCCCAGACACTGGCAGTGTTTGGGTGGAAGGAGTTCCGCAGTGATTTTGGCTGCAAACTTCTCTTCTATCTGAAGAGAATGGGGAGGGGAGTGTCCATCGGTAGCATCTGCCTCTTGAGTGTTTTTCAGATGATCACAATCAGTCCCTGGAACTCCAGGTGGGCAGTGCTGAAAGTAACAGCTCCCAAGTACGTGGTTCTCTCTCTTTGCCTGTGTTGGAGCCTGCAAATGCTGGTAAATGTCGTTTTTCCTATCTATATAACTGGCAAATTGAGTCACAAGAACATCACAGAGGAAAGAGACTATGGCTCCTGTTCTACTCTTCCTTCTGACCAGAAGAATATAAAGACCAGAGACGCCTTGTATGCAGCACTGCTGTCCTTCCCTGATGTTTTATGTTTGGGGCTCACGTTCTGGGCCGGCGGCTCCATGGTTCTCATCCTGTACAGACATAAGCAGCAGGTCCAGCACATTCGTCGGACAGACGCCTCCTCCAGGTCCTCCCCTGAGTCCAGAGCTACTAAAACCATCCTTCTCCTGGGGGGCACCTTTGTCTGCTTTTATACTCTTTCCTCCATCTTTCAAGTTCTTCTGGCTCTTTTTCTTCAGCCCAGCTGGTTCTTTGTGAACGTGACTGTAATCATATCAGCGTGCTTCCCCACTGTCAGCCCCTTTCTGCTCATGAGCCGTGACTCCAGTGTACACAGGCTCTACTTTGCCTGGAAAAGAAATGCAAAGTCCTCTACTATTATGAGAAAAGTGTGAATTTTATTTATTTCTATAATGAGCCATTGCCAGCTCATTTATTCACCCTCAGAATCCTAATTTACCTTTTGAATTCTAAGATAATATATCAAACATCCCAAATGTCTTCTTCAATACAAAGACCAATTGAAATATATTTTCATGAAATATGAATACCTCATAAAAATCATATCATTGAAGTTTCCTTGTATTAAAGGACTTCACAAATTTATGCAATAAACAACAAGTCTTGAAATAATATGCATATTATAAAGTGTTCAAATGTGTTACTTTCAGGCTAACAGACAAATTTCCCACAAATGAAGTAGGCATGCAATTATAGATAAATTATACATGAAAATGGATCAGTGTGTACAGTAGTCAGAAATAAATTAGAAGATATTAATGTCATCGCAGTGTAAAGAATACCCTGGTTACTACACGAAGGTAAAATCAGGTAAGAATTTGGGAGCCAGTTATGATTTTATAGTTAACATTGTTAAGAGACATGGCAGTATGTATTAGAAAGAGTCTTGCAGGGAGATTAGCACATTAAAATATTTTCAGGTAGAAACGAGCAGTTTGAAGTGAAGTCCAATAAAAACATACCAAAAGAAAAATATATTTCAGCAGATTTAAAAAACTGAAATGTATTTGACATATAACATTGTGTGAATTTAAAGTGTAAGATTTGATAATTTGTTACACATAAATATTGTAATGTGACTGCCATTTCCACAACATATCACAATGCATAACTTTTCTTTTACATCAAATTTTTCATTGAATTATTGTTTATTTACAGTATTATAGTAGTGACAGAGGTACAACAATGTGGTTCAATATATAAGTTATACTTTGTTCACTTATTGTGAACTATTGGCTCTATTCCCTGTACTGTAAAGTATGTCCTTGTAGTTTATTTATTTTATACATAGTAATGTGTGCTTCTAAATCTTTACTCTGTCTTGCCCCTTCCCACGTTCTCTCTCCACTGGTAAGCACTAGTTTATTCTCTATATGCGAGAGGCTTTTTCTATATCATTATTTTCATCCATTTGTACTAGCTTTAGATTCTGTATGTCAAGGGATAATATACGGTATTTATCTTTCTCTATCTTACTGAATTCACTAAACAGAATGATATCCAGGTGCATCTATGTTAGAGGCAGCAAAATTTTATTCTTAAAGGATGAGGAATATTCCATTGTGTGTGTGTGTGTGTACTGAATTCATTAGTTTTTTGGTGGAGACATTAGGGATTTCTAGAGAAAGTATCATTTCTCTATAGTAGTGAGAGGTTTACTTCTCTTAGGCATTGGATGTCTCTTATTACATTTTTGTCCAAATACTGTTAAACCAGAGTGGCAAGAATGAGCATTCTTCCCTTGGTCCTGATTTTAGAGGAAAAAGCTTTCAGATATCCACCTCTGTGGGTTTGCCTTTATTATGTGGAGATGTATTTTCTCTACGCTCATTTTTCGGAGAGTATTTACCATGAATGGATGTTAGGTATTGTCAATGCTTTTTTATGTTTATTGACACAACCTTGTGTTTATCTTCCTTTTTTTAATGTGGTGTATCATGTGGATTGACTTGTGGATTTTTAACCATCCTTGCATCTCTGGAACAATGGTATGTGGTAATCATTTAGGATAGCTTTTATAGATTGTTGAATTCTGCCTGGTAATATTCATCCAGAAAATGATCTGTAATTTTCTGTAGTGTCTCTTTATAGTACTGATATCAATGTAAAGATAGCCTGATAGAATAAATTTAGAGTGTTCTCCTCCTCTTTAATTTTTTGGAATAGTTTAAGAAGGACAGATTTTATTTTTAAAAATGTTTCATAGGATCACATGTGACACCCTCAGACCCTGGACATTGTTTTCTGGGAGATTTTTGATTCAGTTCAGTTCAGTTCAGTCACTCAGTCATGTCTGACTCTTTGTGATCCCATGAACCGCATTACACCAGGCCTCCCTGTGCACCACCAACTCCCGGAGTTCACTCCAACTCATGTCCATTGAGTCGATGATGCCATCCAACCATCTCATCCTCTGTCGTCCCCTTTTCCTCTCACCTTTAATCTTTCCCAGCATCAGAGTCTTTCCAAATGAGTCAGCTCTTCACAGAAGGTGGCCAAAGTATTGGAGTTTCAGCTTCAACATCAGTCCTTCCAATGAATATTAAGGACTGATTTCCTTTAGGATGGATTGGTTGGATCTCCTTGCAGTCCAAGGGACTCTCAAGAGTCTTCTCCAACACCACGGTTCAAAAGCATGAATTCTTTGGTGCTCAGCTTTCTTTATAGTCCAACTCTCACATCCATATGTGACTACTGGAAAAACCATAGCCTTGACTAGACAGACCTTTGTGAACAAATTCATGTCTCTGCTTTTTTTTTTTAATTTTATTTTTTTTTTTTATTTAACTTTACAATATTGTATTGGTTTTGCCGTGTATCAAAATGAATCTGCCACAGGTATACATTTGTTCCCCATCCTGAACCCTCCTCCCTCCCCATACCATCCCTCTGGGTCGTCCTGCTTTTTAATATTCTATCTAGGTTGGTCATAACTTTGCTTCTAAGGAGTAAGCGTCTTCTAATTTCATGGTGCAATCACCATCTGCAGTGATTTTGGAGCCCCACCCCCCAAATAAAGTCAGCCCCTGTTTCTACTCTTTCCCCATCTATTTGCCATGAAGTGATGGGACTGGATGACATGATCTTAGTTTTCTGAATGTTGAGCTATAAGCCAACTTTTTCATTCTCCTCTTTCACTTTCATCACGAGGCTTTTTAGTTCCTCTTCACTTTCTGCTATAAGGGTGGTGTCATCTGCATATCTGAGGTTATTAATATTTCTTACAAAAATCTTGATTCCAGCTTGTGCTTCCTCCAGCCCAGCGTTTCTCATGATGTACTCTGCATATAAGTTAAATAAGCAGAGTGACAATATACAGCCTTGACATAGTCCTTTTCCTATTTGGAACCAGTCTCTTATTCCATGTGCAGTTTTAACTATTGCTTCCTGACCTGCATATAGGTTTCTCAAGACGGAAGTCAAGTGGCCTGGTATTCCAATCTCTTCCAGAATTTTCCACAGTTTATTGTGATCCACACAGCAAAGGCTTTGGCATAGTCTATAAAGCAGAAATCGATGTTTTTCTGAAAGTTTCTTGCTTTTTTGATGATCCAGCAGATGTTGGCAATTTGATCTCTGGTTGGTTCCTCTGCGTTTTCTAAAACCAGTTGAACATCTGGAAGTTCACAGGTCATGTATTGCGGAAGCTTGACTTGGAGAATTTTGAGCATTACTTTACTAGTGTGTGAGATGAGTGCAATTGTGTATTAGTGTGAGCATTCTTTGGCATTGCCTTTCTTTGGGATTGGAAAGAAAGTCGACCTTTTCCATTCCTGTGGCCCCTGCTGAATTTTCCAAATTTGCTGGCATATTGAGTGCAGCCCTTTCACAGCATCATCTTTTAGGACTTGAAATAGGTCAACTGGAATTCCATCATCTCCACTAGCTTTGTTCGTAGTGAAACTTCCTAAGACCCACTTGACTTCACATTTCAGGATGTCTGGCTCTAGGTGAGTGTGAGTGATCACACCATCATGATTATCTGTGTTGTGAAGATCTTTTTTGGACAGTTCTTCTGTGTATTCTTGCCACCTCTTCTTAATATCTTCTGCTTCTGTTAGGTCCACACCAGTTTTGTCCTTTATTGAGCCCTACTTTGCATGAAATGTTCCCTTGGTGTCTCTAATTTTCTTGAAGAGATATGTAGACTTTCCCATTCTATTGTTTTCCTCTATTTGTTGGCATTGAATGCTGAAGAAGGCTTTCTTGTGTCTCTTTGCTCTTCTTTGTAACTCTGCATTCGAATGAGTATATCTTTCCTTTTCTCCTTTGCTTTACATGTCTCTTTCTTTCACAGCTATTTCTAAGGCCTCCTCGGACAGCCATTTTGCTTTTTTTCATTCAAGATTGTCTATTTCTTCCTAATTCAGTCTTATTTTATAATATAAACGTACTTGGGCACATTTTAATGGGAGGCTAACTACAGTATTGTATGGGTTTTGCCACACATCAACATGAAACCACCATGGGTGTACACCCCTGTTCCCCATCCTGAATCCCCCTCCCACCTCCCTCCCCATACCATCCCTCTGAGTCATCCGAGTGCACCAGCCCCCAGCATCAAAGACTGTTTCTAGAAACTTGGTCAGTTAAGTGGATTTGGGTATTTTCTTTACATTTTTTCAGACATTTGAAGTAGGCCTGTATTGATATAAAGTTTTCTCTTAGAACTGTGTTTACTGTGTTCCATCAATTTTGGAAAGTTGTGTTTCTATTCTCATTTGTCTTCCGGTAATTTCTGATTTACTCTTGATATCTTTTTTGAACCTATTGAGAAGGTAACAGGCAGGAAGGCCAGGAGTCTCCAAACGGAGGAAATAGCCTGCAAGTGTCAGTCATTTTTCTCTCTTAAGTGGCAGGAGGAAACAAACTAGCGATACTTTTTTCTTCTCTATACAAAGTTAAAAGGAGGTTTCTCTTAACATACTGTGTTGCCATAATGATACCTGGTTTCACCTGAAGTTAACTATTCTCAAACCTTGAGATAACCAATGCATTTTTCTTATGGAAATGTTTGTCTTCAGCTATTTAATGTACTATGCATTTATCCCAAACTCTGTCTTCAAGTCTGTTCCACCTAGTGGCTCTGAACCTACTTGATAAACCTGTATATTATGCTCAGATACTGTTCCCATAATCTATGTAAACAAAATTATTTGTATGGTAATCTGCCCTTCTACAAGATTCAAGTTAATCATTTTATGGCCCGGGATGAGTCGTCTAGTGTCAAGATTGTCCCCAAATGCATCTTAGGGATGAGGGGCCTTGTGCCATTCTGAGTTTTAAGACATCCCTTTCTTTCATTAACAGACTGTTAGTGACTATATAACATCCAGCTGAAGACTAGCAGGGGGTACTCTTTCTGCCCCTTTCTGATGCCTATGTCAGAAGCTTTCTCTATCTCCTTTATACTTTAATAAAACTTTATTACACAAAAGCTCTGAGTGATCAAGCCTCGTCTCTGGCCCCGTATTGAAATCTTCTCCTCCAGAGGCCCCAAATCCAGGTGTCTTTGTGTCGTTCAACAACCACTTTTACTGTCATAGTTTAGTATTGTGTTGTTAGTCTCTGTGAGTTTGTCTCATTGCAGATTTATATCTGAGGTAAGTCTCTTGCAGGAAACATAGTGAAAGAACTCGTTTTTCTTTTTAATCCAGTTAGGTGCTGGAACAGAAACCCTGTGGGTCAGGCCCAAGGTGAATCTCTTTCTTCTAAGCGTGAGTTTTTCCTCTCCACACATTGGGTCTATTTCCCCAGAGGAAGAAGACCTCTGAGTCAGTTGGGAACCATGGGCAGACAGGGGTCTGATGCTCTGCCTATGTAGGTGCCAATGGCTGTGCTGTCACAGCCTCGAGTACAAGTTTCCATTGTCCTGCGCAGTTGAAGATACTCCCTGTCTTTGCAACCCCCACCCTGTTATGGAGCTGCTCTTTACAGCGTGCAGTAGCTCAAAGGGACCCTAAGCGTTGGTTGAGAAGTGAGCTGTTGCGGAACAGCTCTGTTCCAGAACCAGGTTGTTCTGTGTCCCTTGGTGAAGTCTTCTCTCTGGTTGTAGGCTCCCTAGATCCAATGCAGCGATATGACCTGGATTGAGTTGGGCAGAAGCATTTTCTGTGTTCAGGCTGGGCACATGCGTAGGTGGTAGGTGGTCATGGGAATCTCTGCAGCCACTGGAGCAGACCCCTCTGTCTTGTCTGGGGGGAAATTCTCTTATGTCTCTAAATTTTCCCCATTGTCTATCACTCCTGCACTGTTATGACACTGCTCCTCAGGGTGGGCAATTCTTTGCATGTAATATCAGGGGATGGGCTGTAGTGAAATAGCTCTCATATGATCTCCGGGCGGCTTCTGGGGGCTTGCTTGAATCAACACCAACAGTGGCTGCCCCTGCTCCACCCAGGCTCTGCCCTGGCTGTGGGTTACCTTTGTGTCCCTCCGTCAACTCTTCCCTCAGAGTGACCTCTCCAGATACAGTGCCATGGAGGGAGCAGGACTGGTGTGTTCATTCCACTGGGGCTTGGGTGTGTGGTGAGTTGGTTGTGGTAAAACAGCAGCTACTTGAGTAGACCTCTGTCTTCCCTGCCTCATGGACTAGTCAATGTGTGCTCCTCATGGGCATAGTCCTACTTTCCTATAGCTCTTCTTCTCATCCCAGCCCTTCTGCCACCGGATAATGTGGCTTGTATCAAGCACACAGGACCCTAGCACTGGAGTACCAATCTCTGGTTCAAACTACTCATTCACCAAGGTATCCATTTCTCTGGGTTGTCAGCCATGGGTACAGCTCCTGGCTTGATTGCTCAAGGATAGATCATATATATTGGAACACAAAACAAATGTCATTAAATTTAAGTAGAAATCACATATATCTTATATTCCACTCACAATGGTAAGAAATGAAGTCATCTTTGAGAAGAGAACTCGAAAAGTGAGAGGGGAGTTTACAGCAATATGGGCCCACCTAAAGAAAGAAGGAAAATCTCAAATCACATTCTAGCCATGCACCTAAAGTAACTAGAAAAAGAGAAACAAACAAAGCCGAAAGTCAGGAGAATGAAGGAAATGATAAAATTAGTGTGGAAATAAATAAAACAGAGACTAAAAGGACAGTGGAAAAGATCAATCAGGGAGTTCCCTGGTGTTCCAGTAGCTAAGTCCACTGGGACTCCATGCTCCCAATGCAGGAGGCCTGGGTTTGATCCATGGTCCAGGATCTCGATAGTACCTGTGTCAACTAAGACTTCACATGCCGAAACTAAATATACCGAGTGCCACAACTAAGAAGTAATGCACCCAGATAATTAAATATATATTTTTTAAAAGATCAATCAAACTAAGTACAGGTTCTTTGAATAGGTGAACAAGATTGAGAGAACTTTAATTAGACTCACTTTTAAAAAAGACAGAGTAAAGGCTCTGATCAATAAATTATGAAACAAGAAAAAAAAAGCAATAATTACACAAGAATACAAATAATTATGACAGTATTGTGAACATCTATCTATGCCAACAAACTTGGACAGACCAGAAGATATGAATCCAGTTTTAGAATCATACAACCTTCCAAGACTGAATCATGAAATAGAAAACCTGACTAGACTGATCACTCATCCAGTGCTTGAAATAGTAATAGAAAACTTCCCCAAACAAAAGTTCAGGACCAGATGGCTTCACAGGTGAACTCTACCAAATATTCAAAGAGTTAATACTGATGTTTCCCAAGCACTTCCAAAAAAACTGAAGAGTAGTGAATGATTTTTACCTCCTTTTATGAGTCCAACATCACTCTGATACCAAAAGCACAAGATGGCAATATATATAAAGAAAATTACAGGCCAGAATCCCTCATAAACATAGATGCAAAAACCCTCCCAAAAATATTAGAAAATTGAATGCAAGAATCCATTGAAGGACTGCTGTGGACCCACATTCAGCTTGGTAACATTTACTTGTAGGAAGGAGGACCTGGAAATGAAGGACATGGCAGAGGACCCGTTCATGAATTCCACAGTTTGTCATCTAATCATAGCTTCCCTGGTAGCTCAGCTGGTAAAGAATCCATCTGCAATGCAGGAAACCCAAGTATCATTCCTGGGTCAGGAAGATCAGCGGGAGAAGAGAGAGGCTACCCACTCCAGTATTCTTGGGCTTCCCTGGTGACTCAGATGATAAAGAATCTGCCTGCAATGCAGGGGACCTGGATTCGATCCCTGTGTTGGGGAGATCCCCTGGAGAAGGGAATGCCTACCCAATCCAGTATTCTGGCCTGGAGAATTCCATGGAGAGAGGGGCCTGGCAGTGTACAGTCCATGGGGATCTCAAAGAGTGGGTTACGACTGGGCAACTTTCACTTCACTTCATATCTGACACATTCAGTTTTTAAAAATTTATTTTACTGATATATAATGTTGATTGACTGTATGGTGTTAATATCTGCTGTACTGCAATATGATTTAGTGACATTTTTTTTTCATATTCTCTCCCCCCATGGCCTATCACAAGATATTAACTATAGTTCCATGTGCTATGCAGTAGGACATTGTTCTTGATACATTCTGTATTTAATAGTTTTCATCTACTAATCTCAAACTCCCAATCCATCCTTCCCCCACTTTCCCCCTTGGGAACCACAATTCTGTTTTCTGTCTGTGAGTCTGTTGTTCTTCATAGATAGGTTCATTTCTGTCATGTTTTCGCTGGCTCAGTTGCTTCAGTCATGTTCAACCCTTCAGACTGCAGACTAGCAGATTTCTCTGTCCATGAGGATTCTCCAGGCAAGGATACTGGCGTGGGTTGCCATGCACTACTCGGGGAATCTTCCTGACCCAAGCAGTGGATCAGACTTGGATGGAACCCACGTCTCTTTGTGTCGCCTTCATTGGCAGGAGAGTTTTTTACCACTAGCACCATGTGGGAGGCCCCAATATTTTAGTTTCCATACAGAAATGATATCAAGTGGTACTTGTTGTTCTCTTTCTGGCTTACTCCCCTTAGTATGATCATCTCTAACTCTATCCATGTTGCTGAAAATGGCATTATTTCTTTCTTTTTATGGCTGAGTTGTATTCCATTGTATACATACAGCACATAGTATGTAATCAGTCAGGGTTACTTTCAAATTTCAGCTCAGGGGAAAAATATCTTGCTTATTTAAATAGCCTCAAAACTGTTTTAAAAGCACATACAGGCAAGGAAGAGAATTAAAATTTTCAGGAAACAACACGCAACAGCGATCGACCTCTTCCTTCACAGTATCAGTCATAGGATGTGAACTCACAGGGTCAGGAAGGAGAGGCTGTTAACTGGTGTCCAGTGATGCAGGGCTTGGGGAGTGATGTCAGCTCATCTTGTTCGAAGTCCGCTGTGTTATTCAATATTTGCTATACTTCAAAGAAATTCTGTGCCTCTCTACTGATATGATGAAAGCACATTGATGTGTTCTGGTATTTCTGAAACATACCATTTAAAATGCAGATATATGAGTCTTTAAACCCTTTAAGCTTTACTGTAACCAATTCAACAGTATGTGAACCGTGAACGTCCAGACTTTCCAGGTGGATTTAGAAAAGGCAGAGGAGCCAGAGATCAAATTGCCAACATCCATTAGATCATCAAGAAAGCAAGAGAGTTCCAGAAAAACATCTACTTCTGCTTTATTGACTATGCCAAAACCTTTGACTGTGAGGCTCACAACAAACTGTGGAAATTCTTAAAGAATGGGAATGCCAGACCACCTCCCCCGACTTGCCTCCTGAGAAATCTGTATGCAGATCAAGAAGAAACAGTGAGAACTGGACATGGAACCACAGACTGGTTCAAACTAGAGAAAGGAGTATGTTAAGGTTGTTTATTGTCACCCTGCTTGTTTAACTTCAGAGTACATCATGCAAAATGCTGGGCTGGATGAAGCACAAGCTGGAATCAAGGTGGCAGGGAGAAATATCAATAACCTCAGATATGCAGATGACACCACCCTTATGGCAGAAAGTGAAGAAGAACTAAAGAGCTGCTTGATGAAAGTGAAAAAACAGAGTGAAAAAGTTGGCTCAAAGCTCAACATTCAGAAAATGAAGATCATGGCATCTGGTCCCATCACTTCATGGCAAATAGATGGGGAAACAATGGAAACAGTGGCTGACTTTATTTGGGGGGGCTCCAAAATCACTGCAGATGGTGATTGCAGCCATAAAATTAAGTGACGCTTGCTCTTTTGAAGTAAAGTTATGACCAACTTAGACAGCATATTCAAAAACAGAGACATTACTTTGCCAACAAAGGTCCGTCTACTCAAGGCTATGTTTTTTGTAGTAGTCATGTATGGATGTGAGAGTTGGACTGTAAAAAAAGCTGAGCACTGCAGAATTGATGCTTTTGAGCTGTGGTGTTGGAGAAGACTCTTGAGACTGCCTTAAATTTCAAAGAGATCGAACCAGTCCATCCTATATGAAATCAGTCCTGAATATTCATTGGAAGGACTGATGCTGGCTGAAACCCCAATATTTTGGCCCATGATGAGAAGAATTGACTGATTTGAAAAGACCATTATGCTGGGAAGGATTGAAGGCAGGAGGAGAAGGGGACAACAGAGGATGAGATGGTTGGATGGCATTACAGACTCTATGGACATGAGTTTGAGTAAGCTCCAGGAGTTGGTGATGGACAGGGAAGCTTGCCATGGTGCAATCCATGGGGTTACAAAGAGTCAGACAAAAGATAAGACCACTAAAAATTGTGAGGGCGTATCCATTATACTAGCTTCTTCCTCGTAAGAAACCATCACAGGAGGTAAAGATTGCTCATAGTGTTGAAAACATATTGATAGTTATATAAATAATAAACAGCTCTCCTCTGATGGCTGTGACATCATCTGGGTAGTCACGTTATATTACATGGCAAGTGGATTTTTCAGGTCCATTAAGCTTACTAAAGAGTTGATTCAAGATAGGGAATTTCCCCCAATTATCTGTGGGTCCAATGTAATTAGTTCAGTTCAGTTGCTCAGTTACACCCAACTCTTTGTGACCCCACAACTGCAGCATGCCAGGCTTCCCTGTCCAGCACCAACTGCCACAGCTTGCTCAAACTCATGCCCGTCAGGTCGATGATGCCATCCAAGCATCTCGTCCTCCCCTTCTCATGCTTTCAATCTTTCACAGCATCAGGGTCTTTTCCAATGAGTCCAATCTTCACATCAGGTGGCCAAAGTATTGGTGTTTCCGCTTCAGCATCAGTCCTTCCAGTAAATATTCAGGACTGATTTCCATCACAGGCCAAGTCAAGTCATGTGGACAAGCCTGAGTCAGTGTGTGAGGGGCTGCTCAAGATGTGAGCGCTGAGTGTGGTCCATTGCACACTGTGGATGTAACAGTCCTCAAATGTGTGGTCCAGAGATGGCTGAGCTCCACTGCTGGTGAGTGGAGGCATAGGGAGGGTAAGGAGATGAGGCCAACTCCAGGGCATGTATTTTGGAGAGAGCTGAAGATGGAAGCTTTACCCTGGAAGGCAGAAGAAACTGCAGGGCATTTTGGCAAAGTAGTGACAGCATCCGAATTGAAGGACAGGTTGAGGCTAAGAAACTTGAGAGAATTCTGGTGTAGGTGAGCTGGAGCAGGTGGAGTGAGGGGAGGTGGCAGGTAATGAGGGTGACAAGGATGATTGTCAAGGGGGCAGATTGGGACTTGGTGACGCCTGGATTAGGGGAGTAAAGGGAAGGATGCAGTCACCTTGGCACCCAGAATTCAGATCTTCCCAGTCTCAGCACCCACTACTCCCTGGGAAACGTTCTTGGTTCCTGCAAACCCACACATGCTTCAGCATCTCAGTCTTTTGCCTGTAAACGTGAACCTCTACCTGGAAAGCCTTCTTTCCTCCTCATTTGTCAGGGGAACAAGTAATTCGGTGTGCAGAGTGGGAAAGTGAGCATGGAGGAGTGAGTACATAGGGGTCAGATCCTGAGGAGTTTCTTAAGTAGCAGGGTATGGGGCTTGAATTTGGCCCCAAGGGACGAGGTCCAGTAAGACTTGGGGAGATCTTTCCAGGGTCAACAAAGCCCGGAGCCAGGGAAGAGGCTGGGATGATGGTCCTGGAAGGTAAAGACCTCAGCTGGGCAGTGGTTGAGGACAGAGGGCAGAGGAATCGAAGAAGTGGACTCGAGGCCACTTCCCCTTTCCAAACCACAAGAAAATTACACAAAGAGCAGCCAGAAGGAAGGCCCATCTCTCGTGTCCTTGGTTCTCATCAGAATATCCAGTCTTAGCACATGCCTGTCTTCAGTCCGCCCCAGTCCAGCTGTGTCTTCCAGATGGGAAAATAGCCCCAGAGTGTGTGGGGTATGTTATGTGGGCCCTTTGAGCCACCACACCAGAACTTCATACACCTCACAGAGGAAAGAAAATGCCTCAATGTCCTCTGATAATTTAAGATTCTCTTCAGCCCAGCCAAAGACAGAAGCTAGCCCTACAAGTTAGATGAGGCTGAGCGGGCTGTGGCTGGCTTAGCAGCGCTGCGGGAGCTGTGATGCACACTGTAGAAATTCTTTTATATGAGTCACTGGGGGCAGAACCTGATCTGACCTGAACTACTCTATTGACAAAAGCTGACTTGGACTGCTGTGTCGAGTATTATCCTTTTTCTTGGGGAATAGACAGTACAGCAGAAATGTCCTTGTGTTTGGAATATGTGGAATATACTGAATCAATAATAAAAAGCATCCACAAAGAGAAGCACAGGCCCCAATGGCTTCACTGAGTTCTACCAAAACATTTCCAAAATGAATAACCAGTTCTCAAACTCTTCCAAAAACAGAAGGGGAGGAAGCACTTCCCAGCT
Organism: Tragelaphus eurycerus; assembly: GCA_935064755.1. NCBI lineage: Eukaryota > Metazoa > Chordata > Mammalia > Artiodactyla > Bovidae > Tragelaphus > Tragelaphus eurycerus. The sequence goes on along the minus strand of CAKXYN010000227.1, from coordinate 240,860 downwards.
TACTTTGAGGCCAATATTGCCCTGATACCTAAAGCCAGACGAAAACAAAATGAAATCTACAGAGCATTTATCTCTTAGAAACATAGATACAAAGATGCTGACAGCCTGAATTCAGCATCATATAAAGAGTTGTATACCATGACCAAATGTAATTTATCTCAAACATTAAAGGTTAGTTTACTGTCAAGAAAGTCAACGTAATATACCATATCAGTAGAATAAAATGCAGAGAGAACCACATGATCATCTCAACTGATGCAGAAAAAGCACTTGGCAAAATCTAACCCCTTTTTGTAATTAAAAACACTCAAACTAGGAATAGAAAGGAACCTCCTTAAGCTGATAAAAGGCATCCTCAAAACCCCACAGTTAACAATACCTAGAGATGAAAGACTTGAGTGTTTTCCCCATAAGATCAGGAATAAAACATTCTTGTCACTTCTGCAGACCATACTGGAAGTTCTAGCCAGAATATTTAGTCAAGGAAAAGCAAAGGTTTGGAGATTGGAAAGGAAGAAGTCAAACTTTGCAGGTGACATGATCTTATATGTAAGAAATTCTAACAAATCCGCTAAGAAAACAACCACCACCACCACTGTTTGTGCTTGCCAGGTGGTGCTAGTGGTAAAGAATCCCCCTACCAATGCAGAAGATTTAAGAGATGCAGGTTTGACCTGGGTCAGCCAGATCCCCTGGAGAAGGAAATGGCAACCCACTGCAGTATTCTTGCCTGGAAAATTCCACAGGCAGAGGAGTCTGGTGGGCTACATACAGTCCATGGGACCACAGAGAGTCAGACACTACTCAACAGAGCATAACACAGCGGCAAACATGGTTAGCAAGATGGTAGGATACAGGATCAACATGATAATCACTTGCATTATTGCAGATGATAACAGGTGTTTGGTGAGGATGTGGAGGTATTAGAATCCTCATACTGCTGATGAGGATGTAAAATGCTGGACCCCACTTTGGAAAACATTACCAAGCCAATTCCACTGCGAGGCATATTCCTGAGGGAACTGAAAACGTGGCCACACAAGAGTTTGCACACAAATGTTGGTAAGATTGTTCACAAGTCAAAATGTGTAACCCATTCAAATGTTTGTCAACTGATGAATGGGTAAATGTGTCCATATAATGGATATTTCTTAGCTATAAAAATAAGGACTGACATGTGCTACAACATGTTGGAAGCTGAAAAAAAAAAATGCAAAAAACATTGTGCTGCTCGAAAGGAGCCAGACACAAAAGGCTGTGTGTGGTGTGCTTTCCTTTACAGGACATGTCCAGATAGGTAAATCTGTAGAGACAAAGTAGCTGAGGTCAGCGGGTAGGACGTGGGCAATGGAAAGTGACTCCTCAGTGGGTATTGGGTTTCTTCTGGAGGTGATGAAATGTCCTGGAGTTAGTGGAGATGGTTCCCCTACTTGATAAATATACCAACACCTATGCAGTTGTGCCCTATAAAAGGATGAGTTTTATAGTATATGAATTATGTCTCTATGAAAAGCAGTCACCAAGCCCTATCTGGCTACCCTGGTTTAGGTAAGTGGATTTGTAAGAATAAAAGAGAATTCTTTTCTCCCCTCTCCACAAAGTTATTTATCCTCCAGTTGACCCTCTATACCATTGGGTCAAAAATATTTGGAAAAACATTCCAGAAAGTTTCAAACATCAGAACTTGTACTTGGGGCATTTGTTGGTCAGTTGCTTAGTTGTATCCAACTCTCTGCAACCCCATGGACTGCAGCACACCAGGCCTCCCTGTACTTCACTGTCTCCAAGGGTTTGCTCAAACTCATGTCCATTGAGTCATTTACATTGCAGTAGGTATTATAAGTAGGACTTCCCTGGTGGCTCAGACAGTAAAGCGTCTATCTACAATGCGGGAGACCCAGGTTCGATCCCTGGGTCTGGAAGTCCTCTGGAGAAAGCAATGGCACCCCACTCCAGAACTCTTCCTGGAAAATGCCATGGATGGAGAAGTCTGGTGGGCTGCAGTCCGTGGGGTTGCTAAGAGTCGGACACAACTGAGCGACTTCTCTTTCACTTTTCACTTTCATGCATTGGAGAAGGAAATGGCAACCCACTCTAGAGTTCTTGCCTGGAGAATCCCAGGGATGGCAGAGCCTGGTGGGCTGCCGTCTCTGGGGTCGCACAGAGTTGGACATGACTGAAGCGACTTAGCAGCAGCAGCAGAGATGGTTTAAAGTACTCAAGAGCATGTGTGTAGCTTGTGTGCAACTGTTAAACATAAGGGGCTCGAGCATACATGGATTTTGGTATTCATGGGGGATTCTGGGGTTAACCCGGGTATACTGAGGGATGACTGTTACACGTGCTGTTCTCAAGAAGACTTTCTAAAACATTCGCTGTCAATTTCTATCTTCATTGCACTATAATTAGAGGATATGTTTGGTAGTTTTAAAAATCCTTTGATTACAGCCAAGACTTACTTTGGGCCCAATATGTGGTTGAGTTTTATAAATCCTTTTGTGTCTTTAAGAGGTGTAGTCAGCAATGGAAGCAACATTCTGCAAAGGCCAAAAGGCCAGGTTTATTGTGGTAGGCAGACATGCTATTCATTTCTCAATTAATTCAGCTTTTAACAAATTAATACTAAGGAAATTGCTTAACTCCCACTTTTAATTATAGAATTGCCTGCTCTTTCTGTTTTATTTTTGCTTTATCTATATTGAAGCCATGTTTATAGAGGCATAAAATGAAGACTTTTTGTATTTTTGGTGAATTCAGGCTTATCATTATGAAACTGCTTCTTTATACCGAGCAAGACCTTTTCATGTCAAGTCTTGTTTCTCTGAAATTAATATAGATGCATCAGCTTCTTTGGATTAGTACTTTCATGCCATGCTTTTTCCATCCTTTTACTTTAAAACTTTCTGCATCCTTAGGTTTTATATATAGCAATTATAAATGGCATATTTTTGGAAAATCTAGTCTGACCATCTTTGTTAACTGATACTTAATTCAAGTTATACTTAAGATACTTAATGAATATATTTGCTCCTAAATCTGCTGCCTCCCTTTATGCTTTCTGTTGCTTCTATTCTTCTGTGTTTCTTTTTCTAATCACCTCTTTGCTGATTGCCTTAGGATTTCTTTTACCAATTCATTTCTCCCCTCTTCTGGTTTGGAATCCACCAACTCTGCTTGCTTTTAAAGGTACCCCTAGGGAAGTATTTCCCCACCTAAGTACTCACTGAGGTTTTCAGCTGAATAGTTTCTTGTCGAGGCTGTGATTTAGGAAGTTTGTCAGCATCCCTAGCGTGTATTCACTAGTCAGCAGTCACAGCACCACCCCCTCCTCCGTGAACAGAAATGTCTCCAGCATGGCATACATGGTGGAAGGCAAAATCCCTCCTGGCTGAGAACCTCTGCCCTAGGGATTACCATAGGCATAGCCAACACATTAAAGTCTAACATCAAGACCTTCATCCTCATGGTTAATGTGAGAACCTTAGAATCTTGATACTCAGAATCCAGAATGGACCAACAGCCTCAGCTGCCCCCAGAAGCTTGGTAGAAGTGCAGAATGTCTGACCACAACCCAGATCTGTTTGATTTTATATTTAGAATACTTCTTTTGTCTTGTATGCTGGAAATCTTAGTTTTTGATGAAATACATAAGATATAAAAGTATCACAAGTAGACTATATGTTAGTTATACATTCCATATATCAGGAAGGCATATACGACACCTATAATAATGCCAGGATGACTAACAAATTTACAGATAGTCTACTGAGCATAGCTCAACATATACTTTATGGCTCATTTTTTGGAAGAAATTTCCCACTTAATGTGACCTGAGGTTGGTCACATGGCTCTTCTCGTCCACCCACTCACACTTGAGAAGTGCTTCAGCCATGGGGTGCGTGGAAAAGGTCACTGGCTGTGGGGGCCCATCCTCTCAGTTCTCCAGTCCTATCTTCTCCACCTGGAGGGTGACTTGGCTTCTGTGAACTTCACATTGGGAGAATAAAATGATGAATGCATGGTGATGAATGTATTGCTATGAGCAGCACCCCAGCCCACAGGCTCTGCTTGCTGTGTAAGCCTGAGCCTTTCTTGAAAAGCTGCAGTTTGCCACTCCAGGTCCTTGATCCTGTCAGAGTGAAGAGACCAGGGTGGAGCCGGGATGATCTGCGTGGCCCTAATTCCTCGTCCCCTGCAGGTCCAAACCAGCAATGGTGCGTCACTCATCTCTTCCATGACACTGTTCATGAGAACCGCCACACTAACGTTGTCTCCCTATTTATGACTCCACTTTGGCTGAAATTTTTTTTTTAACTACCAGCTTCTCCATTCAGCCCTCCAACTGCTTCAACCTAGATGACCCGAAAGTGGATGTGTTTGGGGAGCCATTTGGTACCTTTGGCTGCTTTAACTTAAATGGTCAGGTTAGAGGTTCTAGCAGAGCCCTAGAATCACCGTGCTCTCAGGAAGTCTGCCTGTGGTGCACGAGATGTGCGTGTCTTGGGTGGCTCAGATCCCCTGGAGAAGGGCATGGCAAGCCAGTCCAGTATTCTTGCCTCTATAACCCCATGGACAGAGGAGCCTGATGGGCTACAGTCCATGGTATCTCAGTTGGACATGACTGAAGCAACTGAGCCCACTGGCACTGGAGAATTACCATGGCTGCTCAAGCAGGTAAGGGCCACACGAGGGCACTTTGTTCCTGATGTGCAAACTGTCCAGGTGAAGGACAAGATCTTGCATACTATCATCATGGATGGATGGAAGGCACCAGGTTCATCTTCGCAAATGAGTGGTGACAGGCCTGAAGACATCTCTCACATGTTTGTGCTCAAAGACAAGTTCCACACACACTTTGGCAGGGATGCATCAGTGTGGTCTGGAGTTTATCATGGAGCCACAAGGACATGGCACCTGGATCCTTTAGTGTGTGTGAGTAGATGGTGACGGTGAAGATGATGGGGCTGTTTTCATTCATTACCACCAGGCTGGCTGTTCTTTGCCCGTCTTTATTCATTTCCTAGGCATTGTACCTCAGCCTCTTTCTCACTGTCTGCCTCATTTTCCCGTAAGGCAGCACGTGCTTCCCTCATGAACACTCCCACCACTACTGGAGGATTTCTTTACCCCGCAGTGAAATCATCATGACAGGCATGTAGTCTCCATAGGGAGGGTCTCCTCTTTCCCACGGTGCTACCAAGGGGGAGATGTCAGGGTCAAGTTCATATTGTTTCCAGATGGGGTAACATCAGAAGACAGATCCTGACATATTTAGGCTCTACTTACTCTTCCTGGGATCCACATTAAACACACACACACACACACACACATACATATCTCCACATCATACCCCCAGAATTACTTTTCCTTGACACTGATGACATTTTCTAAACTGCAGCAACAACAGTGTCTCTGATTCTGGGAAAACACCCCTGAACCTGAACTTCTTTGGAGTGTGCTGCCTTGTAGAGAGAGGGCATCGGGAGAAATTGCCCATGTCAGGGTTCAACTTCAATGTTCTAGCTTGGAAGCCACTTCTATCCAGTGGCCGGAGAGAGACCTGGATGATGCTCAGACATAGGAAAAGATCTCTTGTCCAAGCCTGCAAATAGCACGTCTTCTTTCCCCTCCACTTTTTAAAGGCCTGCCCTGTGCTCCTTCTGGCCAGGGTCCAGCAGTCAAATAGCCGGGCCTACTACAGACTTGTTCATGCATCATTACCCTTCTCATAGAATTGTTTGCCCAGACTCTAGGTTGAGACAGGAAGGAAGGGCAGTAATCTCTCAAGACTTTTCATCTGGGACAAGGAGCTGAACAAGGCCCACAGTGGGGTTTTTAGTAGCTCTCCTGCTTCGCCACACTTGGAGCTGGAAGGTCTGTTTTCCCTAATACTCTAGGTTATATGCGCACAGGGTAAGGGAACAGCAGAACGGGAACAGTTCTTCATTTCCATTAAGGCTAAGCTCTAGGGTGGGGAGCAGATTCCAGTCCTCAGCCTCCACTGGGGAAGGGGGCAGCTACTTGCCGTGAAGAATATCAGGGCCACAGGTTTCCCTCCACCCTTCTGAAGTCATAGTCTAGGCAACTCAATCTTCTACTTCTAATTTTGCAACACATGGAGCTACTTTTCTTTTCCTCTTCTGGAGACTGGGGTGGGGCGGGGGGAACCCAGCTCTATAAAGCCTGTAAGCCCACTCACGGACAAATATGTAATGTTTAAAATCTTGAGGGAGAAGAGGGAAGGGCTTCTGGAGCCGGGTCCCGGGGTATGTCTTTACTGTTGTTCATGTCTCAGTCGTTCTCTTTGCGACCCCATGGACTTCAGCATGCCAGGCTTCCCTATCCTTCACTAGCTCCTGGAGTTTGCTCAAATTCATGTCTTTACTGGATTTTTTTTTTTTTTTTTTTGACAAGATCCTGTATATTTTTTTTTTTTTTTTGAGATTTGAAAAATCATAGTAAAAATACTCATAAAATTTACCATCTTAACCATTTAAAATTGTACAGGTCACTGGTATTAAATATATCCAGAATGTTATGCAAACATCACCATATCCAGCTCCATAATTCATTTCATCTTGTAAAACTGAAACTCTATGCCCATTAAACAACAATTCATTAGCTTCTCATTTTCCCCTTCCCCCAGTCCCCGGAAACTACTACTCTGCTTTCTGTCTCTTATGATTTTGACTACCGTTAAGTATATCACCGGGGAAGGCAATGGCACCCCACCCCAGTACTCTTGCCTGGAAAATCCCATGGACAGAGGATCCTGGTAGGCTCCAGTCCATGGGGTCGCTAAGAGTCGGACATGACTGAGCGACTTCCCTTTCACTTTTCACTTTCATGCATTGGAGAAGGAAATGGCAACCCACTCCAGTATTCTTGCCTGGAGAATCCCGGGGACGGAGGAGCCTGGTGGGCTGCCGTCTATGGCATCGCACAGAGTCGGACACGACTGAAGCGACTGAGCAGCAGCAAGTATATCACCGGGGAAGGCAATAGCACCCCACCCCAGTACTCTTGCCTGGAAAATCCCATGGACAGAGGAGCCTGGTAGGCTGCAGTCCATGGGGTCGCTAAGAGTTGGAGACAACTGAGCGACTTCACTTTGACTTTTCACTTTCATGCACTGGGGAAGGAAATGGCAACCCATTATTACAGTGTTCTTGCCTGGAGAATCCCAGGGACAGGGGAGCCTGGTGGCCTGCCGTCTATGGGGTCGCACAGAGTCGGACACGACTGAAGCGACGTAGCAGCAGCAGCAGCAAGTATATCACATCCGTGGAATCATACAGTATTTGTCCTTTCGTGACTGGTCTATTTCTCCTAGCATAATGCCCTTGTTAACCGAAAACAACAAAACAGCATTTTACCAGACAAGCGAGTTTATTCAGGACCAACAGAGATTTGCAATTTGGGACAAGCAAACTCTGGCGAAACACACAGAAGTCCAGGAAAGCAAGCAAGAGGAAACTTTATAAAAGAGAAGAGGCAGTTGGGAGGGGCTGTTACAAACCAAAAGGCCATTGGAAGAAACTGGGAGTTCCAAGTGCAGTGGCTTTTCGTTGAGTTGTGACAGTCTCTCATTGGTTGAGCTGTTGTCTGGCTTCCTGTCGCTCGTGGTAGTAGTAAAGTAGTGTCACTTCCTGCCGGAAATGCAAGGTAACATCTCTTCTTGCTGGGATCTGTATTGCGATCCAGAGGAGCATGTGTGAGTGCTCCCCCTGCTGGTGACCCGACAAGATTTTAGTGAGATTTTCCTTTATTGTTCGTTCACATTTCTCAAGTTTCATTTTTGTTGCATTATATTGCAGAATTTCCTTTCTTTTACATTTTATGTCTATACTGTCTTTTACTTATCTGTTCGTCTATTGATGAACTGTTGGGTTGCTTCCAAGTTTTAGCTATCAAACGTCTATTTGGGACCCTGCTTCTGATTCTTTTGTGTAGATACCCAGAAGTAGAATTGCTCGATCATATAGTAATTCTATGTTTAATTTCCTGAGGAGCTGCTATCCTGTTTTCCAATGGCTGTGCCATCTTACATTTTTGCCCAACAGTACCTAGAATTCCTCCAATTTCTCCACATTCTTGTCTTCACTTGTTGTTTTCTATTGTTTTGATAGAAGCTATCTTAAAGGCTGAAGATGGCATTTCATCGTAGTTTTGATCTGCATTCCCTGATGGATAGTGATGGTGATCATCTTTTCATGTGCTTCTTTGTCATTTGTATATATCTTCTATGGAGAAACATCCTTTCCCAAGTTCTGAATTGGGTTATTTCTGGGTTGGTTTTATTTGCTTTTTGGTTTAAGAGTTGTCTCCATATTTTGGATATTAATGTCTTATCAGGTATATGATTTGCAAATATTTTCTCTTATTCAGTGAATTCTCTTTTTACTCTGATGATTCTGTCTTTGATACACAAAAGCTTCTTAAATTTCAGGAGGTTCAGTTTGTGTCAAATCCAAAGAAATCATTGCCAAGGCTAATGTTGCAAACTTTTGCCCTGTATTTTCTCCTAAGAATTTTATTGTTTTAGGTCTTACATTGAGGTCTTTGTCCATTTTGAGTTAATTTTTGTATGTAGTGTTAAGTAAGGGTCCAACTTCCTTCTTTTGCATGTGGACGTCCAATTTTCCCAGCCTCATTTGTTGAAAGAACTGTCATTTTCCCACATTTCCCAGAACTTGGGTGAGAAGATTTCCACTTGATCCAGGAATCATTCTCCTATCCCCTAATAAGGATTGTGTAAGATCTTTGTAATTTTCTCTTTGAGAAAGTCATGTCTCTCTCAGCATTGCATCCTTATCATCATGACTATTCAAGAATGTGAAGAAATGTCTTAGATTTTACCCTACATGCCAGATAACAAATTATCCTGCCAACTTCATGGATGCCGTCAGAAGGCATGAGACTCCTGGGTCTGAGAAGAAAGACTTCATTATTCATGACACAAGAACAGCAAGAGCTTTGTGTTTTCATTTGTTCTTGTCTGTATCATTCTTCTCAGAGGTGGTAAAAAGAGGCCCCCAAAACACATAATAGGTTTACATCACAAGTGAAGATGTGAAGAAGAAATCCAAATATTTTAATGTTGGTCACAAACAAACTTGCCCAAATTTTGCCTCAGAGGAAAGCATTGTTTTTATTATGCTGATCAAGTAATTAACCTGTCCTTTTCCCTGGGGAAAATACCATAGACATTATCTGAGGCTGGTTGTTATATGAAAAGTTCTTGAAAAGAGAATTTAGGACAGAAGCTGACACAAGCTGTGAAGAAACTTAGAGCAAAACTTGTCTCTCAGCACGGTGCAACTTTCCCTTTAAAACATGAGCCTAAGCAACCTTCTAAACAAAAAGGCCCACTGAAGCTTTCTGGTCCCAAGACTAAACTTGACTGTGTGCACACTGGAGTTGTAAATATTGGAAGAGACAAGAAGAGATGGGATCACCAGGAAATGTGACAGAAAACCAGCTCCAAGGTTGAGGTGACGTCAAACTGGATGAGGAAATGATAGATAAGAGCAAATAAAAAGCAAGGCAAGCACAACATTTTCAGAAGAAGTGGAAGTGTGTTATCTGGAAGTGTAAAGAGACAAGTTGCTACTGACATATATAACAAATTATTCTGAATAGATTGCTGATGTAAATTTTAAAGATATAAAATAATGTTTTTAGAAGAACACAGAGAAAATTTCTGAGCTCTAATAGGAGAAGACTGTTTTTAAACAGAGCAAAAATATTGACTATAAAGGAGGACATGACAAATGAGCTTGTATTGAAGTTAAGTGCTTCTACTCATCAAAAAAGAAGATAGAAAACAAGACGGAGAATTCGTTTCATCTTGCAAAACTGCAACAGAAACTCCCCATCTCTTCTTCCTCAGTACCCTAACGACTGCCTTCCTGCTTTTATTGCTGTGATTTTTACTACGATAAATATCTCCTAAAAGTAGAATCATACAGTGTTTGTCTTTTTGTGATGGGTTTATTTCACTTTATATCAGACCAGATCAGATCAGTCACTCAGTCGTGTCCGACTCTTTGCGACCCCATGAACCGCAGCACGCCAGGCCTCCCTGTCCATCACCAGCTCCCGGAGGTCATCCAGACCCATACCCATCGAGTCAGTGATGCCATCCAGCCATCTCATCCTCTGTCGTCCCCTTCTCCTCCTGCCCTCAATCCCTCCCAGCATCAGAGTCTTCTCCAATGAGTCAACTCTTCGCATGAGGTGGCCAAAGTACTGGAGTTTCAGCTTTAGCATCATTCCTTCTAAAGAAATTCCAGGATTGATCTCCTTCAGAATGGACTGGTTGGATCTTCTTGCAGTCCAAGGGACTCTCAAGAGTCTTCTCCAACACCACAGTTCAAAAGCATCAATTCTTCGGCGCTCAGCCTTCTTCACAGTCCAGCTCTCACATCCATACATGACCACAGGAAAGACCATAGCCTTGACTAGGCGAACCTTTGTTGGTAAAGTTATGTCTCTGCTTTTGAATATGCTATCTAGTTTGGTCATAACTTTCCTTCCAAGGAGTAAGCATCTTTTAATTTCATGACTGCAGTCACCACCTGCAGTGATTTTGGAGCCCAGAAAAACAAAGTCTGACACTGTTTCCACTGTTTCCCCATCTATTTCCCATGTAGTGATGGGACCAGATGCCATGATCTTCGTTTTCTGAATGTTGAGCTTTAAGCCAACCTTTTCACTCTCCACTTTCACTTTCATCAAGAGGCTTTTTAGCCCCTCTTCACTTTCTGCCATAAGAGTTGTATCATCTGCATATCTGAGGTTATTGATATTTCTCCCAGCAATCTTGATTCCAACTTGTGTTTCTTCCAGTCCAGCATTTCTCATGATGTACTCTGTATATAAGTTAAATAAACATGGTGACAATATGCAGCCTTGACGTACTCCTTTTCCTATTTGGAACCAGTCTGTTGATCCATGACCAGTTCTAACTGTTGCTTCCTGACCTGCATACAGATTTCTTAAGAGGCAGATCAGATGGTCTGGTATTCCCATCTCTTTCAGAATTTTCCATAGTTTATTGTGATCTACACAGTCAAAGGCTTTAGCATAGTCAATAAAGCAGAAATAGATGTTTTTCTGGAACTCTCTAGCTTTTTCCATGATATCCATTTTGTGGTTTTGTGGTATATATCATTATTTCCTCCTTTTAAGCCTAAATAATATTCCATTGTATGTATATACCAGTTTATTTTTGTATATGATATAACAAACTCTTTCAGTTTGATTGTTTTGCACTTAGCTGTTCATTTTCCCAACACCATCTATTGAAGAGGCTGTCTTTGCCATATTGTATCTGCTTGCCTCCTTTGTCATAGAGAAATTGACCTCTAAGTGTAGATTCTGTTCTATTTATTCTGTTCCATTGATCTATGTGTCCATTGATCTTGTGTCAGTACCACACTGTTTTGATGCCTGTAATTTTATAGTGTCGTTTGAAATTGGGAACAAGATAGCTCCAGCTTTGTTTTCCTTCTCAAGATTGTTTTGGCTATTCAGGGTCTACTGTGTTTCCATACAGACTTTATGTCTTCACTCCAGGCTTTCCCCACCATGGGTTTATTTGAGAATAAATACATACCCATTCACTGTTATACCCTGAAACATGCTATCTTTCTTACCCCCTGACCCATGAGGAGGTAATGCTCACATGGACCATAGAGTCCATGGAATTCACCAGGCCAGAATACTGGAGTGGGTATCTGTTCCCTTCTCCAGGGGATCTTCCCAACCCAGGGATCGAACCCAGCTCTCCCACATTGCAGGCAGATTCTTTACCAGCTGAGCCACCAGAGAAGCCCAATTTTAAGGCAGCTTATAGCAAATATTGTCTGTGGATTGTTGCAGGGTGAAAGGATGACAAGCAGAGGAAAGGATGCCTTTTTCCTGTATCCAGAAGTCTGGAGATATACCTGTTCTTCTGTATATGAAATCATCGTCCAGAGATACACAGGGACCATGTAAGTTGATTTTATGAAGGTGAACGTGACAATGTGAGCTCATATGAATGTGTGTCATGTGTTTAGGAATATGATGTGAGTTTGTGTGTGGTGAGCATGTGCACAAATATTTGTGAGGTTTAAACTATAATTGTGCAAGTACTGTATACATAAGTATGTGAGTATTAATGCACATCGGGGAAGGCCCCCCCCTCTCCTCCTTCGGGCGGCCCCCCCTTGCCTGGGGGCCCCACTCAGTGTTCTTGCGGGATTCCCGGGACAGGGGGCCTGGTGAGCTTCCGTCGCGCACAGAGTCGGACACGACGGGTGAGCAGTAGCATTAATGCACATGGGTGTTTGCATCAGCCTGTAAGTGTTGAAATGAGTTTGTGTGCAGACTTACTTGACCACCACCTATGGCTCCAAATCCCTAAGTGAAAATTGGCAGTGATTGCATCATGATGCAACATCAAGTGTAGATGTATTTATATGAAAAAACCAGATTTCTTGCAAGTCCTAATTTATATTTCTTAATTATCAGAGTACCAGTTGCTCATTTTGGAAAAATAGCACAATTAATTAATTAACGTAGAGCACTGTGGTAACATTTTACCTCTTTGAATGAAGTAATTGACCATTGGTTCACCTGATATTTACAAGAATGATAGAATCTGTATGTTGAGCTGTCAGAAACAAGTGCTTATTTGTAAGACACTCATTTTGAACCGTCTCATTTTTTCCACGTATATTGTTCTGTTGTGTGTCCGTTGCTCAGTCATGTCTGACTCTTTGCGACCCCATGGACTGTAGCCCACCAGGCTCCTCTGTCCATGGAATTCTCAAGGCAAGGATACTGGAGTGGGTTGCCATTTCCATCTCCGAGGATCTTCCCAACCCAGGGATCGAACCTGCATTGCAGGCAGATGCTTTACTGTCTGAGCTACTAGGGAAGCCCTACATTGTTCTGTGTCTGATTCTAATTGCTAATGGAGGTGAATAATCATAAAGTAAATTTTACTACATCATCTTCATGTTGATTGGCATTGATTTATGCAAAGCATCCAATTAATTGGCTCTGAATTGTGCTGACATTTTCTATAATGAGTAATGTGTCCTGTTCTTCCTTTTACTTGTATCTCTTTGAATGTTTTCCCCAGGCATTTTGTCCCATTCCATTTCTCTAACAACACTTTAATTGATCATTCAGTTTAACGGTCTGAAGATTAGTAGAGCTCTAGTTTCGGGGTAGAGAAACATCTCAGGGAAGTAAAGAATGCAGAGGGACACACAGTTTATGCCAGTCCCTTATGTGTGTGACTTCAGAAAATCCAGCTTTCCTCAGTGGGAGACCCTGTCTGCATCCAGGGATCATGGAAATTAAGAAGGCTCTTGGAAACACTCCTTTAGTCTCCTAAGGGTGCTAACTAGAAACTTGTAATTGTTTCCAGTCATTAACAACCGAGAGAAAAGTTTCCAGAAATGTTCTCAGATCCCAGGTCTGCACTCCCATTGCTGCTGCAGGTGAAATGATAATTGCAGCTGTGATGGGAGGGGAGGGGAGGACACAGCATCTCAAACCCCTATATCAGCATCCAGTTGCCTCCCTCCCACACAGACACTAGGTATAATGACCACCAGGAAGCCCACTGTCCTGATAGCAGGAAGGTGTCAGGTAAGTGTTTTCCATCTCGTTCTAAGCAGCAGAGTCTGTAAGAGAAAGTCAGATCAAGAGTCTGGAGAAGAGATCATATCAGACAAAGGCAATCTTCTGTGTAGTAACTGGATTCAGTGCCAACAGTGGGCAGGATGGTGTAAGTCTGAGGCATGAGCTGAGCTAATATTGAGAGATGGGTTTCTAGAACCCACAGCAATCTCTAAAGACCCTTCATGCAATCAGATATAATCCTCTGACAGTTTCTGTTGTGACTCAATCCACGTTACAGCAAAACCTGATTTTTAAAGTGCTTAGAAGTATTTGTGATGAAAAGGATCCTAGTCCACATTGGGGAAATGTTATTTGTAAATAAGTATATGGTCTATCATTTGGGAATATTTAAGCTATTTGTTAACTATACTGAAAAAAGCTTTGCTTCTCACTGTGTTAAAGCTCTTGGATTTAACTCATTCATGTCCATTAAAGCCTTTTCTAGGCAAAGAATGAAACTGCACACATGGCATAATTCCAATAAAGATAATTTTCTCAACTTAAAAAAATTGTATTTTAAGTGTTAAAATACATTTGTAAAATCAATCTGCTATTGAGTCTACCTTACAAGAATTATAGACTCCATGTTCAGGATGACTAGAAGTTCACCACCAATCCATACAGGTTTGCAATAAAAATATGATGGATCTGAAGAAATCATCTAATCCCGTGCAGAAAGTGTGTCTAAATGAAAACGACTTGAATAGAAAGGGTTGGTCCAATCCTGGATGTCTGATGCAATTAGTGTAGACATTAACTTTGCCTGAACTGAAAACCTCTGTAGTGTGTTAATTCTGGTGAGGTTACTGTCATTCTTAGATTTAAAGAACAGTTGACATGGTAATTGTAAGTTAGAGGCAGCAGCTGCCAGTCTCCTAGCATGTTGATTCTTTTTTTTTTTTTTTAAATAGGCCACTGCAATCCAAAAATCCAGTCTCTGAATTTATAAAACATATAAGAATACATGCCTTGCAGATACTATTTTACACATATGTCTGGTATGTGAGTGGCATGCACAAATAATATTTCTTTGTTGCTAGTTTTGCTTAGCTCTGGAATTAACAAATAGATAAGCATATGAATTGAAAACAACAATAATTCAGCTTTTGCACTCTTCTATCATGCACTAGTGTTTTATGGCTCAAAGTTTACAATGTTACTTGTGCTTCTTCAATAATTCCTGTGATAGGTACATTATACCTACTTTTCAGACATAAAAGCATCGTAATACCATTCCAGTACTGAGTCATTCTCATCTTCATGACATGAGGTTATCTTGGGCAGGTTCCTGCAATATGCCATATTCTACTGCCAGCAATCCATATATATGTATTAAGATATCTAAAACCTAATACATAATACATAGTGCACTAAAGAATAAAGCTTTACAAAAATGGAATCTTCTTATAATAAAAATATCAAAGACCATTGGTCTAAAATCAAGTGAAGAAGTGTGAAATCCAAACTAAATATGGGTATGGATTGTTATTTGAATACAACTAACTGGTTTTTGGCAGAGCTGGTAGGTCAGTGCACTCTCTTGACCAGCCTTTTGAGTTTCTAAAGTCTTCACTCTGCCCTGTGCAGCAGATCTCAACAAATACATAACCTGTCTGTGTTACCTTTCCTTGAAAAAATTCAAGTCAGAGAATTCCCAGGCTCGTGGATTTGTGAAGAATGAAGTGATAGCATGGAGTGCCTTCAACAAGTAATTTTGCATTTTAAGTGCTCTTTCAATGTTATACATTGAACCCTTTTAATGCTACCAGTAGCAGAAAAGCATACAGCAAAATTTTCCAAGTGGGACCTGAGGATAAGTGGACAGTATTGGATTTCAGTGGACATGATGCATGCAGACCACACCTGATGTTCCCATAGAGACACTAACTCACGAGACAAGTACCAGTGACTGTGAACTGAGAGGATGGCTGGCAGCCTTTTCATAATAGGCATGATCATCTTAACACAGACTGTGGTTGGAATCCTGGGAAATTTCTCACTCCTTTGCATTTATATTGTCCTTCACTTCATGGGTTACAGGTTAAGGTCCTCAGATTTGATCCTTAAGCACCTGATTGTGGCCAACTCCTTGGTCCTCCTCTGTAAAGGGGTCCCCGAGACAATGGCAGTGTTTGGGTGGCAGCAGATCCGCAGTGATTTTGGCTGCAAACTTCTCTTCTTTCTGCACAGAGTGGGGAGGGGAATGTCCATCGGTAGCATCTGCCTCTTGAGTGTCTTTCAGATGATCACAATCAGTCCCTTGAACTCCAGGTGGGCAGTGCTGAAAGTAACAGCTCCCAAGTACACCGTTCCCTCTCTTTTCCGGTGTTGGATCCTGCAAATGCTGGTAAATGTCATTTTTCCTATCTATATAACTGGCAAATGGAGTCACAAGAACATCACAGAGGAAAGAGATTATGGCTCCTGTTCTACTCTTCCTACTGACCAGAAGAATATAAAAACCAGAGACGCCTTGTATGCAGCATTGCTGTCCCTCCCTGATGTTTTATGTTTGGGGCTCACGCTCTGCGCCGGCGGCTCCATGGTTCTCATCCTGTACAGACATAAGCAGCAGGTCCAGCACATTCGTAGGATCGACGCCTCCTCCAGGTCCTCCCCTGAGTCCAGAGCTACTAAAACCATCCTTCTCCTGGGGGGCACCTTTGTCTGCTTTTATTCTCTTTCCTCCATCTTTCAAGTTCTTCTGGCTCTTTTTCTTCAGCCCAGCTGGTTCTTTGTGAACATGACTGTAATCATAGCAGCGTGCTTCCCCACTGTCAGCCCCTTTCTGCTCATGAGCCGTGACTCCAGTGTACACAGGCTCTACTTTGCCTGGAAAAGAAATGCAAAGTCCTCTACTATTATGAGAAAAGTGTGAATTTTGTTTATTTCTATAATAAGCCATTGCCAGCTCATTTATTCACCCTCAGAATCCTAATTTAAATTTTGAATTTCAAGATAATATACCGCACATGCCAAATGTTTTCTTCAATGTAAAGACCAATTGAAATATAATGTCATGAAATGTGAATACCTCATAAAAATCATATCTTTGAAGTTTCCTTGTAAAAAAGGAGTTCACAAATTTATGCAATTATCAACAAGTCTCGAAATGGTATGCATATCATGAAGTGTTCAAATGTGTTACTTTTAGTCTAACAGAACAAATTTCCCACAAATGAAGTAGGTATGGAATTATAGATAAAAGTATACATGAAAATGGGTCAGTGTGTACAGTAGTCAGAAATAAAATGGAAGAAATTAATGTCCTCACAGAGTAAAGAATACCTTGGTTAGCACTCGAAGGTAAAATCAGGTAAGAATTTGGGAGCCAGTTACGAGTTTATAGTTAACATTGTAAAGAGAGATGGCAGTATGTATTAGAAAGAGTCTTGCAGGGAGATTAGCACATTAAAATCTTTTCATGTAGAAATGATCAGTTTGAAGTGAAGTACAATAAAAAAACACACCGGAAGAAAAATATATTTCAGCAGATTTAAAAAACTGAAATATATTTGACATATAACATTATGTGAATTTAAAGTGTACGATTTGATAATTTGTTACACATAAATATTGTATTGTGACTGCCATTATAACCACGTATCACAATGTATAACTTTTCTTTTATGTCAAATTTTTCATTGAATTACAGTTGATTTACAGTATTATAGTAGTGGCAGAGGTACCACATTGTGGTTCAATATATAGGTTATACTTTGTTTAAATTTATTATGAACTATTGGCTATATTCCCTGTGCTGTAAAGTATGTCCTTGTAATTTATTTATTTTATACATAGTAATGTGTACTTCTAAATCTTTACTCTGTCTTCCCCCTTCCCACTTTCTCTCTCCACTGGTAAGCACTAGTTTATTCTCTATGTGTGGGAGGCTTTTGTGTATCATTATTTCTATCCATTTGTATTAGCATTAGATTCCATATTTCAAGGGATATTATGCAATATTTATCTTTCTCTGTCTGACTTAATTCACTAAACGAAATAATTTCCATGTCCATCTATGTTAGAAGCAGCAAAATTTTATTGTTAAAGGGTGAGGAATATTCCATTGTGTGTGTGTGTGTGTACTGAATTCATTAGTTTTCTGGTGGAGACATTAGGGTTTTCTATAGAAAGTACCATTTCTCTATAGTAGTGAGAGTTTTACTTCTCCTAGGCATTGGATGTCTGTTATTACTTTTTTGTCCAAATTCTGTTAAACCTGAGTGGCAAGAGTGAGCATCCTTCTCTTGGTCTTGATTTTAGAGGAAAAAGCTTTCAGATATCCACCTCTGTGGGTTTGCCTTTTTATGTGGAGATGTATTTTCTCTATGCTCATTTTTCTGAGAGTATTTACCATGAATGGATGTTAGATTTTTTCAGTGCTGTTTCTATGTCTATTGACACAATCTTGTGTTTATCTTCCATTTTTTAATGTGGTGTATCACGTGGATTGACTTGTGTATTTTTAACCATCCTTGCATCTCTGGAACAATGGTACGTGGTAATCATTTATGATAGCTTTTATAGATTGTTGAGTTCTGTCTGCTAATACTTTGTTGAAAATTTTTTCAACCATATTCATCAAGAAAATGATCTGTAATTTTCTGTAGTGTCTCTTTATAGTACTAATATCAATGTAAAGATAGCCTGATAGAATAAATTTAAGAGTGTTCGCCTCCTCTTTAATTTTGGGGAATAGTTTAGGAAGGATAGATTTTATTTTTAAAAATGTTTCATAGGATCACATGTGACACCTTCAAGCCCTGGACATTGTTCCTGGGAGGTTTTTGATTCAGTTCAGTTCAGTTCATTCGCTCAGTTGTGTCTGACTCTTTGCGACTCCGTGAACCACAGTACACCAGGCCTCCCTGTCCATTACCAACTCCCGGAATTCACTCAGACTCATGTCCACTGAGTTGAAGATGCCATCCAACCATCTCATCCTCTGTCGTCCCCTTCTCCTCTCACCTTCAATCTTTCCCAGCATCAGGGTCTTTTCAAATGAGTCAGCTCTTCACAGAAAGTGGCCAAAGTATTGGAGTTTCAGCTTCAACATCAGTCCTTCCAATGAATATTAAGGACTGATTTCCTTTAGGATGGACTGGTTGGATCTCCTTGCAGTCCAAGGGACTCTCAAGAGTCTTCTCCAACACCACAGTTCAAAAGCATCAATTCTTCGGCACTCAGCTTTCTTTATAGTCCAATTGCACATCCATACATGATTACTGGAAAAACCATAGTCTTGACTAGACAGACCTTTGTGGACAAAGTAATGTCCCTGCTTTTAAATATGCTATCTAGGTTGGTCATAACTTTCCTTCTAAGGAGTAAGCGTCATTTAATTTCATGGCTGCAGTCACCATCTGCAGTGGTTTTGGAGACCCCCTTCCCCCAAAAAATAACATCAGCCACTGTTTCTACTGTTTCCCCATCTATTTGTCCTGAAGTGATGGGACTGGATGACATGATCTTAGTTTTCTGAATGTTGAGCTATAAGCCAACTTTTTCACTCTCTTCTTTCACTTTCATCAAGAGGCTTTTTAGTTCCTCTTCACTTTCTGCCATAAGGGTGGTGTTATCTGCATATCTGAGCTTATTGGTATTTCTCCCACAAATCTTGATTCCTGCTTGTGCTTCCTCCAGCCCAGCGTTTCTCATGATGTACTCTGCATATAAGTTAAATAAGCAGGGTGACAATATACAGCCTTGACGTACTCCTTTTCCTATTTGGAACCAGTCTGTTGTTCCATGTGCAGTTCTAACTATTGCTTCCTGACCTGCATATAGGTTTCTCAAGAGGCAGGTCATGTGGTCTGGTATTCCCATCTCTTTCAGAATTTTCTATAGTTTATTGTGATCCATACATCAAAGGCTTTGGCATAGTCAATAAAGCAGAAATAGATGTTTTTCTGATTCTCTTGCTTTTTTGATGATCCAGCAGATGTTTGATCTCTGGTTGTTTCCTCTGCCTTTTCTCAAACCAATTGAACATCTGGAAGTTCACAGGTCATGTATTACTGAAGCTTGACTTGGAGAATTTTGAGCATTACTTTACTGGCGTGTGAGATGAATGCAATTGTGTAGTAGTTTGAGCATTCTTTGGCATTGCCTTTCTTTGGGATTGGAATGAAAATGGACCTTTTTCCATTCCTATGGCCCTTGCGAATTTTCCAAATGTGCTGGCATATCGAGTGCAGCACTTTCACAGCATCATCTTTTAGGACTTGAAATAGCTCAACTGGAATTCCATCACCTCCACTAGCTTTGTTTGTAGTGAAACTTCCTAAGACCCACTTGACTTCACATTCCAGGATGTCTGGCTCTAGGTGAGTGTGAATGATCACACCATCATGATTATCTGTGTTGTGAAGGTCTTTTTGTACAGTTCCTCTTGTATTCTTGCCACCTCTTCTTAATATCTTCTGCTTCTGTTAGGTCCATACCATTTTTGTTCTTTCTTGAGCCCAACTTTGCATGAAATATTCCCTTTGTGTCTCTAATTTTCTTGAAGAGATATCTAGACTTTCCCATTCTATTGTTTTCCTCTATTTATTGGCACTGATCGCTGAAGAAGGCTTTCTTATCTCTCCTTGCTATTCTTTGGAACTCAGCATTTGAATGAGTATATCTTTCCTTTTCTCCTTTGCTTTTCACGTCTCTTCCTTTCACAGCTATTTCTAAGGCCTCCTCAGACAGCCATTTTGCTTTTTTTCATTCAAGATTGTCTATTTCTTCCTAATTCAGTCTTATTTTATATTATAAACATATTTATTTTAATTGGAGGCTAATTACAATATTGTATTGGTTTTGCCATACATCAACATGAATCCACCATGGGTGTACATGTGTTCCCCATCCTGAATTCCCCTCCCACCTCCCTGCCCATACCATCCCTCTGGGTCATCCCAGTGCACCTGCCCCGAGCATCAAAGACTGTTTCTAGAAATTTGGTCTATTGTGTGGATTTGGGTGTTTTCTTTAGATTTTTTCAGACATTTGAAGTAGGCCTGTATTGATATAAATTTTTCTCTTAGAACTGTGTTTGCTGTGTTCCCTCAATTTTAAAAAGTTGTGTTTGTATTCTCATTTGTTTCCTGGTAATTTCTGATTTACTCTTGTTATCATTTTTGAACCTATTGAGAGGGTAACAGGCAGGAAGGCCAGGAGTCTCCAAATGGAGGAAATAGCCAGCAAGTGTCAGATATTTTTCTCTCTCTTAAGTGGCAGGAGGAAACAAACTAGCAGTATTTTTTTTCTTCTCCTTGGAAGGAAATTTATGACCAACCTAGATAGCATATTCAAAAGCAGAGACATTACTTTGCCCTCAAAGGTTCGTCTAGTCAAGTCTATGGTTTCTCCTGTGATCGTGTATGGATGTGAGAGCTGGACTGTGAAGAAGGCTGAGCGCCGAAGAATGGATGCTTTTGAACTGTGGTGTTGGAGAAGACTCTTGATAGTCCCTTGGACTGCAAGGACATCCAACCAGTCCATTCTGAAGGAAATCAGCCCTGGGATTTCTTGGGAAGGAATGATGCGAAAGCTGAAACTCCAGTACTTTAGCCACCTCATGGGAAGAGTTGACTCATTGGAAAAGACTCTGATGCTGGGAGGGGTTGGGGGCAGGAGGAGAAGGGGATGACAGAGGATGAGATGGCGGGACGGCATCACTGACTTGATGGACATGAGTCTGAGTGAACTGCGGGAGTTGGTGATGGACAAGGAGGCTTGGCGAACTGCGATTCATGGGGTCGCAAAGAGTCGAGCATAACTGAGCGACTGATCTGATCTGATACAAATTTAAAAGGAGGTTTCTCTTAACATACTGTGTTGCCATAATGACACCTGGTTTCACCTGAAGTTAACTATTCTCAAACCTTGAGATAACTGATGCATTATTCTTATGGAAATGTTTGTCTTAAGCTATTTAATGTACTATGCATTTACCCCAAACTCTGTCTTTAAGTCAGTTCCGCCTACTGGCTCCAAACCTACTTGACAAACCAGTATTTTATACTGAGATACTGTTCCCTGTAATCTATGTAAACAAAATTATTTGTATGGTAATCTGCCCTTCTACAAGATTCAAGTTAATCATTTTATGGCCCGGGATGAGTCATCTAGTGTCAAGATTATCCCAAAATGCATCTTAGGGATGAGGGGCCTTGTGCCATTCTGAGTTAAGACATTCCTTTCTTTCATTAACAGACTGTTAGTGACTATATAACATCCAGCTGAAGACTAGCAGGAGGGTCCTCTTTCTGCCCCTTTCTGATGCCTATGTCAGAAGCTTTCTCTATCTCCTTTATACTTTAATAAAACTTCATTACACAAAAAATAAATAAAGTAATAAAACTTTATTACTCTGAGTGATCAAGTCTCGTTTCTGGCCCCATATTGAAATCTTCTCCAGAGGCGACAAATGCTGGCGTCTTTGTGTCGTTCAACATCAACCTTTCACTATAGTATTTTAGTAGTGTGTTGTTTAGTCTCTGTGTGTTTGTCTCTTTGCAGATTTATATCTGAGGTAAGTCTCCTGCAGGAAACATAGTGAAAGAACTCGTTTTTTTTGTTTTTAATCCAGTTAGGTGCTGAAACAGAAACCCTATGGGTCAGGCCCAAGGCGAATCTCTTTCTTCTAAGCGTGTGTTTTTCCTTTCCACAGAGTGGGTCCATTTCCCCAGAGGAAGAAGACCTCTGAGTCAGTTGGGAACCATGGGCAGAAGGGGTCTGATGCTCTGCCTATGTAAGTGCCAATGGCTGTGCTGTTTCAGCGTCAAGTGCAAGTTCCCATTGTCCTTTGCAGTTGAAGACGACTCCCTTTCTTTGCAACCCCCACCCGGTTACGGAGCTGCTCTTTACAGCTTGCAGGAGTTCACAGGGACCCTAAACATTGGTTGAGAAGTGAGCTGTTGTGGAACAGCTCTGTTCCAGAACCAGGTTGTTCTGTGTCCCTTGGTGAAGTCTTCTCTCTGGTTGTAGGCTCCCTAGATCCAATGCAGCGATATGACCTGGATTGAGTTGGGCAGAAGCATTTGCTGTGTTCAGGCTGGGCACCTGCATAGATGGTAAGTGGTGGTGGGAATCTCTGCACTGCCACTAGAGCAGACCTCTCTGTCTTTTCTGGGTGTAAAGTACCCTGTGTCTCTAAATTTTCCCCATCCTCTGTCACTCCTGCACTGTTGTGACATTGCTCCTCGGGGTAGGCCGTTCTTTGCATGTAATATCAAGGAATGGGCTGTAGTGAAATAGCTGTCATATGATCTCTGGGGGCTTGCTTAAATCAACACCAACATTGGCTGCCTCTGCTCCACCCAGGCTCTGCCCTGGCTGGGGGTTACCTCTGTGTCCCTCCGTCAACTCTTTCCTCAGAGTGACCTCTCCAGGTACAGTGCCGTGGAGGGAGCAGGACTGGTGTGTTCATTCCACTGGGGCTGGGGTGTGTGGTGAGTTGGTTGTGGTAAAACAACAGCTACTTGAGTAGACCTCTGTCTTCCCTGCCTCATGGACTAGTCAATGTGTGCTTCTCATGAGCATAGTCCTACCTTCCTATAGGTCTTCTTCTCGTCCCAGCCCTTCTCCCACCAGACAATGTGGCTTGTATCAAACACACAGGACCGTAGGCCTGGGGTACCCAGTCTGTGGCTCAAACTACTCACTCACCAAGGTATCCATTTCTCTGAGTTGTCAGCCATGAGTACAGCTCCTGGCTCAGTTGCTCAAGGATAGATCATATATTGGAACACAAAACAAATCTCAACAAATTTAAGTAGAAATCACATATATCTTACATTCCACTCATAAGCGTATGAAATGAAGAAGCCATATTTGAGAAGAGAACTCGAAAGTGAGAGGGGAGATTACAGCAATATGGGCCCACTTAAAGAAGAAAAATTTCATATCACATTCTAGCCATACACCTAAAGAAACTAGAAAAACAGAAACAAACAAAATCCAGAGTTAGGAGAATGAAGGAAATGATAAAATTAGTGTGGAAATAAATAAAACAGAGACTAAAAAGACAGTGGAAAAGATCAATCAGCGAGTTCCCTGGTGTTCCAGTAACCAAGTCCACGGGGACTCCATGCTCCCAATGCAGGAGGCCTGGTTTTGATCCATGGTCCAGGATCTCGATAGTACATGTGACAACTAAGACTTCACAGGCTGAAACTAAAGATACCGAGTGCCACAACTAAGGCGTAGTGCACCCAGATAAATAAATATTTTTTTAAAGATCAATCAAAGTACTGGTTCTTTGAAAAGGTAAACACAATTGAGAAACCTTTAATTAGACTCACTTTTAAAAAAGAGAGAGAGAAGGTTCTGATCAATAAATTATGAAACAAGAAGAAAAAGAGCAATAATTACACAAGAATACAAATAATTATGACAATATTGTGAACATCTATCTATGCCAACAAACTTGGACAGACCAGAAGAAATGGATCCACTTTTAGAATCATACAACCTTCCAAGACTGAATCATAAAATAGAAAACCTGACTAGACTGATCACTCATCCAGTGCTTGAAATAGTAATAGAAAACTTCTCCAATCAAAAGTTCAGGACCAGATGGCTTTACACGTGAATTCTACCAAACATTCAAAGAGTTAATACCGATGCTTCCCAAGCACTTTCAAAAAAACTGATGAGTAGAGAATGCTTGTTACCTCATTTGATGAGGCCAACATCACTCTGATACCAAAAGCACAAAATGGCAATATATATAAAGAAAATTACAGGCCAGAATCTCTCATAAACATAGATGCAAAAACCCTCCACAAAATCTTAGAAAATTGCATGGAACAATACGTTGAAAGACTGCTATGGACCCACATTCAGCTTGGTAACATCTACTTGTAGGAAGGAGGAGCTGGAAATGAAGGACGTGGCAGATGACCCATTCATGAATTCCACAATTTGTCATCTAATCATAGCTTCCCTGGTAGCTCAGCTGAGATTCCACTTGCAATGCAGGAAACCCCAGTATCATTCTTGGGTCAGCCAGTATTCTGGCCTGGAGAATTCCATGGAGAAAGGAGACTGGCTGTATACAGTCCATGGGGGTCCAAAAGAGTTGGCTACAACTGGGCGACTTTCACTTCATATCTGACACATTCAGTTTTTAAAAATTTATTTTACTAATATATAATGTTGATTGACAGTATGGTGTTGATGTCTGCTGTACTGCAAAGTGATTTAGTGACTATTTTTTCCAAATTTTCTCCCCCCATGGCTTATCACAAGATATTAACTATAGTTCCATGTGCTATGCAGTAGGACCTTGTTCTTGATACATTCTGTATTTAATAGTTTTCATCTACTAATCTCAAACTCCCAATCCATCCTTCCCCCGCCTTCCCCCTTGGGAACTACAATTCTGTTTTCTGTCTGTGAGTCTGTTGTTCTTCATAGATAGGTTCATTTCTGTCATGTTTTCACTCACTCAGTTGCTTCAGTCACGTTCAACCCTTCCGACTGCAGCCTAGCAGATTTCTCTGTCCATGAGGATTCTCCAGGCAAGGATACTGGCGTGGGTTGCCATGCACTTCTCAGGGAATCTTCCTGACCCAAGGAGTGGATCAGACTTGGATGGAACCCAAGTCTCTTTGTGTCTCCTTCATTGGCAGGAGGGTTCTTTACCACTAGCGCCACCTGGGAGGCCCCAGTATTTTAGTTTCCATACAGAAATGATATCACGTGGTATTTACTGTTCTCTTTCTGGCTTACTCCCCTTAGTATGATCATCTCTACCTCTATCCATGTTGCAGCACATGGCATTATTTCATTCTTTTTATGGCTGAGTTGTATTCCATTGTGTACATACACCACATACTATTTAATCAGTCAGGATTACTTTCTAATTTCAGCTCAGGGGAAAAATATCTTGCTTATTTAAAATACCCTCAAAACTGTTTTAAAAGCACATACAGTAAAGGAGGAAAGCTAAAATTTTGAGGAAACGCCACTCAACAGCATTCTACCTCTTCCTTCACAATATGAGTCACAGGATGTGAACTCACGGGGTCAGGAAGGAAAGGCTGTTTACTGTGTCCAGCGATGCAGGGCTTGGGGAGTGATGTCAGCTCATTGTGTTCAACGTCCACTGTGTTATTCAATATTTGCTATGCCTCAAAGAAATTCTGTGCCCCCCCACTGATATGATGAAAACACATTGATGTGTTCTGTTATTTCTGAAACATACCATTTAAAATGCAGATATATGAGTCTTTAAACCCTTTAAGCTTTACTGTAACCAATTCAACAGTATGTGAACCGTGAACTTCCAGATGTTCAAGCTGGATTTAGAAAAGGCAGAGGAGCCAGAGATCAAATCGCCAACATCCATTGGATCATCGAGAAAGCAAGAGAGTTCCAGAAAAACATCTACTTCTGCTTTATTGACTATGCCAAAACCTTTGACTGTGTGGCTCACAACAAACTGTGGAAAAATTTAAAGAATGGGAATACCAGACCACCTGACCTGCCTCTTGAGAAATCCACAGAATGGGAATACCAGACCACCTGACTTGCCCCCTGAGAAATCTGTATGCAGGTCAAGAAGAAACAGTGAGTACTGGACATGGAACCACAGACTGGTTCCAAATCGAGAAAGGAGCATGTCAAGGTTGATTATTGTCACCCTGCTTGTTAACTTCAATGCAGAGTACATCATGCAAAATGCTGGGCTGGATGAAGCACAACTGGAATCAAGGTGGCAGGGAGGAATATCAATAACCTCAGATATGCAGATGACACCACCCTTATGGCAGAAAGCAAAGAAGAAGTAAAGAGCCTCTTGATGAAAGTGAAAGAGGAGAGTGAAAAAGTTGGATTAAATCTCAACATTTAGAAAACGAGGATCATGGCATCTGGTCCCATCCCTTCATGGCAAATAGATGGGGAAACAATTGAAACAGTGGCTGAGCTTATTTGGGGGGGGGGGGTTCAAAATCACTGCAGATGGTGATTGCAGCCATGAAATTAAGTGACGCTTGCTCCTTGGAAGTAAAGTTATGACCAACCTAGACAGCATATTAAAAAGCAGAGACATTACTTTGCCAATGAAGGTCTGTCTAGTCAGGGCTATGTTTTTTCTTGTAGTCATGTATGGATGTGAGAGTTGGACTGTAAAAAAGCTGAGCACTGAAGAATGGATGCTTTTGAGCCATGGTGTTGGAGAAGACTCTTGAGACTCCCTTAGATTTCAAGGAGATCCAACCAGTCCATCCTATAGGAAATCAGTCCTGAATATTCATTGGAAGGACTGATGCTGGCTGAAACCCCAATATTTTGGCCCATGGTGAGAAGAACTGACTGATTTGAAAAGACCATTATGCTGGGAAGGATTGAAGGCAGGAGGAGAAGTGGACAACAGAGGATGAGATGGTTGGATGGCATCACCAACTCTATGGACATGAGTTTGAGTAAGCTCCAGGAGTTGGTGATGGACAGGGAAGCTTTACATGGTGCAATCCATGGGGTCACAAAGAACCAGACAAAAGATAAGACCACTAAAAATTGTGAGGGCGTGTCCCTTATACTAGTTTCTTCCTCGTAAGAAACCATCACAGGAGGTAAAGATTGCTCACAGTGTTGAAAACATATTGATAGTTATATAAATAATAAACAGTTTTCCTCTCATGGATGTGACCTCATCTGAGTAGTCATGTTATAGTTCATGGCAAGTGGATTTTCAAGTCCATTAATCTTACTAAAGAGTTGATTCAAGATAGGGAATTTTCCCCAATTATCTGTGGGTCCAATGTAGTTAGTTCAGTTCAGTTGCTCAGTCACAGCCAACTCTTTGTGACTCCAAGACTGCAGCATGCCAGACTTCCCTGTCCAGCACCAACTGCCTGAACCTGCTCAAACTCATGCCCATAAGGTCGGTGATGGCATCCAAGCATCTCATCTTGGCCTCCCCTTCTCCTGCCTTCAATCCTTCACAGCATCAGGGTCTTTTCCAATGAGTCCAATCTTCGCATCAGGTGGCCACAGTTTTGGTTCTTCAGCTTCAGCATCAGTCCTTCCAGTGAATATTCAGGACTGGTTTCCATCACAGGCCAAGTCAAGTCACGTGACCAACCCCGTGTCAGTGTGGGCAGGGCTGCTCAAGATGTGAGCGCTGAGTGTGGTCCATTGCAGACTGCAGATGTAACAGTCCTCACATGTGTGGTCCAGAGATAGCTGAGCTCCACTGCTGGTGAGTGGAGGCATCGGGAGTGTAAGGAGATGAGGCCGACTCCAGGGCATGTAGTTTGGAGAGAGCTGAAGATGGAAGCTTTACCCTGGGAGGCAGAAGAAACTGCAGGGCGTTTTGGCAAAGTAGTGACAGCATCCGAATTGAAGGGCAGGTTGAGGCTAAGAAACCTGAGAGAATTCTGGTCTAGGTGAGCTGGAGCAGGTGGAGTGAGGGAGGTGGCAGGTAATGAGGGTGACAAGGAAGATTGTCAAGGGGGCAGATTGGGACTTGGTGACGCCTGGATCAGGGGAGTAAAGGGAAGGATGAAGTCACCTTGGCACCCAGAATTCAGATCTTCCCAGTCTCAGCACCCACTACTCCCTGGGAAACGTTCTTGGTTCCTGCAAACCCACACATGCTTCAGCATCTCAGTCTTTTGCCTGTAAACGTGAACCTCTACCTGGAAAACCTTCTTTCCTCCTCATTTGTCAGGGGAACAAGTAATTCAGTGTGCAGAGTGGGAAAGTGAGACCGAGTGGGACAGCAAGCATGGAGGAGTGAGTACATAGGGGTCAGATCCTGAGGAGCCTCTTAAGTAGCAGGGTGGGGGGCTTGAACTTGGCCCCAAGGGCCGAAGTCCAGTAAGACTTGGGGAGATCTTTCCAGGGTCAACAAAGCCCGGAGCCAGGGAAGAGGCTGGGATGATGGTCCTGGAAGGTGAAGAATTCAGCTGGGCAGTGGTTGAGGACTGAGGGCAGAGGGATCAAGGAAGTGGACTTGATGCCACTTCCCCTTTCCAAACCACAAGAAATTACACAAAGAGCAGCCGGAAGGAAGGCCCTTCTCTCCCATCCTTGGTTCTCATCAGCATATCCAGTCTCAGCACACGCCTGTCTTCAGTCCGCCCCTGTCCAGCTGTGTCTTCCAGATGGGAGAACAGCCCCAGAGTGTGTGGGGTGTGTGATGTGGGCCCTTACAGAGCCACCACACCAGAACTCCACAAACCTCCAAGAGGAAAGAAAATGCCTCAATGTCCTCTGATAAATTAAGATCCTCTTCACCCCAGCCAAAGACAAAAACTGGCCCTACAAGTTAAATGAGGCTGAGGGGGCTGTGGCTGGCTTAGTGCTGTTGGAGCTGTGACGCACACTGTAGAAATTCTTTTCTATGAATCACTGGGGGCAGAACCTGATCTGACCTGAACTACTCTATTGACAAAAGCTGACTTGGACTGCTGTGTAGAGTATTATCCGTTTTCTTGGGGAGTAGAAAGTATAGCAGAAATATCCTTGTGTTTGGAATACATGGAATATACTGAATTAGTAATAAAAAGCATCCACAAAGAGAAGCACAGGCCCCAGTGGCTTCACTGAGTTTTACCAAAACATTTGCAAAATGAATAACCAGTTCTCAAACTCTTTGAAAAACAGAAGGGGAGGAAGCACTTCCCAGCTTACTTTGAGGCCAATATTGCCCTGATACCTAAAGCCGAAAACAAAATGCAATCTACAGAGCATTTATCTCTGAGAAACATAGATACAAAATGCTGACAGCCTGAATTCAACAGCATTTAAAAAGAGTTGTATACCATGACCAAATGTAATTTATCTGAAACATTAAAGGTTAGTTTAATGTCAAGAAAGTCAACCTAATATACTATATCTGTAGAGTAAAATGCAGAGAGAACCACAGGATCATGTCAACTGATGCAGAAAAAGCATTTGGCAAAATCTAACCCCTTTTTGTGATTAAAAACTCTCAAACTAGGAATAGAAGGGAACCTCCTTAAGCTGATAAAAGGCATCTCCAAAACCCCACAGTTAACAATACGTAGATATGAAAGACTTGAGTGTTTTCCCCATAAGATCAGGAATAAAACATTCTTGCCACTTCTGCAGACCATACTGGAAGTTCTAGCCAGAATATTTAGTCAAGTAAAAACAAAGGTTTGCAGTTTGGAAAGGAAGAAGTAAAACTTTGCAGGTGACATGATCTTATATGTAAGAAATCCTAACAAATCCACTAAAACAAAACAAAACACCACCACCACTGTTTGGGCTTCCCAGGTGGTGCTAGTGGTAAAGCATCCCCCTACCAATGCAGAAGATTTAAGAGGTGCAGGTTTGACCTGGGTCAGCCAGATCCCCTGGAGAAGAAAATGGCCATCCACTCCAGTATTCTTGTCTGGAAAATTCCACAGGCAGAGGAGCCTGGTGGGCTACAGTCCATGGGACCACAGAGAGTCAGACACAACTCAACAGAGCACAGCACAGCGGCAAACATGTTTAGCAAGATGGTAGGATACAGGATCAACATGCAAATCACTTGCATTATTGCAGATAAAAGGTGTTTGGTGAGGATGTGGAGGTACTGGAATGCTCACACTGCTGATGAGGCTGTAAAATGCTGGACCCCACTTTGGAAAACATTACTAAGCCAATTCCACTGTGAGGCATATTCCTGAGGGAACTGAAAACGTGGCCACACAAGAGTTCGCACACAAATGTTGGTAAGATTGTTCACAAGTCAAAATGTGGAACCCATTCGAATGTTTATCAACTGATCAATGGGTAAATGTATCCATATGATGGATATTTTTTAGCTATAAAAATAAGGGCTGACGTGTGCTACAACATGTTGGAACCTGAAAAAAAAAAATACAAAAAAACATTGTGCTGCTCGAAAGGAGTCAGACACAAAAGGCTGTGTGTGTTGTGCTTTCCTTTACAGGACATGTCCAGATAGGTAAATTTGTAGAGACAAAGTAGCTAAGGTCAGCGGGTAGGGGGTGGGCAATGGAAAGTGACTCCTTAGTGGGTATCGGGTTTCTTCTGGAGGTGATGAAATGTCCTGGAGTTAGTGGAGATGGTTCCCCCACTTCATAAATATACACCTATGCAGTTGTGCCCTATAAAAGGATGAGTTTTATGGTATATGAATTATGTCTCTATGAAAAGCAGTCACCACCAAGCCCTATCTGGCTACCCTGATTTAGGTAAGTGGATTTGTAAGAATAAAAGAGAATTGTTTTCTCCCCTCTCCACAAAGTTATTTATACTCCAGTTCGCCCTCCATACCACTGGGTCAAAAATATTTGGAAAAACATTTCAGAAAGTTTCAAGCATCAGAACTTGTACTTGCTGCATCTGTTGTTCAGCACTCAGTTGTGTCCAAATCTCTGCAACCCCATGGACTGCAGCACACCAGGCCTCCCTGTACTTCACTGTCTCCAGGGGTTTGTTCAAACTCATGTCCATTGAGTCATTTACATTGCAGTTGGTATTATAAGTAATCTAGAGATGGTTTAAAGTAGACAAGAGGATGTGTGTAGCTTGTGTGCAATTGTTAAACATAAGGGGCTGGAGCATACATGGATTTTGGTATTCATGGGGGATTCTGGGGTTAACCCGTGTATACTGAGGGATGACTGTTTCACCTGCTGTTTTCGAGAAGACTTTCTAACACATTCAATTAGAGGATATGTTTGGTATTTTTAAAAATCTTAGATTACAGCCAAGACTTACTTTGGGCCTAATATGTGGTTGAGTTTTATAAATCCTTTTGTGTCTTTAAGAGGTGTAGTCAGCAATGGAAGCAACATTCTGCAAAGGCCAAAAGGCCAGGTTTATTGTTTGTGGTAGGCAGACCTGCTATTCATTTCTCAATTAATTCAGCTTTTAACAAATTAATACTAAGGAAATTCCTTAACTCCCACTTTTAATTATAGAATTGCTTGGTCTTTCTGTTTTATTTTTGCTTTATCTATTTTGAAGCTATGTTTATAGAGGCATAAAATGAAGACTTTTTGTATTTTTGGTGAATTCAGTCTTATCATTATGAAACTGTTTCTTTATACCGAGCAAGACCTTTTCATGTCAAGTCTTGTTTCTCTGAAATTAATATAGATGCATCAGCTTCTTTGGATTAGTACTTTCATGCCATGCTTTTTTCCATCCTTTTACTTTAAAACTTTCTGCATCCTTAGGTTTTATATATAGCAATTATAAATGGCATATTTTTGGATAATCTAGTCTGACCATCTTTGTTAACTGATACTTAATTCCAGTTATACTTAATATACTTAACGAATACATTTGCTCCTAAATCTGCTGCCTCCCTTTATGCTTTCTATTGCTTCTATTCTTCTATGTTTCTTTTTCTAATCACCTCTTTGCTGATTGCCTTAGGATATCTTTTACCAATTCATTTCTCCCCTCTTCTGGTTTGGAATCCACCAACTCTGCTTGCTTTTAGAGGTTCCCCTAAGGGAAGTATTTTCCCACCTAAGTACTCACTGAGGTTTTCAGCTGGATAGTTTCTTGTGGAGGCTGTGCTTTAGGAAGTTTGTCAGCATCCCTAGCATTCACTTACTAGTCAGCAGTCACAGCACCACCCCTCCTCCGTGAACAGAAATGTCTCCAGCATGGCATACATGGTGGAAGGCAAAATCCCTCCTGGCTGAGAACCTCTGCCCTAGGGATTACCATACGCATAGCCAACACATTAAAGTCTAACATCAAGACCTTCATCCTCATGGTTAATGAGAGAACCTTAGAATCTTGATGCTCAGAATCCAGAATGGACCAACAGCCTCAGCTGCCCCCAGAAGCTTGTTAGAAGTGCAGAATGTCTGACCACAACCCAGACCTGTTTGATTTTATATTTAGAATACTTCTTTTGTCTTGTATGCTGGAAATCTTAGTTTTTAATGAGATATATAAGATATAAAAGTATCACAAGTAGATTATATGTTAGTTATACATTCCATATATCAGGAAGGCATATACGACACCTATAATAATTCCAGGATGACTAACAAATTTTCAGATAGTCTACTGAATACAGCTCAACATATTCTTTATGGCTCATTTTTTGGAAGAAATTTCCCACTTAATGTGACCTGAGGTTGGTCACATGGCCCTTCTCATTCACCCACTCACACTTGAGAAGTGCTTCAGCCATGGGTACGTGGCAAATGTCACTGGCCGTGGGGGCCCTTCCCCCCAGATCTCCAGTCCTATCTTCTCCACCTGGAGGGTGAATTGGCTTCTGTGAACTTCACATTGGGAGAATAAAATGATGAATGCATGGTGATGAATGTATTGCTATGAGCAGCACCCCAGCCCACAGGCTCTGCTTGCTGTGTAAGCCTGAGCCTTTCTTTAAAGCTGCAGTTTGCTGCTCCACGTCCTTCATCCTGTCAGAGTGAAGAGACCAGGGTGGAGCCGGGATGATCTGCGTGGCCCTAGTTCCTCGTCCCCTGCAGGCCCAAACCAGCAAAGGTGCATCACTCATCTCTTCCATGACACTGTTCATGAGAACCGCCACACTAATGTTGTCTCCCTATTAATGACTCCACTTTGGTTGAAATATTTTTTCAGCTTCTCCATTCAGCCCTCCAACTGCTTCAACCTAGATGATCTGAAAGTGGATGAGTTTGGGGAGCCATTTGGTACCTTTGGCTGCTTTAACTTAAACAGTCAGGGTAGAGGTTCTAGCAGAGCCCTAGAATCACTGTGCTCTCAGGAAGTCTGCCTGTGGTGCACGAGATGCGGGTGTCTTGGGTGGCTCAGATCCCCTGGAGAAGGGCATGGCAAGCCACTCCAGTATTCTTGCCTGGACAACCCCACGGACAGAGGAGCCTGATGGGCTACAGTCCATGGTATCTCAGTCGGACATGAATGAAGCAACGGAGCCCACTGGTTCTGGAGAATAACATGGCTGCTCAAGCAGGTAAGGGCCACACGAGGGCACTTTGTTCCTGATGTGCAAACTGTCCAGGTGAAGGACAAGATCTTGCATACTATCATCATGGATGGATGGAAGGCACCAAGTTCATCTTCGCAAATGAGTGGTGACAGGCCTGAAGACATCTCTCACATGTTTGTGCTGAAAGACAAGTTCCACACACACTTTGGCAGGGATGCATCAGTGTGGTCTGGAGTTTATCACGGATCCACAAGGACATGGCACCTGGATCCTTTCGTGTGTGTGAGTAGATGGTGACGGTGAAGATGATGGGGCTGTTTTCATTCATTACCACCAGGCTGGCTGTTCTTTGCCCGTCTTTATTCATTTCCTAGGCATTGTACCTCAGCCTCTTTCTCACTGTCTGCCTCATTTTCCCCTAAGGCAGCATGTGCTTCCCTCATGAACACTCCCACTACTACTGGAGGATTTCTTTACCCCACAATGAAATCATCATGACAGACATGTAGTCTGCATAGGGAGGGTCTCCTCTTTCCCATGGTGCCACCAAGGGGGAGATGTCAGGGTCAAGTTCATATTGTTTCCAGATGGGGTAACATCAGAAGACAGATCCTGACATATTTAGGCTTTACTTACTCTTCCTGGGATCCACAAAAAAAAAAAAAAAAATACACACACACACACACAAACACACACATACACATATATCTCTGGATCATACCCCCATCTAGTACCCTTCCAGAATTACTTTTCCTTGACACTGATGACATTTTCTAAACTGCAGCAACAACAGTGCCTGTGATTCTGTGAAAACACCCCTGAACGTGAACTTCTTTGGAGTGCACTGCCTTGTAGAGAGGGGGCATGGGGAGAACTTGCCCATGTCAGGGTTCAACTTTGATGTCCCTAGCGTGGAAGCCACTTCTATCCAGTGGCTGGAGAGAGACCTAGATGCTGCTCGGACATAGGAAAAGATCTCTTGTCCAAGCTTGCAAATAGCACATCTTCTTTCCCCTCCAGTTTTTAAAGGCCCGCCTTGTGCTCCTTCTGGCCGGTGTCCAGCAGTCAAATAGCCGGGGCTACTACAGACTTGTTCATGCATCATTACCCTTTTCACAGAATTTTTTGCCCAGACTCTAGGTTGAGACAGGAAGGAAGGGCAGTAACCTCTCAAGACTTTTCATCTGGGACAAGGAGCTGAACTGGGGCAGGGGGCAGCTACTTCCCATGAAGAATATCAGGGCCACAGGTTTCCCTCCACCCTTCTGAAGTCATAGTCTAGGCAACTCAAACTTCTGGGTCTAATTTTGCAACACATGGAGCTACTTTTCTTTTCCTCTCCTGGAGACTGGGCTGGGGCGGGAGGGAATACAACTCTACAAAGCCTGTAAGCCCACTCACCCACAAATATATAATGTTTAAAATCTTGAGGGAGAAGAGGGAAGGGCTTCTGGAGCCAGGTCCCAGGGTGTGTCTTTACTGTTGTTCACATCTCAGTCGTTCTCTTTTCGACCCCACGGACTTCAGCAAACCAGGCTTCCCCATCCTTCACTAGCTCCCGGAGTTTGCTCAAATTCATGTCTTTACTAGAATTTTTTTTTTTTTTTTTGACAAGACCCTGTATATTTTTTTTGAGATTTGAAAAATCACAGTAAAAATACTCATAAAATTTACTATCTTAACCATTTAAAATTGTACAGATCAGTGGTATTAAATATATCCAGAATGTTATGCAAACATCACTATCAGATCAGATCAGATCAGATCAGATCAGATCAGTCGCTCAGTCGTGTCCGACTCTTTGCGACCCCATGAACTGCAGCACGCCAGGCCTCCCTATCCATCACCAGCTCTCGGAGGTCACTCAGACTCACATTCATCAAGTCAGTGATGCCATCCAGCCATCTCATCCTCTGTCGTCCCCATTTCCTCCTGCCCTCAATCCCTCCCAGTATCAAAGTCTTCTCCAATGAGTCAACTCTTCGCATGAGGTGGCCAAAATACTGGAGTTTCAGCTTTCACATCATTCCCTCCAAAGAAATCCCTGGGCTGATCTCCTTCAGAATGAACCGGTTGGATCTCCTTGCAGTCCAGGGGACTCTCAAGAGTCTTCTCCAACACCACAGTTCAAAAGCATCAATTCTTCGGTGCTCAGCCTTCTTCACAGTCCAGCTCTCACATCCATACATGACCAGAGGAAAGACCATAGCCTTGACTACGCGAACCTTTGTTGGTAAAGTAATGTCTCTGCTTTTGAATATGCTATCTAGGTTGGTCATAACTTTCCTTCCAAGGAGTAAGCGTCTTTTAATTTCATGGCTGCAGTCACCATCTGCAGTGATTTACCAGCTCCATAATTCATTTCATCTTGTAAAACTGAAACTCTATGCCCATTAAACAACAATTCTTTAGCTTCTGAGTTCCCCCTTCCCCCAGTCCCCAGAAACATCTGCTCTACCTTCTGTCTCTTATGATTTTGACTACTGTTAAGTATATCACATCCATGAAATCATTAAGTATTTGTCCTTTTGTGACTGGTCTATTTCTCCTAGCATAATGCCCTTGTTAACCGAAAACAACAAAACAGCATTTACCAGACAAGCGGGTTTATGCAGGAGCAACAGAGAATTGCAATTTGGGACAAGCAATCTCTGGCGAAACATACAGAAGTCCGGGAAAGCAAGTAAGAGGAAATTTTATAGAAGAGAAGAGGCAGTTGGGAGGGGCTGTTATAAACCAAAAGTCCATTGGAGGAAACTGAGAGTTCAAATTGCAGTGGCTTTTCGTTGAGTTGTGACAGTCTCTCATTGGTTGAGCTGTTGTCTGGCTTCCTGTTGCTAGTGGTAGTAGTAAAGTAGTGTCACTTCCTGCCAGAAATACAAGGTAACATCTCTTCTTGCAGGGATCTGTATTGCGATCCAGAGGCGCATGTGTGAGTGCTCCCCCTGCTGGTCACCCGACAACATTTTAGTGAGATTTTCCTTTTATTGTTGGTTCCCATTTCTCAAGTTTCATTTTTGTTGCATTATATTGCAGAATTTCCTTTCTTTTACATTTTATGTCTATACTGTTTTTTACTTATCTGTTCGTCTATTGATGAACTGTTGGGTTGCTTCCATGTTTTAGCTATCAAACATCCATTTGGGACCCTGCTTCTGATTCTTTTGTGTAGATACCCAGAAGTAGAATTGCTCGATCATATAGTAATTCTATGTTTATTTTTCTGAGGAGCTGCCATCCTGTTTTCCAATGGCTGTGCCATCTTACATCTCTGCCCCACAGTACCTAGAATTCCTCCAATTTCTGCACATTCTTGTCTTCACTTGTTGTTTTCTATTGTTTTGATAGGAGCTATCTTAAAGGCTGAAGATGGCATTTCATCGTAGTTTTGATCTGCATTCCCTGATGGATAGTGATGGTGATCATCTTTTCATGTGCTTCTTTGTCATTTGTATATATCTTCTATGGAGAAACATCCTTTCCCAAGTTCTGAATTGGGTTATTTCTGGGTTGGTTTTTTGTTTGTTTAAGAGTTGTCTCCATATTTTGGATATTAATGTCTTATCAGGTATATGATTTGGAAATATTTTCTCTTATTCAGTGAATTCTCTTTTTACTCTGATGATTCTGTCTTTGATACACAAAAGCTTCTTAAATTTCAGGAGGTTCAGTTTGTGTCAAATCCAAAGAAATCATTGCCAAGTCTAATGTTGCAAATTTTTGCCCTGTATTTTCTCCTAAGAATTTTATTGTTTTAGGTCTTACATTTAGGTTTTTGTCCATTTTGAGTTAACTTTTGTATGTAGTGTTAAGTAAGGGTCCAACTTCCTTCTTTTGCATGTGGACGTCCAATTTTCCCAGCCTCATTTGTTGAAAGAACTGTCATTTTCCCACATTACCCAGAACTTGGGTGAGAAGATTTCCACTTGATCCAGGAATCATTCTCCTATCCCCTAATAAGGATTGTGTAAGATCTTTGTAATTTTCTCTTCGAGAAAGTCATGTCTCTCTCAGCATTGCATCCTTATCATGATGACTATTCAAGAATGTGAAGAAATGTCTTAGATTTTACCCTACATGCCAGATAATGAATTATCCTGCCAACTTCATGGATGCCGTCAGAAGGCACGAGACTCCTGGGTCTGAGAAGAAAGATTTAATTATTCATGACACAAGAACAGCAAGAGCTTTGTGTTTTGATTTGTTCTTGTCTGTATCAGGCTTCTCAGAGGTGACAAAAAGAGGCCCCCAAAAACACATAATAGGTTTACATCACAAGTGAAGATGTGAAGAAGAAATCCAAATATTTTAATGTTGGTCACGAACAAACTTGCCCAAATTTTGCCTCAGAGGAAAGCATTGTTTTTATTATGCTGATCAAGTAATTAACCTGTCCTTTTCCCTGGGGAATATACTGTAGACATTATCTGAAGCTGGTTGTTATATGAAAAGTTCTTGAAAAGAGAATTTAGGACAGAAGCTGACACAAGCTGTGAAGAAACTTAGAGCAAAACTTGTCTCTCAGCACGGTGCAACTTTCCCTTTAAAACATGAGCCTAAGCAACCTTCTAAACAAAAAGGCCCACTGAAACTTTCTGGTCCCAACACTAAACTTGACTGTGTGCACACTAGAGTTGTAAATATTGGAAGAGACCAGAAGAGATGGGATCACCAGGAAATCTGACAGAAAACCAGCTCCAAGGGTGAGGTGATGTCAAAGTGGATGAGGCAATGATAGATGACAGCAAATAAAAAGCAAGGCAAGCACAACATTTTCAGAAGAAGTGGAAGTGTGTTATCTGGAAGTGTAAAGAGACAAGTTGCTACTGACATATATAACAAATTATTCTGAATAGATTGCTGATGTAAATTTTAAACATATAAAATGATGTTTTTAGAAGAACACAGAGAACATTTCTGAGCTCTAATAGGAGAAGACTTTTTAAACAGAGCAAAAATATCAACTATAAAGGAGGACATGACAAATGAGCTTGTATTGAAGTTAAGTGCTTCTACTCATCAAAAGAGAAGATAGAAAACAAGATGGAGAATTTGTTTCATCTTGCAAAACTGCAACAGTAACTCCCCATCTCTTCTTCCTCAGTACCCTAACAACTGCCTTCCTGCTTTTATTGCTGTGATTTTTACTACGATAAATATCTCATAAAAGTGGAACCATACAGTGTTTGTCTTTTTGTGACTGGTTTATTTCACTTTATATAGTATCCTCAAAGTTTATCCATTTTGTGGTATATATCATTATTTCCTCCTTTTAAGCCTAAATAATATTCCATTGTATGTATATACCTGTTTATTTTTGTATATGATGTAACAAAGTATTCCAGTTTGATTATTTTGCATGTAGCTGTTCAGTTTCCCAACACCATCTATTGAAGAGGCTGTCTTTGCCATATTGTATCTGCTTGCCTCCTTTGTCATAGAGAAATTGACTTTAAGTGTAGATTCATTTCTGTTCTATTTATTCTGTTCCATTGATCTATGTGTCCATTGATCTTGTGTCAGTACCACACTGTTTTGATGCCTGTAGGTTTATAGTGTAGTTTGAAATTGGGAGCAAGATAGCTCCAGCTTTGTTTCTCCTTCTCAAGATTGTTTTGGCTATTCAGGGTCTACTGTGTTTCCATACAGACTTTATGTCTTCACTCCAGGCTTTCCCCACCATGGGTTTATTTGGGTATGAATACATACCCATTCACTGTTATACCCTGAAATATGCTATCTTTCTTACCCCCTGACCCATGAGGAGGTAATGCTCACATGGACCATAGAGTCCATGGAATTCTCCGGGCCAGAATACTGGAGTGGGTATCCGTTCCCTTCTCCAGGGGCTCTTACCAATCCAGGGATCGAACCCAGGTCTCCCACATTGCAGGCAGATTCTTTACCAGCTGAGCCACCAGGGAAGCCCAATTTTAAGGCAGCTTATCGCAAATATTGTCTGTGGATTGTTGCAGGGTGAAAGGATTACAAGCAGAGGAAAGGATGCCTTTTTCCTGCATCCAGAAGTCTGGAGATATACCTGTTCTTCTGTATATGAAATCATCGTCCAGAGATACACAGGGACCATGTAAGTTGATTTTATGAAGGTGAACGTGACAATGTGAGTTCATATGAATGTGTGTCATGTGTTTAGGAATATGATGTGAGTTTGTGTGTGGTGAGCATGTGCACAAATGTTTGTGAGTTTTAAACTATAATTGTGCAAGTACTATATACATAAGTATGTGAGTATTAATGCGCATGGGTGTTTGCATCTGCCTGTAAGTGTTCAAATGAGTTTGTGTGCAGACTTAGTTGACCACGAAGTATGGCTCCAAATCCCTAACTTGAAAATCGTCAGTGATTGCATCATGATGCTACATCAAATGTAGATGTATTTATATGAAAAAAACAGATTTCTTGCAAGTCCTAATTTATATTTCTTAACTATCAGTGTACCAAGTGCTCATTTTGGGAAAACAGCACAATTAATTAATTAATGTAGAGCACTGTGGTAACTATTTTATCTTTTTGAAGGAAGTAATTGAGCATTGGTTCATCTGATATTTACAAGAATGATAGAATCTGTTTGTTGAGCCGTCAGAAATAAGTGCTCATTTGTGAGACACTTATTTTGAACCGTCTCATTTTTTCCATGTATATTGTTCTATTGTGTGTCAGTTGCTCAGTCATGTCTGACTCTTTGAGACCCCATGGACTGTAGCCCACCAGGCTTCTCTGTCCATGGAATTCTCAAGGCAAGAATACTGGAGTGGGTTGCCATTTCCATCTCCAGGGGATCTTCCCAACCCAGGGATCGAACCTGCATTGCAGGCAGTTGCTTTACCATCTGAGCTACTAGGGAAGCCCTACATTGTTCTGTGTCTGATTCTAATTGCTAATGGAGGTGAATAATCATAAAGTAAATTTTCCTACAACATCTCCATATTGATTGGCATTGATTTATGCAAAGCATCCAATTAATTGGTTCTGATTTGTGCTGACATTTTCTATAATGAGTAATGTGTCCTGTTCTTCCTTTTACTTGTATCTCTTTGAATGTTTTCCCCAGGTATTTTGTCCCATTCCATTTTTCTAACAACACTTTAATTGAACATTCAGTTTAACGGTCTGAAGATTAGGAGAGCTCTAGGTTCGGGGTAGAGAAACATCTCAGTGAAGTAAAGAATGCAGAGGGACACACAGTTTATGCCAGTCCCTTATGTGTGTGACTTCAGAAAGTCCAGCTTTCCTCAATGGGAGACCCTGTCTGCTTCCAGGGATCATGGAAATTAAGAAGGCTCTTGGAAACACTCCTTTAGTCTCCTAAGGGTGCTAACTAGAAACTTGTAATTGTTTCCAGTCATTAACAACCGAGAGAAAAGTTTCCAGAAATGTTCTCAGATCCCAGGTCTGCACTCCCATTGCTGCTGCAGGTGAAATGATACTTGCAGCTCTGATGGGAGGGGAGGACACAGCATCTCAAACCCCTATATCAGCATCCAGTTGCCTCCCTCCCACACAGACACTAGGTATAATGACCACCGGGAAGCCCACTGTCCTGATAGCAGAAAGGTGTCAGGTAAGTGTTTTCCATCTCGTTCTAAGCAGCAGAGTCTGTAAGAGAAAGTCAGATCAAGAGTCTGGAGAAGAGATCATATCAGACAAAGGCAATCTTCTGTGTAGTAACTGGATTCAGTGCCAACAGTGGGCAGGATGATGTAAGTCTGAGGCATGAGCTGAGCTAATATTGAGAGATGGGTTTCTAGAACCCACAGCAATCTCTAAAGACCCTTCATGCAATCAGATGTAATCCTCTGACAGTTTCTATTGTGACTCAATCCACGTTACAGCAAAACCTGATTTTTAAGGTGCTTAAAAATATTTGTGATTATAAGGATCCTAGTCCACATTGGGGAAATGTCATTTGTAAATAAGCATATGGTCTATCATTTGGTAATATTTAAGCTATTTGTTAACTATACTGAATAAAACTTTGTTTCTCACTGAGTTAAAGCTCTTGGATTTAACTCATTCATGTCCATCAAAGCCTTTTCTAGGCAAAGAATGAAACTGCACACATGGC
This sequence comes from Tragelaphus eurycerus, assembly GCA_935064755.1. Classification (NCBI taxonomy): domain Eukaryota; kingdom Metazoa; phylum Chordata; class Mammalia; order Artiodactyla; family Bovidae; genus Tragelaphus; species Tragelaphus eurycerus. Next base: position 199,197 of record CAKXYN010000227.1, on the reverse strand, counting down.
ATAATTCCAATAAAGACAATTTTCTCAACTTAAAAAATTATATTTGAAGTGTTAAAATACATTTGTAAAATCAATCTGCTGTTGAGTCTACCTTACAGCAATTATAGACTTCATGTTCAGGATGACTAGAAGTTCATCACCAATCCATACAGGTTTGCAATAAAATGTATGATGGATCTGAAGAAATCATCTAATCCCATGCAGAAAGTGTATCTAAATGAAAACGACTTGAATAGAAAGGGTTGCTCGAATCCTGGCTGTCTGATGCAATTAGTGTAGACAATAACTTTGCCTGAACTGAAAACCTCTGTAGTGTGTTAATTCTGGTGAGGTTACTGTCATTCTTAGATTTAAAGAACAGTTGACATGGTAATTGTAAGTTAGAGTCAGCAGCTGCCAGTCTCCTAGCATGTTGATTCTTTTTTTTTTTCTTAAATAGGCTACTATCAATCCAAAAATCCAGTCTCTTAATTTATAAAATACATAAGAATACATGCCTTGCAGATGTTATTTTACACATATGTCTGGTATGTGAGTGGCATGCAGAAATATTATTTCTTTGTTGCTATTTTTGCTTAGCTCTGGAATTAACAAATCGATAAGTATATGAATTGAAAACAACAGGAATTCAGTTTTTGCACTCTTTTATCATGTCTTAGTGGTTTATGGCTCAAAGTTTACAGTGTTACTTGTGCTTCTTCAATAATTCCTGTGATAGGTACATTATACCTACTTTTCAGACATAAAAGCATCCTAATACCATTCCAGTACTGAGCCATTCTCATCTTCATGACATGAGGTTATCTTGGGCAGGTTCCCGCCATATGCCATATTCTATGGCCAGCAATCCATATATATGTCTTAAGATATCTAAAACCTAATACATAGTACATAGTGCCCTAAAGAATAAAGCTTTACAAAAATGGAGTCCTCTTATAATAAAAATATAAAAGACCATTGGTCTAAAATCAAGTTAAGAAGTTGTGAAATCCAAACTAAATATGGGTATGGATTGTTATTTGAATACAACTAACTGGTTTTTGGCAGAGCTGGTAGGTCAGTGTACTCTCTTGACCAGCCTAATGAGTTTCTAAAGTCTTCACTCTGCCCTGTGCAGCAGATCTCAGCAAATGCATAACCTCTCTGTGTTACTTTTCCTTGAAAAAATTGAAGTCACAGAATTCCCGGGCTCGTGGGGTTGTGAAGAATGAAGTGATAGCATGGAGTGCCTTCAACAAGTAATTTTGCATTTTAAGTGCTCTTTCAATGTTATACATTTAACCCTTTTAAGGCTACTAGTAGCAGAAAAGCATAAAGCAAAATTTTCCAAGTGGGACCTGAGGATAAGTGGAGAATATTGGATTTCAGTGGACATGGTGCATGCAGCCCACACCTGATGTTCCCATAGAGACACTAACTCACGAGACAAGTACCAGTGACTGTGAACTCAGAGGATGGCTGGCAGCCTTTTCATAATAGGCATGATCATCTTAACACAGACAGTGGTTGGAATCCTGGGGAATTTCTCACTCCTTTGCTGTTTCACCGTCCTTCACTTCCCTGGTTACAGGTTAAAGTCCACAGATTTGATCCTTAGGCACCTGATTGTGGCCAACTGCTTGGTCCTCCTCTGTAAAGGGGTCCCCCAGACACTGGCAATCTTTAGGTGGAAGCAGATCCTCAGTGATTTTGGCTGCAAACTTATCTTCTTTCTGCACAGAATGGGGAGGGGAGTGTCCATCGGTAGCATCTGCCTCTTGAGTGTTTTTCAGATGATCACAATCAGTCCCTGGAACTCCAGGTGGGCAGTGCTGAAAGTAACAGCTCCCAAGTACACGGTTCCCTCTCTTTGCCTGTGCTGGAGCCTGCAAATGCTGGTAAATGTCGTTTTTCCTATCTATATAACTGGCAAATTGAGTCACAAGAACATCACAGAGGAAAGAGATTATGGCTGCTGTTCTACTATTCTTACTGGCCAGAAGAATATAAAAACCAAAGAAGCCTTGTATGCAGCATTGCTGTCCCTCCCTGATGTTTTATGTTTGGGGCTCACGCTCTGGGCCAGCGGCTCCATGGTTCTCATCCTGTACAGACATAAGCAGCAGGTCCAGCACATTCGTCGGACAGACGCCTCCTCCAGGTCCTCCCCTGAGTCCAGAGCTACTAAAACCATCCTTCTCCTGGGGGGCACCTTTGTCTGCTTTTATACTCTTTCCTCCATCTTTCAAGTTCTTCTGGCTCTTTTTGTTCAGCCCAGCTGGTTCTTTGTGAACATGACTGTAATCATAGCAGCATGCTTCCCAACTGTCAGCCCCTTTCTGCTCATGAGCCGTGACTCCAGTGTACACAGGCTCTACTTTGCCTGGAAAAGAATTGCAAAGTCCTCTACTATTATGAGAAAAGTGTGAATTTTATTTATTTCTATAATGAGCCATTGCCAGCTCATTTATTCACCCTCAGAATCTTAATTTAACTTTTGAATTCTAAGATAATATATCAAACATGCCAAATATCTTCTTCAATATAAAGACCAATTGAAATATATTGTCATGAAATATGAACACCTCATAAAAATCATATCATTGAAGTTTCCTTGTAGAGAAGGATTTCACCAATTTATGCAATAAACAACAAGTCTTGAAATGATATGCATATTATAAAGTGTTCAAATGTGTTACTTTCAGTCTAACAGAACAAATTTCCCACAAATGAACTAGGTATGGAATTATAGATAAAAGTATACATGAAAATGGATCAGTGTATACAGTAGTCAGAAATAAAATTGAAGAAATTAATGTCCTCACAGAGTAAAGAATACCTTGGTTAGCACTCGAAGGTAAAATCAGGTGAGAATTTGGGAACCAGTTACAAGTTTTTAGTTAACATTTTTAAGAGAGATGGCAGTATGTATTAGAAAGAGTCTTGCAGGGAGATTAGCACATTAAAATATTTTCATGTGGAAATGATCAGTTTGAAGTGAAGGACAATAAAAAAAAAAAACACCGAAAAAAAATATATTTCAGCAGATTTAAAAAACTGAAATATATTTGACATATAACATTGTGTGAATTTAAAGTGTAAGATTTGATAATTTGTTATGCATAAATATTGTAATGTGACTGCCATTATAGCCACATATCACAATGCATAAATTTTCTTTTACATCAAATTTTTCATTGAATTATAGTTTATTTACAGTATTATAGTAGTGGCAGAGGTGCCACATTGTGGTTCAATATATAGGTTATATTTTGTTCAAAGTTATTATGAACTATTGGCTATATTCCCTGTGCTGTAAAGTGTGTCCTTGAAGTTTATTTATTTTATACATAGTAATGTGTACTTCTAAATCTTTACTCTGTCTTGCCCCTTCCCACTTTCTGTCTCCACTGGTAAGCACTAGTTTATTCTCTATATGGGAGAGGCTTTTTCTGTATCATTATTTTCATCCATTTGTACTAGTTTTAGATTCCGTATGTCAAGGGATAATATGCAGTATTTATCTTTCTCTGTCTGACTTAATTGACTAAACAGAATGATTTCCAGGTCCATCTATATTAGAAGCAGCAAAATTTTATTCTTAAAGGGTGAGTAATATTCCATTTTCTGTGTGTGTACTGAATTCATTAGTTTTCTGGTGGAGACATTAGGGTTTTCTAGAGAAAGTATCATTTGTCTATAGTAGTGAGAGTTTTACTTCTCTTAGGCATTGGATGTCTCGTATTACATTTTTGTCCAAATACTGTTAAACCAGAGTGGCAAGAGTGAGCATCCTTCTCTTGGTCCTGATTTTAGAGGAAAAAGCTTTCAGATATCCACCTCTGTGGGTTTGCCTTTATTATGTGGAGATGTATTTTCTCTATGCTCATTTTTCAGAGAATATTTACTATGAATGGATGTTAGATTTTGTCAATGATTTTTCTATGTCTATTGACACAACCTTGTGTTTATCTTCCTTTTTTTAATGTGGTGTATCACATGGATTGACTTGTGAATTTTTAACCATCCTTGCATCTCTGGAACAATGGTACGTGGTAATAATTTATGATAGCTTTTATAGATGGTTGAATTCTGTCTGGTAATATTCATCCAGAAAATGATCTGTAATTTTCTGTAGTGTCTCTTTATAGTACTGATATCAATGTAAAGATAGCCTGATAGAATAAATTTAGAGTGTTCTCCTCTTCTTTAATTTTTTGGAATAGTTTAAGAAGGACAGATTTTATTTTAAAAAATGTTTCATAGGATCACATGTGATACCCTCAGACCCTGGACATTGTTTTCTGGGAGATTTTTGATTCAGTTCAGTTCAGTTCAGTCACTCAGTCATGTCCGACTCTTTGTGACCCCATGAACCGCAGTACACCAGGCCTCCCTGTGCACCACCAACTTCCGGAGTTCACTCCGACTCATGTCTATTGATTCGATGATGCCATCCAACCATCTCATCCTCTGTTGTCCCCTTTTCCTCTCACCTTCAATCTTTCCCAGCATCAGAGTCTTTTCAAATGAGTCAACTCTTCACAGAAGGTGGCCAAAGTATTGGAGTTTCAGCTTCAACATCAGTCCTTCCAATGAATATTAAGGACTGATTTCCTTTAGGATGGATTGGTTGGATCTCCTTGCAGTCCAAGGGACTCTCAAGAGTCTTCTCCAACACCACGGTTCAAAAGCATGAATTCTTTGGTGCTCAGCTTTCTTTATAGTCCAACTCTCACATCCATATGTGACTACTGGAAAAACCATAGCCTTGACTAGACAGACCTTTGTGGACAAATTCATGTCTCTGCTTTTTTTTTTTTTAATTTTATTTTTATTTTAACTTTACAATATTGTATTGGTTTTGCCATGTATCAAAATGAATCTGCCACAGGTATACATTTGTTCCCCATCCTGAACCCTCCTCCCTCCCCATACCATCCCTCTGGGTCGTCCTGCTTTTCAATATGCTATCTAGGTTGGTCATAACTTTCCTTCTAAGGAGTAAGCGTCTTCTAATTTCATGGTGCAATCACCATCTGCAGTGATTTTGGAGCCCCCACACCTCAAAATAAAGTCAGCCACTGTTTCTACTCTTTCCCCATCTATTTGCCATGAAGTGATGGGACTGGATGCCATGATCTTAGTTTTCTGAATGTTGAGCTATAAGCCAACTTTTTCATTCTCCTCTTTCACTTTCATCACGAGGCTTTTTAGTTCCTCTTCACTTTCTGCCATAAGAGTGGTGTCATCTGCATATCTGAGGTTATTAATATTTCTTGCAAAAATCTTGATTCCAGCTTGTGCTTCCTCCAGCCCAGCATTTCTCATGATGTACTCTGCATATAAGTTAAATAAGCAGAGTGACAATATACAGCTTTGACGTAGTCCTTTTCCTATTTGGAACCAGTCTCTTATTCCATGTGCAGTTCTAACTGTTGCTTCCTGACCTGCATATAGGTTTCTCAAGGGGGAAGTCAGGTGGTCTGGTATTCCCATCTCTTCCAGAATTTTCCACAGTTTATTGTGATCCACACAGCAAAGGCTTTGGCATAGTCTATAAAGCAGAAATCGATGTTTTTCTGGAAGTTTCTTGCTTTTTTGATGATCCAGCAGATGTTGGCAATTCGATCTCTGGTTGGTTCCTCTGCGTTTTCTAAAACCAGTTGAACATCTGGAAGTTCACAGGTCATGTATTGCTGAAGCTTGACTTGGAGAATTTTGAGCATTACTTTACTAGCGTGTGAGATGAGTGCAATTGTGTATTAGTGTGAGCATTCTTTGGCATTGCCTTTCTTTGGAATTGGAAAGAAAATGGACCTTTTCCATTCCTGTGGCCCCTGCTGAATTTTCCAACTTTGCTGGCACATTGAGTGCATCACTTTCACAGCATCATCTTTTAGGACTTGAAATAGTTCAACTGGAATTCCATCACCTCCACTAGCTTTGTTCGTAGTGAAACTTCCTAAGACCCACTTGACTTCACATTCCAGGATGTCTGGCTCTAGGTGAGTGTGAATGATCACACCATCATGATTATCTGTGTTGTGAAGGTCTTTTTTGGACAGTTCTTCTGTGTATTCTTGCCACCACTTCTTAATATCTTCTGCTTCTGTTAGGTCCACACCATTTTTGTCCTTTATTGAGCCCAACTTTGCATGAAATGTTCCCTTGGTGTCTCTAATTTTCTTGAAGAGATATGTAGACTTTCCCATTCTATTGTTTTCCTCTATTTCTTGGCATTGAACGCTGAAGAAGGCTTTCTTGTGTCTCTTTGCTCTTCTTTGGAACTCTGCATTCGAATGAGTATATCTTTCCTTTTCTCCTTTGCTTTACATGTCTCTTCCTTTCACAGCTATTCCTAAGGCCTCCTCGGATAGCCATTTTGCTTTTTTTAATTCAAGATTGTTTATTTCTTCTGAATTCAGTCTTATTTTATAATATAAACGTATTTTCTTTGGAAGGAATGATGCTAAAGCTGAAATTCCAGTATTTTGGCCACCTCATGCGAAGAGTTGACTCATTGGAGAAGACTCTGATGCTGGGAGGGATTGGGGGCGGGAGGAGAAGGGGACGACAGAGGATGAGATGGCTGGATGGCATCACTGACTCGCTGGATGTGAGTCTGAGTGACCTCCGAGAGCTGGTGATGGACAGGGAGGCCTGGCGTGCTGCAGTTCATGGGGTCGCAAAGAGTCGGACACGACTGAGCGCATGATCTGATCTCATCTGATTTTAATTGAAGGCTAATTACAATATTGTATTGGTTTTGCCACACATCAACCTGAATCCACCATGGGTGTACACCCCTGTTCCCCATCCTGAATCCCCCTCCCACCTCCCTCCCCATACCATCCCTCTGGGTCATCCCAGTGCACCAGCCCCCAGCATCAAAGACTGTTTCTAGAAACTTCGTCAGTTAAGTAGTTTTGGGTGTTTTCTTTACATTTTTTCAGACATTTGAAGTAGGCCTGTATTGATATAAAGTTTTCTCTTAGAATTGTGTTTACTGTGTTCCATCAATTTAGGAAAGTTGTGTTTGTATTCTCATTTGTCTTCTGGTAATTTCTGATTTACTCTTGATATCTTTTTTGAACCTATTGAGTCTCCAGGAGACCAGGAGTCTCCAAACGGAGGAAATAGCCTGCAAGTGTCAGTCATTTTTCTCTTCAGTGGCAGGAGGAAACAAACTAGCAATATTTTTTTCTTCTCTATACAAATTTAAAAGGAGGTTTCTCTTAACATACTGCATTGCCATAATGATACCTGGTTTCACCTGAAGTTAACTATTCTCAAACCTTGAGATAACCAATGCATTTTTCTTATGGAAATGTTTGTCTTCAGCTATTTAATGTACTATGCGTTTATCCCAAACTCTGTCTTCAAGTCTGTTCCACCTAGTGGCTCTGAACCTACTTGATAAACCTGTATATTATGCTCAGATACTGTTCCCATAATCTATGTAAACAAAATTATTTGTATGGTAATCTGCCCTTCTACAAGATTCAAGTTAATCATTTTATGGCCCGGGATGAGTCGTCTAGTGTCAAGATTGTCCCCAAATGCATCTTAGGGATGAGGGGCCTTGTGCCATTCTGAGTTTTAAGACATCCCTTTCTTTCATTAACAGACTGTTAGTGACTATATAACATCCAGCTGAAGACTAGCAGGGGTTCTCTTTCTGCCCCTTTCTGATGCCTATGTCAGAAGCTTTCTCTATCTCCTTTATACTTTAATAAAACTTTATTACACAAAAGCTCTGAGTGATCAAGCCTCGTCTCTGGCTCCGTATTGAAATCTTCTCCTCCAGAGGCCCCAAATCCAGGCGTCTTTGTGTCGTTCAACAACAACCTTTCACTATCATAGTTTAGTATTGTGCTGTTTAGTCTCTGTGAGTTTGTCTCATTGCAGATTTATATCTGAGGTAAGTCTCTTGCAGTAAACATAGTGAAAGAACTCGTTTTTTGTTTTTAATCCAGTTAGGTGCTGGAACAGAAACCCTGTGGGTCAGGCCCAAGGTGAATCTCTTTCTTCTAAGTGTGAGTTTTTCCTCTCCACACAGTGGGTTCATTTCCCCAGAGGAAGAAGACCTCTGAGTCAGGTGGGAACCATGGGCAGACAGGGGTCTGATGCTCTGCCTATGTAGGTGCCAATGGCTGTGCTGTCGCAGCCTCGAGTACAAGTTCCCATTGTCCTTCACAGTTGAAGATGCTCCCTGTTTTGCAACCCCCACCCTGTTATGGAGCTGCTCTTTACAGCGTGCAGGAGCTCACAGGGACCCTAAGCATTGGTTGAGAAGTGAGCTGTTGTGGAACAGCTCTGTCCCAGAACCAGGTTGTTCTGTGTCCCTTGGTGAAGTCTTCTCTCTGGTTGTAGGCTCCCTAGATCCAATGCAGCGATATGACCTGGATTGAGTTGGGCAGAAGCATTTGCTGTGTTCAGGCTGGGCACATGTGTAGGTGGTAGGTGGTCGTGGAAATCTCTGCAGCCACTGGAGCAGATCCCTCTGTCTTGTCTGGGGGGAAAGTCTCTTATGTCTCTAAATTTTCCCCATCCCCTGTCACTCCTGCACTGTTGTGACACTGCTACTCAGGGTGGGCAATACTTTGCATGTAATATCAGGGAATGGGCTGTAGTGAAATAGCTGTCATATGATCCCCGGGCTGCTTCTGGGGGCTTGCCTGAATCAACACCAACAGTGGCTGCCCCTGCTCCACCCAGGCTCTGCCCTGGCTGGGGGTTACCTCTGTGTCCCTCCGTCAACTCTTCCCTCAGAGTGACCTCTCCAGATACAGTGCCGTGGAGGGAGGAGGACTGGTGTGTTCATTCCACTGGGGCTGGGGTGTGCGGTGAGTTGGTTGTGGTAAAACAGCAGCTACTTGAGTAGACCTCTGTCTTCCCTGCCTCATGGACTAGTCAATGTGTGCTCCTCATGAGCATTGTCCTACCTTCCTATAGGTCTTCTTCTCATCCCAGCCCTTCTGCCACCGGACAATGTGGCTTGTATCAAACACACAGGACCCTAGCACCGGAGTCCCAATCTGTGGTTCAAACTACTCATTCACCAAGGTATCCATTTCTCTGGGTTGTCAGCCATGGGTACAGCTCCTGGCTTGATTGCTCAAGGATAGATCATATATATTGGAACACAAAACAAATGTCATTAAATTTAAGTAGAAATCACATATATCTTATATTCCACTCACAATGGTAAGAAATGAAGTCATCTTTGAGAAGAGAACTCGTAAAGTTAGAGGGGAGTTTACATCAATATGGGCCCACCTAAAGAAAGAAGGAAAATCTCAAATCACATTCTAGCCATGAACCTAAAGAAACTAGAAAAAGAGAAACAAACAAAGCCCAAAGTCAGGAGAATGAAGGAAATGATAAAATTAGTGTGGAAGTAAATAAAACAGAGACTAAAAGGACAGTGGAAAAGATCAATCAGGGAGTTCCCTGGTGTTCCAGTAGCTAAGTCCACTGGGACTCCATGCTCCCAATGCAGGAGGCCTGGGTTTGATCCATGGTCCAGGATCTCGATAGTACCTGTGTCAACTAAGACTTCACATGGCGAAACTAAGATACCGAGGGCCACAACTAAGACTTAGTGCACCCAGATAAAGAAATATTTTTTAAAAGATCAATCAAAGTACTGGTTCTTTGAAAAAGTAAACAAAATTGAGAAACCTTTTATTAGCCGTACTTTGAAAAAAAGAGAGAGAAGGTTCTGATCAATAAATTATTAAACAAGAAGAACAAGAGCAATGATTACACAAAAATACAAATAATTATGACAATATAATGAACATCTATCTATGCCAATAAACTTGGACAGACCAGAAGAAATTGATCCATTTTTAGAATCATACAACCTTCCAATACTGAATCATGAAATAGAAAACCTGACTAGACTGATCACTCGTCCAGTGCTTGCCCCAATCAAAAGTTCAGGACCAGATGGCATCACAGGTGAATTCTACCAAACATTCAAAGAGTTAATACCGATGCTTCCCAAGCACTTCCAAAAAAACTGAAGAGTAGAGAATGTTTTTTACCTCCTTTTATGAGGCCAACATCACTCTGATACCAAAAGCACAAAATGGCAATATATATAAAGAAAATTACAGGCCAGAATCTCTCAAAACATAGATGCAAAAACCCTCCACAAAATATTAGAAAACTGCATGCAAGAATCTGTTGAAAGACTGCTGTGGACCCACATTCAGCTTGGTAACATCTGCTTGTAGGAAGGTGGAGCTAGAAACGAAGGACATGGTAGAGGACCCATTCATGAATTCCACAATTTGTCATCTAATCATAGCTTCCCTAGTAGCTCAGCTGGTAAAGAATTTACCTGAAATGCAGGAGATCCCAGTATTATTCCTGGGTCAGGAAGATCAGCGGGAGAAGAGAGAGGCTACCCACTGCAGTATTCTTGGGCTTCCCTGGTGACTCAGATGATAAAGAAACTGCCTGCAATGCAGGAGACCTGGATTCGATCCCTGCGTTGGGGAGATCCCCTGGAGAAGGGAACGCCTACCCAATCCAGTATTCTGGCCTGGAGATTTCCATGGAGAGAGGAGCCTGGCAGTGTACGGTCCATGGGGGTCTCAAAGTGTTGGCTACAACTGGGCGACTTTCACTTCATTTCCTATCTGCCACATTCAGTTTTTTTAAATTTATTTTATTGATATATAATGTTGATTGACAGTATGGTGTTAATGTCTGCTGTACTGCAACGTGATTTAGTGACTTTTTTTCATATTCTCTCCCCCCATGGCTTATCACAAGATATTACCTATAGTTCCATGTGCTATGCAGTAAGACATTGTTCTTGATACATTCTGTATTTAATAGTTTTCATCTACTAATCTCAAATTCCCAGTCCATCCTTCCCCAAATATCCCTCTTGGGAACCACAATTCTGTTTTCTATGTTTGTGAGTCTGTTGTTTTTCATAGATAAGTTCATTTGTGTTCGTGTTTTCGCTGGCCCAGTTACTCCAGTCATGTTCAACCCTTCTGACTGCAGCCTAGCAGATTTCTCTGTCCATGAGGATTCTCCAGGCAAGGATACTGGCGTGGGTTGCCATGCACTACTCAGGGAATATTCCTGACCCAAGTAGTGGGTCAGACTTAAATGGAAACCACATCTCTTTGTGTCTCCTTCATTGGCAGGAGGGTTCTTTACCACTAGCACCACCAGGGAGGCCCCAGTATTTTAGTTTCCATACAGAAATGATATCACATGGTATTTGTTGTTCTCTTTCTGGCTTGCTCCCCTTAGTATGATCATCTCTACTTCTATCCATGTTGCTGCAAATGGCATTATTTCATTCTTTGTATGACTGAGTTGTATTCCATTGTATACATACACCACATAGTATTTAATCAGTCAGGGTTACTTTCTAATTTCAGCTCAGGGAAAAATATCTTGTTTATTTAAAATACCCTCAAAACCGTTTTAAAAGCACATACAGTAAAGGAGGAAAGCTAGAATTTTGAGAAAAAACACTCAATAGCATTCAACCTCTTCCTTCACAATATCAGTCATAGGATGTGAACTCACAGGGTCAGGAAGGAGAGGCTGTTTACTGGTGTCCAGTGATGCAGGGCTTGGGGAGTGATGTCAGCTCATCGTGTTCAACGTCTGCTGTGTTATTCAATATTTGGTATACCTTGAAGAAATTCTGTGCCTCTGTACTGATATGATGAAAACACATTGATGTGTTCCGGTATTTCTGAAACATACCATGTAAAATGCAGATACATGAGTCTTTAAACCCTGTAAGCTTTACTGTAACCAATTCAACAGTATGTGAACTGTGAACTTCCAGATGTTCAAGCTGGATTTAGAAAAGGCAGAGGAGCCAGAGATCAAATTGCCAACATCCATTGTATCATTGAGAAAGCAAGAGAGTTCGAGAAAAATATCTACTTCTGCTTTATTGACTATGCCAAAACCTTTGACTGTGTGGCTCACAACAAACTGCTGAAATTCTTAAAGAATGTGAATGCCAGACCACCTGACCTGCCTCCTGAGAAATCCACAGAATGGGAATACCAGACCACCTGACTTGCCTCCTGAGAAATCTGTATGCAGGTCAAGAAGAAACAGTGAGAACTGGACATGGAGCCACAGACTGGTTCAAAATTGAGAAAGGAGCATGTCAATGTTGTTTATTGTCACCCTGCTTGTTAACTTCAATGCAAACTACATCATGCAAAATGGTGGGCTGGATGAAGCACAAACTGGAATCAAGGTTGCAGGGAGGAATATCAATAACCTCAGATATGTAGATGACACCACCCTTATGGCAGAAAGCGAAGAAGACCTGAAGAGCCTCTTGATGAAAGTGAAAGAGGAAAGTGAAAAAATTGGCTTAAAGCTGAACATTTAGAAAACGAGGATCATGGCATCTGGTCCCATCACTTCATGGCAAATAGATGGGGAAACAATCGAAACAGTGGCTGACTTTATTTTGGGGGCTCCAAAATCACTGCACGTGGTGATTGCAGCCACGAAATTAGGTGACGCTTGCTCCTTGGAAGTAAATTTATGACCAACCTAGACAGCATATTAAAAAGCATAGACATTACTTTGGCAGCAAATGCCCGACTGGTCAAGGCTATGGTTTTTTCCAGTAGTCATATATGGATGTGAGAGTTGGACTGTAAAAAAAGCTGAGCACTGCAGTATTGATGCTTTTGAGCTGTGGTGTTGGAGAAGGCTCTTGAGACTCCCTTAAATTTCAAGGAGATCCAACCAGTCCATCCTATAGGAAATCAGTCCTGAGTATTCATTGGAAGGACTGATGCTGGCTGAAACCCCAATATTTTGGCCCATGATGAGAAGAACTGACTCATTTGAAAAGGCCATTTTGCTGGGAATGATTGAAGGCAGGAGGAGAAGGGGACAACAGAGGATGAGATGGTTGGATGGCATCACCAACTCTATGGACATGAGTTTGAGCAAGCTCCAGGAGTTGGTGATGGACAGGGAAGCTTGCCATGGTGCAATCCATGGGGCCACAAAGAGTCAGACAAAAGATAAGACCACTAAATTTGTTAGGGCATATCTGCTTATACCAGCTTCTTCCTCGTAAGAAACCATCACAGGAGGTAAAGATTGCTCATAGTGTTGAAAACATAGTGATAATTATATAAATAATTAACAGTTATCCTCCCATGGATGTGACATCATCTGAGTAGTCATGTTATATTACACGGCAAGTGGATTTTTCAGGTCCATTAAGTTTACTAAAGAGTTGATTCAAGGTAGGGAATTTCCCCCAATTATCTGTGGGCCCAATGTAATTAGTTCAGTTCAGTTGCTCAGTCACGTCCAACTCTTTGTGACTCCACGACTGCAGCCTGCCAGGCTTCCCTGTCCAGCACCAACTGCTGGAGCTTGCTCAGACTCATGCCCATCAGGTTGGTGATGCCATCCAAGCATTTCATCTTGTCCTCTCCTTCTCCTGCCTTCAATCCTTCACACCATCAGGGTCTTTTCCAATGAGTCCAATCTTCACATCAGGTGGCCAAAGTATTGGTGCTTCAGCTTCAGCATCAGTCCTTCCAGTGAATATTCAGGACTGATTTCCATTAGGACTGACTGGTCTGATCTCTGTGCAGTTCAAGGAATTCTCAAGAGTTTCCTCCAACACCACAGTTCAAAAGCATCAATTCTTCTGTGCTCTGCTTTCTTTATGGTCTAACTCTCACATCCATACATCACTACAGGAAAAACCATAGCTTTGACCAGATGGACCTTTGTCAGCAAAGTAATGTCTCTCCTTTTTAATATGCTATCTAATTTGATCATAACTTTTCTTCAAAGGATCAAGCATCTTTGAATTTCATGGCTGCATGACCATCTGCAGTGATTTTTGAGCCCAAAGAAATAAATTCTGTCACTGTTTCCAGTGTTTCCCCATCTATTTGACATGAAGTAGTGGGACCAGACGGAGAAGGCAATGGCACCCCACTCCAATACTCTTGCCAGGAAAATCCCAAGGATGGAGGAGCCTGGCAGGCTGCAGTCAGTGGGGTCGTTGAGGGTTGGACACAACTGACTGACTTCCCTTTCATTTCTCACTTTCATCCATTGGAGAAGGAAATGGCAACCCACTCCAGTGTTCTTGCCTGGAGAATCACAGGGACGGGGGAGCCTGGTGGGCTGCTGTCTATGGCATCACACAGAGTCGAACATGACTGAAGTGACTTAGTAGTAGTAGTTGTGGGACCAGAGGTCATGATCTTCGTATTTTGAATCTTGAGTTTTAACCCAGTTTTTTCACTCTCCTCTTTCACATTCATCCAGAGGTACTAGAGTTCTAGAGTTCTTCACTTTCTGCCATAAGGATGGTGTCATCTGCATATCTGAAGTTATTGACATCTCTCCTGGCAATTGCTTCATCCATCCTGGCATTTTACTTGATGTACACTGCATATAAGTTAAGTAAGCAGGGTGACAATATACAGCTTTGACGTACTCCTTTCCCAATTTGAAGCCAGTCCATGGTTCCATGTCTGTTCTAACGGTTGCTTCTTGACTTGCATGCAGATTTCACAGGAGGCAGGGCAAGTGGTCTGGTACTCTCATCTCTTGAAGAATTTTCCACAGTTTATTGAGATCCACACAGTCAAAGGCTTTGTTGTAACCAATAAAGCAGAAGTAGATGTATTTCTGGAACTCTCTTGCTTTTTCAATGATTCAGAAGATGTTGGTAATTTGATCTCTGGTTCCTCTGCCTTTTCTAAATCCAGCTTGTACATCTGGGAGTTCTTGGTTCACATACTGTTGAAGCGTGGCTTGGAGAATTTTGATCATTACTTTGCTAGCATGTGAGATGAGTGCAATTGTGTGGTAGTTTGAGCATTCTTTGGCATTGCCTTACTTTGGGATTGGAATGAAAACTGATTTTCCAGTTCTGTGACCACTGGTGAGTTTTCCAAATTTGCTGGCATAGTAAGTGTTGCACATTCACAGCATCATCTTTTAGGACTTGAAATAGCTCATCTGATCACTGAAGGAGGCCTTCTTACCTCTCCTTGTTATTCCCTGAACGTCTGTATTTAGATGGGTATATTTTTCCTTTTCTCCTTTGGCTTTATCGTCTCTTTTTTTCTCGGCTAATTGTAAGGCCTCCTCGGACAACCATTTCTTCTTTTTGCATTTCTTTTTCTTAGGGGTGGTCTTGAACACTGCCTCCTGTACAATGTCTGCAACCTCTGTCCATGGTTCTTCAGGTTCTCTGTCTCTCAGATCTAATAACTTGAATCTATTTGTCACTTCCACTGTATAATTGTAAGGGATTTGATTTAGGCCATACCTGAATGTTCTAGTGGTTTTCCCTACTTTCTTCAATTTCAGTTTGCATTTGGCAATAAGGAGTTGATGATATGAGCCACAGTCAGCTCCTGGTCTTGCTTTTGCTGACTGTGTAGAGCCTCTCCATCTTTGGCTGCAAAGAATATAATCAATCTGATTTTGGTGTTGACCATCTGGTGATGTCCATCTGGTGTAGCGTTGTCTCTTGTGGCTTGAAATAGGGTGTTTGCTGTGACTTGTGCATAGTCTTGGCAAAATTCTGTTCGTCTTTGCCCCGCTTCATTTTGTACTCCATGGCCAAACTTGCCTGTTACTCCAGGTATCTCTTGATTTCCTACTTTTGTATTCCAGTCCCCTATGATAAAAAGGACATCTATTTTTGGTGTTAGTTCTAGAAGGTCTTGTAGGTCTTCATAGAACCGTTCAACTTCAGCTTCTTGATCACTGCTCGTTGGGGCATCGACCTGGATTACTGTGATATTGAATGCTTTGCTTTGGAAATGAACAGAGATCATTCTGTCGTTTTTTGAGATTACAGCCAAATACTGCATTTCGGACTCTTTTGTTAACTATGAGGGTTATTCCATTTCTTCTAAGGGATTCTTGCACATAGTAGTACATATAATGGTCACCTGAATTAAATTCACCCGTTCCTGCCCATTTTAGTTCACTGATTCCTACAATGTCGATGTTCACTCCTCCCATCTCCTATTTGACCACTTCCAATGTACCTTGTGGGGACGGCAATGGCACCCCACTCCAGCACTCTTGCCAGGAAAATCCCATGGATGGAGGAGCCTGGCAGGCTGCAGTCCATGGGGTCTCTGAAGGTCAGACATGACTGAGTGACTTCACTTTCACTTTTCACTTTCATGCATTGGAGAAGGAAATGACAACCCACTCCAGTGCTCTTTCTTGGAGAATCCCAGAGACGGGGGAGCCTAGTAGGCTGCTGTTGCTGGGTTCGCACAGAGTTGGACACGACTGAAATGACTTAGCAGCAGCAGCAGCAATGTATCTTGATTCATGAATCTAACATTCCAGGTTCAGCATCAGACTTTACTTCCATCACCAGTCACATTCTCAACTGGGCTTTGTTTTCACTTTGGCTCCTTCTCTTTGTTCTTTCTAGACTTATTTCTCCACTCCTCTCTGGTAGCTGGACAGCCTCATTTAAATCAGTGAAGTCAAATCACGCTCTCACACCATACACACAGAAAAAAACTCAACATGGTTCCAAGATTAAATAGAAGACATGACAACATAAAACTGCTAGAAGAGAACATAGGCAAAAATTTCTCCAACATAAATTCCAGGATCACCCTTGGAAGTCCCAGGAACAAAAAAACATACTCTTACAGGGTGTATTACATTTTCGGCCTGCCTTAATAAAATACAACAGCCTGGGAATTTTAAACATAGATAGTTTTCACAGTTCCGGAGGCTAGAAGTACATGGTCAAGTTGTCAATGTGTTTGCTTTTTGTGAAGCCTCCTACTTGCATTTCAGATTTTCTTTTACTTTTACACGGATGCACTGGTTTTTAGTGGCATACTGTTTCATTTCCAGGATGCTCCTGAATTAAGTACTTGATAAAATCATTGAGCCGTCAGATCTAGGTGCTTTTACTTTATAACTATTTTCAAATCCTCCCTCTTTTTTTCTATTTATTTGTTCTGCACCCAATTCTTATCACAGGGTTCAATAATAGTAGCGTATGTTTTCATACAAAATTTCCATAATAACTGGCTTTGGATTATGAAAATGAGTCTAGATTGATAGAAGTTGTGCCCATGGTTCCTATCATGAGTTCTTGATGAAGTTCCTCCTGTTCCCTTTGTCTCTTTGAATACACTTCCCAGGTGTTTTGTCTCATTCCATTTCTTTGCCAGTACTCTCATTGACGGTTCCATTCAATGGTTGAAGGTGAGGAAAACACTAGTGTTAGGGCAGAGATGCATCTAGGGAAGTGAAGAATCCAGAAGGACACAAATGGTTTGTGTCTGTCCCTAATGTGTGTGATTTCAGCATTTCTTCCTCGTGAGACCATCACCTTCAGGGATCATGGAAAAGAAAATGCCTCTCAAGTACAGCCAGTTGTCTCTGAAGGGTGCTAACTAAAAACTTGTAATTGTTTCCAGTAATTAACAAGTGAGAGAAAAGTTTCCAGAAATGTTCTCAGCTCCCAGGACTGCACTGCCATCACTGCTGCAGGTGAAATGATAATTGCAGTTTTGACAGGAGGGGAGGGGAGGACAGCGTCTCAAACCCATTTATCAGGATCTGGCTGCCTCCCTCCCACACACATACTGGGTATAATGACCATCCCACCAAGCCCTTGTCCTGCCAGCTGGAAGGTATGTTCGTTGTACTTTCATCTGAGCGGCAGAGTCTGTGAGAGGAAGGCATATCGTAATTCTGGGTAAGTGATCAGATCAGAAACAGACAGTAACACCAATTTCTTGACCTTCTAACAAATCTAGTATGTCAGTTTATGCAAGACACAAGAATACATGCTTTAAAAGTGCTAAATTTTGCCTCTGTGTCTTGTATGTAATGTCAATTGCAAACATTAATTCATTGCTAATTTATTCACTGGGCTCAGAAAATAACACACTGGTTCAGTATATGATTGAACAGTAATAATTCACTTTTGTCTTAAACTGTTTTATCAGATGCTAGTGTTTTATGCCCTAAGGTGTATTGCCTACATATGATTATTCAAACATTTCTACAATATACGTTATTTTAGTTGTGTTTCTGTCATAGGAACAAAAGAGTCTTTCTGTTGCCATCCTCACAGTGAAGCATTCTCGTCTTCATGACATTGCCTTGTGCTGAGGCTGGTTCCTGCTGTATTCTACTGCCAGCAGTGATGTTCATGTATTATGACGCTAAGACTTTATTCATAATACGTGGTACCATAGAATAAAGCTTTACAAATAAATGGAATCATGTTATATGAAAATTACAAAATACCACAGGTCTACAATCAATAGTTGTGAAATCAAAATCAAATATAGATCTGGTTTATTATATGCTTGCAACTACCTAGATGTTTGCATGGCTGGTGATCAGTGCACTCTTCTTTTTTGTCTTTGGCCGTGCATCACAGTTCGTGGAATCTTAGATCCTGGACCAGGGATTGAACCTGGACCCTCTGCAGTGGAAAGCAGTGTCTTAATCATTTAAGCACCTGGGAAGTTCCTCAAACCACTGTCTTGAGTAGCCCAATGGGATTCAGTCCTCACTCTGCATTAAGAAGCAGATTTGACAAATACTTAACCTGTGTAGGTTACACTGCTAGAGTGTATAGGTTGCACTCCTCTATATAACTAAGGTCCCTTCAGGTCCTGCCTAATAAATTTGTGAAGAAGTGATTGCATGAGTATCTCCAGGGATTAATTTTTACATATTAGTTCTCTTTAAATGTTATACATGGACCCCTTTAAAGGCTGCAGGTAACAGAAAACACAAGAAGCAAATATTTCCAAGTGGGAACTATTGTTAAATGGAGAATATTGGATTACAGTTGACACTATGCATGTAGCCCATGCCTCATAATCCCATTCAGGACATTCTAACTCACAAGTACCAGTGACTGTGAACTGACAGGATGGCTGGCAGCCTTTTCATAATAGGCATGATCATCTTAACACAGACCGTGGTTGGAATCCTGGGCAATTTCTCACTCCTTTGCAGTTATATCATCCTTCACTTCACGGGTTACAGGTTAAAGTCCACAGATTTGATCCTTAGGCACCTGATTGTGGCCAACTCCTTGGTCCTCCTCAAAGGGGTCCCCCAGACACTGGCAGTGTTTGGGTGGAAGGAGATCCGCAGTGATTTTGGCTGCAAACTTCTCTTCTATCTGCAGAGAATGGGGAGGGGAGTGTCCATCGGTAGCATCTGCCTCTTGAGTGTTTTTCAGATGATCACAATCAGTCCCTGGAACTCCAGGTGGGCAGTGCTGAAAGTAACAGCTCCCAAGTACACCGTTCCCTCTCTTTGCCTGTGTTGGAGCCTGCAAATGCTGGTAAATGTCATTTTTCCTATCTATATAACTGGCAAATTGAGTCACAAGAACAACACAGAGGAAAGAGATTATGGCCCCTGTTCTACTCTTCCTGCTGACCAGAAGAATATAAAAACCAGAGACGCCTTGTATGCAGCACTGCTGTCCTTCCCTGATGTTTTATGTTTGGGGCTCACGCTCTGGGCCGGCGGCTCCATGGTTCTCATCCTGTACAGACATAAGCAGCAGGTCCAGCACATTCGTCGGACAGACGCCTCCTCCAGGTCCTCCCCTGAGTCCAGAGCTACTAAAACCATCCTTCTCCTGGGGGGCACCTTTGTCTGCTTTTATACTCTTTCCTCCATCTTTCAAGTTCTTCTGGCTCTTTTTCTTCAGCCCAGCTGGTTCTTTGTGAACATGATTGTAATCATATCAGCGTGCTTCCCCACTGTCAGCCCCTTTCTGCTCATGAGCCGTGACTCCAGTGTACACAGGCTCTACGTTGCCTGGAAAAGAAATGCAAAGTCCTTTACTATTATGAGAAAACTGTGAATTTTATTTATTTCTATAATGAGCCATTGCCAGCTCATTTATTCACCCTCAGAATCCTAATTTACCTTTTGAATTCTAAGATAATATATCAAACATGCCAAATGTCTTCTTCAATATAAAGACCAATTGAAATATATTGTCATGAAATATGAATACCTCACAAAAATCATATCATTGAAGTTTCCTTGTATAAAAGGACTTCACAAATTTATGCAATAAACAAAAAGTCTTGAAATAATATGCATATTATAAAGTGTTCAAATGTGTTACTTTCAGTCTAACAGACGAATTTCCCACAAATGAAGTAGGAATGGAAATATAGATAAATTATACATGAAAATGGATCAGTGTGTACAGTAGTCAGAAATAAATTAGAAGAAATTAATGTCCGCACAGTGTAAAGAATACTCTGGTTACTACGCGAGGTAAAATCTGGTAAGAATTTGGGAGCCAGTTACAAGTTTATAGTTAACATTGTTAAGAGAGATGGTAGTATGTATTAGAAAGAGTCTTTCAGGGAGATTAGCACATTAAAATATTTTCAGGTAGAAACGAGCAGTTTGAAGTGAAGTACAATAAAAACATACCGAAAGAAAAATATATTTCAGCAGATTTAAAAAACTGAAATGTATTTGACCTATAACATTGTGTGAATATAAAGTGTAAGATTTGATAATTTGTTACACATAAATATTGTAATGTGACTGCAATACCACAACATATCACAAGGCATAACTTTTCTTTTATATTAAATTTTTCATTGAATTATAGTTGATTTACAGTATTATAGTAATGGCAGAGGTACAACATTGTGGTTCAATATATAAGTTATACTTTGTTCAGTTATTGTGAACTATTGGCTCTATTCCCTGTGCTGTAAAGTATGTCCTTGTAGTTTATTTATTTTATACATAGTAATGTGTACTTCTAAATCTTTACTCTGTCTTGCCCCTTCCCACTTTCTGTCTCCACTGGTAAGCACTAGTTTATTCTCTATATGTGAGAGGCTTTTTCTATATCATTATTTTCATCCATTTGTACTAGCTTTAGATTCTGTATGTCAAGGGATAATATACGGTATTTATCTTTCTCTATCTGACTGAATTCACTAAACAGAATGATATCCAGGTGCATCTATGTTAGAGGCAGCAAAATTTTATTCTTAAAGGATGAGGAATATTTCATTGTGTGTTTGTGTGTGTGTACTGAATTCATTAGTTTTTTGGTGGAGACATTAGGGTTTTCTAGAGAAAGTATCATTTCTCTATAGTAGTGAGAGTTTTACTTCTCTTAGGCATTGGATGTCTCTTATTACATTTTTGTCCAAATACTGTTAAACCAGAGTGGCAAGAGTGAGCATCCTTCTCTTGGTCTTGATTTTAGAGGAAAAAGCTTTCAGATATCCACCTCTGTGGGTTTGCCTTTATTATGTGGAGATGTATTTTCTCTATGCTCATTTTTCTGAGAGTATTTACCATGAATGGATGTTAGGTATTGTCAATGCTTTTTTATGTTTATTGACACAACCTTGTGTTTATCTTCCTTTTTTTAATGTGGTGTATCATGTAGATTGACTTGTGGATTTTTAACCATCCTTGCATCTCTGGAACAATGGTATGTGGTAATCATTTAGGATAGCTTTTATAGATTGTTGAATTCTGTCTGGTAATATTCATCCAGAAAATGATCTGTAATTTTCTGTAGTGTCTCTTTATAGTACTGATATCAATGTAAAGATAGCCTGATAGAATAAATTTAGAGTGTTCTCTTCTTCTTTAATTTTTTGGAATAGTTTAAGAAGGACATATTTTATTTTTAAAAATGTTTCATAGGATCACATGTGACACCCTCAGGCCCTGGACATTGTTTTCTGGGAGATTTTTCATTCAGTTCAGTTCAGTTCAGTTCAGTCACTCAGTCATGTCCGACTGTTTGTGACCCCATGAACTGCAGTACACCAGGCCTCCCTGTGCACCACCAACTCCCGGAGTTCACTCCGACTCATGTCCATTGAGTCGATGATGCCATCCAACCATCTCATCCTCTGTCGTCCCCTTTTTCTCTCACCTTCAATCTTTCCCAACATCAGGGACTTTTCAAATGAGTCAGCTCTTCACAGAAGGTGGCCAAAGTATTGGAGTTTCAGCTTCAACATCAGTCCTTCCAATGAATATTAAGGACTGATTTCCTTTAGGATGGATTGGTTGGATCTCCTTGCAGTCCAAGGGACTCTCAAGAGTCTTCTCCAACACCACGGTTCAAAAGCATGAATTCTTTGGTGCTCAGCTTTCTTTATAGTCCAACTCTCACATCCATATGTGACTACTGGAAAAACCATAGCCTTGACTAGACAGACCTTTGTGGACAAATTCATGTCTCTGCTTTTTTTTTTCTTTAATTTTATTTTTATTTTATTTAACTTTACAATATTGTATTGGTTTTGCCATGTATCAAAATGAATCTGCCACAGGTATACATTTGTTCCCCATCCTGAACCCTCCTCCCTCCCCATACCATCCCTCTGGATCGTCTTGCTTTTCATATGCTATCTAGGTTGGTCATAACTTTCCTTCTAAGGAGTAAGCGTCTTCTAATTTCATGGTGCAATCACCATCTGCAGTGATTTTGGAGCACCGCCCTCCCCCCACCAAATAAAGTCAGCCCCTGTTTCTACACTTTCCTCATCTATTTGCCATGAAGTGATGGGACTGGATGCCATGATCTTAGTTTTCTGAATGTTGAGCTATAAGCCAACATTTTCATTCTCCTCTTTCACTTTCATCACGAGGCTTTTTAGTTCCTCTTCACTTTCTGCCATAAGGGTGGTGTCATCTGCATATCTGAGGTTATTAATATTTCTTGCAAAAATCTTGATTCCAGCTTGTGCTTCCTCCAGCCCAGCATTTCTCATGATGTACTCTGCATATAAGTTAAATTAGCAGAGTGACAATATACAGCCTTGACGTAGTCCTTTTCCTATTTGGAACCAGTCTCTTATTCCATGTGCAGTTCTAACTGTTGCTTCCTGACCTGCATATAGGTTTCTCAAAGGGGAAGTCAGGTGGCCTGGTATTCCCATTTCTTCCAGAATTTTCCACAGTTTATTGTGATCCACACAGCAAAGGCTTTGGCATAGTCAATAAAGCAGAAATAGATGTTTTTCTGAAAGTTTCTTGCTTTTTTGATGATCCAGCAGATGTTGGCAATTTGATCTCTGGTTGGTTCCTCTGCGTTTTCTAAAACCAGTTGAACATCTGGAAGTTCACAGGTCATGTATTGTGGAAGCTTGACTTGGAGAATTTTGAGCATTACTTTACTAGCGTGTGAGATGAGTGCAATTGTGTATTAGTGTGAGCATTCTTTGGCATTGCCTTTCTTTGGGATTGGAAAGAAAATGGACCTTTTCCATTCCTGTGGCCCCTGCTGAATTTTCCAAATTTGCTGGCATATTGAGTGTAACCCTTTCACAGCATCATCTTTTAGGACTTGAAATAGGTCAACTGGAATTCCATCACCTCCACTAGCTTTGTTCGTAGTGAAACTTCTAAGACCCACTTGACTTCACATTCCAGGATATCTGGCTCTAGGTGAGTGTGAATCATCACACCATCATGATTATCTGTATTGTGAAGGTCTTTTTTGGATAGTTCTTCTGTGTATTCTTGCCACCTCTTCTTAATATCTTCTGCTTCTGTTAGGTCCACACCATTTTTGTCCTTTATTGAGCCCAACTTTGCATGAAATGTTCCCTTGGTGTCTCTAATTTTCTTGAAGAGATATCTAGTCTTTCCCATTCTATTGTTTTCCTCTATTTCTTGGCATTGATCGCTGAAGAAGGCTTTCTTGTGTCTCTTTGCTCTTCTTTGGAACTCTGCATTCGAATGAGTATATCTTTCCTTTTCTCCTTTGCTTTACATGTCTCTTCCTTTCACAGCTATTTCTAAGGCCTCCTCAGACAGCCATTTTGCTTTTTTTCATTCAAGATTGTCTATTTCTTCCTAATTCAGCCTTATTTTATAATATAAACGTACTTATTTTAAGTGGAGGCTAATTACAGTATTGTATTGGTTTTCCCACACATCAAGATGAATCCACCATGGGTGTACACCCCTGTTCCTCATCCTGAATCCCCCTCCCACCTCCCTCCCCATACCATCCCTCTGGGTCATCTCAGTGCACCAGCCCCCAGCATCAAAGACTGTTTCTAGAAACTTGGTCAGTTAAGTGGATTTGGGTGTTTTCTTTACATTTTTTCAGACATTTGAAGTAGGCCTGTATTGATATAAAGTTTTCTCTTAGACTGTGTTTACTGTATTCCATCAATTTTGGAAAGTTGTGTTTCTATTCTCATTTGTCTTCTGGTAATTTCTGATTTACTCTTGATATCTTTTTTGAACCTATTGAGAAGGTAACAGGCAGGAAGGCCAGGAGTCTCCAAACCGAGGAAATAACCTGCAAGTGTCAGTCATTTTTCTCTCTTAAGTGGCAGGAGGAAACAAACTAGCGATACTTTTTTCTTCTCTATACAAATTTAAAAGGAGGTTTCTCTTAACATACTGTGTTGCCATAATGATACCTGGTTTCACCTGAAGTTAACTATTCTCAAACCTTGAGATAACCAATGCATTTTTCTTATGGAAATGTTTGTCTTCAGCTATTTAATGTACTATGCATTTATCCCAAACTCTGTCTTCAAGTCTGTTCCACCTAGTGGCTCTGAACCTACTTGATAAACCTGTATATTATGCTCAGATACTGTTCCCATAATCTATGTAAACAAAATTATTTGTATGGTAATCTGCCCTTCTACAAGATTCAAGTTAATCATTTTATGGCCCGGGATGAGTCGTCTAGTGTCAAGATTGTCCCCAAATGCATCTTAGGGATGAGGGGCCTTGTGCCATTCTGAGTTTTAAGACATCCCTTTCTTTCATTAACAGACTGTTAGTGACTATATAACATCCAGCTGAAGACTAGCAGGGGGTACTCTTTCTGCCCCTTTCTGATGCCTATGTCAGAAGCTTTCTCTATCTCCTTTATACTTTAATAAAACTTTATTACACAAAAGCTCTGAGTGATCAAGCCTCATCTCTGGCTCCGTATTGAATTCTTCTCCTCCAGAGGCCCCAAATCCAGGCGTCTTTTTATCGTTCAACAACAACCTTTCACTATCATAGTTTAGTATTGTGCTGTTTAGTCTCTGTGAGTTTGTCTCATTGCAGATTTATATCTGAGGTAAGTCTCTTGCAGGAAACATAGTGAAAGAACTCGTTTTTTGTTTTTAATCCAGTTAGGTGCTGGAACAGAAACCCTGTGGGTCAGGCCCAAGGTGAATCTCTTTCTTCTAAGTGTGAGTTTTTCCTCTCCACACATTGGGTCTATTTCCCAGAGGAAGAAGACCTCTGAGTCAGTTGGGAACCATGGGCAGACAGGGGTCTGATGCTCTGCCTATGTAGGTGCCAATGACTGTGCTGTCACAGCCTCGAGTACAAGTTCCCATTGTCCTTCACAGTTGAAGATGCTCCCTGTCTTTGCAACCCCCACCCTGTTATGGAGCTGCTCTTTATAGCGTGCAGGAGCTCATAGGGACCCTAAGCATTGTTTCAGAAGTGAGCTGTTGCGGAACAGCTCTGTCCCAGAGCCAGGTTGTTCTGTGTCCCTTGGTGAAGTCTTCTCTCTGGTTGTAGGCTCCCTAGATCCAATGCAGCGATATGACCTGGATTGAGTTGGGCAGAAGCATTTGCTGTGTTCAGGCTGGACACATGCGTAGGTGGTAGGTGGTCATGGGAATCTCTGCAGCCACTGGAGCAGACCCCTCTGTCTTGTCTGGGTGGACAGTCTCTTATGTCTCTAAATTTTCCCCATCCCCTGTCACTCCTGCACTGTCGTGACACTGCTCCTCAGGGTGGGCAATTCTTTCCATGTAATATCAGGGAATGGGCTGTAGTGAAATAGCTGTCATATGATCTCCGGGCTGCTTCTGGGGGCTTGCTTGAATCAACACCAGCAGTGGCTGCCCCTGCTCCACCCAGGCTCTGCCCTGGCTGGGGGTTACCTTTGTGTCCCTCCGTCAACTCTTCCCTCAGAGTGACCTCTCCAGATACAGTGCCATGGAGGGGGCAGGACTGGTGTGTTCATTCCACTGGGGCTGGGGTGTGTGGTGAGTTGGTTGTGGTAAAACAGCAGCTACTTGAGTAGACCTCTGTCTTCCCTGCCTCATGGACTAGTCAATGTGTGCTCCTCAGGGGCATAGTCCTACTTTCCTATAGCTCTTCTTCTTGTCCCAGCCCTTCTGCCACCAGACAATGTGGCTTGTATCAAACACACAGGACCCTAGCACTGGAGTCCCAGTCTGTGGTTCAAACTACTCATTCACCAAGGTATCCATTTCTCTGGGTTGTCAGCCATGGGTACAGCTCCTGGCTTGATTGCTCAAGGATAGATCATATATATTGGAACACAAAACAAATGTCATTAAATTTAATTAGAAATCACATATATCTTATATTGCACTCACAATGGTATGAAATGAAGAAGTCATCTTTGAGAAGACAACTCGAAAAGTGAGAGGGGAGTTTACAGCAATATGGGCCCACCTAAAGAAAGAAGGAAAATCTCAAATCACATTCTAGCTATGCACCTAAAGAAACTAGAAAAAGAGAAACAAACAAAGCCCAACGTCAGGAGAATGTAGGAAATGATAAAATTAGTGTGGAAATAAATAAAACAGAGACTAAAAAGTCAGTGGAAAAGGTCAATCAGGGAGTTCCCTGGTGTTCCAGTAGCTAAGTCCACTGGGTCTCCATGCTCCCAATGCAGGAGGCCTGGGTTTGATCCATGGTCCAGGATCTCAATAGTACCTGCGACAACTAAGACTTGACATGCCGAAACTAAAGATACCAAGGGCCACAACTAAGAAGTAGTGCACCCAGATAAAGAAATAAATATTTTTTAAAAGATCAATCAAACTAAGCACTGGTTCTTTGAATCAAATCAGATCAGATCAGTCGCTCCGTCGTGTCTGATTCTTTGCAACCCCATGAACTGCACCACGCCAGGCCTCCCTGTCCATCACCAACTCCTGGAGGTCACTCAGACTCACATCCATCGAGTCAGTGATGCCATCCAGCCATCTCATCCTCTGTCGTCCCCTTCTCCTCCTGCCCCCAATCCCTCCCAGCATCAGAGTCTTCTCCAATGAGTCAACTCTTCGCATGAGGTGGCCAAAATACTGGATTTCAGCTTTCGCATCCTTCCTTCCAAAGAAATCCCAGGGCTGATCTCCTTCAGAATGCACTGGTTGGATCTCCTTGCAGTCCAAGGGACTCTCAAGAGTCTTCTCCAACACCACAGTTCAAAAGCATCAATTCTTTGGCGCTCAGCCTTCTTCACAGTCCAGCTCTCACTTCCATGCATGACTACAAGAAAGACCATAGCCTTGACTAGGCGAACCTTTATTGGCAAAGTGATGTCTCTGCTTTTGAATATGCTATCTAGGTTGGTCATAACTTTCCTTCCAAGGAGTAAACGTCTTTTAATCTCATGGCTGCAGCTACCATCTGCAGTGATTTTGGAGCCTAGAAAAAGAAAGTCTGACACTGTTTCCACTGTTTCTCCATCTATTTCCCATGGTGTGATGGGACCAGATGCCATGATCTTCGTTTTCTGAATGTTGAGCTTTAAGCCAACCTTTTCACTCTCCACTTTCACTTTCATCAAGAGGCTTTTTAGTTCCTCTTCAATTTCTGCCATAAGTGTGGTGTCATCTACATATCTGAGATTATTGATATTTCTCCCAGCAATCACTTTAATTAGACTCACTTTTAAAAAAGACAGAGCAAAGGCTCTGATCAATAAATTATGAAACAAGAAGAAAAAGAGCAATAATTACACAAGAATACAAATAATTATGACAATATTGTGAACATCTATCTATGCCAACAATCTTGGACAGATCAAAAGATATGGATCCAGTTTTAGAATCATACAACCTTCCAAGACTGAATCATGAAATAGAAAACCTGACTAGACTGATCACTCATCCAGTGCTTGAAATAGTAATAGAAAACTTCCCCAAACAAAAGTTCAGGACCAGATGTCTTCACAGGTGAACTCTACCAAACATTCAAAGAGTTAATACCAATGCTTCCCAAGCACTTCCAAAAAAACTGAAGAGTATGAGGCCCACATCACTCTGATACCAAAAGCACAAAATGGCAATATATATAAAGAAAACTACAGGCCAGAATCTCTCATAAACATAGATGCAAAAACCCTCCCAAAATGTTAGAAAATTGCATGCAAGAATCCGTTCAAAGACTGCTGTGGACCCATATTCAGCTTGGTAACATCTACTTGTAGGAAGGAGGACCTGGAAATGAAGGACGTGACAGACGACCCATTAATGAATTCCACAATTTGTCATCTAATCATAGCTTCCCTGGTAGCTCAGCTGGTAAAGAATCCACCTGCAATGCAGGAAACCCCAGTATCATTCCTGGGTCAGGAAGATCAGCTGGAGAATAGAGAGGCTACCCACTGCAGTATTCTTGGGCTTCCCTGGTGACTCAGATGATAAAGAATCTGCCTGCAATGCAGGAGACCTGGATTCGATCCCTGTGTTGGGGAGATCCCCTGGAGAAGGGAATGCCTACCCAATCCAGTATTCTGGCCTGGAGAATTCCATGGAGAGAGGAGCCTGGCAGTCTATGGTCCATGGGGGTCTGAAAGAGTGGACTACGACTGGGAAACTTTCACTTCGCTTCATATCTGACACATTCAGCTTTTAAAAATTTATTTTACTGATATATAATGTTGATTGACTGTATGGTGTTAATATCTGCTGTACTGCAAAATGATTTAGTGACATTTTTTTTCATATTCTCTCCCCCCATGGCCTATCACAAGATATTAACTATAGTTCCATGTGCTATGCAGTAGGACCTTGTTCTTGATACATTCTGTATTTAATAGTTTTCATCTACTAATCTCAAACTCCCAATCCATCCTTCCCCCACCTTCCCCCTTAGGAACCACAATTCTGTTTTCTGTCTGTGAGTCTGTTGTTCTTCATAGATAGGTTCATTTCTGTCATGTTTTCGCTCACTCAGTTGCTTCAGTCATGTTCAACCCTTCAGACTGCAGACTAGCAGATTTCTCTGTCCATGAGGATTCTCCAGGCAAGGATACTGGCGTGGGTTGCCATGCACTACTCAGGGAATATTCCTGACCCAAGGAGTGGATCAGATTTGGATGGAACCCACGTCTCTTTATGTTGCCTTCATTGGCAGGAGAGTTCTTTACCACTAGCACCATGTGGGAGGCCCCAATATTTTAGTTTCCATACAGAAATGATATCAAGTGGTACTTGTTGTTCTCTTTCTGGCTTACTCCCCTTAGTATGATCATCTCTAACTCTATCCATGTTGCTGAAAATGGCATCATTTCTTTCTTTTTATGGCTGAGTTGTATTCCATTGTATACATACAGCACATAGTATGTAATCAGTCAGAGTTACTTTCTAATTTCAGCTCAGGGGAAAAATATCTTGCTTATTTAAATAGCCTCAAAACTGTTTTAAAAGCACATACAGTAAAGGAGGAAAACTAAAATTTTCAGGAAACAACATGCAACAGCGATCGACCTCTTCCTTCACAGTATCAGTCATAGGATGTGAACTCACAGGGTCAGGAAGGAGAGGCTGTTAACTGGTGTCCAGTGATGCAGGGCTTGGGGAGTGATGTCAGCTCATCTTGTTCAAAGTCCGCTGTGTTATTCAATATTTGCTATACCTCAAAGAAATTCTGTGCCTCTCTACTGATATGATGAAAACACATTGATGTATTCTGGTATTTCTGAAACATACCATTTAAATTGCAGATATATGAGTCTTTAAACACTTTAAGCTTTACTGTAACCAATTCAACAGTATGTGAACCGTGAACGTCCAGACTTTCCAGCTGGATTTAGAAAAGGCAGAGGAGCCAGAGATCAAATTGCCAACATCCATTGGATCATCAAGAAAGCAAGAGAGTTCCAGAAAAACATCTACTTCTGCTTTATTGACTATGCCAAAACCTTTGACTGTGTGGCTCACAACAAACTGTGGAAATTCTTAAAGAATGGAAATGCCAGACCACCTGACTTGCCTCCTGAGAAATCTGTATGCAAGTCAAGAAGAAACAGTGAGAACTGGACATGGAACCACAGACTGGTTCAAAATAGAGAAGGGAGTATATCAAGGTTGTTTATTGTCACCCTGCTTGTTTAACTTCAATGCAGAGTACATCATGCAAAATGCTGGGCTGGATGAAGCACAAGCTGGAATCAAGGTGGCACGGAGAAATATCAATAACCTCAGATATGCAGATGACACCACCCTTATGGCAGAAAGTGAAGAAGAACTAAAGAGCCTCTTGATGAAAGTGAAAGAGGAGAGTGAAAAAGTTGGCTCAAAGTTAAACATTCAGAAAACGAAGAACATGGCATCTGGTCCCATCACTCAATGGCAAATAGATGGGGAAACAATGGAAACAGTGGCTAACTTTATTCGGGGGGGGGGGGGGGGGCTCCAAAATCACTGCAGATGGTGATTGCAGACATGAAATTAAGTGACGCTTGCTCCTTTGAAGTAAAGTTATGACCAACCTAGACAGCATATTCAAAAACAGAGACATTACTTTGCCAAAAAAGGTCCGTCTAGTCAAGGCTATATTTTTTGTAGTAGTCATGTATGGATGTGAGAGTTGGACTGTAAAACAAGCTGAGCACTGCAGAATTGATGCTTTTGAGCTGTGGTGTTGGAGAAGACTCTTGAGACTGCCTTAAATTTCAAAGAGATCGAACCAGTCCATCCTATATGAAATCAGTCCTGAGTATTCATTGGAAGGACCGATGCTGGCTGAAAACCCAATATTTTCACCCATGATGAGAAGAACTGACTCATTTGAAAAGACCATTATGCTGGGAAGGATTGAAGGCAGGAGGAGAAGGGGACAACAGAGGATGAGATGGTTGGATGGCATTACCAACTCTATGGACATGAGTTTGAGTAAGCTCCGGGAGTTGATGATGAACAGGGAAGCTTGCCATGGTGCAATCCATGGGGTCACAAAGAGTCAGACAAAAGATAAGACCACTAAAAATTGTGAGGCTGTATCCATTATACTAGCTTCTTCCTCATAAGAATCCATCACAGGAGGTAAAGATTGCTCATAGTGTTGAAAACATATTGATAGTTATATGAATAATAAACAGTTCTCCTCTGATGGATATGACATCATCTGGGTAGTCACGTTATATTACATGGCAAGTGGATTTTTCAGGTCCATTAAGCTTACTAAAGAGTTAATTGAAGATAGGAAATTTCCCCCAATTATCTGTGGGTCCAATGTAATTAGTTCAGTTCAGTTGCTCAGTCACGTCCAACTCTTTGTGACCCCACGACTGCAGCCTGCCAGGCTTCCCTGTCCAGCACCAACTGCCGCAGCTTGCTCAAACTCATGCCCATCAGGTCAGTGATGCCATCCAAGCATCTCGTCCTCCCCTTCTCTTGCCTTCAATCCTTCACAGCATCAGGTTCTTTTCCAATGAGTCCAATCTTCGCATCAGGTGGTCAAAGTATTGGTGCTTCAGCTTCAGCATCAGTCCTTCCAGTGAATAATCAGGACTGATTTCCATCACAGGCCAAGTCAAGTTTGTGGCCAAGCCTGAGTCAGTGTGTGAGGGGCTGTTCAAGATGTGAGCGCTGAGTGTGGTCCATTGCACACTGCGGATGTAACAGTCCTCACATGTGTGGTCCAGAGATGACTGAGCTCTACTGCTGGTGAGTGGAGACATAGGGAGGGTAAGGAGATGAGGCCAACTGCAGGGCACGTATTTTGGAGAGAGCTGAAGATGGAAGCTTTACCCTGGGAGGCAGAAGAAACTGCAGGACATTTTGGCAAAGTAGTGACAGCATCCGAATTGAAGGACAGGTTGAGGCTAAGAAACCTGAGAGAATTCTGGTCTAGGTGAGCTGGAGCAGGTGGAGTGAGGGAGGTGGCAGATAATGAGGGTGACAAGGAAGATTGTCAAGGGGGCAGATTGGGACTTGGTGACGCCTGGATCAGGGGAGTAAAGGGAAGGATGCAGTCACCTTGGCACCCAGAATTCAGATCTTCCCAGTCTCAGCACCCACTACTCCCTGGGAAACGTTCTTGGTTCCTGCAAACCCACACATGCTTCAGCATCTCAGTCTTTTGCCTGTAAACGTGAACCTCTACCTGGAAAGCCTTCTTTCCTCCTCACTTGTCAGGGGAACAAGTAATTCGTTGTGCAGAGTGGGAAAGTGAGCATGGAGGAGTGAGTACATAGGGGTCAGATCCTGAGGAGGCTCTCAAGTAGCAGGGTGTGGGGCTTGAATTTGGCCCCAAGGGACGAGGTCCAGTAAGACTTGGGGAGATCTTTCCAGGGTCAACAAAGCCCGGAGCCAGGGAAGAGGCTGGGATGATGGTCCTGGAAGGTAAAGACCTCAGCTGGGCAGTGGTTGAGGACAGAGGGCAGAGGAATCGAAGAAGTGGACTCGAGGCCACTTCCCCTTTCCAAACCACAAGAAAATTACACAAAGAGCAGCCAGAAGGAAGGCCCATCTCTCGTGTCCTTGGTTCTCATCAGAATATCCAGTCTCAGCACACGCCTGTCTTCAGTCTACCCCTGTCCAGCTGTGTCTTCCAGATTGAAGAACAGCCCCAGCGTGTGTGGGATATGTGGTGTGGGCCCTTTGAGCCACCACACCAGAACTCCACAAATCTCTCAAAGGAAATAAAATGCCTCAATGTCCTCTGATAATTTAAGATTCTCCTCAGCCTAGCCAAACACAGAAGCTGGCCTTACAAGTTAGATGAGGCCGAGCAGACTGTGGCTGGCTTAGCAGCGCTGCGGGAGCTGTGATGCACACTGTAGAAATTCTTTTATATGAATCACTGGGGGCAGAACCTGATCTGACCGGAACTACTCTATTGACAAAAGCTGACTTGGACTGCTGTGTAGAGTATTATCCCTTTTCTTGGGGAGTAGAAAGTACAGCAGAAATGTCCTTGTGTTTGGAATATGTGGAATATACTGAATCAATAATAAAAAGCATCCACAAAGAGAAGCACAGGCCCCAATGGCTTCACTGAGTTCTACCAAAACATTTGCAAAATGAATAACCAGTTCTCAAACTCTTCCAACAGAAGGGGAGGAAGCACTTCCCAGCTTATTTTGAGGTCAATATTGCCCTGATACTTAAAGCCAGATGAAAACAAAATGAAATCTACAGAGCATTTATCTCTTAGAAACATAGATACAAAGATGCTGACAGCCTGAATCCAGCAGCATATAAAAAGAGTTGTATACCATGACCAAATGTAATTTATCTCAAACCAAATGTAATTTATCTCAAACATTAAAGGTTAGTTTACTGTCAAGAAAGTCAACGTAATATACCATATCAGTAGAATAAAATGCAGAGAGAACCACATGATCATCTCAACTGATGCAGAAAAAGCACTTGGCAAAATCTAACTCCTTTTTGTGATTAAAAACACTCAAACTAGGAATAGAAGGGAACCTCCTTAAGCTGATAAAAGGCATCCTCAAAACCCCACAGTTAACAATACCTAGAGATGAAAGACTTGATTGTTTTCCCCATAAGATCAGGAATAAAACATTCTTGTCACTTCTGCAGACCATACTGGAAGTTCTAGCCAGAATATTTAGTCAAGGAAAAACAAAGGTTTGGAGATTGGAAAGGAAGAAGTCAAACTTTGCAGGTGACATGATCTTATATGTAAGAAATTCTAACAAATCCGCTAAGAAAACAACCACCACCACCACTGTTTGTGCTTGCCAGGTGGTGCTAGTGGTAAAGAATCCCCCTACCAATGCAGAAGATTTAAGAGATGCAGGTTTGACCTGGGTCAGCCAGATCCCCTGGAGAAGGAAATGGCAACCCACTGCAGTATTCTTGCCTGGAAAATTCCACAGGCAGAGGAGTCTGGTGGGCTACATACAGTCCATGGGACCACAGAGAGTCAGACACTACTCAACAGAGCACAGCACAGCGGCAAACATGTTTAGCAAGATGATAGGATAGAGGATCAACATGAAAATCACTTGCATTATTGCAGATGATAACAGGTGTTTGGTGAGGATGTGGAGGTATTAGAATCCTCGTACTGCTGATGAGGATGTAAAATGCTGGACCTCACTTTGGAAAACATTACCAAGCCAATTCCACTGCAAAGCATATTCCTGAGGGAACTGAAAACGTGGCCACACAAGAGTTTGCACACAAATGTTGGTAAGATTGTTCACAAGTCAAACTGTGGAACCCATTCGAATGTTTGTCAACTGATGAATGGGTAAATGTGTCCATATAATGGATATTTCTTAGCTATAAAAATAAGGACTGACATGTGCTACAACATGTTGGAAGCTGAAAAAAAAAAAAAATGCAAAATCATTGTGTTGCGTGAAAGGAGCCAAACACAAAAGGCTGTGTGTGGTGTGCTTTCCTTTATAGGACATGTCCAGATAGGTAAATCTGTAGAGACAAAGTAGCTGAGGTCAGCGGGTAGGACGTGGGCAATGGAAAGTGACTCATTAGTGGGTATCAGGTTTCTTCTGGTGCTGATGAAATATCCTGGAGTGAGTGGAGATGGTTTCCCTACTTGATAAATATACCAACACCTATGCAGTTGTGCCGGGGAAGGCAATGGCACCCCACCCCAGTACTTTTGCCTGGAAAATCCCATGGACGGAGGAGCCTGGTAGGCTCCAGTCCGTGGGGTCGCTAAGAGTCGGACACGACTGAGCGACTTCACTTTCACTTTTCACTTTCATGCATTGGAGAAGGAAATGGCAACCCACTCCTGTGTTCTTGCCTGGAGAATCCCAGGGACAGAGGAGCCTGGTGAGCTTCCGTCTATGGGGTCGCATAGAGTCGGACACGACTGAAGCGACTTAGCAGCAGCAGCATGCAGTTGTGCCCTATAAAAGGACGAGGTTTATGGTATACAAATTATGTCTCTATGAAAAGCAGTCACTAAGCCCTATCTGGCTACCCTGGTTTAGGTAAGTGGATTTGTAAGAATAAAAGAGAATTCTTTTCTCCCCTCTCCACAAAGTTATTTATCCTCCAGTTGGCCCTCTATACCCTTGGGTCAAAAATATTTGGAAAAACATTCCAGAAAGTTTCAAACATCAGAACTTGTACTTGCTGCATTTGTCGGTCAGTTGCTCAGTTGTGTCCAACTCTCTGCAACCCCATGGACTGCAGCACACCAGGCTTCCCTGTACTTCACTGTCTCCAAGGGTTTGCTCAAACTCATGTCCATTGAGTCATTTACATTGCAGTAGGTATTATAAGTAGGACTTCCCTCATGGCTCAGAAAGTAAAGCATCTATCTACAATGCAGGAGAACCAGGTTCGATCCCTGGGTCGGGAAGTCCTCTGGAGAAGGCAGTGGCGCCCCACTCCAGAACTCTTTCTGGAAAATGCCATGGATGGAGAAGTCTGGTGGGCTGCAGTCCATGGGGTTGCTAAGAGTCGGACACGACTGAGCGACTTCCCTTTCACTTTTCACTTTCATGCATTGGAGAAGGAAATGGCAACCCACTCCAGAGTTCTTGCCTGGAGAATTCCAGGGATGGCAGAGCCTAATGGGCTACCGTCTCTGGGATCGCACAGAGTCGGACATGACTGAAGCGACTTAGCAGCAGCAGCAGAGATGGTTTAAAATACTCAAAAGCATGTGTGT
This sequence comes from Tragelaphus eurycerus, assembly GCA_935064755.1. Classification (NCBI taxonomy): domain Eukaryota; kingdom Metazoa; phylum Chordata; class Mammalia; order Artiodactyla; family Bovidae; genus Tragelaphus; species Tragelaphus eurycerus. Next base: position 163,536 of record CAKXYN010000227.1, on the reverse strand, counting down.
AGCTTGTGTGCAATTGTTAAACATAAGGGGCTGGAGCATACATGGATTTTGGTATTCCTGGGGGATTCTGGGGTTAACCCGTGTATACTGAGGGATGACTGTTGCACGTGCTGTTCTCAAGAAGACTTTCTAATACATTCGCTGTCAATTTCTATCTTCATTGCACTATAATTAGAGGATATGTTTGGTAGTTTTAAAAATCCTTTGATTACAGCCAAGACTTACTTTGGGCCCAATATGTGGTCGAGTTTTACAAATCCTTTTGTGTCTTTAAGAGGTGTAGTCAGCAATGGAAGCAACATTCTGCAAAGGCCAAAAGGCCAGGTTTATTGTGGTAGGCAGATCTGCTATTCATTTCTCAATTAATTCAGCTTTTAACAAATTAATACTAAGGAAATTGCTTACCTCCCACTTTTAATTATAGAATTGCCTGCTCTTTCTGTTTTATTTTTGCTTTATCTATTTTGAAGCCATGGTTATAGAGGCATAAAATGAAGACTTTTTGTATTTTTGGTGAATTCAGGCTTATCATTATGAAACTGCTTCTTTATACCGAGCAAGACCTTTTCATGTGAAGTCTTGTTTCTCTGAAATTAATATAGATGCATCAGCTTCTTTGGATTAGTACTTTCATGCCATGCTTTTTCCATCCTTTTACTTTAAAACTTTCTGCATCCTTAGGTTTTATATATAGCAATTATAAATGGCATATTTTTGGAAAATCTAGTCTGACCATCTTTGTTAACTGATACTTAAATCCAGTTATACTTAATATACATAATGAATATATTTACTCCTAAATCTGCTACCTCCCTTTATGCTTTCTGTTGCTTCTCTTCTTCTGTGTGTTTTTTTCTAATCACCTCTTTGCTGATTGCCTTAGGATTTCTTTTACCAATTCATTTCTCCCCTCTTCTGGTTTGGAATCCACCAACTCTGCTTGATTTTAGAGGTACCCCTAGGGAAGTATTTCCCCACCTAAGTACTCACTGAGGTTTTCAGTTGGATAGTTTCTTGTGGAGACTGTGCTTTAGGAAGTTTGTCAGCATCCCTAGCGTTCACTCACTAGTCAGCAGTCACAGCACCACCCCTCCTCCGAGAACAGAAATGTCTCCAGCATGGCATACATGGTGGAAGGCAAAATCCCTCCTGGCTGAGAACCTCTGCCCTAGAGATTACCATACGCATAGCCAACACATTAAAGTCTAACATCAAGACCTTCATCCTCATGGTTAATGAGAGAACCTTAGAATCTTGATGCTCAGAATCCAGAATGGACCAACAGCCTCAGCTGCCCCCAGAAGCTTGTTAGAAGTGCAGAATGTCTGACCACAACCCAGACCTGTTTGATTTTATATTTAGAAAACTTCTTTTGTCTTGTATGCTGGAAATCTTAGATTTTAATGAAGTATATAAGATATAAAAGTATCACAAGTAGATTATATGTTACTTATACATTCCATATATCAGGAAGACATATACGATACCTATAATAATTCCAGGATGACTAACAAATTTACAAATAGTCTACTGAATATAGCTCAACATATTCTTTATGGCTCATTTTTGGGAAGAAATTTCCCACTTAATGTGACCTGAGGTTGGTCACATGGCCCTTCTCATCCACCCACTCACACTTGAGAAGTGCTTCAGCCATGGGGTGTGTGGAAAAGGTCACTGGCTGTGGGGGCCCATCCTCTCAGTTCTCCAGTCCTATCTTCTCCACCTGGAGGGTGACTTGGCTTCTGTGAACTTCACATTGGGAGAATAAAATGATGAATGCATGGTGATGAATGTATTGCTATGAGCAGCACCCCAGCCCACAGGCTCTGCTTGCTGTGTAAGCCTGAGCCTTTCTTGAAAAGCTGCAGTTTCCCGCTCCAGGTCCTTGATCCTGTCAGAGTAAAGAGACCAGGGTGGAGCCGGGATGATCTGCGTGGCCCTAATTCCTCGTCCCCTGCAGGCCCAAGCCAGCAATGGTGCGTCACTCATCTCTTCCATGACACTGTTCATGAGAACTGCCACACTAACGTTGTCTCCCTATTAATGACTCCACTTTGGCCGAAATTTTTTTTTTTAACCACCAGCTTCTCCATTCAGCCCTCCAACTGCTTCAACCTAGATGACTTGAAAGTGGATGAGTTTGGGGAGCCATTTGATAACTGTGGCTTCTTTAACTTAAATGGTCAGGGTAGAGGTTCTAGCAGAGCCCTAGAATCACTGTGCTCTCAGGAAGTCTGCCTGTGGTGCACGAGATGCGCGTGTCTTGGGTGGCTCAGACCCCTGGAGAAGGGCATGGCAAGCCAGTCCAGTATTCTTGCCTCTATAACTCCATGGACAGAGGAGCCTGATGGGCCACAGTCCATGGTATGTCAGTCGGAGATGACTGAGGCAACTGATCCCACTGGCGCTGGAGAATTACCATGGCTGCTCAAGCAGGTAAGGGCCACACGAGGGCACTTTGTTCCTGATGTGCAAACTGTCCAGGTGAAGGACAAGATCTTGCATACTATCATCATGGATGGATGGAAGGCACCAGGTTCATCTTCCCAAATGAGTGGTGACAGGCCTGAAGACATCTCTCACATGTTTGTGCTCAAAGACAAGTTCCACACACACTTTGGCAGGGATGCATCAGTGTGGTCTGGAGTTTATCACGGAGCCACAAGGACATGACACCTGGATCCTTTAGTGTGTGTGAGTAGATGGTGAAGGTGAAGATGATGGGGCTGTTTTCATTCATTACCACCAGGCTGGCTGTTCTTTGCCCGTCTTTATTCATTTCCTAGGCATTGTACCTCAGCCTCTTTCTCACTGTCTTCCTCATTTTCCCCTAAGGCAGCACGTGCTTCCCTCATGAACACTCCACCACTACTGGAGGATTTCTTTACCCCACAATGAAATCATCATGACAGGCATGTAGTCTGCATAGGGAGGGTCTCCTCTTTCCCATGGTGCCACCAAGGGGGAGATGTCAGGGTCAAGTTCATATTGTTTCCAGATGGAGTAACATCAGAAGACAGATCCTGACATATTTAGGCTCTACTTACTTTTCCTGGGGTTCACATTAAACATACACACACACACACACACACACACACACACACACACACACATATCTCTGGATAATACCCCCATCTAGTACCCTTCCAGAATTACTTTTCCTTGACACTGATGACATTTTCTAAACTGCAGCAACAACAGTGCCTCTGATTCTGGGAAAACACCCCTGAACCTGAACTTCTTTGGAGTGCGCTGCCTTGTAGAGAGAGGGCATCGGGAGAAATTGCCCATGTCAGGGTTCAACTTCGATGTCCCTAGCTTGAAAGCCACTTCTATCCAGTGGCTGGAGAGAGACCTGGATGATGCTCAAACGTAGGAAAAGATCTCTTCTCCAAGCCTGCAAATAGCACGTCTTCTTTCCCCTCCCCTTTTTAAAGGCCTGCCCTGTGGTCCTTCTGGCCGGGGTCCAGCAGTTAAATAGCCGGGCCTACTACAGACTTGTTCATGCATCATTACCCTTCTCATAGAATTGTTTGCCCAGACTCTAGGTTGAGACAGGAAGGAAGGGCAGTAATCTCTCAAGACTTTTCATCTGGAACAAGGTGCTGAACAAGGCCCACGGTGGGGTTCTTAGTAGCTCTCCTGCTTCGCCACACTTGGAGCTGGAAGGTCTGTTTTCCCTAATACTCTAGGTTATATGCGCACAGGGTAAGGGAACAGCAGAATGGGAACAGTTCTTCATTTCCATTAAGGCTAAGCTCTAGGGTGGGGAGCAGATTCCAGTCCTCATCCTCCAGTGGGGAAGGGGGCAGCTACTTGCCATGAAGAATATCAGGGCCACAGGTTTCCCTCCACCCTTCTGAAGTCATAGTCTAGGCAACTCAAACTTCTGGTTCTAATTTTGCAACACATGGAGCTACTTTTCTTTTCCTCTTCTGGAGACTGGGGTGGGGCGGGGGGAACCCAGCTCTATAAAGCCTGTAAGCCCACTCACGGACAAATATGTAATGTTTAAAATCTTGAGGGAGAAGAGGGAAGGGCTTCTGGAGCCAGGTCCCCAGTTGTGTCTTTACTGTTGTTCATTTCTCAGTTGTTCTCTTTGCGACCCCATGGACTTCAGCACACCAGGCTTCCCTATCCTTCACTAGCTCCTGGAGTTTGCTCAAATTCATGTCTTTAGTAGATTTTTTTTTTTTTTTTTTGACAAGACCCTGTATATATATTTTTTTTTGAGATTTGAAAAATCACAGTAAAAATACTCATAAAATTTACCATCTTAACCATTTAAAATTGTACAGATCAGTATTAAATATATCCAGAATGTTATGCAAACATCACCATATCCAGCTCCATAATTCGTTTCATCTTGTAAAACTGAAACTCTGTGCCCATTAAACAACAATTCATTAGCTTCTCATTTTCCCCTTCCCCCAGTCCCCGGAAACTACTACTCTGCTTTCTGTCTCTTATGATTTTGACTACCGTTAAGTATATCACGGGGAAGGCAATGGCACCCCACCCCAGTACTCTTGCCTGGAAAACCCCATGGTCGGAGGAGCCTGGTAGGCTCCAGTCCATGAGGTCGCTAAGAGTCGGGCACGACTGAGAGGCTTCACTTTCACGTTTCGCTTTCATGCATTGGAGAAGGAAATGGCAACCCACTCCAGTGTTCTTGCCTGGAGAATCCCAGGGACAGGGGAGCCTGGTGAGCTTCCGTCTATGGGGTCGCGCAGAGTCGGGCACGACTGAAGCGACTTAGCAGCAGCAGCAGCAGCAGCAAGTATATCACATCCGTGGAATCATACAGTATTTGTCCTTTTGTGACTGGTCTATTTCTCCTAGCATAATGCCCTTGTTAACCGAAAACAACAAAACAGCATTTTACCAGACAAGCGGGTTTATTCAGGACCAACAGAGAATTGCAATTTGGGACAAGCAAACTCTGGCGAAACACACAGAAGTCCAGGAAAGCAAGTAAGAGGAAACTTTATAGAAGAGAAGAGGTAGTTGGGAGGGGCTGTTATAAACCAAAAGTCCATTGGAAGAAACTGGGAGTTCCAAGTGCAGTGGCTTTTCGTTGAGTTGTGACAGTCTCTCATTGGTTGAGCTGTTGTCTGGCTTCCTGTCGCTAGTGGTAGTAGTAAAGTAGTGTCACTTCCTGCCAGAAATGCAAGGTAACATCTTTTCTTGCTGGGATCTGTATTGCGATCCAGAGGTGCATGTGTGAGTGCCCCCCTGCTGGTCACCCGACAACATCTTAGTGAGATTTTCCTTTATTGTTCGTTCACATTTCTCAAGTTTCATTTTTGTTGCATTATATTGCAGAATTTCCTTTCTTTTACATTTTATGTCTATACTGTCTTTTACTTATTTGTTCATCTATTGATGAACTGTTGGGTTGCTTCCATGTTTTAGCTATCAAACATCTATTTGGGACCCTGCTTCTGATTCTTTTGTGTAGATACCCAGAAGTAGAATTGCTCGATCATATAGTAATTCTGTGTTTAATTTTCTGAGGAGCTGCTATCCTGTTTTCCAATGGCTTTGCCATCTTACATTTCTGCCCCACAGTACCTAGAATTCCTCCAATTTCTGCACATTCTTGTCTTCACTTGTTGTTTTCTATTGTTTTGATAGGAGCTATCTTAAAGGCTGAAGATGGCATTTCATCGTAGTTTTGATCTGCATTCCCTGATGGATAGTGATGGTGATCATCTTTTCATGTGCTTCTTTGTCATTTGTATATATCTTCGATGGAGAAACATCCTTTCCCAAGTTCTGAATAGGGTTATTTCTGGGTTGGTTTTATTTGTTTTTTGGTTTAAGAGTTGTCTCCATATTTTGGATATTAATGTCTTATCAGGTATATGATTTGGAAATATTTTCTCTTATTCAGTGAATTCTCTTTTTCTCTGATGCTTCTGTCTTTGATACACAAAAGCTTCTTAAATTTCAGGAGGTTCAGTTTGTGTCAAATCCAAAGAAATCATTGCCAAGGCTAATGTTGCAAATTTTGCCCTGTATTTTCTCCTAAGAATTTTATTGTTTTAGGTCTTACATTGAGGTCTTTGTCCATTTTGAGTTAATTTTTGTATGTAGTGTTAAGTAAGGGTCCAACTTCCTTCTTTTGCATGTGGACGTCCAATTTTCCCAGCCTCATTTGTTGAAAGAACTGTCATTTTCCCACATTTCCCAGAACTTGGGTGAGAAGATTTCCACTTGATCCAGGAAGCATTCTCATATCCCCTAACCAGGATTGTGTAAGATCTTTGTAATTTTCTCTTCGAGAAAGTCATGTCTCTCTCAGCATTACATCCTTAGCATCATGACTATTCAAGAATGTGAAGAAATGTCTTAGATTTTACCCTACATGCCAGATAACAAATTATCCTGCCAATTTCATGGATGCTGTCAGAAGGCATGAGACTCCTGGGTCTGAGAAGAAAGATTTAATTATTCATGACACAAGAACAGCAAGAGCTTTGTGTTTTCATTTGTTCTTGTCTGTATCAGGCTTCTCAGAGGTGGTAAAAAGAGGCCCCCAAAACACATAATAGGTTTACATCACAAGTGAAGATGTGAAGAAGAAATCCAAATATTTTAATGTTGGTCACAAACAAACCTGCCCAAATTTTGCCTCAGAGGAAAGCATTGTTTTCATTATGCTGATCAAGTAATTAACCTATCCTTTTCCCTGGGGAATATACTGTAGACATTATCTGAGGCTGGTTGTTATATGAAAAGTTCTTGGAAAGAGAATTTAGGACAGAAGCTGACACAAGCTGTGAAGAAACTTAGAGCAAAACTTGTCTCTCAGCACGGTGCAACTTTCCCTTTAAAACATGAGCCTAATCAACCTTCTAAACAAAAAGGCCCACTGAAGTGTTCTGGTCCCAACACTAAACTTGACTGTGTGCACACTGGAGTTGTAAATATTGGAAGAGACAAGAAGAGATGGGAAATCTGACCAGGAAATCTGACAGAAAACCAGCTCCAAGAGTGAGGTGATGTCAAAGTGGATGAGGCAATGATAGACGACAGCAAATAAAAAGCAAGGCAAGCACAACATTTTCAGAAAAAGTGGAAGTGTGTTATCTGGAAGTGTAAAGAGACAAGTTGCTACTGATGTATATAACAAATTATTCTGAATAGATTGCTGATGTAAAGTTTAAAGATATAAAATAATGTTTTTAGAAGAGCACAGAGACCATTTCAGAGCTCTAATAGGAAAAGACTGTTTTTAAACAGAGCAAAAATATCGACTATAAAGGAGGACATGACAAATGAGCTTGTATTGAAGTTAAGTGCTTCTACTCATCAAAAGAGAAGACACAAAACAAGATGGAGAATTCGTTTCATCTTGCAAAACTGCAACAGTAACTCCCCGTCTCTTCTTCCTCAGTACCCTAACAACTGCCTTCCTGCTTTTAATGCTGTGATTTTTACTATGATAAATATCTCATAAAAGTGGAATCATACAGTGTTTTTCTTTTTGTGACTGGTTTATTTCACTTTATATAGTATCCTCAAAGTTTATCCATTTTGTGGTATATATCATTATGGTCATCTGAGTTAAATTCACCCATTCTAGTCCATTTGAGTTCGCTGATTCCTAGAATGTCGACATTCACTCTGGCCATCTCTTGTTTGACCACTTCCAATTTGCCTTGATTCATGGACCTGACATTCCAGGTTCCTATGTAATATTGCTCTTTACAGCATCAGACCTTGCTTCTATCATCAGTCACATCCACAGCTAGGTATTCTTTTTTGCTTTGGCTCCATCCCTTCATTCTTTCTGGAGTTATTTTTCCACTGATCTCTAGTAGCATATTGGGCACCTACTGACCTGGGGAGTTTCTCTCTCAGTATCCTATCATTTTGCCTTTTCATACTGTTCATGGGGTTCTCAAGGCAAGAATACTGAAGTGGTTTGCCATTCCCTTTTCCAGTGTGAATCAGTTATACATGTATATAAAACCCCTCATTTTTACCACAGACCATTGAGTAGAGTTTCCTGTGCTAAACAGTAGGTTATGAGTTAGGAGATTGGGATTAATGTATATACACTGCTGCTGCTAAGTCGCTTTAGTTGTGTCCGACTCTGTGGGACCCCATAGACGGCAGCCCACCAGGCTCTGCCATCCCTGGGATTCCCCAAGCAAGAATACTGGAGTGGGTTGCCATTTCCTTCTCCAATGCATGAAAGTGAAAGTGCAGTCGCTCAGTCGTGTTCGATTCTTAGCGACCCCATGGACTGCACCCTACCGGGCTCCTCCATGGGATTTTCCAGGCAAGAGTACTGGAGTGGGGTGTGCCATTGCCTTCTCTGTATATACACTACTATATATAAAAAAGATAACTGGAGGATCTCAGTTTTCTTCATCCTTAGCTCTTCTCAGGGTGGGCAGCTGAAGTGGTTGCCACTTAACCCTTGTGTAACTGGATGGTGAGTGACACTGTTCTTTTTGTTCACACAAATTGTGTTTGACAAAGCTAATCTCTCAACACTTACCTTTAAGTTGTTTAATGTAGGATATTCTGTCCTATTAATTTGAAAGTATCTTGATGACAGAGACCTCAAATTGAACTTTAAGGATTTCACAGTAACTTTCAAAGTACCTTTTCATGATGGTTCCTGTAAGGTATAGTTCGGGCCGAGGCAGAAAGAGGAAAGACAACCTCAACAGAAGTAGGTGAACTTTATTCAGGCAAGGAGGAGCGACAGTCGGCCTAAGGACCAGGCTGAGCGCAGAGAGGGATCAGGGAGGCTCCATATTTATAGGGAGGTTTGTGGAAGCGATATGAGAAATGTTAATCAGGCGGGATGTTTGGGGCATTCTTTAGTTGAGATGGCATTTGTAGTTGGGCAGGGGGTGATGTCTTCTGGGCAGGTGTATGGGGTGGAAGGTTTCTGGACAGGGGGTGATAAGTCCCAGATAGATGCAACTGGCCTGGAGCATCAGGGCCGGACCTAAAGTTCTGTTTTGGTTTTATGAAGATAGATGATTCAGCAAGGGCCTTTGAAACTGTTGTTTTCTTTCTAGGCCCAAAAGATTCCTTCATTTCCTTGTTGAAAAACTGAAAGCATAGTTTAAAGATAGATGTATAGACGGAAGAATGAACAAGCAAAGAAGTAACAATAATTCTTAGGTCTAACACAATGGATACAATAATTATAAATGTTTAAATTTAAGATGACATGTCAGGTGATACCAGTCAGATAAACCAATATTTGCAAAAAGAGAGTGAGTGAGAAGCCACTGAGTCGTACCCGACTCTTTGCGACCCCATGGACTATAGCCTACCAGGCTCCTCCATCCATGGAATTTTCCAAGTAAGAGTCCTGGGGTGGGTTGCCATTGCCTTCTGCAGGGGATCTTCCCGACCCAGCATTCAAACCCGGGTCTCCCTCATTGCAGGCAGATGCTTTACCTCTGAGCCACCAGGAAAGTTACTATATTTGCAAAAGATAAAGAAAATTTTTCCAAAAGATAAGGAAAAATCCTTTAACATCATCTTTTTAATCCTGTCGACTAAAAAATAGAGTCACAACCTGAAAATAGAGTTATTTTATTGGGTGGTGTCAACTAAAAAGATATACAGCTTGACAGTTGTGAGTTAAGTTTTATTTGGGACTAAATGAGGACTGCAGCCCAAGAGGCAGCACTTCAGATAGCTCTAAGAGACTGCTCCAGAGTGGAAGCAGGAAAGGTCAATATACAAGATTTTGGTGAAAGGAGGAAGTTCAATACCATTAAGCATCCATTTTACAAAAGGATTTCTGCTAGTCCTGAGGATCGGATGTTACGATGAAGCAATTTAGTGCTTGTCCAGATATGAGGAGATACGGGGGGTTTAGATCATAAAATCAGTTCCTAAAAACATACCAGACCACCTGATCTTCCTCCTGAGAAATTTGTATGTAGGTCAGGAAGCAACAGTTAGAACTAGACATAGAACAACGGACTGGTTCCAAATAGGAAAAGGAGTACGTCAAGGCTGTATATTGTCACCCTGTTTATTTAACTTATATGCAGAGTACATCATGAGAAATGCTGGACTGGAAGAAACACAAGTTGGAATCAAGATTGCTGGGAGAAATATCAATAACCTCAGATATGCCGATGACACCACCCTTGTGGCAGAAAGTGAAGAGGAACTAAAAAGCCTCTTGATGAAAGTGAAAGTGGAGAGTGAAAAAGTTGGCTTGAAGCTCAACATTCAGAAAACGAAGATCATGGCATCTGGTCCCATCACTTCATGGGAAATAGATGGGGAAACACTAGAAATAGTGTCAGACTTCATTTTGGGGGGCTCCAAAATCACTACAGATGGTGACTGCAGCCATGAAATTAAAAGATGCTTACTCCTTGGAAGGAAAGTTATGACCAACCTAGATAGCATATTCAAAAGCAGAGACATTACTTTGCCAACAAAGGACCATCTAGACAAGGCTATGGTTTTTCCTGTGGTCATGTATGGATGTGAGAGTTGGACTGTGAAGAAGGCTGAGCACCAAAGAATTGATGCTTTTGAACTGTGGTGTTGGAGAAGTCTCTTGAGAGTCCCTTGGACTGCAAGGAGATCCAACCAGTCCATCCTAAAGGAGATCAGCCCTGGGTGTTCTTTGGAAGGAATGATGCTAAAGCTGAAACTCCAGTACTTTGGCCACCTCATGCAAAGAGTTGACTCATTGGAAAAGTCTCTGATGCTGGGAGGGATTGGGGGCAAGAGGAGAAGGGGACAACAGAGGATGAGATGGCTGGATGGCATCACTGAGTCTATGGAAGTGAGTCTGAGTGAACTCTGGGAGTTGGTGATGGACAGGGAGGCCTGTCGTGCAGATTCATGGGGTCGCAAAGATTCAGACATGACTGAGCGACAGATCTGATCTGATCTGATATATCATTATTTCCTTCTTTTTAAGCCTAAATAATATTCCATTGTATGTATATAGCACTTTATTTTTGTATATGATATAAGAAGCTATCTCAGTTTGATTGTTTTGCATGTAGCTGTTCAGTTTCCCAACACCATCTATTGAAGAGGCTGTCTTTGCCATATTGTATCTGCTTGACTCCTTTGTCATAGAGAAATTTATCTTTTAGTGTAGATTCATTTCTGTTCTATTTATTCTGTTCCATTGATCTATGTGTCCATTGATCTTATGTCAGTACCATACTGTTTTGATGCCTGTAGTTTTATAGTGTCGTTTGAAATTGGGAGCAAGATAGCTCCAGCTTTGTTTTTCCTTCTCAAGATTGTTTTGGCTATTCAGGGTCTACTGTGTTTCCATACAGACTTTATGTCTTCACTCCAGGCTTTCCCCACCATGGGTTTATTTGGGTATGAATACATACCCATTCACTGTTATACCCTGAAGCATGCTATCTTTCTTACCCCCTGACCCATGAAGAGGTAATGCTCACATGAACTCTAGAGTCCACGGAATTCTCCAGGCCAGAATTCTGGAGTGGGTATCTGTTCCATTCTCCAGGGGCTCCTCCCAACCCAGGGATCAAACCCAGCTCTCCCACATTGCAGGCAGATTCTTTACCAGCTGAGCCACCAGGGAAGCCCAATTTTAAGGCAGCTTATAGCAAATATTGTCTGTGGATTGTTACAGGGTGAAAGGATGACAAGCAGAGGAAAGGATGCCTTTTTCCTGCATCCAGAAGTCTGGAGATATACCTGTTCTTCTGTATATGAAATCATCATCCAGAGATTCACAGGTACCATGTAAGTTGACTTTATGAAGGTGAACGTGACAATGTGAGTTCATATGAATGTGTGTCATGTGTTTAGGAATATGATGTGAGTGTGGGTGTGGTGAGCATGTGCACAAATGTTTGTGAATTTTAAACTATAATTGTGCAAGTACTATGTACATAAGTATGTGAGTATTAATGCACATGGGTGTTTGCATCTGCCTGTAAGTGTTCAAGTGAGTTTGTGTGTAGACTTAGTTGACCACCAAGTATGGCTCCAAATCCCTAATTGAAAATCGGCAGTGATTGCATCATGACGCTGCCTCAAATGTAGATCTATTTATATGAAAAAAAAAAAAAAAAACAGATTTCTTGCAAGTCCTAATTTACATTTCTTAATTATCAGAGTACCAAGTGCTTATGTTAGAAAAATTGCACAATTAATTAATTAAGTAGAGCACTGTGGTAACTATTTTATCTCTTTGAATGAAGTAATTGAGCATTGGTTCATCTGATATTTACAAGAATGGTAGAATCTGTTTGTTGAGCCGTCAGAAATAAGTGCTCATTTGTGAGACACTCATTTTGAACCGTCTCACTTTTTCCATGTATATTGTTCTGTTGTGTGTCAGTTGCTCAGTCATGTCTGACTCTTTGAGACCCCATGGATTGTAGCCCACCCTGCTCTTCTGTCGATGGAATTCTCAAGGCAAGAATACTGGAGTGGGTTGCCATTTCCACGTCCAGGGGATCTTCCTAACCCAGGGATCAAACCTGCATTGCAGGCAGATGCTTTACCGTCTGAGCTACTAGGGAAGCCCCATATTGTTCTGTGTGATTCTAATTGCTAATGGAGGTGAATAATCGTAAAGTAAATTTTCCTACAACATCTCCATATTGATTGGCATTGATTTATGCAAAGCATCCAATTAATTGGCTCTGATTTGTGTGGACATTTTCTATAATGTTTAATGTGTCCTGTTCTTCCTTTTACTTGTATCTCTTTGAATGTTTTTCCCAGGTATTTTGTCTCATTCCATTTCTCTAACAACACTTTAATTGATCATTCAGTTTAACGGTCTGAAGATTAGGAGAGCTCTAGTTTCAGGGTAGAGAAACAACTCAGGGAAGTAAAGAATGCAGAGGGACACACAGTTTATGCCAGTCCCTTATGTGTGTGACTTCAGAAAGTCCAGCTTTCCTCAGTGGGAGACCCTGTCTGCCTCCAGGGATCATGGAAATTAAGAAGGCTCTTGGAAACACTCCTTTAGTCTCCTAAGGGTGCTAACTAGAAACTTGTAATTGTTTCCAGTCATTAACAACCGAGAGAAAAGTTTCCAGAAATGTTCTCAGATCCCAGGCCTGCATTCCCATTGCTGCTGCAGGTGAAATGATAATTGCAGCTGTGATGGGAGGGGAGGGGAGGACACAGCATCTCAAACCCCTATATCAGCATCCAGTTGCCTCCCTCCCACACAGACACTAGGTATAATGACCACCAGGAAGCCCACTGTCCTGATAGCAGGAAGGTGTCAGGTAAGTGTTTTCCATCTCGTTCTAAGCAGCAGAGTCTGTAAGAGAAAAAAAAAAAAGAGTCTGGAGACGAGGTCATATCAGACAAAGGCAATCTTCTGTGTAGTAACTGGATTCAGGGCCAACAGTGGGCAGGATGGTGTAAGTCTGAGGCATGAGCTGAGCTAATATTGAGAGATGGGTTTCTAGAACCCACAGCAGTCTCTAAAGACCCTTCATGCAATCAGATGTAATCCTCTGACAGTTTCTATTGTGACTCAATCCACGTTACAGCAAAACCTGATTTTTAAAGTGCTTAAAAATATTTGTGATGCAAAGAATCCTAGTCCACATTGGGGAAATGTCATTTGTAAATAAGCATATGGTCTATCATTTGGGAATATTTCATCTATTTGTTAACTATACTGAGAAAAGCTTTGCTTCTCACTGAGTTAAAGCTCTTGGATTTAACTCATTCATGTCCATCAAAGCCTTTTCTAGGAAAAGAATGAAACTGCACACATGGCATAATTCCAATAAAGATAATTTTCTCAACTTAAAAAATTGTATTTGAAGTGTTAAAATACATTTGTAAAATCAATCTGCTGTTGAGTCTACCTTACAGGAATTATAGACTCCATGTTCAGGATGAATAGAAATTCACCACCGATCCATACAGGTTTGCAATAAAATGTATGATGGATCTGAAGAAATCATCTAATCCCATGCAGAAAGTGTATCTAAATGGAAACGACTTGAATAGAAAGCGTTGCTCCAATCCTGGATATCTGATGCAATTAATGTAGACAGTAACTTTGCCTGAACTGAAAACCTCTGTAGTGTGTTAATTCTGGTGAAGTTACTGTCATTCTTAGATTTAAAGAACAGTTGACGTGGTAATTGTAAGTTAGAGGCAGCAGCTGCCAGTCTCCTAGCATGTTGATACTTTTTTTTTTAATTTTAAAATAGGCCACTATCAATCCAAAAATCCAGTCTCTGAATTTATAAAACATATAAGAATACATGCCTTGCAGATGCTATTTTACACATATGTCTGGTATGTCAGTGGCATGCACAAATATTATTTCTTTGTTGCTATTTTTGCTTAGCTCTGGAATTAACAAATAGATAAGCATATAAATTGAAAACAACAGGAATTCAGTTTTTGCACTCTTTTATCATGTATTAGTGTTTTATGGCTCAAAGTTTACAGTGTTACTTGTGCTTCTTCAATAATTCCTGTGATAGGTACATTATACCTATTTTTCAGACATAAAAGCATCCTAATACCATTCCAGTACTGAGCCATTCTCATCTTCACCACATGAGGTTATCTTGGGCAGGTTCCTACCATACGCCATATTCTACGGCCAGCAATCCATATATATGTCTTAAGATATCTAAAACCTAATACATAATGCATAGTGCCCTAAAGAATAAAGCTTTACAAAAGTGGAATCTTCTTATAATAAAAATATAAAAGACCATTGGTCTAAAATCAAGTTAAGAAGTTGTGAAATCCAAACTAAATATGGGTATGGATTATTATTTGAATACAACTAACTGGTTTTTGGCAGAGCTGGTAGGTCAGTGCACTCTCTTGACCAGCCTTTTGAGTTTCTAAAGTCTTCACTCTGCCCTGTGCAGCAGATCTCAACAAATACATAACCTCTCTGTGTTACCTTTCCTTGAAAAATTTGAAGTCAGAGAATTCCCAGGCTTGTGGGTTTGTGAAGAATGAAGTGATAGCATGGAGTGCCTTCAACAAGTAATTTTGCATTTTAAGTGCTCTTTCAATGTTATACATTGAACCCTTTTAAGGCTACTAGTAGCAGAAAAGCATAAAGCAAAATTTTCCAAGTGGGACCTGAGGATAAGTGGAGAATATTGGATTTCAGTGGACATGATGCATGCAGCCCACACCTGATGTTCCCATAGAGACACTAACTCACGAGACAAGTACCAGTGACTGTGAACTGAGAGGATGGCTGGCAGCCTTTTCATAATAGGCATGATCATCTTAACACAGACCATGGTTGGAATCCTGGGGAATTTCTCATTCCTTTGCAGGTATATCGTCCTTCACTTCACGGGTTACCGGTTAAGGTCCACAGATTTGATCCTTAAGCACCTGATTGTGGCCAACTCCTTGGTCCTCCTCTGTAAAGGGGTCCCCGAGACAATGGCAATCTTTAGGTGGAAGCAGATCCTCAGTGATTTTGGCTGCAAATTTGTCTTCTTTCTGCATAGAATGGGGAGGGGTGTGTCCATCGGTAGCATCTGCCTCTTGAGTGTCTTTCAGATGATCACAATCAGTCCCTGGAACTCCAGGTGGGCAGTGCTGAAAGTAACAGCTCCCAAGTACACCGTTCCCTCTCTTTGCCTGTGTTGGAGCCTGCAAATACTGGTAAATGTCGTTTTTCCTATCTATATAACTGGCAAATGGAGTCACAAGAACATCACAGAGGAAAGAGATTATGGCTGCTGTTCTTCTACTATTCCTACTGACCAGAAGAATCTAAAAACCAGAGACACCTTGTATGCAGCACTGCTGTCACTCCCTGATGTTTTATGTTTGGGGCTCACGCTCTGGGCCAGCGGCTCCATGGTTCTCATCCTGTACAGACATAAGCAGCAGGTCCAGCACATTCGTCGGACAGACGCCTCCTCCAGGTCCTCCCCTGAGTCCAGAGCTACTAAAACCATCCTTCTCCTGGGGGGCACCTTTGTCTGCTTTTATACTCTTTCCTCCATCTTTCAAGTTCTTCTGGCTCTTTTTGTTCAGCCCAGCTGGTTCTTTGTGAACATGACTGTAATCATAGCAGCGTGCTTCCCAACTTTCAGCCCCTTTCTGCTCATGAGCCGTGACTCCAGTGTACACAGGCTCTACTTTGCCTGGAAAAGAAATGCAAACTCCACTACTATTATGACAAAAGTGTGAATTTTATTTATTTCTATGATGAGCCATTGCCAGCTCATTTATTCACCCTCAGAATCCTAATTTCACTTTTGAATTCTAAGATAATATTCCAGACATGCCAAATGCCTTCTTCAATATAAAGACCAATTGGAATATATTATCATGAAATATGAATAGTTCATAAAAAATCATATCTTGAAGTTTACTTGTAGAAAAGGAGTTCATAAATTTATGCAATAAACAACATCTTGTAATGATATGCATATTCTAAAGTGTTCAAATATGTTATTTTAAGTTTAACAGAACGAATTTCCCACAAATGAAGTAGGTATGGAATTATAGATAAAAGTATACATAAAAATGGATCAGTGTGTACAGCAGTCAGAAATAAAATTAAAGAAGTTAATGCCTTCACAGAGTAAAGAATACCCTGGTTACTACACAAAGGTAAAATCAGGTAAGAATTTGGGAGCCAGTTACGAGTTTATAGTAAATATTGTTAAGAGAGATGGCAGTATGTATTATAAAGAGTCTTGCAGGGAGATTAGCACATTAAAATATTTTCAGGTAGAAACGAGCAGTTTGAAGTGAAGTACAATAAAAACATACTGAAAGAAAAATATATTTCAGCAGATTAAAAAAACTGAAATATATTTGACATATAACATTGTGTGAATTTAACGTGTAAAATTTGATAATTTGTTACACATAAATATTGTAATGTGACTGCCATTACCACCACATATCACAATGCATAACTTTTCTTTTACATCAAATTTTTAATTGAATTATAATTGATTTACAATATTATAGTAGTGACAGAGGTACAACAATGTGGTTCAATATATAGGTTATACTTTGTTTAAAGTTATTATGAACTATTGGCTCTCTTCCCTGTGCTGTAAAGTATGTCCTTGTAGTTTATTTATTTTATACATAGTAATGTGTACTTCTAAATCTTTACTCTGTCTTGCCCCTTCCCACTTTCTCTCTCCACTGGTAAGCACTAGTTTATTCTCTATATGCGAGAGGCTTTTTCTGTATCATTATTTTAATCCATTTGTACTAGCTTTAGATTCCATATGTCAAGGGATAATATACAGTATTTATCTTTCTCTGTCTGACTTAGTTCACTAAACAGAATGATATCCAGGTGCATCTATGTTAGAAGCAGCAAAATTTTATTCTTAAAGGGTGAGGAATATTCCATTGTGTGTGTGTGTGTGTGTGTGTCCTGAATTCATTAGTTTTCTGATGGAGACATTAAGGTTTTCTAGAGAAAGTATCATTTCTCTATAGTAGTGAGAGTTTTACTTCTCTTAGGCGTTGGATGTCTCTTATGACGTTTTTGTCCAAATACTGTTAAACCTGAGTGGCAAGAGTGAGCATCCTTCTCTTGGTCTTGATTTAAGAGGAAAAAGCTTTCAGATATCCACTTCTGTGGGTTTGCCTTTATTATGTGAAGATGTATTTTCTCTATGCTCATTTTTCTGAGAGTATTTACCATGAATGGGTGTTAGATTTTGTCAATGCTTTCTCTATGTCTATTGACAGAACCTTGGGTTTATCTTCCTTTTTTAATGTGGTGTATCACGTGGATTGACTTGTGGATTTTTAACCATCCTTGCATCTCTAGAACAATGCTATGTGATAATAATTTATGATACCTTTTAGAGATTGTTGAATTCTGTCTGCTAATATTCTGTTGAAAATGTTTTTCAACCATATTTATCAAGAAAATGATTTGTAATTTTCTGTAGTGTCTCTTTATAGTACTAATATCAATGTAAAGATAGCCTGATAGAATAAATTTAAGAGTGTTCTCCTCACTCCTTGGAAGGAAAGTTATGACCAAGATAGATAGCATATTCAAAAGCAGAGACATTACTTTGCCAACAAAGATTAGTCTAGTCAAGGCTATGGTTTTTCTTGTGGTCATGTATGGATGTGAGAGTTGGACTGTGAAGAAAGCTGAGCGCTGAAGAATTGATGCTTTTGAACTGTGGTGTTGGAGAAGACTCTTGAGAGTCCCTTGAACTGCAAGGAGATCCATCCAGTCCATTCTGAAGATCAGCCCTGGGATTTCTTTGGAAGGAATGATGCTAAAGCTGAAACTCCAGTACTTTGGCCCCCTCATGGGAAGAGTTGACTCATGGGAAAAGACTCTGATGCTGGGAGGGATTAGGGGTAGGAGGAGAAGGGGACGACAGAGGATAAGATGGCTGGATGGCATCAGTGTCTTGATGGACGTTAGTCTGGGTGAACTCCAGGAGTTGGCGATGGACAGGGAGGCCTGGCATGCTACGATTCATGGGGTTGCAAAGAGTCGGACATGACTGAGCAACTGAACTGAAGAAGGATAGATTTTATTTTTAAAAATGTTTCATAGGATCACATGTGACACCCTCAGGCCCTGGACATTGTTTCCTGGGAGGTTTTTGATTCAGTTCAGTTGAGTTCATTTGCTGAGTCATGTCAGACTCTTTGTGATCCATGAACCACAGTACACCAGGCCTCCCTATCCATCGCCAACTCCCGGAGTTCACTCAGACTCATGTCCATTGAGTCGATGATGCCATCCAACCATCTCATCCTCTGTCGTCCCCTTCTGTTCTCGCCTTCAATCTTTCCCAGCATCAGGGTCTTTTCAAATGAGTCAGCTCTTCACAGAAGGTGGCCAAAGTATTGGAGTTTCAGCTTCAACATCAGTCCTTCCAATGAATATTAAGGATTTCCTTTAGGATGGACTGGTTGGATCTCCTTGCAGTCCATGGGACTCTCAAGAGTCTTCTCCAACACGACAGTTCAAAACATCAGTTCTTCGGCGCTCAGCTTTCTTTATAGCCTAACGGTCACATCCATATGTGACTACTGGAGAAGCCATAGCCTTGACTAGACAGACCTTTGTGGACAAGTCATGTCTCTGGTTTTCAATATGCTCTCTAGGTTGGTCATAACTTTCCTTCTAAGGCGTAAGTGTCACTTAATTTCATGGCTCTAATCACCATCTGCAGTGATTTTGGAGCCCCACCACCACCTCCAAAATAAAGTCAGACACTGTTTCTACTGTTTCCCCATCTATTTGTCCTGAGGTGATGGGACTGGATGCCATGATCTTAGTTTCTGAATGTTGAGCTATAAGCCAACTTTTTCAATCTCCTCTTTCACTTTATTAAGAGGCTTTTTAGTTCCTCTTCACTTTCTGCCATAAGGGTGGTGTCATCTGCATATCTCAGCTTATTGATATTTCTCCCACAAATCTTGATTCCAGCTTGTGCTTCCTCCAGCCCAGCATTTCTCATGATGTACTCTGCATATAAATTAAATAAGCAGAGTGACAATATACAGCCTAGACGTAGTCCTTTTCCTATTTGAAACCAGTCTGTTGTTCCATGTGCAGTTCTAACTGTTGCTTCCTGACCTGCATACAGATTTCTCAAGAGGCAGGTCAGGTGGTCTGCTATTCCCATCTCTTCCAGAATTTTCCACAGTATATTGTGATCCACACATCAAAGGCTTTGGCATAGTCAATAAAGCAGAAATAGATGTTTTTCTGGAGCTCTCTTGCTTTTTTGATGATCCAGTAGATGTTGCTAATTTGATCTCTGGTTGGTTCTTCTGCTTTTTCTAAAACCATTTGAACATCTGGAAGTTCACAGGTCATGTATGCTGAAGCTTGACTTGGAGAATTTTGAGCATTACTTTACTAGCGTGTGAGATGAGTGCAATTGTGTAGTAGTTTGAGCATTCTTTGGCATTGCCTTTCTTTGGGATTCGAAAGAAAATGGACCTTTTCCATTCCTGTGGCCCCTGCTGAATTTTCCAAATTTGCTGGCATATTGAATGCAGCCCTTTCACAGCATCATCTTTTAGGACTTGAAATAGGTCAACTGGAATTCCATCACCTCCACTAGCTTTTTTTGTAGTGAAACTTCCTAAAACCCACTTGACTTCACATTCCAGGATGTCTGGCTCTAGGTGAGAGTGAATGATCACACCATCATGATTATCTGGGTTGTGAAGGTCTTTTTTGACAGTTCCTCTGTGTATTCTTGCCACCTCTTCTTAATATCTTCTGCTTCTGTTAGGTCCATACCATTTTTGTCCTTTATTGAGCCCAAATTTGCATGAAATGTTCCCTTGGTGTCTCTAATTTTCTTGAAGAGATATCTAGTCTTTCCCATTCTATTGTTTTCCTCTATTTCTTGGCATTGATCGCTGAAGAAGGCTTTCTTATCTCTCCTTGTTATTCTTTGGAACTCTGCATTCGAATGAGTATATCTTTCCTTTTCTGCTTTGCTTTTCACGTCTCTTCCTTTCACAGCTATTTCTAAGGCCTCCTCAGACAGCCATTTTGCTTTTTTTCTTCAAGATTGTCTATTTCTTCCTAATTCAGTCTTATTTTATATTATAAACATTTATTTTAATTGGAGGCTAATTACAATATTGTATTGGCTTTGCCATACATCAACATGAATCCACCATGGGTGTACATGTGTTCCCCATCCTGAATTCCCCTCCCACCTCCCTGCCCATACCATCCCTCTGGGTCATCCCAGTGCACCAGCCCCCAGCATCAAAGACTGTTTCTAGAAACTTGGTCAGTTAAGTGGATTTGGGTTTTTTCTTTAGATTTTTTCAGACATTTGAAGTAGGCCTGTATTGATATAAATTTTCTCTTAGAACTGTGTTTACTGTGTTCCCTCAATTGTGGAAAGTTGTCTTTGTATTCTCATTTGTCTTCCGGTAATTTCTGATTTACTCTTGATATCATTTTTGAACCTACTGAGAGGATAACAGGCAGGAAGTCCAGGAGTCTCCAAATGGAAGAAATAGCCTGCAAGTGTCAAGACCTTTTTCTCTCTCTTAAGTGGAGGGAGGAAACAAACTAGCAATATTTTTTTCTTCTCCTTGGAAGGAAAGTTATGGCCAACCTAGATAGCATACTCAAAAGCAGAGACGTTACTTTGCCAACAAAGGTTCGTCTAGTCAAGGCTATGGTTTTTCCTGTGGTCATGTATGGATATGAGAGTTGGACTGTGAAGAAGGCTGAGCACTGAAGAATGGATGCTTTTGAACTGTGGTGTTGGAGAAGACTCTTGAGAGTACCTTGGACTGCAAGGAGATCCAACCAGTCCATTCTGAAGGAAATCAGCCCTGGGATTTCTTGAGAAGGAATGATGTGAAAGCTGAAACTCCAGTACTTTGACCACCTCGTGCGAAGAGTTGACTCATTGGAAAAGACTCTGATGCTGGGAGGGATTGCGGGCAGGAGGAGAAGGGGACGACAGAGGATGAGATGGCTGGATGGCATCACTGACTCGATGGACGTGAGTCTGAGTGAACTCTGGGAGTTGGTGATGGACAAGGAGGCTTGGTGAACTGCGATTCATGGGGTCGCAAAGAGTCGAGCATAACTGAGTGACTGATCTGATCTGATACAAATTTAAAAGGAGGTTTCTCTTAACATACTGTGTTGCCATAATGACACCTGGTTTCACCTGAAGTTAACTATTCTCAAACCTTGAGATAACTGATGCATTATTCTTATGGAAATGTTTGTCTTAAGCTATTTAATGTACTATGCATTTACCCCAAACTCTGTCTTTAAGTCGGTTCCACCTACTGGCTCCAAACCTACTTGACAAACCAGTATATTATGCTCAGATACTGTTCCCCTAATCTATGTAAACAAAATTATTTGTATGGTAATCTGCCCTTCTACAAGATTCAAGTTAATCATTTTATGGCCCGGGATGAGTCATCTAGTGTCAAGATTATCCCAAAATGCATCTTAGGGATGAGGGGCCTTGTGCCATTCTGAGTTAAGACATTCCTTTCTTTTATTAACAGACTGTTAGTGACTATATAACATCCAGCTGAAGACTAGCAGGGGGGTCCTCTTTCTGCCCCTTTCTGATTCCTATGTCAGAAGCTTTCTCTATCTCCTTTATACTTTAATAAAACTTCATTACACAAAAAACAAATAAAGTAATAAAACTTTATTACTCTGAGTGATCAAGTCTCGTTTCTGGCCCCATATTGAAATCTTCTCCAGAGGCGACAAATGCTGGCGTCTTTGTGTCGTTCAACATCAACCTTTCACTATAGTATTTTAGTAGTGTGTTGTTTAGTCTCTGTGTGTTTGTCTCTTTGCAGATTTATATCTGAGGTAAGTCTCCTGCAGGAAACATAGTGAAAGAACTCGTTTTTTTTGTTTTTAATCCAGTTAGGTGCTGAAACAGAAACCCTATGGGTCAGGCCCAAGGTGAATCTCTTTCTTCTAAGCGTGTGTTTTTCCTCTCCACAGAGTGGGTCCATTTCCCCAGAGGAAGAAGACCTCTGAGTCAGTTGGGAACCATGGGCAGACAGGGGTCTGATGCTCTGCCTATGTAAGTGCCAATGGCTGTGCTGTTTCAGCGTCAAGTGCAAGTTCCCATTGTCCTTTGCAGTTGAAGACGACTCCCTTTCTTTGCAACCCCCACCTTGTTATGGAGCTGCTCTTTACAGCTTGCAGGAGTTCACAGGGACCCTAAGCATTGGTTGAGAAGTGAGCTGTTGTGGAACAGCTGTGTCCCAGAACCAGGTTGTTCTGTGTCCCTTGGTGAAGTCTTCTCTCTGGTTGTAGGCTCCCTAGATCCAATGCAGCGATATGACCTGGATTGAGTTGGGCAGAAGCATTTGCTGTGTTCAGGCTGGGCACATGCGTAGGTGGTAGGTGGTCATGGGAAACTCTGCAGCCACTAGAGCAGACCCCTCTGTCTTTTCTGGGTGTAAAGTACCCTGTGTCTCTAAATTTTCCCCATCCTCTGTCACTCCTGCACTGTTGTGACATTGCTCCTCGGGGTAGGCCGTTCTTTGCATGTAATATCAAGGAATGGGCTGTAGTGAAATAGCTGTCATATGATCTCTGGGGGCTTGCTTAAATCAACACCAACATTGGCTGCCTCTGCTCCACCCAGGCTCTGCCCTGGCTGGGGGTTACCTCTGTGTCCCTCCGTCAACTCTTCCCTCAGAGTGACCTCTCCAGATACAGTGCCGTGGAGGGAGGAGGACTGTTGTGTTCATTCCACTGGGGCTGGGGTGTGTGGTGAGTTGGTTGTGGTAAAACAGCAGCTACTTGAGTAGACCTCTGTCTTCCCTGCCTCATGGACTAGTCAATGTGTGCTTCTCATGAGCATAGTCCTACCTTCCTATAGGTCTTCTTCTCGTCCCAGCCCTTCTCCCACCAGACAATGTGGCTTGTATCAAACACACAGGACCGTAGGCATGGGGTACCCAGTCTGTAGCTCAAACTACTCACTCACCAAGGTATCCATTTCTCTGAGTTGTCAGCCATGAGTACAGCTCCTGGCTCAATTGCGCAAGGATAGATCATATATTGGAACACAAAACAAATCTCAACAAATTTAAGTAGAAATCACATATATCTTACATTCCACTCACAATGGTATGAAATGAAGAAGCCATATTTGAGAAGAGAACTCAAAAGTGAGAGGGGAGTTTACAGCAATATGGGCCCCCTTAAAGAAAGAAGAAAAATCTCATATCACATTCTAGCCATACACCTAAACAAACTAGAAAAAGAGAAAAACAAAGTCCAGAGTTAGGAGAATGAAGGAAATGATAAAATTAGGGTGGAAATAAATAAAACAGAGACTAAAAAGATAGTGGAAAAGATCAATCCGGGAGTTCCCTGGTGTTCCAGTAACCAAGTCCACTGGGACTCCATGCTCCCAATGCAGGAGGCCTGGTTTTGATCCATGGTCCAGGATCTCGATAGTACATGTGACAACTAAGACTTCACAGGCTGAAACTAAAGATACCGAGTGCCACAACTAAGGCGTAGTGCACCCAGATAAATAAATATTTTTTTAAAGATCAATCAAAGTACTGGTTCTTTGAAAAGGTAAACACAATTGAGAAACCTTTAATTAGACTCACTTTTAAAAAGAGAGAGAGAAGGTTCTGATCAATAAATTATGAAACAAGAAAAAAAAAGAGCAATAATTACACAAGAATACAAATAATTATGACAATATTGTGAACATCTATCTATGCCAACAAACTTGGACAGACCAGAAGAAATGGATCCACTTTTAGAATCATACAACCTTCCAAGACTGAATCATAAAATAGAAAACCTGACTAGACTGATCACTCATCCAGTGCTTGAAATAGTAATAGAAAACTTCTCCAATCAAAAGTTCAGGACCAGATGGCTTTACACGTGAATTCTACCAAACATTCAAAGAGTTCATACCGATGCTTCCCAAGCACTTTCAAAAAAACTGATGAGTAGAGAATGCTTGTTACCTCATTTGATGAGGCCAACATCACTCTGATACCAAAAGCACAAAATGGCAATATATATAAAGAAAATTACAGGCCAGAATCTCTCATAAACATAGATGCAAAAACCCTCCACAAAATCTTAGAAAATTGCATGCAACAATACGTTGAAAGACTGCTATGGTCCCACATTCAGCTTGGTAACATCTACTTGTAGGCAGGAGGAGCTGGAAATGAAGGACGTGGCAGAGGACCCGTTCATGAATTCCACAATTTGTCATTTAATCATAGCTTCCTGGTAGCTCAGCTGAGATTCCACTTGCAATGCAGGAAACCCCAGTATCATTCTTGGGTCAGCCAGTATTCTGGCCTGGAGAATTCCATGGAGAAAGGAGCCTGGCTGTATACAGTCCATGGGGGTCTAAAAGAGTTGGCTACAACTGGGTGACTTTCACTTCATATCTGACACATTCAGTTTTTAAAAATTTATTTTACTGATATATAATGTTGATTGACAGTATGGTGTTGATGTCTGCTGTACTGCAAAGTGATTTAGTGACTATTTTTTCCAAATTTTCTCCCCCCATGGCTTATCACAAGATATTAACTATAGTTCCATGTGCTATGCAGTAGGACATTGTTCTTGATACATTCTGTATTTAATAGTTTTCATCTACTAATCTCAAACTCCCAATCCATCCTTCCCCTGCCTTCCCCCTTGGGAACCACAATTCTGTTTTCTGTCTGTGAGTCTGTTGTTCTTCATAGATAGGTTCATTTCTGTCATGTTTTCACTCGCTCAGTTGCTTCAGTCACGTTCAACCCTTCAGACTGCAGACTAGCAGATTTCTCTGTCCATGAGGATTCTCCAGGCAAGGATACTGGCGTGGGTTGCCATGCACTTCTCAGGGAATCTTCCTGACCCAAGGAGTGGATCAGACTTGGATGGAACCCACGTCTCTTTGTGTCTCCTTCATTGGCAAGAGGGTTCTTTACCACTAGCGCCACCTGGGAGGCCCCAGTATTTTAGTTTCCATACAGAAATGATATCACGTGGTATTTACTGTTCTCTTTCTGGCTTACTCCCCTTAGTATGATCATCTCTACCTCTATCCATGTTGCAGCACATGGCATTATTTCATTCTTTTTATGGCTGAGTTGTATTCCATTGTGTACATACACCACATACTATTTAATCAGTCAGGATTACTTTCTAATTTCAGTTCAGGGGAAAAATATCTTGCTTATTTAAAATACCCTCAAAACTGTTTTAAAAGCACATACAGTAAAGGAGGAAAGCTAAAATTTTGAGGAAACGCCACTCAACAGCATTCTACCTCTTCCTTCACAATATGAGTCATAGAATGTGAACTCACGGGGTCAGGAAGGAAAGGCCGTTTACTGATGTCCAGTGATGCAGGGCTTGGGGAGTGATGTCAGCTCATTGTGTTCAACGTCCACTGTGTTATTCAATATTTGCTATGCCTCAAAGAAATTCTGTGCCTCTCTACTGATATGATGAAAACACATTGATGTGTTCTGGTATTTCTGAAACATACCATTTAAAATGCAGATACATCAGTCTTTAAACCCTTTAAGCTTTACTGTAACCAATTCAACAGTATGTGAACCGTGAACTTCCAGATGTTCAAGCTGGATTTAGAAAAGGCAGAGGAGCCAGAGATCAAATTGCCAACATCCATTGGATCATCGAGAAAGCAAGAGAGTTCCAGAAAAACATCTACTTCTGCTTTATTGACTATGCCAAAACCTTTGACTGTGTGGCTCACAACAAACTGTGGAAATTCTTAAAGAATGGGAATACCAGACCACCTGACCTGCCTCTTGAGAAATCCACAGAATGGGAATACCAGACCACCTGACTTGCCCCCTGATAAATCTGTATGCAGGTCAAGAAGAAACAGTGAGTACTGGACATGGAACCACAGACTGGTTCCAAATCCAGAAAGGAGCATGTCAAGGTTGATTATTGTCACCCTGCTTGTTAACTTCAATGCAGAGTACATCATGCAAAATGCTGGGCTGGATGAAGCACAACTGGAATCAAGGTTGCAGGGAGGAATATCAATAACCTCAGATATGCAGATAACACCATCCTTATGGCAGAAAGCAAAGAAGAAGTAAAGAGCCTCTTGATGAAAGTGAAAGAGGAGAGTGAAAAAGTTGGATTAAAGCTCAACATTTAGAAAACGAGGATCATGGCATCTGGTCCCATCCCTTCATGGCAAATAGATGGGGAACAATTGAAACAGTGGCTGAGCTTATTTGGGGGGGGGGGGTCAAAATCACTGCAGATGGTGATTGCAGCCATGAAATTAAGTGACGCTTGCTCCTTGGAAATAAAGTTATGACCAACCTAGACAGCATATTAAAAAGCAGAGACATTACTTTGCCAATGAAGGTCTGTCTAGTCAGGGCTATGTTTTTTCTTGTAGTCATGTATGGATGTGAGAGTTGGACTGTAAAAAAAGCTGGGCACTGCAGAATGGATGCTTTTGAGCTGTGGTGTTGGAGAAGACTCTTGAGACTCCCTTAGATTTCAAGGAGATCCAACCAGTCCATCCTATAGGAAATCAGTCCTGAATATTCATTGGAAGGACTGATGCTGGCTGAAACCCCAATATTTTGGCCCATGATGAGAAGAACTGACTCATTTGAAAAGACCATTATGCTGGGAAGGATTGAAGGCAGGAGGAGAAGTGGACAGTAGAGGATGAGATGGTTGGATGGCATCACCGACTCTATGGACATGAGTTTGAGTAAGCTCCAGGAGTTGGTGATGGACAGGGAAGCTTTGCATGGTGCAATCCATGGGGTCACAAAGAATCAGACAAAAGATAAGACCACTAAAATTTGTGAGGGTGTATCCCTTATACTAGTTAGTTCCTCATAAGAAACCATCACAGGAGGTAAAGTTTGCTCACAGTGTTGAAAACATATTGATAATTATATAAATAATAAACAGTTTTCCTTTCATGAATGTGACCACATCTGAGTAGTCATGTTATAGTACATGGCAAGTGGATTTTCAGGTGCATTAAGCTTACTAAAGAGTTGATTCAAGATAGGGAATTTTCCCCAATTATCTGTGGGTCCAATGTAGTTAGTTCAGTTCAGTTGCTCAGTCACACCCAACTGTTTGTGACTCCAGGACTGCAGCATGCCAGATTTCCCTGTCCAGCACCAACTTCTGGAGCCTGCTCAAACTCATGCCCATAAGGTCGGTGATGGCATCCAAGCATCTCATCTTGGCCTCCCCTTCTCCTGCCTTCAATCCTTCACAGCATCAGGGTCTTTTCCAATGAGTCCAATCTTCGCATCAGGTGGCCACAGTTTTGGTGCTTCAGCTTCAGCATCAGTCCTTCCAGTGAATATTCAGGACTGGTTTCCATCACAGGCCAAGTCAAGTCACGTGGCCAAGCCCATGTCAGTGTGGGCAGGGCTGCTCAAGATGTGAGCGCTGAGCGTGGTCCCTTGCACACTGCGGATGTAACAGTCCTCACATGTGTGGTCCAGAGATAGCTGAGCTCCACTGCTGGTGAGTGGAGGCATCGGGAGTGTAAGGAGATGAGGCCGACTCCAGGGCATGTAGTTTGGAGAGAGCTGAAGATGGAAGCTTTACCCTGGGAGGCAGAAGAAACTGCAGGGCGTTTTGGCAAAGTAGTGACAGCATCCGAATTGAAGGGCAGGTTGAGGCTAAGAAACCTGAGAGAATTCTGGTCTAGGTGAGCTGGAGCAGGTGGAGTGAGGGAGGTGGCAGGTAATGAGGGTAACAAGGAAGATTGTCAAGGAGGCAGATTGGGACTTGGTGATGCCTGGATTAGGGGAGTAAAGGGAAGGATGCAGTCACCTTGGCACCCAGAATTCAGATCTTCCCAGTCTCAGCACCCACTACTCCCTGGGAAACGTTCTTGGTTCCTGCAAACCCACACATGCTTCAGCATCTCAGTCTTTTGCCTGTAAACGTGAACCTCTACCTGGAAAGCCTTCTTTCCTCCTCATTTGTCAGGGGAACAAGTAATTCGGTGTGCAGAGTGGGAAAGTGAGACCGAGTGGGACAGCAAGCATGGAGGAGTGAGTACATAGGGGTCAGATCCTGAGGAGCCTCTTAAGTAGCAGGGTGGGGGGCTTGAACTTGGCCCCAAGGGCCGAAGTCCAGTAAGACTTGGGGAGATCTTTCCAGGGTCAACAAAGCCCGGAGCCAGGGAAGAGGCTGGGATGATGGTCCTGGAAGGTGAAAAATTCAGCTGGGCAGTGGTTGAGGACAGAGGGCAGAGGGATCAAGGAAGTGGACTTGATGCCACTTCCCCTTTCCAAACCACAAAAAATTACACAAAGAGCAACCAGAAGGAAGGCCTGTCTCTCCCATCCTTGGTTCTCATCAGCATATCCAGTCTCAGCACACGCCTGTCTTTAGTCCGCCCCTGTCTAGGTGTGTCTTCCAGATGGGAGAACAGCCCCAGAGTGTGTGGGGTGTGTGATGTGGGCCCTTACAGAGCCACCACACCAGAACTTCACAAACCTCCCAGAGGAAAGAAAATGCCTCAATGTCCTCTGATAATTTAAGATCCTCTTCAGCCCAGCCCAAGACAGAAGGTGGCCCTACAAGTTAGATGAGGCTGAGCGGGCTGTGGCTGGCTTAGTGCTGTTGGAGCTGTGATGCACACTGTAGAAATTCTTTTATATGAATCACTGGGGGCAGAACCTGATCTGACTTGAACTAGTCTATTGACAAAGGCTGACTTGGACTGCTGTGTCGAGTATTATCCCTTTTCTTGGGGAGTAGAAAGTATAGCAGAAATATCTTTGTGTTTGCAATGGAGTATTACTCAGCCATTAAAAAGAATACATTTGAATCAGTTCTAAGAAAGTGGATGGAACTGGAGCCTATTATGCAGAGTGAAGTAAGCCATAAACAAAAACACAAATACCGTATACTAACGCATATATATGGCATTTAGTAAGATGGTAAAAATAACCCTATTTACGAGACAGCAAAAGAGACACTGATGTATAGAACAGACTTTTGGACTCTGGGACCGGGAGAGGGTGGGATGATTTGGGAGAATAGCATTGAAATATGTATAATATTATATCTGAAACGAGTCGTCAGTCCAGGTACGATGCCCGATAACAAATGCCTGGGGCTGGAGCACTGGGACGACCTGGAGGGATGGTGTGGGGAGGGGAGAGGGAGGAGGGTTCAGGATGGGGAACACGTGTATACTGGCGGCGGATCCATCTTGATGTATTGTAAAAGCAATGCAATATTGTAAAGTCAAGCAAAATAAAAAATAAGTAAATAAATAAATTAAAAAAATTAACATACAAAAAAAAGAGAGAAATATCCTTGTGTTTGGAATACATGGAATATACTGAATTAGTAATAAAAAGCATCCACAAAGAGAAGCACAGGCCCCAGTGGCTTCACTGAGTTTTACCAAAACATTTGCAAAATGAATAACCAGTTCTCAACTCTTTGAAAAACAGAAGGGGAGGAAGCACTTCCCAGCTTACTTTGAGGCCAATATTGCCCTGATAGCTAAAGCCGAAAACAAAATGCAATCTACAGAGCATTTATCTCTGAGAAACGTAGATACAAAATGCTGACAGCCTGAATTCAACAGCATTTAAAAAGAGTTGTATACCATGACCAAATGTACTTTATCTCAAACATTAAATGTTAGTTTAATGTCAAGAAAGTCAACCTAATATACCATATTAGTAGAATAAAATGCAGAGAGAACCACATGATCATGTCAACTGATGCAGAAAAAGCATTTGGCAAAATCTAACCCCTTTTTGTGATTAAAAACTCTCAAACTAGGAATAGAAGGGAACCTCCTTAAGCTGATAAAAGGCATCTCCAAAACCCCACAGTTAACAATACGTAGATATGAAAGACTTGAGTGTTTTCCCCATAAGATCAGGGATAAAACATTCTTGCCACTTCTGCAGACCATACTGGAAGTTCTAGCCAGAATATTTAGTCAAGTAAAAAAAAAGGTTTGCAGTTTGGAAAGGAAGAAGTAAAACTTTGCAGGTGACATGATCTTATATGTAAGAAATCCTAACAAATCCACTAAAAAAAAAAAAAAAAACCACCACCACTGTTTGGGCTTCCCAGGTGGTGCTAGTGGTAAAGCATCCCCCTACCAATGCAGATTTAAGAGGTGCAGGTTTGACCTGGGTTAGCCAGATCCCCTGGAGAAGGAAATGGCCATCCACTCCAGTATTCTTGCCTGGAAAATTCCACAGGCAGTGGAGCCTGGTGGGCTACAGTCCATGGGACCACAGACAGTCAGACACAACTCAACAGAGCACAGCACAGCGGCAAACATGTTTAGCAAGATGGTAGGATACAGGATCAACATGAAAATCACTTGCATTATTGCAGATAAAAGGTGTTTGGTGAGGATGTGGAGGTACTGGAATGCTCACACTGCTGATGAGGCTGTAAAATGCTGGACCTCACTTTGGAAAACATTACTAAGCCAATTTCACTGTGAGGCATATTCCTGAGGGAACTGAAAACGTGGCCACACAAGAATTTGCACACAAATGTTGGTAAGATTGTTCACAAGTCAAAATGTGGAACCCATTCGAATGTTTATCAACTGATCAATGGGTAAATGTATCCATATAATGGATATTTTTTAGCTATAAAAATAAGGGCTGACATGTGCTACAACATGTTGGAACCTGAAAAAAAAAAAAATACAAAAAAACATTGTGCTGCTCGAAAGGAGCCAGACACAAAAGGCTGTGTGTGTTGTGCTTTCCTTTACAGGACATGTCCAGATAGGTAAATCTGTAGAGACAAAGTAGCTGAGGTCAGCGGGTAGGGGGTGGGCAATGGAAAGTGACTCCTTAGTGGGTATCGGGTTTCTTCTGGAGATGATGAAATGTCCTGGAGTTAGTGGAGATGGTTCCCCCACTTCATAAATATACACCTATGCAGTTGTGTCCTATAAAAGGATGAGTTTTATGGTATATGAATTATGTCTCTATGAAAAGCAGTCACCAAGCCCTATCTGGCTACCCTGATTTAGGTAAGTGGATTTGTCAGAATAAAAGAGAATTGTTTTCTCCCCTGTCCACAAAGTTATTTATACTCCAGTTCGCCCTCCATACCCTTGGGTCAAAAATATTTGGAAAAACATTCCAGAAAGTTTCAAGCATCAGAACTTGTACTTGCTGCATCTGTTGTTCAGCACTCAGTTGTGTCCAAATCTCTGCAACCCCATGGACTGCAGCACACCAGGCCTCCCTGTACTTCACTGTCTCCAGGGGTTTGCTCAAACTCATGTCCATTGAGTCATTTACATTGCAGTTGGTATTATAAGTAATCTAGAGATGGTTTAAAGTAGACAAGAGGATGTGTGTAGCTTGTGTGCAATTGTTAAACATAAGGGGCTGGAGCATACATGGATTTTGGTAATCATGGGGGATCGGGGAAGGCAATGGCACCCCACCCCAGTACTCTTGCCTGGAAAATCCCATGGATGGAGGAGCCTGGTGGGCTCCAGTCCATGGGGTCGCTAA
Organism: Tragelaphus eurycerus; assembly: GCA_935064755.1. NCBI lineage: Eukaryota > Metazoa > Chordata > Mammalia > Artiodactyla > Bovidae > Tragelaphus > Tragelaphus eurycerus. Next base: position 131,532 of record CAKXYN010000227.1, on the reverse strand, counting down.
GAGTCGGACACGACTGAGCGACTTCACTTTCACTTTTCACTCTCATGCATTGGAGAAGGAAATGGCAACCCACTCCAGTGTTCTTGCCTGGAGAACCCCAGGGACAGGGGAGCCTGGTGAGCTTCCGTCTATGGGGTCACACAGAGTCGGACACGACTGAAGCGACTTAGCAAGCTGGGGTTAACCCGCGTATCCTGAGGGATGACTGTTTCACGTGCTGTTCTGAAGAAGACTTTCTAACACATTTGCTGTCAATTAGAGGATATGTTTGGTATTTTTAAAAATCTTTGATTATAGCCAAGACTTACTTTGGGCCTAATATGTGGTTGAGTTTTATAAATCCTTTCGTGTCTTTAAGAGGTGTAGTCAGCAATGGAAGCAACATTCTGCAAAGGCCAAAAGGCCAGGTTTATTGTTTGTGGTAGGCAGACCTGCTATTCATTTCTCAATTAATTCAGCTTTTAACAAATTAATACTAAGGAAATTGCTTAACTCCCACTTTTAATTATAGAATTGCCTGCTCTTCCTATTTTATTTTTGCTTTATCTATTTTGAAGCCATGGTTATAGAGGCATAAAATGAAGACTTTTTGTGTTTTTGGTGAATTCAGTCTTATCATTATGAAACTGTTTCTTTATACCGAGCAAGACCTTTTCATGTCAAGTCTTGTTTCTCTGAAATTAATATAGATGCATCAGCTTCTTTGGATTAGTACTTTCATGCCATGCTTTTTCCATCCTTTTACTTTAAAACTTTCTGCATCTTTAGGTTTTATATATAGCAATTATAAATGGCATATTTTTGGATAATCTAGTCTGACCAACTTTGTTAACTGATACTTAATTCCAGATATACTTAATATACTTAATGAATACATTTGCACCTAAATCTGCTGCCTCCCTTTATGCTTTCTATTGCTTCTATTCTTCTATGTTTCTTTTTCTAATCACCTCTTTGCTGATTGCCTTAGGATTTCTTTTACCAATTCATTTCTCCCCTCTTCTGGTTTGGAATCCACCGACTCTGCTTGCTTTTAGAGGTTCCCCTAGGGAAGTATTTCCCCACCTAAGTACTCACTGAGGTTTTCAGCTGGATAGTTTCTTGTGGAGGCTTTGCTTTAGGAAGTTTGTCAGCATCCCTAGCGTCCACTCACTCGTCAGCAGTCACAGCACCACCCCTCCTCCGTGAACAGAAATGTCTCCAGCATGGCATACATGGTGGAAGGCAAAATCCCTCCTGGCTGAGAACCTCTGCCCTAGGGATTACCATACGCATAGCCAACACATTAAAGTCTAACATCAAGACCTTCATCCTCATGGTTAATGAGAGAACCTTAGAATCTTGATACTCAGAATTCAGAATGGACAACAGCCTCAGCTGCCCCCAGAAGCTTGGTAGAAGTGCAGAATGTCTGACCACAACCCAGATCTGTTTGATTTTATATTTAGAATACTTCTTTTGTCTTGTATGCTGGAAATCTTAGTTTTTAATGAAGTGTATAAGATATAAAAGTATCACAAGTAGATTATATGTTAGTTATACATTCCATATATCAGGAAGGCATATACGACACCTATAATAATTCCAGGATGACTAACAAATTTACAGATAGTCTACTGAGCATAGCTCAACATATTCTTTATGGCTCATTTTTGGGAAGAAATTTCCCACTTAATGTGACCTGAGGTTGGTCACATGGCCCTTCTCGTCCACCCACTCACACTTGAGAAATGCTTCAGCCATGGGTGTGTGGAAAAGGCCACTGGCTGTGGGGGCCCATCCTCCCAGTTCTCCAGTCCTATCTTCTCCACCTGGAGGGTGACTTGGCTTCTGTGAACTTCACACTGGGAGAATAAAATGATAAATGCATGGTGATGAATGTATTGCTATGAGCAGCACCCCAGCCCACAGGCTCTGCTTGCTGTGTAAGACTGAGCCTTTCTTTAAAGCTGCAGTTTGCCGCTCCAGGTCCTTGATCCTGTCAGAGTGAAGAGACCAGGGTGGAGCCGGAATGAGCTGGCCCTAATTCCTCATCCCCTGCAGGCCCAAAACCAGCAATGGTGTGTCACTCATTTCTTCCATGACACTGTTCATGAGAACCGCCACACTAACGTTGTCTCCCTATTTATGACCCCACTTTGGCTGGAATTTTTTTTCAGCTTCTCCATTCAGCCCTCCAACTGCTTCAACCTAGATGACTTGAAAGTGGATGAGTTTGGGGAGCCATTTGGTACCTGTGGCTGCTTTAACTTAAACAGTCAGGGTAGAGGTTCTAACAGAGCCCTAGAATCACCCTGCTCGCAGGAGGTCTGTCTGTGGTGCAGGAGATGCGGGTGTCTTGGGTGGCTCAGATCCCCTGGAGAAGGGCATGGCAAGCCACTCCAGTATTCTTGCCTGGACAACCCCTGGACAGAGGAGCCTGATGGGCTACAGTCCATGGTATCTCAGTCGGACATGACTGAAGCAACTGAGCCCACTGGCACTGGAGAATATACACGGCTGCCCAAGCAGGTAAGGACCACACGAGGGCACTTTGTTCCTGATGTGCAAACTGTCCAGGTGAACGACAAGATCTTGCATACTATCATCATGGATGGATGGAAAGCACCAGGTTCATCTTCCCAAATGAGTGGTGACGGGCCTGAAGACATCTCTCACATGTTTGTGCTCAAAGACAAGTTCCACACACACTTTGGCAGGGATGCATCAGTGTGGTCTGGAGTTTATCACGGAGCCACAAGGACATGGCACCTGGATCCTTTCATGTGTGTGAGTAGATGGTGAAGGTGAAGATGATGGGGCTGTTTTCATTCATTACCACCAGGCTGGCTGTTCTTTGCCCATCTTTATTCATTTCCTAGGCATTGTACCTCAACTTTTTTCTCACTGTCTGCCTCATTTTCCCCTAAGGCAGCACGTGCTTCCCTCATGAACACTCCCACCACTACTGGAGGATTTCTTTACTCCACAATGAAATCATCATGACAGGCATGTAGTCTGCATAGGGAGGGTCTCCTCTTTCCCATGGTGCCACCAAGGGGGAGATGTCAGGGTCAAGTTCATATTGTTTCCAGATGGGGTAACATCAGAAGACAGATCCTGACATATTTAGGCTTTACTTGCCCTTCCCGGGATCCACATTAAAAAAAATATACACACACACACACACACAAACATATATATCTCTGGATCATACCCCCATCTAGTACCCTTCCAGAATTACTTCTACTTGACACTGATGACATTTTCTAAACTGCAGCAACAACAGTGCCTCTGATTCTGGGAAAACACCCCTGAACCTGAACTTCTTTGGAGTTGTGCTGCCTTGTAGAGAGGGCATGGGGAGAACTTGCCCATGTCAGGGTTCAACTTCGATGTCCCTAGCTTGGAAGCCACTTCTATCCAGTGGCTGGAGAGAGACCTGGATGATGCTCGGACGTAGAAAAAGATCTCTTGTCCAAGCCTGCAAATAGCACGTCTTCTTTCCCCTCCACTTTTTAAAGGCCTGCCCTGTCCTCCTTCTGGCCAGGGTCCAGCAGTCAAATAGTCGGGGCTACTACAGACTTATTCATGCATCATTACCCTTCTCACAGAATTGTTTGCCCAGACTCTAGGTTGAGACAGGAAGGAAAGGCAGTAACCTCTCAAGATTTTTCATCTGGGACAAGCTGAACAAGGCCCACAGTGGAGTTCTTAATAGCTCTCCTGCTTTGCCACACTTGGAGCTGAGAGGTCTGTTTTCCGTAATACTCTAGGTTATATGCGCACAGGGTAAGGGAACAGCAGAATGGGAACAGTTCTTCATTTCCATTAAGGCTAAGCTCTAGGGTGGGGAGCAGATTCCAGTCCTCAGCCTCCACTGGGGCAGGGGGCAGCTACTTGCCATGAAGAATATCAGGGCCACAGCTTTCCCTCCACCCTTCTGAAGTCATAGTCTAGGCAACTCAAACTTCTGGTTCTAATTTTGCAACACATGGAGCTACTTTTCTTTTCCTCTTCTGGAGACTGGGGTGGGGCGGGAGGACCAGCTCCACAAAGCCTGTAAGCCCACTCACGGACAAATATGTAATGTTTAAAATCTTGAGGGAGAAGAGGAAAGGGCTTCTGGAGCCAGGTCCGGGGTGAGTCTTTATTGTTGTTCATGTCTCATTCGTTCTCTTTGTGACCCCATGGACTTCAACACGCCAGGCTTCCCTTTCCTTCACTAGCTCCTGGAGTATGCTCAAATTCATGTCTTTACTAGATTTTTTTTTTTTTTTTTGACAAGACCTGTATATATTTTTTGAGATTTGAAAAATCATAGTAATAATACTCATAAAATTTACCATCTTAACCATTTAAAATTGTACAGATCAGTGGTATTAAATATATCCAGAGTGTTATGCAAACATCACCATATCCAGTTCCATCATTCATTTCATCTTGTAAAACTGAAACTCTATGCCCATTAAACAACAATTCATTAGCTTCTCTTTTCCCCCTTCCCCCAGTCTCCAGAAACTACTACTCTACTTTCTGTCTCTTATGATTTTGACATCTATTTCTTCTGTATTGACTATGCCAAAGCCTTTGACTGTGTGGATCACAATAAACTGTGGAAAATTCTGAAAGAGATGGGAATGCCAGACCACCTGATCTGCCTCTTGAGAAGTTTGTATGCAGATCAGGAAGCAACAGTTAGACCTCAAGGCTGTATATTGTCACCCTGTTTATTTAACTTACATGCAGAGTACATCATGAGAAATGCTGGACTGGAAAAAACACAAGTTGGAATCAAGATTGCTGGGAGAAATATCAATAACCTCAGATATGCAGCTGACACCACCCTTATGGCAGAAAGTGAAGAGGAACTAAAAAGCCTCTTGATAAAAGTGAAAGTGGAGAGTGAAAAAGTTGGCTTGAAGCTCAACATTCAGAAAACGAAGATCATGGCATCCGGTCCCATCAATTCATGAAAAATAGTTGGGGAAACAGTGGAAATAGTGTCAGATTTTATTTTTCTGGGCTCCAAAATAACTACAGATGGTGACTGCAGCCATGAAATTAAAAGACGTTTACTCCTTAGAAGGAAAGTTATGACCAACATAGATAGCATATTCAAAAGCAGAGACATTACTTTGCCAACAAAGGTTCGTCTAGTCAAGGCTATGGTCTTTCCTGTGGTCATGTATGGATGTGAGAGCTGGACTGTGAAGAAGGCTGAGCACCGAAGAATTGATGCTCTTGAACTATGGTGTTGGAGAAGACTCTTGAGAGTCCCTTGAACTGCAAGGAGATCCAACCAGTCCATTCTGAAGGAGATTAGCCCTGGAATTTCTTTGGAAGGAATGATGCTAAAGCTGAAACTCCAGTATTTTGGCCACCTCATGTGAAGAGTTGACTCATTGGAGAAGACTGATGCTGGGAGGGATTGAGGGTAGGAGGAGAAGGGGACTGACAGAGGAAGAGATGGCTGGATGGCATCACTGACTCGATGGATGTGAGTCTCAGTGACCTCCAGGGAGCTGGTGATGGACAGGGAGGCTTGGTGTGCTGCGGTTCCTGGGGTCGAAAGAGTCGGACATGACTGAGCGACTGATCTGATAGGATCTGAAATATATCACATTCGTGCAATCATACAGTATTTTCCTTTTGTGACTGGTCTATTTCTCCTAGCTATGCCCTGTCCGAACAACAAAATAGCATTTTACCAGACAAGCGGGTTTATGCAGGACAACAGAGAATTGTAGTTTGGGACAAGCAAACTCTGGCGAAACATACAGAAGTCCAGGAAAGCAAGTAAGAGGAAATTTTATAGAAGAGAAGAGGCAGTTGGGAGGGGCTGTTATAAACCAAAAGTCCATTGGAGAAAACTGAGAGTTCAAATTGCAGTGGCTTTTCGTTGAGTTGTGACAGTCTCTCACTGGTTGAGCTGTTGTCTGGCTTCCTGTTGCTAGTGGTAGTAGTAAAGTAGTGTCACCTCCTGCCAGAAATGCAAGGTAACATCTCTTCTTGCTGGGATCTGTATTGCGATCCAGAGGTGCATGTGTGAGTGCTCCCCCTGCTGGTCACCCGACAACATTTTAGTGAGATTTTCCTTTATTGTTTGTTCCCATTTCTCAAGTTTTATTTTTGTTGCATTATATTGCAGTATTTCCTTCTTTTCATTTTATGTCTATACTGTCTTTTACTTATCTGTTCATCTATTGATGAACTGTTGGGTTGCTTCCATGTTTTAGCTATCAAACATCTATTTGGGACCCTGCTTCTGATTCTTTTGTATAGATATGCAGAAGTAGATTTCAGATCAGATCAGATCAGATCAGTCGCTCAGTCGTGTCCGACTCTTCGCGACCCCATGAATCACAGCACGCCAGGCCTCCCTGTCCATCACCAGCTCCTGGAGGTCACCCAGACTCACACCCATCAAGTCAGTGATGCCATCCAGCCATCTCATCCTCTGTCGTCCCCTTCTCCTCCTGCCCTCAATCCCTCCCAGCATCAGAGTCTTCTCCAATGAGTCAACTCTTCACATGAGGTGGCCAAAATACTGGAATTTCAGCTTTAGCATCATTCTTTCTAAAGAAATTCCAGGAATGATCTCCTTCAGAATGGACTGGTTGGATCTCCTTGCAGTCCAAGGGACTCTCAAGAGTCTTCTCCAACACCACAGTTCAAAAGCATCTATTCTTCGGCGCTCAGCCTTCTTCACAGTCCAGCTCTCACATCCATACATGACCACAGGAAAGACCATAGCCTTCACTAGTCGAACCTTTCTTGGTAAAGTAATGTCTCTGCTTTTGAATATGCTGTCTAGGTTGGTTATAACTTTCCTTCCAAGGAGTAAGCGTCTTTTAATTTCATGGCTGCAGTCACCATCTGCAGTGATTTTGGAGCACAGAAAAACAAAGTCTGACACTGTTTCCCCATCTATTTCCCATGTAGTGATGGGACCAGATGCCATGATCTTCGTTTTCTGAATGTTGAGCTTTAAGCCAACCTTTTCACTCTCCACTTTCACTTTCATCAAGAGGCTTTTTAGCCCCTCTTCACTTTCTGCCATAAGGGTGGTGTCGTCTGCATATCTGAGGTTATTGATATTTCTCCCAGCAATCTTGATTCCAACTTGTGTTTCTTCCAGTCCAGCATTTCTCATGATATACTCTACATATAAGTTAAAGAAACATGGTGACAATATACAGCCTTGACGTACTCCTTTTCCTATTTGGAACCAGTCTGTTGTTCCATGACCAGTTCTAACTGTTGCTTCCTGACCTGCATACAGATTTCTTAAGAGGCAGATCAGGTGGTCTGGTATTCCCATCTCTTTCAGAATTTTCCACAGTTTATTGTGATCTACACAGTCAAAGGCTTTGGCATAGTCAATAAAGCAGAAATAGATGTTTTTCTGGAACTCTCTTGCTTTTTCCATGATCCAGCGGATGTTGGCAATTTGATCTCTGGTTCCTCTGCCTTTTCTAAAACCAGCTTGAACATCAGGAAGTTCACGGTTCACATATTGCTGAAGCCTGGCTTGGAGAATTTTGAGCATTACTTTACTAGCGTGTGAGATGAGTGCAATTGTGTGGTAGTTTGAGCACTCCTTGGCATTGCCTTTCTTTGGGATTGGGATGAAAACTGACCTTTTCCAATCTTTTGGCCACTGCTGAGTTTTCCAAATTTGCTGGCATATTGAGTGCAGCACTTTCACAGCATCATCTTTCAGGACTTGGAATAGCTCCACTGGAATTCCATCACCTCCACTAGCTTTGTTTGTAGTGATGCTTTCTAAGGCCCATTTGACTTCACATTCCAAGATGTCTGGCTCTAGGTCAGTGATCACATCATCATGATTATCTGGGTCTTGAAGCTCTTTTTTGTACAGTTCTTCTGTGTATTCTTGCCACCTCTTCTTAATATCTTCTGCTTCTGTTAGGTCCACACCATCTCTGTCCTTTATCATGCCCATCTTTGCATGAAATGTTCCTTTGGTATCTCTGATTTTCTTGAAGAGATCCCTAGTCTTTCCCATTCTGTTGTTTTCCTCTATCTCTTTGCATTGATCACTGAAGAAGGCTTTCTTATCTCTTCTTGCTATTCTTTGGAACTCTGCATTTAGGTGTTTATATCTTTCCTTCTCTCCTTTGCTTTTCGCTTCTCTTCTTTGGGTACTATCATTACTGGGGTAATCAATAGGGTCAGGAGCTAAAGAAATATGTGATATTGTTGCTGCTGCTGCTGCTAAGTCGCTTCAGTCGTGTCCGACTCTGTGCGACCCCATAGACGGCAGCCCACCAGGCTCCTGGGATTCTCCAGGCAAGAACACTGGAGTGGGTTTCCATTTCCTTCTCCAACGCATGAAAGTGAAGTCGCTCAGTCGTGTTCGACCCTCAGCGAGCCCATGGACTGCAGCCTACCAGGCTCTTCTGTCCATGGGATTTTCCAGGCAAAAGTACTGGAGTAGATTTGGGTACTATCATATAGTAATTCTATGTTAATTTTCTGAGGAGCGGCCATCCTGTTTTCCAGTGGCTGAGCCATCTTACATTTCCACCCAACAGTACTTATATTCTGCCCAATAGAATTCCTTCCAATTTCTCCACATTCTTGTCTTCACTTGTTGTTTTCTATTGTTTTGATAGGAGCTATCTTAAAGGCTGCAAGATGGCATTTCATCGTAGATTTGATCTGCATTCCCTAGTGGATAGTGATGTTGATCATCTTTTCATGTGCTTATTTGTCATTTGTATATATCTTCTATGGAGAAACATCCTTTCCCAAGTTCTGAATTCGGTTATTTCTGTGTTGTATTTTTTTTCTTTTTTCTTTTTTTGTTGTTGTTGTTTAAGAGTTTTTTCCATATTTTGGATATTAATGTCTTATCAGGTATATGATTTGCAAATATTTTCTCTTATTCAGTGAATTCTCTTTTTACTCTGATGATTCTGTCTTGGATACACAGAAGCTTCTTAAATTTCAGTAAGTTCAGTTTGTGTTACCTGTGCTTTTAGTGTCAAATCCAAAGAAATCATTGCCAAGTCTAATGTTGCAAACTTTTGCCCTGTATTTTCTCCTAAGAATTTTATTGTTTTAGGTCTTACATTTAGGTCTTTGTCCATTTTGAGTTAATTTTTGTATGTAGTGTTAAGTAAGAGTCCAACTTCCTTCTTTTGCATGTGGATGTCCAATTTTCCCAGCCTCATTTGTTGAAAGAACTGTCATTTCCCCACATTTCCCAGAACTTGGGTGAGAAGATTTCCACTTGTTCCAGGAAGCATTCTCCTATCCCCTAACCAAGATTGTGTAAGATCTTTGTAATTTTCTCTTTGAGAAAGTCATGTCTCTCTCAACATTACATCCTTATCATCATGATTATTCAAGAATGTGAAGAAATGTCTTAGATTTTACCCTACATGCAAGATAACAAATTATCCTGCCAACTTCATGGATGCTGTCAGAAGGCATGAGACTCTTGGGTCTGAGAAGAAAGATTTCATTATTCATGACACAAGAACAGCAAGAGCTTTGTGTTTTCATTTGTTTTTGTCTGTATCAGGCTTCTCAGAGGTGATAAAAAGAGGCCTCAAAAACACATAATAGGTTTACATTTTGTATTACATTTTAAGCCTGCCTTAATAAAATACAACAGCCTGGAAGGTTTAAAAATAGATAGCTTTCAGTTTTTCACATAGATAGTTTTTCACAGTTCTGGAGGCTAGAAGTACATGATCAAGTTGTCAATGTGTTTTCTTTTTGTGAAGCCTCCTACTTGCATTTCAGATTTTCTTTTAATTTTGCACGGATGCACTGGTTTTTAGTGGCATACCGTTTCATCTCCAGGATGCTCCTGAATTAAGTACTTGATAAAATCATTGAGCCGTCAGATCTAGGTGCTATTACTTTATAACTATTTTCAAATCCTCCCTCTTTTCTCTATTTATTTGTTATGCACCCATTTCTTATCACAGGGTTCAATAATGATAAAGTACATTTTCCTACAAAATGTCCATAATAATTGGCTTTGGATTATGAAAATGAGTCTAGATTGATAGAAGTTGTGCCAGTGATTCCTATCATGAGTTCTTGATGATGTTCCTCCTTTTCCCTTGGTCTCTTTGAATATGCTTCCCAGGTATTTTGTCTCATTCCATTTCTTTACCAATACTTTCATTGACGGTTCCATTAAATGGTTGAAGGTGAGGAAAGTACTAGTGTTAGGGCAGAGGTGCATCTCAGGGAAGTGAAGAATCCAGAAGGACACAAATGGTTTGTGTCTGTCCCTAATGTGTGTGATTTCAGCATTTCTTCCTCGTGAGACCATCACCTTCAGGGATCATGGAAAAGAAAATGCCTCTCAAGTACAGCCAGTTGTCTCTGAAGGGTGCTAACTAGAAACTTGTAATTGTTTCCAGTAATTAAGAAGTGAGAGAAAAGTTTCCAGAAATGTTCTCAGCTCCCAAGCCTGCACTCCCCTCGCTGCTGCAGGTGAAATGATAATTGCAGTTTTGACAGGAGGGAAGGGGACGACAGCGTCTCAAACCCATTTATCAGGATCTGGCTCCCACCCTCCCACACACATACAGGGTATAATAACCATCCTACCATGCCCTTGTCCTGCCAGCTGGAAGGTATGTTCATTGTACTTTCATCTGAGCAGCAGAGTCTGTGAGAGGAAGGCATATCAAGATTCTGGGTAAGTGATCAGATCAGAAACAGACACCGACACCAATTTGTTAACATTCTAACAAGTCTAGTATGTCAGTTTATGCAAGACAGAAGAATACATGCTCTACAAGTGCTAAATTTTGCCTCTGTGTCTTATATGTAATGTCAATTGCAAATATTAATTCATTGCTAATTTATTCACTGGGCTCAGACAATAACACACTGGTTCAGTATACGATTGGACAGTAATAATATAGTTTTGTCTTAAACTGTTTTATCAGATGCTAGTGTTTTATGTCTTAAGGTTTATTGCCTACATATGATTATTCAAACATTTCTACAATATATGTTATTTTAGTTGTGCTTCTGTCATAGGAACAAAAGAGTCCTTCTGTTGCCATCCTCACAGTGAAGCATTCTGGTCTTCATGACATTGCCTTGTGCTGAGGCAGGTTCCTGCTGTATTCTACTGCCAGCAGTGATGTTCATGTATTAGACGCTAAGACTTTATTCATAATACGTGGTACCATAGAATAAAGCTTTACAAATAAATGGAATCATGTTATATGAACATTACAAAATACCACAGGTATACAACCAATAGTTGTGACATCAAAATCAAATATGGATCTGGTTTATTATATGCTTGCAACTAACTAGATGTTTCCATGACTGTTGATCAGTGCACTCTTTTTTTTTTTCTTTGGCTGTGCATCACAGTCCTTGGAATCTTAGATCCTGGACCAGGGATTGAACCTGGACCCTCTGCGGTGGAAGGCAGAGTCTTAATCATTTAAGCACCTGGGAAGTTCCTCAAACCACTGTCTTGAGTAGCCCAATGGGATTCAGTCCTCACTCTGCATAAAGAAGCAGATTTGACAAATACATAACCTGTCTGGGTATAGGTTACATTCCTCTGTATAACTAAGGTCCCTTCAGTTCCTGCCTAATAAATTTGTGAAGAATAAGAATTGATCACATGAGTATCTCCAGTGATTAATTTTGCATATTAGTCTTCTTTATATGTTATACCTCGAACCTTTAAAGGCTGCTGGTGACAGAAAACACAAGAAGCAAATATTTCCAAGTGGGAACTATTGTTAAGTGGAGAATATTGGATTACAGTTGACACTATGCATGTAGCCCATGCCTCATATTCCCATGCAGGACATTCTAACTCAGAAGTACCAGTGACTGTGAACTGAGAGGATGGCTGGCAGCCTTTTCATAATAGGCATGATCATCTTAACACAGACCGTGGTTGGAATCCTGGGCAATTTCTCACTCCTTTGCAGTTATATCATCCTTCACTTCACGGGTTACAGATTAAAGTCCACAGATTTGATCCTTAGGCACCTGATTGTGGCCAACTTCTTGGTCCTCCTCAAAGGGGTCCCCCAGACACTGGCAGTGTTTGGGTGGAAGGAGTTCCGCAGTGATTTTGGCTGCAAACTTATCTTCTTTCTGCACAGAATGGGGAGGGGAGTGTCCATCGGTAGCATTTGCCTCTTGAGTGTCTTTCAGATGATCACAATCAGTCCCTGGAACTCCAGGTGGGCAGTGCTGAAAGTAACAGCTCCCAAGTACACGGTTCCCTCTCTTTGCCTGTGTTGGAGCCTGCAAATGCTGGTAAATGTCTTTTTTCCTATCTATATAACTGGCAAATTGAGTCACAAGAACATCACAGAGGAAAGAGATTATGGCTCCTGTTCTACTCTTCCTACTAACCAGAAGAATATAAAAACCAGAGACGCCTTGTATGCAGCATTGCTGTCACTCCCTGATGTTTTATGTTTGGGGCTCACGCTCTGGGCTGGTGGCTCCATGGTTCTCATCCTGTACAGACATAAGCAGCAGGTCCAGCACATTCGTAGGACCAACACCTCATCCAGGTCCTCCCCTGAGTCCAGAGCTACTAAAACCATCCTTCTCCTGGGGGGCACCTTTGTCTGCTTTTATTCTCTTTCCTCCATCTTTCAAGTTCTTCTGGGTCTTTTTGTTCAGCCCAGCTGGTTCTTTGTGAACATGACTGTAATCATAACAGCGTGCTTCCCAACTTTCAGCCCCTTTCTGCTCATGAGCCGTGACTCCAGTGTACACAGGCTCTACTTTGCCTGGAAAAGAAATGCAAACTCCACTACTATTATGACAAAAGTGTGAATTTTATTTATTTCTACAATGAGCCATTGCCAGCTCATTTATTCACCCTTAGAATCCTAATTTAACTTTTGAATTCTAAGATAATATTACAGATAAGCCAAATGTCTTCTTCAATATAAAGACCAATTGGAATATATTATCATGAAATATGAATAGTTCATATAAAATTATATCTTGAAGTTTCCTTGTAGAAAAGGAGTTCACAAATTTATGCAATAAACAACAAGTCTTGAAATGATATGCATATTATAAAGTGTTCAAATGTGTTACTTTCAGTCTAACAGAACAAATTTCCCACAAATGAAGTAGGTATGGAATTATAGATAAAAGTATACATGAAAATGGATCAGTGTGTACAGCAGTCAGAAATGAAATTGAAGAAATTAATGTCCTCACAGAGTAAAGAATACCCTGGTTACTACGCGAAGGTAAAATCAGGTAAGAATTTGGGAGCCAGTTACAAGTTTATAGTTAACATGTTAAGAGAGATGGCAGTATTTATTAGAAAGAGTCTTGCAGGGAGATTAGCACATTAAAATATTTTCATGTAGAAATGAGCAGTTTGAAGTGAAGGACAATAAAAACATACCGAAAGAAAAATATATTTCAGCAAATTTAAAAAACTGAGATATATTTGACATATAACATTGTGTGAATTTAAAGTGTAAGATCTGATAATTTGTTACACATAAATATTGTAATGCGACTGCAATTATCAGCACATATCACAATGCATAACTTTTCTTTTGCATCACATTTTTCATTGAATTATCATTGATTTACAGTATTATAGTAGTGGCAGAGGTACCACATTGTGGTTCAATATATAGGCCATATTTTCTTTAAAGTTATTATGAACTATTGGCTATATTCCCTGTGCTGTAAAGTATGTCCTTGTAGTTTATTTATTTTATACATAGTAATGTGTACTTCTAAATCTTTACTCTGTCTTGCCCCTTCCCACTTTCTCTCTCCACTGGTAAGCACTAGTTTATTCTCTATATGCGAGAGGCTTTTTCTGTATCATTATTTTCATCCATTTGTACTAGCTTTAGATTCCATATGTCAAGGGATAATATGCAGTATTTATCTTTCTCTGTCTGACTTAATTCATTAAACAGAAAGATATCCAGGTCCATCTATGTTAGGAGCAGCAAAATTTTATCCTTAAAGGGTGAGGAATATTCCATTGTGTGTGTGTGTACTGAATTCATTAGTTTTCTAGTGGAGACATTAGGGTTTTCTAGAGAAAGTATCATTTCTCTATAGTAGTGAGAGTTTTACTTCTCTTAGGCATTGGATGTCTCTTATTACTTTTTTGTCCAAATACCGTTAAACCAGAGTGGCAAGAGTGAGCATCCTTCTCTTGGTCCTGATTTTAGAGGAAAAGACTTTCAGATATCCACCTCTGTGGGTTTGCCTTTATTATGTGGAGATGTATTTTCTCTACGCTCATTTTTCGGAGAGTATTTACCATGAATGGATGTTAGATTTGGTCAATGCTTTTTCTATGTCTATTGATACAACCTTGTGTTTATCTTCCTTTTTTTTTTTTTTTTTTTTTAAATGTGGTGTATCACGTGGATTGACTTGTGGATTTTTAACCATCCTTGCATCTCTGGAACAATGCTATGTGATAATCATTTATGATACCTGTTATAGATTGTTGAATTTTGTCTGCTAATATTTTGTTGAAAATGTTTTTAAACCATATTCATCAAGAAAATGATCTGTAATTATCTGTAGTGTCTTTTTATAGTACTGATATTAATGTAAAGATAGCCTGATAGAATAAATTTAAGAGTGTTCTCCTCACTTACTCCTTGGAAGGAAAGTTATGAGCAACATAGATAGCATTTTCAAAAGCAGAGACATTATTTCGAACAAAGGTCTCGTCTAGTCAAGACTGTGGATTTTCCTGTGGTCATGTATGGATGTGAAAGTTGGACTGTGAAGAAGGCTGAGCCCCGAAGAATTGACGCTTTTGAACTGTGATGTTGGAGAAGACTCTTGCGAGTCCCTTGAACTGCAAGGAGATACAACCAGCCCATTCTGAAGGAGATCAGCCCTGGGATTTCTTTGGAAGTAATGATGCAAAAGCTGAAACTCCAGTACTTTGGCCACCTTTTCCATTCCTTTGGCCCCTGCTGAATTTTCCAAATTTGCTGGCATATTGAGTGCAGCACTTTCACAGCATCATCTTTTAGGACTTGAAATAACTCAACTGGAATTCCATCATCTCCACTAGCTTTGTTTGTAGTGAAACTTCCTAAGACCCACTTGACTTCAAATTCTAGGATGTCTGGCTCTAGGTGAGTGTGAATGATCACACCATCATGATTATCTGGGCTGTGAAGGTCTTTTTTTGTACAGTTCCTCTGTGTATTCTTGCCACCTCTTCTTAACATCTTCTGCTTCTGTTAGGTCCATACCATTTTTATGCTTTATTGAGCCCAACATTGCATGAAATGTTCCCTTTGTGTCTCTAATTTTCTTGAAGAGATATCTAGTCTTTCCCATTCTGTTGTTTTCCTCTATTTCTTGGTATTGATCGCTGAAAAAGGCTTTCTTATCTCTCCTTGCTATTCTTTGCAACTCTTCATTCGAATGAGTATATCTTTCCTTTTCTGCTTTGCTTTTCACGTCTCTTCCTTTCACAGCTATTTCTAAGGCCTCTTCAGACAGCTATTTTGCTTTTTTTTCATTCAAGATTGTCTATTTCTTCCTAATTCAGTCTTATTTTTTAATAGAAACGTATTTGTTTTAATTGGAGGCTAATTACAATATTGAATTGGTTTTGCCATACATCAAC
Source organism: Tragelaphus eurycerus (assembly GCA_935064755.1). NCBI lineage: Eukaryota > Metazoa > Chordata > Mammalia > Artiodactyla > Bovidae > Tragelaphus > Tragelaphus eurycerus. The sequence continues at coordinate 115,916 of CAKXYN010000227.1, read as the reverse complement.
ATGAATCCACCATGGGTGCACACGTGTTCCCCATCCTGAATCCCCCTCCCACCTCCCTCCCCATACCATCCCTCTGGGTCATCCCAGTGCACCAGCCCCGAGCATCAAAGAGTGTTTCTAGAAATTTGGTCAGTTAAGTGGATTTGGGTTTTTTCTTTAGATTTTTTCAGACATTTGAAGTAGGCCTGTATTGATATAAAGTTTTTTATAAGAACTGTGTTTACTGTGTTCCATCAATTTTGGAAAGTTGTGTTTTTATTCTCATTTGTCTTCTGGTAATTTTTGATTTACTCTTGATACCTTTTTTGAACCTATTGAGAAGGTAACAGGCAGGAAAGCCAGGAGTCTCCAAATGGAGGAAATAGCCTGCAAGTGTCAGACATTTTTCTCTCTCTTAAGTGGCAGGAGGAAACAAACTAGCAATATTTTTTTCTTCTCTATACAAATTTAAATGGAGGTTTCTCTTAACATACTGTGTTGCCATAATGACACCTGGTTTCACCTGAAGTTAACTATTCTCAAACCTTGTGATAACCAATGCATTTTTCTTATGGAAATGTTTGTCTTAAGCTATTTAACGTGTTATGCATTTACCCGAATCTCTGTCTTCAAGTCGGTTTCACCTAATGGCTCCGAACCTACTTGACAAACCAGTATATTATACTCAGATACTGCACCCCTAACCTATGTAAACAAAATTATTTGTATGGTAATCTGCCCTTCTACAAGAGTCAAGTTAATCATTTTATGGCCCAGGATGAGTCGTCTAGTGTCAAGATTGTCCCCAAATGCATCTTAGGGATGAGGTGCCTGGTGCCATTCTGAGTTTTAAGACATCCCTTTCTTTCATTAACAGACTGTTAGTGGCTATATAACATCCAGCTGAAGACTAGCAGGGGGATAATCTTTCTGTCCCTTTCTGATGCCTATGTCAGAAGCTTTCTCTATCTCCTTTATACTTTAATAAAACTTTATTACACAAAAGCTCTGAGTGATCAAGCCTCGTCTCTGGCCCCGTATTGAAATCTTCTCCTCCAGAGGCCCCAAATCCAGGCGTCTTTGTGTCGTTCAACAACAACCTTTCACTATCATATTTTAGTAGTGTGTTGTTTAGTCTCTGTGTGTTTGTCTCATTGCAGATTTATATCTGAGGTAAGTCTCTTGCAGGAAACATAGTGAAAGAACTCGTTTTTTGTTTTTAATCCAATTAGGTGCTGGAACAGAAACCCTATGGGTCTGGCCCAAGGTGAATCTCTTTCTTCTAAGCGTGTGTTTTTCCTCTCCACAGAGTGGGTCCATTTCCCAAGAGGAAGAAGACCTCTGTGTCAGTTGGGAACCATGGGCAGACAGGGGTCTGATGCTCTGCCTATGTAGGTGCCAATGGCTGCACTGTTGCAGCCTCAAGTACAAGTTCCCATTGTCCTTCACAGTTGAAGACCGCTCTCTGTCTTTGCAACCCCCACCCTGTTATGGAGCTGCTCTTTAGAGCTTGCAGGAGCTCACAGGGACACTAAGCATTGGTTGAGAACAGAGCTGTTGTGGAACAGCTCTGTCCCAGAACCAGGTTGTTCTGTGTCCCTTGGTGAAGTCTTCTTTCTGGTTGATCCCTAGATCCAATGCAGTGATATGACACGGTTTGAGTTGGGCAGAAGCATTTGCTGCTTTCAGGCTGGGCACAGGCGTAGGTGGTAGGTGGTCGTGGGAAACTCTGCAGCCACTAGAGCAGACCCCTCTGTCTTGTCTGGGTGGAAAGCCCCTTGTGTCTCTGAACTTTCCCCATCCTCTGTCACTCCTGCACTGTTGTGAAACTGCTCCTCAGGGTGGGCAGTTCTTTGCATGAAATATCAGGGAATGGGCTGTAGTGAAATAGCTGTCATATGAGCTCCGGGCTGCTTCTAGGGGGTTGCTTGAATCAACACCAACAGAGGCTGCCCCTGTTCCACCCAGGCTCTGCCCTGGCTGGGGGTTACCTCTGTGTCCCTCCGTCAACTCTTCCCTCAGAGTGACCTCTCCAGATACAGTGCCGTGGAGGGAGGGAGGACTGGTGTGTTCATTCCACTGGGGCTGGGGTGTGTGGTGAGTTGGTTGTGGTAAAACAGCAGCTACTTGAGTAGACCTCTGTCTTCCCTGCCTCATGGACTAGTCAATGTGTGCTCTTCATGAGCATAGTCCTACCTTCCTATAGGTCTTCTTCTCGTTCCAGCCCTTCTCCCACCAGACAATGTGGCTTGTACCAAACACACAGGACCCTAGGACTGGGGTACCCAATCTGTGGCTCAAACTACTCACTCACCAAGGTATCCATTTCTCTGAGTTGTCAACCATGGGTACAGCTCCTGGCTCAATTCCTCAAGGGTAGATGATATATTGGAACACAAAACAAATCTCAGCAAATTTAAGTAGAAATCACATATATCCTCTATTCCACTCACAATGGTATGAAATGAAGAAGCCATCTTTGAGAAGAGAACCTGAAAAGTGAGAGGGGAATTTTCAGCAATATGGGCCCACGTAAAGAAAGAAGGAAAATCTCAAATCACATTCTAGCCATACACCTAAAGAAATTAGAAATAGAGAAAGAAACAAAGCCCAAAGTCAGGAGAATGAAGGAAATGATAAAATTAGTGTGGAAATAAATAAAACAGAGACTAAAAAGACAGTAGAAAAGGTCAATCAGGGAGTTCCCTGGTGTTCCAGTAGCTAAGTCCACTGGGACTCCATGCTCCCAATGCAGGAGGCCTGGGTTTGATCCATGGTCCAGGATCTCCATAGTACCTGCGACAACTAAGACTTCACATACTGAAACTAAAGATACAGAGCGCCACAACTAAGACTTAGTGCACTCAGATAAATAAATGTCTTTCTAAAAGAGCAAGCAAACTAAGTACTGGTTCTTTGAAAAGGTAAACAAAATTGATAAACCTTTAATTAGACTCACTTTTAAAAAAGAGAGAGAAGGTTCTTATTAATAAATTGTGAAACAAGAAGAAAAAGAGCAATAATTACACAAGAATACAAATAATTATGACAATATTGTGAACACCTATCTATGCCAGCAAATTTGGAAAAATCAGCAGTGGCCAAAAGATTGGAAAAGGTCAATTTTCATCCCAATCCCAAAGAAAGGCAATGCCAAAGAATGCTCAAACTACCACACAATTGCACTCATCTCACACACTAGTAAAGTAATGCTCAAAATTCTCCAAGCCAGGCTTCAGCAATATGTGAACCGTGAACCTCCTGATGTTCAAGCTGGTTTTAGAAAAGGCAGAGGAACCAGAGATCAAATTGCCAACATCCGCTGGATCATGGAAAAAGCAAGAGAGTTCCAGAAAAACATCTATTTCTGCTTTATTGACTATGCCAAAGCCTTTGACTGTGTAGATCACAATAAACTGTGGAAAATTCTGAAAGAGATGAGAAAATTCTGAAAGAGATGGGAATACCAGACCACCTGATCTGCCTCTTGAGAAATCTGTATGCAGGTCAGGAAGCAACAGTTAGAACTGGTCATGGAACAACAGACTGGTTCCAAATAGGAAAAGGAGTATGTCAAGGCTGTATATTGTCACCGTGTTAATTTAACTTATATGCAGAGTACATCATGAGAAACACTGGACTGGAAGAAACACAAGTTGGAATCAAGATTGCTGGGAGAAATATCAATAACCTCAGATATGCAGACGACACCACCCTTATGGCAGAAAGTGAAGAGGAACTCAAAAGCCTCTTGAAGAAAGTGAAAGTGGAGAGTGAAAATGTTGGCTTAAAGCTCAACATTCAGAAAACGAAGATCATGGCATCTGGTCCCATCACTACATGGGAAATAGACGGAGAAGCAGTGGAAACAGTGTCAGACTTTGTTTTTCTGGGCTCCAAAATCACTGTAGATGGTGACTGCAGCCATGAAATTAAAAGACACTTACTCCTTGGAAGGAAAGTTATGACCAACCTAGATAGCATATTGAAAAGCAGAGACATTACTTTGCCAACAAAGGTTCGCCTAGTCAAGGCTATGGTCTTTCCTGTGGTCATGTATGGATGTGAGAGCTGGACTGTGAAGAAGGCTGAACGCCGAAGAATTGATGCTTTTGAACTGTGGTGTTGGAGAAGACTCTTGAGAGTCCCTTGGACTGCAAGGAGATCCAACCAGTCCATTCTGTAGGAGATCAGCCCTGGGATTTCTTTGGAAGGAATGAAGCTAAAGCTGAAACTCCAGTATTTTGGCCACCTCGTGCAAAGAGTTGACTCATTGGAGAAGACTCTGGTGCTGGGAGGGATTGGGGGCAGGAGGAGAAGGGGACGACAGAGGATGAGATGGCTGGATGGCATCACTGGCTCGATGGATGTGAGTCTGAGTGACCTCAGGGAGTTGGTGATGGACAGGTAGGCCTGGCGTGCTGCAGTTCATGGGGTCGCAACGAGTCAGACATGACTGAGCAACTGATCTGATCTGATCTATTCCAACAAACTTGTACAGACTAGAAGAAATGGACCCATTTTTAGAATCATACAACCTTCCAAGACTTAATCATGAAATAGAAAACCTGACTAGACTGATCACTCATCCAGTGCTTGAAATAGTAATAGAAAATTTACCCAAACAAAAGTTCAGGACCAGATGGCTTCACAGGTGAATTCTACCAAATATTCAAAGAGTTAATACCGATGCTTCCCAAAAAACTGAAGAGTAGAGAATGCTTGTTACCTCATTTGATGAGGCCAACATCGTTCTGTTAACAAAAGCACAAAATGGCAATATATATTAAGAAAATTACAGGCCAGAATCTCTCATAAACATACATTCAAAAACCCTCCACAAAATCTTAGAAAATTGCATGCAACAATACGTTAAAAGACTTCTATGGACCCACATTCAGCTTGGTAACATCTACTTGTAGGAAAGAGGAGCTGGAAATGAAGGACGTGGCAGAGGACCCATTCGTGATTTACAAAATTTGCATCTAATCATAGCTTCCCTGGTAGCTCAGCTGGTAAAGAATCCACCTGCAATGCAGGAAACTCCAGTATCATTCCTGGGTCAGGAAGATCAGCTGGAGAATAGAGAGGCTACCCACTTCAGTATTCTTGGGCTTCCCTGGTGACTCAGATGATAAACAATCTGTCTGCAATGCAGGAGACCTGGATTCGATCCCTGGGTTGGGAAGATCCCCTGGAGAAAGGAACGCCTTCCCAATCCAGTATGCTGGCCTGGAGAATTCCATGGAGAGAGGAGCCTGGCAGTCTACGGTCCATGGGGTTCCACAGAGTTGGCTACGACTGGGCGACTTTCACTTCACTTCTTATCTGATGTATTCAGTTTTTAAAAATTTATTTTACTGATATATTATGTTGATTTACAGTATGGTGTTAATGTCTGCTGTACTGCAGAGTGATTTAGTTACTTTTTTTTCATATTCTTTCCCACCATGTCTTATCATAAGATATTAAGTATAGTTCCATGCGCTATGCAGTAGGACATTGTTCTTGATACATTCTGTATTTAATAGTTTTCATCTACTAATCTCAAACTCCCAATCCATCCTTCCCCCACCTTCCCCTTGGGAACCACAATTCTGTTTTCTGTCTGTGAGTCTGTTGTTCTTCATAGATAAGTTCATTTGTGTCATGCTTTCGCTGGCTCAGTTGCTTCAATCATGTTCAACCCTTCAGACTGCAGACTAGCAGATTTTTCTGTCCATGAGGATTCTCCAGGCAAGGATACTGGCATGGGTTGCCATGCACTACTCGGGGAATCTTCCTGACCCAAGCAGTGGATCAGAATTGGATGGAACCCACATCTCTTTATGTCTCCTTCATTGGCAGGAGGGTTCTTTACCACTAGTGCCACGTTGGAGCTCACAATATTTTAGTTTCCATACAGAAATGATATCACGTGGTATTTGTTGTTTTATTTCTGGCTTACTCCCCTTTGTACGATCATCTCTAACTATCCATGTTGCTGCAAATGGCATTATTTCATTTTTTTAATGGCTGAGTTGTATTCCATTGTATACATACAGCACATAGTATTTAATCAGTCAAGGTTACTTTCTAATTTCAGCTCAGGGGAAAAATATCTTGCTTTTTAAAAATACCATCAAAACTGTTTTAAAAGCACATACAGTAAAGGAGGAAAGCTAAAATTTTGAGGAAACAACACTTAACATTTATCGACCTCTTCCTTCACAGTATCAGTCATAGGATGTGAACTCACAGGGTCAGGAAGGAGAGGCTGTTTACTGGTGTCCAGTGATGCAGGGCTTGGGGAGTGATGTCAGCTGATCGTGTTCAAAGTCCGCTGTGTTATTCAATATTTGCTATACCTGAAAGAAATTCTGTGCCTCTCTACTGATATGATGAAAACACATTGATGTGTTCTGGTATTTCTGAAACATACCATTTAAAATGCAGATACATCAGTCTTTAAACCCTTTAGGCTTTACTGTAACCAATTCAACAGTATGTGAACCGTGAACTTCCAGATGTTCAAGCTGGATTTAGAAAAGGCAGAGGAGCCAGAGATCAAATTGCCAACATCCATTGGATCATCAAGAAAGCAAGAGAGTTCCAGAAAAACATCTACTTTTGCTTTATTGACTATGCCAAAACCTTTGACTGTGTGGCTCACAACAAACGGTGGAAATTCTTAAAGAATGGGAATACCAGACTATTTGACCTGCCTCCGGAGAAATCCACAGAATGAGAATACCAGACCACCTGACTTGTCCTCTGAGAAATCTGTATGCAGGCCAAGAAGAAACAGTGAGAACTGGACATGGAACCACAGACTGGTTCAAAATCGAGAAAGAATTATGTCAAGGTTGTTTATTGTCATGCTGCTTGTTTAACTTCAATGCAGAGTACATCATGCAAAATGCTGGCTGGGTGAAGCACAAGCTGGAATCAAGGTTGCAGGGAGAAATATCAATAATCTCAGGTATGCAGATGACACCACCTTTATGGCAGAAAGTGAAGAAGAACTAAAGAGCCTCTTGATGAAAGTGAAAGAGGAGAGTGAAAAAGTTGGCTCAAAGCTCAACATTCAGAAAACGAAGATCATGGCATCTGGTCTCATCACTTCATGGCAAATATATGGGGAAACAATGGAAACACTGGCTGACTTTATTTGGGCAGGGTGGCTCCAAAATCACTGCAGATGGTGATTGCAGCCATGAAATTAAGTGACGCTTGCTCCTTGGAAGTAAAGTTGTGACCAACCTAGACAGCATATTAAAAAGCAGAGACATTACTTTGCCAACAAAGGTCCATCTAGTCAAGGCTATGTTTTTTCCAGTAGTCATGTATGGATGTGAGGGTTGGATTGTAAAAAAAACTGAGCACTACCAAATTGATGCTTTTGAGCTGTGGTGTTGGAGAAGACTCTTGAGACTCCCTCAGATTTCAAGGAGATCCAACCAGTCCATCCTATAGGAAATCAGTCCTGAATACTCATTGGAAGGACTGATGCTGGCTGAAACCCCAATATTTTGGCCCATGATGAGAAGAACTGACTTATTTGAAAAGACCATTATGCTGGGAAGGATTGAAGGCAGGAGGAGAAGGGGACAACAGAGGATGAGATGGTTGGATGGCATCACTGACTCTATGGACATGAGTTTGAGTAAGCTCCAGGAGTTGGTGATGGACAGGGAAGCTTTTCACGGTGCAATCCATGGCGTCACAAAGAGTCAGAGAAAAGATAAGAGCACTAAAAACTGTGAGGGCATATCCCCTTAAACTAGCTTCTTCCTCGTAAGAAACCATCACAGGAGGTAAAGATTGCTCATAGTGTTGAAAACATATTGATAATTATATAAATAATAAACAGTTCTCCTCTCATGGATGTGACATCATCTGGGTAGTCATGTTATATTACATGGCAAGTGGATTTTTCAGGTCCATTAAGTTTACAAAAGAGTTGATTCAAGATGGGGAATTTCCCCCAATTATCTGTGGGCCCAATGTAATTAGTTCAGTTCAGTTGCTCAGTCACGTCCAACTCTTTGTGACTCCACGACTGCAGCATGCCAGACTTCCCTGTCCAGCACCAACTGCCGGAGCCTGCTGAAACTCATGCCCATCAGGTTGGTGATGGCATCCAAGCATCTCATCTTGTCCTCCCCTTCTCCTGCCTTCAATCCTTCACAGCATCAGAGTCTTTTCCAATGAGTCCAATCTTCGCATCAGGTGGCCAAAGTATTGGTGCTTCAGCTTCAGCATCAGTCCTTCCAGTGAATGTTCAGGACTGATTTCCATTAGGACTGACTGGTCTGATCTCTGTGCAGTTCAAGGAATTCTCAAGAGTTTTCTCCAACACCACAGTTCAAAAGCATCAATTCTTCTGTGCTCTGCTTTCTTTATGGTCCAACTCTCACATCCATACATCACTACAGGAAAAACCATAGCTTTAACTAGATGGACCTTTGTCAGCAAAGTAATGTCTCTGCTTTTTAATGTGCTATCTAATTTGATCATAACTTTTCTTCAAAGGATCAAGCATCCTTTAATTTCATGGCTGCATGACCATCTGCAGTGATTTTGGAGCCCAAGGAAATAAATTCTGTCACTGTTTCCATTGTTTCCCCATCTATTTGACATGGAGGATTCGTTCCAAATGCCATGATCTTTGTGTTTTGAATCTTGAGTTTTAAGCCAGTTTTTTCACTCTCCCCTTTCACATTCATCCAGAGGTTCTTGAGTTCTAGAGTTCTTCACTTTCTGCCATAAGGATGGTGTCATCTGCATATCTGAAGTTATTGACATTTCTCCTGGCAATTGCTTCATCCAGCCTGGCATTTGGCATGATGTAATCTGCATATAAGTTAAGTAGGTCGGGTGACAATATACAGCCTTGAAGTACTCCTTTCCCAGTTTGGAGCCAGTCCATGGTTCCATGTCCGTTCTAACAGTTGCTTCTTGTCTTGCATGCAGAGTTCACAGGAGGCAGATCAAGTGGCCTGGTACTCTCATTTCTTGAAGAATTTTCCACAGTTTATTGAGATCCACACAGTCAAAGGCTTTGTTGTATACAATAAAGCAGAAGTAGATGTTTTTCTGGAACTCTCTTGCTTTTTTGATGATCCAGCAGATGTTGGTAATTTGATCTCTGGTTCCTCTGCCGTTTCTAAATCCAGCTTGTACATCTGGAAATTCTTGGTTCACATACTGTTGAAGAGTGGCTTGGAGAATTTTGATCATTACTTTGCTAGCATGTGAGATGAGTGCAATTGTGTGGTAGTTTGAGCATTCTTTGGGATTGCCGTTCTTTGGGATTGGAATGAAAACTGATCTTTTCTAGTTCTGTGACCACTGCTGAGTTTTCCATATTTGCTGGTGTATTAAGTGCAGCACGTTCACAGCATCATCTTTTAGGACTTGAAATAGCTCATCTGGAATTCCATCACCTCCACTAGCTTTGTTCGTTGTGATGCCTCCTAAGGCCCATTTGACTTCAGACTCCAGGATGTCTGGCTCTAGGTGAGTGTGAATGATCACACCATCATGGTTCTCTGGGTCATGAGATTGTTTTTTTATAGTCTTCTGTGTCTTCTTGCCACCCCTTCTTAATATCTTCTGCTTCTCTTAGGTCCATACCATTTCTGTCCTTTATTGTGCCCATCTCTGCATGAAATGTTCCCTTGGTATCTCCAATTTTCTTGAGGAGATTCATCTTTCTCATTCTATTGGTTTCATCTATTTCTTTGCATTGATTGCTGAGGGAGGCTTTCATATATCTCCTGTTTTTCCCTGGACGTCTGTATTCAGATGGGTATATCTTTCCTTTTCTCCTTTTCCTTTATTGTCTCTTTTTTTCTCAGCTAATTGTAAGGCCTCCTCAGACAACCATTTCGTCTTTTTGCATTTATTTTTCAGGGGAATGTTCTTAAACATTGCCTACTGTACAATGTCAGCAACCTCTGTCCACAGTTCTTCAGGCACTCTGTTTCTCAGATCTAATCACTTGAATCTGTTTGTCACTTCCACTTTATAATTGTAAGGGATTTGATTTAGGTCATACCTGAATGTTCTAGTGGTTTTCCCTACTTTATTCAATTTTATTCTGCATTTGACAATAAGGAGTTCATGATATGAGCCACAGTCAGCTCCTGGTCTTGTTTTTGCTGACCATATAGAGCCTCTCCATCTTTGTCTGCAAAGAATATAATCAGTCTGATTTTGGTGTTGAGCATCTGGTGATGTCCGTCTGGTGTAGCGTTGTCTCTTGTGGCTTGAAATAGGGTGTTTTCTATGACCAGTGTGTTGTCTTGCCAAAATTCTGTTAGCCTTTGCCCCGCTTCATTTTGTACTCCAAGGCCAAACTTGCCTGTTACTCCAGATATCTCTTGATTTCCTACTTGTATTCCAGTCCCCTATGATAAAAAGGACGTCTTTTTTTGGTGTTAGTTCTAGAAGGTCTTGTAGGCCTTCATAGAACCGTTCAACTTCAGCTTCTTCAGCATTGCTGGTTGGGGCATCAACCTGGATTACTGTGATATTGAATGCTTTGCTTTGGAAATGAACAGAGATCATTCTGTCATTTTTGAGATTACAGCCAAATACTGCATTTTGGACTCTTTTGTTAACTATGAGGGTTATTTTATTTCTTCTAAGGGATTCTTGCACATAGTAGTACATATAATGGTCATCTGAATTAAATTCACCCGTTCCAGCCCATTTTAGTTCACTGATTCATACAATGTTGATATTCACTCCTCCCATCTCCTATTTGACCACTTCCAATGTACCTTGTAGAGAAGGCAATGGCACCCCACTCCAATACTCTTGCCTGGAAAATCCCATGGACAGAGGAGCCTGGTAGGTTGCAGTCCATGGGGTCTCTGAGGGTCAGACACGACTGAACAACTTCACTTTCATTTTTCACTTTCATGCATTGGAGAAGGAAATGGCAATCCACTCCAATGTTCTTGCCTGGAGGATCCCAGGGACGGAGGAGCCTGGTGGGCTGCCATCTCTGAGGTCGCACAGAGTGGGATACGACTAAAGCAACTTAGCAGCAGCAGCAGCAATGTACCTTGATTCATGGATCTAACATTTCAAGTTCCTATGCAATATTGTTCTCTGCAGCATCGGACTTTACTTCCATCACCAGTCACATTCACAACTGGGCTTTGTTTTTGCTTTGGCTCCTTCTCTTCGTTCTTTCTAGAGTTATTTCTCCACTCCTCCTTGGTAGCTGGACAGCCTCATTTAAATCAGTGAAGTCAAATCACGCTCTCACACTGTACACACACACACACAAAAAAAAAACCTCAACATAGCTCCAGAATTAAATAGAAGACATGACACCTTAAAACTGCTAGAAAAGAACATAGGCAAAACTTTCTCCAACACAAATTCCAGGATCACCCTTGGAAGTCCCAGGATCAAAAAGACAGACTCTTACAGTTTGTATTACATTTTAGGGCTGCCTTAATAAAATACAGCATCCTGGGGGTTTAAACATAGATAGTTTTCACAGCTTTTCACATAGTTTTACACAGTTCTGGAGGCTAGAAGTAGTACATGATCAAGTTGTCAGTGTGTTTGCTTTTTGTGAAGCCTCCTACTTGCATTTCAGATTTTCTTTTAATTTTGCACTGATGCACTGGTTTTTAGTGGCATACCGTTTCATCTCCAGGATGCTCCTGAATTAAGTACTTGATAAAATCATCGAGCTGTTAGATCTAGGTGTCTTTATTTTATAACTATTTTCAAATCCTCTCTCTTTTTTCTATTTATTTGTTCTGGATCCAATTCTTATCACAGGGTTCAATAATAATAAAGTATATTTTCCTACAAAATGTCCATAATAATTGGCTTTGGATTATGAAAATGAGTCTAGATTGATAGAAGTTATGCCAGTGATTCCTATCATGAGTTCTTGATGTTCCTCCTTTTCCCTTTGTCTCTTTGAATATACTTCCCAGGTATTTTGTCTCATTCCATTTCTTTACCAATACTTACATTGACGGCTCCATTCAGTGGTTGAAGGTGAGGAAAGTACTAGCATTAGGACAGAGGTGCATCTCAGGGAAGTGAAGAATCCAGAAGGACACAAATGGTTTGTGTCCATACCTAATGTGTGTGATTTCAGCATTTCTTCCTCGTGAGACCATCACCTTCAGGGATCATGGAAAAGGAAATGCCTCTCAAGTACAGCCAGTTGTCTCTGAAGGGTGCTAACTAGAAACTTGTAATTCTTTCCAGTAATTAACAACTGAGAGAAAAGTTTCCAGAAATGTTCTCAGCTCCCAAGCCTGCACTCCCCTCGCTGCTGCAGGTGAAATGATAATTGTAGTTTTGACAGGAGGGGAGGGGATGACAGCGTCTCAAACCCATTTATCAGAATCTGGCTGCCTCCCTTCCACACACATACGGGGTATAATGACCATCCTACCAAGCCCTTGTCCTGCCAGCTGGAAGGTATGTTCATTGTACTTTCATCTGAGCAGCAGAGTCTGTGAGAGAAAAGCATATCGTAATTCTGGGTAAGTGATCAGATCAGAAACAGACACCAACACCAATTTGTTGACATTCTAACAAATCTAGTATGTCAATTTATGCAAGACAGAAGAATACATGCTCTACAAGTGCTAAATTTTGCCTCTGTGTCTTGTATATAATGTCAATTGCAAATATTAATTCATTGCTAATATATTCACTGGACTCAGACAAAACACACTGGTTCAGTATACGCTTGGACAATAATAATTTAGTTTTGTCTTAAACTGTTTTATCACATGCTAGTGTTTTATGCCCTAAGGTGTATTGCCTACATATGATTATTCAAACATTTCTATAATATATGTTATTTTAATTGTGTTTCTGTCATAGGAACCAAAGCATCTTTCTGTTGTCATCCTCACAGTGAAGTATTCTCGTCTTCATGACATTGCCTGTGCTGAGGCAGGTTCCTGCTGTATTCTACTGCCAGCAATGATGTTCATGTATCAAGATGCTAAGACTTTATTCATAATACGTGGTATCATAGAATAAAGCTTTACAAATAAATGGAATCATGTTATATGAACATTACAAAACACCACAGGTCTACAATCAATAGTTGTGAAATCAAAATCAAATATAGATCTGGTTTATTATATGCTTGCAACTAACTAGCTGTTTGCATGACTGGTGATCAGTGCACTTTTTTTTTTTTTTTTGTCTTTGGCCGTGCATCACAGTTCGTGGAATCTTAGATCCTGGACCAGGGATTGAACCTGGACCCTCTGTGGTGGAAGGCAGAGTCTTAATCATTTAAGCACCTAGGAAGTTCCTCAAACCACTGTCTTGAGTAGCCCAGTGGGATTCAGTCCTCACTCTGCATTAAGAAGCAGATTTGACAAATACTTAACCTGTCTGGGTATAGGTTACACTCCTCTGTATAACTAAGGTCCCTTCAGTTCCTGCCTAATAAATTTGTGAAGAAGTGATCACATGAGTATCTCCAGTGATTAATTGTACATATTAGTTCTCTTTAAATGTTATACATGGGACCGTTTAAAGGCTGCTGGTAACAGAAAACACAAGAAGCAAATATTTCCAAGTGGGAACTATTGTTAAGTGGAGAATATTGGATTACAGTTGACACTATGCATGTAGCCCATGCCTCATATTCCCACGCAGGACATTCTAACTCAGAAGTACCAGTGACTGTGAACTGAGAGGATGGCTGGCAGCCTTTTCATAATAGGCATGGCCATCTTAACACAGACCGTGGTTGGAATCCTGGGGAATTTCTCACTCCTTTGCAGTTATATCGTCCTTCACTTCACGGGTTACAGGTTAAGGTCCACAGATTTGATACTCAGGCACCTGATTGTGGCCAACTCCTTGGTCCTCCTCTGTAAAGGGGTCCCGCACACAATGGCAATCTTTGGGTGGAAGCAGATCTACAGTGATTTTGGCTGCAAACTTCTCTTCTCTCTGCACAGAGTGGGGAGGGGAATGTCCATCGGTAGCATCTGCCTCTTGAGTGTCTTTCAGGTGATCATAATCAGTCCCTGGAACTCCAGATGGGCAGCGCTGAAAGTAACAGCTCCCAAGTACGTGGTTCCCTCTCTTTTCCTATGTTGGATCCTGCAAATGCTGGTAAATGTCGTTTTTCCTATCAATATAACTGGCAAATGGAGTCACAAAAACATCACAAAGGATAGAGATTTTGGCTACTGTTCTTCTGTTCTTACTGACAAAACTAAAGACCCCTTGTATGCAGCATTGCTGTTGTTCCCTGATGTTTTATGTTTGGGGCTCACGGTCTGGGCTGGCGGCTCCATGGTTCTCCTCCTGTACAGACATAAGCAGCAGGTCCAGCACATTCGTAGGACCGATGCCTCCTCCAGGTACTCCCCTGAGTCCAGAGCTACTAAAACCATCGTTCTCCTTGGGAGCACCTTTGTCTACTTTTATATTCTTTCCTCCATCTCTCAAGTACTTTTGGCTCTTTTTCATCAACCCAGCCGGTTCCTTGTGGACATCTCTGTAATCATTGCAGCGTGCTTCCCTACTGTCAGCCCGTTTCTGCTCATGAGCCATAACTCCAGTGTACACAGGCTCTACTTTGCCTGGATAAGGAATGCAAAGTCCTCACTATTATGAGAAAAGTGTGAATTTTATTTATTTCTATAATGAGCCATATCCAGTTCATTTATTCACCCTCAGAATCCTAATTTAAATTTTGAATCTCAATATTATACTGGACATGCCAAGCATCTTTTTCAATAGAAAGACCAATTGAAATATATTGTCATGGAATATGAATGTATCAGTGAAGTTTTCTTGTAGAAAAGGAGTTGAGATTTATGCAATAAACAACAGGTCTTGAAATAATCTGCATATTATGAAGTGTTCAAATGTGTTACTTTCAGTCTAACAAAACAAATTTCCCACAAATGAAGTAGGTATGGAATTATAGATAAAAGTATACATGAAAATGGATCAGTGTGTACAGTAGTCAGAAATAAAATGGAAGAAATTAATGTCCTCACAGAGTAAAGAATACACTTATTAGCACTCGAAGGTAAAATCAGGTAAGAGTTTGGGAGCCGGTTACAAGTTTATAGTTAACATTGTTAAGGGAAATGGCAGTATTTATTATCTTGCAGGGAGATTGGCACATTAAAATATTTTCATGTAGAAATGAGCAGTTTGAAGTGAAGGACAATAAAAAACACAATGAAACAAAAATATATTTCAGCAGATTAAAAAAACTGAAATATATTTGACATATAACATTGTGTAAATTTAAAGTGTAAGATTTGATAATTCGTTACACATAAATATTGTAATATGGCTGCCATTCAGTTCAGTTCAGTTCAGTCACTCAGTTGTGTTTGACTCTTTGCGACCCCATGAATTGCAGCATGCCAGGCCTCCCTGTCCATCACCAACTCCTGGAGTTCATGCAAACTCACGTCCATCAAGTCGGTGATGCCATCCAGCCATCTCATCCTCTGTTGTCCCCTTTTCCTCCTGACCCCAATCCCTCCCAGCATCAGAGTCTTTTCCAATGAGTCAACTCTTTGCATGACGTGGCCAAAGTACTGGAGTTTCAGCTTTAGAACCATTCCTTCCAAATAACACCCAGGACTGATCTTTTGAAGGGACTGGTGGGATCTCCTTGCAGTCCACGGGACTCTCAAGAGTCTTCTCCAACACCACAGCTCAAAAGCATCAATTCTTCAGTGCTCAGCCTTCTTCACAGTCTAACTCTCACATCCATACATGACCACTGGAAAAACCATAGCCTTGACTAGACGGACATTTGTTGGCAACGTTATGTCTCTGCTTTTGAATATGTGATCTAGGTTGGTTATAACTTTCCTTCCAAGGAGTAAGTGTCTTTTAATTTCCTGACTGGATCATCAAAAAAGAAAGAGAGTTCCAGAAAAGCATCTATTTCTGCTTTATTGACTATGTCAAAGCCTTTGACTGTGTGGATCACAATAAACTGGAAAATTCTGAAAGTTTCTGAAAGAGATGGAAATACCAGACCATCTGACCTGCCTCTTGAGAAACCTGTATACAGGTCAGGAAGCAACAGTTAGAACTGGACATGGAACAACAGACTGGTTCCAAATAGGAAAAGGAGTACGTCAAGGCTGTATGTTGTCACCGTGCTTATTTAACAGTACATCATGAGGAATGGTGGGCTGGAAGAAGCACAAGCTGGAATCAAGATTGCTAGGAGAAATATCAATAACCTCAGATATGCAGATGACACCACCCTTATGGCAGAAAGTGAAGAGGAACTAAAAAGCCTCTTGATGAAAGTGAAAGAGGAGAGTGAAAAATTTGGCTTATAGCTCAACATTCAGAAAATGAAGATCATGGCATCTGGTCCCATCACTTGCAAAATAGATGCGGAAACAGTGGAAACAGTGTAAGACTTTACTTTTTTGGGCTCCAAAATCACTGCAGATGACTGCCATTACAACCACATATCACAATGCATATGTTTTCTTTTATGTTAAATATTTCATTGAATTATAGTTGATTTACAGTATTATAGTAGTGGCAGAGGTACAACATTGTGGTTCAATATATAGGTTATACTTTGTTTAAAGTTATGAACTATTGGCTATATTCCCTGTGCTGTAAAGTATGTCCTTGTAGTTTATTTTATACATAGTAGTGTATACTTCTAAATCTTTACTCTGTCTTGCCCCTTCCCACTTTCTCTCTCCACTGATAAACACTAGTTTATTCTCTATATGTGAGTCTTTTTCTACACTATTATTTTCATCCATTTGTACTAGTTTTAGATTCCATATGTCAAGTGATAATATACAGTATTTATCTTTCTCTGTCTGACTTAATTCACTAAACAGACTGATTTCCAGGTCCATCTATGTTAGAAGCAGCAAAATTTTATTCTTAAGGGTTGAGGAATATTCCACATTGTGTGTGTGTGTTTGTGTGTGTGTGTGCACTGAATTTATTAGTTGGTTTTCTGGTGGAGATATTATGGTTTTATGTATAAAGGATCATTTCTCTGCAGTAGTGACAGTTTTACCTCTTCTCTTATGCGTTCAGTATCTGTTATTACTGTTTTGTCCAAGTGCTGTGGCTAGACTTCACTTTCACTTTTCACTTTTCATTTTCATGCATTGGAGAAGGAAATGGCAACCCACTCCAATATGCTTGCCTGGATAATCCCAGGGACAAGGGAGCCTGGTGGGCTGCCATCTATGGGGTTGCACAGAGTCGGACATGACTGAAGCGACTGTAGCAGCAGGACTTCCAATGCTATGTTAAGCCAGAGTGGCTAGAGTGAGCATTCTTCTCTTGTTCCTGATTTTAAAGGAAAAAGCGTTCAGATATCCACCTCTGAGTATGATGTTAGCTGTGGGTTTGTCATAAATGGGCTTTATTATGGTGAGATGTATTTTCTCTCTACCCATTTTTCTGAGAGTTTTTTTTACTATGAATGGATGTTAGACTTTGTCAATGCTTTTTCTACATCTATTGACATAATCATGTGTTAATCCTTCCTTTTTTAAAATGTGATATATCGCATGGATTGATTTGTGGATTTTTAATCATCCTTGCATCTCTGGAAAAATGCTCCTTGATAATCATTTATGATAGTTTTTATAGATTATTGAATTTTGTCTGCTAATATTTTGTTGAAAAATTTTCAACCATATTCAAAGAAAATACACTATAATTTTCTTTTCTGTAACTTTGTTTTCTTTTTTGTCTTTTTCTAGTACTGATATCAGTGTAAAGGTAACTTGATAGAATGAATGTAGGAGTGTTCCCTCCTTTTGAACTTTTTGGAATAGTTTAAGAACGATAGATGTTATTTTTAAAAATGTTTTACAGGATCCCATGTGATGCCATCAGGTCCTGGACATTGTTTGCTGGGAGGTTTTGATTACTGATTGACTTCGCTACTCATCATCAGTTTGTTCAGATTGTCTATTTCTTCCTGATTCAGTCCTAGAGACTGTTTCTAGAAATTAGGTCAGTTAAGTGGGTTTGGGTTTCTTCTTTAGATTTTTCTCATATATTTGTAGGATCCCTGAATTGATATAAAGTTTTCTCTTACAACTGTGTTCACGGTGTTCCATCAATTTTGGAAAGTTGTGTCTCATTTGTCTTCTGGTAATTTCTGATTTACTCCTTGACATCTTTTTCAAATTTATCATTTTTTAATAGTGTGTTTAGTCTCTATGTGTTTGTTCTTTTCCTATTTTTCTTTCTGTACTTGATATCCAGTTTCAAAAAGTGCTTGATATGATTTCTGTTCACTGAAATTTGTTAAGACTTGTTTTGTGGCTTAGCACATGATGTATCCTGGAGAATATTTCACTTTAAAATAAAGTGTATTCAATTATTTTTTGATGTAAAATCCTAGAGATATATACTAAGTTCATCTAGTCTGTTGCACCACATAAGATCTCTGTTGCCTTACCAATTTTCTGTCTGGATGATGTGTCCATTAATGTAACTGGGGTGTTAACATCCCCTACCATTTTTGTATTTTTGTCAGTTTCTACCATGATGAGTACGGGTATTTGCGTTATATTTTTAGTTACTCCGTGTATTGGGTTCAGCGCGGCAAACAGTGGAAACAGTGACTGACTTTATTTTTCTGGGCTTCAAAATCACTGCAGATGGTGACTGCAGCCATGAAACTAAAAGATGCTTACTCCTTGGAAGGAATGTTATGACCAACCTAGACAACATATTAAAAAGCAGAGACATTACTTTGTCAAAAAAGGTCCATCTAGTCAAGGCTATGGTTTTTCCTGTGGTCATGTATGGATGTGAGAGTTGAACTATAAAGAAAGCTGAGTGCTGAAGAATTGATGCTTTTGAACTGTGGTGTTGTAGAAGACTCTTGGGAGAATATCTGTGATTGCAGCTTTTTCTTTTTCAGCACCTTGATTATATCATGCAGCTCCCTTCTGGCCTCCAAAGTTTCTGCAGAGATATCAACTGATAGTCTTTTGGGGATTCCCTCATAAATGACTCTTTGTTTTTCTGTTGCTGCATTTTGAATTCTCTCATTTTTAATTTTTGACTTTTAAATTATATTTCTTGGATGATATGCATAGGTCTGTTTCAGTTCATCTTTTCGAACTCTGTGCTTCCTGCATCTGAATATATGTTTTCTTCCTCAAGTTTGGTAAATTTTAAGCCATATTTTCTCAAATACATCTTCCATACTCATCCCTATCTCATTTCTTTCTGGAACGCTTATGGTTTGAATCCCTGATGGCTCAGACGGTAAAAAACCTGCCTGCAATGTGGGAGACCTGGCTTCGATCCCTGGGGTGGGAAGATCTCCTGGAGATGAGAATGGCAATCCACTGCAGTATTCTTGCCTGGAGAATTCCATGGACAGAGGCTATAGTTTAGGGGTCACAAAGAGTCGGACATGACTGAGCAACTAACACTTACACTGTTGACGTTATCTCAGAGATCTCTTTTTTATAATTTATTTTTTAATTGGAGTCTAATTGCTTTATACTGTTGTGTTGGATTCTGCCATACATCAACATGAGTCAGCCATAGGTATACACATCCCCTCCCTCTTGAAACTTCCTCCCATCTCCCAGCCCATCCCACCCCTCTAGGTTGTTAAAGAGCTCTAGGCTGGATTCCCTGAACTATACAGGAATTTCCCAATTGCTATCTATGTTACATATGGTAGTGTATATTTGTTAGTGCTACTCTCTCAATTCGTTCCACCTGTTTCTTTTTGTGCTGTGTCCATAACGTTTGTTCTCAGAGATCTCTTGAGTTGCTATCTGTGGGGAGCCGGCGTGAGGACCTCCACCCATGGCAAAGGTCATGAGGAAGGAGGCTCGACATACACAAAGTCGAGATCAAGCCTCAGGACTCCCTCTGGAAATCCTCGAGCATCTACCCCCATAACCAAAGCCTGCCTACTTTACTACTTTGTGCTCTCACCTACATCTCTGACTTTACGGGGGGCTGTCCCCCACTACCTCTCTCTGAAAAAAGAGTTAACTTACAGCTCCAGTTATTAAAAATTCCTGGGCGTGACCAGAGTGTTTTAACCTACAAACTCCTCTGAAGGTTCTCTAGCCCGCCTGACAGGCTTGTCTGGCCACATGTGATTGCTCACAGCCTCCCAACTGTGAGAGGCACGAGATGCTTTAAATCTTCTAAAAACAGGCTCTTTAGAGAAGTTAGAAAACCATTAGTATAAGTATGGTGAGCTGATTAGAAATTGTATTGGTGAAGGGTTTTTCATTTGTTGAGCCAATGTTTGCTGCTAAGTCTCCACATCCCTTGCCCTTACACACATGAATGAATATATAGAAGAAATAAGTATTAACCTTTGATATTAATCACGTTAGACCTTAGGCTAAGTAAATTCTTTCCTTAATTAAAACCCACTACACCCTCACCCTATAGGAATGTAACTTAATTTGTGTGGCATCTGTTTTAAGAATAATCACCCCTGGAGAAATAAGTGTTGACTGACCGCTGTCACAAGAACAGGGTCATAAATTGTCAGCAGGCCCCCTGGCCAGAAGATGATGTAACACCCCTAAGACCTCTGTATACATTTGTATGAAGCACCTGACTTTGATAAAAGTCAGAACTGTTGACCCCATGTGACTTTTGTACAAGTTCTCAGTGTATAAAAGTAGATCCTGGAAAATAAAGAAGGGGGATCAGTTCCCCGAAAGACTGGTCTCCCCATATCGCTCGCTCTCTCAAACTCTGGTTGAGTCTCCATCTGGGGCGTGGAACCCACCAAGCTTACTAATTTTTCCTGGGCTTCTAAGATCCAACTGAGGAGGCCTCAGTGTCTCCTCTCCTTCAGGAGAACGGAAGGATGCCTGCGGCCTACGTAAGTGGTGCAAACTTCTTGTCTTGAAGTTTTATTGGTTTCCCATGTAAACCACGGGGAAGGCAATGGCACCCCACCCCAGTACTTTTGCCTGGAAAATCCCATGGACGGAGGAGCCTGGTAGGCTCCAGTCCGTGGGGTCGCTAAGAGTCGTACACGACTGAGCGACTTCACTTTGACTTTTCACTTTCATACATTGGAGAAGGAAATGGCAACCCACTCCAGTGTTCTTGCCTGGAGAATCCCAGGGACGGGGGAGCCTGGTGAGCTTCCGTCTATGGGGTCGCACAGAGTCGGACACGACTGAAGCGACTTAGCAGTAGCATGTAAACCAAGCTACTCAGCCTCTTTTCTCCACTGAATTTTCCTACTGAGCTATCCTCATTCTATTACTCTTTATATCTCTAATTAGTATCTAGTTGAAGGTATTGTTTCCTGATCCTCGCTGACACCGTTCCCTCTTCGAATACCCAGGATCAGCCGAGGCTGGACCTCGGCAGCTATCATTTTGAAAATTGTCCTTTCTACTCTTCTTATTGGGTAATTTTCATTATTGTATCTTCCAGATCATGTGTGCATTCTTCTGTATCACCTAGTCTGTTCTCTATTCCTTCTATGTATATTTTCTTTCATCTATTTTTTATTTCTAATATTTAAAAAATATATTTTCCAGTTCCTAGTTAAAATATTCAGTATTTGAATCACTTTCCCCCTTTTATTCAGTTCATATTTTTATTAAATTTTTATCTGATAACTTGTTGATTTTTTTTTTTTTTCAGGAGTTGTTCTACTGGTCTTTAAGTTGCGAGTAGTTCCTTTGCCTTTTACTTTTGCTTATTTTCTCTGCGTCAATGAATTTACATAAAACAGTTGCCTAAGAGTGGCCCTGAGGAGATGTTCTTATGTGGTGGGCCCATATGTACCTGGTGTGTGTCTGTTGCCTTTGGTGGTCGAGCTGGATTTGAGGTGGATGCAGGTCTCCTCTTTTCTCAGGTGTGTGCTGACAGTTATTACCTTGGTAGGGGGTGTGGTTGGAGATGGCAGAGCTGGAATTGCTGCTGGTTTGAGACATTACTTCCTCTCTGCTCAGTGAACGTCACCATTCTATTGGCAGTGGTGTCTGATCCTAAGGTGCTGGAACCCTGTGGGTCTGAATCAAGATGAATCTCTTCCTTCTAAGTATGTGTTTTTCTCTCCACACAGTGGGTCCATTTCCCCTCCACACAGTGGGTCCATTTCCCCAGATGAAGGAGAGTGCTGAATCAGTTTGGGCCCATGGTCAAATCTGTTAAGTTTACTAATCAGTTGATGTCAAGAGAGGGAGTTTTCCTGGGTTATTTGGTGATCCCCATGTAATTACATGAACCCTTAAAAGAAAAGGAAACCAGTGAACTGTGTTAGAAAATAAAATCAGAGATTTCAAATGTGTGTGTGTATTTTCTCAGCCTTTGAGATCCCATGGACTGTAATCCGCCAGGCTCCTCTGTCCATGGGAAATCTCCAGGCAAGAATACTGGAGTAGTTTGCCATGCCCTCCTCCTGGGGATCTTCCCAACCTAGGGATCAAATCCAGGTCTCCCTGATTGCAGGCAGATTCTTTACCATCTAAGCCACCAGGGAAGCCCAAGAATACTGGAGTAGGTATTCTATCCATTATCCAGGGGAACTTTCCAACCAAGGAATCGAACTGGGGTCTCATGCATTACAAGAGATGACAGTATTTATTGGAAATACTCTTTTGTATGGAGATTAGTACACTCAAGTATTTTCATGTAGAAATGACCAGATTTAAGTGAAGTGCAACAAAAGGAGAACAAAAAGAAAATTATACTCCAATAAAAATTAAAAACAAAAAGCATGCTTCAGCTGATTTTTAAAATTAAATGTATTTGACATATAGCATTGTATAAATGTGTAAGTGTACAAGATGGTAATATATTTAGATATTGTGTTATGATTGCCGTTTTAGCCATAGTTAGCACTTCTATTGGGCTTCCCTCGTGGCTCAGAGGTTAAAGCGTCTGCCTGCAATGCGGGAGACCCTGGTTCAATCCCTGGGTTGGGAAGATCCCCTGGAGGTGGAAATGGCAACCCACTCCAGTACTCTTGCCTGGAGAATCCCATGGAGGAAGTAGCCTGGTAGGCTACAGTCCACAGGGTTGCAAAGAGTCAGACACGACTGAGCTACTTCATATTAGCTTTTGAATTTAAGTTTTTTCTATGTAATTGTATTTGATTTACAATTTAGTTTTATGAATGCAGCATTGGGATTTAGTGTTATATATAGACTCTAACTATACTATAACTTGTGGGCAGGCGGCGGGTCACCGCAGGCACCTCTGGGGGAGGCAGCCTCTGGAGGAGGGGAGGAGGGGCGCTCAACATAGCGTCATGGCATCTGGTCCATCACTCGGGAGGGGGAGGGAGTGTCGCTCTGGCTCCATACTCAGTGGTGACTGCCCACCCTCCGGGGAGGACACTGTGCATCGGGCACCAGTCCGGGCTGCCCGGTCGGGGGCTGGCGGGGGCGACGCAGCGCGGGGGGGCTCGGGTCCCGACGGCCCTGTCCTGGGGCCCTGATCTGGGAGAGCTCGCGACTCAGTGCCTCGGAGACTCGGCTCTGTGCTGGGGGAGGGGCGGGGGGGGGACGACAGAGGAGGTGGCTGGAGCATCACTGCTCGTGGATGCGGTCTGGGCCCCGGGGCGGGGGACGGGAGGCCTGCGTGCTCGGTTCGGGGTCGCGGCTGATAGACTCTAAATTGTAAATCCTTACAGTACCTTGTTCCACCCTCTTTTCTCTCCCCAGTGGCAGCAGTTAGCTTCTTTTCTGTATCTGAGTCTCTTTCTATTTAGTTGTATTCATTCATTTCTGTTTTATATCTTAGGTTTCACATATAATTCATAGCACACAGTATTTGTCTTTGACTTATTTCACTAAGCTTACTAGCTTCCATGTCTATCCTTGTTGTTGCAAATGGCAAAATATAATTATTTTGTGACTGACTGATATACCAGTGTGTGTATTTGTGTGTGTGTCTCTGTGTGTGTACAACATCTTTATCCATTCACTTCTCAATGAGTTAGTATTTTCATTTTCTTTGGATGTATATTATTTTTGTTCAGTCACTCAGTCATGTCTGAATCTTTGTGACCCCATGGACTGCAGCACACCAGGCATCCCTGTCCTTCACCATCTCCCGGAGTTTGCTCAAACTCATGTCCATTGTGTTGGTGATGCCATCCAACCATCTCATCCTCTGTCATCCCCTTCTCCTCCTACCTTCAATCTTTCCCAGCATCAGGGTCTTTTTAATGTATCAGCTCTTCACATCAGGTGGCCAAAGTATACTCAGGCGTATAGTTGCTGCTTGACATGGTAGTTCTTTTTAGGTTTTTGAGGACACTCCATACTGCTTTACAAAAGTGGCTGCACAAATTTCCGTTCCCTTGCACAATGTACTAAAGTTCTCCTTTCTCCACATCCTCACCAACATTTGTTATGTGTGATCTTTTTGATGATAGCCATTCTGATGGATGTGGAGTGATATATAACCGTGGTATTGACTGCATTTCTCTAATGGATAATGATGTTGAGCATCTTTTCATGTGCCTGTGGGCCATCTGCACGTCTTCTTTGGAATAATGTTTATTGAGGTTTTCCACCCATTTTCTACCACATTGCTTTTGCTTTTAGTATTGAGTTGTATGAACTACACATACATTTGACTATTAACTCCTTATCTGTCACGTTCTTGGAAACTATTTTATCTGATTCAGGATGTTATCTTTTCCTTTTGTCAATGACTTCCTTTGCTGTGCAAAAGATTTTAAATTAGTTTAGGTCTCATTTTTGAACTGTAGTGTTGGAGAAGACTCTTGAGAGCCACTTGGACTGCAAGGAGATAAAACCAGTCAATCCTAAAGGAAATCAGCTCTGAATATTCATTGGAAGGACTGATGCTGAAGCTGAAATTCCAATACTTTGGCCACCTGATGTGAAGAACTAACTCATTGGAAAAGACCTTGATGCTGGAAAAGATTGAAGGCAAGAGGAGAAAGGGATGATGGGATGAGATGGTTTGATGGCATCACTGACTCAGTGGGCATGAGTTTGAGCAAGCTCCAGGAATTGGTGATGGACCGGGAAGCCTGGCATGCTCTTTGAGTCCATGGGGTCTCAAAGAGTCGGACACGACTGAGCAACTGAACTGAACTGAGGTCTCTTTCTCATTTGTTTAGTTTTGCTTTTGTTTCCTTTGCTTTAGAAGACAGGCTCCCAAAATCATTGCTACTTTTTTATGACAGAAAATGTTCTGGATATATTTCCTTCTAGGGATTTTATGGTTTCCAATTTCGCATTGGTGTCTATCTATTTTGTGTTTATTCTTATATACACTTTGAGAAAATATTCAAATAATCTCATTCTTTTACACATAGCCATCCAGTATCGCTTTGTAAATTTTATTTTTGGTTGGAAGAGAATTGCTTTAGATTGTTGTGTTAGTGCTCTGTGCTGCACAACAATGTGAATCAGCCATAAGTATATACATAACCCCTCCTTATTAACCTCTCTCATGCCTACCATTCTACCCCCATTACACTTCTGGAATAGACTATATTTTCTCCATTATATAGTCCTGCCTTCTTTGTCATAGATTAAATGGCCAATAGAGCATGGGTTTATTTCTGGGCTCTCTGTTCTATTCCAGTTTTCTATGTGTCTGTTTTTGTGCCAGGTGGATACTGTATTAATGACTGTAGCTTTGTAGTATAGTCTGAAATCAAGGAGCCTGTTCCCTCTATTTTCTTCTTTTTTTGAAAGCAGACACATAATGTGATAACCAAATTACAATAATGAGATTGTATGGGATGGACATTCTCATTCCCAAAACAAGAAATCACAAAGAAGAAACAAGTCATCTGTCCAAAGCACCTAAAAATCCTAGGAGAGTAAATTTCATCAGATCTTAAAGTTTGAGAAACAGACAATTTCTCTCAATGTTCTGTCCCTGGGCTCTCTGTTTACAACACCACCTCTCAAATACCCAGTAGCCATGAGCACATGAACAGTGCATGTTGTGTTTCATCACACCATTCACTAACAAAAGCAGCTGCTGCTCTGTGGAGTAATGGTTGAAGCTGGGACCAAGATAGAACAGGATATATATCTATGTATTATTCCTAGAGTATCATATAGAACTAGAAAATTTCATTATTTTGTTTTTTAGTCGTTCAGTCCTGTCCAACTATTCTGTGACCCTACAGACAGTAGCCCACCTGGCTCCTTGCCTCTGGCGTTTCCCAGGTAAGACATACTTGAGTGGTTTGCCATTTCCTCCTCCAGGGGATCTTCCCAGCCCAAGGACTGAACCTGCATCTCCTGCATTGGAAGGCAGATTCCTTACCACTGAGCCACTAGGGAAGCCCACTAGAAAATAAGAAAATGCCTTAAATAAGAAAAAAAAAAAAACACAAAAACGTAGAGAAAGTTATAGGAAAGACACACAGGAGTTGTCTAAAAGAGCTCCCAACGACCAAGTAGAATAATTTGATTATTTTTAAGAAACCAGTTTTAGATTATAAAGTATAAAATAAATGTGCATCAGTCTAAACTGATATGAAGTACAACTGAAGAAATAATTTATTTGAAAAAACAGGTGGAACTGTTTTTCAGAAATATTCCAGATAATTGTGTTGAAATGTTATCATGACAAAGGTGGAACATAACATCTCATTCATGCGGTCTGCACAGAGTATCTTGTCTTCCTTTCAAAAGTACACCATGAAAGGGGACAAAAATAACATCTCATGAACAAATCAGTGGCCCCTGCCTCATCCAGGAGACTAGGTTAATATCAACCGTGATAAGTCATGTTGGTTATATGTTGGTTATATGATGAAATGAAAATGGCTTTTACACCTCTGCAGTCTTCCTCCCCAAAACACTGAACCCAAGTATAATCATGAGAGGAGTGTCACATTAATCTCAGTTAAAGGGCATTCCAGAAAATACTGGACTGCTGCTGCTGCTGCTGCTGCTAAGTCGCTTCAGTCGTGTCTGACTCTGTGCGACCCCATAGACAGCAGCCCACCAGGCTCCCCCGTCCCTGGGATTCTCCAGGCAAGAACACTGGAGTGGGTTGCCATTTCCTTCTCCAATGCATGAAAGTGAAAAGTGAAAGTGAAGTCACTCAGTCAGGTCCGACTCTTAGCGACCCCATGGACAGCGGCCCAACAGGGACCTCTGTCCATGGGATTTTCCAGGCAAGAGTACTGGGGTGGGGTGCCATTGCCTTCCCCGAAATACTGGACTAGTGCTCCTCAAATCAGTCACCTAGTTAAACCTGAGGAATATTTGACTAATTGTCCCAGCGAAGGGGCACCTTGGGAGAGGTGCCTATAACTTGAGATTTGGTATCTGGAAGAGTTCTTGGAAAAGAAAATGAATATAAAGGAAACATTGAAAAAAATTTGAAAAAAGTGTTGACTTTAGTTAACATAATGTAATCATTAATTATGACAATTCAACACACATAAGATTTTCAGAGTTAGTGCACTCAGTATTGGATCCATGGGAACTCTGTATAGTCTTGCCATTTTGGTAAGTCAAAAACTGTTCTAAAATAAAATCCTTCCAAAAAAATATGACTAGAATTCTCAATGCATATTTGAGTTAACCGCACAGTCTTTTCTCCTGAGTTGTCTCTTGGAATAAATACCAAGAGGGTGAGATTCTTTGCTTGCTTTTCATCAATCTCAGCTGAGTGGTGCATGCATGCTATGTCGCTTCAGTCGTGTCCAACTCTAAGTGACCCTATGGACTGTAGGCCTCCAGGCTCCTCTGTCCAAAGAACACTGAAGTGGGTTGTCATTTCTTTCTCCAGGGGATCTTCCTGACCCAGGGATTGAACCCACTTCTCTTATGTCTCCTGCATTGCCAGGCGGGATCTTTACTACTAGTGCCACCTGGGAAGCCTCAGCCCAGTGGTGGGAAGAGGTAAGGGTCTCCTGCAGGGCACACATAGAAGCCTTGGGTCCTTTATAGAGTGCTGAAACGGGGCATTCCAGTCCCTGCGCTCAACTTTTTCACTCACCTCTTAGTCCAGCAACATTAAGAGCAAGAAGCCAATGTTATTAGATTCATTACTTTCTCCCAAAAGTTCAAAAGTATTGTAAACAAAGTCATCAAGGAACTTACTTCTTCTAAGAGGTGATGAATCCCATGGACAGAGGAGCCTGGCAGCTTACATTCCATGGGGTGGCAAAGAGGCAGACACGACTGAGCGACGTTCATTTCAAGACGTGATGGGGACTATTCCATGCAGATGTGTTCCAAATCTGTACTGCTGAATCAGGACATGGACTAGCTACACTCTCCCTACCACTGAAAATGAACTCATTAGTGTCGTTACTTCTAATCAGATTCGAAAGCCATTTCCTAAAACCCAGAAACCAATGAAAAGCTCTCCCTTAAATTCTGTTTCTCTAGGATCACTCCTTATAACAGTGGACTCATATGACATTATTTAATATTCTTAAAATGAAATCCTATATTGTATATTGCAGAAGGAAATGGCAATGCACTCCAGTATTCTTGCCTGGAAAATCCTATGGACAGAGGAGCCTGGTGGGCTACAGTCCATAAGGTCACAAGAGTCAGACAGGAGTTAGCGACTAAACCACAACCATGATCATATTGGCATATACAGCAATGCCAATGAGTGTGTAGAATTTTCTGCTAATCTTAAATTTGCAAACGATGTAAGAAATGTAAGAAGACTAATACTAAACAGTAAATGTACTTCTTTTTAAAGATTTTTAAATGTGAACCATTTCTAAAGTCTTTATTGAACTTGTTACAATATTTCTTCTGTTTTATGTTTTGATTTTAGGCCGGAAAATTTTAGCTCCCTGACCAGGGATCAAACTCCCACCTTGGAAGTCTTTACTAGAAAAGACTAGAAAAATGTATTGTTTTGTTATTTAGTCACTAAGTCATGTCCAACTCTGAGAACCCATGGGCTGTAGCCACCAGGCTCCCTTGTCTATGGAATGTCTCAGGCAAGAATATTGGAGTGGCTTGCCATTTTCATTTCCAGGGGATCTTCCCAGCCCAGGGATTGAACCTGCATCTCCTGCATTGGCAGGCAGATTCTTTACCACTGAGCCAGCAGGCAAGCCCACTAGAAAACAGGAAAATGCTTTAAATAAGAAGAAAGAAATAATAATAATGTGCTATAGCAAAGACAGATAGGCGTCACCTAAAAGACCTCCCAATGACCAAGTTGAACAATTTGATTTTAAAGAATGTCGTTTTGGATTATAACTCACAGTATAAAATAAATGTGCATCAGTCTAAACTGATAATGAATACGATTGAAGAAATAATTTATTCAATAAACAAAACTCCTTTTCAGAAATATTCCACATAATTGTGTTGAAAGTATATCATGAAAAATGTGGAACATAAAATCCCATTGTTAAGTGTGGTCTGCATAGAGTGTCTTCCTTTCAAGATACACCATGAAAAGGGACAAAAATAACTTTTCATGAAGAAATCAGAGACACCCTACATTATCCAGGAGATTGAAGTTAATATCAACAGTGATAAACCATGTTGATTGTATGGACATATGATATGGTGCAATGACAGTGGCTCTTACACCTTTGCAGTCTTCCTCCCCAAAACACAGAACCCAAGTGTAATGATAAGAGAAGTGTCACCTTAATATCAGTTAAAGGTCATTCCAGAAAATACTGGAATCAGTTCAGTACAGTTCAGTCACTAAGTCATGTCCGACTCTTTGCAACCCCATGAATTGCAGCACCCCAGGCCTCCCTGTCCATCACCAACTCCTGGAGTTCACTCAAACTCACATCCATCAAGTCAGTGATGCCATCCAGCCATCTCATCCTCTGTCATCCCCTTCTCTTCCTCTCCCCAATCCCTCCCAGCATCAGAGTATTTTCCAATGAGTCAACTCTTTGCATGAGGTGGCCAAAGTACTGGAGTTTCAGCTTTCGCATCATTCCTTCCAAAGAACACCCAGGACTGATCTTTAGAATGGAATGGTTGGATCTCCTTGTAGTCCACGGGACTCTCAAGAGTCTTTTCCAACACCACAGTTCAAAAGCATCAATTCTTCAGCACTCAGCCTTCTTCACAGTCCACCTCTCACATTCATACATGACCGCAGGAAAAACCATAGCCTTGACTAGACAGACCTTTGTTGGCAAAGTAATGTCTCTGCTTTTGAATATGCTATCTAGTTGGTCATAACTTTCCTGCTAAGGAGTAAGCGTCTTTTCATTTCATGGCTGCAATCACCATCTGCAGTGATGTTGGAGCCCAAAAAATTAAGGTCTGACATTGTTTCCACTGTTTCCCCATCTATTTCCCATGAAGTGATGGGACCGGATGCCATGATCTTCGTTTTCTGAATGTTGAGCTTTAAGCCAACATTTCCACTCTCCTCTTTCACTTTCATCAAGAGGCTTTTGAGTTCCTTTTCACTTTCTGCCATAAGGGTGGTGTCATCTGCATATCTGAGGTTATTGATATTTCTCCCGGCAATTTTGATTCCAGCTTGTGCTTCTTCCAGCCCAGCGTTTCTCATGATGTACTCTGCATGTAAGTTAAATAAGCAGGGTGACGATATACAGCCTTGACGTACTCCTTTTCTCATTAGTGCTCCTCAAATCCGTCACATCGTTAAATCTGAGAAATGTCTGACTAATTGTCTTGGCAAAGAGGAGCCTAGAGAGAGGTGACTACAATGTGAGATTTGGTATTTGGATCAGTTCTTGGAAAAGAAAATGGATATAAAGGAAAAATTGAGAAAATCCAAATAAAGTGTTGACTTTAGTTAACACAACTTCATCACTATTGGTTTGTTAATTATGACAACTTTATACACTGAATAGAGGATTTTAAGAGTCAATGCATTGAGTATGGGATACATGTGAACTCTGTACAGTCTTGCCATTCTTGTAAAACAAAAGTTGTTCTAAAATAAAATCCTTCTAAAGAACATGACTAGAATTCCCAATACATAATTGAGGTAACTGCACAGTCTTTTCTCCCGAGCCTTCCCTTGGAATAAATACCAAGAGGGTAAGAGTCCCTGCTTGATTTTCAGCAATCTCAGCTAAGGGGTGGGAGGAGGTAACGGTCTCCTTCAGAGCACATATAGAAGCCTTGGGTCCTTTATATGCTGCTTGAACGGGATATTGCAATCTCTGAGATCAACCTTTTCACTCACCTCTTAGTCTAGCAACGTTAGGAGCATGCAGCCATGTCAATGCATTCATTAGTTTCTCCTAAATGTTAAAAAAGTATTGTAAAGAGAGTCACCCAGATACTTACTTCTTCTAACAGGCAGATGTGTTGGGAGTCTGTACTGCAGAATCAGGACATGTAGTATCTGTATTCTCTTTACTGCTGGAAATAAGCTCATTAGTGTCTTTATTTCTAATTAGATTAGAAAGCCATTTTCCAAAAACAGGAACTGATGAAAAACTCTCCCTTAAATTCCATTTCCCTAGAATTACTCCTCATAACAATGGACTCATGGCATTATTTGAAATTGATAAAATGAAATCTTGTATATTGTATATTGTACATTGTAATTGTATATTGTATATTATATACACTTCCCAGCTAGCTCAATGGGAAAGAATCTGCCTGGCAGTGCAGAAGCCGCAGGAGATGGGGGTTTGGTCAAGGAAGATCTCCTGGAGAAGGAAACGGCAACCCACTTCAGTATTCTTGCAGCATTTCTCTCATGGACAGATTGACATATGCAGCAATAACAATGAGTGCTATACAACTTTATGCTAATCTTAAATTCACAAACAACGTAAGGAATATAAGAAGGGTAACACAACTGTAAATGCACTTCTTTTTTTTTAAGATTTTTTTGATATGAACCATTTTAAAAGTCTCTATAGAATATGTTACAGTATCCCTTCTGTTTTATGTTTTGATTTAGGCAGCAAAATTTTAGCTCCCTGACCAGGGATCAAACCTGCACACCCTACGTTGAAAGTCTTAACCACTGGACCACCAGGAAAGTCCTAGGTCCTTTTTTTTTTTTTTTTCCTTCCTGATCCCCCCAGTAGAGGCTTATCAGTTTTGTGCATCTTTTCAAAAAAAAAAAAAAAAAAACAGCTCTTGCTTTCATTGACTTTTCTTATTGGTCTTTTGATGTCTGATTTTAAAATTTTCTCTTTCATCTATATCGCTCCCACCCTCTGCTATCTTTAACATTATGTGTAGTTCTTTTTTTCGTTTCTTTAGTTGGTAGGTTAGATTGTTTATTTGAGATTTTTCTTGCTCCTTGAAATAAGCTTTTGTCTATATCAATTTCTCTCTGGAACTACTTTGGCTGTGTTTTACAGATTTTGAAATTTTCTGTTTTTATTTTTATTTGCTTCAAGGTAATTCCTCATTTTCTTTTGATTTCACATTGACCTATTGGTTATTAATAAACTGTTGTTTAGTATCCAGGTTTGATCCTCTTGAATTAAGTAATTGTCAAAATCACTGAGCCGTCATACCTAGGTGATTTTATTTTATGACACACTCTTTTCAACCCCTATCCCTTTTTTACTGTATATATGTTCCACATCCAGTTCTTATCACAGAGGTTGATGATAATAAATTATATTTCCCTACAAGATTTCCATAATAATTGGCATCGAGTTATGAAAATGAGTCTAAATTGATTTGATTTGTGCCAGTAGTCCATATAATGAGTTTCTAATCATATTCCTCCTATTTCGTTTGTCTCTTCGAATGTACTTTCCAGGTATTTTGTCTCATTCCATTTCTCTACCAGTACTTTTGTTGATGGTTTGGTCCAGTGGTTGGAGGCGAGGAAATTACTAGTTTCAGAGCAGAGACACATCACAAAGAAGTGAAGAATCCAGAGGGACATATATGGCTTATGTCAGTCCCTAACATGTGGGATTTCAGCATTTCCTGCTTTCCTCCTGGTGAGATCCTGTCATCTTCAGGGATCATGAAAAAAAATAAATGCCTCTCAAATATATCCAGTTGTCTCCTAAGGGTGCCAACTGGAAACTTGTAATTGCTTCCAGTAATTAACAACTGAGAGAAAAGTTTTCAGATATGTTCTTGGCTCCCAAGTCTGCACTCCCATTGCTGCTGCTGGTGAAATGATAATTGCAGCTTTGATGGAAGGGGAGGGGAGGACACAACATCTCAAACTTACATATCAGGGACCAACTGCCTGCCTCCCACACATGAACTGGGTATAATGAACATCAGGGAAACAACTATCCTGGCAGCAGGAATGTGGCAGGTAAGGGTGTTCTATTTCAGTCTGAGAGGGCAGAGTCTGTGAAAGAGAGGCAGATCAAGATGCTGAGTGATCATATCAGAAAGGGACAGTCTTCTGTGCAGTCACTGGATTCAGTGCCAACATTATGCATAAGGTAGTAAAATCCTGAATCATGAGCTGAGATGGCAAAGAGAGATGGGGTCCTCAACCTAAACCAATCCCTGCTGGCTCCTCCTGAAGTTTAATTTAATCCTCACTGACAGTGGCTGTTGTGACTTAGTCCAAGTGATAACAAACCTGATTTTTTTGAGATGTGTAAAAATGTAGATATAAAATCAATTTTCTCTTGAGTCTGTGTCAGGGGAATCATGAACTAAATGTTCGGGATGACTAGAGGGGTCACAAGAATAACTCCAGGGTGGTAATAAACAGTATGATGAGTCTGCAAAAATCATGTAATCCTATACAGAAAGTGAATGCAACTGGAAATGACTTGAAGGGAAATGTTTTCTCTGACTGTGGATATTAATGGAGACAGTAATTGTGTCCTCACTGAAAACATCCGGAGTCCAGTGATTATGGTGAGGCTGTCTTCACTCTTCATGTTATGAAATAAGCAGTTAAGGAAACTTCACATAATGCTGAGTTTCAGGCCGCAGCTCCCAGTCGTATATCGTACTGTTTATGCCCATTTAAAAGGTATTTTAATATGAATCTAAATGCCTCATACTTTAATTTATGAAGTGCATAAGAATAGATCCCTTGCAGGTGCTGATTTGTATATATCTCTGGTATGTTAATATCATTTGAAAAGTCTAAATCATTGCCATATATTCAATTAACTCTGCTATTAATGAATAGATATATGTATCACTGGAAAATAATAATAATTTACTTTTTCCTTTTGTACTACTTCATCATGTATGACTATTTTATGTCCCAGG
The DNA here is from genome assembly GCA_935064755.1 of Tragelaphus eurycerus. Classification (NCBI taxonomy): domain Eukaryota; kingdom Metazoa; phylum Chordata; class Mammalia; order Artiodactyla; family Bovidae; genus Tragelaphus; species Tragelaphus eurycerus. Next base: position 81,828 of record CAKXYN010000227.1, on the reverse strand, counting down.
TTAACGACTTTATATGGGATTATTTAACAATTTCTGGAGTACTTGCATTATAACTGCGTTTCTGAAATAAAAGCAAAAGACTTCCTGTTTCCATCCTAATTCTGAGCCATCCTCATCTTCATGACACTACCTGGTCCTGGGGCAGGCTTCTCCCATATTCTCCTGGCAGGCAGCAGTGCATGTACATATACTAAGACACTTGAAGCCTCATTTATAATACAAAGTGCCTGTCTTAATAAAAATTATGGAATAGCAGCAGTCAAATATCAAAGAACAAGTTCTGAAAACAAAACTAAATATATATCTGAATTATTATATGAACAGTTAACTAACTTTTTGGCAAAGTTGGGGTTCAATGCACTATCTTTACCAGTCCATTGAGTTTCAAGTCCTCACTCTGTCCTAAGAGCAGATTTTGACAAATATTCAACCTCTCTGTGCTTATGTCACCCTCCTCTGTATCATTAACGTCACATAAGTACCTGCCTCATAGATTGTTGAAGAATGAAGAAGTGATCATGTGTAGAGCCTACAGCTTTTAATTTTACATAGTAATGCTCTTTAAATATCATATATGCAACTGTTTAAAGCTGCTGGTAACTGAAGAACATAAAGTAAATGTTTCTTAGTGGGAACTAAGGGTAAATGGAGAATACTGGATTTCAGCTGACATGATGCGTGTAACCCACACTTCGTGTTCCCATGCAAGACACTCTAACTCACAAGACAAACATCAGTGACTGTGAACTGAGAGGATGGCCAGCATTGATTTAACAATAGGCATTATCTTCTTAATGCAGACAGTGGTTGGAGTCCTGGGGAATTTCTCACTCCTTTGCCATCATATCATCCTTCACTTCACTGGCTCCAGGTTAAGGTCCACGGATTTGATTCTTAAGCACCTGATTGTGGCCAACTCCTTGGTCCTCCTCTGTAAAGGGGTCCCCCAGACAATGGCAGTCTTTGGGTGGAAGCATATCCACAGTGATTTTGGCTGCAAACTTCTCTTCTTTCTGCACAGAGTGGGGAGGGGAGTGTCCATCAGTAGCATCTGCCTCTTGAGTGTCTTTCAGGTGATCTCGATCAGTCCATGGAACTCCAGGTGTGCAGTGCTGAAAGTTAAAGCTCCTAAGTACATCGTTCCTTCTATTTTCCTGTGTTGGATGCTGCAAATGCTGGTAAATTTCATTTTTCCTCTACATATAAATGGCAAATGGAATGACAAAAACAACACAAACAAGAAGGATTTTGTATACTGTTCTTCTATTCATCATGACAAAATCCAACAGTCATTGTCTGCAGCATTGCTATCACTCCCTGATGTCCTATGTTTGGGGCTCATGCTCTGGGCCAGCAGCTTCATGGTTTTCATCCTGTACAGACATAAGCATCGTGTCCAACACATTCGTAGGGCTGATATCCCCACCAAATTTTCCCCTGAGTCCAAAGCTACCAAAACCATCCTTCTCCTGGTGAGCACTTTTGTCTATTTTTATACTCTTTCCTCCATTTTTCAACTCATGATGGCTCTTTTTGATTATCCCAGCTGGTTCCTTGTGAACATCACTATAATCTTGGCTTTGTGTGTCCCAACTATCAGTCCCTTTCTGCTCATGAGCTGTGACTCTAATGTACACAGGCTCTATTTTGCCTGGATAAGGAATACAAAGTCGCCTATTATTATGAGAAATGTGTGAATTGGATGTATTTCTGAAGTGTATGGTTGACCATTCATTAATTCACCTTAGTTGTTGTTCAGACATTCAGTCATGTCTGACTCTTTGCGACCCCATGGATTGCAACACGCAAGGCTTCCCTGTCCTTTAACACCTCCTGAGTTTGCTCAGACTCATGTCCATTGAGTCAATGATATCATCCAACCATCTCTTTCTCTGTCATCCTCTTTTCCTGCCTTAAATCTTTCCCAGCCTCAGGGTCTTTTCTAATGAGTTATTTATTCGCATCAGGTGGCCAAAGTATTGGAGTTTCAGCATCAGTCCTTCTAATAAATATTCAGGATTGAATATTCAGAATTGATTGGTTGGATCTCCTTGAAGTCCAAGGGACTCTCTAGAGTTTTTCCAACACCACAGTCCAAATTATCAGTTCTTCAGTGGTCAACCTTCTTTATGGCCTCACCTCAGAGATCTAGCTAAAATTTTGAATCTCAAGAGAATAGTAAACATGACATGCTGAACATCTTATTCAAAATAAACAATTGTAATAGTATTGTCATGGCATATAGTTATCTTGTAAAAATTATATGATTGAATTTTTCTCATACTTTCAGAAAATGAGTTCAGAATTTATGTGATAATAAAATCAAGTCTTGAAACAATCTGCGTATAATAAGCTATTCAGGTGTGTAGTTTTCAGTCTGCTATAGTACGTTTCCTAGAAGTTATAGAGGCATGAACTTATAGAGAAAGGTATGCATGACTGTGGGTTAGCATGTGCAATAGTCATTAATGAAACAGAACAAGTTAATGTCCTCACAGAATAAAGAGTGACCTGGTGGGGAGTTGGAATTTAAAATCCTTCAGGAGATCCTTCAGTAGAGACTTTGGCAGTCCATTATGAGTTTATAGATAACATGCCTAGAGAGGTGGTAGTATTTATTAGAAATACATTGTTTGGAACTGAGATTAAGACATTTAAATACTTTCATGCGGAAATGACCAGATTGAAGTGAAATGTACTTTCCAAAAAGAAACACAAAAACAAAAGCATACTCCAATATTTTTAAAACAATAGATGAACTATGTCAGCTGATTTTTAAAATTAAAACGTATTTGATATATAGCATTATGTAAATTTAAAATGTACAAAATATTGAAATAATTTTATTGTCTTACATGTACATAGCTATCGAGTTTTCCCAGCACCATTTTTGAAGAAACTATGTTTTCTCCATTATATATTATATATATCTCCATTATATGTTATTCCATCCATGTTTGTGTGGTGAGATTTGGTCTGAGTCTATTTCATACTCATTCACAAAGGAGGTGTGTTAAGGTCTTTATAACAAGCATGCAGTGGGAAAAGAGAAGGTCTTGAGAGGAGAAAAATCCTCAAGAGCAAGGTCCACCAGCCCTGAGCGGTAGGGCTTACTTGTCATAGATTAATTGACCAATAGCACGTGGGTTTATTTTTGGCCTCTCTATTCTATTCCAATTATTTATATGTCTATTTTTGTGCCAGTTTGATACTGTTTGATACTTTTTTGATACAAAAAAGATCTTCACGACCCAGATAATCACGATGGTGTGATCACTCACCTAAAGCCAGACATCCTGGAATGTGAAGTCCAGTGGGCCTTAGAAAGCATCACTATGAACAAAGCTAGTGGAGGTGATGGTATTCCAGTTGAGCTATTCCAAATCCTGAAAGATGATGCTCTGAAAGTGCAGCACTCAATATGCCAGGAAATTTGGAAAACTCAGCAGTGGCCACAGGACTGGAAAAGATCAGTTTTCATTGCAATCCCAAAGAAAGGCAATGCCAAAGAATGCTCAAACTACCGAACAATTGCACTCATCTCACACGCTAGTAAAGTAATGCTCAAAATTCTCCAAGCCAGGCTTCAGCAATATGTGAATCGTGAACTTCCTAATGTTCAAGCTGGTTTTAGAAAAGGCAGAGGAACCGGAGATCAAATTGCCAACATCCGCTGGATCATGGAAAAAGCAAGAGAGTTCCAGAAAACATCTATTTCTGCTTTATTGACTATGCCAAAGCCTTTGATTGTGTGGATCACAATAAACTGTGGAGAATTCTGAAAGAGATGGGAATACCAGACCACCTGATCTGCCTCTTGAGAAATTTGTATGCAGGTCAGGAAGCAACAGTTAGATATGGGCATGGAACAACAGACTGGTTCCAAATAAGAAAAGGAGTACATCAAGGCTGTATATTGTCACCATGTTTATTTAACTTATATGCAGAATACATCATGAGAAACGCTGGGCTGGAAGAAGTACAAGCTGGAATCAAGATTTGTGGGAGAAATATCAATAACCTCAGATACGCAGATGACACCACCCTTATGGCAGAAAGTGAAGAGGAACTAAAAAACTTCTTGATGAAGGTGAAAGAGGAGAGTGAAAAAGTTGGCTTAAAGCTCAACATTCAGAAAACGAAGATCATGGCATCTGGTCCCATCAGTTCATGGGAAATAGATGGGGAAACAGTGGAAACAGTATCAGACTTTGTTTTTCTGGGCTCCAAAACTACTGCAGATGGTGACTGCAGCCATGAAATTAAAAGACACTTACTCCTTGAAAGGAAAGTTATGACCAACCTAGATCACATATTCAAAAGCAGAGACATTACTTTGCCAACAAAGGTTCGTCTAGTCAAGGCTATGGTTTTTCCTGAGGTCATATATGGATGTGAGATTTGGACTGTGAAGAAGGCTGAGTGCTGAAGAACTGATGCTTTTGAACTGTGGTGTTGGAGAAGACTCTTGAGAGTCCCTTGGACTGCAAGGGAGATCCAACCAGTCCATTCTAAAGGAGATCAGCCCTGGGATTTCTTTGGAAGGAATGATGCTAAAGCTGAAACTCCAGTACTCTGGCCACCTCATGCAAAGAGTTGACTCATTGGAAAAGACTCTGATGCTGGAAGGGATTGGAGGCAAGAGGAGAAGGGGACAACAGAGGATGAGATGGCTGGATGGCATCACTGACTCCATGGACATGAGTCTGAGTGACCTCCAGGAGTTGGTGATGGACAGGGAGGCCTGGCGCACTGGGATTCATGAAGTCGCAGAGTCGGACACGACTGAACAACTGATCTGCTCTGATCTTATACTGTTTTGGTGACTGTAACTCTGTAGTATAGTCTGAAGTCAAGGAGCTTGTTTCGTCCATTGTCGTTTTTTTTTTTTTTTTTTTTTGAAAGCAGATACGTAATACGTTTACCAAATTGCAATGGTGTGACCGAATAGGATGGATATTCTCTTTCCCAAAACAGGAAATCAGAAAGAAGAAGCAACTCACTTGTCCAAGGCAGGTAAAATCCAAGGAGGGTAAATTCTGTCAGACTTTAAAGTTTGAGAAATATCACATTTGGCTGGATATTCTGTCCCCTGGGCTACCTATGTACGTAGGACACCAGTGGCCATGACCACATGTACAGTGCATACTGTGGTTCATCACACCATTCACTAATAAGAGCAGCTGTTGCTTTGTGAAGTAATGGCTGAAGCTGGGGCTAGGATATATAATATAGGATTCCTTGAGAATCCTATATTAAATAGTAGAAAATAGGAAATGCTTTAAATAAGAAGTAAGAAGAACCATAATGATGGGCTATATCAGAGACACACAGAAGTCATCTAAAAGAACAGCCAGTCACCAAGTTGGACAATTTGATTTTTTAACAAAGTGGTTTTGGATTACAACTCAAAGTATAAAAATTAATGTGTACCAGTGAAAACTGAAATGAAATACAGTTGAAGAAATAATGTATTCGAGGAAATATAATTCCTTTTCAGAAAGATTCTACATAATTGTGTTAAAAGTTTATCATGAAAAAAGTGGAAAATAACATCCCATGCTTAAGTGTGGCATAGTGTCTTACTTCCAATGAGTTCACCATGAAAAGGGACAAAAATAACATTTAATGAGCAAATCACAGGCCCCTGCTGCTGGGGACCAGCCCCAGCTGATCCAGGGACTTCGAAGCGAGGACGGCGTTGGTGGGGGTCAGGACACGATAGTTATAATTAGAGATATAAAGAATACTAGAACGAGGATAGCTCAGGAAATTTCAGTGGAGAAAAGAGGCTGAGTAGCTTGGTTTATGCGGGGGACCAATCAAACTTCAAGACAAGAAGTTTGCACCACTTACGTAGGCCGCAGGCGTCTTTCCGTTCTCCCGAAGGAGAGGAGACACTGAGGCCTCCCCGGTCTGATCTTAGAAGCCCAGGCATAATTAGTAAGCATGGTGGGTTCCGCGCCCCAGATGGAGACTCAGCCAGAATTTGAGAGAGAGAGCGACATGGGGAGACCAGTCTTTCCAGCAACTGATCCCAATTCTTTATTTTCCCTGGTTTACTTTTATACACTGAGATGTTATACAAAAGTCACGCGGGGTCTTACAAATGTATACCGAGGTCTTAGGGGTGTTACATCATCTTCCGGCCAGGGGGCCTGTTGACAATTTATGACCTTCTCCTTGTGATAGTGGTCAGTCACTTATTTCTCCAGGGCGATTATTCTTAAAACAGACTCCACTAGATAAGTTTACATTCCTATAGGGTGAGGGTGTAGTGGGTTTTAGTCAGGGAAAGAATTTACTTAGCCTAAAGTCTAATGTGACTAATATCAAAGGTTAATACTTATCTCTTCTATATATTCATTAATGTGTATAAGGGCAGGGGGAAGTGGAAGACTTAGCAGCAATCACTGGCTCAACAAATGAAAAACCCTTCACCAATACAATTTCTAATCAGCCCATTATACTTATGCTAATAGTTTTCTAACTTCTCTAAAGAACCTGTTTTTAGAAGGTTAAGAGCATCTCGTGCCTCCCACTGTTTGGAGGCTGTGAGTAATCACATGTGCCTGGACAAGCCTGTCAGGTGGGCTAAAGAACCTTCAGAGGAGTTTGTAGGTTAAAACACTCCTGTCACACCCAGGAATTTTTATTAACTGAAGCTTTAAGTTAACTCTTTTTTCAGAGAGAGGTAGTGGGGGACAGCCCCCGTAAAGTCAGAGGTGTAGGTGAGAGCACAAGTAGTAAAGCAGGCAGGCTCTGGTTTTTGGGGGTAGATGCTCGAGAACCTCCAAGGGGGTCCTGAGGCTTGACCCCACCTTTGTGTATGTCAAGCCTCCTTCCTCATGACCTTTGCCACGGGCGGAGCGCTAATTCAAACCGGCTCCCAACACCCTGCCTCATCCTGGAGACCTAGGTTAATATCAACAGTGATAAGTCATGTTGGTTGTATGGACCCTTGACATGATGAAATGAAAATGGCTCTTATACCTCTGCAGTCTTCCTCCCCAAAAACAGAACCCAAGTATAATCATGAAAGAAATGTCACATACAGTTCAGTTCAGTTCAGTTCAGTAACTCAGTCGTGTCGAACATAAGAAATGTAAAAAGTGTAATACAAAACAGTATACGTACCTAGTTCCTTTTTCTTTTTTTTTTTAAAGATTTCTTATGTGGACCATTTTAAAAGTATTTATTGATTCTGTTACAATATTGCTTCTGTTTCACATTTTGCTTTTTGTCCACAAGGGATGTGGGATCATGGCTCCCTTTCCAGGGATCAAACCCACACCCCTCACTATGAGACGAAGTCTTAACCGCAGCACCACCAGGGAAGTTCCAGGTTCTCTCTCTCTCTCTCTCTTTTTTTTTTTTTTTTGAACCCCAGCTAAAGGCTTATCAGTTGTATGTATCTTTTCAAAAAATCACCTCTTGGTTTCATTGACTTGTTCTGTTGGTGTTTTAATCTCTGATTTTTAAAATACTCTTTGATTTATATCATTTCCTCTGTCTCTTATCTTTGACATTTTATGTCCTTTTATAATTTCTTTAGATGGTGGGTTAGGTTGTTTATTTGAAATTTTTCTTGTTTCTTCAGGTAGGCTTTTATCTTTCTCAGTTTCTCTTATAATTGCCTTTTCTATTTCTTGATTTTTAAAGTTTCTGTTTTATTTTTACTTGCTTCAAGGTAATTTCTGATTTTCTTTTGATTTCCCACTGATCCACTGGTTTTTAGTAGTATTTTATTTAGTTTCCAGGTTTGATCCTCCTGAATTAAGTAATTGCTCAGACTATTGAGCCATCAGATCTAGATGATTTTATTTAAGAGCTACTCTTTTCCAACCCTCTCTTTGCTTCTATGCATTTGTTCTGCATCCCATTCTTATCACCAACAGAATTAAATAAGAATAAATTGTATTATCTGACAAGATTTCCTTCATAATTGCTATGAAATTATGAAAATGAGTCTAAATCAATTGATTTTATTTGTGCTAATGATTCATATAATGAGTTCTCCCATGTTCCTCCTTTCCCTTTTATCTCTTTGAATATACCTCCCAGGTAATTGGACTCATTCCATTTCTCCACCAATATTTTAATTGATGGTTCAGATTAGTGGACTGTAGAGAAACATCTCATGGAAGTGAAGAATCCAGAGAGACCCAAATAGTTACCTCAATTATGTGTGTATTTCAGTATTTCTTACACTCTTCCATGTGAGACCCTGTCTGCCATTAGTGGTCAGGGAAAATTAGAAGGCTCTTGGAAACATTCCTTTAGTCTCCTAAAGGTGCTAATTGCTGCTGATGCTGATGCTAAGTCGCTTCAGTTGTGTCTGACTCTGTGCGACCCCATAGACGGCAGCCCACCAGGTTCCCCCATCCCTGGGATTCTCCAGACAAGAACACTGGAATGGGTTGCCATTTCCTTCTCCAATGCATGAAAGTGAAAAGTAAAAGTGAAGTCACTCAGTCATATCCGACCCTCAGTGACCCCATGGACTGCAACCTTCCAGGCTCCTCCATCCATGGGATTTTCCAGGCAAGAGTGGGGGTGCCATTGCCTTCTCCGAAAGGTGCTAACTAGAAACTTGTAATTGTTTCCAGTAATTAACAACTGAGAGAAAAGTTTCCAGAAATGTTCTCAGCTCCCAGGCCTGCACTCCCATTGCTGCTGCAGGTGAAATGATAATTGCAGCTCCGATGGGAGGAGCGGGGAAGACACAGCATCTCAAACCCATATATCAGGTTCTGGCTGCCTCCCTCCTACACACATACTGGGTATAATGACCATCAGGGAGCCCACTCTCCTGGGAGCAGGAAGGTGCCAGGTAACTATGTTCTATTTCAGTCTGAGAGTCAGAGTCTGTATAAGAAAGGCAGATCAGGATGCTGAGTAAGTGATTATATCAGAAAGGCACAGTCTTCTGTGTAGTAACTGGATTCAGAGCCAACTCCAGGTGGGAACGTGGGAATATTGTGAAGTATGAGCTGAACTGATAAAGAGAGATGGGGTCCTAATCCTAAACCATCTCAGGCAGTTTAACTGAATCCTCACTGACAGTGACTATTGTGGCTTGGTCCAAGTGAAAACGAAACCTGATTGTTTAAGGTGCTTAAAACTGTAGATGTAAAATCAATTCACTCTTGAATCTACCGTAGGGGAAACATAGACTCAATGTTCAGGGTGAGTAGAGGTATAGCACTAATAACTCCAGGGTGTCAATAAAGAGTATGACGAGTCTGCAAAAAATGTTATCCTGTGCAGAAAGTGTATCCAAATGGAAACACCTTGAAGGAAAATGTTTTCTCTGACTCTGGATGTTAATAGAGACAGTAATTGTGTCCTCACTGAAAACATCCTGAGTCCACTGATTATGGTGAGGCTGTCTTCACTCTTAATATTATGAAATGTTAAGGAAAGTTCACATAATAATGCTGAGTTTCAGGGAGCAACTTTCAGTCATATATCATATCGTTTCTGCCCATTTAAAAAGTATCTTAATATCCATCTAAATATGTGGTGTTTTCATTTATAAAATGCATAAAAATACGTGCCTTGCAGGTTTTGATCTGTATATATCTCTGGTATGTTAATATCATTTGCAAATCCTAATTCATTGTCATATTTTCTATTACAAATAGATAATTGTATCACATGAAAATAATAATTTAGTAATGCCTTATTCTAATTAATCATGCATGAGTATTTTATGTCCCAAAGTTTATGGCATTACATGTGACTATTTAACAATTTCTGGGATACATGCTATTATCACTGCTTTTCTGAAATAAAAGCAAAGGATCTTCCTGTTTGCATCTTAATTCTGAGCCATCCTCATTTTCATGACATTACCTTGTCTTGGGCAGGTTCCTGCCAGATTCTCCTGACAGCAGTGCATGTACATATACTAAGACATCTAAAGCCTCAGTCACACTACATAGTGCCTTCCAGAATAAAACTTTACAAAACTGGAATCTTCTTACAATGGAAGTTATAAAATAGAACCAGTCTAAAATCAAAGAACAAGTTGTGAAAAAAGGCTAAATATAAATCTAGATTTATATGAACACAGGTAATTAACTTTTTTGGCAGAAATAGGGGATCAATGCACTTTTTTTAACCAGTCCAGTGGGTTTCAAGTCCTCACTCTGTCCTAAAAGTAGATTTTGACAAACACTCAACCTCTCTGTGGTTATCTTACCCTTCTCTGTATCATTAAGTTCAAATAAGCATCTGGCTCATAGATTTTGAAGAATGAAGAAGTGATCATGTGTAGAGCCTTCAGTGATTACTTTTACGTATTAGTGCTCTTTAAATATCATACATGCAACTGTTTATAAACTGCTAGTTTCCAAGTGGGAACTAATGTTAAGTGGAGAATATGAGATACCAGCTGACACCGTGTATGTAACCCACACTTCATGTTCCCAGGCAGGATATTCTAACTCACAAGACAAGTATCTGACTGTGAACTGAGAGAATGGGCAACAGCAAGTTGGCAATAGGCATAATCATCTTAACTCAGATGGTGGCTAGAATCCTGGGGAATTTCTCACTTCTTTGCCCGTCATATCACCCTTCACTTCAACTGGCTCCAGGTTGAGGTCCACAGATTTGATCCTTAAGCACCTGATTGTGGCCAACTCCTTGATCCTTCCCTGTAAAGGACTCCCCCAGACAATGGCAGTCTTTTGGTGGAAGCATGTCTGCAGTGATTTTGGCTGCAAACTTCTCTTCTTTCTGCAGAGTGGGGAGGGGGAGTGTCCATCAGTAGCATCTGCCTCTTGAGTGTCTTTCAGATGATCACAATCAGTCCCTAGAACTCTAGGTGGGCAGTGCTGAAAGTAACAGCTCCCAAGTACGTGGTTCTCTCTATTTTCCTGTGTTGGATCCTGAAAAGGCTGGTAAATGTCATTTTTCCTTTCCATATAACTGGCAAATTGAGTGACAAAAACATCACAGAGGAAAGAGATTTTGGATACTATTCTGCTGTTCATCATGACAGAACCAGAGAGGCATTGTCTGCAGTGTTGCTATTATTTCCTGATGTTTTATGTTTGGGGCTCACACTCTGGGCTGGCAGCTCCATGGTTCTCATCCTGTACAGACATAAGCAGTGACTCCAACACATTCAGGGGATCAACCCCTTCCCCAAGTCCTTCCCTGAGTCCAGAGATACCCAAACCATCCTTCTCCTGGTGAGTACTTTTGTCTATTTTAATACTCTTTCCTTCATTTTTCAACTTGTTGTGGCTCTTTTTGATCATCCGAACTGTTTCCTTGTGAACAAGACTATAATCATAGCAGCATGCTTCCCTACTGCCAGTCCCTTTCTGCTCATGATCTGTGACTCCAGTGTACACAGGCTCTACTTAGATTGGATAAGAAATAAGAAAATCCCCTACTATTATGTAATATATGTGAATTGTATGTATTTCCACAGTGCACAGTTGCCAAATCATTCATTCATTCCTTCACTTTCAGTGTCCAAAGAGAATTTTTGAAGTGGAACCTAAGTAAGTATTGCTTCCAGTCTGATTCATGTTGTTGGTAGAATTTGTTTCCTTTAATAGACTTACATTTGAATATTCTCCATCTACCATGCCTGCATTGGCAAGTTGAGTCCCCCTCCTGTTTTCAATCTCTTGTCTTTTAATTATCTCTATTTGACTTCTAAAGTTCAGGTGAGTATAATCAACCCACCTTCCTTAACCAGAAAAATCTGTTTTAGTCAGCTGGGGGCTGCTATACCAAGAATACCCCAGGCGACTGCTCCAAAATGGTGGAGGAGGAAAACTGTGAGATCTTCACTTCTCATGGACATACCAAAATTACAACTTAATACAGAGCAAATATTGATGAGGAAGACTGGAAGCTACCAGAAAAGGTCTGCTACAACTCAAGAAATGCAGAAGGATCCACAACAAGACAGGTAGGAGGGTTGGAATCTCTGTATAGTCAGGAACCGTAGCACTGGGTGCGTGACCTACATACAGGAGAATAATACAACTACAGAGGTTCTCCTCAAGGGGTGAGGGTTCTGAGCCCTACATGGGGCTCTAACATGGAGAAGATGAGCACCCAGAATATTTAGCTTTAAAATCCAGCAGGGCTTTCTTTCAGGAGAGCCAGAAGGCTGTGGGAAATAGAGACTCCACTCTTTTTTTTTTTAGAAGTATAGTTGATTTACAATAGTGTGTTAGCCTCAGTGTACAGCAAAGTGAAAAGGAACAAGTTACCTATAAAGGAACACCTGTAAGGCTATCAATTGACTTTTCAGCAGAAACTCTGCAGGTCAATGGGTGTGGAACAGTATTACTTAAAAGACGAAAGAAAAATACTGGATTGGCCAAAAAGTTCATTTGAGTTTTTCTGTAAGATCTTATGGAAAAAACTCAAATGAACTTTTTGACCCAACCAATATCTGTAAACAAGAGTACTCAGCAAGGCTTTCATTTAGATTTGATGAAGAGGTAAAAAGTTTTACAGACAAGCAAAAGTTAAGAATTGAGCACTGTGAAACCAGCTGTAAAAGAAATGTTAGAGGGACTTCTCTAAGCAGAAAAAAGGCCACACTAGAAGCATGAACATTACAAAAGGAAAAATCTCATTGGTAAAGGTAGTAAATCAACTATGTTTAAAACTAGTAAAATGCTTTAAAAATATAGTAAAAGCATCCATTTCCTCAGAAAGTAAGATAGGAAGTAAAAGACATGTGTTTGGAAACCTGTAAGACACTGAGGAAGGAAATTACAACACAAACAGTTGGAAAGATACACCAGATTCATGGTTTGGGGGATTAGAATTGTAAAAATGAACACACCACCCAATATAAGCTACATATTCAGTGGAATCTCTTTTATGCTCCCATGCCTCCTGTAACCCTTACTCCCCACAGTGCAAATATGTGATGTGCCTTTAACATTTTTGCTTAACCTCTGAGTTCCCTTAAATCCTGCAGTGGACTTGAAACCCACTGCAGCCTTCAAATTCATGTGCTGTTTACTCCTGCACCCTCTTTACTACTGTACTCTGCACCCCAGAACCCTTTGTCTCACCTTACCCTCTGACTTGCCCCCCATGTCCTCTTTCTTATCTTTCTCCATTACACCCACTCCCAGTCATACCCACAGGCATTCCAATGTTTATACCATACTCCCCACCTCAAGTGGCAAAGCTCTCAGAAATTTTTAGAAGATGCATGTCTAATACATTATCCTTGAGTGCTTTGACAGGATGGACAGAGGGTAAAGTGCATATGTTTCCACCTTTTTTTCTGGCCTTCACTCCCCAGAAAAGATGCAGCCTTACTTTATACAAACACACGATGGACATAATAACCCTCTTGATGACCGAATAAATGATTCTGTGAAAGTGAGTGGGATTGTATCTTTTATGTTGCTGTGTGAGTGAAGAGTGTGCAATAATGTGAGTGTGGTTCCACGTGTCATGAGCATTTGTGAGTGTGGGATAAGTGTGAAGTATGGGGTAATTAAGTATATATTTGAGTGTGTAAACACATGTGTGTCGGACTGTCTATGTATGTGTATGTGTGTGTTTGGAGTATGAGTGGCCAGATATGATTGCATTCACTGACTTGGAAACAGAGGGTCATGTGGTAAAGAATGAGCAAGGGGGAAAGAAAACTTGAATTAGTACAAATCTGTGAAAATGTATGTAATAGCTTTGTAGGATGGAGTCACTCTCTCATTAAAATCTCATTAAATCTCTATTTACCTCATACTGGCTCTTAAAATGTTAGGCACATTCAGAGATACTATTGCCGTCTGTCTTGTGAATGTACATTTAGTAAATGTACTAAATACAGATGCTCAGACAAAGATGTGCATTTTGCTGAGAGCTGTGGCCAGAGACCAGGAGATGCCGTCTGCAGAGAACAATGAGCGGTCTGGCTGTACCTCTTGCATCTCTTCCCTTGTCTGGTGCTAATCTGTATCTTTCCATATAATAAACCATAACTGTGAGGAGAAGAGCGCCAGTTAGTTCTGAGTCCTTCGAGAGAATTACTGAAATGGGCATGGGTTTGGGAAAGCCCACATTTGCAGTTGGAGTCAGAAGTGGATGTGCTTTTGTGTGAACTGTGTTTCCTTTAACTTCCCATCAGGACCAAAAACACCCGTGGGAACTATTGAGTAGACCTTGTTCAGACTGTGGGCATGTTTGCTGGAAAATCTGAAGCAGTGATGGAGGTTCTTATTTTAGGTGTCTTCCTCAATCCTGTAACCAATGAGTGCGCCTTCATGAAATTTCAGCACAAGTGTAAAGACCTCTGGTAACAATACAATGCTTTTGAGTTGAGAAAGCAGCACTGGCTTGTCTGATGTTTAAAATAATCATAAAAACAATCTGTTATACCACCTGATCCTTGTGCTTTTGTTTATAAAGGATGCTTTTCAAAATGCTCTGTTTTCTGTGGTATATCCCTATTTGCACTTAATGCCATTGTTAGCATCAGTCAGTCAGCTCTGTCACTCAGTTGTGTCTGACTCTTTGCGACCCCACAGACTGAAGCAGGCCAGGCTTCCCTGTCCATCACCAACTCCCGAAGCTTGCTCAAACTCATATCCATTGAGCCAGTGATACCATCCAACCATCTCATCCTCTTTTGTCCCCTTCTCTTCCTGCCTTCAATCTTTCCCAGCATCAGGGTCTTTTCAAATGAGTCAGTTCTTCACATCAGGTGGCCAAAGTACTGGAGTTTCAGCTTCAGCATCAGTCCTTCAAATGAATATTATGACTGATTTCCTTTAGGATGGACTGGTTGGATCTCCTTGCAGTCCAAGGGACTCTCAAGAGTCTTCTCCAATACCACAGTTCAAAAGCATCAATTCTTCAGCGCTCAGCTCTCTTTATAGTCCAACTCTCACATCTATACATGACTATTGGAAAAACCATAGCTTTGACTAGATGGACTTTTGTCAGCAAAGTAATGTCTCTGCTTTTTAATATGCTGTCTAGGTTGGTCATAGCTTTTATTCCAAGGAACAAGCAACTTTTAATTTCATGGCTGCAGTCACCATCTGCAGTGATTTTGAAGCCCAAGGAAATAAAGTCTGTCACTGTTTCCCCTTCTATTTGCCAAGAAGTGACAGGACTGGATGCCATAATCTTTACTTTTTGAACATTGAGTGTTAAGCCAACTTTTTCACTATCCTCTTTCATTTTATTTTTTTAAATTTTATTTTATTTTTTAACCTTACAATATTGTATTGGTTTTGCCATGTATCAAAATGAATCCGCTACAGGTACACATGTGTTCCCCATTCTGGACCCTCCTCCCCTCCCCATACCATCCCTCTGGGTCGTCCCAGTGCACCAGCCCCAAGCATCTGGACTCTGTGGGAGAGGGAGAGTGTGGGATGATTGGGAGAATGGTATTGAAACATGTATAATATCCTCTTTCACTTTAATCAAGAGGCTCTGTAGTTCTTCTTCACTTTCTGCCTTAAAGGTGGTGTGATCGGCATATCTGAAGTTATTGATATTTCTCCTGGAAATCTTAATTCCAGCTTGTGCTTCATCCAGCCTGGCATGTCACATGATATATTCTGCATATAAGTTAAATAAGCAGGGTGACAATACACAGCCTTGAAGTACTCCTTTCCTGACTTGGAACCAGTCTGTTGTTCCATGTCCAGTTCTAACTGTTGCTTCTTAACCTGCATTCAGATTTTGCAGGAGGCAGGTCAGATGGTCTGATATGCCATCTTTTGAAGGATTTTCCACAGTTTGTTGTGATTCCCACAGTCGAAGGCTTTGGTGTAGTTAATAAAATAGAAGTAGATGTTTTTCTGGAACTCTATTGCTTTTTCGATGATCCAATTGATGTTGGCAATTTGATCTCTGGTTCCTTGCCTTTTCTAAATGCAGCTTGAACATCTGGAAGTTCACAGTTCACATCATGTTGAAGCCTGGTTTGAAAAATTTTGAGCATTACTTTGTTAGCATGTGAGATGAGTGCAATTGTGCAGTACTTTGAGCATTCTTTGGCACTGCCTTTCTTTGGGATTAGAATTAAAACGGATCTTTTCCAGTCCTGTGGCCACTGCTGAGTTTTCCAAATTTGCTGGCATATTGAATGTAGCACTTTCACAGCATTATCTTTTAGGATTTGAAATAGCTCAACTGGAATTCCATCACCTCCACTAGCTTTGTTTGTAGTCATTGTTCCTAAGTCCCACTTGACTTCACATTCCAGAATGTCTGGCTGTGAGTGATCACACCATTGTGGTTATCTGGGTCATGAAGATCTTTTTTGTATAGTTCTTCTGTGTATTCTTGCCACTTCTTTTTCATATCTCCTGCTTCTGTTAGATCCATACCATTTCTGTCCTTTATTGTGCCCATCTTTGCATGAAATGTTCCCTTCAGTTCAGTTGTTCAGTTGTGTCCAAATATTCCCTTGGTATCTCTAATTTTCTTGAAAAAATCTCTAGTCTTTTCAATTCTACTGTTTTCCTCTATTTCTTTGCACTGATCACTGAGGAAAGCTTTCTTATCGCTCCTTGCTATTCTTTGGAACTCTGCATTCAAATGGGTATATCTTTCCTTTTCTCTTTGCTGTTCACTTCTCTTCTTTTCTCAGCTATTCGTAAGGCTTCCTCAAGCAACCGTTTTGTCTTTTGTCATTTCTTTTTCTTGGGGATGATCTTGAACATTGCCTCCTGTACAATGTCATGAACCTTTGTCCATAGTTCTTCAGGCACTCTGTCTATCAGATCTAATCCCTTGAATCTATTTGTCACTTCCACTGCATAATCATTTGGGATTTGATTTAAGTCATACCTGAATGGTCTAGTGGTTTTCCCTACTTTCTTCAATTTAATTCTGAATTTGGCAGTAAGGGGTTCGTGATCTGAGCCACAGTCAGCTTCCGGTCTTGTTTTGTGCTTGAGGGCATTATGATAAAACATCTTTAAATTAACATTCACTTCTTCAGATCCAGTACCAGTAAGGAAAATGCCTTACTGACATTTCCCTTTGAACTGCTGATTTTTAAGAAGTGGTTTTAAAACAAAATCATGAAAAGTAGATTATATGGATTGCATATGATCAACTTCAGCAGAAAAGTACCATATCTGTAAAGTATCATCTCTTAGAAACTTTTCCATATTTCCATTTCCAAATTAAATTATTTAATTTGGTTGTCATGCTGGGTCTTCGTTTCAGTTCATGGCCTTCTCATAGTGGTGGCTTCTCTGGTTGCAGCTCCCAGGCTCCAGGGCACAGGCTCATAGTCATGGCGCCCCAGCCTACACCAAGTAGGATCTTCCCAGACCAGGGCTTGATCCTATATCCCCCTGCATTGGCAGGCAGATCCTTATCTACTGTACCACAAGGGAAGTCTCAAATTAACATGTTTTTAATTATACAAATGAAAAAGTAACATCATGCATGTTCTTCCTTTTATTCATATCCCAGATATTCTTCTTGTGCTGTGTCTGAATCCAAGTCTAATAGTAGTGCAGCTTAGAAGTCCAAAGATGAAGGATGAACTAAATGTTTAGTGGAAGAGCTTCTCAGGGAATCCTGAGACACACATAACTCACTACCAGTCACTCAGACATCAGCATGACTCCTCCTCCCACAGGTGACCTTCTGTGCCATCAGGGATTGTGAAAAATTACAGGCCTCTTCCCAAACACATCAGTGGTCTCTTTGGAGATACTCACTGGAAAGTCATAATTGGTTTTGGTAATTAGCAACTCAAAAAAAGTTTTTCAGAAAGATCATTAGCTCCTCAAGCCTGCCCTGTTATTACTACTTCAAATGAAATGATAATTGCATTCTGAGGGAAGATGAGGTCACAGAACATAAACCTATGTCTCAGGGTCTGACCACCTCCCTCCCACTCACGTCCTGGCTGCCATGACCTTCACCCTGAGCCCACCATCCTGGCAGTGGGAATGAGTCAGGCAAGTATTTTCTTTTTCAGCCCGAGAGACAGAGTTTATGGAAGGAAGTCTGTAAGTGTTCACGTCTGGAAAAGGGATTTGGGGGGTAAGAACAGATTTAGTGGCAAAGCTAGACAGGGAAGCAGAATAAGACTGTAGGTATGAGCTGAGCTTGTAAAGAGATATGAGGATCCTAAATCCTGCCTCATGCCTCCTGGTGTCATTGAATGAAATCTTCACTGTGGGTGATCAATGTTGAATCACCTCACTGAGGATGAAGAATCATTTTTTTAAGGTCTTAAGGCTTTTTGTTTTGAAATCATTCTGATGTTACCTTGCATGCATGCTTGCAGGCTCAGTTGTGTCCAACTCTTGGTGACCCCTTGGACTGTAGCCCATCAGATTCCTCTGTCCATGGAATTTTCTAGGCAAGAATATTGGAGTGGGCTGCCATTTCCTTCTCCAGAGAATCTTCCTAACCCAGGGATCGAACCTGCATCTCCTGCATTACAGGTGGATTCTTTACCACTGAGCCGCCTTTACATTACTTTACAGGGTTTAAAGATTAATTTTTCATTATAATTAGAGGTAGGTTTATAATGCCTTTTTGCCTATAATACAGAGTATGATAGCACTGTGCATGCATGCCCAGTCACTTCAGTCATGTCTGACTCTTTAAGACTCTATGGACCATAGTCTATCAGCCGCCTCTGTCCATGGAATTTTCCAGGCAAGAATACTGGAGTGAGTTGCCATTTCCTCCTTCAGGGGATCTTCCCAACCCAGGGATTGAACCCACATCTCTTTCATTGCAGGTGGATTCTTTACTGCTGAGCTACCAGGGAAGCCAGGATAGCACAGTAACAATTTTATAATCCTCTGCATACATTGAGAATATGAGTTTGTTTTTGGATAAAAAAAAAATTTTTTTTTAATCAAGCTCTAGGAATATGATACATTTACTAGATACAGGGACTATCTCCATTGAAAACATTAGAGGTCTAACAACTGTGGAGAGATGCTTTCCCTACTCAAGTTAGAGAAGTAACATTTAAGGAAAAGATAACTTTTAAATTATGAGTGTTAAGATATAGTCACGACTAAATGTATCTTGTCTTGTGTTGTATGGCTTGATAATATTTTAGCATCAATTCCAAGCTCACAACTCATTTCTTTATGATTTCAACTTAAACAATACACAGGGTTCCATATTCACTATGTTGCATTTAAGACATGCATAAAATACATGTCTCTTGTATTTTATCATTCCCAAATCTTGCTTCATTGTTAATAGTTTTACTAATTGTAAGCATTAATAAATACCTAGGCATTTAGATCAAAATTATTAATAAAAGGTAAAATAGCTACACTCTTTTTATCACATAGCAGTATTTCATGCATTATAGTTTAGTGAAGAAGGATTTATCATCCAATAATTTATTTGATACATACCATTGTGTTTTGTTCCTGGAATGATAGCAAATGAGCCTCTCTGCAGCCAACTGCTGCTGCTGCTAAGTCACTTCAGTCATGTTCGACTCTTTGCGACCCCATAGACAGCAGCCCATCAGGCTTCCCCCATCCCTGGGATTCTCCAGGCAAGAACACTGGAGTGGGTTGCCCTTTCCTTCTCCAATGCATGAAAGTGAAAAGTGAAGTCACTCAGTCGTGTCCAACCCTCAGTGATCCCATAGACTGCAGCCTTCCAGGCTCCTCCATCCATGAGATTTTCCAGGCAAGAGTACTGGAGTGGGGTGCCAACTAACACTAAACAAATCTTGCATCGTTAAATCCAATTTGGACATTTACTGTAACAGTAGTCTGTGAAACTGCATGTGTACTTTATTATGACCTCAAAAAATCATTTACATTTGATATTGACCATATGATAAATTCTTACATGTACTCTTACGTTGGTAAGCTTTATAAAGAATAGCATCATTATGTAGTCTTAATAATTTGATCTTTTCATTCTGCAGGTTCACTTTTAAAATTTGTTGGGTATTTTCCATATTTTTGCTTTACAGTGCTGAAGTGAATATTTGAATACAGTTTCTTGGTATGCATGCGTGTGCAAGTTTTTTTAGAGTACATATCCAGAAGTAGACTTTGCTTGATCAGCTTTATAAAATAGTGAAATTATTTTCCAAAATGGTTGTGCCAGTTTACACAACCATTTTGGAAAATGATTTATTATTTACTCGCTGTTGTAAGACATGATTCATTTGCCAATCTGTTAAGTGTAAGATGATATTTTATTATGGCTTTAGTTTGCATTTTCTTGATTGTTGAGTTGAACGTGTTTTCATGATTATTAGTCGACTGGTTTCTTCTGTGAAATGCTCCTTTTTTCCATTTTTTCCTTGTTTACCTTAGAGTTCTTCATAATAGGATACTAATTTTTCCATTTATTGTTATTGCACATTATCTTCTCTCAGTTTGTGGCTTATCTCTTCACTTTGTATTTTGGTACAGAAAATTTAATTTTAATGTATTTATATGTTCTTTTTTGTGTCTTAAGAAATCTATCCTTTATTCTAATAAAGTTTCTCATATGTAGTCTTTAAAAAAATACAAATGATGTGAGTTAGATGGAAAAGTATAAAAACAAAATGAAATTCAGCTCTGGATGATTTGAAAACAGAGCTAACGTGATTTATGAATGTAACACAGTGGTCAGGGCACTGTCTTGGCAACTAGCCTACCAGGTTCCTATCACTCAGCCCCATAGCAGCATGTGAATTTACACAGGTCATTTAATTCTCTGCACCTCAGGTCTCCTGACTGAAATAATGCTTAAAATAATGCCCTCAAGATAATAATGTACCTCCGGCAGGTACAAAAATCAAAACACCTCATGTGATGTAGTACGATAGTGATGCATCCATCATAAGCACTATTTAAAAGTTACATATTCAACTCTGTGAAGCCTTTTAATATTTATTTGATACCATGAACCTCTCAAGTAAATATTTATCAAAGCAAATATGGGGTTTACACTGATCTGAAGACTGTAGCCCACAGCACATGTTCCAAAACAGGATCCTCTCATTCTGAAGACAAAACACCAGCCACCAGCAACTGGCAGAATGGCCTCAGGAGATTTACAAGGAGTCTACTCATTTCAGACTACAGGAGGAATCCTAGCATTTTCTTCCTTTACCATTATCTCTTTCTAAAGGCTGAGATCCACACATTTGATCCTCAAGCACACATATACAGTCACTTCTTGGTCATTCTCTTTAAGGCATCCCCATGACCCTGGTAGTTGTTAGTTAAAGCATGTCTTCAGTGACATATCCAATTTTCTATCCTCACAGACCTGGCAGGGTATGTCCATGGGCACCTCCTGCCTCTTATGTGTCTCCAGCCATCACGATCCTCCTCAGGAACTAGAGTTGGGTAGAACTGAAAAGCTCCAAAGGAGTGGAGGTTTCATATTCCTCTGCTGGACCTTGTATAAGCTGCTGCTGCTGCTAAGTCACTTCAGTCATGTCCGACTCTGTGCTACCCCATAGATGGCAGCCCACCAGGCTCCCCCCATGCCTGGGATTCTCCAGGCAAGAAGACTAGAGTGGGTTGCCATTTCCTTCTCCAATGCATGAAAGTGAAAATTGAAAGCCGATGTCGCTCCGTCATCTCCAACTCTTAGCGACCCCATGGACTGTAGCCTACCAGGTATAAGCTGGTGTATATCAATTCCCAGCACATAGACTTGCTGAATGAAGCAATAGATGAACACAAAGAGCAAAGATCTGGGAAACCACTCTTCTGAATTATAAAATCAGTAACTCACTGTATGCAGCCATGTTGTTATTGTCTGATGTTCGTTGTTGGGCTCATGATCAGGACCTG
Organism: Tragelaphus eurycerus; assembly: GCA_935064755.1. Classification (NCBI taxonomy): domain Eukaryota; kingdom Metazoa; phylum Chordata; class Mammalia; order Artiodactyla; family Bovidae; genus Tragelaphus; species Tragelaphus eurycerus. The sequence goes on along the minus strand of CAKXYN010000227.1, from coordinate 60,052 downwards.
TGGCTCTCTAAGACTTATCCTCTACAGACACAATCAGCAGATCCAACATTCAAAGAAATAGTTTTTTCCCAGTTTCTTTAAAATCTGCTTTTTGTGATAGATTTTTTAAAGTTCAAAACATATGCACAGGTTATAAGTACACAGCCTAGTGGAGTTTCAAGAATGACCACATCTCTGTAGGCAATGACTGGATAAAAAACCAGACTGTTGAGCTTCCCTGGTGGTAAGGCTCAGTGGTAAGGAGTCAGCCTGCCAATGCAGGAGACATGGGTTCAATCCCTGATCTGGGAAGATTCCACACACTGCAGAGCAATTAAGCTCATGAACCAACTATTGAGCCTATGCTCTAGAGCCCGGGAATCACAAATACTGAGCTCACATGCTGCGGTGAATGAAGCCTGAACACCCTAGAGCTTGAGCGCCACAACAAGAGAAGCCACTGCAATGAGAAGCCTGAGCACCGCAACTAGAGATTAGACCCTACTTTCTGCAACTAGAGAAATGCCCGTGCAACAGTGAAGACCCAACACAGCCAAAAGTCAATAAAGAAAATTTTATATATATACATATATATATATATATATATATATATATAGAATGAAACAGAATATTGTGGGTCACCTAGAAACTCTCTATACTCCAAGTCTCTATTCCAAAAACTATAGTTTTCTTGAATCTATTTGTAGGTCAGGATTTTTGGTAAGAGCTTTACAACCATTCTAACATTTAAGAGATTAGATCACTTTTGCCTGCTTCATACTTAAATGGAATCATAGGGTCTGAAAACCTTCATATTGGCCTTTTCTCCCAGTTGCATATGATTTTGAAGAATCTATTTGTATGTTATTGTTCTAGTCATTAACTTGTGTCTGACTGTTTACAATCCTGTGAACTGTAGCACTCTAGGCTTCCTTACACTTCCCTATCTCCTGGAGTTTGCTCAAGCTAATGTTCATTGAGTTGGTGATGCTACCTAACCATCTCATTCTGTTCCCCCTTCTCCTCCTGCCCTCAGTCTTTCCCAGCATCAGGGTCTTTTCCAGTGAGTCATCTCTTCACATCAGGTAGCCAAAGTATTGGAGCTTCAGCATCAATCCTTCCAAAGAATATTCAGGATTGATTTCATATAGGATTGACTGATCTGATCTCCTTTCAGTCCAAGGGACTCTCAAGAGACTTCTCTAGCACCAAAATTTGAAAGCATCTGTTCTTCAGCACTAAGCTTTCTTTCTGGTCCAACTTTCATATCCACACATGACTACTCTTTGTATTATTGCATTTAATTATTAGTATACATTAACATTCTGAGGAATCTCTCAGAAGAAATGGAGTAACCATCATGGTCAACAAAAGAGTCAAAAATGCAGTACTTGGATGCAATCTCAAAAATGACAGAGTGATCTCTGTTCGTTTCCAAGGCAAACCATTCAATATAACAGTAATCCAAGTCTATGCCCCAACCAGTAATGCTGAGGAAGCTGAACTTGAATGGTTCTATGAAGACCTACAAGACCTTTTAGAAACAACACCCCACAAAGATGTCCTTTTCATTATAGGGGACTGGAATGAAAAAGTAGGAAGTCAAGAAACACCTGGAGTAACAGGCAAATTTGGCCTTGGAATACGGAATGAAGCAGGGCAAAGACTAATAGAGTTTTGCCAAGAAAATACACTGGTCATAACAAACACCCTCTTTCAACAACACAAGGAAAGACTCTATACATGGACATCACCAGATAGTCAACACCGAAATCAGATTGATTATATTCTTTGCAGCCAAAGATGGAGAAGCTCTATGGAGTCAGCAAAAACAAGATCTTGAGCTGACTGTGGCTCAGATCATGAACTCCTTATTGCCAAATTCAGACTTAAAATGAAGAAAGTAGGGAAAACCAATAGATCATTCAGGTATGACCTAAATCAAATCCCTGATGATTATACAGTGGAAATGAGAAATAGATTTAAGGGCCTAGATCTGATAGATAGAGTGCCTGATGAACTATGGAATGAAGTTCGTGACATTGTACAGGAGACAGGGATCAAGACCGTCCCCATCGAAAAGAAATTGAAAAAAGCGAAATGGCTGTCTGGGGAGGCCTTACAAATAGCTGTGAAAAGAAGAGAAACAAAAAGCAAAGGAGAAAGGGAAAGATATAAGGATCTGAATGCAGAGTTCCAAAGAATAGCAAGAAGAGATAAGAAAGCCTTCCTCAGTGATCAAGGAAAAGAAATAGAGGAAAACAAAAGAATGGGAAAGACTAGAAATCTCTTCAAGAAAATTATAGATACCAAGGGAACATTTTATGCAAAGATGGGCTCGATAAAGGACAGAAATGGTATGGACCTAAGAGAAGCAGAAGACATTAAGAAGAGGTGGCAAGAATACACAGAAAAACTGTACAAAAAAGATCTTCACGACCAAGATAATCACGATGGTGTGATCACTGACCTAGAGCCAGACATCCTGGAATGTGAAGTCAAGTGGGCCTTAGAAAGCATCACTACGAACAAAGCTAGTGGAGGTGATAGAATTCCAGTTGAGCTATTTCAAATCCTGAAAGATGATGCTGTGAAAGTGCTGCACTCAATATGCCAGCAAATTTGGAAAACTCAGCAGTGGCCACAGGACTGGAAAAGGTCAGTTTTCATTCCAATCCCAAAGAAAGTCAATGCCAAAGAATTCTCAAACTACTGCACAATTGCACTCATCTCACATGCCAGTAAAGTAATGCTCAAAATTCTCCAAGCCAGGCTTCAGCAATACGTGAACCGTGAACTTCCTGACGTTCAAGCTTGTTTTAGAAAAGGCAGAGGAACCGGAGATTGAATTGCCAACATCTGCTGGATCATGGAAAAAGCAAGAGAGTTCCAGAAAAACATCTATTTCTGCTTTATTGACTATGCCAAAGCCTTTGATTTTGTGGATCACAATAAACTGGAAAATTCTGAAAGAGATGGGAATACCAGAACACCTGATCTTCCTCTTGAGAAATTTTTATGCAGGTCAGGAAGCAACAGTTAGAACTGGACATGGGGCAACAGACTGGTTCCAAATAGGAAAAGGAGTATGTCAAGGCTGTATATTGTCACCCTGTTTACTTAACTTATATGCAGAGTACATCATGAGAAATGCTGGACTGGAGGAAACACAAGCTGGAATCAAGATTGCCGGGAGAAATATCAATAACCTCAGATATGCAGATGACACCACCCTTATGGCAGAAAGTGAAGAGGAACTCAAAAGCCTCTTGATGAGAGTGAAAAGGTTGGCTTAAAGCTCAACATTCAGAAAACGAAGATCATGGCATCTGGTCCCATCACTACATGGGAAATAGATGGAGAAACAGTGGAAACAGTGTCAGACTTTATTTTTCTGGGCTCCAAAATCACTGCAGATGGTGACTGCAGCCATGAAATTAAAAGACACTTACTCCTTGGAAGGAAGGTTATGACCAACCTAGATAGCATATTCAAAAGCAGAGACGTCACTTTGCCAACAAAGGTTCGCCTAGTCAAGGCTATGGTCTTTCCTGTGGTCATGTATGGATGTGAGAGCTGGACTGTGAAGAAGGCTGAGCGCCGAAGAATAGATGCTTTTGAACTGTGGTGTTGGAGAAGACTCTTGAGAGTCCCTTGGACTGCAAGGAGATCCAACCTGTCCATTCTGAAGGAGATCAGACCTGGGATTTCTTTGGAGGGAATGATGCTCAAGCTGAAACTCCAGTATTTTGGCCACCTCATGCGAAGAGTTGACTCATTGGAGAAGACTCTGATGCTGGGAGGAATTGAGGGCAGGAGGAGAAGGGGACGACAGAGGATGAGATGGCTGGATGGCATCACTGACTCGATGGATGTGAGTCTGAGTGACCTCCGAGAGCTGGTGATGGATAGGGAGGCCTGGCCTGCTGCAGTTCATGGGGTCGCAAAGAGTCGGACACGACTGAGCGACTGATCTGATCTGATATGGTCTTTAGGAGTTCTTTGTGCTGGTGACAAATCTTGTGTGTTTGTGTGTGTTTTGATGTGAGCCAGTCTTAATAGAAGCTAAAGATAAGATAAAGTCATTTTGCCATATGGTTTATATGTTTTGTATTGTTTCAGATATATTTTTAATTTAAAATTTTGAAATTGTTTTTCTAAAAATTGCATAATTTTAAAAATTAGAAATGGAATCTATTCAGAATAGATGTGTCTGATGATATGGGCAGTGATTGAAGTGTTACTTTTCTCCAGTCTGGCTAGCAAATTTCAGCTAATTCTTGAAATGTTGTAATAAGCTCTCTTTCCAATTACTCTCACTTGTCATTGCTTCCTCCAGGTTAACTCTGCTTCATCCTTATTGCTGACTTTTCCCTGAAATACACCAGCTATCTCTCCATCTCTTCCTGTCTCATGAAACCTTGGCAAACCAATAGGAGCACAAAAGTAACATTACATTTGCTGTCAAAAAACATCAATGAGACATTTTACTCAGAAGAATGAATGTCACTATTTAAAGGAAAATATTTTAGGGACATCTGTGGTGTTCCAGTAGCTAAGACTCAGCGTTCCCAATGCAGGGGGCCTGGGTTCAATCCCTGATCAGGGAACTAGATCCCACATGCCACAATGAAGATCGAAGATCTGGTGCAGCCTAATAAATAAATAATAAAGATACAAACCCTTTAAAAGAAGGAGAACACTTTCATTTAAATATATTGAATGAAAAAAATAACCCTCAGAGATTTGGCCCTAGGAATAATATTCATATCACAGATTATGATTGGCATTCTGGGCAATTTCTCCCTTCTTTACCATTACCTATTTCTTTACCACACTCAGTGCAGGATGAGATCCACGGTTATGATTCTGAAACACCTGACTATAGCCAACTCCTTGATCATTCTCTCGAAAGGAGCCCCTCAGATAATTACAGCTTTGGGGTGGAAACATGTTTTCAGTGATTTTGCCTGAAACTTATTTTGTGTGTTGAGACAGGCAGGAGTATGTCCATTGGCACCACCTGCCTCTTGAGTGTGTTTCAGACCATCACAATCAGCCCCATGAACTCCTGTTGGAAGAATCTTAAAGTCAAAGCCCCAAAGTACATTGCCTTCTCCATTTCCTTCTGCTGGATCCAGTGCCTGTTTGTACATCTCATTTTTCCTCTGTATGCATTACATGTTTCTGACAAATTGCACAGCACAAACATGACAAATACAAGAGACTCAGAGTACTGTGTTGCCACAGATCTTGAGAACATCTCAGGCTCAATATCTGCAGCTTTGATAGTGTTCCCTGAAGTTTCATTTTCTGTGCTCATCTTCTGGGCCAGTGGCTCCATGATTCTCACCCTATACAGACACAGTCAGCAAGTCCAGTATATTCACAAGGCTGTTGTGTCTCCCAGATCCTCTGCTGAGTCCAGAGCCACCCAAAGCATCCTACTCTTGGCGAGCACCTTCATGTGTTTCCACACCCTGTCCTGCATCTTTAACATTACTCTTGCTCTTTATCATAATCCCAGTTGGTGGTTGGTGAATACAGACAGCCTGATTTCTGTGTGTTTTCCCTTTATCAGCCCCTTTCTGCTCGTGAGCCGTGACTCCATTGTATCCAGTCTCTGCATTCATTGATGAGGAACTCAATACACTATCTGCTAATCTTATCAGAAAAATGTAAATTATATGTCTTTAAATATTTATTGGGGTATAGTTGATCTACAAACTTGTGATAGTTTCAGGTGTAGAGCAAAGTGACTCAGTTATACATATATTCTTTCATTTTCAGATTATTTTCCCATTAATTTATTACAAGATATTGAGTAAAATTCCCTATGCTATACAGTAGGTCTTTGTGGGTTATTTATTTTATATATAGTACTGTGTATCTGTTAATCCCAAACTCCTAATTTATCTCTCCCTCCCACATTTCCCCTTTGGTAACCATAAATTTGTTATTGAAATCTGAGTCTCTTCCTGTTTTCTAAATAAGTTCATTTGTATCATTCTTTAATTAGATTCCAAAAAATTATAATAGATTCCAAATATGAGTGATATCATATATTTGTCTTTCTCTGTCTGACTTACTTCACTTAGTATGACAATCTCTAGGTGTTATTTTTCCACAACTGTCAGGTGTTCATTCACTTATGAGCATAAAGTCAGTGGAGAGTATATAAGGAAGCCACATATCTTTCAAAGTAATGAATGTGGGTATTTCATCATTGATGAATACAGAACCTACATGGGCAGAGTAGAGAGGAGTAAAGTGCTCTGCCTCTTTCTGATGCCTAGCAACCTGAGTGTCATAGACCTTTAAAAAAAATTAATTCTATATTTGAGTATCATCAATTAACAATGTTTTGATAGTTTTAAGGAGATAACAAAGGAACTCAACCATACATATATGTGTATCCATTCTCCCTCAAACTCCTCTCCCATGCATGTTGCCACACAACATTGAGCAGAGTTCCCAGTGCTAAATAGTAGGTCCTTGTTGTTTATCCATTTTTAATATAGCAGTGTGTATATGTCCATTCCAAATTCTCTAACTATCCCTTTCCCTCAATCTTCCCCCTACTTAGACAACCATTTTGTTATCTAAGTCTGTGAGTCTCTTTCTGTTTTGTAAATAAGTTCATTTGTGTCATTCTTAAATTAGATTCTAAAAAATAATATTTCATTAGATTCCACATATGAGTGATATCATATATTTGTCTTTCTCTGTCTGACTTACTTTACTTAGTATGGAGTTGTGAGAACTTATTCCATATTTTTGCTGATATGTTTGTGTTTAAAAAAAAATCTCATAAGATGGGTATAGTATCATATTTGGGACAGAGGGCACTTTAAAAATATTTTCATTTATTTAGCTATGCCAGGTTGTAGTTGCAGCATGCAGGTTCATTAGTTGCTGCTGGCCAACACTTAGCTGCACTTTGTGGGGACGAGTTCCCAAACCATGGAATCAAACCTAGAACCCTGCATTAATGGAGTGAAGAATCTTAATCACTGGACCACCAGGGATGTCCAGAGAGGGCTGTTTATTTGGTACACAAGAAAATTAGCAGCTCCAGTGAGAAGTAGTTGGTTACAGAAATTTCAGTGATTCAAGAAGAAAGTTAAGCCTGAGAAGTTCTCTGGTCCTCAACTAATATTAGGAGAAGTGTCCTGAGGAAAAGTCACCTGAGGGCTCCAGTAAGCATGCCATACTCTCCTCTACCCTGCATGCTGATGTCATTCCTTAAAACCCATCTTGCTAGTGAGTGGAGTGTAAAACTGAAGGTAGAGCTCCAGAGCCAGCTTCAGAGTTGCCATCACAACATCCTTGTATCAGAAAACTCGGCTTTTAATGACTGACTCATTGTCCCATCCCTAGACTGTCCTTTGGAGAAATATGGTAGCTTCCAAGGGGTTCTTAAAGACATGTGGAGGGCAGAAGGGACAGCCAGGTGTCCTTAGATCCCTAGATCCCAAAGTCCAAAGCTTCATCTTTGAAAGAAGCAATGAGCTTAGAATATTAAAATCAGGAGAAACATTAAGGACAGAATGAAAAACTGGGATCTCCCATTCCAGTGAGTAATTTTCCTGCCCAATTCAGACAATAAAAATGTGAGCAGGATCATCCATTTCTGCCACCAAAATGGCAAGCTCCTCCAAAATGGTCAGGCATATATTTCAGTGATTTACCCCTAGTAAAGAAATGAGTAGAAATTCCTTTGCAAAAAGGTATGACACAGTCTGTCTGTGACTAATTCCAAATCTTTTAATACCAGAGCTTTCTTCATGTACAGTACAGACACTGAAACTCAGGACTCAGGAGCATTAGTCTCTGACTTTGTGGAACACAAAAAACTGTGGGAAATTCTTAAAGAGATGGAAATACCAGAATACCTTACTGGCCTGCATACAGAGAAATCTATATGCAGGCCAAGAAATCTGTATGCAGGCCAAGAAGCAACAGTTAGAACCAGACATGAAAAAATGGACTGGTTCCAAATTGGGATAGGAGTATGTCAAGGCTGTGTATTGTCACCCTGTTTATTTAACTTATATGCAGAGTACATCATCGAAATGCTGGGCTGGATGAAACACAACCTGGAATCAAGATTGTTGGGAGAAATATCAATAACCTCAGATATGCAGATGATACCACCCTTATGGCAGAAAGTGAAGAGGAACTGAAGAGCCTCTTGATGAAAGTGAAATAGGAGTATGAAAGCTGGCTTAAAACTAAACATTCAAAATACAAAGATCATGGCATCCAGTCCCACCACTTCATGGCAAATGGTAATGATAACCCTGTATGTGAGATAGCAAAAGAGACACAGATGTATAGAACAGTCTTTTGGACTCTGGAGGTGGGGAGGGAGAGTGTGGGATGATTTGGGAGAATGGCATTGAAACATGTATAATATCATATATGAAACGAATCACCAGTCTAGGTTCGATGCATGATACAGGATGCTTGGGACTGGTGCACTGGAATGACCCAGAGAGATGGTACAGGGAGGGAGGCGGGAGGGAGGTTCAGGATGGGGAACACGTGTACACCCGTGGTGGATGCATGTTGATGTATGGCAAAACCAATACAATATTGTAAAGTTAAAAAAAAAAAAAAAAAGGAAGAAGGGGAAACAATGGAAACAGTGGCAGACTTTATTTTCTTGGGCTCCAAAATCCCTGCTTATGGTGACTGCAGCCATGAAATTAAAAGACACTTGCTCCTTGGAAATAAAGCTATAACCAACCAGGACAGTGTATTAAAAAGCAGAAACATTACTTTGCTGCCAAAAGTCGATCTACTCAAAGCTATGGTGTTTCCAGTAGTCGTGTATGGATGTGAGACTTGGACCATCAAGAAAGCTTAATGCCAAAGAATTGATGCTTTTGAATTGTGTTGGAGAAGACTCTTGAAAGTCCCTTGGACTGCAAGCAGATCCAACCAGTCCATCCTAAAGGAAATTGGTCCTGTATATTCATTAGAAGGACTAATGATGAAGCTAAGCTCCAATACTTTGGCCACCTGATGCTAAGAACTGACTCTCTGGAAAAGACCTTGAGGTTAGGAAAGATTGAGGGCAGGAGGAGAAGGGGACAACAGAGGATGAGATGGTTGGATGGCATCATCGACTTGATGCACATGAGTTTCAACAAGCTCTGAAAGTTGATAATGGACAGGGAAGCCTGGTGTGCAGAAGTCCATGGGTTGCAAAGAATTGGACATGACGGAGTGACTGAACTGAAGACAATCATTGGTCTATTTCCAGGGGAGAAAATGGAGCTGAGGTGTGAACTATAAATGGTGGAGAAAGGTAAACTCAAGGATTTGGCTCCAGGCCCAAAGGGAGCCATGGTGGATCTGTCAGTGACTAGAAGCCTTCCGTGTACCAGAGGAAAGGCCATGAGAGTGCTGCAAAGACAGATGAGTGCTACAGCCAACATTGAAAAGCCACCCCCAAGACCCAAAGATATTCCTTCACTATCATTTCTATTACCTCTAGTGTGAACTTAAGCCCTTACCTGGGATCTAAAACTGCACAGTCCAGTGTAGGATCAGAGATGCAGGAAAGAGAAGAGGTAGAGCTGTTTTCAGGACAAGAAAGAAGGTCCCATACAAGGATTTCCCTAGTGGGCTGGTGGCTAAGACTCCAAGCTCCCATTGCAGGGGGTGTGCAAGTTTGATCCCTGATCAGGGAACTAGATCCCACATGCTGAAACTAATAGTGTGCATGCCAACTAAGACACAGCACAGCCAAGTAAATGAATAAATGAACACACACACACAAAATTCTTATGTTCTGTTCAAGTTTAATTGGGTGTTTTTGTTTGTTTCCAGAACAAAGCCTGGAAGACTCACAACTGACTTTCTTAAATGGGTTGGGGGTGGTTGTGGGGGAATCCCCAAGATCAAACAACCTGTTTATGAAGGCAACAGATTTCAGAGGTGTGTAGCAGTCTTAATCATTTCAAAATAACCTTCATCATGAAAAATCATGAGCTTCTCTCAAACACATCAGTGGTCTCTTTGGAGATACTCACAGGAGAGTAATTAGCAACTCAGAAAAAGTTTTTCAGAAAGATCATTAGCTCCTCAAGCTGGCCCTGTCATTGCCACTTCAAGTGAAATGATAATTGCAGTTCTGAAGGAGGATGAGATCACAGCTCTTAAACATATATCTCAGGGTCTGACTGCCTCCCTCCCACTCACGTCCTGGCTGCCATGACCTTCACCCTGAGCCCAGCATCCCTCTCATGAGGAGTGAGAAGGAGCCGAGTACTTTGTATTTCAGTCTAAGAGGCAGAGTCTGTAAGGAAGGAGCTCGGAGTAAGTGTTCATGTTTGAAAAAGGGATCTTTCTGTGGGCTGGGGGTAGAGTAGGGATAGATCCAGTGGCAAAGCAGGTCAGGAAGGCAGAATAATTCCTTAGGAGAGAGTTTAGGTAAAGTGAGATCAAGATCTTTGTTGATGTTCAGTCGCTCAGCTGTGCCTGACTCTTTGCAACCCCATGGACTGCAGCCTGCCAGGCTTCCCTGTCCTTCACTATCTCCCAGAGTTTGTTCAGACTCATGTCCATTTGAGTCGGTGATGCCATCCACCCATCTTTTCCTTTGTCATCCCCTTCTCTTCCTGCCTTCAATCTTTCCTGGCATCAGGCAACATCGAACTTGACAGCTCCTAAAGTTATTTTGTGAAACTCTTACTGCGGAGGACTCAAGGAATAATCCTAGTGATAATAATGAGAAATATTTTAAAAAGTATTTATCTTATTGCAGTATGTGTACTCTTAGTTGCAGCATGTGTCTATTTTCCTGACCAGGAATCAAACCCAGGCTCCCTGCATTGGGAGCGCTGAGTCTTAGCCACTAGACACTGGGAAGTGCCAAAAGATCATCTTGATGCAGCTTATGGGTTGTATTTCTAAATTCAATCTGCTGTAACATTGCCTTTCAGAAATTCTAGACAAATTTTCAATTTGTATTAGAAGTGTTATCATGCCTTCATGCTTTCCATAAAGACTAGGATAGAAAAGCAATGATATTCTAATCCTCTACAGAAAGCGTGAATATGAATATGTTTGAAGAACAGAAATGATTTTTTACATATATATCTAACTCTAGGCATATAATGTGCTTACTGGACATAGAAGTTGTGTCTTATCTGAAACATTTGAGGTCTGATGATGATGGCAAGATTGCTATTCCTCTTCAAGATAGAGAAGCAGCATTTAAGGAAAAGGCAGCTTTATAGTGGTGAGGTTTGGAATATAGGTCAGGACCAAGTGTATCTTTTCATATGTTGTCTAATCTCATATTCTAACACCAATTCCAAATACACATTCATTTCTTTATGCTTCCACCTTTGCAACACGAGAGTCAATATTTTCTAGATTATACTTTTACATGTGCCTAGTATGTTAATCGGGGAAGGCAATGGCACCCCACCCCAGTACTTTTGCCTGGAAAATCCCATGGACGGAGGAGCCTGGTAGGCTCCAGTCCATGGGGTCGCTAAGAGTCGGACACGACTGAGCGACTTCACTTTCACTTTTCACTTTCATGCATTGGAGAAGGAAATGGCAACCCACTCCAGTATTCTTGCCTGGAGAATCCCAGGGACAGGGGAGCCTGGTGAGCTTCCGTCTATGGGGTCGCACAGAGTCGAACACAACTGAAGCAACTTAGCAGCAGTAGCAGTATGTTAATATTCTTTACAAGTCCAGTTATATTGTAGTCTCACTTAACCTCAATTTTAAAAACACCTAAGGGTTTAGACAAAAATAATTCTTTCCTTTCTATCCTATACTCATTTATTGTATAGTAGTAATTCATGGTTCATAGTTTTTTAAACAAAGTAATATTGTCCAAGTCTTTTTTTGATAACTACCATAGTGAATTTGTGCCTGGCATGACAGGAATGCATCTTTCTGTTGCAAAACTTATATTGATGAAATCTTGCATTCATTATATCCAATATGGACAGGAAGTACTTTCCTATAAGTTTGTGTGTGTTTGTGTGTATATATGTTAGTGCCTCGGTTTGTGACCCCATGGACCATAGCTCACCAGGTTCCTCTGTTCTTAGGATTTCCCAGGCAAGAATACTGGAATGGGTTGCCATATCCAATCCAGGGATTCTTCTGTATATGTTATTTACCTATAGAATAAATACTTATGCAGATATGGAAACTATTTACAACCAAAATTATCATATAAAAAAGATGTGGAATAAACTCCAATACTTTAGCCACTTGATGAGAACTGAGACTTTGCAAAAGACCCTGAGCTGGGAAAGATTGAGTGCAGGAGGAGAAGGGGATAACAGAGGATGAGATGGTTGGATGGCATCATGGACTCAATGGACATGAGTTTGAGCATGCTCCAGGAGTTGGTGATGGACAGGGAAGCCTGGTGTGCTACCGTTCATGAGGTTGCAAATAGTTGGACTCAACTGAGTGACTGGACTGAACAGATAGAATAAACTGTATGACAGAAAAACAAAACTAAATTTCAAACTGGATTATAAAAAACAGCTGATGTGTTTGGTTGGTGCATCACAGTGCTTAGGACACTGTCTTGTACTCAGCCTACCAGGTTCTTACCGCCACTCAGCCTGTAATCAGCGTGTGAATTTACACAGATCACCTGACCTCTCTGTACCTAGGATGTCCTTATCTTTGCAATAAATCAATGCTAATGCCTACCCCATGCAGTTATGTACATCAAACAACTGGCAGAATGGCCTCCTGGGAGTTGGCATTAAGAATAGTGTGCTCCTCTCAGACTATAGTTGGAATCCTGGGTGCTTCTTTTTACCTTAATTTCTTCCTATACTACATTGAATGTGAGTTGAGGTTCCCAGTTTTGACCTTCAGGCACAGGATTGTAGTCGCTTTTTGATCATTCCCTTCTGGTCCCATCACTACATGGGAAATAGATGGAGAAACAGTGGAAACAGTGTCAGACTTTATTTTTCTGGGCTCCAAAATCACTGCAGATGGTGACTGCAGCCATGAAATTAAAAGACGCTTACTCCTTGGAAGGAAGGTTATGGCCAACCTAGATAGCATATTCAAAAGCAGAGACGTCACTTTGCCAACAAAGGTTCGCCTAGTCAAGGCTATGGTCTTTCCTGTGGTCATGTATGGATGTGAGAGCTGGACTGTAAAGAAGGCTGAGCGCCGAAGAATTGATGCTTTTGAACTGTGGTGTTGGAGAAGACTCTTGAGAGTCCCTTGGACTGCAAGGAGATCCAACTAGTCCATTCTGAAGGAGATCAGCCCTGGGATTTCTGTGGAAGGAATGATGCTCAAGCTGAAGCTCCAGTATTTTGGCCACCTCATGCGAAGAGTTGACTCACTGGAGAAGACTCTGATGCTGTGGGGGGGAGGGATTGAGGGCAAGAAGGAGAAGGGGACGACAGAGGATGAGATGGCTGGATGGCATCAACCCTGGCTCGATGAATGTGAGTCTGGGTGACCTCCCGACGAGCTGGTGATGGATAAGGAGGCCCAGCTGCCGAGCGTGATGCAGTTCATGGGGTCCCCGCAAAGTCAAGTCGGACACGACTGAGCTCTTTAAATAGGACTGGTTCTGATCTGATTTTCCAACCACAGAAAGCATCCCCCCCCCTCCATGACAATGGCAGAAGACCTCTTAACTGAAGCTTGTCTTCAGGGATTTTGGAGCCGATGCAAATATGTTCCCCCTCTATGCCCCACAGAGCTGGCAGGGTGTGTCCTAATGGGCCCTCCTGGCCTCTTTATCAAGGTGTCCCCTCCACTTTCTGCCATCAGAGAGTTCAGCTCACTCCAGGAAATCCAGGTGGGTGAAATAAACATGGTGACAATATGAGCCTTGATGTCTCCTTTCCTATTTGGAACCAGTCTGTTGGTCCATGAGAGTTTAAAGGCCTGACCTGCATACAGATTCCTTAAGAGGCAGAGGTGGCTGGTTCCCAGCTCTTTCAGATTTTCCATAGTTTATTGTGACCCACACAGTCAAAGGTTTGGGATAGTCAATAAAGCAGAAATAGATGTTTTTTCTTTTTCCATGATCCAGCGGATGTGCATGCCATAACTGAGAATTTACCTGCCATAACTAAGAGTTTACATACCATTAGCTAAGACCTGGTACAGCCAAATAAATAAATGAATAACATGAAATAAATAAAATCCTCTTAAGAAATAAAGCTTCTGAGCATATTGGGATCTCCACTTTGCACTACTAAACAGTATGTAAATTCTTTCTCAAAGTTTCTGTATGAAGACTATGTCTACGGTTCATTATATTTCCTCGTCTTTAGGAGAAGATTGGTCACAAGTCATATCTCTGTGTAAACATTATTTTCCCCATGGACATGATGCCAAATGGAGCAACACATCAACACAAAGCATGAAGACTTAGGATACTGCTCTGCTGAATTTTATGACAAAATCAGTGATTCACTGTATGCAGCAGTGTTACTATTCTCTGATGTTTCATTGTTGGAGTTATGATTGGGGCTTACAGCTCCCCTCCTTTGCAGACACAGGCAGCAGATGAAACACATTCACAGAAACAGCCTTTCCCAAGCTCCTTCCATATTTTTTTGATAATCCATGTTTTTTTAAAAAAAATTAAAGGCATGTTCACAGGTTATATGTGTGAAGCTCAGTGAAATTTCAGAAATTATTGCACGTCTAGAGACTACAACTAGATCAAGGAACAGAATGTTCTCAGTTCCCATGAAACTCTCTTGTGCCCCTTCTAACTCACTGTTCCCAAGGCTATAGCTTTGTTAACTATGTTTAGGCCTGGATTCTTCAGTATACGATTACAACTATTATGACATTTAATATTGGATCACTTTGCCTCTCTTGGCCTCAACATGAAAGAAATCATACAGCATCTTTCACTGGGACTTTCTCCTCCATTCCATTACATCTTTGTGATTTATCTGTATTGTTTTATATTATTGCTGTTTTTTCATTATCATTGCTATATTGGACTTCATTCTGTGACTATCAAAGGATTAATTGATCATTCAGCTGTTAATGAGTAGGTGGGTATTAAGAGTTAGAGGCTACTACAAGCAATGATTAGGGCTCTCATATAAATTCTATTAATATAACTAATCTTTGGGTGATACCTGTACAAAATTGAGTATACTCATAGGAGCAGATTTCTCAGAACAGGATTACATCTGATCTGCTAAGTCGATAAAACAGTTTTCCAAAATGTGTGTACCAATTTGAACACCCACCATCAGTGTATGAGATTCTTGGTTGATCCACAGCTATGCCCAAACTTGGCATTTTTGTCATTTCTGTTTCAGATTTCTTGATGATATTTGATTACATTCAATACAAATTTTTTTGATATGTTTTATCCACTATAACTTTTTACATATCAAATTACATACATATAGGTAGTGGTTATATTTTAATTGTCCTGATTACCAAGGATGTGGAATATTTTTTGATATGTTTTATCCACTGAATAACTTTTTACATATCAAATTACATATCAAATTACATTTATATAGGTAGTGGTTATATTTTAATTGTCCTGATTACCAAAGATGTGGGATAGTTTTCCCCATGTCTTATCCACTGAATAACTTCCTTTTCAAAGTTTCTGTTTGAAGACTGTCCACTGTTTATTCTATTTTGTGGTTTTTAGGACATACTTGTGTAGTTCTAAGTTGCATCTTTGTGTGTGTGTGTGTATTGATGAGAACCAGTCTTAATTTTCCTATGTGCAAAAGTTACTTCACCATATGTTTTATATATTCTGTTCTGTTTAGCATACATATATTTTTTAAATATTTATTTATTTAGCTGCATTGGGTCTTAGTCACTTCATATGGGAGCTTTGTTATATCATGCAGGATTTTTTGTGGTGGTGCACAGGCTTTCTAGTTGAAGATACCAGGCTTAGTTACCCCATGGCATATGGGTCTAAGTTGCCCAACCAGGAACCAAATCTGCATTCCCTGGTTTGCGAGGCAGATTCTTAGCTACCAGACAACCAGGGAAGTACCTTTAGAATACATTTTAAATAGTAAGACCCTAGAATAACTCCTGTCTTTTTTTTCTAAAATAATACATTATATTCTTTAAAATACCAGCTGAGCCGCACAGGAAGCTCAATACTGGAGTGGGAAGCCTATGCATCTTCCAGCAGATCTTCCTGATTCAGAAATTGAACTGGGGTCTCCTGCATTGGAGGAAGATTTTCTTTACCAACTGAGGCATCACAGAAGCCCCTACAATAATAATACATTATCTTCTTTAAAATTTAGAAGGGAATGCATTTAGAATTGACCTCTTTTATGATGAGGGAAGTGATAGTGATGCAGATATTTTTTCCTCCAGTAAGCTTCTTCTTAAAGTGTTGTTTCATGTTATCTTTCAATTTACTCTCAGTTGTCATTGCTTCCTCCAGGTCACCACCATTTCATCCTTCCTGCTGACTTTTTCATAAAATATACTGATCCTCTCATCATTGTATCCTGTCACGTGAAGCCTTGACAATTTCACAAAGCACAAAAGGAAAGTTGACTGTCAATGTCACAGATTTATATAAACCATCATGCTCTAAGGCATCACTGTTGCCATCATTTAAAGGGGAGTATCTTGAATGACACAACAGCCTCCAGCCAACTGGCCATAGGAATAATCTTCTTACTACAAGCTGTGCTTGGAATCTGGGGCAATTTCTCCCTTCTGTACCATTACCTCTTTCTTTACCACACTCAGTGCAGGATGAGGGTCACAGCTTTGATTTGCAAGCACCTGGCTATTGCCAACATTTTGGTCATTCTCTCAAAAGGGCTCCCTCAGACAATTACGGCTTTGAGGTTGAAATATTTTGCCAGTGATTTTGCCTGCAAACTTATTTTGTATGTTGAGAGAGTGGGCAGGAGTATGTCCATTGGCACCACCTGCCTCTTGAGTGTGTTTCAGACCATCATGATCAGCCCCATGAACTCCTGTTGGAAGAATCTTAAAGTCAAAGCCCCAAAGTACATTGCCTTCTCCATTTCCTTCTGCTGGATCCAGTGCATGTTTGTACATCTCATTTTTCCTCTGTATGCAATATATGTTTCTGACAAAAGGCACAGCACAAACATGAGAAATACAAGAGATTCAGTGTACTGTTCTGACACAGATCTTGAGAACATCTCAGGCTCAATATATGTAGCTTTGATAGTGTTCCCTGAAATTTCATTTTCTGTGCTCATTTTCTGGGCCAGTGGCTCCATGATTCTCACCCTATACAGACACAGTCAGCGAGTCCAGTATATTCACAAGGCTGTTGTGTCTTCCAGATCCTCTGCTGAGTCCAGAGCCACCCAAAGCATCCTACTCTTGGCGAGCACCTTCATGTGTTTCCACACCCTGTCCTGCATCTTTAATGTTTGTTTTGCTCTTTATCATAATCCAGGTTGGTGGTTGGTGTATACAAATGGCCTGATTTCTGTGTGTTTTCCCTTTATCAGCCCCTTTCTGCTCATAAGTCATGACTCCATTGTATCCAGTCTCTGCTTTCTGTACATGAAGAACTCAGTATTGCATAATCTTATCAGAAAAATATAAACTGTAGGTTTATAAAATCCATGCACCTATGGACACCTTCTATTTGACAAAGGAGGCAAGAATATACAATGGAGAAAAGACAATCTCTTTAGCAAGTAGTTCTGGGAAAACTGATCAACCACTTGTAAAAGAATGAAACTAGAACACTTTCTAATACCATACACAAAAACAAACTCAAAATGGATTAAAGAGCTAAATGTAAGACCAGAAACTATAAAAGTCTTAGAGGAAAACATGGGCAAAACACTCTCCGACATAAATCACAGCAGGATCCTCTATGACCCACCTCCCAGAACATTGGAAATGAAAGGAAAAGTAAATGGGACCTAATTAAAATTAAAAGCTTCTGCACAACAAAGGAAACTATAAGCAAGGTGAAAAGACAGCCTTCATAATGGGAGAAAATAATAGCAAATGAAGCAACTGACAAACAACTAATCTCAAAAATATACAAGCAAATCCTGCAGCTCAATTCCAGAAAAATAAATGACCCAATCAAAAAATGGGCCAAATAACTAAACAAACACTTCTGCAAAAAGACATACAGATGGCAAACAAACACTTGAAAAGATGCTCAACATCACTCATTATCAGAGAAGTGCAAATCAAAACCACAATGAGGTACCATTTCACACCAATCAGAATGGCTGCTATCAAAAAGTCTACAAGCAATAAATGCTGGAGCGGGTGTGGCGAAAAGGGAACCCTCTTACACTATTGGTGGGAATGCAAACTAGTGCAGCCACTATGGAGAACAGTGTAGAGATTTCTTTAAAAAATGGAAATAGAACTGCCTTATGACCCAGCAATCCCATTGCTGGGCATACACACCGAGGAAACCAGAATTGAAAGAGACATATGTACCCCAATGTTCATTGCAGCATTGCTTATAACAGCCAGGACATGGAAACAACCTAGATGTCCATCAGCAGATGAATGGATAAGAAAGCTGTGGTAAATATACACAATGGAGTATTACTCAGCCATTAAAAAGAATACATTTGAATCAGTTCTAATGTGGTGGATGAAACTGGAACCTATTATACAGAGTGAAGTAAGCCAGAAAGAAAAACACCAATACAGTATACTAAGGCATATATATGGAATTTAGAAAGATGGTAACGATAACCCTGTATGTGAGACAGCAAAAGAGACACAGATGTATAGAACAGTCTTTTGGACTCTGTGGGAGAGAGAGAGGGTGGGACGATTTGGGGGAATGGCATTGAAACATGTATAATATCATATAAGAAACAAATCACCAGTCCAGGTTCGATACAGGATGCTTGGGGCTGGTGCACTGGGATGACCCAGAGAGATGGTACTGGGAGGGAGGTGGGAGGGGGGTTCAGGATGGGGAACACGTGTATGCCCGTGACAGATTCATGTTGATGTGTGGCAGAACCAATACAATATTGTAAAGTAATTAGCCTCCAATTAAATAAATTTAAAATTTTAAAAAAGAGACTGTATGCCAAAAAATATTTAAAAAAATAAATTGAATTGCAAATAACATTTTAAAAAATAATAAATAATAAAATTTTATCAAGGTATAGTTGATATATAATGTTGTGTTACTTCTGGGTCTATAAAAAAAGTGAATCAGTTATACATTTATCTATTCTTTTTAGATTGTTTTCCCATATAGTCATTGCAGTGTATTGAGTAGAGTTTCCTGTGCTATACAGTAAGGCCCTTCATTTTTGTTATAAACCAAGCGTCGGGGCATGTGGAACTTGGTTCCCCGACCAGGGACTGCCTAGAAAGGACTTAGTCTTAACCATTGGACTATCTGGGAATTCCCCCTGGGTCCTTATTAGTTACCTATTTTATATATAGTAGTGTATATATAGGGCTTCCCTGGTGATTTAATGGTAAAGTATCCGGCTGCCAATGCAGGAGACTCCAGTTCGATTCCTGGGTCAGGAAGATCCCACATGCCACAGGGTAACTCAGCCCATGCACTACAATTTCTGCGCCTGTGTGCCTAGAGCCTGAGCTCTGCAAGAGAAGCCACCGCAGTGAGGAGCCCACGCTCACCACAACTAGAGAAAGCCCGCACACAAGAACAAAGACCCAGCACAGCCTACATAAATAAATAAAATTCCACCTCTGGTCCTTTAGTGTATAAAGGGTAAAGGTTTTTCCAGGCATACTTTATATGCCTATGATATTTTCACCATGGGCTCAAATGTAGAAACAATCCATGAGCAAGTTCTTAGTCCAGTTTAAATGAGGGTTTTTTGTTTGTCTTTTATTTTGCTTTTTAAATTAAGATATTTTTAAAAATTGAATTATATGTTATGTTAGTTTCAGGTGTACACAGCAAAGTGATTCAGTTATATATATGTTTCTTTTTCAGATTCTTTTCCCTTATATGTTATTTCAACATATTGAGTGCAGGTCCCTGTTCTGTACACTAGTTCCTTGTTGTTTAGCTATTTTATATATGGTAGTGTGTATATGTTATTTCGAACTTCCTAATTTATCCCCCCTTTCCCTTTTCCCTTTTGATAATCATGTTTGTTTTCTATGTCTGTGAGTCTCTTTCTGGTTTGTAAATAAATTTATTTGGATCTTTTTTTAAAAAAAAGATTCCACATATAAATGATATTGTATGCTGTTTGCTTTTCTCTGTCCAGCTTACTTCATTTAGTATGATAATACCTAGGTCCATCCATGGTGCTGCAAATGGCATTATTTCATTCATTTTAGTGGCTGAGTAATAAGTGGTCATATATGGATGTGAGAGTTGGACTGTGAAGAAGGCTGAGCGCCGAAGAATTGATGCTTTGGAACTGTGGTGTTGGAGAAGACTCTTGAGAGTCCCTTGGACTACAAGGAGATCCAACCAGTTCATTTTAAAGGAGATCAGCCCTGGGTGTTTTTTGGAAGCAATGATGCTAAAGCTGAAACTCCAGTACTTTGGCCACCTCATGCGAAGAACTGACTCACTGGAAAAGACTCTGATGCTGGGAGGGATTGGGAGCAGGAGAAAAAGGGGACGACAGAAGATGAGACGGCTGAATGGCATCACCAAGTCAATGGACGTGAGTTTGAGTGAACTCCGGGAGTTGTCGATGGACAGGGAGGCCTGGCGTGCTGCGACTCATGGGGTTGCAAAGAGTCGGACACGACTGAGCGACTGAACTGAATATTGCATTGTGTTTAATTACTATTTCTGGGGGCAGTCCTAAGATGGCAGAGGAATAGGACGGGGAGACCACATTTTCCCCATCAAATTCATGGAAAGAACATTGGAACGCTGAGCAAATTCCACAAAACAACTTCTGAATGCTGGCAGAGGACATCAGGCACCAAGAAGGCCGCCCATTGTCTTCGAAAGAAGGTAGCAAAAATATAAAGAGAAAAAGAGAGACAAGAGGTAGGGATGGAGATCCGTCCCGGGAAGGGAGTCTTAAAAGAGGAGAAGTTTCCAAACACCAGGAAACACTCTCACCGGGGGTCTGTGGGGAGTTTTGGAATCTCAGAGAGCAACATAACCAGGAGGAAAAATAAATAAAACCCATAGATTATGTGCCTAAGGGCAACTCCCAGCGCTCACATCCACCACCAGCAGGTGGCTGAACAGGGAGGTGTGGGCTGCATTGCTTAGGGTAAGGACAGGGCCTGAATGCCCTGAGGACAATCTGAGGGGAACTAACGTGAAATAGCAGCCCAAACTGTGGGATAGCCAGATCAGATCAGATCAGTCACTCAGTCATGTCCAACTCTTTGCGACCCAATGAACTGCAGCACGCTAGGCCTCCCTATCCATCACCAGCTCTCGGAGGTCACTCAGACTCAAATCCATTGAGTCAGTGATGCCATCCAGCCATCTCATCCTCTGTCGTCCCCTTCTCCTCCTGCCCCCAATCCCTCCCAGCATCAGAGTCTTCTCCAATGAGTCAACTCTTCGCATGAGGTGGCCAAAATACTGGAGTTTCAGCTTGAGCATCATTCCTTCCAAAGAAATCCCAGGGTTGATCTCCTTCAGAATGGACCGGTTGGATCTCCTTGCAGTCCAAGGGACTCTCAAGAGTCTTCTCCAACATCACAGTTCAAAAGCATCAATTCTTCGGCTCTCAGCCTTCTTCACAGTCCAGCTCTCACATCCATGGATAGCCAGAGGGAGAGAGAAAAAAAAAAGAACTGTCCTGTGAAAGCCCTAACCTAAGGCACTGCCAGGCTGCTCACACAACAAAGGACTGAGGAGAGCTAGCTGGCTGCGAATCAGTTCATCCCCCGCCAGAGGCAGGGAGGCAGGCGGGGTCAGCCAGAGCCAGAAAGGGACAATCTTGGCCCCAGAGAGGCATCCTCCACTAAAGTGCAAGCAGGTTCCCAGTTGTTAACCACAACTTCTTGGGATTCTGGACAGTTGACATCCACCGGGAGGGTCACAGCCAGAGATTAGCTCCCCAGAAGATACACAGGTAACACTTGAGACGGGCGTGCCCACTGCTACCCAGGAAACTGAGCGACTGGGACCAGGGAGGTGATAAGATGCACTCCCCACCTGGGGAGACTGCGCTAACCAAGCACCTGGTCACCTGAGCTGCTCGGACCTGGGAAGGACACAAAACGCAGGCCCAACTGAGTCTGTGCCTTTGTGGAGTACCCAAGAATCTGAAGCTGAGTGGCTTAGACCTGGGAAGTGGAAGTGCATGCAACTCAGGGTCCACCTCAGACAGTTTCCAGGCAGAGCAACCTAGAGCCTGAGAAATGTAGATTGGGAAAGTGCACGCGCCCTGAGCAGGGCAAACTCATTGCGGCTGAGACACTGTGAGCACTCCCCACACATGCCAGTGATATTTGTTTGCAGTGTTCCTCCCTCCCCACAGCATGACTGAACAAGTGAGCCTAAATAGGTGACCACCTTCATCCCCTTGCGTCAGGGTGGAAATTAGACACTGAAGACACCAGAAAATAGAAGAAACTAAAATAAACAGAGGGAACTGCTTTGGAAGTGACAGATGCAGCAGATTGAAACCCTGTACTTAGCACCGTAACCCTGTAGTTACATTGGAAGGGGCCTATAGATATTGAGAAGTATAAGCCGGATCAAGGAACTATCTGAAACTGAACTGACCCCAAACTGCCTGCAACGGCTCCAGAGAAATTTCTAGATATATTTTTACTATCATCATTTTTAGAATTTTTAAAATTTTAAGTCCTCTATTACTCCTTTAATTTTCATTTTTATAACCTACTTATTACCTTGCAAAAAAAAGACCCTATTTTTAAAGGGAACTTCATATATATTTTATAATTTTTGTAACTTTGTTTTGTTTTTTTATATTGTATTTTTGAGACTCTAACTTCTCTAAATTTTTAATCTTTGCTTTTTGGTATTTGTTATCAATTTTGTACCTTTAAGAACCCAATCTTCAGCACCCATTTTTACTTGGGAGTGTGATTACTGGCTTAATTGCTCTCTCCCCCCTTTTGACTCTCCTTTTTCTCCACCAGGTCATCTCTATCTCCTACCTCCCCCTTCTCTTCTCTACCCAACTCTGTGAATCTCTTCGTGTGCTCTGGGCTTTGGAGAATACTTAGGGAACTGATTACTGGCTGGATTCTATCTCTCTCCTTTTGAGTCCCCTTTTTCTCCTCCTGGTCGCCTCTGTCTACTTCGTTCCTCTTCTCTTCTCTGTGTATCTCCGTGAACCTCTCTGAGGGGTCCAGACTGTGGAGAACACTTAGGGAACTGATTACTGGCTGTATCTCTCTCTCCCCTTTTGATTCCCCTCTTCTCTTCCTGGTCACTTCTATCTCCCTCCTCCCTCTTCTCTTCTCCCTGTAACTCTGTGAACCTCTTCAGTTGTCCCTCACTGTGGAGAAGCTTTTCATCATTAACCTAGATGGTTTATCACTGGTGCTGTATAGATGGAGAAATCTTGAGGCTACTGTAAGAATAAGACTGAAAATCAGAGGCAGGAAGCTTAAGTCCAAAACCTGAGAACACCAGAGAACTCCTGACTCCAGGGAACATTAATCAGTAAGAGCTCATCCAAAAGCCTCCATATCTACACTGAAACCAAGCACCACCCAAGAGCCAACAAGTTCCAGAGCAAGACATACCACACAAATACTCCAGCAACACAGGAACATAGCCCTGATCTTCAATATATAGGCTGCCCAAAGTCACACCAAAACCATAGACATCTCAAAACTCACTACTGGACACTTCATTGCACTGCAGAGAGAAGAAATTCACCTCCACCTACCAGAACACTGACACAAGCTTTCCTAACCAGGAAAACTTGACAAGCCACCTGTCCAACCCCACTCACAGCGAGGAAACTCTACAATAAAGAGAACTCCACAAACTGCCAGAATACAGAAAGGCCACCCCAAACACAGCATTCTAAACAAGATGAAAAAGGCAGAGAAATACTCAGAAGGTAAAGGAACAGGAACTGATAAATGCCCACCAAACCAAACAAAAGAGGAGGATAAAGGAAGTCTACCTGAAAAAGAATTCAGAATAATGATAGTAAAAATGATCCAAAATCTTGAAAACAAAATGGAGATACAGATAAATAGCCTGGAGACAAGCATTGAGAAGATGCAAGAATTGTTTAACAAGGACCTAGAAGAAATAAAGAGTCAATCAATAATGAATAATACAATAAATGAGATCAAAAACACTCTAGAGGGAGCCAACAGTACAATAACAGAGGCAGAAGATAGGATAAGAGAGGTAGAAGATATAATGGTAGAAATAAATGAAGCAGAGAGGAAAAAAGAATTTAAAAAATGAGGACAACCTCAGAAAACTCTGGGACAATGTTAAACGCCCAAACATTTGAATCATAGGAGTCCCAGAAGAAGAAGAAGACAAAAAGAAAGGCCATAAGAAAATATTTAAGGAGATAATATTTGAAAACTTCCCTAAAATGGGGAAGGAAATAGTCACACAAGTCCAAGAAACCAAGAGAGTCCCAAACAGGATAAACCCAAGGTGAAAGACACCCCAAGACACATATTAATCAAATTAACAAAGATCAAACACAAAGAAAAAATATTAAAAGCAGCAAGAGAAAAACAAAAAATAACACACAAGAGGATTCCCTTAAGGAAAACAGCTGATCTTTCAATAGAAACTCTTCAGGCCAGAAGGAAATGGCAGGACATACTTAACGTGATGAAAGAGAAAAACCTACAACCCAGATTACTGTACCCAGCAGGGATCTCATTCAAATATGAAGGAGAAATCAAAAGCTTTACAGACAAGCAAAAGCTGAGAGAATTCAGCACCACCAAACCAGCTTTTCAACAAATGCTAAAGGATCATGTCTAGACAGGAAACACAGAAAGGGTGTATGAACTCGAACCCAAAACAACAAAGTAAATGGCAATGGGATCATATTTATCAATAATTACCTTAAATATGAATGGGTTTTATGCCCCAATCAAAAGACAAAGACTGGCTGAATAGATGGAAAAACAAGACCCCTATATATGTTGTCTACAAGAGACCCACCTCAAAACAAGGGACACATACAGACTGAAAGTGAAGGGCTGGAAAGATAATCCAAGTAAATAGAGACCAAAAGAAAGCAGGAGTAGAAATACTCATATCAGATAAAATAGACTTTAAAATAAAGGCTGTGAAAAGAGACAAAGAAGAACACTACATAATGATTAAAGGATCAATCCAAGAAGAAGATATAACAGTTATAAATATATATGTCCCCTACGTAGAAGCACCTCATTATGTAAAGCAAATGCTAACAAGTATGAAAGGGGAAATTAACAATACAATAATATTGGGAGACTTCAAACCCCACTCACACCTATGGATAGATCAAATAAACATAAAATTAACAAGGAAGCACAAACTTTAAATGATACAGTGGACCAGTTAAACCTAATTGATATCTATAGGACATTTCATCACAAAACAATGAATTTGACCTTTTTCTCAAGTGCACACAGAACCTTCTCCAGGATAGATCACATCCTGGGCCATAAGTCTAGCCTTGGTAAATTAAAAAAAAAAAATTGAAATAATTCCAAGCATCTTTTCTGACCACAATGCAGTAAGATTGAATCTCAATTACAGGAGAAAAGCTATTAAAAATTCAAACATATGGAAGCTGAACAACATGCTTCTGAATAATGAACAAACACAGAAGAAATTAAAAAAAAAAAAAAGAAGTCAAAATATGCATAGAAATGAATGAAAATGAAAACACAACAACCCCAAACCTATCAGATCAGATCAGATCAGATCAGTCACTCAGTCGTGTCCGACTCCTTGCGACCCCATGAACCGCAGCACGCCAGGCCTCCCTGTCCATCAGCAGCTCCCGGAGGTCACCCAGACTCACACCCATCAAGTCAGTGATGCCATCCAGCCATCTCATCCTCTGTCGTCCCCTTCTCCTCCTGCCCTCAATCCCTCCCAGCATCAGAGTCTTCTCCAATGAGTCAACTCTTCGCATGAGGTGGCCAAAATACTGGAGTTTCAGCTTTAGCACCATTCCTTCCAAAGAAATCCCAGGGCTGGTCTCCTTCAGAATGGACTGGTTGGATCTCCTTGCAGTCCAAGGGACTCTCAAGAGGCTTCTCCAACAACACAGTTAAAAAGCATCAATTCTTTGGTGCTCAGCCTTCTTCACAGTCCAGCTCTCACATCCATACATGACCACAGGAAAGACCATAGCCTTGACTAGGCGAACCTTTGTTGGTAAAGTAATGTCTCTGCTTTTGAATATGCTATCTAGGTTGGTCATGACTTTCCTTTCAAGGAGCAAGCGTCTTTTAATTTCATGGCTGCAGTCACCATCTGCAGTGATTTTGGAGCCCAGAAAAACAAAGTCTGACACTGTTTCCACTGTTTCTCCATCTATTTCCCATGAAGTGATGGGACCAGATGCCATGATCTTCGTTTTCTGAATGTTGAGCTTTAAGCCAACCCTTTCACTCTCCACTTTCACTTTCATCAAGAGGCTTTTTAGTTCCTCTTCACTTTCTGCCATAAGGGTGGTATCATCTGCATATCTGAGGTTATTGATATTTCTCCCGGCAATCTTGATTCCAGCTTGTGTTTCCTCCAGTCCAGCATTTCTCATGATATACTCTGCATATAAGTTAAATAAATATGGTGACAATATACAGCCTTGACGTACTCCTTTTCCTATTTGGAACCAGTCTGTTGTTCCATGACCAGTTCTAACTGTTGCTTCCTGACCTGCATACAGATTTCTCAAGAGGCAGATCAAGTGGTCTGGTATTCCCATCTCTCTCAGAATCTTCCACAGTTTATTGTGATCTACACAGTCAAAGGCTTTGGCATAGTCAGTAAAGCAGAAATAGATGTTTTTCTGGAACTCTCTTGCTTTTTCGATGATCCAGCGAATGTTGGCAATTTGATCTCTGGTTCCTCTGCCTTTTCTAAATCCAGCTTGAACATCAGGAAGTTCACGGTTCACATATTGCTGAAGCCTGGCTTGGAGAATTTTGAGCATTACTTTACTAGCATGTGAGATGAGTGCAATTGTGCGGTAGTTTGAGCACTCTTTGGTATTGCCTTTCTTTGGGATTGGGATGAAAACTGACCTTTTCCAATCTTGTGGCCACTGCTTAGTTTTCCAAATTTGCTGGCATATTGAGTACAGCACTTTCACAGCATCATCTTTCAGGATTTGGAATAGCTCCTCTGGAATTCCATCACCTCCACTAGCTTTGTTCCTAGTGATGCTTTCAAAGGCCCACTTGACTTCACATTCCAGGATGTCTGGCTCTAGGTCAGTGATCACACCATGATGATTATCTGGGTCTTGAAGCTCTTTTTTGTACAGTTCTTCTGTGTATTCTTGCCACGTCTTCTTAATATCTTCTGCTTCCGTTAGGTCCATACCATTTCTGTCCTTTATCGGGCCCATTTTTGCATGAAATGTTCCTTTGGTATTTCTGATTTTCTTGAATAGATCCTTAGTCTTTCCCATTCTGTTGTTTTCCTCTATTTCTTTGCACTGATCGCTGAAGAAGGCTTTCTTATCTCTTCTTGCTATTCTTTGGAACTCTGCATTCAGATGTTTATATCTTTCCTTTTCTCCTTTCCTTTTCACTTCTCTTCTTTTCACAGCTATTTGCAAGGCCTCCCCAGACAGCCATTTTGCTTTTTTGCATTTCTTTTCCATGGGCATGTTTATATCTTTCCTTTTCTCCTTTGCTTTTCGCTTCTCTTCTTTTCGCAGCTATTTGCAAGGCCTCCCCAGACAGCCATTTTGCTTTTTTGCATTTCTTTTCCATGGGCATGGTCTTGATCCCTGTCTCCTGTACAATGTCACGAACCTCATTCCATAGTTCATCAGGCACTCTATCTATCAGATCTAGGCTCTTAAATCTATTTCTCACTTCCACTGTATAATCATAAGAGATTTGGTTTAGGTCATACCTGAATGGTCTAGTGGTTTTCCCTACTTTCTTCAATTTCAGTCTGAATTTGGCAATAAGGAGTTCATGGTCCGATTACTCAGCCATTAAAAAGAAAACATTTGAATCAGCTCTAATGAGGTTGATGAAACTGGAGCTTATTATACAGAGTGAAGTAAGCCAGAAAGAAAAACACCAATACAGTATACTAATGCATATATATGGAATTTAGAAAGATGGTAACAATAACCCTGTATACGAGACAGCAAAAGAGACACTGATGTATAGAACAGACTTTTGGACTCTGGGAGAGGGAGAGGGAGGGATGATTTGGGAAGATAGCATTGAAATATGTATAATATCATAAATGGAACAAGTCACCAGTCCAGGTTCAATGCACGATACTGGATTCTTGGGGCTGGTGCACTGGGATGACCCAGAGGGATGGTATGGGGAGGCAGGAGGGAGGAGGGTTTGGGATGGGGAACACATGTATACCTGTGGCAGATTCACTTTGAATTCAGAAAAAGAAAAAAAAAATTGTGCAGAAGATCCAAATAAACATTACTTCAAAGAAAGTGTACAGGTGGCCACCAGGCTCAGGAAAAAAACTGCTCAACATCACTAATTATCAGAGAAATGCAAATAAAGACTAGTGAGATATCACCTTACCCTGGCCAGAGTGGCCATTGTCAAAAAGTCTACAAATAATCAATGGTGGAGAGGGTGTGGAGAAAAGGGAATCCTCCTTCATTGTTGATGGGAATGTAAACTGGTTCAGCCACTGTTCAGAACAGTTTGCAGTTTCCTTGAGAAAACTAAAAACAGAACAATTAATACCATATGATCCTACAATGCCACTCCTGGGCACATATCCAGAGAAAACTACAATTTGGAAAGATACACACATCCCAGTGTTCCCAGCAGCGCTATTTACAATAGCTAAGATATGGAAACAACCTAAATGTGCATTACCTGATGCATGGATAAAGAAAATAGGGTATATAAACACAATGGAATATCACTCAGCAATGAAAAATAATGAAATAATGCCATTTGAAGCACCACGGATGGACATAGGGATTATCATACTAAATGAAGTAAGCCAGACAGAGAAAAACAAATAGCATATAATATTGCTTCTATGTGGAATTTTTAAAAAAGATGCAAATAAACTTGTTTACAAAGAGAAAAAGACTCAAAGACATAGAAAACAAACTTATGATTATCAAAAAGGAAAAGAGGGAGGAGGGATAAATTAGAAAGTTGGAATCAACTTATACATATTACCAAATATAAAATAGATAAACAACAAGGGCCTGGTGTATAGCACAGGGAATTACACTCAGTATTTTGTAATAATCTATAAGGGAAAAGAATCTGAAAAAGAAAAAAATATATGTAACTGAATCACTTTACTCTCTACACCTGAAACTAACATAACAATTGAAAAAAAATTCAATTTTTAAAAATATCTTAAAAAAACAAAATAAAAAACAAACAAAAGCCCTCATTTACCCAGCAATCCCACTGCTGGGCATACACACGGAGGAAACCAGAAGTGAAAGAGACACATGTATCCCAATGTTCATCACAGCACTGTTTATAATAGCCAGAATATGGAAGCCACCTAGATGTCCATTGGCAGACGAATGGATTAGAAAGCTGTGGTACATAGACACAATGGAATATTACTCAGCTATTAAAAAGAATGCGTTTGAATCAGTTCTATTGAGGTGGATGAAAGTGGAGCCTACTATACAGAGTGAAGTAAGTCAGAAAGAAAAACACCTATACAGTATACTAATGCACATATATAGAATTTAAAATGATGGTAACGATGACCCTATATGCAAGACAACAAAAGAGACACAGATGTAAAGAACAGACTTTTGGACTCTGTGGGAGAAGGCGAGGGTGGGATGATTTGAGAGAATAGTATTGAAACGTGTATATTAAAATATGTGAAACAGATCTCCAGTCCAGGTTCGATGCATGAGACATGGTGCTCAGGGCTGGTGTACTGGGATGATCCTGAGAGATGAGATGGGGAGGAAGGTGGAAGGAAGGGTCAGGATGGGGAACACATGTACACCCATGGCTGATTCAATGGAATGTATGGCAAAACCCACCACAATATTGTAAAGTAATTAGCCTCCAATTAAAAAAAAAAAAAAAAAAAAAGCCCTCATTTAAACTGGACTAAGAACTTGCTCATGGATTGTTTCTACATTTGAGCCCATGGTGCAAATATCTTAGGCATATAAAATATGCCAAGCAAACCTTTACCCTTTATACACTAAAGGATCAGAAGTGGAATTTAATTTATTTATTTAGGCTCTGCTGGGTCTTCTTCGGGGAAGGCAATGGCACCCCACCCCAGTACTTTTGCCTGGAAAATACCATGGACGGAGGATCCTGGTAGGCTCCACTCCATGGGGTCGCTAAGAGTCAGACACGACTGAGCGACTTCACTTTCACTTTTCATGTTCATGCACTGGAGAAAGAAATGGCAACCCACTCCAGTATTCTTGCCTGGAGAATCCCAGGGACGGGGGAGCCTGATGAGCTTCCATCTATGGGGTTGCACAGAGTCGGACACGACTGAAGCGACTTAGCTGCAGCAGCAGGGTCTTCTTAGTTGCATGCAGGCTTTCTCTAGTTGTGGTGAGCGTGGGCTCCTCACTGCAGTGGCCTCCCTTTCAGAGCACAGGCTTTAGGCCCACAGGCTCAGTACCTGTGGTGCATGGGCTTAGCTGCCCTGTGGCATGTGGGATCTTCACGACCCAGGAATCGAACTGGAATCTCCTGCATGGCCAACCATATTCTTTATCACCAAGTCACCAAGGAAGCCCCAACATACACTACTAAATATAAAATAGGTAACTAATAAGGGTGCTCTTCGGAAAAGGCAAGGACACCCCACTTCAGTACTTTTGCCTGGAAAATCCCATGGATGGAGGAGCCTCGGAGGCTGCAGTCCATGGGGTCGCTAGAGTCGGACACAACTGAGCGACTTCCCTTTCACTTTTCACTTTCATGCATTGGAGAAGGAAATGGCAACCCACTCCAGTGTTCTTGCTGGAGAATCCCAGGGATGGGGGAACCTGGTGGGCTGCTGTCTATGGGATCACACAGAGTCGGACACGACTGAAGCGACTTAGCAGCAGCAACGGTGTTCTTTGGAAGGAATGAAGTTAAAGCTGAAACTCCAATATTTTGGCCACCTCATGAGAAGAGTTGACTCACTGAAAAAGACTCTGATGCCGGGAGGGATTGGGGGCAGTAGGAGAAGGGGACGACAGAGGATCAGATGGCTGGATGGCATCACTGACTCAATGGATGTGAGTTTGAGTGAACTCCGGAAGTTGGTGATGGACAGGGAGGCCTAACGTTCTTTAATTCATGTGGTTGGAAAGAGTCGGGCACAAGGGAGCGACTGAACTGAACTGAAGGGCTTCCTAGGTGGCTCAGAGGGTAAAGTGTCTGCCTGCAATGTGGGAGACTGGGTTAAATCCCTGGGTGAGGACGATCCCCTGGAAAAGGAAATGGCAACCCACTCCAGTACTCTTGCCTGGAAAATTCCATGGATGGAGTAGCCTGGTAGGCTACAGTCCATGGGGGTGCAAAGAGTCGGACAGGACTGAACAACTTCACTTTAGTAAGGACCCAGTGGGGATGTCTTAGATGGTCCAGTGGTTAAGACTAAGTCCTTTCTAGGCAGAGAGTAGGGGTTCAATCCCTGGTCAGGGAACCAAGTCCCACATGTCTCCAGGCCTGGTTTACAACAAAAAAGAAGGGACCTACTGTATAGCACAGGGAACTCTGCTCAATCCTCTAAATGGCCTATATGGGAAAAGAATCTAAAAAGATTCGATATACATATATATCTACAACTGACTCACTTTGATATACACTTGGAACTAATACAGCATGATAAATCAACTATACCTTGATAAAATTTTAAAAAACACACAATTTACATTTTTCTGATAAGATTAGGTGATACTGAGTTCTTCGTGTACAGAAAACAGAGACTGGATACAATGGAGTCATGGCTCATGAGCAGAAAGGGGCTGATAAAGGGAAAACACACAGAAATTAAGGCAGCTGTATCCACCAACCACCAAGTGGGATTATGAAAAAGAGCAAGAGTAATGTTAAAGATGCAGGACAGGGTGTGGAAACACATGAAGGTGCTCGCCAAGAGTAGGATGCTTTGGGTGGCTCTGGACTCAGTGGAGGGTTTGGGAGACACACTAGCCTTGTGAATATACTGGACTCGCTGACTGTGTCTGTACAGGGTGAGAATCATGGAGCCACTGGCCCAGAAGGTGAGCACAGAAAATGAAACTTCAGGGAATGCTATCAAAGCTGCATATATTGAGCCTAAGATATTCTCAAGATCTGTGGCAACACAGTACTCCGAGTCTCTTGTATTTGTCATGTTTGTGCTGCGCCATTTGTCAGAAACATACAATGCATACAGAGGAAAAATGAGATGTACAAACATGCACTGGATCCAGCAGAGGAAAATGGAGAAGGCAATGTACTTTGGGGCTTTGACTTTAAGATTCTTCCAACAGGAGTTCATGGGGCTGATCATGATGGTCTGAAACACACTCAAGAGGCAGGTGGTGCCAATGGACATACTCCTGCCCACTCTCTCAACATACAAAATAAGTTTGCAGGCAAAATCACTGGCAAAATGTTTCAACCTCAAAGTTGTAATTATCTGAGGCAGCCCTTTTGAGAGAATGACCAAAAGGTTGGCAATAGCCAGGTGCTTGCAAATCAAAGCTGTGACCCTCATCCTGCACTGAATGTGGTAAAGAAAGAGGTAATGGTACAGAAGGGAGAAATTGCCCCAGATTCCAAGCACAGTCTGTAGCAAGAATATTATTCCTACGACCAGTTGGCTGGAGGCTGTTGTGTCATTCAAGATACTCCCCTTTACATGATGGCAACAGTGATTCCTCAGAGCAGAATGGCTCATATAAATCTGTGACATCAAGAGCCAACTTTCCTTGTGTGCTTTTGTGAAATTGCCAAGGCTTCATGTGATGGGAAATGATGATGAGAGAATCAGTATATTTTACGAAAATGTTAGTGGTAGTGACCTGGAGGAAGCAATGAGAAACGAGAGTAAATTGAAAGAAAGCATAAAACAACACTTTAATAAGAAGTTTACTGGAGGAAAATAATATCTCCATCACTGCCTTGATCATAAAAGAGGTGAATTCTAAATGCATTCCCTTCTGAATTTTAAAGAGGATAATGTATTATTGTAGGGACTTACCTGATGGCTCAGTTGGTAAAAAAAAAAAAAAAAAAAAAAATCTGCCTATAATGCAGGAAACCTCAGTTCAAAACCTGGATTGGGAAAGATCTACTGGAGAAGAGATACGCTACCCACTCCAGTATTCTTGGGCTTTCCATGTGGCTCAACTGGTATTTTAAAGAAGATAATGTAGTATTTTAGAAAAAAGACAGGAGTTATTCTAGGGTCTTACAATTTCAAATATATGCTACAGGTACTTCCCTGGTTATCTGTTAGCTAAGAATCTGCCTCGCAAAGCAGGGGACACATGTTTGATCCCTGGTTGGGCAACGAAGACCCTATATGCCACGGGGTAACCAAGCCTGGGATCTGCAACTAGAGAGTCTGTGCACCACAACCAAACATCCTGGTTGATACAGCAAAGCTCCCATATGATGCAACTAAGACCCAATGCAGCTAAATAAATGAATATTTTATATATATATATATATATATATATATATATATATATATATATATATATATGTGTGTGTACTGCATTTCGGACTCTTTTGTTGACCATGATGGCTACTCCATTTCTTCTGAGGGATTCCTGCCCACAGTAGTAGATATAATGGTCATCCGAGTTAAATTTACCCATTCCAGTCCATTTTAGTTCGCTAATTCCTAGAATGTCGGCATTCACTCTTGCCATCTCTTGTTTGACCACTTCCAATTTGCCTTGATTCATGGACCTGACATTCCAGGTTCCTATGCAATATTGCTCTTTACAGCAGAAGAACTGTACAAAAAAGAGCTTCAAGACCTAGACAATCATGATGATGTGATCACTGACCTAGAGCCAGACATTCTGGAATGTGAAGTCAAATGGGCCTTAGAAAGCATCACTACGAACAAAGCTAGTGGAGGTGATGGAATTCCAGTGGAACTATTCCAAGTCCTGAAAGATGATGCTGTGAAAGTGCTGCACTCAATATGCCAGCAAATTTGGAAAACTCAGCAGTGGCCACAAGATTGGAAAAGGTCAGTTTTCATCCCAATCCCAAAGAAAGGCAATGCCAAGGAGTGCTCAAACTACCGAACAATTGCACTCATCTCACACGCTAGTAAAGTAATGCTCAAAATTCTCCAAGCCAGGCTTCAGCAATATGTGAACCGTGAACTTCCTGATGTTCAAGCTGGTTTTAGAAAAGGCAGAGGAACCAGAGATCAAATTGCCAACATCCGCTGGATCATGGAAAAAGCAAGAGAGTTCCAGAAAAACATCTATTTCTGCTTTATTGACTATGCCAAAGCCTTTGACTGTGTGGATCACAATAAACTGTGGAAAATTCTGAAAGAGATGGGAATACCAGACCACCTGATCTGCCTGTTGAGAAATCTGTATGCAGGTCAGGAAGCAACAGTTAGAACTGGTCATGGAACAACAGACTGGTTCCAACTAGGAAAAGGAGTACGTCAAGGCTGCATATTGTCACCATGTTTATTTAACTTATATGCAGAGTACATCATGAGAAATGCTGGACTGGAAGAAACACAAGCTGGAATCAAGATTGCCGGGAGAAATATCAATAACCTCAGATATGCAGATGACACCACTCTTATGGCAGAAAGTGAAGAGGGGCTAAAAAGCCTCTTGATGAAAGTGAAAGTGGAGAGTGAAAGGGTTGGCTTAAAGCTCAACATTCAGAAAACGAAGATCATGGCATCTGGTCCCATCACTGCATGGGAAATAGATGGGGAAACAGTGGAAACAGTGTCAGACTTTGTTTTTCTGGGCTCCAAAATCACTGCAGATGGTGACTGCAGTCATGAAATTAAAAGACGCTTACTCCTTGGAAGGAAAGTTATGAGCAACCTAGATAGCATATTCAAAAGCAGAGACATTACTTTACCAACAAAGGTTCGCCTAGTCAAGGCTATGGTCTTTCCTGTGGTCATGTATGGATGTGAGAGATGGACTGTGAAGAAGGCTGAGTGCCGAAGAACTGATGCTTTTGAA
The DNA here is from genome assembly GCA_935064755.1 of Tragelaphus eurycerus. Classification (NCBI taxonomy): domain Eukaryota; kingdom Metazoa; phylum Chordata; class Mammalia; order Artiodactyla; family Bovidae; genus Tragelaphus; species Tragelaphus eurycerus. Next base: position 24,821 of record CAKXYN010000227.1, on the reverse strand, counting down.
CTGTGGTGTTGGAGAAGACTCTTGAGAGTCCCTTGGACTGCAAGAAGATCCAACCAGTCCATTCTGAAGGAGATCAATCCTGGAATTTCTTTGGAAGGAATGATGCTAAAGCTGAAACTCCAGTATTTTGGCCACCTCATGCGAAGAGTTGACTCATTGGAGAAGACTCTGATGCTGGGAGGGATTGAGGGCAGGAGGAGAAGGGGACGACAGAGGATGAGATGGCTGGATGGCATCACTGACTCGATGGATGCGAGTCTGAGTGACCTCCGGGAGCTGGTGATGGACAGGAAGGCCTGGCGTGCTGCGGTTCATGGGGTCGCAAAGAGTCGGACACGACTGAGCGACTGATCTGATCTGATATATATGTGTGTGTGTGTGTATATATATATATATACATATATATGCTAAAGAGAATAGTATATAAAAACCATATGGTGAAGTAACTTTTGCACACCATGAAAATTGAGACTGGTTCTCATCAACACACACAAAGATGCACCTTAGAACCACACAAGTATGTCCTAAAAACAACAAAATAGAATAACCAGTGGACAGAGTCTTCAAACAAAAACTTGAAGAAGGAACTTCTTCAGTGGATAAGACATGTGGAAATCTATTCCACATCCTTGGTAATCAGGGCAATTAAAATATAACCATTACCTGTATGTCATCAAATACCATTAAGAAATCTAACACAGAAATGACAAAAATGCCAAGTTTTAGCATAGCTGTGGATCCACCAAGAATCTCATACACTGATGGTGGGTGTTCAGACCAGATCAGATCAGATCAGGTCAGTCGCTCAGTCGTGTCCGACTCTTTGCGAGCCCATGAACTGCAGCACGCCAGGCCTCCCTGTGCATCACCCACTCCCTGAGGTCACTCAGACTCACATCCATCGAGTTAGTGATGCCATCCAGCCATCTCATCCTTTGTCGTCCCCTTCTCCTCCTGCCGCCAATCCCTCCCAGCATCAGAGTCTTCTCCAATGAGTCAACTCTTCGCATGAGGTGGCCAAAATACTGGAGTTTCAGCTTTCGCATCATTCCTTCCAAAGAAATTCCAGGGCTGATCTCCTTCAGAATGGACTAGTTGGATCTCCTTGCAGTCCAAGGGACTCTCAAGAGTCTTCTCCAACACCACAGTTCAAAAGCATCAATTCTTCAGCACTCAGCCTTCTTCACAGTCCAGCTCTCACATCCATACATGACCAGAGGAAAGACCATAGCCTTGACTAGGCGAACCTTTGTTGGAAAAGTAATGTCTCTGCTTTTGAATATGATATTTAGGTTGGTCATAACTTTCTTTCCAAGGAGTAAGCGTCTTTTAATTTCATGGCTGCAGTCACCATCTGCAGTGATTTTGGAGCCCAGAAAAATAAAGTCTGACACGGTTTCCACTGTTTCTCCATCTATTTCCCATGTAGTGATGGGACCGGATGCCATGATCTTCGTTTTCTGAATGTTGAGCTTTAAGCCAACCTTTTCACTCTCCACTTTCACTTGCATCAAGAGGCTTTTGAGTTCCTCTTCACTTTCAGCCGTAAGGGTGGTGTCATCTGCATATCTGAGGTTATTGATATTTCTCCCAGCAATCTTGATTCCAATTTGTGTTTCTTCCAGTCCAGCATTTATCATGATGTACTCTGCATATAAGTTAAATAAACATGGTGACAATATACAGCCTTGACTTACACCTTTTCCTATTTGGAACCAGTCTGTTGTTCCATGATCAGTTCTAACTGTTGCTTCCTGACATGCATACAGATTTCAAGCCAGGCTTCAGCAATATGTGAACCATGAACTTCCTGATGTTCAAGCTGGTTTTAGAAAAGGCAGAGGAACCAGAGATCAAATTGCCAATATCCACTGGATCATGGAAAAAGCAAGAGAGTTCCAGAAATATATCTATTTCTGCTTTATTGACTATGCCAAAGCCTTTGACTGTGTAGATCACAATAAACTGTGGTGGGTGTTCAAACTGATACAAATATTTTGGAAAACTGTGGTATCTACTTAGCAGATCCGATGTAATCCAGTTCTAACAAATCCACTCCTATGGATATACTCAACAGGATTTTGTACATATATCACCCAAAGAGTAGTTATATTAATAGAATTTATATGAGAGCCTTAATCATTACTTGTAATAGCCCCTAACTCTTAATACCCACCTTCCCATTAACAACTGAATGATCATTTAAGGATTTGATAGTCACACAATTAAGTCCTATATAGCAATGATAATGAAAAACCAACAATAATAGAAAACAATACAGAAAAAGTCACAAAGATGGAATGGAATGGAGGAAAAAGTCAAAATGAAAGATGCTGTATGATTTCTTTCATGTGAAGGCCAAGAGTGGCAATGTGATCTAATATTAAATGCAATAATATTTGTAAATGTAAACCAAATAATCCAGGCCTACAAATATACACAACAAAGCTATAGCCTTGGAAACAGTGACTTTAAGGGGCACAGGAGAGTTTTATGGGCACTGAAAACATTCTGTTTCTTGATCTAGTTGTGGTCTCCAGAGGTGCAATCATTCCTGAAATTTCACTGAGCTATGCACTTATAACCTGTGAACACATCTTTAATTTTTAAAAATCAGGTATTATCAAAAAATGTGGAAGGAGCTTGGAAAAGCCTGTTTCTATGAATTTGTCTGATCTGCTGCCTGAGTCTGTGAAGGAAGGGAGTTGTAAGCCCCGATCATAACTCCAACAATGAAACATCAGAGAATAGTAACAGTGCTGCATACAGTGAATCACTGATTTTTGTCATAAAATTCAGCAGAGCAGTATCCTAGGTCTTCCTGCTTTGTGTTAGTATGTTGCTCCATTTGGCATCATATCCATGGAGAAAATAATGTTTATACAATGATTTGACTTCTGACTACAAAATCTTCTCCTAAAGAATGGGGTCGCTAAGAGTCGGACACGACTGAGCGACCTCACTTTCACTTTTCACTTTCATGCATTGGAGAAGGAAATGGCAACCCACTCCAGTGTTCTTGCCTGGAGAATCCCAGGGACAGGGGAGCCTTGTGGGCTTCCGTCTATGGGGTCGCACAGAGTTGGACACGACTGAAGCGACTTAGCAGCAGCAGCAGCAGACATAGTCTTCATATAGAAACTTCAAGAAAGTAATTACATACTGTCCAGTAGTGTAAAGTGGAGACCCCGATATGCTCAGGAGCTTTTTTTAAAAAGAGGATTTTATTTATTTCATTTTATTCATTTATTTATTTGGCTACACCAGATCTTAGTTAATAGTATGTAAACTCTCAATTATGTCATGTGGATTCTAGTTCCCTGACCAGGAATTGAACCTGAATCCCTTGCATTGTGAGCACAGTTTTAACTTCTGGACCACGGGGAAGTCCCTTCCTTGGGAGCTTTAGCTTTAAGTTCCACCCACCTGGATTTCCTGGGGCTGATCTTGATGGCTGGAGACACTTAAGGGGCAAGAAGTGCCAATGGACACACCCTGCCAGCTCTGGGGGCATAGAGAAGACATTTGCATGGCTAAATCCCTGAAGACAAGCTTCAGTTAAAGGCTGCCATTGTCATGGAGATGCCTTTAAAGGGAATGACCAAAAAGTGACTACAGTCCTGTACCTGAAGGTCAAATCTGTGAGCCTCAACTCACATTCATGTTAGTAAAGGAAGAGATTAAAATAAAGAAAAAAAAACCCAGGATTCCAACTGTAGTCTGAGAGGACCACACCATTCTTATTGCCAACTCCCTGGAGGCCATTCTGCCAGTTGTTTGATGGTCATAACTGCATGGGGTAGGCACTGGCACTGATTTTATTGCAAGGATAAGGAGATCCAACTTATAGAGAGGTCAAGGGATCTGTCTAAATTCACATGCTGATTACAGGCTTAGTAGTGGTATGAACCTGGTAGGCTGAGTCCAAGACAGTGTCCTAACCACTGTGATGCACCAACCAAACACATCAGCAGTTTTTAAATAATCCAGTCTGAAATTTAGTGTTTTTTTTTTTTATATCATATAGTTTATTCTATCAGTTCAGTCTAGTCACTCAGTTGTGTCTGCCTATTTGCAACCCCATGGACAGTAGCACACCAGGCTTCCCTGTCCATCACCAACTCCTGGAGCATGCTCAAACTCATGTCAATTGAGTCTGTGATGCCATCCAACCATCTCATCCTCTGTCATCCCCTTCTCCTCCTGCCTTCAATCTTTCCCAGCTCAGGGTCTTTTGCAGTGGCTCAGTTCTTCTCAAGTGGCCAAAGTATTAGAGTTTATTCCCTACCTTTTATAGATTATAATTTTGGTTATAAAAAGTTTCCATTTCTGCATAAGTATTTATTCTGTAGGTAAATAACATTACAAGAAGACTCCCTGGATTGGAAGTGGCAACCCAGTCCAGTATTCTTGCCTGGGAAATCCTAAGCACAGAGGAATCTGGTGAGCTATGGTCCACTGGGTCACAAACTGAGCCACTAACATGTATACGCACACATTTACACAAACACACACAGACTTATAGGAAAGTACTTCCTGTCCATATTGGATATAATGAATGCAAGATTTTCTCAATATAAGTTTTGCAACATAAAGGTGCATTCATATCATGCCAGGTACAAATTCACTATGGTATCTATCAAAAAAATCCGGACAATATTATTTTGTTTATTAAACTATGAACCATGAAATACTACTATATGATAAATGAGTATAGGCTAGAAATGAAAGAATTATTTTTGTCTAAATCCTTAGAGCTTTTCAAAATCAAGGTTAAGTGAGACTAAAATATAAGAAGATTTGTGAAGAATATTAACATACTAGACACATGTAAAGTATTATCTGGAGGATATTGACTCTTGTGTGTTGCAAAAGTGAAACCATAAAGAAATTAATGTGTGCTTGGAATTGGTGTTAGAATATTATGAGATTAGACAACATATGAGTAGATGCATTTGGTTCTGACAACTATATTCCAAACCTCAGCACTATAAAGCTGCCTTTTCCTCAAATGCTGCTTCCCTATCTTGAAGAGGGATGGCAATCTTGCCATTGTCATCAGACCTCAAATACTTCAGAAAAGACACAACTGCTATGTCCAGTAAGCATGTTATAGCCTAGAGTTAGATAAATATGAAAAAAATCATTTCTGTTCTTCAAACAAATTCATATTCATGCTTTCTGTAGAGGATTAGAAAATCATTACTTTTCTATCATAGTCTCTATTGAAAGCATAAAGGCATTATGATAACACTTCTAATACAAACTTAAAATTAGTCTAGAATTTCTGAAAGGTAACGTTACAGGAGATTGACCTTAAAAATACAACCCTTAAACTCCTTGAACATGATCTTATGGCATTTCCTGGGGGTCCAGTGGCTAAAACTCAGGGCTCCCAATGCAGGGAGCCTGAGTATGATTCCTTATCATGAAAATAGATCCCACATGTTGCAACTAAGAGTTCACATGCTGCAACTAAGATACATACTTTTTAAAAATGATTCCTCATTATTACCATTAGGATTCTTCCTGTGTGTCCTCTATGGTAAGAGTTTCAGAAAATAATTTTAGGAGCTGTCAAGTTCGGTGTTGCCTGATGCCAGGAGAGATTGAAGGCAGGAGGAGAAGCGGGCGACAAAGGAAGAGATGAGTGGATGACATCACCGACTCATGAGTTTGAGCAAACTCTGGGAGATAGTGAGGGACAGGGAAGTCTGGCGGGCTGCAGTCCATGGGGTTGCAAAGAGTCCGACCCAACTGAGCAACTGAGCAAAAACAAAGATCTTGATCTTGCTTTACCTAAACTCTCTCCTAAGGAATTATTCTGCCTTCCTGACCTGCTTTGCCACTGGATCTATTCCCACACTACCCCCGGCCCCCCAGAAAGATCCCTTTTCCAAACATGAACACTTACTCCGACCTCCTTCCTTACAGACTCTGCCTCTTAGACTGTAATACAAAGTTCTCGACCCCTTCTCACTCCTTCTCATGAGAAGGATGCTGGGCTCAGGGTGAAGGTCCTGACAACCAGGACGTGAGTTGGGGGGAGGCAGTCAGACCCTGAGATATAGGTTTAGAAGCTGTGATCTCATCCTCTTTCAGAGCTGCAATTATCATTTCACTGGAAGTGGCAATGACAGGACCAGCTTGAGGAGCTAATGATCTTTCTGAAAAACTTTTTTTGAGTTGGTAATTACCAAAACCAATTGAGAGTCTCCTGTGAGTATCTCCAAAGAGACCACTGATGTGTTTTAGAGAAGCTCATAATTTTTCACAATGAAAGTTATTTTGAAATGATTAGGATTTTTATACGACTTTGAAATCTGTTGCTTTCATAAACTGATTGTTTGATCTTAGGGATTCCCCCACCAACACAACCAATGTACTTAACAAAGTCAACTGTGGGTCACCAGGCTTTGTTCTGGAAACAAACAAAAAACACCCAATTAAACTTGAGAATGACATAAGAATTTGTGGTGTGTGTGTTCATTTATTTATTTACTTGGCTGTGCTGGGTGTTAATTGTGGCACGCAAACTATTAATTTCAGCATGTGGGACCTATTTCCCTGTTCAAAGATCAACCTTGCACAACTCCTGCATTGGGAGCTTGGAGTCTTAGCCACCAGAGCACAAGGGAAGTCCCTGTATAGGACCTTCTTCTTGGACTCAAAACAGCTCTACCTCTTCTTCTTTGTCTTGCATCTCTGATCCTACACTGGACTACACTGTTTTAGATCCCAGGTGAAGCCTTAGGTTGATGTTGGAGCTAGAGGAGCAGAAATGATAGTGAAGGAATATCTTTGGGTCTTGGAGGTAGCTTTTCAATGTTGGCCAGAGCACTTATCTGTCTTTGCAGCACTCTCATGGCCTTTGCTTTTGGTACATGGAAGGCTTCTAGTCACTGACACATCCACCATGGCTCCCTTTGGGCCTGAGCCAAATCCTTGAGTTGACCTTTCTCCATAATTTAGGGTTCACACCTCAACTGCATTTTCTCCTCCAGACATAACCCGATGATTGCCTTCAGTTCAGTCACTCAGTTGAGTCTTTGTGACCCATGGACTTCTGCACACCAGGTTTTCCTGTACCTCAGCAATTCCCCACGCTTGCTGAAAGTCATGTTTATCAAGTTGTTGATGGCGTCTAAACATCTCATCCTCTGTTGTCCCCTTCTCCTCCCACCTTCAATCTTTTCCAGCATCTGGGTCTTTTCCAGTGGGTCAGTTCTTAGCATCAGGTGGCCAAAGTATCGGAGCTTTAGCTTCAGCATCAGTCCTTCCAATGAATATTCAGGACTTAAGAATTGACTGGTTTGATCTCCTTGCAGTTCAAGAGACTCTCAAGATTCTTCTCCAACACCATGGTTCAAAAGCATCAACTCCTAAGCACCCAGCTTTCTGTATGGTCCAACTCTCACATCAATACATGACTAGTTGAAAAACCATAGCTTTGTCTAGGTGGAAGTTTGTCAGCAAAGTAATGTCTCTGCTTTTTAATATGCTGTCCTGGTTGGGTATAGCTTTACTTCCAAGGACCAAATGTGTTTTAATTTCATCGCTGCAGTCACCATGTACAGTGATTTTGGAGCCTAAGAAAATAAAGTCTGTCACTGTTTCCATCGTTTCCTCTTTAATTTGCCATGAAGTGATGGGACCTGATGCCATGATCTTCGTTATTTTGAATGTCGAGTTTTAAGCCAGCTTTTTCACTCTCCTCTTTCACGTCCATCAAGAGTCTCTTCAGTTCCTCTTTGCTTCTGCCATAAGGGTTGTGTCATCTGCATATCTGAGGTTATTGATATTTCTCCCGGCAATCTTGATTACAGCTTGTGCTTCATCCAGCCTGGCATTTTGCAAGATGTACTCTGCATAGAAGTTAAATAAGCAGGGTGACAATGTACAGCCTTGACCTACTCCTTTCCCAATTTGGAACCAGTCCATTGTTAAATGTCTGGTTCTAACTGTTGTTTCTTGACGTGCATACAGATTTCTCAGGAGGCAGGTAAGGTGGTATGGTATTCCCATCTCTTGAGAAATTTCCCATAGTTTATTGTGATCCACACAGTCAAAGGCTTATTCTTCTGAGTCTGGGGTTTTAGTGTCTCTACTGTGCATGAAGAAATCTCTGGTTTTAAAGGATTTGAAATTAGTCAAAGACAAACTGTATCATACCTTTTTGCAAAGGTGTTTCCACTCACTTCTTTACTGGGGTTAAAGCACTGAAATATATGCCTGACGTTATTGAAGGAGCTTACCATTTTGGTGGCAGAAATGGATGATCCTGCTCACATTTTTTATTGTCTGAATTGGGCAGGAAAATTACCCTCTGGAATGGGAGATCCCAGTCCTGCATTCTCTCCTTAATGTGTTCCTGATTTCAGTCATCTAGGATCATTGTTTCTTTCAGAGATGAAGCTTTGGGCTTTGGGCTCTAAGGATCCAAGGACACCTGGATGTCTCTTCTGCCCTCCACATGGCTTTGAGTACCCCTGGGAAGCTACCATATTTCTCCCAAGGACAGTCTGGGAATGGGACAATGAGTCAGTCATTAAAAGCCAAGTTTTCTGATACAAGGATGCTGTGATGGCAACTCTGAAGCTGGCTCTGGAGCTCTATCTTCGGTTTTACACTCCACTCACTAGCAAGATGGGTTTTAAGGAATGACATCAGCATGCAGAGGAGAGGAGAGCATGGCATGCTCACTGGAGCCCTCAGTTGACTTTTCCTCATGCAAATTTTGGACTGTTTTCAGCTATGTCTCAAAACACTTCTCCTAATATTGGCTGAGGACCAGAGAACTTCTCAGGCTTAACTTTCTTCCTGAATCTATGAAGTTTCTGTCACTTGCTACTCTTTGCTGGGGCTGCTAATTTCCTGTATACCAAAGAAGCAGCCCTCTGGGGACTTCCATCGTGGTCCAATGGCTAAGACTCTGCACTCCCAATCCACGGGGTCTAGGTTCAATCAGCTGGTTGGGGAACTAGACCCCCCAAGACACAACTAAGTGTTGGTCGGTCTGCGGCTATGGAGTATAAAGAAAGCTGGGTGCCAAAGAGTTGATGCTTTTGAACTGTGTGTTGGAGAAGACTCTTGAGAGTCGCTTGGACTGCAAGGAGGTCTAACCAGTCCATCCTAAAGGAAATCAGTCCCAAATATTCATTGGAAGGAATGATGCTGAAGCTGAAACTCCAATACTTTGGCCACCTGATGCAAAGAACTGACTCATTCAAAAAAACCCTGATACTGGGAAAGATTGAAGGTGGGAGGAGAAGGGGACAATAGAGAATCAGGTGGTTGGATGACATCACCAACTCAATGGACATGAGTTTGAGTAAACTTAAGGAGTTGGTGATGGATAGGGAGCCCTGACGTGCTGGGGGCTTGGGCTCACAAAGTGTCGAACACGACTGAGTGACTTAAGTGTAAAGTATGTCAATAGTTTACATTACAAATCACTGTCTTGGGAGAACGGAGACACGTATATGTATGGCTGAGTCCCTTCCCTGTTCATCTGAAAGTATCACAACCCTGCTAATTGGTTATGTGTGTGCTAAGTCGCTTCAGTTGTGTCCGACTCTTTGCAACCCTATGGACTATAGCCTGCCAGGCTCTTCTGTCCATGGGGTTCTCCAGGCAAGAATACTGGAATGGGTGGCCATGCCCTCCTCCAGGGAATCTTCCTGACTCAGGGACTGAACCAAGTCTGCTGCATTGGCAGGCAGGTTCTTAACCACTATTCCCACCTAGGAAGTCCCATTAATTGGCTATACTCCAATATAAAATTGAAAGCTAAGGAAAAAGAAATCATTGACCTAATTTTTACAATTTGTATTAATGAAAATTAAAATGAATATGTTGATAATAGACATTTTCTAGGATATTTTACGTTATCAATACAGATCCCAATGCTGATATGAAGTGCAAATAGAAAAATATCCACAGAAGACAGAGGGGTATTTATAAAAGTGCCCATCACAAATGAAAACACCAGGATCAGATGGTTTAGCAGGCAGTATCAACTGTGTTTTTTTTTTTTTTTTAATGCGTGTTTGGTTGTGCTGGGTCTTCAGTGATGCACTTTCTCTGGTTGTGGTGAATAGGGGCTTCTCTCTAATTGTGGCGAGTGGACTTCTCATTGTGGTGGCTTCTACTATCCCAGAGCATGGGCTCTAGACCCATGGTCTTGAGTAGTTGTGATGCACAGGCTGAGTTGTCCCATGGCCTGTGGTATCTTCCTGGACCAGGGATTGAGCCCATGTCCTCTGCATTGACAGGTGGATTCTAAACCACTGGACACCAGGGAAGTCCTCTGCTGTTCTTTTAACTATAGCCAGGGCTGTTCTCTGCATTCAGCAGTACTGAATAGTTACCAGAGGTGTTTGTGCAATTTCATTAAGGTGCACTCACTGGTTATGCAATAAATGATGAGATAACAACTTTAAGGGGCAAAATCACTCTTTCAATTTCCAGCAGGAAAACACACAATCTGAACAAAGCCCACTATCCATTTCCCCTGTGAGAGTTTGCAGCCCAACTGAGAAGTTTAAGAGTGAAACATCATCAGTCAGGCCACGCCTGTTTTTGACACTAGCTGCAAGTGTGGGTGTTCCCAAAATCACACTCAATTTCAATAATTCTCTAGAAGGACTCAGCACTCACTGAGAGCTGGCCCACTCACTGTAATGGTTGATTACAGGGTGAAGATACATTCCCTGGTGGATCAGATCGTCAGGACTTCACCTGCAATGAAGGATACCTGGGTTCTATCCCTAGGTTGGGATCTGATGAGCTATAGTCCTTGGGGAGATATAGTCCAGGGAGCTATAATCCTCCCTGGGAGGAACCAGGTGAGCTATAGTCCTTGGGTTCATAAGGATGGGGACATGACAGAGTGACTAAAAAATTGACACCTGTCAATTGAAGAGATGCATGGGTCAGAGTTCAGAAAAAATAATCAAATTAGAGCTCCAGTTTTCCTCTCCCCATGAAGTGATGCTATGTCATTTTCCTGGCATTGATACCTGACAACACAGGGAGTAGGGCCACCAGGGAGCTTCACCCAAACCCAGGTGCCCAGAGTGTTTTATTTGAGCTCCATCAGGATCTGTCTGTGTGGCTAAGCTTTAGTCTCCAGTTCTCCTGAGAGTCAGGCTAATCCGGTTATCTCCAGTTCCTCCAGAAGCCAGGCTGATACTGCTGCTGCTGCTGCTAAGTCGTTTCAGTCGTGTCCGACTCTGTGTGACCCCATAGACGGAAGCCCACCAGGCTCCCCCGTCCCTAGGATTCTCCAGGCAAGAACACTGGAGTGGGTTGCCATTTCCTTCCCCAATGCATGAAAGTGAAAAGTAAAAGTGAAGTCGCTCAGTCGTGTCCGACTCTTAGCGACCCCATGGACTGGAGCCTACCAGGATCCTCCGTCCATGGTATTTTCCAGGCAAAAGTACTGGGGTGGGGTGCCATTGCCTTCCCCGATACTACATAGCCTAAAGCCCCAGCCGACTTATAATGTGAGAGAGGCTGGTGCCCACCCCATGAAACAAACAAAAATACTCCTGCTATCAAAAAGGCAATCTACAGAATGGGAAAAAAAATATTTACAAATTATGCAACTGACAAAGGATTAATCTGCAAAATATACAAATAGCTCATACAACTCAATATCAGAAATTCAAATAACCCTATCAAAAACTGGGGAAAGATCCAAATAATTATTTCTTCAAAGTATACGTGTGGCCAACAGGCTCATAAAAAATGCTCCACATCACTAATTATTAGAGAAATGCAAACCAAAGCTAGTGAGATAACACCTTACACTTGTCAGAATGACCATCATCAAAATCTCTGCTGCTGCTGCTACTGCTGCTGCTAAGTCGCCTGAGTCGTGTCCAACTCTGTGACCCCATAGATGGCAGCCTGCCAGGCTCTGTCGTCCCTGGGATTCTCCAGGCAAGAACACTGGAGTGGGTTGCCATTTCCTTCTCCAATGCATGAGAGTGAAAAGTGAAAATGAAGTTGCTCAGTCCTGTCCCACTCTGTGCAATCCCATGGACTGCAGCCCACCAGGCTCCTAAGTCCATGGGACTTAGCAATCAAGAGTATTGGAGTGGGGTGCCATGCCTTCTCCGATCAAAATGTCTACAGATGATAAATGCTGGAGAGGGTGGTGAGAAAAGGGAATCCTCCTTCATTGTTGGTGGGAATGTCAATTGGTTCAGCCACTATCAAGAACAGGCTGCAGATTCCTTAAAAAAATCTTAAAATACAGCAATTAATATCATACGATCCAGCAATCCCACCCCTTGGGCATATATCCAGAGAAAATTATAATTTGGAAGATACATGCCTCCCAATGTTCACAGCAGCGCTGTTTACAGTAGCTAAGACATGGTAATACCCTAAATGTCCATCACCTGATTAATGGATAAAGAAGATATGGTATACAAACACAATAGAGTATTACTCAGGCATTAAAAAAACCTGAAATAATTCCATTTGCAGCATCATGGATGGACTTAGGCATTATTATAGTAAATGAAATAAGCTGTACAGAGAAAAACAAATAGCATATCAGTACAGTTCAGTTGCTCAGTCGGATCAGACTCTTTGCGACCCCATGAATCACAGCACACCAGGCCTCCCTGCCCATCGCCAACTCCCGGAGTTCACTGAGACTCACGTCCATTGAGTCAGTGATGTCATCCAGTCATCTCATCCTCTGTCGTCCCTTTCTCCTCTTGCCCTCAATCCCTCCCAGCATCAGAGTGTTCTCCAATGAGTGAACTCTTCACATGAGGTGGCCAAAACACTGGAGTTTCGGCTTTAGCATCATTCCTTCCAAAGAAATCCCAGGGCTGATCTCCTTCAGAATGCACTGGTTGGATCTCCCTGCAGTCCAAGGGACTCTCAAGAGTCTTCTCCAATACCACAGTTCAAAAGCATCAATTTTTCGGCGCTCAGCCTTCTTCACAGTCCAGCTCTTACATCCATACATGACCACAGGAAAGACCATAGCTGTGATTAGATGAACCTTTGTTGGCAAAGTAATGTCTCTGCTTTTGAATATGCTATCTAGGTTGGTGATAACTTTCCTTCCAATGAGTAAGCATCTTTTAATTTCATGGCTGCAGTCACCATCTGCAGTGATTTTGGAGCCCAGAAAAATAAAGTCTGAACACTGTTTGCACTGTTTCCCCATCTATTTCCCATGAAGTGATGGGACCAGAGGCCATGATCTTCGTTTTCTGAATGTTGAGCTTTAAGCCAACCATTTCACTCTCCACTTTCACTTTCATCAAGAGGATTTTTAGTTCCTCTTCACTTTCTGCCATAAGGGTAGTGTCATCTGCATATCTGAGGTTATTGATATTACTCCCAGCAATCTTGTTTCCAGCTTGTGTTTCTTCCAGTCCAGCATTTCTCATGATGTACTCTGCATATAAGTTAAATAAGTATGGTGACAATACACAGCCTTGATGTACTCCTTTTCCTATTTGAAACCAGTCTGTTGTTCCACGTCCAGTTCTAACTATAGCTTCCTGACCTGCATACAGATTTCTCAAGAGGCAGATCAGGTGGTCTGGTATTCCCATCTCTTTCAGAATTTTCCACAGTTTATTGAGATCCACACAGTCAAAGGCTTTGGCATAGGCAATAAAGCCGAAATGGATGTTTATCTGGAACTCTCTTGCTTTTTCCATGATCCAGCGGATGTTGGCAATTTGATCTTTGGTTCCTCTGCCTTTTCTAAATCCAGCTTGAACATCAGGAAGTTCATGGTTCACATATTGCTGAAGCCTGGCTTGAAGAATTTTGAGCATTACTTTACTAGCGTGTGAGATGAGTGCAATTGTGCGGTAGTTTGAGCATTCTTTGGCATTGCCTTTCTTTGGGATTGGAATGAAAACTGTCCTTTTCCAATCCTGTGGCCACTGCTGATATTCCAAATTTGCTGGCATATTGAGTACAGCACTTGCACAGCATCATCTTTCAGGATTTGGAATAGCTCAACTGGAATTCCATCACCTCCACTAGCTTTGTTCGTAGTGATCCTTTCTAAGGCCCACTTGACTTCACATTCCATGATATCTGGCTCTAGGTCAGTGATCACACCATCGTGATTATCTGGGTCGTGAAGATCTTTTTTGTACAGTTCTTCTGTGTATTCTTGCTACCTCTTCTTAACATCTTCTGCTTCTGTTAGGTCCATACCATTTCTGTCCTTTATCGAGCCCATATTTGCATGAAATATTCCTTTGGTATCTCTGATTTTCTTGAGGAGATCTCTAGTCTTTCCCATTCTGTTGTTTTCCTCTATTTCTTTTCATTGATCACTGAGGAAGGCTTTCTTATTGCTATTCTTTGGAACTCTGCATTCAGATGTTTCTATCTTTCGTTTTCTCCTTTGCTTTTCACTTCTCTTCTTTTCACAGCTATTTGTAAGGCCTCCCTAGACAGACATTTTGCTTTTTTGCATTTCTCTTCCATGGGGATGGTCTTAATTCCTGTCTCCTGTACAATGTCATCAACCTCATTCCGTAGTTCATCAGGCACTTTATCTATCAGACCTAGGCCTTAAATCTATTTATCACTTCCACTTTAAAATCATAAGGCATTTGATTTAGGTCATACCTGAAAAGTCTAGTTGTTTTCCCTACTTTCTTCAATATAAGTCTGAATTTGGCAATAAGGAGTTCATGGGCTGAGCCACAGTCAGCTCCTGGTCTTGTTTTTGCTGACTGTATAGAGCTTCTCCATCTTTGGCTGTAAAGAATATAATCAATCTGATTTTGGTGTTGACCATCTGGTGATGTCCATGTATAGAGTCTTCTCTTATGTTGTTGGAAGATGATGTTTGTTATGACCACTGTATTTTCTTGGCAAAACTCTATTAGTCTTTGCCCTGCTTCATTCTGTATTCCAAGGCCAAATTTGCCTTTTACTCCAGGTGTTTCTTGACTTCCTACTTTTGCATTCCAGTCCCCTATAATGAAAAGGACATCTTTTTTGCGTGTTACTTCTAACAGGTCTTGTAGGTCTTCATAGAACCGTTCAACTTCAGCTTCTTCACAATTACGGGTTGGGGCATAGACTTGGATTACTCTGATAGTGAATGGTTTGCCTTGGAAACGAACAGAGATCATTCTGTCATTTTTGATATTGCATCCAATTACTGCATTTCGGACTCTTTTGTTGACCATGAAGCCTACTCCATTTCTCCTGGGGGATTCCTGCCCACAGTAGTAGATATAATGGTCATCTGAGTTAAATTCACCCATTCCAGTCCATTTTAGGTTGCTGATGCCTAGAATGTTGACATTCATTCTTGCCATCTCTTGTTTGACCACTTCCAATTTGCCTTGATTCATGGTCCTGACATTCCAGGTTCCTATGCAATATTGCTCTGTACAGTATCGGACCTTGCTTCTATCATCAGTCACATCAACAGCTGGGTACTCTTTTTGCTTTTGCTCCATCCCTTCATTCTTTCTGGAGTTATCTCTCCACTGATCTCCAGTAGCATATTGGGCACCTACTAACCTGGGGAGTTCCTCTTTCAGTATCCTATCATATTTCCTTTTCATAATGTTAATGGGATTCTCAAGGCAAGAATACTAAAGTGCTTTGCCATTCGCTTCTCCAGTGGACCACATCCTGTCAGATCTATCCACCATGACCTGCCCATCTTGGGTTGCCCCACGGGCATGGCTTAGTTTCATTAAGTTAGACAAGGCTGTGGTCCTAATGTGATTAGATTGACTAGTTTTTTTGACTATGGTTTCAGTGTGTCTGCCCTCTGATGCCCTCTTACAACACCTACTGTCTTAGTTGGGTTTCCCTTACCTTCAGATCATATCAAATCAGTTGCTCAGTCATGTCTAACTCTTCGCAACACCATGAATCGCAGCACACCAGGCCTCCCTGCCCATCACCAACTCCTGCAGGTCACTCAGACCAATATCCATCGAGTCAGTGATGCCATCCAGCCATCTCATCCTCTGTTGTCCCTTCTCCTCCCGCCCCCAATCCTTCCCAGCATCAGTGTCTTCTCCAATGAGTCAACGCTTTGCATGAGGTGGCCAAAATACTGGAGTTTCAGCTTTAGCATCATTCCTTCCAAAGAAATCCCAGGGCTGATCTCCTTGAGAATGCACTGGTTGGATCTCCCTGCAGTCCAAGGGACTCTCAAGAGTCTTCTCCAACACCACAGTTCAAAAGCATCAATTCTTCGGTGCTCAGCCTTCTTCACAGTCCAGATGTCACATCCATACATGACCACAGGAAAGATCATAGCCTTGACTAGGTGAACCGTTGTTGGCAAAGTAATGTCTCTGTTTTTGAACATGCTATCTAGGTTGATCATAACTTTACTTCCAAGGAGTAAGCGTCTTTTAATTTCATAACTGCAGTCACCATCTGCAGTGATTTTGGAGCCCAGAAAAATAAAGTCTGATACTGTTTCCACTGTTTCCCCACCTATTTCCCATGAAGTGATGGGACCAGAGGCCATGATCTTTGTTTTCTGAAAGTTGAGCTTTAATCCAACCTTTTCACTCTCCACTTTGACTTTCATCAAGAGGCTTTTTAGTTCCTCTTCACTTTAGGCCTTATGGGTAGTGTCATCTGCATATCTGAGGTTATTGATATTTCTCCCAGCAATCTTGATTCCAACTTGTGTTTCTTCCAGTCCAGCGTTTCTCATGATGTACTCTGCATATAAGTTAAATAAGTATGGTGACAATACACAGCCTTGACGAACTCCCTTTCCTATTTGGAACCAGACTGTTGTTCCATGTCCAGTTCTAATTGTTGCTTCCTGACCTGCATACAGATTTCTCAAGAGGCAGATCAGGTGGTCTGGTATTCCCATCTCTTTCAGAACTTTCCACAGTTTATTGTGATCTACACAGTCAAAGGCTTTGGCATAGTCAATAAAGCAGAATAGATGTATTTCTGGAACTCTCTTGCTTTTTCCATGATCCAGCGGATGTTGGCAATTTGATCTCTGGTTCCTCTGCCTTTTCTAAAACCAGCTTGAACATCAGGAAGTTCATGGTTCACATATTGCTGAAGCCTGGCTTGGAGAATTTTGAGCATTACTTTACTAGTGTGTGAGATGCGTGCAATTGTGCGGTAGTTTGAGCATTCTTTGGCATTGCCTTTCTTTGGGATTGGAATGAAAACTGACCTTTTCCAGTCCTGTGGCCACTGCTGAGTTTTCCAAATTTGCTGGCATATTGAGTGCAGCACTTTCACAGCATCATCTTTCAGGATTTGGAATAGCTCAACTGGAATTCCATCACCTCCACTAGCTTTGTTCATAGTGATGCTTTCTAAGGCCCACTTGACTTCACATTCCAGGATGTCTGGCTCTAGGTCAGTGATAAAACCATCATGATTATCTCGGTCGTGAAGATCTTGTTTGTACAGTTCTTCTGTGTATTCTTACCTTAGGCGTGGAGTATCTCTTCACGGCTGCTCCAGCAAAGCGCAGCCGCTGCTCCTTACTTTGGACGAGGGGTATCTCCTCACTGCCGCCCTTCCTGACCTTCAATGTGGGATAGCTACTGTAGGCCCTCCTGCACCTGGGCATCCACATCTCCCTGGACATGGGGCTGGTCTTCCTGACTGCCTGTGGCCCCGGGCTTGGGGGCATTGGGTAGCTCCTCCCGGCTGCTGCCCCTGACCTCGGACGCTAGGCAACTCCTCTGGTCGCTGCCCCTGACCTCGGATGTGGAGTAACTCCTTTCATCTGACCCCCACCCCCCCGACCTCGGACTTGGGTAGCTCCTCTCGGCTGTCACAGCCTGGCAGTCTCAGCCGCTGCCCCTGAACTCTCACGTGGGGTAGCTCTTCTCTGCGGCACTATATCAGTTATATGTGGAATCTTTTTTTCAAAAGAAGATACAAATAAGCTTATTTACAAAATAGAAAGATACTCAAACATAGAAGAGAAACTTGTGATTATCAAAGGGAAAAGGGGGAGGAAGGACAATTTAGGAAGTTGGAATTAACATATACACACTACCATATATAAAACAGATAATTGACAAAGACCTAGTGTACAACACAGGGACTGCACTCAATATTTTGTAATAATCTATAAGGGAAAGAATCTGAAAAAGAAAAAAAAAAAATATATATATATATAGTGAGTCACTTTGCTGTCTACACCTGAAACTAACATAACATATACTTCATTTTTTAAATAATATCTAAATTAATAAAGCAAAACAAAAAACAAAACAAGAAAAGCCCTCATTTAAATTGGGATAAGTCTTGCTGGACTTCCCTGGTGGCTCAGACAGTAAACTGTCTGTCTATGATGTGGGAGACCCTGGTTCGATCCCTGGGTTGGGAAGATCACTTGGAGAAGGAAATGGCAACCCACTCCAGTACTCTTGCCTGTAAAATCCCATGGACAGAGGAGCCTGGTAGGCTACAGTCCATGAGGTTGCAAAGAGTCGGACACGACTGAACAACTTCACGTTCATGTTCAAGTCTTGCTCATGCATTGTTTCTACATTTTAGAAATGTAGAAACATTACTAAACATTTCTGAATATTTCATGGTGCAAATATGTTAGGCATATAAAATATGCCCGGAAAACCTTTACCCTTTATACACTAAAGGATCACAAGTGGAATTTTATTTATTTATTTAGGCTGTGCTGGGTCTTGGCTGTTGCATGCGGGCTTTTTCTAGTTGCAGTGAGTGTGGGCTCGTCACTCTGGTGGCTTTCCTTGCCAAGCACAGACTCTAGGCACACAGGCTCAGTATTGTGGTGCATGGGATTGGTGGCCCTGTTGCATGTGGGATCTTCCCAACCCAGAAATCGAACTGGGGTCTCCTGCATTGCCAGCTGGATTCTTTCACACCTAGGCACCAGGGAAGCCCCAAATATTCACTACTATATATAAAATAGGTACCTACTAAGGACCTAGTGGAGACTTCTCATATGGTCCCATGCTTAAGACTAAACCCTTTCTACGCAGGGAGAAGGGGTTCAGTCACTGGGAACCAAGTCCTACATATCCCCAGGCCTGGTTAACAACAAAAAAGAAATGACCTACTGTATAGCACGGGGAACTCTATTCAATACTCTGTAATGACCTACATGAGGAAGGATCTAAAAAAAGTAGATATACACACATATGTATAACTGATTCACTATTTCATATACCCAGAACAAATATAACACTATAAATCAACTATACCTTGATTAAATTTTAAAAATATACAATTTACATTTTTCTGATAAAATCAGGCGATACTGGGTTCTTCATGTACAGAATGCAGGGACTGGATATGATGGAGTCACGGCTCATGAGCAGAAAGGGGCTAATAAAGGGAAAACATACATTAATCAGGCCAGTTGTATACATCAACCACCAACTGGGATTATGAAAAAGAGCAAGAATAATATTAAAGATGCAGGACAGGGTGTGGAAACACATGAAGGTGCTCGCCAAGAGTAGGATACTTTGGGTGGCTCTGGACTCAGCAGGGGGTCTGGAAGACACACTAGCCTTGTGAATATACTGGACTCTCTGACTATGTCTGTACAGGGTGAGAATCATGGAGCCACTGGCCCAGAAGATGAGCACAGAGAATGAAACTTCAGGGAACACTACCAAAGCTGCATATATTGAGCCTGAGATGTTCTCAAGATCTGTGGCAGCACAGTACCCTGAATCTCTTGTATTTGTCATGTTTGTCTGGTGCCATTTTTCAGAAACATATAATGCATAAAGAGGAAAAATGAGATGTACACACATGCAGTGGATCCAGCAGAAGGAAATGGAGAAGGCAATGTACTTTGGGGCTTTGACTTTAAGATTCTTCCAACAGGAGTTCTTTGGGCTGATTGTGATGGTCTGAAACACACTCAAGAGGCAAGTGGTGCCAATGGACATAGTCCTGCCCAATTTCTCAACATACAAAATAAATTTGCATGCAAAATCACTGGCAAAATATTTCAACCTCAAAGTTGTAATTGTCTGAGGGACTCCTTTCGAGAGAATGACCAAAATGTTGGCTATAGTCAGGTGCTTGCAAATCAAATCTGTGACCCTCAACCTACACTGAGTGTGGTAAAGAAAAAGGTAATGGTACAGAAGGGAGAAATTGCCCCAGATTCCAACCACAGTCTGTAACAAAAAGGTTATTCCAAAGGCCAGTTGGCTGGAGGCTGTTGTGTTATTCAAGATACTCCCCTTTATATGATGGCAACAGTGACTCCTCAGAGCAGAGTGGCTCATATAAATTTGTGACATCGAGAGACAACTTTCCTTGTGTGCTTTTTGAAATTGCCAAGGCTTCATGAGGGGAAATGATAATGAGAGAAATCAGTCTATTTTACGAAGAAGTCAGCAGGAAGGATGAAGTGGTGGTAACCTGGAGGAAGCAATGACGAGTGAGAGTAAATAGAAAGATAGTATAAAACAAACTTTTAAGGAGAAGCTTACTGGAGAAAAAAAGTCTCCATCACTGCCCTCATCATGCTGCTGCTACTGCTGCTACGTTGCCTCAGTCGTGTCCGATTCTGTGCGACCCCAGCGAGGGCAGCCAACTAGTCTCCTCTGTCCCTGAGATTCTCCAGGCAAGAATACTATAGTGGGTTGCCATTTCCTTCTCTAATGCATGAAAGTGAAAGTGAAGCCGCTCAGTCGTGCCTGACTCTTAGCGACCCCATGGACTGGAGCCTACCAGGCTCCTCCATCCATGGGATTTTCCAGGCAACAGTACTGGAGTGGGGTGCCATTGCCTTCTCTGCCCTCATCATAAAAGAGGTCAACTCTAAATGCATTCTCTTCTAAATTTTAAGAAGATAATATATTGTTGTAGGGATTTCCCTGATGGCTCAGTTAGTAAAGAATTTGCATGCAATGCAGGAGACTCCAGTTCGATTCGTGGGTCAGGAAGATCTGCTAGAGAAGGAATAGTCTTACCCACTCCAAGAATACCCACTTCAGAATTCTTGGGCTTCTCGTGTGGCTCAGCTGGTATTTAAAGAAGATAATGTGTTATTTTAGAAAAAAAGACAGGAGTTATTCTAGGGTCTAACAATTTAAAATATATGCTAAAGGTACTTCCCTAGTTGTCCAGTAGTTAAGAAACTGCCTTGCAATGTAGGAGACGCAGGTTTGATACCTGGTTGGGCAACTAAGACTCTATATGCCATAGGGTTTCTAAGCCTTGGATCTGCAACTAGAGGGTCTGTGCACCACAACAAAATATCCTGCATGATACAACATAGTTACCACATGATGCAATCAAGACCCAATGCAACTAAATAAATAAATATTTATATACACTAAAGAACACAGTATATGTAAACCATATGGCAAAATAACTGTTGCACACATTAAAATTAAGACTGGATCTCATCAAGACACACACACAGACACAGATACAACTTAAAATCACACAAGCATGTCCTAAAAAACTGAAGATAGAATAAACAGTGTACAGAGTCTTCAAAGAGAATCCTCGAGAAAGAATTTATTCAATGGATAAGACATGTGGAAAAATATTCCACATCCTTGGCAAGCTGGTCAATTAAAATGTAACCACTACCTATATGTTATCAAATACCATCAATAAATCTGAAAGAGAAATGACAAAAATGCCAAGTTTTGGCATAGCTGTGGATGAACCAAGAATCTCATACACTGATGGTGGTTGTTCAAATTGGTACACACATTTTGGTAAACTGTGGTATCTACTTAGCAGATCAGATGTAATCCTGTTCCAAGAAATCCACTTCTATGAATATATTCAACAACATTTTGTACATGTATCACCCAAAGATTAGTTATATTAATAGAATTTATATGAGAGCCCTAATCATTACTTGTAATAGCCCCTAACTCTTAATACCCACCTACCCATTAACAGCTGAATGATCAGTAAATCCTTTGGTAGTCACACAATGAAGTCCCATATAGTAATGATAATGAAAAATCAACAATAATATAAAAAATAAATAAAAATTCACAAAGGTGTAAAGGAATGGAGGACAAAAGTCCAAATGAAAGATGCTGTATGATATCTTTCATGTGAAGGCCAAGACAGGCAAAGTGATCTAATATTAAATGTCATAATAGTTGTAAATGTGTACCTAATAATCCAGGCCTACAAATATACACAACAAAGCTATAGTCTTGGAAACAGTGAGTTAGAAGGGGCACAGATTTTCATGGGAACTGAGAACATTGTGTTGATCTAGTTGTGGTCTCCAGACGTGCAATAATTCCTGAAATTTCACTGAGATATTATGCACTTATAACCTGGGAACATGTCTTTAATTAAAAAAAAAAAAAAAAAAACATGTATTATCAAAAAATGTGGAACGAGTTTGTGAAAAGCTGTTTCTGTGAATGTGTCTCATCTGCTGCCTGTATCTGTGAAGGAGGGGAGCTGTAAGCCCAGATCATAACTCCAACAATGAAACATCAGAGAATAGTAACACTGCTGCATACAGTGAATCACTGATTTTGTCATAAAATTCAACAGAGCAGTATCCTAAGTGTTCATGATTTGTGTTGATTTTTGCTCCATTTGGCATCATATCCATGGAGAAAATATTGTGTACAGAGAGATACGACTTGTGACCATACAATTTTCTCCTAAAGATCAGGAAGTATAACGAACAGTAGACACAGTTCTCATACAGAAAGCTTGAGAAAGAAGTTAGATACTCTCCAGTAGTGCAAAGTGGAGACGCTGATATGCTCGGGAGTGTTTTGTTTTTTTTTTTTTTTTTTGGTTGTTGTTAAATGATTTTATATATTTCATCTTATTATTTATTTATTTGCCTGCAGCAAGTCTTAGTTAATGGAATGCAAACTCTTAGTTATGGCACGTAAACTCTCAGATATGGCATGTGGCTTCTAGTTCCCTGACCAGGGATTGAACCTGAGCCCCCTGCATTGAGAGCACAGTCTTAACCTCTGGACCACAGGGAAGTCCCCTCCTTGGGAGCTTTGGCTTTAAGTTCCACCCACCTGGATTTCCTGGGGCTGGTCTTGATGGCTGGAGACACTTAAGGGGCCAGGAGGGCCAATGGACACACCCTACCAGCTTTGAGGGCATAGAGAACACATTTGCATGGATAAATCCTCCCTGTCCATCACCAGCTCCTGGATCTCCCTCAAACTCATGTCCATTGAGTTGGTGATGCCATCCAATCATCTCATCCTCTGTCGTCCCCTTCTACTCCTGCCTTCAATCTTTCCCAGCATCAGGGTCTTTTCCAATGAGTCAGTTGTTCGCATCAGGTGGCCAGAGTATTGGAGTTTATTCCATTGTGTTTATATATTTAAATTTTTGTTGTAGAAAGTTTCCATATCTGCATAAGTATTTATTCTGTAGGTCAATAACATATCAAAAAGATTCCCTGGATTCAGAACTGGAACCCCCCCCCCCCAATATTCTTGCCTGGGAAATCCTATGAACAGAGGAGCCTGGTGAGCTATAGTCCAGGGGTCACAAACTGAGCCATTAACACGTGTACACACACACACACACACACACACACACACACACACACACTCCTATAGGAAAGTACTTCCTGTCTATGATGGATTTAATGAATGCAAGATTTCCTCAATATAAGTTTTGCAATAGAAAGATGCATTCCTACCATGCCAGGCACAAATTAGCTATGCTATGCTATGCTAAGTCACTTCAGTCGTGTCCGACTCTGTGTGACCCCATAGACGGCAGCCCACCAGGCTCCCCTGTCCCTGGGATTCTCCAGGCAAGAACACTGGAGTGGGTTGCCATTTCCTTCTCCAATGCATGAAAGTGAAAAGTGAAAGTGAAGTCGCTCAGTCATGTCTGACTCCTAGCGACCCCATGGACTGCAGCCTACCAGGCTCCTCTGTCCGTGGGATTCTCCAGGCAAGAGTACTGGAGTGGGGTGCCATTGCCTTCTCCGAATTAGCTATGGTATCTATCAAAAAAAAGTCTTGGACAATATTACTTTGTTTAATAAACTATGAACCATGAAACTACTATATGATACATAAGTGTAAGATAGAAATGAGATAAATTTTTTTATCTAAATCCTTAGGTCTTTTTATTTTTATTTTTTAAATTTTTTTTTATTTTGTTTAACTTTACAATATTGTATTGGTTTTACCATACATCAAAATGAATCCGCCACAGGCACACATGTGCTCCCCACCCCGAACCCTCCTCCCTCCCTGTACCGTCCCTCCTCTTTTTAAAATTACAGTTAAGTGAGATTATAATATAATAAGATTTGTGAAGAATATTAACATACTAGACACATGTAAAGTACAATCTGGAGAATATTGACTCTTGTGTGTTCCAAAAGTGAAACCATAAAGAAATGAATGTGTGCTTGGAATTCGTGTTAGAATATGATGAGATTAGACAACATATGAGAAGATACATTTGGTCCTGACAAGTATATTCCAAAACTCACCATTATAAAGATGCCTTTTCCTTAAAAGCTGCTTCTCTATCTTGAAGAGGGATAGCAATCTCACCATTGTCATCAGACCCCAAATGTTTCAGAAAAGACACAATTGCTATGTCCAGTAAGCACAGTATATGCCTAGAGATCAATATATATATACATAAAATCATTTCTGTTCTTCAAACAAATTCATATTCATGCTTTCTGTAGAGGATTAGAAAATCGTTACTTTTCTATCCTAGTCTTTATGGAAAGCATAGAGGCAGCATGATAACACTTCTAATACAAATTTAAAATTAATCCAGAATTTCCAAAAGGTAATATTACAACAGATTCATGTTAAAAATACAACTCTTAAGCTCCTTGAAGATGA